>CM067066.1:6710833-8065833 GCA_033980235.1 Diadema setosum
AAAAGACTTTTATGCGCATAATATTTCAATGGTTTAAATATTAGCAAATCAATATGATTACCGATGGAGAGATCATCTAGATTGCGTCATGAAACTTAAAATGATTATTGCTTGGGATCTCGAAAGTGTTTTCACAAAATGATTTTGGTATATCTTTTTTGTCACTGTTTGATTTCAAGTCGAACTGGCGTCAACTCAGACTTTGTCCTGTGCAAGCAAAGCGTTGCTCATTATGATCTTCGCCTGTATCTAATTTCCTTACTTGAAGTTTACTGCACATCTCTTCTATTCATGCCAACTCCACATGTACTTTACTTTTATTAATGTCATGTATCACTATAATTATGTTTTTCATGCATGATTGCCTTGTTACTTGTAACTAGTGAAATGAAGGAGCTTAATGCATATCAGTGTCGTGTTATAGTATTGCAACGCGCAAGGTGATGCTCTGCGATCGTATAATATGTAAGAGTGGTAACAGCGCTGCAGACTGGGCTCATCCTATATTATTTTTGTCTCTTTATTGCGTTAACATACTTCTTATTTCATTGGTTACTGCACCAGTAGAATAGAAAAATGAAGTAAATGATAACTAAACCTCACACAATTCAAAACAAAGAAATAGAAAATCACATTTATGCGCAAGTATTATCACCTTGAGGAAAGGAATGAGCAATCAAAGTGAAAGTCAATTTCGTGGAATCTTTTTGATGATTAAGACATGAATCAAACTAAATCACATTCTTTCTGTATTGTTTATTTTTCTTTAGTTGCTACAATTAACCTCTACATGATGTGTTCGTTAAGGTGAAAGATTATAGTTTTAAGATTGATAACAGATTATAAGAGAAAGCTGAGTATTCTATTGATGCAGTAGCCGATTTTTTAAAACTCTATGGACATGTATGAATTTCTTTATTTTTTTTTGGCAATGTTATTTTGTCGTGTCTATTTTTGTGTCTTACCTGGGATATGTAAACCAGTATGTGCAGTTTTATGTAGTTTTTGTTTCCATCGTATCGATGATGTATTATGTGACGCACTCTTATTTTCATTGCACGATCTAACTGAAAAAACAGCCGTGGCTGACGTTTAGTACCGTGATTAATTAAAATGAATAAATGAATGAATGAGATTAAGCTTTAGAATTTGATTATTCACGTCTACAAACAAACTGACAATTTTTGCTGATATGACATTGTCTAGTTTACACAATGCTTGTCTAGTTTCGTTATGTACTATTCTCCATCACAATCAATTCGAGCACATAGTAGAGTTTCTCTTTAAAAAAGACGATAAGAATTACTTTAACACACACATTTAGGCTCTGTTTTGCTTCTGATTGTATTGATGACGTGGAACGACTACCAACAACAAGAAGGTTGCCATGCTCTTTTTTTTTTGTACCTGTGAAGACTATTTTTGTGGTTGCTGAATAGTGGCTTCTGATTGTATAGAGACGTCTGCAATGGCCATCAAAACCTGATAACAGACCAAAAGCTAACAACACCTGAGTTCCTATCACCTTCATGGCAAAATACAGTAATCAAAAGAGGACAAAAAGAAAAAAAAATCGAAAAAAGAACAGAAAAGTACAATGACAATTCCAATAATAACAGACTGTCCAATACCCCTGACACTTGACTGGTCCATGATATTCTGTGTTAGTTTGATAGGCGGGCGGGGTCCACAGAAACTATTGGGTTTGCAAAACAATTGTCATTCTTTCTTGCAATCGATAGACATGACGTTTTAGAGAGTAATCGGGTGTGGGAACAGTAGACTATGAGCCATACGAACACAGACAATAAAACACAAGCACACACACCATTATCATACAAAGGCACACACCATCGTCACATATTCACATGTTCACGATCGAAAAATATAGTCCTCTCAGTTACAATATTTTTAGTCGTGTCAGCAGTTTCGTGAAAAAGGATAAGAAACAAACAACACAAAAAAGAAATAGGATATTCCACATTTTTAAATTTTGTCATGAACAAAATATTGTACATTCTGTGAAGATATCGGAATACATAAAAAAGGTGTATCAGAAAGCAAGAGAGTGAACTGAATGTGAGAGGAAATCATATCATTTTAAAATAATAGTAATTTGAAATCAAGAGATCATTCAAACAATGGGGCGAAGATGTGCTATTAAAGATTTTAATCATTTCTTTCCACTCCCTTTGTACAAGGGAGACAAATTATCATAGTACAAGTAAATTATTATCAAGTATTGTTGGTTCATTCAGGATTTGCACGTTGATCGACAATGACTGTAATCAATTTCAAATGAATGCAGTGAAACGTTCGAGCTCACCTAGATCACTTCTTACATTATAGTCTTAAACCCTTTACTGTCGGGACGTACGCAGACAACATACGCACCGATTTGGGGTTGTTAGCTCACTCGAGGAGGCAGATACCTCCTTGGCTCACTGCTTCAGCTTTGTACAAAGGGGAAAACAACATTGCTGGCTATGATCTCATTCAAAAAATTGTGCAATATGTGTTATGCTCATTAAAGAATGGTTAAAGCACAAAACAACGAAATCACAAGGGTCGCTGTTTAAGACAATGAGGGCGCTATTCCGCCGTGTGGTATTGGTATGGCGGTGTCGTCGTTCATACAGCGTGCCGGTGTCCAGCAGCAGTGTCGAACGTTTCGCTGTATGTCTTTTACGGAGGTCAGTAACAAGCGCGTAAAATTATCCTCCTCTTGACAATTCATGACAACCACGAAATTGTACTTTTAAATGAATCTGCCAAACAAGATATCCATGATGAAAACTATCACAGGGAGTGGGGACGCCATTACCAAATGACCAATTCTATAATAACCAGCGCTTTCAGGGTAAAATTAAATGTCATGCAGCCATGAATGATCACGCATATAGTCTGTTTATGTGTGATTGTCAAATACTTAATAACATTGGTGATAGTAAAGAGAAGGATAGAGAAAAAGAGAAAGAGAGAGAAAGAGGGTATTGCGGACGAGGAAGAGAAAGCAGAAAACGAAAGAGTACTCGTGAAACAGAAGGGAAGTCAGCCCTGGCAGCTTTCCCGTGTGGTGGATACATTAACCCATTTCGCCGGGCACGGTCATTCCCTTCCGTGGGATAGACCTTACCTGGCCGGCGGAAGAGAGACCCAGCCGCTCAGGCGTCTACACGTGCAGCAAGCAGCCCATGACAGTGCAACACGCGCGCAATGTGTAAAGAAGCTATTCTGTTGCCGGAGAAGTTGCACCACTCCGATAAAGTGTCCCAGTAGCTGTTAAATAAGTTATATTCTGCCTGGATACAACAATTAATCGAAGGCCTGAATCAACAACCAACATTGCTTCAATTATTGATCCATTGCTTGAAATATTGATAGTATAATCATAACCATAATAAACAGTATGTAGTATGTTATAGACGCCTTTTTTTCACCTGGTTGAACAGAGAAACGTAAAATAAAATTGTCTTTAATAAAATTAAACTAATGTGTATGTTCTATTTTGCTATTAAAGGTCAGATACAAACTCATAATACTATTAAACTCCTACATACACAGCCTCAAACTTTGGATTTATCAAGAGCAGTGCATCTAGAATAAGATGTACGATACTCACTTTTGCATTAATTTGGTACGATGCTGCTACTCACGGCTCTTTCATTAGCAACCATTATTATTTATGCATTGTTTACGTTTGCCTTTATGTGTGTATGCTTAGGATAAGAAATACAAGGTTCATAATTTATCATCTAAGACTTGTTGTCTATACAATGGTGACACACTAACAATTTCGGGGATTCGTATCGAGTACTTCTGTTGCTCAATTTCAGAACTTTCTCGTCGCCTTGGCAACGGCGA
Source organism: Diadema setosum (assembly GCA_033980235.1). Classification (NCBI taxonomy): domain Eukaryota; kingdom Metazoa; phylum Echinodermata; class Echinoidea; order Diadematoida; family Diadematidae; genus Diadema; species Diadema setosum. The sequence continues at coordinate 6,714,698 of CM067066.1, forward strand.
TCACGGTTGCAGGCAGACGGTGAAGTGCTTGGATCTTCATTGGCCACGTGATTCCAACAATAATGATGATATCATTGTGCATGGTGTTTCAGAAGACACTGTCTTTTCCTTCGCGCTCTTCCCAGGGAACCAGTTCAGTGGAGCAGACACTGATTTGATTTAATCATATTAGCTTTACTCTTAATGGAGCTGAGGTTAGTCACTTCATTCTCCTCTCGACGTCGACGTCTTGAGGAAAGACGAGGTGTTCTTCCATCGTCGTCATCGTTTCGAGCGGGCGAGAGAATAAGAAGTAGAGGGGAAAGGAGGGGATCAATCGATAAACGAGTGGGGATAGCTCGCCTCGTTCCACTCAGCGCAAAAGGACACAATTTTCACTCTCACCTGTATTCTCCCTTATTTCTCCCTTTCACCTCTTCCTTTCTGGGAGAGAAAGAAAAACACCTCTTTTGGCAAAATACGACTACTGCTATTAACAGGGGCGAAAGTACAACCACACGTTATTGCCCTAAAGTAACTTCACCAGCTGACGTTTGCTGCTCCCTTCGAGCGATAAATTAGCAGCAGACTTTCAAGGGAAAGAAGGACACGCTCTCCTCCAATCACCGAGGTTACTCTTCTATCCAAACCCCACCCCCAGTCGTTCTTAATTCCGTCCTCATTTACCTATGTTGGTCCTTATCTTTCGCGGATATGGAAGGTGTCCTGTAATTTCGAGCTCTTTTTTTTTTCCTTGAGCAAGCATTGTTCTCCCCGTCCTCACCACTCTCGTTCCATAATCCCCAATTCTTGCCAAGAACCGCCCACCATTGGCGTTTGTTTTTTAGGGGGGTCGGTGACACGGCGCATGCGCGATGGCGTTATAGGTTATTGGATGCTAAAGGTCAAAAGGCAGTGAATCTGGAACGCGATAGTGCAATGTTCCACTTAAACATCTTGTTAACCCGGACTACACTGGTTTGTAATCTCCGCACATCCACCACGTTCAATTTCTTCGAACATCTGGCCAAAAATGGCTTATGCTTCGCTTCGCTAAGCTATAAAAGATAACCTTCACTGCTGTGCTATATGAAAAAAAAAATACACGAAGGTTTTACAGCTGAGACAGTTAAGTCACCTTACATAATGTATTGTCATGTTCTTTCCTCCAAGCTATTGACCATTTTGCGCAAGTAGTTTGTCTCTTGCTTTAGTCAAGTCGGATTTATAAAGGTTTCCTGGAAAAACCTTACCGTCTTCAAGTATCATTCATTGGAATCGGAGTACGAAGGAACGTTTAACAAAGTTTTGAAGATTTAACGAAAAATTATTGTGATTATTCTACATAGTATACACATACACACACGAGCCACACTGGTACTGAGTAATTCACAGCTTTAAAGTATGATTGCAAAACTTTCTTGTTTTGTGTATCCAGTTAAGAAGTAAATATCCAAGTAAACATATCCGATTGTTTGCACTCTCTGAACTTCCTATACAGGTCATAATAATGTGTTGCACGTCTTTTCATCTATCTAAATTGAAAGAGAGTCATTTTGCTTGACGACAACAAAACGCTTGGAAGAGACGCGAGAAAGTACATTCAAGTCACCCGATCACATTTGCTGACTCATTGATTCGTTTGACGAACCCAACAGCAGCAACAAAAACAACAACAACAAAATGTTAGGAAATACGCGGTCACATGGTATATTATGTGATCAACGCAGGGATGGTCTTATAAATACTTGACCGGTGTTTTATGCTAATCAAAGGACAAATTACACAACAAACATCTTTAAAGAAGTACCCTCACTATTTCAGTTTGATGTAAATGCTACTACTCATATAAATTATATCTCGCTCAGGTAAACTGGGTTATTCAGTTTGCTGGGCAACACTTAATATCTGTTTCAGTCGGAGCAGAGACAGAATGCTCCTTCTCAGTAACGATTAATACCGTTAAATTGTATTTCAAATTAATTGTAATAAATGCCAAAGAATCATTGCCTAATTGTGGTATTTTTGAAATGTGTAACTCATGATATATTATTATCATTTTATGATAATGATAATAATGATGATTATGATTGTTGAGTATTATCATGATGATGGTCATGTACTTGAGAAGTGGCATCTTCTGCGTTCAAAAGTAGACATCAATTATCCTATTGTGATTTTTACGTCGCAGAACTGAGAATATAGCTTTCATATTCATTTCTTCATTATCCTGTGGTGATGCATTCTTATGTTCACCTGGTGTTACAAAAAAAAAAAAAAAATGGCGCACCAGTAATTCTCGGGAATCGTGCGCGCTTTCTATTTTTTTTTTTACTGAGAACATTATGAGAACATAAAAGTACAAAAAAGCGAATTACCTTGTATGTTGGGAAAAGCTGAAGGTTAGGGCTCAATTATACCGGTGCCCTTGTATGTCCGACGTGACGAGATAAGTCAGCAAGGAATAATAACTACCTTATCTACACTTAAATCAACAAGATCAAACCAGACTACTATTTCCATTGTGATCTGCTCTTCTGTCACGTCCAGTAAGAGAATACAAGGTGAGCTACCATTAAACACAGTCAAAAGGGGAATCTTCTGCCGAGCTATCATGCAGTGGCAAAAGGCAAGTAATATCATGGAAAACAAAATGCCCAACTTTACAATCGTCTGGTGGAATCGGAAAAGTACAGAGACCTTTGTCTTTGAGAGAAAGACTAACAACGACCTGTCAAATCAAAACTCAATCAGCTAACAGTTGATTCTGATCGCCTCCGCTCCTTATTGACTGAAGGAAGAAAATAGAACGATGGCCGGTTTTGATAGAAAACAGATCACGACACGGGTATGATATATGCGTACCGGTTGCTACATTTCATCCCTAGGACCCTCGACATGGAATCTCAACGTCTCCACGTCAAGAGTAGATTTTGTCCCAGCCAGCGGCAATAAGATTAAAATAAAACAAGAATCTTTTAAGCAGGCTTTGTCTTTTTTTTAAAGAACAATTTGATACCCCCTGTGACGCAAATGTCTCGAGTAGCTCGACATAATTGGATGCGGTTTATTCTTTGCATTTTAAAGACAATGTTTAACATTCTGGTGACCGGATTTTATAAGCGATCGAACATTGCTGATTATGTTGCGCAATAATGATCAGGTAAAATTATTTAATACGCAGTGTCTTATCATGCAAATACATTTTTTTTTTATCATTCTCTTATCATTATGAGGGCAGCATGGCGCCAAACTATACTGAATCGTTTTTGAAATGGTTTATATTATTGAAAAATAGCAAATATCTAAATGGAAAATCCATCAAATCTTGCTGTCATTCTCATTTCCTTCACGTTGAGAGTCATTTATGGATAATATTGCAAATTAATTTGACAGTTTTCTGTTTGGCACAATATCATAGAAATGGGCAGCATGTATAACCATGAGATTGAGATTTTTTCAAACTGTAAAAAAAACAAAAACACGACGCCTTTAATGACAAATGGAAGTATATTGGCTTTCCAACATCACGCATTTTTGCAACTCACCATGTGTAGGAAAAAATGATCGGAAATGTCCGGATAAATACGCCTCTTCGTGTGAAAATTCACAAATGGTTTTTGCCAAGCCAGGGCCAGCGTACGCGTCTGTTGAATAAATATTTGAAAAACCTTCAGCCACTCATGGCATTTGCATAGAGGTCATGTAGTGAGTAAAATGTCTCAGGGACATGATTTGTTTGGGTAACGAGTGACGTTACTTATATTTTAAACGAGGTATTTTTGCCATATCGATCCTGATTATCATCATATCATGATCAGACACATATTAGCTTAGGCAGAATGCAACTGCCTTTTTTTATCCTGATCGGTTGTCAAATAGTTTTCATTCTTTTTCGTTATGTATGTTACATTTTTTCTTTATTACGACAGAGATATTGTATAGTTGTTTTTTTATAGAGTTTTGATGAATACTTTATGCATCACATTACATTACTATGCTGCGAAGACATAATCTAGTGGCATCGCTTTATCTTTGGTAAAACTAATAAGCATTTAGGTCTTTTGTACACACACATATATATATATATATATATATATATATATATATATATATATATATATATATATATATATATATATATAAGATATCTTATGAAATCGCGGTCAATAAAAAGGGCATTTCTAGCCTCAGGTAATATTTTCATCGACGAAGCTAAAGCAAGCATGAATGATAATTCGTAGACATTTCAGATTCAAGTGTGAATTCAAATTTCCAACGTAAACCACGACAATTATTATATCAACTCTTCATTTAAATTGTCAATACGATTGTGACATGATCTGTCTTCGGATATCACGCTGCTGTATGTTCTTGTATCACGGTATTGACTGATATATTCCGTTGTGTGTTCTTTCTTTAAAAGTGTATGATTTGAAAGAACTGTTTGTTCAGCGTGATAAAATATGCTCTGACGAGTCGGAAGCCAAGCATAAAACAAGGATTTCGAGACCCGTGGTACGGGAGATTAAGCATGACAAGTCTTGATATTTTCTGAATATTGATTTTTCTTGTTTGTCTTTTTTAGAACATTTTTAAAACTAATCTCCAAAATAAACATCAAAAGATGTAAGCTATTTTCTGAAATCAAAATTGGATTAATTTCTACTGCATTCTCTTCTTATCTGTTTTGTATTGTTCTCTTTCTTTCTTTTTCGCTGTCTACCAGTAGAACAACAAGGAGCGATGTACTACAGTACTCAGCTGGGAACGATGCCTTCAGACCACGGGCATTCGCCGGCGTCGGGATGTCAGCTTCAGCGGAGCTGGGTGTCCTCCCCGCATGCGATGCGAGATGGCCGGATGGTGCGGTGATGATGTTGCGGAGAGATGCAGTGATGATCCTCTCTCTATGTTGCTAGGAGCTCCTATAGCATCCATTGATATCATCCCGAAATGGAGCCTCTTCCCAACAAGAAGCATGAAACAACTTCTTTAACCACCTGTGCTATTCAATGACATATCTCCACCTCCAAATCACAGGGTGAGTGACATTATTTTTTTTTTTGTCCTGAAAATCAAGATATCAATGTAATAGACATCAGATATTCTATTGATTAGACACAAACAATAACGACAACAAAACACACATACACATGCACCCTTTCAACAACAAATGTGATTAGATGATGACATGATTATCGGCTGAGAAATTTTGCATCAATGTTCACCAATTGTTGTAAATAAATTTGAACTTGAACTAATCAATTTTACTTAATGTTATAAACGCATTAACTATTTATACATTTAGTAGTTGAAGCAGGGTTTCCCGAGGTTTGTACAGAGTCAACATGGCATTGCGTTTAACAGGTGATACCCAATGTTTCATTATAGAAGCAGTGTTTTTGGAAAGCCGTAATATTTCATATCTGCCAATTTGTTTTCCACTTTTAAAATTTTGTTTGTTTTTGTTTTTTGTTTTTGTTTTGCTTTCCAGCATATATTGTACAACCAGTAGCCATCTCGGTTTTTATAGATATCATAATCATTATTGCTGCTGTTGTTATTGTTGTTTGTTGTCGACACAATTGAGTTTTAATAGGCCTACTACACCTCGAAATTTCCTGCCCTCAAATGACAACCCTACGCATCTCTCCTCTTAAGATTCCGCCGCTACCGTTGTAACTATACTACTTTACTACCACTACCACTCATCTGTCATTACTCACAGACATGTATTGGGACACAGAGTATTATTACTGGAATCTACCCCCTCCTCCCTCTCCCACACTCCTCCTAGAACAACAACGAGGTAAAAAAAAAAAGAATTCACTCTACTGTCCCCTTAGAAAATTACAATGAAGCGTCAGTGTCAGTAACCTGCAACAGGAATTTGCGACAGGATTCGCGGCTGAGAAGCTGCGAGCGCGCGCTAGTGAGAGAAAGGGAAAGAGAGGCGTTCCATTCTTTTCACGCAAAAAGGTATACTATAGAAGGACGGATCTGCCGCTCGGTGGTTCGATAAACAACGGAAGTAGGGCAATAGACTCTGTATGACCTTTTCGCACCTTTACAAATTATTTCCACCTTAACCCCCCTGATCAGCACTGACAGAAGAAGCTATGGGTGTGAGAATGGAAGAAAAAAAATATGAAATACCAGGACTTTGGATTAGTAGATGGGCAGGACTTTAAATGGAAATAGAAGAAGAAGGAGGAGGAGGAGGAGGAGGAGGAGGTGGTGGAAGCAGAGGAGGGGGAGAAAGAGAGAAGAAATAGAAGATGAGGAGGGGGAATAACAGGTGATGATAGGATGAATGTCTATAACGATTTCGAGTGTCAGTTGCTTCACTTCGTCTGTGTTTTAGTTCACACGACAACTTATATAAAATTTAAAGTATGTAGGCTGGTATAGACTTAGTGTTTTCTTTTTCTCTTTCCTTTTTTTTTTTTGCATGGATAGCATTTATTGCTATACATTTAACATTAAGATACCCCTCTCCATCACTGATTATGACTTTAACGCTCTTGAGCAGCTAAGCAGCTAATTCTCGATAATGTATCAGGAATATTCGATTGGGTTGATAGTAGATGAAACTTTGGCCGCCAAGCGAAGCGAATGACAATGTTATAAAGTTGCATTGGAATTTAACTCGCTAGTTATAAGAAAAATGGGTCAAACGGGCAATTAACATTGAATCCGTACTTGCGGACAACCTCCATCCTTTATCGTCAAGATATAGGATGTCATGGTTATATCAGGGCTTCGTTTCTCCGAATATATTTAGCGGCTGGTCAAGGCGTCAGCTTTAATTCCACTCAGCAATTCTTACCAATGAAGTAATACGTGACCGTTGTTACTACTTAAAGTCAAGTGGCAACAAAAGTTTCTTCAAGAACATATCATAAAACAAGTGAAACTAAAGAGACGGCACAAAAGTGACCATTTCAATACATTTGAGCACTGTCACGACGATCGCGGCGTAAGAGTCATTCGGTGACGAAGCACAGGGGTCGTTTTGAACCATACGAGTAAAACCTTGGTCAAGTGACTCTAACGTTACTCAAAGGACGTGGTGCACAATGTTCTTATGAAACGTAAACATTATAATTCTTCAGATGAAAAGGTATATATAACGAATACTAACGAGACGAAACACAAACACACACATTAATACTATTACATTTACACTGTATTCTCTGTGTGTAACAGACTGTCTAAAGATTTGTTACATTGTGTGACCGTATTTACTCTTTGCAGCAATACCAATAACAACAGTCCCTCTGGATAATGAATTGTTCAATACCAGGATTTTGATTCTTATTTCAGAAGACAACATTCGTGCGAAGAAAGGGAAATTGCCCTGGAGAATAATCTAGGTTGTGCAAGGTCGACCTTTTTTTTTTTTCTTTACTAGACCTTGCTTCTAATGCTTCTACCGCATATACTTTTCATTAAATTTTAGCGATAACGTATACATGGTCCCATTTTGTTGTTGTTGTTGTTGTGTTGTTATTACTGCTGTGTATCAGTGTGTGTGTGTGTGTGTGTGTGTTTGTATGTATGTTTCGGTCAGAAAATCCGGGAATGACCTTATTCAAAATGTTTATACTATATCAGTTTAATATCTCAACCTACTATTTACACCTGGGGAGTCTGGAAATTAGTTGATGATATTGTGATATGATTGTTAATTCTTTGGTCCTATAAGTTCACATTGTGCTCGCGGTCCTTTGCTCATTTGCATGTACATTATGTTTGTCTGTATGTCTGTGTGTATGTATGCGTGAATGTGGATATGTCTTATCGCGTAGCCATGTAATGTTTCCCTGATCAAAGCGAATACATACACTGAACAAGACATCGAGTAATATTCATGGCAACTCTGCCTATGTCTTTGTTGGGAGACACGAGTAAGTTAAAATAAGCCTAGCTCGTATAATACAAACTCAGTAGGTTTCTATTTATTACTTGTATACTTTTGATCACTTAATTTCGCTATTTCAAGTTGAGATAATTTCTTTGGTTTAAACGGGCTCTTTAACTTCGGCCAGATATAGCTCTCTTTGCTTATTATAGTCTCTCAAATAATAAAACACAGTATGACTACTGGATTAGAATTTCATACAACAACGTACAAAGTTTTTTTTTTTTTTATTCTTTGCAAAAACAATCTTTGTCCTTTTACGCCTATTTCCAAGTAATAATGAGAACGCCAATAACCACAGGTACGAGTACTGCCTTGGATACTGAAACTGAATATTTCTGAATGTCCTAAAAATGTCAATTCTAAAGCCATGATATCCTATACTGGCTTTAGTTTGATAACTTACCACTATGATTTCTGCGCTTGGAGAGCCTAATTCAAGACATGGATAGGTACTACATTGATATTTTCTTGTACAGTTCTACTCTGCGTTCATAAGGTGAAATGAATGTTCACTCACACCACTTGCTTGAATTATCTCCTGTGCACAAAGTGTCTTTTTTGGCGCTTGCATGTCGACAGCGAGGAGACTGCTTCGTGCTTAGACCTCTGCAAGGTCTTTTTACGTTCACTAGAATTGTCCTGACATATTTAGCCTGTTTTATCAGGTCTTATGACCGCTATCACAATTGGAACTGCTGCGTATCTCTGCCTATTGCAAAGCGGACTTCCTCTGTTAGCGGCTGCTTCGTTCGCGACCTGCGCGCATCCAGGATCAGGCGAGCCGCCCGAGCGGTCGGGCTACGTCACTACTGACAGTCTGGTCTGCGGCTAGCGTGGTGCCACGCAGTCTGTCGCACCTGCGTGTTGTCATATCGCCAGCCCCACAGCAGCAGCAGCCGCCCCGCGTGACCCCGACCGAAGCTAACAGCGTCCGCTGAGACTTCCGCTGTGCAATCCCTCTCCCTCTCTCTCCCGCTCTATCTGATTCTCTCTACTCCGTTCTCCTCTTCTATCTTTCTCTCTGTCCCATCGTCCACTCACCTCACGCGCACGTACACGTAACCTTTAAACAGCAATGATATCCCATTTTCCCTCTTATTCTACAGGGAAATGCAGGCAGCGGGTATATCTCCATTAACTTTAATGTTCGAAATACCACCTGCAGTGTTGCAAAACCACTTTACCACGATGGCAAAGAGAAACTGTGTGATTCACTAATAGCTTTTCCAAAATCCGTTTTCCAAGACACACCTTGTCGTAAAAAAAATCACATTAATGCCAGTCAGTGACAACTATAGCATTTTAAAGGTGCAATCATACATTCATTCAGAACTTGACCCGGCAAATTACAAACGGAAGAAAAGAAAGGACATAACTCTACATTGCTTTTGTCAAAGTTTTCTGAATTATTAAGGACATATCATTTTCCTTAGATGCATACAATGTTTGTAAATGTCTAGGTATATAGGGTAACATGGCATTTTATATTTTCAAAAGACAGTCGTTCTTGATTATTAATTCACTTCTCGCTATATTTTGCTTTGTATTTCCTAAAATAAGACAGTGCCATAATTTTTCTTAGTAAAGACATTGCTAACACCGATGAAAATAATGCATAGCAATTTTTTTTATAACACATTTGACATACATTATTCCCAATGATTGCATATGCAGTAACAATATCTTAACTAGAAGATGAATGGAAATTAAGGGGACCAGGAAAACAGCATGGGTGTGATGAAGGGCAGTATTGTTGTATATATTAATATTTAATATAATGATCAGATAAATAATGATAAGTAATACCTGCGCATGAATATATTCTCCTTTCATCAAAATTATATTTCATGCAAATATCCTTTACACCATATCCCGCATTGATTGCATGGCCAATTGGATATCAAAAAAAAAAAAAAAAACCCACATTGATTGCATGGCCAATTGGATATCAAAAAAAAAAACAACCTTCATGAAAGAAACATACTACAATACTTGGTTTGCCTGAACTAGCGGTGTGTTTTCTTGTCATTGTTTCCATGGAGACTGACCAGGAATTCGAGTCAATGACCGAAGTCTGTTTTTGTTTTTTTTTTTCTATTGCGTTTTGATAAACACACTCGAGGAGATAGGTGGAATTCAGATAAAAGAATGTGGGGGTAGAAGCGTCAATAATTTTCCAAATTCATGAATTTATGAACGTCGATGTAGGGCAATTTGTCAATCAGTTGCGTCAATAATTTGTTAATTCGTTTGACTCCAGTCAAAGAAAATATCATTACTATAATTAAAAATAACGAAACCATTCATCTTTCTAATGATATCTATAGTTCGTTCAGCATGGCGGTGTTTTTTTTTATTTCTACTTTTGTTCTTTTGTTTGTTTGTTTTTGTACCAGCTATTCAGCCAACCAGAGAAGACATTCTTGTTAAATGCCAAACTATTTGCTTAAACGCTGTGTTCAAATTACTCTTTCTTGAAAATATCTTATAACAAAGTATTTAAAAATGAAATTATTCAGTGTCAAGTTAAGGATACCAAAAGTTGTTTATGCACTGCCTGATTTTCATCTTGAATGTCTTGTATAATGTCCTGGAACTACTTTAGTGGCTAACGTAGCTCATAATCCTTCGATTTGATTATCCTTGTGAATATTCACAATATGAAGGACAAGTAATTCCTCTCAGCTACAAAGAAGAAACCTCCATTTTGTTTATTTATCTTTTATTGTTTTAAAGTTACATTTATATGCTTTTGCGTCTAAATAAATCTTTCTAGTTCCCTTTCATCAACAAATAAATATATTTCTATGTGATCCATTCCACTTTTGCGCGATCTGAAAGCAGTTTGGTAGGATATAGATGCATAATAATTTAGTCTCACAATATAAGCTTTCCCTGTTCATACAGTTGGTAGGTATACGCATAACTAAGTGTAAGCTGATTGGGGGAAGATATTGGTGCATTTTGAATCGTAATTGGAGGCTTCACACTTCGAATGGTATATGTATACTATATGAGCAGGGATACTGTGTGTTCTCCGTTGTATATCCTTATCCACCCATCTCACTCTAGTGTGTGTATTTGTGTGTGTGTGTGGGGGGGGGGGAGGGGTGGGGGAGAAGGTGGAAGGGGGGTTAAACGTATTACCGGTTATGCATCTGTCGATTATCTCCGCATGCTGCCGATTGCTCCCGATGGGTAATAATTAGGCCCTCTGCACCCGCTCCTTGTGACACGCCACGGATAAACGGGGACAGCACATCGTAGGGAAAGGGGGAGGGTGCATGTGCGTGAACCCGTGTGTGTGATGTGTGTGTGAGAGGGAGAGAGAGAGAGAGTGTGTGTGTGTGTGTATTATATCTGTGTATCTGTCTATCCTTCAATGTGTATACTACATGTAAAAGAAACGTGTGTCACAATTGATGAAAAAAAAAGAAAACGGAACGTAAAATATAATTATGTAAAAAGAAATTGACATGAGGATCTATGATATATAAAATCGGGACATTGTACTTTCAAATCCACTATTTACAATTTGCATATAAAATAACAGCCCTAGTGCTTCAAAAGAATTATAAAATGTGAGTTAGGAATATAAACAACCAATGTAAAATAGTAATTAGTATAATCAGTGTTAATTATTGTTGTGTACACAAAATGTGAACAATAGTTTTATTAAAGTAATCAGTATAATCAATGTTAGGTATATACAAAATGTTAACAATAGTTTTTTCAAAATCGTTTCTAAAATAAATCGTCTACAGCTATAGTTTATTGAGAAAATAAAGTGATGTCTCCTTATATTTAGGTTTTATTTGCGAATTTTTTATATGGTAGGGTGTTTTGTGATACAACTGAACTATACATTTATTCTATAAATAAGTGTGATAACTCGAACTTTTTTATAATTCACTGCTCCCAATAAACAGTGACTTTTTGATGAGATAAAAACAGTGAAAATGAGGTGAATAGATAGGTGGATAATTGGGTAGACATGGTAGAGGGAGGGGTGGAGTGATAGATAGATTAAGGGAAATCCATTAGAAGTGAGGGGACGAATAAAGTGAAGGAAAGGTAGAAATTTGGAAATTGGAATTACCAACAGGGAGGGAGGTATACAACAACGTATTTGCAAATAACATAATTCAACTCCTCTTCTTTTCTTTTCCTTGCTTTACTTTTCTCTACCTATCTCTGATTGTTGTTTACTCCCACTGTACCAGTTCAGTATATGATTTTCATTATTTTTTCTTATGTTTTGTGTATACAGTGTATTATTCTTGCAATGTATTGTAAATTCGGGATCTTGTGGAAGAACGGTCATATTTTGCAAATATGACTGAACGGGCAATCCCCCGTTTCTTCTGTACGTACATGCAATGTATATGCAACTTGTAATGTGTGTATTTTTTTTTACCTGAAAACGGAAATAGAAACAACAGCAACAACAACTGTTAAAAGAACATAAAAACCAATTTATAAGATGAGGTACAGCTAGACACAATAAACACATCGGTGGCAGTGTAACCATTAGTTTAAACAGGCAAAGAAGTATGTAACACATGACTCACAAAACAAAAGAAATAACGTTGAAAATCGAGATTTCCTGAAAATAAAAGCCAGAAATTACTTTATCGAACATAACATTCAGATGGATAATCATTCTGAATATCAATTTCTGTATTCTGTACCTGACAGTGTAAATTTCCCTTCACACGTTTTTGCTATTCTTTTTGCTTCCTCCTTATTCCACTGCTTAGAAGCAAGGTCGTGATATTCCTGGCATATTTCATAGACATTGACAGGGTAGAGGCAGGTCCCCTCCCCCTTCCTTCAGATTTATCTTCGATGCGCTGCGTATCCCTCCGACTAATCCCGCGAGTTTAAATCAATTGTCCTGCAGTGATTCGATTGACTATTCATACGAGCGGACCGGAGCCCGGCGTATTGGCGGTAATTATAATCGAACTGCGCCCAAATCAAATCATCGCGCGCATACCTAATAAGCCGGGAATTAATCTATTTCCTTCTCTTTTTTTATTTCTTTTTTCCCCTTCATAACAGTTTCATGCAATGACCAGTGCAGCAGACAGTAAGAGAAGAGTGGATAAGAATTCTATATATTTCTTTGAAAAAAAAAATCCCTATAACAGTATGAGTGTAAAGATAGAGATTGGCGGAAGGCCATGGCTGACTTAAAGCGTTTAACATGTACTTCAGGAAAATAATGTTGTTATTAAGATTTTCATGACCAAATTTCAGCCATTTTTTCATCATTACCGAATTTCAAGCTAATTTCAAAGTGCAAAACGGTGGTAATGTGAAAAATCAGCCCGCACTTCTTTGGAACATTGAATCACAAAAATTGGCAACTTGTAGCATGGAATTTTTTTTTTTTAAACAGAGGGGTCAGATTATGAAACAAAAGTTAAGCAACATAATTATTGTATGCTATTCTTTCTGTTTCAAAACACCAAAAAACAAACAAACAAACAAACATGAAGATGTTATCTATTGTAAGCAATTGAAAGTGATTGGATATTCCTTAGGTGAGTGAACGTCTGCTGAAAAATACAAACCCGCGAGACGTTCTTTCTAGCTCCCTTTTCTCAGTCCGCACAGGCCGGAAGTCAGGTTCGATGATGGCTTGGCGTCATCACCTGCCGACTAGCTAGCCTGCCATATGCAATCTTGGTTTTGGTCCACGTTCCGATAAGCGTTACATAAGGAGGCTCTTGGCGGTCCCGCTTTCTCACGGTTTCGATAACAGACCAGGGTCTCCCCTGTTTAAGTGACACTATACAACGAGAAGAGTGAAGGATTACACACATTGTAATATAATATTTCACGAATTTCCGTCTTAGTGTCTGTGTTGTTGTTGTTGTTGTTGTTGTTGTTGTTGTTGTTGTTGTTGTTGTTGTTGTTGTTGTTGTTCTTGTTCTTGTTTATTTGTTTTTTGTTCAGCTATTGTGGTAATCGAAAGTCACCAAAATGTCTCGACTCGTCCTCATCTAAACTGTGTTGGCGCTTTAATTTACGGTTTAATCTACAGTTTTAAGATGCATTCCAAAAGAGAAGTGTAGATCAAAATTTATAGGTATATCATATGCCTGATAATTCATAGATACAAGACAAATCCTTCGAAACGATTCCGGCCTATATGGGCCAAAAATAGTGCATATCATTTTATAACACCTTGATCATCCCTAAGAATTTCTGTGTAATTCAGTCTGGTTATCGTTAATTTTGTAGTGCACCAAAAATATAACAAGGTAACAAGATACTCACGAAAGAAATATTTGACGTATATCATGGCACAATGACGCAATAGTTTAACAGGATCTCAGCGCCTGTGTTTTGAAGAAAAACAAAAGAACTGTTAACCGTTAATCACCAAACAAATCAGGCCTCATTTTTCCTTTAAATCGTCAGATATCGTACAGGAAGTGAGACCTTGTCTGCTATCATTAATTCTGAGCTTTGAGAAATAAATACTATCTTTTGATATCCGAAACTAGCGCTGACCGGGTATTTCGGACGTGAAATCTACGGCGTGAATCTTCGATCTTGTCAAAAGGCCCTTTTGTACTTCCGGTGCTCAGGTGGAGCGAACGCTATCTAAAGGTGTTTTGTCCTGCACAAGGTAAACGCGTTAAAGGTTTACTTCAATGTTTTTATCATTATCTTTTCTAATTATGTTTTTGTTGCATGATAAATGTTGGGCTCCACGGAATATCAACAGCAGCTATCCATGCTGAGTTTGCGTAACTTCCTTTCTTCTTTGTACTGTTATACCTGAATGCAAATACTGAAGTGTTTGTGTGTGTGTGTGTGTGTGTGTGTGTGTGTGTGTGTCCTTGATCCTCGTTCTCCCTTGTAAACAAGCATTGCTAAATCTTAAATGAGATTCGGCTTACTTGTGCCATCTATTCAAGTCTATTCAAGCCTATTCAAGCCACACGAAATATCCATACTTGTTGGTCATTAAAGGACAAGTCCACCTTCATAAACATGTGAATTGAGAGAATGCAGCAATATGAGTAAAACACATACGTGAAAGTTTGAATGAAATCGGACAATCCGTTCAAAAGTTATGAATTTTTGAAGTTTCATTTTCGCGATCGCTGGATGTGAAGACTACTACAGCTTGTGATGTCATATGTGTAGAACGATTTAAAGAAAATATGAAGAAAATTCAACATATTTTTTTCCACGCATTATAAAAGAGTACATGACCTGCCTCTTTCAGAAGTCAAGGGAGTAATATTACCCTTAACATATGTCAGTTACAAGTTGAGGGAATGCGTCCTTTTTTTTTCAAAAAATAAAATTCTGTGGAATTCTCTATGTATTTTCCTTGTATCGTTCTACGCATGTGACATCATCAACTTTTGAACGGATTGTTCACTTTTCCTAATACTTTCACTGATGTGTTCCACTTATATTACTGTTATATGTTAATCCACATGTTTATGAAGGTGAATTTGTCCTTTAACTTAATGTTAAGGCGACTTGAATGATTGTTTATTTCTGGTTCAATCAGAGGCTGATTTCGCCTTCTCAGATCAAACATGGCTATTATGATCATGTGCTTTTTAACTCCCCTCAATCAGAAAGCAGAATTCGATAAGCCGTTTTTACTTACAAAATTTGATGATGGTTCTCTTGGTAAATGATTATTATCAGATCAACTGTGAAATGACTCTACAGAAATCAGCGGAGAAAATGTTTGTTGCTGCGACTATTCTTTCGCAATGGATTCTACGCATCAATTTAGACATAACATACCAAATTTTATTACATGAATGGTAAGTAACTGCATAGCGAGAAGAAATAATGTTGTGAAAATACTTCATTAGATGAAAACGACATGTAATACTGCTCTATCGTTGACGGTGCCGCAAATCGCCTCGGATTCTTCTACGAGTCATCTCAAATTCCCTTCTGCCCCAAGCTTCCCCAATTTTTGCTGTTATTTATGTGCCTTCCTCCGCTGATTATCTTAAGATCTATTTTGATGCATGAATTTAGTATTACCGTTACTAAAGATGGTTTTGTTGCGGAGATGCATTCGTTTTTATTCGATTCATCTTACAGAGGAATTTCAAGTGAAGGCGTTGGAGGTTGGCGGTAGCATGGAAAATATAGAAGGGTGCGACAACGAAATCCTGAAAACAGAACATAGTTGCTTGTAGCGTGACTATACTAGATGAGAGTGGAGGGGAGATAGCTTAGACAAGGAAGAGGAGGACGAGGAGGAGGAGGAGGAGGAGATGGATGGATGGATGGATGGATGGATAGATGGAGGTGGAGGATGAGAGAAACCGAGAGAAAAGGGGATACAAAATCGGGAGGATAATCTAACACTAAAAGGAGAAAGGTTAACCGGCAATAGAGCACGTGATTAGCCCCGCTCCCCAACGATTCATCAATGCCGGGTCTCATATTGTTTGGTTTGTAAGCTATACGGGGTTCCAGGCGTGGCGAGCATTTCTGCCCCCCAAAAAAAATCTCGCCAAGTTTCTCTTGGGAAATGGTGCCGGGGATTCGGCGCCGAAATGATTTGTTACCATCTCTTTCCTGCTTTAGTGTTTGTCTCTTTATAGAACAAGAAAGAAAGAAAGAAAGACAGAAGTCATAAATATGATTGAGAACCATAAGCATTACACTCCCCATTGCCTCTAAAGGATTAAAGACGTCTAGTTTGTGTGCACTTATCACTATTCTATCGGTATTACAGTTAAGTGCATAGTTTAACAGATTGTAACTTTGAAAAATACATCTGTTATGATTTCAAATGAATAGCGTCCAAAGAGCATGAGTATAATATATGGAAAATTAAATGGAACCGTCCTTGCATCTACCGCATGCTGATGGACAGTGTATGCATTAAAACGAATCGATGCTGAGACAACCAGCTTTCACTGCACGTTTAAAACGATTCCCGGACAACTTAATCCAGAGTAACACTAATCAACACTCTTTGCATCTTTACATTTATCGCACAACACTTTAACGCATTATAATTGTCATAATTCTCTACATTTCATGCAAACGCACAAAATGCATGTAATCATTATGATGATTACCATGGCAACAAATAAAAAACCTTGACCGCTGATTGGTTCTTCCTATTAAAAGTAATATCATCGCAAGTCATTATCAATGAGTAACTTGGCAAGTGCCTTCGATATATTTGACAGGCCGTGTTATGTATGCTTCGGCGAATCCGTTGCAGCGCGCGTACGCGTGCGCATTCAACCAAAAGGTTACAGCTGACACAGGGGCAATTTATCAATTGTGCTACAGAGGGTCATCGTCACGTCACCTATAGGTCATTCTCACCTTACCCCACCCCTCCCATTTGCCCGATGCCTTCTCTCTGCCTATCGTATGTTTTTCTTTCGGCTACGCCCTTACTACGCGGAGTGACATTTCTGGTCTCTGACGTTCATGATCCGATCAATAGCTCGGGATTGATAACCGAAAGAGGAGAACTCGGGCTAGCGAGTCAATCATGTGTATGCTAGGCCGGCAATTGCTCGGGACGCGGGGGCCGATACATCGACACACGCACACCCGTATTACTCCGCACACCCCCACACTGCGCGCTATCCCATGCTTATAGGCTTACATCCCACTTGTATTATGTTGCATGCGTGGCGTACATTCAATCCTGGGGGCTTGTCAGGTTCCCTTCAGCGATATGTAGGTCACGTCAATATTCACTGTCAAACGGCGTCATTCATGATGGCATGCTGAAAAACAACGGGAACACTAAGACCTAACCTTTTAAGGCGCGTACACGAAATCTGACGCTGATCCACCAGTTTTTTAAACCGGAGCTGCTTAACACTTTCGATTGAAGTTGAAATGCGAACCTACAGTTCGCGATGTCGCCAATTTGTCCTTATTAACGACTTAAGTAGACCAATTACTCACGCGAATGAAGAACTCTGAAAAGGAGGGATTCAGTTTTTGAAGATGAATTTCGAGTTCTCCCGCTGATACGTATACATATTTTCTTTCTTAAACTGTAGTCTCTTGCGTCTAAACACATTTCGTGTGTAGAGTATAAAAAAAACCCTCAAGATATAAATTTTGGTGTATTCACAAGGGGGACTCTCGGATCATATTTGAATCCACGTTCAAGTTTATTTGGTAAACAATAACAGGATTAGGGCTCTCCCATAAATCTTTAACTTTCGACAAAACTTTTTGAAGTCTATTATCAGTGTCTAATATGTCAGCACATCAATTTGAGAATGCCAGATACTTCCTGTTGATATTCAGTGAATCGTAACTCTCCAGCGCAGTTCTCTGCAGATGGGACTACAAGCAAGAGTTGAGTACAATGAATATGAAAAGTGGCCAATAGGAAGTTAAATGAGATACTTTGTTCATGGGAGGTGTCGCTTTATCGATAAAATAGTAAAATCGATAAAAAATAGTACATAACAACTTCCAAACAAATCACATTATTTGATTTAATTGCTACATCGATATCGGTGGCAATCCACCTTTCTAGACATTCACACGTGAGTTGACGTACGTAGAATGTCACTGATCCTGGGTGCATCTTAGTTAGAAAGAGAGAAAGAAAGAGGGAAAAGGGGAAGAAAATGACTGAAAAGACTTGAAGCAAATATACTGACTTTAACTTGCCTTTATTACACGGCAAAGTGACATCCGGTATGATTACCCCGAAATGCGCCAGTTCTTTTTGTTGGGTAATATGGTCTTTCCAGAAGCAAGTCTTTTTCATAGTTGTTGTTATTGTTATCATCATTCTTCTTCTTCTTCCTCTACTTCAGAGAGAGAGAGAGAGAAGCCTATATACCCTAAACACAAAGACAAAAAGAGACATAAAACAGATACATTATACAAATATGTGAATTGATGGTTAAGTTTGTTTTGTTGTATTGTACGTCCGTTACAATATTTATTGATTAATCAATGCCTTGAGCAGAACTCGTGTGAGTTGGTGTATTTGTGTGTGTGTGTGTGTGTGTGTGTGTGTGTGTGTGTGTGCGTGTGTTTCTGTGTGTCTGTGTGTCTGTCTGTGTGTGAGTGTGTGTGTTTCGTCTTTCATTCCATGTCGTTCGGTTTTCAGCACATCGTAGGAGACCCCTATTTTAATTCTAAGCTTGGAGGGGTCCTCTTTTCCTTGGAGCGAGAGAGAATTCTGTTGCTTTCACTGTGGACCTGACGTAATCAAGAAGCACTTAAACAATTAAGAGGATGGGAGCTAAGGATGTTCCGAAGGGACTGCCGAATAAATCGGAATGTGGTGGCGTGCGTCCCAATCGCAACCTAGAGGCCGAAACTCCTGGCGCATGAAGGAATATTAAGAGCTTAGAATATGCAGATGAATTAAAGGATCATGATCTTTATTGTGGATTCTTCCCGGGGTATTTGATGGCTAACCACATTACAATGAATCTGATGGAATTAATCATGAAATTGTAGCCTGTAGCAAACTAGAGTGGGATTTATCAGATCAGTCAGGTTTATAATTTCCCAGTATGATAACAAGATTTCAGATGGGCAGTGGCATGAATACAATAAAAAATTGACTGAATTTATGATATGTATGTAATATTAAATGCTTTGACATTGTATGTACTGAGACAATGTTAGTTGTGAAGTGAATTGCTTCTTTTGAGATAAAAAGAGAAGACTTTTTGGTGTGATGTTTAATACCTACGCGTTACGCATATCCTCTATGTCACTGTCTACAAAGTCTTACCGGAAAAGAACAAGTCTAAATTTGGTTGAACAATCAACAACACCATCGACAAAGTATAGTGGATTTTAAGGCTCAACTAGTTATATTCATCGTCAGATTGTTATTTTGAATTTTCTATGCAGGATTAAATGGAGAAGTTGACCTATGAGGATGAGTTGGCTGTTGCAAATTTACATCGTTCCAGCAGGACAGATTTTTCATGGCTTACAATATGTACGCCAATTGGTTATGCCTTTATTAACAGCCTCTTCAAAAATGTCAAGAAAACATTACAGACGATCGACTAAAAGTCAGTTAGTATGACGAAACTTCTATCCGTGTTGTGTACGCGTTGACCACGTATCGGACATACTGTATTTTCCTTGCAAATCTTTCTTGTGTGTGTCCGTATGTGTTTTTACTCTGGAATTAGAATCTTTTGCTTTCCGTTTCTCTCCTTCAATTTCCCTCCATGCATCTTATGGCTCTCTTTAGATTCTATCACAGTCAACATCCATCGACGATGTCGTGCATGAGACCTTGAGGTCGTCGCTCCGTCCTGGTCGCGAAGGAGTGGAGCGTCAATCGATTCGTATAGACGCGGCTAGATGCTGGCGTACGTAAATCACTTGACAACAACACAGGCAACATATAGTGGATACACGAATCTGCGTCTTGCTCTTAGACATCAGCGAGTATCCTAGAAACCGTACTCCCCATCTCCTCTTTTGGGGCTAATAACTTGCTCTTCAGCAACAAAAACACGAAGAGTACTGAACTCCAAGGCAAATTTCGAGATCTTAATTGCAGAAGCGTGCGGCCTTCGAATTCCCTGATATTCTTCTCTTCCCTTTTGTTGTTTGTCTTAGGCCGACTTTGTCGCCCATCTTCCAGTTGAATGATTTTATTTCAAATCTTTTTAATCGACATTTTTGTCTCCCTAATTCTCGAATATCCCACCCATTTCCTAGTTTTCTTGCCTTCTCTTTCTCTATATAAGTTTATCTCCTTCGGCGTATTTTTTTTGTACCCCTCATCTCCTTGTTCCTCTATCCTACAATCTACTCGCCTGAAATTTAATCGTCCCGATCCAGAATACAACATTTGCCCTGCTTGTACCACACAGGGGGTGCGTGTTGTTTTGTTTTCACTCCTCAACATCGAGCATAAGGGGGTACGTATTGCCCTCCTTCCTCTTCCAAAACTGATGAAAGCGGACACCCTGTTTCGCCCCTCCCGTCTCATCAAACCACCCCTTAATGAGACGCACTTCGGGAAGTACGTTTAACGTAGCATTAGGGCATGAGTTGCCCACAAAACCCTGCCTCGTCTTTCCGAAATCCAATACTTTGGACGTTTCATTCAGAAGATACATTCATCTCGTTTTTCTCGCGACCTCAAGAAAATAAAGCGTGGACTAGTTTCGGGCAAATTCTTGATTGCATGATAAAGAGATGTAACCAAAAAAAAAAATATAAAAAAAGGAAAGACGGGAATAAAAATCGCAATTTGAGAGTTACTATTTTTTTAGGGGGGGGGGGGTCTGAGAAGGAGAGGGGGAATAGGGAACGGTTCTAGTTAATTCAATGTTAAGTTAGATGTATCGTTACGAGAATACAATTTAGAGCTTCGCGTACCGACGTGACTTTGAAGGAGTAATGGTGACTATGGGAAGCCAAAGTGCCTGGCGTTTCTGCACGGCCGTTCGCCCCTGAGGTGCATTCATAAATTTGGTTGGGATTTGCTCTGCATGATTGACACATTCTCATTCTCTCACACTCTCCCCTTTCCTTGACTCTATCTCTCTATCCTTTTTTTCCCCATGTCTCTGTCTCTATATTCTCTGTCTCTATCTCAGCTCTGTCTCTGTCTATTTCGCCCCCCAATGCCCTAGTCTCGGCGATGGCTTGTTTCGTCCGCACCAGTCGAGGCTGTCGCCTCAAACAACGCCCCACCGACACCAGCGTTGCACAGGATGCGCTCAGCATCTTATATGAGGCATCTGCAAAACTGTGCCTCGCAACACATCGGCTCTAACAGCCCTTTTGCACGAATATGCGAAACATAGAGAGAAAAAAAGAGACAGAAAGAACAGAAGAAAAAATGAATAAGGGGGGAAACGTCAAGTGTTTTGCTGTGTATACAACGAGGCACGAAAAAGTCGAGGATACGTATAGGCGGCCTATGAAAATAGCTCACGGGGACTTGAAGACGACTTTTGAACAAAAACAGGGGAGAGAAAAGGTAGATGGGAGGGGAAGAAAGAGCTTACAGAGTGAAGAGAGATTTGGTAAGGGACTTTTTTTTTTTCTTTTTGAGGGAGAAAGACAAAATAGTCAAAAGCAAAATCTCGGCAGAGGTGATTCTGCTCTTGGAACAAGGGAAGTGGCGCTAGCGATTAATTTCTGGGTTGATCCGAGGGCTAATCAGAAATACATATGCCCTGGAGGCTTTTCCGTATATAAGACGGCCTAGAAGTATACGAAGGATAAAGAGAGAGATATAGAGAGGGAATACAACAACAACAACAACGAAAGTAGACGAAAATTTGGCGGCTTTCAAGTCCAGTGACAAGTTGCCCGCCCCTTCGCGTAAGGCTACGCCTCATTTCTCCTATTGTATTCCCCCCGCGTGCACAGTTCGCACCCAAAGAAACCAGTGCTGACCTCTTTATTGCCAAAAATCTAGCACTCTTGTGTAGCTTCGGAAATATCAAACTTTGTGTTTCTTTCACTCTGCTCCCCTCCCCCTTCCCCTTCCATTTTTTCTTTCTCTCTCTATTACTTACCTTTCTTTTCTTTTCTTTTTTAGTGTGTATACGCGTGTTTGTTCTGTGAAAAAAGCCACACACATTCGACGTTTATTTCTTGTTTCGGCATTGGGAGAAAATTGGCCGAGAATTTGAACGCAGGTCCAGGGGCAGGGTTTGGTGCGGGGATTGTGTATTCATGGCAGTCTTTTCCGGAAGTCGGGCATTATTCTGTGCTGAGATCGTATTCCGCGACCGTGGAATAATTACTTTACAACCACCTTATCCGAATCCAAGAAGTAGAAGTAGAAAAAGAAGGGAAAAAAGGACAAGAGCTCTATAGCTCGACCTCTACCCCAACTCATTTGTCAAGGGGAGATGGAAAAAAGGAAAGGCTGAGAGGGAACGGGAGAGAAAGAGAGGGGTAAAACAGGTCTTTTCCCATTTTATTCTTCCATTCCCTTCCGGTACTCGGGGCCTGTCGACTTGTCTTATCAAAACATTTGGACTCCTTTGGAAATGGCGTCCCTTGCGCAGTGCCCTAGAGCGGCGCGCTGCGGTGAGTGGCCGGCTCGGCTCGCACACGCCCGGCGCGGCTCCGCGCAGACAGAACACTCATCGAAGCTGCATGCCCCATTTTTCTCACACCTTTATTCCAATTTTCACAATCAATTTATTCTTGCCTATTTATTCTCTCCCAATTTCTCCCCCTCTCTCCTCTCTTTTCCCCTTTCTCTCTATTCTCTACATTCTTCTCCCAACTTTTGTCACATCATGTCATGCAAAATATTGTAAGCAATTACCTCTGTCAAAACTCATCGACGGGGAAATCGCCGAAAAGCTTGGGTAAGTTGGAGGGCAGCGACTCGCGAGAACTCTCCATGAAATATTTATTCAGACGAGAAGTCAAAGTTACCCAAATATTGTCTTGTCTAACTAACCATAGTGTTGTAGAAATAAATGTGATTTCTATACCGACACGATTCGCCTTCAGATTTTGTTATGAAAACATGGCATTGTATGGTAATTGATTTGTAACTAGAGAAGGGACCTATTGTAATCACATATTTATAAGAATTTGCTTCGCTTATTACACCTTTGCACTAATTTCTTAAGAATACAAGCTGCAAAGTGCGAGTAAGGTCCTTTGGATTTGGCTCAGAAACTGATATTAATATATGCAACACCACGTTGACATATCAACAGTACCAATTATGAAAACTCTACCATTATGTGATCATCAGCATTCTCTTGGAGTTATCACATTTTAAGTTAAACACACTGAGTCTTGTCTCTGGTTCAGCGAAAAAGCTCGTACTTGTTCATACAGATTCTGCTTTCTATTATATTTTTACTTTTTTATTTCATTTATTTTCTTTATTTTTCTCCACTTAACACCAAATTCAGAATCAACTCCTTGTTTCAATCATTGACCTTACACCATGAATATACAGTACTAAGCATGCGTATGAAATAATAACAATAACTTATTCGTTTAATGCGAGTGTGTCTGTGTGTGTTTGTGTGTGTCTATATATATGTTTGAATGTGTCTCAGACAGAGTGAAAGAAAGAAGGAAACCAAGAAAGATGATAGAGAGAATTAGTCCTGAGTGGTGCATCATTAATTTTTTTCATCCATGAGTAAGATGGCTTTTGTCCAATTCCAATTTACCTGTTAAGGAATTTTGATTATTCTATTACCAAAAAACAAACAAACAAACACTCAAACAAAGAAGAACGGGGACAAAGAAGTTTATCTTTAATACATAGGAAGATGCTCTTAAATCTATGTGCAGGTATCGTTGTGTGTAACTACACAAATGATTTGCATTATATATGAGTTACACTTTAATATGTGAGATACTTGTACATACGACTGCATGTGACATCACATGCTCAGGCGAATAGATGTAATTGTCTGTTAGCCCCTCACTAACAAGCACACATTACTCATTGTATTATATGCCTATGCACAAACGGCAATACTGGTACATCACGTAGCAACGGTTAGATAACCGATGTTAAAAGTCACCCTGATATGTTGTTTTTTTTTTTTAATGCGTGTGTTTTGTTTTTTGGTGTGTGTGTGTGTGTGTGTGTGTCTGTCTGTCTGTCTGTGTGGGTTCGTGCTTGTATTTAGTGGAACGGTGACTATGGAATCTTGTTTAAGCTTTCTTATTGTTTGCATAAAGGAAAGCCAGTGGCACGATCCACCGTTACAAAAAGAATAAATTATTAGATAAATAGATGAATGAATGAATAAATAAATAAATACTAATGCAGAAAACGTATTGAACTAATTCTAGTGATTCATTTTAACGATATAATGTCATTTCTTGTCCGCGCCAGCAGTTAGACTGCCATTTTTATCTCATTCCGGAAATTAATTTCTTTATAAATCTTTGCCCTTAAAACAATGATGGTGTCCAATGACTGAATCAAACAACATGGGTGCTCGGCTCAATATTCATTACATCTTAGTACGTTTCAAACAACCCTCTTCAATGTCAGATGAAAAGTGAAAAGTAACTTAGATATTTATGCAAAAACAAACAAACAAACAAAAACAAATTTTACAATGTGTGTGTGTCTATCTGTGTGTATGTGTGTGTCTGTATGGAAATATATACGCAGTAGTACATTTTGGCCCGAATTCTCAAAGCTGGAATAACTATTCCGCGGAATAGTTATTCCGGGGAATAAGTTATTCCACCTTTGAGAATAGATTCCGGGGAATAAATCGCGTCATTTTACGTCATGAGGGCCTGATTTGCATAAGAGGCGTAATAAATCGGCGGAATAAGCGGTGTAATAAAGTTATTCCACCTTTGAGAATTCGGTCCAATATGTAAACATAATTCATATATTTCATCTACATGAATGTGTTTCTATCTATAATAGACGAACATGTAAAATAATTAATACGATCTCCTTATACATACAATAATATGACCAGATGAATATACGAGTAGACATTGATATACTTAAATCCTCACCTCTCTCTCTCTCTCTCTCTCTCTCTCTCTCTCTCTCTGTATGTAAGTATTATATGATTACATATACATGTGTTACAGGACTATACATATACATGTGTTACAGGACTACAAATAAAAATATATATATTATGTACATAATATTTGTAAATGTAAATATGGTAGATAAAGAGAAGACTGTTTAGAAAGAAGTTATATGAACTTCACAATGACATTTTGTGTTGAAAATCAAACTAAACTCCGACAAACAATGGTGTCGATTCAGCTATACTGCCACGGAGAGGGATGGGTAAATAGTTCGACATTTTAAACTGGCACAACAGTCTGGTAAAACTAGGCCAGCGTTGAAATTGGACGGCGTGTCCTTTTTTACCCCTTTCTTTTTTTCCTTTTTTTTTTTTTTTTTTTGAGAAAGAGGTAGCAGGTTTTATTCGGTCGCCGGCATGTACTCTCGACACAACTTCATACCACACCGTATACTCGGGCTATAGACAAATCGAGATGAACAGACGATAACCGACGTGTCATATCTCCACCCGCCATTGTCCGCTCTGTACATTTCCCAAGGCCGACCGACACAACCCGCGATTCTGGAGTCATAGGGGAACGGTACACAAAGCCGCATCGTGAATACGTCTTGAGGGGAAAAGAAAAAAAAAAAAGGCGCGCTCCACCCTCTTTCTCTCTCGTTTTGTCTTAAGCAGACAGCAGAAGCTCTTCCCGCCATTGTGTCATGACCTTGTTGTCTGCACGTCATAACGCATCCACACCTTGTACAGGGTGTCCCTAAAATGGTATATAATCATATTTAGACGCTGTCAAGAACTGAAATAAACTCATTTTTTTAATATCGTGAAAGAAGATTTTTCATCATACATTATTGTGCTGTTTATGTACAGCAATCAAATATTACTCACTAAAAGGGTGGGAAAAGAAAAAGAAAATACAAAACAGGAGATGTAGCGTAATAACATTGATATAAATGTTGACCATAACGATGTATGTCTTGAATATAAAGAATATTTTTCCATGCACAGTTAAAAAATGAAATTTTATTTGCTTACTTGTTTACCTATCGAAATACTAACTTGATATTATCATAATTGTATTCATGTTATGTTGAATCTTATGTAATTCAAAATTATTTGAAATTTCCTGTACTTATGTAAGCGTTATGTATATTACTTTTATTACTTTATATGGAAATAAAATCATTTGAATTTGAAATTTAAATTTGATACACAGATGGGATAGTAATGTACGTGATAAATAATTCAATGTATATGAGTATTGTCAGACATGCTTGACAGATGCAGTCGATGTTTCTAGTTTTCCAGATTTGATTGATCCACTTGGACCTGTTGTTGTTGCATTGCATCAAAAACTATTGCATCATTATTTCAGGTCTCATATACATTACAATGCTTGACAATATACTATTTATGACAATCCTCTTCAAGGCAGTGCAGGACAACATATTGCATTATGCAGTTGTTCTTTTTTTTTATCACACCCTGTAGACGTTGCTTGTCGATAGCCTCATTCGCGGGAAGAGTTCGTGGCGCCAAACGGAGAGCGGGAAAAAAAAAAAGAGAAGACAGTGCATTAAAGTAACTAATAATGACAGAAGGTCACGGACACGGCCAGCAAACGTTCAGCATTATTCATTATCGTCGTCATATTCTTCCTTTTTTATTATTCGCAAAGGTCGACGACGCTTTGAAAAAAAAAAGATAAAAGATGTAAAAAATTGAACAGAAAAAAAATGGAAAAAAGTAGTTGTTCCCAATTTTAGCGGGACCTCTCCATTCATGACCACATGTAGATGAATATCGTGGACGATGAGTGCTTATTTGTTTTTGTTGCCGCTTGCGCAAAGGCTGTCAGCCCCCCCCCCCCCCCCCCCCCAAAAAAAAAAAAAAAAAAAGATAAAATGAAATTTGACCAAAAAAAAAAAAAAAACTATTTTGCCCAGTCAGAACCAGAACCTTGGAGAAAACATATGGGAGCGGGAGGATATGGGAAAATGATTCTGGAATTGAATATATTTTTTTACTATTTTTTGCGACTTTACACATTATGTAGTACAGTCGTAGAGAAAAACCGAAAAAGACACACAGCAATGTCAAATTGAAGGTACATTATAGAGGGAACACTTCGAATAAATTTTTGAGAAAGAAAATGATTGGAAATGCAGGGGACCATCTTCACAAGCATGGTGTGACTAGAAAGATGGCCTCAGGTAAAATTACAACATACAATAAACTATCATAAAGTACATTTTAAGTGTCGTCACTTACTAGCTGTTACAGTAATAATCTTAATAGTTAGGCCTATTATTGTGGAAGAGTTCAATTCAAATTCGCCTCCTCGAATGTTATTGGCGTTTACTCCAGTCTTTCAGGTGTATGGAGTTTACTTGTTATACCATGCTTACAAAATCTTGAGTTCTGAGATCAAACATTAAAAACAAAAATTTACAATGTTTTATTCTACAGTTAATTGCCATGAATGTAAATTTGAATGTCAGGAAAGTGCAACCCCCTTGGGAAATATCTAGGGTCAGAGTTTGACGACAGTCAGCCCGATCAAGTCATATTTCCTGTTTAAGTGACTCGTCTGTTATTACTATAATTTGGGACGGAAAATGGCAAACACATACAGACGTTATCGGAACCAAAATATGTCATACAATTGATTCCTTTTTTTTCCTATCAAAGGACGACAAAAACGTTTATAGTTTTGATTGAGGCAACGAACAAACCAGCCGTGCTATTGTGTCCTTGAATAATAAAAAGGTGTTGAAGTAATCACCGAAGGTAGAGAAAATAACGGAAACGACGCTTACCTGTGCCGTGAGAACTGACCCAGGCAGTTAACGCCTAAAAGTTCATTGGAGAGAAATGCACCCATAATCATCATTCCGATTACCCGCGAAATTATGTCAAAAGCACTTTGTATCTATCGACTATTCACTAAAACATGCAAAGTGTTCTTATTTGTCTAATTAACGATTCCCCTCACATTGGTACCGTTCTTGAAATTGAGTTTGAAACATCATGTCCTCACATACAATATGTAGAAAGAAAATAGAGAGTTGGATGATTGACTTATTAATGTTGAAATCTTCGGTTTTAGATAACTCCACCCTTCTCTCTGGGATCCCATATCAGAGACAGTTACTATGACATCAACATGTGCTGCAATGACAAGTGTCATGGTAACGAGCAGTATCCTGCCTGTTGTTGGTGCAGGAACTTGACATCCCATAGCAGGAATTGCTATCGTAGCATATTTGATGAAATGGGACCCATATCAGATTCTACATCACAGAGTGTCTAAAAATATTTATAAGAATGGATTGTGTAATGTTTGATAATATATACCGTTGATATAGAAATGTCATACATCATAGTGATTAATATATTTGTTTTCTACCAATCGGCAATATGCCACTCTACATATCTCAGCTTCTCAGACATGTAGGTGTCATTCTCATTAGGAACAAAGGCTATAATAATTGTGACATGTCCTCAGCAGGTATTCTGTTGAATTGCCTATGAGCATTCAAAGTCGATAAGTAGCAATCAGAGAAAAAAAAACATGATAACAAAAGAAGAAAAATGTGAGATGTGACTGAAGGTAAAGAATATTGCTGCCTTATGTTGCTGTGCTGCTATTCGCTATTGGCAAAATGTGTTACAACTGTCCTTTGTGAATTCTACTAGGACGTCGGAGCTATCCACCAGTTGGCGTCTATATCCGTTCTCTGAAGCAATAAGACAAAGCCACCCAACCTATCAACTCCTGCGCGAAATTAAATTCATGCGCCTATAAACAGCTCATCTCGCTTTATTGCTCGCGATACCTCGGCCATCTCAGAGTGACGTGAATCATACCTAACGGACTGGCAGCTTCTAATTCGACGTTATGAGTGGATATACTGGTGCTGGGGGAAGGGTTGCCCGGCCAGGAATGGGAAGCAGTTCGCCCTGAATTAATGAAATAGTAGTTTCTGTAATTCAATTTGTCGATGCTTAGGAAGAATGTTATATTCGGCTATCGATTCCAGAGAGGCCAGGGCCCCGTTGCTAGAAACTTTGCGTTTAAACGCAACTTGCAACTGATTGTCACTGGCCAATCAAAATCATTGTTGCATGCATGTCTCCTTAATAGGGCAGAACCTGAGCCAATCAGAATGGTTGTTTCAAAATTAGCAATTATTTGCAATTGATTGCAACTTTCTTGCAACGGGGCCCAGGTCTTAATCAGCGAGGGGCAAGCGCAGTACCGGTACAGAGACGTCCGTCCGTGCGTGCGTGCGTGGAGGGGTTAAACCGCGCGTGCGCGCGTGTGTGTGCGTGTTGACAACTAATGACTATGGATTTGAAAGAGAATTTTTTCTGAGTAGAGCGCAGAGAGAGGCACGAAAGAACGAGAGCGGGCGACTCATGTGAGTTGTTCTGTGTAAATAGTGCTGCGAAGCAGAGAGCATCCCGCAGCGAGTAGGCATCCGTACCGACAACACACCACACTTCACCCGCTGCGCTGTTGTGCCCAGACTTCGCAGCGGGGTTTTCATTTCTCTTTCTGTGGTCGCAATGTTTTGTTATGTTACAATACAGTCATAACGCTAATCTCTACAGTCAATCTTTTCAATCAACATGCTACTTTACACTCTCCACACAGCATTCTGAAAAATCTATCGCATACACTCGACAAAAATCACTGTCATCTTGAAAAAAAGCACACCTTTTGGTGTGATATGTATCATCGTCATTTTGTCGAATTGATATATAAAAGATAAGTCAGAAAGTTATTGTTGCTGACTCGAACCTTTCTCTCAAATATTTAAGTCAGTAAGTTGCTCTTAATTGTCCTTAAGTTTCATATTCGTCTTTTACAGCTCACAAGCAAAGCGATCCGGAAGGGTGTTTTACACATTTTTCAATGTCTATGAGAATATTTGCACCCACTGATTTAAGTGTCATATTGTGTCCGTTAAATTTGTGCATTTGTGTGTGTGTATACGTTTCCATTTGTTTTTGTCTGTTTGTTTTGTGTTTCAGCCAGCGATTGAATTGTGCTATAGCAGCATGAATGATAATGCTTATGATTATGATGATTATGGTAGCAATGTTAACTGTCCTATTTCATAATGACACCAATGACAATGATAATCATAAAGATATTAATAATCACGATGGTAGGAGCAGTAGAATCAATAATCCTATCTATCCAACTTAACACATTCAGTCTTACCAACAGACTTTATGTTAACATCCTTATCATTCCAGGCAAATGCGCAGTTAAGGTGTTCAGTTTTACACCTTGCATGATGAAGAGGGGCAGCAATAATATATTGTCTTTTCAGTGGACGTATTTCTGTGTACAAGATTCGAACCGCAGATCTCCCTCCGTCGAGGCTTATCAAGTATACCTCAGAACTCGTGACTATGTGAAATGGCACCGTTGTCAAGAGTGTATATCAACCTGCCATCTGATACACAACACAGACAGGTTAATGCAATATAACGTTCTTGTTTTGTTACTGCCATCTCTGAGTAGTGCTGACATAATATTGAATGAACGAATATTCAAATGAATGAATGAACGAACGAATGAATGAACGAATGAATGAACGAACGAACGAATGAATGAATGAATGAATGAACGAACGAATGAATGAACGAATGAATCCACAAATGAATGAATGAATGAATAAATAAATGAATAAATAAATAAATAAATGAATAAACGAATGATTGAATGGATAAATGAATGAACCATCGAACGAATGAATGAATGAATGAATGAATGAATGAATGAATGAATGAATGAATGAATAAAAATGATTGAATCTAATTTCTTGTATGACCCCTCATGGGGGCATGGAAACAATTAATACAAACATCATGTTTAAAACATATTTTTAAGGCATCATGATAAAAAGTTGTCTCTGGTGTGACTGGAACTTTTTTTTAATGGGTTTAACGTCACGGTGTCATGTGTTTGTACAGATATCCACTATCATGTGTGTTTGTGTGTATTTAAATGAGTAAGTTTTAGTATAATATAACGAACCAGCATGCCCTTGTACCCATCGTGATAATGGTCAACTGATTGTGTGCGACGTTTTTGTCACGGCGCAGTCGAATTTCCCAATGTGACATTGTTGCTGTTGTTGTTTGGAGAGTGCTATCGATGCAATTGTGTGGCCTTTGATTGTTTGGCTTTCTGTGTATAATACGTCCACCGTCCCCCTTGCAACCGTAACGTCCGTAGTATGACTGTCATCAAGCACGGATAGCGATGGGAAACTGCTGAAAAATTCTGCCGAAGGTAGTGTTGTTTTCAGCTTATAACGAGCAGAGTTCGTGTGCTTAATATCGATCCAGAAACCGCAGGTGACAAGCGTACAAGAGAATTAACCTTAGTTCCTCTGTTCCGTCTCTTTTGCAAGAATTAAAAACAGGACAGACCACAAAAAGAACTTGAGGAGAAAAGGAAAAAAGAAAGGAGAGAGAGAAATGCGGTTATTAATAAGAGAATGGGGGCTACGGAAAAGAAAATATTGTGATAAAGATTTACTGAGAGCGCTACGTCGGCTTCAGAAACGCTCGGACAGGGGAGGAAGGGGGGAAATCAAAACTGGGCATTGCCCGAGCTAAAAAGTCGATAATTTACTGCAAAGAAATTAATTCGTACAGATGTGACACGGGATTAGTCGGCGCTGGAAGGGAAATTACCTCAATTTGTCGATGTGCTTGACCAGTTGCACCGCTCTAAGCTAAGGACACGCAAGCCCAAGTGTGTGGTCCTTTGTGAGAAAACCTCTACCGATAGTCTCTCAAATATTCCACCCATGGGAAATCATAACATATGATGTGATGTTTACATAAATGATATAATATCTTTATCTATATGTATCTTTCAATTGATTTGTATTATAAATTGCACCCACATATAAATAGGTAAATAAATGTATATATTTATATATACATATATATATATCCATACATATAATATTATTCATGATTATAGGTGATGGAAAGAATATTTGACGGATTTTCCAAAATGTGATATCAAATCAGATGAAAAATTATA
The DNA here is from genome assembly GCA_033980235.1 of Diadema setosum. Taxonomy (NCBI): domain Eukaryota; kingdom Metazoa; phylum Echinodermata; class Echinoidea; order Diadematoida; family Diadematidae; genus Diadema; species Diadema setosum. The sequence goes on from CM067066.1 coordinate 6,747,186, forward strand.
TCTTCTATATCTCAGATTAATGACAAATAAGTGAATAATCGCTCAGTGTTGACGATGGATATACTTCCGTAGGAGATAACTGAAACCAACCAAGGAACCAACCAAAAAGAAAAAAAAAAGAAGAAAGAAATGCATATAACTCCGCTCAAGATAAAAGAAATAAAACACAGCTATTCTCTGACAGCCACCTTCTATGCATCATCTCCAACAGTAAGTGGTCCATGCCTCTTGAAGTTCCCCACATTCTATTATTTTGTTACGCTGTGTTCACAAATAAATCAAAATACATTTCCTTTCCCTATAAGTGTATAATTTTGCATTGTAACGATAAACGTCTTCTCCGCCTGTATGACTGGCGTGAAACGACTTGAGTTCAAGGCCTTTTGAGGAAGAAAAAAAACCCAGAAAATTTACGTCAGCGAGGCGTGACAGATTATTCTTTCTCCGCAGACGCTCCAAGACACTTCGTCCTCTTCCCCTCCAGTTGTTTTCGGTATATGCGCTGGATGTTTCATATTTTTACACCACTCGCACTATCGTGTTTCATGTTCCCCTTTTTGGTTCCAGTAATTAGCGTGTGGCGACTACGTGCCAACTCACTTTGCGTAACGGAGGGGAGCGAAGAAGAGGAGGCGAAGCTGGTTCCGTATATGGGCTAGGGAATCAGAGATGAAGATGGGAGGGAGGGAGGGATGGGGGTGGGGGGAGGAGAAGAAGAAGAGTGCTAATCATTTCAGCCCCCAGATATATCACGGATTTTAACCGGATGAATTGATACTTTGCCTCCCATTACCCCTCAAACCTTGTTGTTTTTGGCAGGGACAATTTCATGGGAATGTAGCTGCTCAATTAGACAGGAGGGAAATCTTAGACTAAAATAACACGAGGTTGCGAGCATCAATTATTTGAAAATTATGACCGTGAGTACAACTAGCGCGAGCTTGAAAAGAGAAAGAATTCAGGGGGAGGGGGGAGGCGGTGGTGGAGCGATTTTTTGGAAACCAGTTGGCTCATCTCGTGTTTCCTTGTGCATTGTTTGACTGTTTAAAGTTGCCTATACAACTTTCGATTAGTTCTAACATTCTCCTTATGATCTTAACTACTGATCACGTGAAACATCAAACATTAAGATAAAGTAACTTTTCGCATCTTTGAAAATTCTCTTGAAAATCCATTGTATCCAAATTCAGTGAGATACAATGTATATGAAATACTATTGTCACTGGAAGAGACGTGTTGACACGTCACTTATTCCACTTATCACACACACACACACACATATATATATATATATATATATATATATATATATATATATATATTCATATACATTTATGTTTATATTCAGATATCTATATGTTTACATAATATTATGCTTCCGCACATTACTATACTGACAAAATTATTTTTTGATTGCCATCGATTCTAAGCTGACGCTAAAGTCAGATTATCGATCGAAATAGAGATTGATGGGGAAGCTGCTATCTACTGGAGATGTTAAAGTACTGGTGAACATTCGCCCTATTGTGTGATCGAGGTACAGACTGCTAGTATGGTGGAAGCGTATTGAGCGAGAATTGTCACACTTCTAAACCTATTTCATATGGAAACCTGGTGGCATGTGTATTAAGTCTATGGGAATTTTTAGAATTCAGTATACGGAACGGACTAATCTGTGGAGATTGAATGATGAGATATCTATTTTTAAAAAATGTGCAATTCAAATATATTCCTTTCTGAGGCCGTACGCTTGCTTTATTGCTTTCATTTTGTCTCACTGTAAAGGATATTTAGGGGGGCTTTTTTCTGTGCAATAGATTTATCCTATTATTTTCATAATCTACTGTATTTCCCCAGCTGTGTAGCTATATATGCAAATTGATGCTACTGCAGTAAAAATAGCTGTCCGATTCCTGCGCGTTGTGTTAGCCACCACTGAGTAAATTAAAATAATGTTGATTGTCGAAACTGCTCCATAGAAGGATATGACACTGTGTAACCAAAATCTAAGGCAGAATACTCATTATTAAATTAATGTTGCTGAGATCTACGATATTTTCATTTTGATTTTTAAAAAAAACAAAAGCAAAAACTTTCTGCCATAAATGAGGATATACCAGTTATAAATTTTCTATATAACAGATATTCTGCGTCAAAAGACGGAGGGGAAAGTTAATCATTAAACCCATGTTGCATGTAAATCGGCAACGCAGGGGAGGAGTGACTTCGTTCCTCGCTTCTATTCTCTCCTTGCTTATCGCCTGGCCTGGCCCCGTCGGCTTCTGTTACGTTTACTTCACACGTAGGGTGTACGACATGATTCCTGACGAACACCTCGCTCGCTGTTTCATGCCGAGACCACCTACGAACCAGCTATATCCATCTAGCTCCCTCCTCCTTTTCCCCGTCGCCAATATATATATTTCCCCTCTCAACAATCTCTTGATATTAGCAGGGTGCGATGTGATCTATCTCGTTGATATTGCACGATTATGCATGCACTATGAGGGCCCATGGTGCGCGCGCGTTCAAGCATCCGCCTCATTGGCGCTGCCCCACGGGACACTGCCGGGTTCGCGTGTGAAGAGCGTCAGGTGAGTAGCGAGCGCAATGAAATTAAACAGCGTGCGGAGATGCAGAATCTCGACAATCGATTGAAAAAGAAGAAAAAAAAATCCCCATCTTTATGGGCAAAGTCTGTTGCATTCGTCGTAATCAGGACAAGAGAAATCAAAGTCTGAGAGGAGAAGAGGAAGATAAAAGAAAAAAAAAAGAATGAGAGAAAGGAGGAGGAGGAGGACGACAAAGACGAGGAAGGAAGAAATATCGGGAATGGCAAAATGTGGTCAAGGTTATGATTACCTCGCAAAGGAATATAGATTTCCATTTCAGATGTAGCAGGCCATATGATGCGCTCTTCGATTCATACTCCAAGCCAGATGACATTGAAAGAGCGCTTGCTGATTCGGTGCGGTGCGGTGCGCGCGCATGCAAAATGAAAGTAGGCAAGAGAGAGAGAGAGAAAAAAAAATCCGCTTTCCGTACGCGACAATTCCTATGTATTACTCGCGCTCGGATGCGCATACGATTACCGCGTTCCAAGACTGCGCAGCATTTGGACGCTGGTGCTGGCCCGTTCGTCAAATCACAGACGAAAACCTGTAATGTTGCGTGTCATTTTTCTTGCCGCTCTTTTGAGGCTAATGATATAAGCCAGATTTTTCATAATGAAGGATCCGCTGTTACCTTGAGAACACCGCGTTTCATACCGACGGCACTTAAACAATCGATATGCAATTAGCCGGCCCGTTTGTTTGGTATAGATCTCCTTTAATTGAATTTAAGGGTAAAATGGGAGTGGTCTTCAAAGATGATAAAAAACATTACGTCCGAGGCTTACATCCACCAAACTTTGTCCAATGCCCTTTACACATTCTTTTTCGCAGACAAATAAAAAAAGAAGAAGAAACGTTTATCCACTTTTTTGTTTTGATGTATTCCAACTTAGCTGTTAATCACTTGCCCCCATTCACTCACTCATATAATTCAGTTTTATTCCTGCATCTTTACAAAGTCATCGTCTCCAAATATCTATCCCTATAGCAATTTGCCCTTTCTTTGAACCTCTCTGACATCTCTCTTTCTCTCTCTCTCTCTCCATTTCTCTATCTTCATATCTCTCTCCATCTCTCACTTTCTACTTATTTTTATTTAGCTTTCTATATATCTATCAATCTATCTATCAATCAATCGATCAACTTATCTATTTATCTTTTTATTTATTTATTTATCTATCTATCTATCTATTCATCGATCTACCTATTTGTCATTTATATATCTATTCATCTATTTCCCTAGCCATCTATATATCTCGTTATTTATCAATCTATATCCCTCTCTCACTCTCTCTTTCTCTCTGCTCTATCTATTTATCTATCTATCTATCTATCTATCTATCTATCTATCTATCTATCTATTTAGCTAGCTAGCTATTTATCTGTCTATCTATCTGTCTATCTGTCTATCTATCTATCTATCTATCTTTCTCTTTATCTATCCAGCTATTTATCTATCTATCTATCTATCTATCTATCTGTCTATCTATCTATCTATCTGTCTATCTATCTATCTATCTATCTATCTGTCTATCTATCTATCTTTCTATTTATTTATCTATCTATCTATCTCTCTATCTTTCTATCTATCTATCTATCTATCTATCTAGCTATCTATCTATCTATCTATCTATCTATCTAGCTATCTAGCTAGCTATTTATCTATCTATCAACCATCATTTAATAGTGTGTATTATGTTCATGGGAGTATTTTTGTTTTCATATGTGTCTGTATATTATATCTCATTACGTTTCACTTCTCCTCGTTTCTCGAATCATATCTCATACGCATTCCCTTCCTGAGAGAGCCTTCACAGTGCAAACTATCAGCTTTTTCAGTCTTCAATCTTTTTATTCAATTTTCATCATGATATACGTGAAATGATTGAAAAAATTGTGAACTATGAATAGATAGAAATATAAATGAAGATATATAGGTACCTAACTAACTATATCTTTCTCCCCCCCCCCCCCCCCCGTCCTCCCATGGTAAATTCTAATCCGCTAGACATGTAACTATAAGCATGATGGCTAAAAGAAAGGGGTGGCAAAAGATACCAAATGAATCCTAGGATTCTTACAACAAACAATTTAAACAGATTTCAGACTTAGACAACCCATGAATCTGACAAATCGTAATGGAATCTGCATGTTATCTTTTGCACCAACAAGACAAAAATATCAAAAAGAAGAAGAAGAAGAAGAAAAGAGAACTCTGCTGGAGGCTGCGGGCCCACGTGCCAGCAGGAATGAAACCAGATCCGACTTTTAAATTCATCTCGATACATATAGAACAGCCATCGAGCACTCATCGACGAAGCGATTTCTCCCTTGAAGTGCGTTATTTTTGCCTCGAAAATTTCTCGCGAAATGTTTGCTTTACGCGCATGTTTTATGTTCCTTTCCCTTCTTTGTCCACTAATGGACAATTTGTTCGCTGGAGGCTCCAAAACATTTATGACGTCTTCTTCGTATTCATTTCTTCCTTTTTTAATGTTTCATCTCCAGTATTCAAACTTTCCCTTGTATACAAGAGGACGAAGAAGCGACAAACATTCATTTATAAATAGAAGGAAAATTCCTACGAAACAAAGGTCTGAGATGTTTTCGTAAACGGGTAAAGCTTACTGAGGCTATCCATGCAAGACAAATATTCGGATCCTTTAGCAGTGTCTAGGTTGAAAGTAGCTTTAAACGATAAATAAAGTGCGTAGCTGGTTAACGTGGCAAAAATTGAAACTAGCACTTAAAGAGAAATATAATACAGAGTGATCAAGATTCATGAACGAACGAATTCTCTATGACATATTTTGGCACGTAATCATTGTAGATTCCGTGATGAATAACGTTTGAAAGAAAAGAAGATGAAACATAAAAATTGTGGTATGAATTGATAGCAGCCGTCAATCATATACTGTTTTAATGATTGTAATGGTAGCTTTGTAGCAGGAGTATTCTCCTATTTCTATTTCTACAGGCTCTGCTAAAATGATAATGTCATTATGAAAAAAAAAGTTTCATTTCATTTCATTTCATGTATTTCATTTATTGTGGACAGAAATTTTGAGTTTCAAAGATTTTCCAGTTCAAAACACTTTCCTTCCAGCGAGACAAAGTATACCTTTATGTGCTTTTGAGTGGTTTCAGCATACGAGCATTTATCCAATCTCACTTGTCTTTCCCTTTTAAGACGTTTCATTATACATTTCATTTCAATTCATTTCATTTCACATCATTTCATTTCATATATTTCATTTCCAGCAGAATGCATATATATTGTTCATGTATTGTTCTGAAAGGTAGATGTACCAAATAGGCAGACGTGTATGTACTGATGGTCCGCACAGTCACCCAAAAATGGAGTAATGCACCTAACTGCACCTTACCAGCAGATATACAGTGTTTCCTTAACAGAGGAGAGAAACTGGTAACATTCACTGAGCTATAGGAAATTCATTGAGGAGCTCCTATATACGGTGCAATGGCACCTCAAAGTGCAGACAGCTCTCGTGAACAACAAACCATTTGATGGATGGAGACATTCACCCAAGGAGTTGGCTTCTTTCGCCCATAATCAGGGATTCTTCCCACCCTGTTGGACAAATTTAGTCACACGCATATAGGGTGATGAGCAGCTTCTCTACCGTGTGTCTAACTATACCGTGCGTTGTCTGGCTATATACACGAGTGGTGTTGAAGTTCCTATTATCATCAGTAGCAGCATTTTTTTTCTCTTTCTTCCATCGTGCTCACCGTCTTCAGGAAATTTAATCTCCAGCGAGATGGAACGCCTTGCGTTGCTTCTGTTCCCTCGATGAACCCAGCCCAATGTATATACCCTTCACGGCGTCCGACCGTGCACCCTTTTCCGCGGGAAGCAGTCGGTTGGTTAAGCTCGTTTTCGCCGCTCGGGTTGCCAATAAGCGCGCGGGTGGAAAACGCGCGTGGAGCTCGATATTTTGGCCGAGCACGTATCGGCTGGGATGGGACGGACGGATCGAGGCAGACGACCTGAAGCTGTCTCCATCTCCCTCTCTCTCCTTCTACCTCTCTCTCTCCCTATCTCGTTCTTTTAAGATTCTCTCCATCTCTCTCTTGCCTCTATCTATCTCTCTCTAGATGTGATTTTTGAAGCAACCTCGTTTAAGACATCCCTACAGTCACCGACAATGAACAGTCTTACTAGATACATTCATCTTCCAAACAATTACATTGTACACTATATTCTATTAAAAACACAAGCTCATCAATCTATGTATGTATGTATGTATGTATGTATGTATGTATGTATGTATGTATCTATCTATCTATCTATCTATATACTTATATATTATGTATGTATGTATGTATGTATGTATGTATCTATCTATCTATATACTTATATATTATGTGTGGGGGTTTGCGTTTTGATACGAAAATAATATGATAGTTACGAATGATATACGCGCACAGTAATCCAATGTGCATAGTCAACAGTAACCTCTTTGTAAGATAAACTTCATTAAAAGGTAAATTGGAATTCGACAAAGATATCTTGTCTTGAGAGAATATTTCATAAAATGTATCTCGCCTCCATATTTCGCATTATTTATGATCTCCATCGATATCATGCGTAGCTCTAGACGCATATACTGTAATACTTATGATGTTATATACATCATTCCAGCAAAATAAAAAATCCAGAGGTATATAGAGCATTCGAGTGATGATGTCGCAGAATTTTGTCATAAGATGCTTTGAAACCAGGTGTGCGCACAAACACTCTGGGCCAGGTGAGGATGTTTAGAACCAGTTTCCATGGCAATGAATGACGACGACATCACACTTTGTTACTCCATACAGCATCTTTGTGCTGGAGTAACACCCCAAGTTGGCATGACACTTGACGCCCCTCTGGACTGAGATCTTCAACATTTTCTCGTAAAGGCAATGAAAGAGAAAGAAACTGTACTGATTATGGTTATACAGAAATCTAGCGGCTGTTGTGATCCTTCCATCATAATCACAATGTATCAAGCATTTTGGGTCCATGATTTTAATCATTCAGTATATCAATGCCATAATTGTGACCTTCCTCGTGACATATATGTGTCTGTATTTTACGCATTATCTTCGCATACTTTGTCTTTCATTTGTTATTGTACTTCGAGAAGAAAAATAACAATCATCAAATCCAACAAAATCATATAGCTTTACCGTTATTGCAGCTTTCACTATTAAGATCATTGTCACCATCAGTCTTTTAGTCTTGGAAATTCATGGTGGTAGCGATGAATTCCTTCACTTATGTAACAACTTCAACAAGTACACCAACAAACACTGATTATTATTTCTTTTAAACAAAAGATGAGTATATCAATCGCAGAGCCACAACGCACAATGTGTAGATCCCTGCCGGAAAAACAGTGTCTCACAGTGTGTTCACAGTGTTCACATAGTCGGCTATGAGAAAAAGCTCGAATTTACTAGTGTGAAACTGATTTCACATTGTGGTGGGTTTTTGTTTTTTTTTTCTTCACGGTGAGTTCACAGAGAAATGTGCTGTTTCACACTGTGAAGTACTGATTCACAAAGTGAACCGATGATTCACAATGTGTTCACATTGTTTAAACGCTCGAATTTATCAATGTGAAGAGATTTCAAGTTCAAGGTCAACTTCAATCATAGTTTATTTCCAATCAAAGAAAATCAAAACGTAATGCGAAGTATACATATCATAAAATGATATTGTCTACACTATTACAAAAGGTTCATGTAATATACGAAATAAATTATATACATCAACATATGTACAATAATCAGAAGGTACGATGCGTATACATGTATACTTCGCGAGCTTTCGGAAAATAACTTCAATTTTGGAAAATAGCGATCCACAAAAAAAAGCTAAGCTTGTAGGACGTGGATCCCTAGATTTCACACTGTGTTCACAACGTGTTTGTTTGTTTTTTTTTACACTGTGTTTCACACTGTGAGACACTGTGTGCTTACCAGCAGGAATATTGTGTTCTGTTTAACATGTTTCAGAATGACGACTAATCATGTAGAACAATGAATAGTTTTCGTGAAAGTAAACGTCTTTGCATTGTATGTGTTCCCTTTCCTTTTACCATAATTATGTTATTCTCAGTACTTCGCATTTGTCATGAGAGCAGTACCCTACAAACACCATGTAAAACTCGTTAAATATAACCAAAATATAAATGATAATATGTAAAAGTCGTCGAACGGAAGTTCCCTGCCTTTGTTTTTACACTTGTTTCGTAAGACGTTTCGTCTGGTTCGTGTTTGCTGTTATTATAGTCTCTTTTTTGTAGCCATAATTCTATATTCGGCAACAATTCAGGGAAAGGTGTCTTTTTGACTATAACATGTGAAGAAGGTGGGTGACTAGCCGTGACTACCCGTCATGTGGGGGGAAAAAATAAGCCACCCTGACATGTTTATGCCGTGTTAATGATAACAATATATTAATACTCTTGAAAATATGAAAAAGTTTAAGGGATCAATACTGTGTTTTGTGAGCTTTAATCTGTGCCACCCCCAATCATGCTGTTTTGAATGGAATCCAATGAAAATTCAACGACCAAGTGATACTTCCTTAACTCTCACAAAATTGCCGCATCACGGCCACTATGACGGCAAAGAGATGTCATCCCGCGCCCGAGACAAAAGTCATCGAGTCAGCCTCGTCGAGACAAGAAATAACACGAACTCGTGAATGTGTCGTCATAGTAACACCTCTCATTCACATACTTCATACCTATCCCGAGTCCTGATGCGTCCCTTTCGTTTTGAAAGTAAACAGAGGGGTCCCCGCGCCACATCAATGTTTGCACGCGCGGTTAGATAAATGCCCTCACAAATGGGTAGAAATCAGTTGCAAATTTATATCGGAGTACAAGGAAAACAGCCCCCTGCTGTCCCTTGTATTTGGACAAGTTATCTATAGTTATTCTTACACTCAATATCCGCGTTTATCCGTGTTTTTTGGTTTTCTTTCCCCACCTCTTTCTTTTTTTCCCCTATCCACCCTTTCTGCGGCAGGTGATGGTCTAATCGAATCATTCGTTACGCCGGTGATGTGTACGGGCGATCAGCGCGCGGGTTTGATAGGCTGATCTTCCCGTTCGCCTCGCTGGATGATGGCGGTGGCAACGATAATGATGCGGAGCCGGATCGGGGGATTAAGACTCCGCGCTGGATGACCGCTGCACTTTCGCGAGGAGCTGGCTGGAGGAGAGCAGCTGTGTCCGTCCAAGAAGGAGGATGAAGATGAGGATGAAGAGAAAAATGAGATATTGTGCTCGGATTTTTTTTTTAATCAGTCACAATGATTATCGTCATTCTTAGTCAGGTTTTAAGTGTCTGTTGCGGTTTCAGAAGATTTGACGCCAACCAGGCGGAAATGGGGAGACAGGTTAAAAGGAGATTGGGGAAGACGAAAAAAGGGGTGTGTGATGGGGAGGGGAGGCTTCAGGAGAAGAAAGATGAACAACAATTTACCAACAGGAGGAAAATAGGTAGCAAGTGGTGAGCAAGTCAAGGAAAAACCTACGAAATGAATCTCAACGAGAAATATAATCTGCCTATGTATTGTACCTGATGAGGATGGTTACTAAAAATGTATGAATATGGCACAATTAATTTGGAGCTTTCGTATATATATATATATATATACATACATACATATATATATGCTATTGATGTCTCCAAGTTGCATTTATTGAAGATGTAAAGTCACCTATGTCTGATTCAGTAGTGTAATTTCATGATTACGTAACCATTTTTAAAAGAATAAGTTATCAATAATCGTGACGAAGAAGCCATGAAAAACAAACAAGTAGTTTGGAATGGAGATATAATGGCTTACAGGAAATTGCGATAAGTGATTTCGCACTTTTTTCACTCCGGAATGTCCAGAAAAATTTTTCATTTCCGAATCCTCTTAGAATGACACTGTCGAGTTAGAATTTTCTGGTGACAAGTTAACTCTCGATAATGCATATAGTCATTGGAAACCTAACGTACAATACAACAACAGGCCAATCGCAAGGGGAAAGGAAAAAGGAAGGAAAGGGAAAGAAATTAAAGAAAGAGAGAAAGAAAAAAAAAGACGGCAAATAACAAATATGAATTCGATAACTTCGAATTTACGGACAAATTGTGCCAGTTACCCTTCGGCAATGGCCATTAGTATGAAAAAGAGAGAAATCAAAATAACCGATCTCTAACGCGATTAATCAAAAAATGTGGAGGGGGAGAAATAGAATGAGGTAGAAAGAGAGAAAGAGAAAGAAAGAGAGGGGGAGAGAGGGGAGAATTATGAAATCGAAATCGATAACATGAGAAATTATATCACTTCGTATCTCCCCCAAAATGCTGCTAATTCGACCGAAACAAGAAGGTTGTTTGGGTAAGCAAACTCAAATTGATTTATGATGAAACGCCGGGCCTGGGTTGACTACGAGCCCTGGCACCAGCAATCTCCAGTTACGCATTCAAATTTGGGCGAAGCGCGCTCTGACTAAACACCCAGGAAATATTGTGTCTTTCTTTTAATTAAAAACAATTTCTCTCCAACGTTAAAAGGGACCCACTCTCTCTCTTCTTTTCTCTCCCTCTCTCCTTCCCTTCCACTCAATTCTTGTTTTCTCTCTCTATCCTTATCTCTTTCTATCTGTATCTCTTATATGTCCTTATGTTCCTTTTTCTTTATCTGTGTCTATTCCTCTCTATCCTTATGTCTCTCTCTCTCTCTCTCTCTCTCTCTCTCTCTCTATATATATATATATATATATATATATCTGTATCTCTTATATGTCCGTATATTCCTCTTTCTTTACTGTTTGTCTCTCTCTCTCTCTCTCTGTATATATAAATATATATCTGTATCTCTTATATGTTCGTATATTCCTCTTTCTTCACTGTTTCTCTTCCTCTCTTCATCTCTCTCTTTCTGCCTATGTTTCTTTCTCTCGGCTTGTCTCTCTCAGTTGGGGCCTCTCTCTCCTTTTCTCTGTCTCTATGTGTCTCTCCCTCCCTTTTCTCTCTCTCTCTATATCTTTTCTCTCGTATTCTCTTATTTGCTCCCATCTATAGCCACGGTGCAGGATTGCGTACACTTGCCATTCTTGCGTGGATAGAATTACCGTACATTTTCCACGTTCTATCTTATCCATTTCATTCTATGTCCTTTTTCCCCCTGTCCTTTCATATTTGGATATTATTGCTCGTGACATCAGCGTGAACGCACACATCAATTATAGTGACAATGAGAATGATAATAACGCTCGCACTTTTTAATAGTAGTTGCAAAAGCTGGACCGCTGTCGAATATTCATTTCCTACAACAAAGGGTGTTTGAGGGACGGGTATTGGAGACCAAGGGGGGGGGGGGGGGGGGGATGAACGAGATGAAAGAGGGGAGGGGGATGGGGTGGGAATCATACCTGGAGGTTAAGGTACACGGGGCCCAAAACAGTCATTTTAGCTCCACGCGAGATGGCCTGGGGGTAGAATCTTTGACAGTTTTGTTCCCATTTATGTTGGAAAAACATTATTTCATCACTCCGATAATTGAAGTGTCAAAACTATGACAGGGTTTTGGTTCATTCCTCAGTTTTTTTTTTTTTCTCTCTCCACGTTTGTCACCTTTCTCTTTCCTCTCCTCTTTCATTTTCTTTGTTTAGAGTCATTGTTGGATTGATACAAGGGGAGCAACATCAAGACTTTAAGAATAGAGGGGGGAAGCTAGAGCATCACAAATAAATGAAGGCACACAATGATTTTCACCTTTTGGCATGTAAAAGATTAAAGTATCCTGTCATGTTCGTATGTATGGAATGAAATCTTCAACAATTTTGATTCGGCGTTTGTCGTAAAAGTCACATCATCTATTGTATTTCTGTGAAAAATTCTGTCAAAATGAAGTATTATCTCCATTAATGTAAATTGTGATGCACAAGAAATGCGAATCTTCAAAATTAAATAATGATTATTTATAAATTATGTATGGTTAAACATGCACCCACAATACACACACACACACACACACACACACACACACACACACACACACACACACACACACACACACAACACACAACACACACACACACATAAACACACCCAATACATTTGAGAATGCAGTTTTTTGGGGGTTTTTTTTAATAGGGCTATTAATACAAAGCTGATATTTCAATGGACAAAATGTCAATATCAAGCCCACCTGGGTACTCTTTTTTTCCTAACACCACAGAAAAGGTCGTTCTACCATATTGTCCTGATGGAATAGCCCATTTTCATGATTATAAGATAAGATACCAGAGTATTGAAGCAGTTCGATCCGCTACAAAAGTACATTATTGTGCATGTGCGCACTTTCATGTCATAGTATTATGAACAGTTCCTCAATGATATTTCTGATTCAAAATTGCTCTTTGGTCTTTAATTTTCATACTCTTTAGTCCCCATAGGTTTCAGAGGGAAAGGGAGAGGCAGGGGGGGGGTGGGAGAGAAATAGAATAAATATATATTGCAATAGTTGGAACATTCAATGATGGGTCGTGAAACAACAAATCTGACGTGAATGGGATTGAAAAAAAAAGAAAAGAAAAGAAGAGGATACCCAGTCATAACGGAGAAGGAGATTGACAGCTTAATATTGCGTACTTCCTCTCTCCCCTGCCCCCCCCCCACCCCTCTCCACCTCCGCACGAACGGGTCAAATCCCTCCAAATCGAGATACCAATTCATATTGTAATTACTGCCATCGCAAACCCACTGTTTAGATTTTATTGAATTCCCGCCAATCCGCACTACTGTTCGTTCAAATGGAAAAAAAAAATCGTAAGTAAATATCTGCCAGTGAATACCATTCCAAGTCTCAACAGCTAAGCTGTTAGAAAGATCACTTCTGTGTTTTCTTTGTATTGTATTTGACGCTATGCTGCTATTATTGTGAAAATAACGCACGTACGTGCTCATAAGTATATAACGAATCATTTATACGCAACATTTATTATAGTTTTGCATTGAATGCAGTACCATGAACTGAATTTCTCTGTCTATTATATGCATTGAAATATACAAACTATATATGTTGCATATAGTTCTGTATCGGATACAGTAGCATAATTTGCTATATCCCTCAATATTCCGATTACACGGTACACTGACTCTATTACGTAAGCATAAGAGATGTACAAAAGTATGGGCACACTTAAAATTTTGCTGCGAACATGTGCAATTCTCATGTTATTCAAGACGGTACATGTTTCATTGCAGGCTTACAATATTATCACATAAGATAAGCACTGGTTGTATGTTAAAATAAAAATGTCGTGGAATCTGTACGTATCTCGTGTAATAAAAGGCAGACATTCTTCCATCTCAAAGGAGATACTCAAAGCAAGTAATAAAGACTACGCATATCATTAAGAATCCTGACTGTCAAATGACTGTTGTGTATTAACGAGTTCTGTGTGTGTCTTGAATAGAACTAGTACTTGATTAGTTCTCAGACAATTAGTGAGCCACTGAGTGAAATATCTATCTATCTATCTATCTATCTATCTATCTATCTACATTTCATTCAAATCTGGATCATATTTCTCAATGAAAAATACATCAGATATATATCAAATATAAACATTAGAATGTATATGTGTGTGTGCCCGCTTGTGCATTTCTGATTCTGTCTGTCTGTCTGTCTGTCTTTGAGCTTAGATATATAGAGACATAGAGAGATATACATCTGTTTTGGTAACAAAACAATGAATAAATGGCTAAAGTAATCTAACATCACAAAGCACACAGTCTAATCACAAGTAGTTTAATTACACCCAGAAAAATTGCGTATGTATTGGTAGCACCACGCACACAAGTGTATCTCTTGTATTATACCTCGTTTATAACAGAGTAGTATTGTCACTATAATGTGGCTGGTTTCTATCACGTATATTGATCAGCATAATATCGCTGCAACATGCGTGGTAATTGTGTTTGTTGCTCTGACCTGAATACGGCCGAACGCGCGGCCCAGATTTTCTGCATCTACATCCAGGAAAACGTCCAAGCATCAATTCACCGGGTCCTCATCCGCTCACTCAGTACGAAATCTTGTTGAACGGTGGCGTGTGCGCCGAGTTAAGTGAGCATGGCATTGGTAGACGGAGAGAGAAAAAAAAGGAGGAAAACGTATATTGTGACGTCATTCACATCAGTGACGTATCAGCATTTGAAAGTTCCTTTACAAGATAGAAATTGATTGTAAAGAAGCAAGAACAAAGTGGTTTAAACGCTTGGGTATAAACAGAATAGTTTTTAATCGTTTACGTGAATACAAGTGTGTATAACCATAAACCAAACAGACAGCACTGTAGAGAATGTAGAATTAAAGATTAAGATGTCGAAAGAAACAACGACGAAGGCCATAGAACCTTCGAGTAAACTGTATAGTCGCCTCATGGACAAAGCGTAGATGTCAAACTTAGCATATCACACGTATAATGTATAATTCAATGAGCAAATATTTCTACTGGACAGGTATCAATAGAACAGCACAGCTCGAAAGGGAACCTTTAATTACGCAGTCCTCCAGCATTTTCATCAATCGTTAGATGATCGATTGGTGAGGTAGAGCAACAAACTATCGTCATCTGAGATATCGATAGCTCTGTCGTCGACTCGGTACACATACGGAACTGTGTCGCTTTGACATAGCCGATTAGAGTCTGTCAACAGCAATTCATCGACACCAGGTGCCTGTCTTGTATATCACTTTATATATCGATACTGGATCGCCTTTTTTTGAGCGGGGGGGGGGGGGGGGGGATAGTATGAGTGTCGTTGAACTTTTCTCGGTCAAATTATACAACGAATGTTTAGAGGCAGTAGTGAAATAATAATACCCACTTCGTCTTAATGTAACAAATAGAATAACCAGCCACGACCGGACAGAACATCTACACTTTGTCTATTGACGTTTACACTATTGCGTACGAGTAAAGGTCAGTTAACACAAACGTTGGTCCATTCATGTACTCATGCATTATACATTATACATTAATTCATACTTACTTTACATACGCGCATATACACAATATGCATACAAACATACATACATGCATGCATACTGACAGACAATTAAACACTAAACATTTGGTGCGTTCCTCCCATATTGGTTCAGAGCAGTTACAAGGCATATTAAACACAACCAATATGATATAGTGCCCTATTGCAACCAATAAGATATAGTACCCTACATGAAAATCATACAGTAATTCATGGAGATTTGATAATTCAACTGAAATCAAGCTGAACATCATTCTAAGGGAAGGGAAAAGAGCTGACGAATACAAAACTTCTGATGGATAGGGATAGATGCTTTTTTAAAGTCTTGATATTCACAATGGAGGGTTGCAAACGGGTCGTGTTCGCTATTTCGAAGGTTCGTTAATCAGAAAATTGAATGCGGTCTTATACCAAAGGTTCGTTATGTCGAAACACACAAATTCCCTATATCTAGAGGTTCCTTAATCCGAATATGAAAAAGGGTTCCTTACTCCGAACATTTGTGGCATTTTTCGGAAGGTTCGGTTTTTCGAATATTCGTAATTCTGAAATCAAATAAGGTTCGTTATTCCGAAATGAAATAAAGTCCGTTATTCCCAAGGTTCTTAAATCCGAAAATGTAAAGGCGGTGTGTGCTAACGAACCTTCACAAGTACGACCCTTATTTCATTTCGGATTAACAAACTACAGGGACATTATAACATCCGTTAATGACTTAAAATCGGTCGTTTATATTCGCAAATTGCTCCCTTGATGAATATTTGACGGATCGGTAATGAAACCTGCTGGAAAGGAATACGCTGAGTTCTTAAGTCCCATCAGTACCACTCTTTTAATCTTAAATAACTAAAGTTTCTTCAAAAGTATCATCGTTTTCTTAGCTTTGAAAAATGAGGCTGGGACGTTTTATCCACGTCTTTCCACCAGGAATTCAATCACTGACCATTTCAGCTGTTAATTGTGCAACTAACTTACTGTTAACAAAGCAAAGACATTTCTCGGATAGGTGCTCCCAGTTTGCACGCCCCTCTTCTCATCTGATCTGATTTGATTTGATTTGATTTGATTTCAGCAGTGTTCACAAAATAAATATAGCATTAGAAAGAAATGTTCCAAACAGATATACATTGAAAAATATTACGTATACTTATCATACAATACAATATACTAATCATGCCATTGAAAAATCAAATTAAATCACAACAGAGAAATACAAGAGACCGCCATTTTAAGCAGAGGTTTGATCTTAAAGTAGCAGCCCCCATCATCTCAAATAAAACATCAATAATCAAACACGACAAGGCTAAAACCGATTAAAATCACATGAGCTGAGCGCGATACACAACTGTGTTCATTAATGCGTTCACAAAGACATTACAGACATACGTGATCTTGTTTTTATCATCATCATTATTGTAGGCGTCAGACCACGCACTCCAAAAACCAATGTTAAAGTACCAGCAACCTTCTTCCCTGAAATTTGTTTCTTTTCTAGATCCAGAGGAAGCCCCCAAATGTCGATAATGATGATCCAAGACAATCCCCTGAATTCGCTTTTCCTGTTCTCAACACGGTGAAGTGCAGTGCACCAGACACAATAAGCCACATACATAGAGGATGTTTTGTGGCTATCTCCTACGAGAAATGATCCTGACTGTGGATCAGCAGTCGGAACACAATTGAAACAAGAAGAAGAAGAAGCAACTAAAACTACAAACAGCTTTCTGAAGTTGACTTTCATGACGTCTAGATCTGCCGAGGGCGACGTCATGAATAATTTTAGCACTGTCATATTCAGCGAGTCAATGCGAGTTTGTACAAAAATATGCTCAAAAGTAGTATGATTATTTGAATGCCAACAAACTGTTAATAACTATTGAAACTCTTGATAGATGCTCTCTATTTGATTGTGATACAATCATGTGGCAGTTATGTGCTTTGTCTTACTTTGTTTTTCTTTCCTATGAAATTTATCCTACACGAATAAGTATAAACATTGGTAAATAATAATTGATTATTATCTTAAAAACTTTATCAATTGATGAATCCGGTAACTGTCGACTTTACAGTACAAATATCGTTTTTGGATGGGTCATAAACTCTCGCTATGACATACATAAACACACACACACAAACAAACAAACAAATAAACAAACACACCACAACGAATTTTCAAGTACAAGTAGAGTAGTACATGTAGTACAAGTACATGTAGATTAAGCTCTCCTCCGACAGGTTTATTCTCAACTACCATATTATAAGCATTTGCATTTCACAGAGCAACATGAGCTTATTTAATGTGTAGATTGTTATACTTCTCGATTTTTCATCCTGACAAGGTGACCGGAGAGCCCATATTCAGCTGCGCTATAGTTGGTCTTCCATGGGGTACAGTATAAGTACTTGAGGCTGACCACAAATTCACACGGTTTGTACTCGATCGTTGTCAGCTAGCACATATCAACTGCTAAAACAACAATATATAATCTGTTTTGTTAAATGAACTACAACAAAACCCTTATCGATTCTGATACACAATTTGAGAAAAAGGTCATATTCATATCCCACGGGGACACATGAATGACATGATGATGATGATGATGATAATAATAATAATAATAATAATAATGTCTTGTTTATAGAGGGTAGCCTCTTTAGTGTTACCACTGCTCTACCAGAGGGTCCTGCCATTCATTACCCTAGCTTTGCCAGGTACCCATTTATACACTTGGGTCGAGAAGGACATTGTTGTGTGGGTCAAAAACATCTTGTCCAAGAATGTAAACACTCGGCGGGAATTGAACTCGAGTCCTCCGATTGGGAGTCGGGAGTCATATCCAATATGCCACAGCGCCACAACGACATTGAATATTCAGTATAGAGACAAATTCTGTTGAATGTCAATCAGCATAACTTCTTCCCTCTTGCTACAACCATTAAGACATAGTCCCTCTATTATTTCTCACACCATTACATCACAATTCTGTATAGATTTACATCATCTCAGAGTATGAGCATGAGAAATTTCTTGTCGCCATATACATGATATAGGCGTACGCGTCACTATCTACTCCAACAGAACATTTCAGACGGGGGAAACTCGTAGACAGGACTTTGGAGGAAATAATATTAGTTTCGTTTGTATTTTTTTTCCTCTGTTCATCATTATATAGATATATTTCATCATACGCAAAGGCATAATGCTACAACAGATAGTTGCCTTCTCCACAGGAAACATCAGGGCAGCTTCCTGAAGAGTTGGTAGAAAAGGAAACAAACAATGTCTGAAGTCACCCGTTCTGGCTCAACGTCCAACTAGTTGTTTTCTCTCTTCTCTTTCTACAACCCCCCCCCCCCCCAAAAAAAAAAAAAAAAAAACGAGAAAAAAAAAAACAGAAAGAAAGAAAGAAAGAAACTACATAAGGCATTAAAGTTATTGTTCTATAGGTTTCGATGAATCTCGAAAACTTCCCTATGAAAACGGTTATCCGGAACCATTGGGAGCTATCTGCCCCGCGCATCGTTTGGAGTCAACACAATATCCCGGGGCCTGGAGTGTGGGGGGGGGGGGGGGGGGGGGGGCGGACTCAAAAGAGTAGCATCTTGGCTGGGTGGCGTAGTAGCGAAAGGTGAAGAAGGTACAGACAAGTTCCCTGCTCACATTAGTTCATACTGACTGTATTCATGGTTAGATGGTCTTGAATTGCGTACAGTGAACCATTGAGTACTCGAGATCATTGGCAACTGTCGTTTATCATGGTAATTGGTACAAAATTTGAAGAATATAATGTAAGAAATGAAATGAAATTGAATGAAATTGAAAATTGAAGTCACATTACGAAATTTAACACATGTTACATTTATGGTATTTAACTGTCTTGAATGACATTATGAAATCTCACAGAGATTACATAATCATGGACTTAAATGGTCTTGAACGCTACAACGAAGTCTTACCTACGGAGTAGAAAACATCACAGGTATTTGAGCGAACTATTTGCTGAACCAAATAAACACTAAAACAAATAAAATCGCAGGGGATAAGAACTTGGATATCATTGACGTCCCATACATAATATACAGTATAAAAGAAATTTTACTAGCATTGACTAGTACGATTTACACTTTATTTCACAGACAAATTTCATGAAAACACAAAAATATATTTGTCTCCACGTTGATGTCGCAAAATAAGCATCATTAACCTAATCATTAAGTTTAAAGAAAAACAAATTCTTCCAAATTGGGAAAAGAAATACGTGAGATGCAATAGATAATTGGGGAACAGACAAAAAGACAATGTCTCTGCCAACAAACATACACACACAAACAACCTATCACACCGACGGGATCAAGAACACACACACACACACACACACACACACACACACACACACACACACACACACACACACACACATCCAAACACACAAATCTGAGGCTTCGAGAGCTGTGACGAAAGTGATGGCCGTTTACAAAATCACTCTCTTTCGTTCATAACTTTCAAAAGGATCGCATGGTGTGTTGATTATAGGAAGGTTCATAGGAAGATGAACTTAATTATTAAATATTATGCAGATGAGAGTTAAATTTATTCTATATCAGGTACTCTCAACAAGTTCAGTTTAAAGTGACAGTCACTCCAACATTTGTTTGTGTAAATGTTTACGAGAGAAATGTTAAGAAAAAAAAAAGAGATTATGGTTGAATATTTTGAGTTTGTATTATATATGTTAATAGGGAGATAATAAAATAGTCCATGGAGGGCTACAAGTTTGGAAAAAAAATAGATGTACTCAGGTATATTACTGTATTAGTTATTTTGGATTACACTAAGACAATGACAAACGTGCATAATTACCTTAAAACTCTCTCTCACACACACAAACACACATACACATAATACCACGCTTATCACATACTTCTAAAGTCTTAAGTCATGCCAATAGTTCACAAGCTATTGTTTATAATGCCACATATCTGATATCTCACTAGCACATATCTGATATCTCACTAGCGATGTCGAATCCCTCTTCACATCAAACATATACTACGTGTACATCCCAGTGTGTATGGAAAAGTTTCTACACCTTTGCTCTTTTTAACCTTCACTCATATTCCAGACATGATTGTCGTTAATTCTTTAATTCCTTCTTCCAGTCTGTACGCGCCCACATTTCACCTCGTTCTAATCTCGCGTGATCCCCGGTCAAGTTTATGCCCTTTTAGAAGATCCTCTTCAACAACTCCATATAAGCGAGTTGGTAGCGTGGTTTCTACGGGTTGCAAACAACAACAACAATAATAATAACAATAAATAAAAAAGCCCACATCCTCAGTAGGTCGTAAATACCGTCAGAAAGCTGTCTCGAGAACATACCGAAATATGACATTGCCATTACCACCGCGTTTCCTGAGAATCGCGCGAGATCACGTAGCAATAAAAGCGAAACGATTAAATGCTCTCACAGAGAAAGGTAGATAGAAGGAGAGAGAAAAAGAGATTTATAACGTGAGAGATGAATAGAACAGAAAAAAAAATGCCGCTTCAGGAGATAAGTATCGTGCCGGAAGTAATAATGTACTGTCAATCTGTCTTATCATTCTATACCACCACCCGCGGAAAGCAGAGGCGTAGCCAGCCATGGAGCTTATTCCTGCTCGAGGGGCATGGGACCGCGGAAAGTCTGGTGCAGCTCTGAAAAAAAAAAGTGTGGGCACTGTGGCCTAGTGGATAAGAATCCCTACTCCCAATCGGAGGGCCCAGAGTTCGATTCCCGCCCAGTGCTTACGTCCTTAGACAAGATGTTTTTACCCATGTCCCTCTCGACCCAGGTGTATAAATGGGTACCGGGCAACGCTAGGGTAATGATAACAATGACAGGGCCCTCTGGTAGGACAGTGTCAATACTGAAGACGCTACCCTGGATAAAGAAGACCTTGTTATTATTATCATTGTTATTGTAAGAACGTCGCCGTTCACGCTCCCAAACAACATCTAGCTGTCGTTGATTTTAACAAATGTTATACATTTTCCATCAGTACACATTTTCCACCTGCAGAATACAAACATATCAGATATTCCTACTTATTTGCATGTGTTTACAAACTTTGGGATACTTGATTCTAAAAAAAAAAAGGAATACCCTTCCAAATGATAATGATAAACCTTGCAACTTTTGACAGTGACGTGAATTTGTAATAGTGAAAAAGCAAAGAAGACACACAGGATGTATGATTGTGATTATTAGTTATTAGTGATGTACCTGCCTTTGGTCTGCCAACACCAACCCCCGTATATTTGCCCCAACCTCCCCACGGTACCTCCTGGTGTCAGACCGGCAGAGTTCTTGCGTGCTAGCCCACCAGAAGAGTAGTTTCCTGACTGTAAGCCGTGCAGGAACCAAGGGCATTTTGCTCCGATCAGCGTCACGGCTAGAAGTTGGACATTTTTTTTTCTGTTAAAATTCCGACAGATTTGTCTCGTTACTCTGAGCCTGTTTTTTTTTTTTTCCTTTTTAATCAACATAGGCCTACTGAGAAACAACAAGTTTTAGCATTTTTCAGGTTCAAGTTTACCTGTATATACATCTAAATGCATATTAGTATGATGTATGCAGTGCTGTGTCTGTGTATATGTATGTATGTTTATATGTGTGCATGAATGCGTGTGGGTATCATAGGTATATTAGACCTTATATCTGTAAGAATATGTTTGTAGCATGCATATATATATATATATATATATATATATATATATATATATATATTCATGTATGCATTATATGTATCGATGTACATGTGTATACATGCATGGTGGTCATGTTTGTTTGTTTGTTTGCTTATTTGTTTGTTTGTTTGTTTGTTTTTCTTCAGGTAGAGAGAATGAGAGATGTGTAGATATTCCCAACAGTGGTCACACAAAAAAAAAAGTTTTGTCTTTCGAACAGAAGTTTTGTTGCTGGTGAGTAAAAGCGACCAAATAAAGGTTCGATATGGAGAAGCACGGTGCAAAGGAAGAGAATGTCGCTCAAATGGATCCTTACCATGCTTACTCTGATACAAAATCTGCAAAGACAATGTCAAAAGGACAAAAAAAAAAGTTTCTAAAAGAGTTCCAAGGAATAACGACTTGAGCGGCAATACATTTGGTGGACCACAACCTCGAAACTCGGAGCACGACCGCTTTTCCCCCACAACAATCTGATCTCGCTGAATTCAAAATCCAATCATTCTCCAGACATCGAGTTTTATAGGAAAAACGGAAAAGAAGGAAAAGCAATAATAGCAGAATACATTCTTTAGTTGGATTCAGTAACGACTAAAAAAATGTTAAATCACCGCAATGAAGAAAAGAAAAGTGTATGACAACAAAATTCGAACAGGCTTTCCTCGTCGCAGTCCCGGGCACCCAGCGGCTTGCCAAGTTTCCAGCCAGTCTGCAAGGTTCCAGCTAGCGAAATTCGATTGCAGTGTCGGATTAGATTTAGAAAAGAGGGAGAAAAAAAAATTATGAAAGAATGCAGAAATTGCACGGGCCAGCTTCACGCGATAATATCGTTCATATTAGATCAGCGCTGGAGAAGTTTCAGGCGAAGCGAAAATACTAATTGCATTTTACAAATCCTATCATCTTTGAGAACTAAATGTTTTTTAGGACGCTTTTCGAGAGAAATTTGGGCTAACTACCTTGCCTAGACAAATTTCTTGGCTGAGTGCAATATACTAATATACCTTTACTTCCCATTATGTATCATGTTAGAGATAAAAGAATTATATATATATATATATATATATATATATATATATATATATACATATATAAACTTTTATGTCCAGAATACGTTCAAATGTCCAAAATGTGACAGTTTGAAGCACTTACATCATACTTTCGATAGGCATATATAGCTCACAAATTACCGTTCTCTTACACCACCCACAGCAGTCATTCTCAATGTATAAGTTACTACCGAATACCACTGAGCGTGAATGTATACTGTACATGTATGGATAGGCCTTATGTGCTAAGTACATGACATTATTATGCTGAGACCAAATGTGGACCATAGCGCGAGTAAACGTTTACCATAATATCATATTGCCTATACCAATTAATCATTTCCAAACAACAACAGCAATGATAATAACATCAACAACAAAACAAATGCAAACTCTTGAACTGCTCAATTCACAGGAAGGTGATCGAATATGATTCATTTCTTATTTCAATCTTGTTTCAATTTATTTCTGCAACTTTTATTCAAAAATTGAAATACATATATAATACAATATACGTGACACAGAATTACTAGCAGAAAGAGATGAAACAAAAACATCTGGATACGAAGTCAAAAACAACAATAGGTTATATTTTCCCAAACTTTTGAATGACGGGCGACTTTTCTGTTTTCTCTCTTTGTATTTTTGAGTCACGTTCTGATCTGATCTATATAAAGATCTCATTTGGTAACTTTGTAACGTTTTATTAACGTTGGCGCATTTCCGAGTTGATTCATTAGTGTACCGTTATATTGTCTCATCAATTTGCTGCTCCTGTAATAAAACTGCTTGGCTCATATGTTTACAATAGGAAGTTGTTGTTTGATCAAATGACTATTTGGAAACATTCTGCGTTGAAGTGCACAGCACTTGTCCTCTTTTCTTTTGTAAACGATTCCCTTTAAAAGAACAGCTTTTGATGTGGTTTATCCCTTGACGACAATCTTGGGACGTGAAAACAGATTATTGTTAGAGGATGCAACCAGAGCGAGGGGAATTATATTTGACGCTAAAAAACAAAACTGGTTTATCATTTATACACTTCACCTGCGCGCAGTAGGGAATGTGGAGGAAGGTTATACCATAAAAGTGCTTGGAGGGGGGGGGGGGGGTGGGAATGGCTGTAGCCACGCTTGACCAAGACAGGAAGATTGGCGGGTAAGTATTTCAGCATGGCTTCCTGATAAGTCTAATATATCTATCGATTGTGAATAGGCGATTAACATAACAACCGTGGGAACCGACATTTTTCCTCGGCCTTTTTCCTTTGCCATCTTGAAGTTTACATCACTCGAAATCCGACACCAGTAAATCATTCTAAAATTATTTAAGGTCCACCAGACTGATTTCACACAAACAGACATTTATCACGTACACATTGACAGAGACAAATCGGCAGGAACAAACAAACAAAACAGACAAAAACAAACAAAACAAATGACATGTGTGGGAAGCAACTACCAACTTGATTCTTTTCACTGACACTGTAACAGAAAGCTTTACCCATTAACATGATCTCCAACCTTTATTCCATTTATTTTCATTTCCCACAGAAATTCTATTGAATTACAAAATCATTACAACATTGTGATAAAGGAAAATAGGGAGGTGTTTTACTCTCATAAACTTCTAACTCATACGATTGCACACAAACAAAGTTGTTGGAAATGGAGAGGCCTGCTTAAAAGCAGGGCTTGTAATTTGCGCTCCCCCCTCGTGTCCCCTCACAGACAATACTTAATTATACTTTTCCATATCATATGTTATTAGCGACATTCTCGTATAAAACTGTGCTCACGATATGAACCCACGAGACTTCAAGTCATGTACAGTTGATAATCGATAAGATACAGTAGTACACCTTTGAGACAGTCCTTTTAAAAAACGTGGTGATCGAAGGTTTCTCTGTAATAGTTTTTGGTATAAAAACAGCACGACACGTGCATTTTCCAGTTTCAGTCAACAAGTATACCGGAGAATTAATAATCTGTATTCATTCAGGTATTCATTGACGGATTCTCGATATGACCGGAGGTATACAGCAGTATATTATATATATATATATATATATATATATATATATATATATATATATATATATATATATATATATATCAGTCTTTAATTTTAGTCTTCTATCTTCGCATCAAAGTGAAGCTCAGGAAAAATGAAAGCATGCACCTTATTTACAATTTCCTGATTTTTTTCCTGTATTTCCATTCATTTTGTCCGTTTGATGACCAAGTTGCACTTAGTCCCTATGTTCCTATGGTCACCACGTTTCGAAGTGGTGTATCGTACCAGTATATCTACTAAAAAACACACGGGATGGATTTTTTGATTGATTGATTGATTGATTGATTGATTGATTGATTGATTGATTGATTGATTGATTGATTGATTGATTGGTTGATTTATCTATTGATTAATTAATTGGTTGATTGATTGAATGTTTTATTTCTGCATTTCTTTTCACACATAATTGTCTTTCTTTTTCATTCATACGTAACACAAAGTCAATTGAACAAAGTTATTAAGTATTGTTTGGATCTAACAGATCAAACAAGTAAGTGATTAACAATATATATTGAATGTACGACAACATTAGATGGATGATGGTACAAAATGAAGACGAGGTGTTATTCTATGCATATTCAAAGTTAATTACATGTACCTGCTCTTCAAAAGACAAATTGAGCAATTCTAAATATAAAATATATGCAGGAGATCATCATCATCATAAGCATTCGTTTCACGAGGATAATGGCCTCAGAACACATTTTTAAGACACGTTTGTAGACCAACATCTCAACGGGTTCGTTCCCAAATGGAGATCAAAGCTCCTTGGCATTCATAGATTGTTTTATTATGTGTTCAAAAGAGAATTATGACAACATTATTCTTCATTCAAAACATTCTAACGAGGGGAACTATAATTCGTGAAAAGGGAGGCAAAACAGGTTCATGTATCAAACAAAGAAGTCTGCTAACTTTCGCCAGATATCATTTATCTATCTATCTATCTATCTATCTATCTATCTATCTATCTATCTATCTATCTATCTATCTATCTATCTATCTATCTATCTATCTATCTATCTTTATGTTATTAAGTATGTGTGATTATATCATGTTTATTTGTATGTTTATATGATATGTATATTATATAAACACATAGACACACATTCATATAGCTGACGAGGGTATTCCACCCCTTGAGTGGAAAATAAAAATTGAACTGAATTGACATGTATGACAAGAACTTAAAATCTGTAGAATGTTCGCAGCCCGAAATGGTGTTTATGAAAATCGTTTAATCGACTAATGACATGGTGTTACTAATATAAAATGACTCTTTTAACATAATGTTATCTCAAATAGTGATCGGTTGTGCCCTTCCTTAAAGGGAAGATAAACCCCAAGAACAATGTGGATTGAGTGAAAGCAGCAACATTAGTAGAACACATCAGTGAAAGTTTGAAGAAAATCGGACAATCGATGCAAAAGTTATGAATTTTTAAAGTTTTGATGTTGGAACCGCTGGATGAGGAGACTACTAGAGGTTATGACGTATGAGTGGACAACAATACCAAGAAAATATAAAGGAAATTCTGCAAAAATCCATTTTTCATGAAAATTACAAATTCCATCAACTTGATATTGATATATGTTAAGGGTAGCAATTATTCCCCTGCTTTCTGAAAGCGGTTGGTCCATTGTTTTTTCATAATTCTAGAAAAGTGAATTTTTGTTGAATTTCCTATATATTTTCTTTGTATTGTTGTCCTCTCATACGTCATATCCTCTAGTAGTCTCCTCATCCAGCGGTTCCAACACCAAAACTTTAAAAATTCATAACTTTTGCATCGATGGTCCGATTTTCCTCAAACTTTAACTGATGTGTTCTACTAATGTTGCTGCTTTCACTCAATCCACATTGTTCTTTGGGTTTACCTTCCCTTTAATTTTTATTGGTAATGGCTGATTTATCCAGCCATAAGATTGTTCGGCTACCGCTGGGTCTTAGCTAGCACATAGCAATGACGAATGTCGATGCGTGGTGTGTATGAACGTGTTACCAAGGCATTTGTATTAGCTGCTTACTAGTATTGCGCAGGATCTGTCTGGCATACGCGTAGACAGGTCTTCAGCTTTCAGCAGCTGCTGAATCTCCGCACCAAGTATGGCACGGTGAAGAAAATGTCAGTACATGAATTAGTATGTCGTAGATGGCGCTCTTCCACATTACGCCGTTGCCGGTCCTGACAGCGCCTCTTCGCAAGAGGTGCTTTTGTTTTTTGTTTTTTGTCTTGTCTTGTTTTGATTCTTTTTTTTTAAAGCTATGACGTCCAATTTACGCCTTTTTTTTAGCAGTTGCCCTTTAAAAGTTTACTAGCCCATTGCACCTTAAACTACGTAATCTACGCACCCTGGACAAAACTCACAGGCCATTGAACATAACATCAAAGACTGAAAATGCAGAACAGATTGTACTACATGTTATTCAATTATGGTATTGCCCTAATAGCTTTAACATATAGCAATGGGTGAGGTGTAAAGGTTCATAATGGAGGAAATTGGTGGACAAAAGAAAAATATGAATGGCATTTTTTTTTTCATCTAAATTTATGAGCTCCTGAGATATATTGTCTCCAATTCAAATCCACACGGAATGGCATCAGCTGTGCCCACTGCGAGTACCACGTTTCTAATCAAACCCGAATGCTCATTGACCTGTGCGTAATCTGTGCGTAATCTGGACACGTGTCATTTGCCCGCCCACCTTTTTAATTCCGAATCGACAGAAGACTAGATCGGTAATGTTTTTTAAACTTCTGCTAGATTTGTCACTTCTTTGCCCTGAATGGCCACATGGCAAAAGATATTAAGTCCCCCTTAAAAAAAAAAAAAATCAAAGAAAAAAAAAGACCATAATATATTAATCCGAAAAATCAATGGTCCGTGTTTTCATTTTAACAGACGTTGCCGTTTTACCGCTCGATACATACACTTCGTGTCACTCCACGCTTGTAAGCAAGATAAAGAACGACTATTGTATTCATATTTAGCAGTAGTTGTG
This sequence comes from Diadema setosum, assembly GCA_033980235.1. Lineage (NCBI taxonomy): Eukaryota > Metazoa > Echinodermata > Echinoidea > Diadematoida > Diadematidae > Diadema > Diadema setosum. The sequence continues at coordinate 6,775,737 of CM067066.1, forward strand.
TTAGTAAGTGCTTATATGAGGGGAGACGTGTATTGAAAACGATTGATTTCTGGCTTACCGAGTGCTTAATGAGGGCACGCGCTGCCAAGCTATATTGGAGGTTGGTTACCCCGTGACATTGAGTGAACTCGTCTTACATGTATTAAATTTTGAAGTGTTGTTAGCAACAACATTGCTCCCCCCACCCCCATCGTGAGATTGAACTGCAGGTCTTATGAAACTTACACCTTTGTTTGCATATCTATGTGTTCGTCAGTTCATTTAGATCCCACATGTGTGGTGTTATTAAAAGAAGGTGATGGAATAGGACATTTGATTGTTAAAGGTTTCAGTGTGGTCTTTTCATCATTTTGTAAGAACTGATAATTGATTTCACAGTTCAACGACCTGCGTCATGTAGTTTTGTCATTCTTTTATATAACAATACATGAGAAGACAATGTCTACATCATGTGATATAGTTGGACCATTGCTGCCTACTTTGTTTAATCCCAAGACCGGGACACCTCACTTTTTTTTTTTTTTTTTTTTTTTTTTAGAAAATAAAAAGTTATCAATTTTTTTTTTTTTAATCAGAACATGAGAACTCAAATATCTCCCTCATTAAGGATGGAGGGGATGAATGTTATAAATAGCATGAGCAGAGTCACGCAGTAATTTTTTTTTTCTCAAGGTAGCTTGGTGCATTTTCGCATTAAAGGGGAAGGCTAGTAACTGAACAGTGGGAATCAGTGGGAATGCTGGAGGATGATTGTTCCAATTCTTGTGGGATTCATTTAAGAGTACATTATATATCTCCTGTTGTGTGAAAATTATTTGCTTCACTGGGAATGGTCTCATATTCAAGTAGCGTGCAGTTTAATGTTTCCAGGTTAGCGTGCCTGGTCAGTGACGGGGCATTAATCTGCACATTACTTTAATATGAGACCGTTCTGAAGCAAATAATTTTCACACAACAGTAGATATATAATGTGCTCTTAAATGAATCCCACAAGGATTGGAACAATCATCCCTCAGCATTCCTACTGATTCCCACTCATCGGTTACTACCCTTCCCCTTTAAGTTGGCTTATATAAATCAAGAATAAAATCAGATTAACAGAACAGGAGATATTATATCAAGTCTAGACGTAAACTACAAAGGTTATGAAATTGGCAAATGTTCAATGTATTCAACAAATTAAAATGAAATGCCCTTCTCAGTCCCACACATACAAATCTGACAGTATAAAAATGTCATTAACTCACAGCTCTCTCACTGGTTTGTACAGAAGAATACATTTTCAAAATCATGATTTGGGTTGAGGATTATTCGACAACAACCCCTTTCATACAAAAGAAATAGTCATAAGATTATAGTCCTTGATCACATAGTTACAATGATATTTATTAAGTCACATGATTGTATGAATTCATACATACATACATATATACATACATACATACATACATACATACATACATACATACATACTTACTTACATACAAACATACAAACATACATAGACACATACATAAGTATAGGCCAAATGAATGGATTTTAGTTTGGTTTGAAGTGGTTTTATTTCATGAAAATCAATGGAAGAACTGACAGACAGACAGACAGACAGACAGACGAACAGACAGACAGACAGACAGACAGAGAGAAAGAGAAAGATAGAGAGAGTGGGTGGGGTTGAGGAGAAGAAGGAGAGGAGGAGGAGAGAGAGAGGTTAGTCCCTCCCGTTGCCAAACGTCATGTTGGCATGCTGCGTGGGTGCTTCGACCACTTGCCACGACAAAACGACAAAGGCTGTCGTTGAAAAAGAAAAAAAAAAAAGAAAGAAGAGAGAATATAATACGATCATCGTGCTCCGATTCCCATCATTCTATTCGCCTGTCAATCATATCTGCGCAGGGGCAAGAGTCGACGAAAATTGGCTTTCAGATTCAATTTAATATGAAAGCTCCCTGTAATGAAAAGAAAAAAAAGATGGCAAGTGCGTTCTCTATTAATGGTTGGTTGTCTCTCCGAGTAACTCTGAAACACTATGCAGGAGTTGATAGCCCAGTGTTGTTACCCCATACTCCTTCTCTATGCTCTCCCACAGCTCGCAGTACAAGCATCACTCATTTTACTTCTACTATAACTATTACTATAACTACTTCTACTGCTGCTGCTGTTATTGTTATTATTATTATTATTATTATTATTATTATTATTATTATTATTATTATGATGATGATTATGATGATTATGATTATTATCATTATTATTATTATTATTATCATCACCATTATTATAATTACTATAATTATTATTATCATCATTATTATTATTGTTATTATTATTATCATTATTATTATCAGTATCATCATCATCATCATCATCATTTTGTACTATTGCCATTATTATTATTATAACTGTTACTGTGAATATCACTACTTCTACGACTATTTACTACATCTCATTTTAGCTATTGCTGTACTCGTTTTCTTCTTGTTTGTAATAGAACACCATCATTAATATCATCATATTTTGTTTTTCACTGATTTATGGTTTGTTTACTTCTTCTTTTTCGCTGCAGCGGCTACATGTAATACTTCATGTTCATTCTACCAAGGAGGTTCAAGCAATGCACCCGTAGCAGTCCTAACGTTAATAGCAGTGAAACAACTATCGCAGCTGGGGAAGTACCCGGTTTATGAATAACCCCCTCTACGGCAAAACATGACCTTAGGTTGTTTGACTTGTGCGAATACCATACTCAGTACTAGTATGTTGAGTGAAGTTCATGATAAGTTCGTGTGTTTGGCGCTCAGCTTATCGGTTTCCAGTGTTAACCGCTGTTTCTCATTTTAGGCGAAAAGTAGAAGATATTCTTGTAGCCAGGATGTAACTATGATAAGAAATGAAGTGACCGTCTTCTCCTCAGAATGGAAGTCATGTCTATTCCAGATAATCGTTTGTTTGATTGTTTTCCTGCTAATCAACATGTTCTATGTGAATTCTCTAAAATAACCACATGGCTATCCAAAATAAAAAGAACAAAAGACAGAACAAAAAAAGAGTCATTTTCCGTGTCACTTCGGTGAAACAAGTTTCACAAACAGACCTACATCGTTAATAAACTGTGACACTCTTTTCCTGTCATTATTATTCAATTTACACTCGATTTAATTTAATTCAATTTATTTTCATTCTTTCATTCCAACAAAACATAACATATATGTATAGAAAAAATCAAGTATGATATCATAGGCCTACATTCGACTGTGTGAAAATAAATGATAATTAATTTTTATCATTCATAATAAGTGATAATGAATAAATTGTAATAAAATATATGATAATAAATCAATAAAGTAACTATAGGTATTCAGAGTCATGGCATAACTCAAATTTAGCTCAATATCGTTCAACGGCAATTTCATAAGTATAAGTATAATATATATATATATATATATATATATATATATATATATATATATATATATAACATATAGTATCACTGAAATATTTATATGCCAAAAACAGTAACTAATCAGAAGTCAAATACGCGTGCTCAGAAGTAAATTATCGGAAATTATCTGTTATCATTACGTTGATTTTCTTTATCTTTTATTTCATGAATTTCATGATTAATCTAGTGGAGATCTCCCCCACCAGTTATGTTACACAAGGACACAAACATTACAAAAGTAAAAGAAACACATAATTAAAAAAAAGTGTGGTTGACCGAGTGGAAGATAGTAGAAGAGACAGCTACGAGGACGAGATAACAAAAATATTGAAGCGAAGAAGATCGCAATGTAGGTCACCAAGTGTCACGTGACTTACCAAACGGTCAGGCACTTCCGGTTGGAGGCGAGCTGCGCTGTTTATTGTTGAGTCTAGCGATTAATGTATCCATGGCCACTGGTTCGTGCGTCCTCTTTAAAGAGCGACACGGGGAGGACGGGTAGGAAACACCCCATTAATCCCCTCCTACAAATCTCGTCAGCTGCAGAGAGCGGTATGTACACCTTTTGCGCTGATGATTTCTGATTCCAACTATACATGAAAAAACATCACCTCCCTGAACATACCAAGAGTTTTACCCCGAAGCGATTTGATTCCATTGTTGTTTATTATTTGCAATTAAAGTTGCTAAAAACAAGAGAATCAAAAGGAAAATGGGAGACACTTTTTATCATAACTTCAATGATATACCCTGCATGTTATGCAACAAGTCTATAGTATCACTAGAACGTTTTATTTTGCTCTATCTGATGATGGACTTACGTCACAATGTTTACAAATGGCTCCTATCCCGTCTTGCAATCAAACGCTTCATATGGTTAATCGTGGGAATGAATAATACCAAGAGAGAAAGAAGGGGGGTTAAGATAAAGTGGCAATGATTGTTTTTTTTTTTTTTTCGCTGTGAGATATATCACATTGTAGAGCCAAATAAACACTCAATGTCTATCTGTGTCGTAATACAAAAAGTTAATCATTTCTCAACGTATGAAAAATACGTGATAGTAAAAACATTATTAAAAACCTTAACAAAATTAGCCAAAATTACACAATATGTATTATAATGTTTGCTTATACATTTTTTTTTCTCCAAATTATGATAAAACAGATCAAGAGCAAATACTATAAAGGTACTTGCGACTTTGTTGCTTGCCTGCGTAATATTTCCTCGGGAGGAAAAAGTTTAGACCCCCAGCTGACAAGAAGTTACTATTTTTGACATTGAGACTTTCTTTTTTCCCCATTCATTTTTCACAAATCTTTCAAATTTCGTGAATCATTCATTGACATTTTGGTTCTGTCTATTCATTGTCTGACCTATCCCGGATCCTCACATTCCCGCGGGAATATCCTCCAAGCTCTTTTGCCCTCGATTCTGTTTTCACATTGTGATATTCAGTGATATTGGCGGTGCATTACGTCGCTAGCAATGCCAACAAAAAACATCGTCCGATAAGATTTCGCTCTCCCGTAATCGCAACCAAGCAGAGCATCGCACTCTCTTTGAAACACTTTAAAAAAAAAAGAGATATCAAAATGACGAAATCAGAGCTAGGCGTGAAACGGAAAGAACTCAATTCTTGATGGTTGACTTTCATGAATACGCGAAATGGACGAAATAGAGTAAAAACAAGTACCATTGACATCTGACCTGAAATAAGAGAGTTTTGACATTTTTAGAAGAATGTTAGAAGAAAATTAAGAGGCAATGTTCCTCTCGACACAAAAATATCATGAAACTATGTTTTGAAATGATTAAATATAAACTCTTTCTCTTACAATCCATCTCTGGTTAGTTATCATTTAGCTCAGAGATATTCTTAATATGTGAAAGTTGTTTTTTTTATTAATCTCATTTCAACATAGTTACTGTACATGAGGTGAAACTCGTGAGCAGTTTACAATAGAGGCTTGTAAATGGTGAAATATAGCAAACTCATCTAAGTTGCCTTTCTAATCTTCAGCTTTGTTTGTCTGATTTTACGCTCGTCGAAGATGGAGTGGCTTCCACTTTTATAAGTAATTAAAGAACTTCTTATTCTGTGTGCATTTGTCATGCAAATATTACCCTTTTGTTATTTTGTTCTGGCATTTCATTTCAATTGGAAAGTATGTATATCAAAATATCTTCTTACCCAACCAGGAAAAACCAAACAAACTCACAAATACAATTCATTCTATTATAGACAGTCCCTAACCACTTTGTCTGAATGTTATTTTCTTTATAGCAAAATCTAAAGATGCCAGTTAATTTGACTTATCAAACTTGTATGTTTAACTGAAAGAAGTTGTCTTCGTCATCTTCTATTAAGTCAGCATTCTTGCATACGACTACTTGGTGAAATAAATGTCTAATTGTAAGGATCGTCATTAGCTTGATGTTCTGTGTCAAATTGATTGATGGATAATTGCAAATGCTTGACCATTGATCCTTGAATTACCTCGTCACTAGCTTGATTAACCAGACACTGGTGTTCATAAAAACTTAATGTTGCACTTTACAAAATGTCGCAACACAGAAAATCAATCAGATAAAGACGGCCAAAGGGATTGAAAAAAAAAATCAAGCAGTAATCGCACAACAAAGTAAGACATTACAAGGACAGATGATGACGCGATGATTTTTTTTTTCTTTCTCACTGTTTCACCTTCTTTCTCTTTTTCCAGAGTTTGATATGATGCAATGATAATTCATACGATGCAGCCGGACTGAATAGCGCGCTAGATGCCGCAGATGGCGCTATTGCTGATTCTCGGTTAAAGATAACCGCATTGATTTTAAACTAGAAAATGGAAAAGAGGGAGAAGCATTGTAATCATCTTGCGAATTGAATTCCGCTAGAACTGGGAAAAAAATACCCACCTTCAGCAAAGTTCTTGAGCTAGTTTCTTCCTGAATAAAGTCTTTTCATCGAAACAACGTTACGGGAAACCCTTTAAAACTGTTTTTTTCCCTTTTTTCTAAAATTCTCAATATGACAATTTAAATTTACCTCGCATACCCCTTATCTGTTTGCTCCTTAAAGTTCAGATCACCACCATATTTATCTTGCCTTTGCTATATGCCCTTGCATCACAAAACCAAAACAAGTTTAGAAGACAATTAGGTTTGCGAATTTATGATATCTATGATGTGAAACTCATCAAATTTAGATGTTGTAATCCGACTGGAATATAAAAACAACAGGTCACATTGAGTTGAATCAGAACCATTGTTAGTAATCACGTCATATCATTTAAAATGAACAAAGAAAAATAATTTCTTCGGGGCAAATATTTGTTGTGTTACATTATCCAAGCAATGATAATGTTATTAGCTGTGGAAAGCGTAATAGTTGATAAAATCATAAACCTAAATATGAATGTTTTAATTTGATATAAGCGTATTTGCTGTCTAACATAGTGTAAAACTAGTGTGAGTTGATGACGTCATCTGCTCATATAAATTGCATAATGTGGTTGCAACAATATCATCATTTAGTGAATGCAAGATTTCTTTACTTTGCTATAATGGAATATGTCCGTTTTTAATAAAACTTCTACAACTCTTTTCTTTTAACTTTCCTCTATTCACAATACGCGCGCGCACACACACACACAAACACATTCACACACACTGCATATGTGTATGTTTCTTTCTGTATCAGATTATTTTTTTCATGCTAGCTTGGATTGAATAATATTGAACAGAATTGAACTGAATTACTGAAAATGCACTCAGATTCAGTGTTCAATTCCAGCACATTTATTTCATATTTCACTTCACATTGATGTAATAGTAATACATATACATAACAAAAAAAAAGGACAAACAAACAAGATACATTATGATATACAGTAAATTATGACTAGAAAGTGACGTCAGTGTACGAGATCGGCATAAAGACTGTTCTCAATAAGACGGGAAATATTAAATAAAGTCACTGTGTAACTGCGGATTCCAGGAAACAAAATACCCATGTAAATGCGTCTCGCAATGGAGATAGGACTCTAAGCAAGTACTAATGACATAACAGCTAAGATAGTGCGGTACAAAGGGCAAAAGCAGTAGGAGAAAAGACAAAGAAGAAGAAAAAAACGAAAAAAAAAGAAAGAAAAAGAACGAAAACATTTGCTGAAATGATGTAAGCAATCAGTCCCGCATTCATATGTGTCAAATCTCGACCGAGTTCATCAAGGACTCAAATGCAGAGCAGTAACAGTAGTATAGCTTTGTGAATGGAGAAACCATTAGCGACTCATGAAAGTAATTTTCCGTCTCCTTTTAATTCCCTACAGCTTGTTTGTTTTTTTTTTTCTTCAGTGGATTATGAAATCGCAGTCATGGCAACATTGGATCTGTGTCTGTAGAAGTGGGTCCGCTGTTCTTAGCGTTGTTTAACTATCAAATTTATTCAGAATTATATGTATGTTTTAAATGTACAATACACATAAATAAAACTACGGACTTTAATATGTTAGACCTTGCATTTTTAGCTCTTAAGAAATTTCATTTATGATAATCTCTATCATATACTTATATCATTATGTGTATATGGAGTGACAACGATATGGTGAAATTGACATATAGTTTATCCGACAATCATGACTGTTGGATCAACTTGATCAACTTAACCCAACGCCTGGACATCAACGTCTTTAACTTTGTGTGGTCCAGTCGTTATCTACTTTTCGTCGGCAAAATTTCTCAGTTATCAATACTTATCTCTGAAGCTGCCTCTGTCGCGTGCGCTTCTCGCTAATCCCCGTGGGTAAGACTTTGCTGAATATTTTCGACGTTTGTGTATTACTTTACTTTTTTTTAAACACCATTAATGCACGACCAAACTGACGTCATCTAGTAGTGACCAAGCCCAGGGTCGGTTGACCACAGTCAATTGTAGCAACAGCAGGACTACTGAACATGGCCTATCGCCTCTCATTGCTCAGTTGACATGTGAATTTGTTGTAATAGCGATATAAATGGAAGATACGATGGTTCTCAAAACATGAAAATAAACCGCAACGAGAGATATAAGGCGGCGAGGAGCTGCCACACACGGCGAAGTGCTCCTATAGTAACCGGCTTGGGTGTGTAATAAACGAAACCAATATCTCGCACCAATATTTACTCGCACGATAATGGAGGCGTGGGACTATGTGATAACGTCGCAGTCCTCTGCGGCATGGCGGTCCATGGGTAAGCGTTGTTCTGCTGAGAGTGCTGAGATGCTCTTTCGTTGTTTGTGGTCAGATGAAGTATAAGAAACTCTCCGAAGGAGAAGATGCTATCTCTTTTTCACAGCCAATTTCCAGACAATACACATGATAAACAGATCAAGATGATTTTACTAAAAATCGCCCAAATGTGATTTTGGCAGCGAAAGTAAAGATCATTCAAATTCTCACACGAATTACATTTGTAACATCATCTACTAAGTTTATACGTGATTTACCGATCAATAAATAGAAACAAATATTTGAAAATTCATGTGAAACCAGACACTGTACATGTATATGTTCATGCATAAATGACGCATTCCTTCGTTCGGCTGTCAGACAGACAAAAACAAAACAAAACAAAACAAAACAAAACAAAACAAAACAAAACAAAACAAAACAAAACAAAACAAAACAAAACAAACCAAACCAAAGCATTCAACCAAAATGTACAATGAATAGATTTCATTAGTAACTCGATAATTTGTATGGTTAAATCCTTTTGATAGAGTCATATTCTCCACATGAAATGAGTTTCAACATACGACTAGGTACTGTTCATAATGGAATATGCTGCCAAGTTTTATTTAGGGCCTGCGCAAGTGTATTCGTTATATCAAGAATCTTTTCACTCATAATTATGTAATGAATCGCAGACAAAACACTTGACGAGACGAGGAAATAAAAGAAACGGATTGATGATAAGTAAGATATTAAAATCGATCAAAAAGGGAGGGACAAACATACATTCCAAAGTGTAGTTCCTCCTACCCAAATACATTCATTTGATTGATTTGCATTTATTTTCAATAAAAGCACACAAAAGAAATAAACAAACACATTATATATAATTGTAAACACAACGTTAAAGGCATAATTTACCATTTGCAGATGAAACAAAACCCCAGCGTTAATGCTTCAAGATAGTTAAAAAATGTGACTTAGGGATAGAAACAACCTTTGTAAAAATTTGAATCCATATAATCGATGCTAAGTATTGTTGAAAACACAAAATGTGAACAATTGTTATGATAAAAATGTTTCCAGACAAAACCGTCTACAGTTGTGGTTTATTGAGAAAAATACTGATATCTCTTTATATTTGTAGGCTTTGTTGCGAAATATTAAATTGTGGGATGTTTTGTGATACAACAGACCAACACATATGCATCAAATGTGATATCTTGATTTTTTTTTTTAATCACTGCTCCCAAAGGTAAACAGCCGTCTGAATACAAAGTATCATACATTGTACGGAGTACATATGAAGAGTATATTGTTACGCATACCTGAAGTGAGAGAGGGAGAGAGAGAAATATATAACGTATATTATCATGAGAGAGGAAGATAGAGAAGAGAGAGAGAGAGGGAGAGAGAGAGAGAGAGAAGAGAGAAGAAGGGAGAATGGGGGGGGGGGAGAGATGAAATTTGCTTTTAGTGAAAGTCAGATGACACAATTATTACTGTAAGAGCGTCGAATATGTTGAGCTACTTCGATCTCTGGGAGACCTGAAATTATCTCATTGTCATAACAAGGATCACCAATGCAAACGAGTTTAGAATTTAAGTAACAAAGTCCTGAGTATTAATAAACATATCATTTGGTGTTAAATAATCATTAAGACAAGAAAAAGCCATAGTGTGAAGTCAAAGTTTGACATTTTGATATGCTCCAAATATCTTATAGATTCAAGAATAATCTCTTTTTTTTTAAATTGTTCCTTTTTTATGTATTGCTCTGACTGTGAGTTTGGAGTTTTGAAATCCCATTGCAATGAAAATATCAAAATAATTGCAAACCCTTCATATTTCGAAGTAACACTGGACAAAAATAAGAGTTTATTTGTCTTACACGGCGGATAAATGCCATAAAATCATCTATTCGCGTCATCTGAGATTCTAGAGTAGAGACTGTCCGATAAAGGTGTGACAGGAATGTTATATCATATAACAAAAATGAAATAAGTGTAACGGTTTAAGTCCACGCCCTTTTTTACCTTCACTGGCGGCTTGCACGAGGCTACGTACGAACAGAACGAAGCCTTCAGTAAACTTTATGTGTCTATTACAATGTTACCTCTTTACGAGATGCAATAAATATTCAATAGAAATTGCTCCGTTATCGCCTCTCGGATGATAGTAAAAGCCACGCTTAGAGCGTCGGAGGACCGGTCCCGAAGTTATCTTAACGCGAAGAGAAGTAGAAGACGTAAATAGACAGTCTGATAAATGTCCAGTTGTGTTTAGGGTTGTATTTTCCTAACTCAGTGATTGCAGGCCGAGTTGAAAAATAAACAGCCGAGTTTCACGTCGTCGACTATACAGCGCGTCGTTCCCGTGCGAGTAGTCCTACGACTCGTAATCAGACAAACACCAGCGCCGACAAATGTTTCACTTCATGACACTCTTTTCCCCCTACGATTGGGTCGATGATTTAGATATGGACATGCGGCATAAATTCCGACGTCGTTGACGACGGATGGTGACAGTCTTATATCTGATGAGTAGTAGGTGTCACATTATCAGCCAGGCTTGATCTCTTGACATTCTTTTTTTGGTGCTTCAACTAGTCAGCGCCCTGTCACAACACCTTGCTCGTACTTAATTCGCGCTCACCTTGGTACATCATCTTTTATCACACACTCGTTGTGACATGTAACAAGCCTTTGCTAAGTTTTCTTTTATGTCCTATACCCGTCATCAAAAGATGCGACACCTTGATAGGAATAAATAAAATCAAAGTATATTCTCTCCCCCCACCCTCACTCCTCTCGACATGTCTTGCTTTGCGTACAGTTATGTCAAAAGTTTTGATTCATGACAATCTCATAACCGAAGGATGATGCCAAAACTTGAGAGCCTGCATAAGGATGGATTTCTCGAACCGAAAGAACCGGCATATTAAAAGGCATTCAAAGATATTTGCGTTCCGAATCACCAATAACTGCCACTCATGGAACGGGCGGTAATAAAGGTGGATCAGTTACTAGTCTAGGTGCCAAAAGCTGACCCTTTACCGTCAGTCCAAGTACTCCAAGCTGACCCTTGTTTTACCGTCAGTCCATTTTTTCATGGTTTTACCCTATTTCGAGGGTGCTGAATCCGAACCTGGGTGATGCAACTCTTGCATATTTGAGAGTTAGATATTCACGATTTTAGTGTCGATTTTGGCAGTCACCTTATGTATTTCAAACCCTCTAGAATGCAAAAGTTTCATCAGCTAGATTCGGATTCAGCACCCCCGAAGTTCCAAACGGTAAAATAAAGTTAGGCCCAAAATCTTGACTTCGGCACCCATCCGTACTATATGAGAATAAAACGAAGAGAAAAAGGAGTAGTGAGGGGATGTACATAAGAAAAGAGGGATAGAAAAAAAGTCATAGGAAGAGAGGAAGACTATCGAAGGAGAAGTAGGAGAAGAAGAAAAGATGACGAAAGGTGTGACGAGAGAAGAAAGAGGTTAAAAAGGAGAAAGGATATAAGGAACAATATGACATCAATATACATACGTATAATGAAAAAGTAGAGACAAAGAAAAGAAATAGAAGTGAGGGAAAGTGGGCTAGACACAGAAAGTTTGTAAGAAGAACAGAATGATAAGAGATGATGCTAGTAGATTGGTTGACGATTAGTGACGCATATAACTTTATGGTGGAAATTGTAAGGATGGCAGTGATGACTGAGCATGCTGAATACAACAAAACGACGCGTCGCTTATTTTAGAGACGTCGCGACGTCTCTAAAATAAAGAGTGTTATGAAACACAGAACGCACAATATCTCAGTAAAGGAACATTTCGAAATATGCAAATAAAGAACAGAGATAGAAATAAAGTTAAGTATGACAATTGTTGTTCTTATTCTATTCCGGGGGGGGGGGGGGGGAGGTGGGTCCATTTGTGTAGATGACAGCGCATTTTTGGACAAGTATGTGTGCAAATTTGTCAATCAGTTACCGCCATGAATTCACACCAAACTCTTTAACATGCACATGTTTCTATGTAAGAGGACATTTCTGGTGAACTAAAAGATACATTAGTCTTTCATGCGTTCGATGAACAGCATCCGCGCTCATGCAATGCAATTTATAGCTAATTGTGGTTTCTGTATTTGACGAATATCTAGGTTTGTCATTGCATTTCATGACCCGTCCGTGCGACAATTTGCTCTCGATCGCGAGAATCGCATTACGCGAGTAAATTGCGCCATCTCTCCAGCTAGTCAAACAGATCGACTTTCGCTGATTCAATAGAAGGCTGTCCTTGTTTGACACGGGATGATGACCCTCCTGTGTATCCTCTTCTCCTTCTCCTTCACCATTATCTCCTTCTTCTTCTTCATCTCCTCCTCCTCCTCCTCCTTCTTCTTCTTTGTATTTTTATGCTATTTTTTATCATTCAGTTATTTTTTTTATTCTCTTTCTTTTCTCTTTTTCCTTTTCTTTCTCTTTGCTTTTACTTCTTTTGCTCTTTGTACTTTGCTATTTTAGCTTTCATAATAGTTTCGTCATGTGTACTTTGTGTCCTATCTCCATTGCAAAACGAATTTACATTGATACTTTTTTTTTCCCTGGAACACGCGGTCACAAGCTTTGCTTTTGCGGTTCCTTCGTATTTCACATGTTATAGAGATTTGTCTTTTATGTACATATTATTATGCTGACACACTTTCTTGTCATGACCAACTTTATTTAATATTTTGTATTTTGCTAATTGCTTGTTTGTATTTTTGTTTCTTTTTTGTTGAGTACATGTGCAGATGTGAAGGGAAATGTGAAAATAAACAGCTGGAACTGTTCACTGTGTCTTGAGTGTAAGACCAGTGCAGTTTCAGTAATGAATTAAATTAAATTCTTCTTTTTCTTCTTCTTCTTCTTCTTCTTCTTCTTCTTCTTCTTCTTCTTCTTCTTCTTCTTCTTCTTCTTCTGATTCTACTCCTTTTAAACGGATCGTATAGTTTTGGTTGAGACCTAACTTCAAGTTTGTAACACTGATTTAGCGAGATAAAAAGAAGCTTCTTGTGTAATATGAAAGATCATGTAATTCCAAGAGGGATTCAACATTTATTGGATGAAAATTGGTTCTGAAATGGCTGAAATATCCAACACAGAGCAATCTTTATAAAAGGTGGGACCCATCTTTCATTAAGATCTCTTTGTTTCACTTTGTTTCTGGATGTCTCAGCCATTCCAAAACCGATTTTCATCTAATGAACTTTGAATTGCTTTTAGAATGGCATGCTCTGTATTATTTCATAAGCGCTTTTTTGGTATCTCGCAAATTTTAAACACCATTAAAAGCCAATCTTCATCTCCACCAACACTATACCATCCCTTTAACTCCTGCTTATTCCCTCTCATTTCTTCCAAAATGAATAAAGATGATATATAGGCACGGCCCAGATGAATAGTACAACTAACCAAAGTTTTCTAACCAATGAAATTTGTATTCAAAGTGTATATGGATCTAGTTACTTACCAAAGCTTTTAGAAAGAACGAGAAAATTATTACAATATATAGTTCCAACAATCAGGTACAAATACAAAAGCATTGAGAAGCTCGTTGTCAATGGATACACTTCCTTATAAGCAAACTATACAGACTGCATGGATTACTTGCATATTATGAATTCTCAACTTTTATTTCGCAAACATATCGTAGCATAGACAACGCGTTAACCATAACCTTAATCACAACACAGCCGGAAGGCGCTTAAAGCACTCACAGGATCCACAGCTTATACATTATTATTAGTTAGCGTCAAACCATTGTTTGATTTGCTCTAAAATTTGACGTTCGCCATCCAAAAGTCAATTGCCTTCTTCCGGTCAAAAACATATGAAAATTGCGACCCTCCTTCTAGTAGACAAAGAGAATTTTCGACACATTTTTTTTTTTTCAGCTAAGTGCATTTTGAGGGATGGGTCATTTGTCGCCTCCCGATAACAAATCGCTATCGGAATACGAAGCCCAAATTGGATTTACATACCGCCGCACCTGCGACATTTCTGGGGCGTGCTTGTTCGCCACATTCGCGCCGAAGTGACATATAGGGCACAGACAGCCAGCTGAAAATGTCGTTTGAGGGACGTGATGTGATGTCCAATTTCTAGTCTGCGAAATTCGGCCATTCTGCTGTATCCACATTCTGTTGCCATTCCTTTATGTTTTCTCGCTATGAATAACATGTTTGTATATTTTGATGAATCTACAAATAAATGCTGTTACAGTGTCTCGAATAATACGTTGCATCATCCTTTGCCATATTGCATCAAAGAATACTATTAATCATGTTTGTTTGAAGAAATGCAGAAGTGAAATCAAATCAAAGTAAGTCCACATGTTACAATACTTCCATTGAACAATCGTAATTGTTTCGTTGAGTATTCTTATGAGGATATCAAATTAAAAGGGGCTGGCTATATTGTAAACAAAGAGAATTAGTACAACATAAAGTGTGAGAATAAAGAGGAAGAAAAAATCAAAACAGTGTGACAAATTTTTGCATTGACCATTTCCGTAGAAAAAGCTTGAACTACGTATATTTTGCTAACCATGAGGGCGTCTCTATCAGAAATACCTATGTACGTCAGAATTATCCATATCTCTCGATGGGTGTAATTTCCCACTACACTGAAGTCTTACAATGGTAATCAAACCATTTAATCAATAAAGCAGTTGAGCTTACCTAAACCTTCACAAAGTAAGTTGACGTTACTGTCGGTAGCTATTGAGATTGCAATGATGAATTGATTTTCTTTCCCTTTCTTTGTTTCGTTTTTGTCCTTTGATTCCTGCCAGATCGGAAGGATTAACTGTGGCCAGCCGCTGACGTGAACATGCTCGTCCTCAATCTGCACAAGCATTGACCAGTATAGAAAAGAGTAGTTTTATTCACTCTCTCCTATATTTCCGTCATGCTAAAGAAAAATTAAATAATTTATTATAGTTGTTAAAGAATGTTCTTGTTCTGATTTCAATTCTAAATATAAATTTCAACTCACTTATGTATTTCTCATGAAAATTATACAATACCGAAATTACAAAATTCAAATCAGGTGATATTCCACCTGAATGTACAACTGTCTCAATAAACACAAAATATAGTTCACAGTATAGTATTGGACTATGTTCAAAGTACGATAAATATGATGAGGTCCGTAAGTAAAAGCAAGCTTTTTGAGTCGTAGGTCCCATGATAAAATCAGGTATGGGGAAATACATGAGATCATCCCACGAGACCGACACTCACGAGTCATACAGCCCACGAGTTCGATATTGAAAAAAGGACCGCGAGTCATACAGCGCCCACGAGTCATACAGCCCATGACTTCGACACTATAACAGCCCACGAGTTCGACGTAACACGTTCTCGTGGGCAATGTTTGCTTATGAGTGTCGAACTCATGCACGGGCTGTATGACTCGTAGGCTGTTTAACTCGTGGGTTGTATGACTCGTGGGCTGTGTGACTCATGGGCTGCATTATTCATGGGTGTCGAACTTATGAAGTCAACCCAATATGGAGCTCGAACATTGTATAGCATAATCTCACAAGAGTCCAAGTGTACCCAAAGAGGTACTAGGCGAGAGTAGGGAGGCATGGATCATTAAACATATCCGTGTTGTATTTGGTAATGTTTTGACTCTGTTTTGCCACATCACTGTACACCATGATATTCTATCTTCTTTCTCGTTTCTGTCTTCACAGCAGCAGCTTTTATCGAGGGCAGTAAGTAAGAGTTTCATTTTAAAACGTTTGTATAGTGACTTCATCGCAGAATTGATTACATTTATCACATTTATGGTTACAGCTCGTTATTCCGAAGGTTCGTTATTCCGAATTTCATTCTCGGATTAACAAATCTCCGGAAAAACGAACCTTCGGAATAACATCACAAATGTTCGGATTAACGAACCTTTTTTTTTTTTTTCATTTTCGGATTAACGAACCTCTAGGTATAGGGAATTTGTGTGTTTCGGATTAACGAACCTTCGGAATAACGAACCTTCGGAATAGCGAACCTTCGGAATAACGAACAGCACCATAATGGAACCCTCTCCGTATACGACTGTTTCAGACTGTCCAAGTTTTTGTTTTTGTTTTTGTTTTTTGTTGCAAAATCACCACGGCAATCGGCTTCCATTGATTTCAAAGAATAGTTCTACTCAATATTCAGGATGGCTTAATTGCGTAAATGCAGAAATCTTAGTAGATCATCAGAGAGGTTTGACGAAAATTGGACAATCCGTTCAATCGTTATGAATCTTTTAAGTTTCGGTATACAGTCATCGCTGGTGAGAAGACTACGTCGCGATGCTAGACATGGACAACGATATAAAGAAAATAATTATAATGTAATTTCAACAAAAAGCACTCAGCTTTCCTCTTTCAGAAGGCAGGGGAAAAATTTTACCCTCAACATAATTATGTCAGTGACAAATGTAAAGAATCTGTGCATTTCAGTAATATGAAATGTTGGTGTTTTTCCGCTTTTTCATATATTGCTGTGATATCATCTTCTTATCCGTGGTTGCAGCGACCACGGTGCCGATATTTTAATAATTGATAACTTTTGAATGGATTGTCCAATTTTCCTCAAACTTTTTCTTTACTAATATTTCTGCAATCACTCAAACCACATATTTTTTGTATGTGATGTTTTGGCGTCATTCTCCTTTGAATGAATGGAGCAAGATCAGACATAGGGAACGATTCAAGTTTCATCAAAATCGTACATGTTTTCGTAAAATTCACACATGCAAATTTGGATATGGTTTTGTTGCTTAAACTCACCCATAGTTTGTACAAAAAAAATACCAAAATCATGTTTGTTTATTTTTTGCGATCATCAATAGGAGCTGCACACCCTTCATCTTTGCTAGATAAGCATAAAACTTACATAATTTCGTGCAAGGGATTTATCTCAATCTTTGTGATTTCGTTCATGTAAAAACAAAAAAGGAATAAAGTGAGAAGGGACAGAGCTTTGTCAAGTTCATTGCCGAATTTCTATGTGATGATATCATCATGTTTGCATCATTTCCTGGTTCCTGAAGACATGGGATATTCATGATTCCATAACCTCCATATTTGAGGTCCGATTCCAAAGAAAACCTCTGTCAGTTAGTTCGTCTGTTGTTGCTTGCCAACTGAACATGGCGTGGAATGACGCACTTGAAGTACTTTGATTGTTGATGGATAATAATTATAGATATGCAGTATATACTGAAGATTTCTACATTATGGCTAAGAGAATGAAGTAGGCGGTAGAGGGCAATCCTTGGCAATTTCAGTTTGTCTCGATTGTTTGTTTCTCGCTTTGACTAAATGGTTTCATTTGATATATTGATTCATGTATCATCATAATGCATGAAACGAACACAAAGTAGCAACTTATAGTGACTTCATTATGATCAATCTAGATTATTCATGTGTACTTGTAGGTGCAGCTTTATATATCTATTATACTTTTGACATTTCACCTTCTTTTTCAAATCGTTAACGCTACTTTGCAATAACTATGTATTATCTGGATATGGAAATAGATAAACGAAATGAAATTAAATGTGCTTGCAGCCCCCGTTTCCTTGCCTAATATAGAGGGTTTGACAATAGATACTTAGATTATGATTATATACCTTTTCTGTTTTATTGTAAGCTAGTTGATAACCCGTTCACTCAAGAAATGATAAGAATCCCTGCAGGGATATTCTATATCACAAGACAAAAGCAGGATTGCTTTTGAGAAATTCGTATATCTATAACTAGATGAGACCATGAAGAAGTTTTCAAGGTCACAACCAGAAATTAAAGTATAGTTGTATGAGGACTTGTTCTCTATTTAATGTTAACATGTTCTCAATGTCATTGTCTGTAAACAAGAAAACTAAGTCACATCGTAATATAATATTTCTGTGTTTATCAGTGTATCAACGTAAACATGGACATAACAATATATGGCTTTAATCTCATACATTCTATTTGTCCACAGTCATGTCAAACGGGCAGTAAGTGAAGTGGTCAAAGCGCGCCAATCGATCTAGGTGAAATCGATCTGTCGCCATCCGATTTCCGCTGATCGCTGCCTGCACCGAAGGTCGCGTGCGAAGCCTTTCACCACTACCCATCTTCAAACACGACACGTTCCAATCACAGTCCAATCGTCAGCTTAATGAAAAGCACTCCGACAAGGATTTGTCTTTTTTTTCTTCTCTTCCTTTCTTTTTTTTTTTCTCTCTCTCTCAGTCTTTATTTTCATGTTGAAGTTTTCATCCA
This sequence comes from Diadema setosum, assembly GCA_033980235.1. NCBI lineage: Eukaryota > Metazoa > Echinodermata > Echinoidea > Diadematoida > Diadematidae > Diadema > Diadema setosum. The sequence goes on from CM067066.1 coordinate 6,794,713, forward strand.
AAGGCCTGGCAAACGACAGTTTCTCACGAATCAAAACATCGATTAATCCCCCATAATCCCCCGTTTGTGTTTGAACGGATTTCGCTGGCAGCCGCAAACCACACATTGCAGAAATGAGGCGCGGGCGAGCTGGAGAAAGAAGGAAAGGAGAAAATGAATGGAAGGAAAAAAATGTGTGTGAGAGACTTGGAGAGAGAGTCTGTTCTTTCCTGAGACTGTGTTTGGCAAGTCTAATATTATGGGTCAAAAGACCACCCCGTTAAATCTACCAAAAACATTTCATCATGTGTGTTTTTGACGAAATTGCATCTCGTCTGGCCGTGACGTGAAAAGCGGAAGTGCTTTATTGTTTCACCAACGTCAATCCCGTGTCAAATAGAGGGGAACAGAAAGAATTATAATCTTGTCACGTGACGAGGCACAAGGATGTAGTCGACATTGACCTTGATAGATTTTGAGGAATATTTGACCTAGACAAACTTTACACAGCCGTGGTGCTTCCTGACGAGTCGGTCTTGTCACCAACGCCCGCCTGATCAATATCTAAATCTCCTATAGCAGCCTTGAGAACACGACTTTGATATTGATATGATCCCTCATACTGCTGTTTACATTTCTGATCAGTCCTTTTAATTCTTCTGTCTCGTTATTTATTTTCATCTTTTTATATTTTGGCCATAAGCAAGTACTAATATTAATGAAACAGCAAGTAATACGTGCAATTTCTGATCCCTTCATTTTCGAAGACGGTCTTGACAAAGTAGAGATGAAATGAATTGAAATAGAAATGAAATGAATTGAATGGAATGGAAATGAATTGAATTGAAATGAGTTGACAACACTCCGTGGAATATCAAAGTGAATAAAACAAACAAAAAAAGACAAAACAGTAAAACTAGGAAACATAATCAAGTAAAACAGGTTCTTTTAATCCGCAGGCAGAATTTTGGGCACATTTCTTTGGCTGCTCGGACCCGTTCTTCCTACCTCTTGATGACTGATGTTTGGCTCTGCAGATCAGGCACCGTGACAGTTGCCCTACTTGGGCAAAAAGGGCCTAAGTAACATATCATCCAAATTTGACCTTATTTCATGTTTTTTTTTTTTTTTTTATAGATTGGACTTAGATATGCTCTACTTGATTCTATTTTAATTTCTTTTTTTATTTTTCCGACCTGCGTATCTCAATATAACTACACGTATATCTTTACAAATGACTTAATTAATCTATATTAAATACAATACATGTAGTTATAAAAAACCCCTCGAATAATATATCATTTACTCATTATTTATCTAGCGATCCACGTCCCACAAGCTTTGCTTTTTAGTGGATCACTATTTTCCATAAACGAATCTATTTTCCGCACGCCCACGAAGTATATATGCATTGTTCCTCCTAATTATTGTATGTTATTCAAATTTATGAAGTTCTTCCGTCGAGATGTTTTTATTGCAACTGATTGACAAATTGCCCTACATCGACGTAAATAAGCACTGAATTTATCAGTGTTTTAGTAGTAGCCATGATAAAAAATCATGGGCGTACATACTCGAGCAGGATTCGAACCCACGACCTCCTGATCACCGGAAAGGCGTCATCTCCACTAGACCACCGAGCTTTCGCCCGACAGCAAGTGTTGGTTCTAATCCTTATAGCATGCAGCGGGTACTGCTTTTGTTATTCAAATTTATGAAGTTGTTGTTATATAATTTGTCTCGGACACTACATAAATCTTTTGCAAATGTTTGAACAATATTATTTCATGACATGTTACTTTGTACTATGTTTTGATTTTCGTTGATTGGAAATAAACTATGATTGAATTGAATTGAATTGAAATTGTGGCTCAGTGGATAAGCCCTTGGACTCGATCGTCACCACGGAATCATGAGATCCCTGGTTCAAGCCGCCTATAGCAGCAGTTGTTGCACCCTTAGGCAAAACACTTTATCCTCACTGCCTGTATAGGTCTACATTGATCCCGTTTGATTACAACCATTTCTTACTTCTTTTAATCATAAAAGCAAACCAAATGCGATCCTGCTTAACTAACATACTCACATCCATAAATTTTTTTTTTATTGATCTATTGCCTGATAGTAATAATAAAAGCACATTTCACTGCACTTAATGCACTTTATTCACTACTCTGCACAAGTTGCTTTTTCTTTTTCTTTTCTTTTTTTCCCCACTGGTGTCCCCTTGCGGACGCCACAAAATTAGCACAAAGCATTTCAATGGGATTTTGCCCATTTTGTACATGTATTCGCATGTTTCTTATTTCTTTTTTTAGATTCTGAGGCTGCCATCACTACAAGCATGTGCTTAAAGACGGCAGGCTCCGGTTTTTCTTCCTCTTTATTCTGAAACAAGTGTATCCTCGATTTCTTTGATCTCATTTTATGTTTTTACGTTAAAGACTGTGATTATGATATTATGAATGTAACATTGTTTTTTGTTCCTATTCTGTTGTCAGATACACGTGTTATCATTTTTTTTAATCTATGATTTCCTTTAAAAAATGCAGAAACAAAATCGAACTGAACTGAACTGAACTGAAATCTATGTGAAGACGACATAAGAGTGAACCACTGTCAATGAAAATAACGGATATATACATTTAATTCAGGTGGGAGTAATCCCGCGAGCTCGACACCCACGAGTCACATCACTTACCACGAGCTAGACATTTAAAAAGGGGCCATGAGTCATACACCCATGAGTCAAAGAGCCCACGAACTAGACACCATGAAAAACAGGCCCACTAGCTATTTAAGTAAAACAGAACCACGAGCAAGACGATATATAAGCAAGTAAGGCCCTTGAGATCGACAATAGGCAAATAAGGCCCACGAGCTTGACACTAGGCAAAAATGGTCCATGATGTAATATTGATCTAATTGGCCTTTTTTGCCAAGGGTCTAGCTCGTGGACCGTAAAGCTCGTGGGCCTCTTTTAGACGATGTCGAACTTTTGGTCTTCTTCACTTCAGTGTTTAGCTCGTGGGCTGTATGACTCGTGAGCTGTATATAAACTCGTGGCATGTATGACTCGTGGGCGGTATGCGTCTTTTGCTGTGACAAGTTGGTGTCGATCTCGAGACGTGCACCTTTCATGTGTACGTCATTGCATTGGCTGAAGGAATCGTCAGAAAAGGCGTCACATTTTGAGCAGGCAGGAGTGTTGAATAGCAGGACCCAAGATAGGTGAGGTGATAGAGTGTGAGCGGTCACCAATCTTCCATCACGTGAACAAAAAAATAATAATAAAACGGCTCTGCGGTTATTTGTATATTTGTCCCGAAATTAATGTTCTCTTCTTGAATTCTTGTCACGGAAAGACACATCCTTTCAGAGAGTTGCAGAAGTTTGAGAGATTCTGTTCAGCCGACTCCTGTTAACTTTTCTCCCTCCCCCGTCTGCTCCCCCGAGGTATACTTCATTGGGTGTACCTGTCTTTGAAAGCCAACTTGAACACGGATAGGAGCGACCCCCGTCCCTCCAGAAAGTGGGTTGGCGCAAGCATTTAACACATTCATACAATTGATGGCAGTACTTACAGTTTCCCCCACATTTTTTTTAGCAAGCTTTAGACAAAAAGATCGATGACAAGAAATTAAAATGATATTGTTATTGTTACTGCGTGTATTGCGGGCATTTGTTGTGGTACACGTGGCATTACTTTTAGCTATTTTATGGCTTACCGTGATACAAGTCAAATTTCATGTTGTAAGACAAATAACTATTCTTTATTTCTCTGCAGTTGTACTCAAAATGAAAGATTATCACTTCTATTTGCTATTTATCGTTGATGTAATTCACATTGTGGTGTGTGTGTGTGTGTGTGTGTGAGTGTGTTTTGTCATGAATCATGATTGATATTACCACCTTAAAGATAAATATCAATTATGTCACGAAACGCTTGAATTTTACCATAATTATTGTTAAGTATCATGTCAAACCAATCAACACTAATCTGATTATTAAATATCCCACAGTTCTAATTTGCTCTTTTGGATACTTATAATATTCAGCGTATCATATTCTATATCATACAATAAATGACCTACTATATTATATCACATAGGCAGAGTAAATTTGTTTCATATTTTGGGTAAAAATTTAAACAAAAGAAGCCACGAGTCGTATGGAGAATGAGATGTTGTGGAGAGAATCCTTTCAGTGACCGTACGTATAGCTAGGCAGCGCGCAATGTCACAATTGCTTTGTGACGTCATTTCATAAAAAGTGTATAACTACAGTATACTATTAGAAAAAATTCATCATAAAAGGGCGTCCATTTTTCAAATAGTATACTATGGAGTGTCAAACAGACCAACCTTCTGTAGTAGTTGAAAGTCCATATAACCATGTTAAGCTCTTTAAACCTTGTTTTTCCTTCAACTTTCTGTTCTTCCTTCCGTGTATTTTGGTAAGTTTTTGCTTTTAAAGAAAACTATGAAAATAATTATAGCTTAGGACCTATGTATTTCGTTCATTGCTTAAAATGAGTCGGCCTGATTTAAGGAAACTTTAATTTCTCGTTGGCTGCTTCTCTTCATCATATCACATATTGTTATGTATGTATTCTATATAACCATCTTTACTCTGAACTTTGTCATGATTGTTTAGCTTTGGCATTGTCGAATGTTTCATGTTAAACAAATACAATTCAAATATGATATGAACTATACCGCGGTACAGATTTCTGAGTTGTCACTCGTTGCTTCTGAAAGCATGTGTCTGTATAAAAAAAAAGTAAAGTAGATTCAAGGATCTTGAAGATGGTTGACTTGAATGGAAATGAAATCAAGATGAAAATTATATATAATTATATCTGCGCAAAGTGCGCCGCCTTTTATTACCAAAGACGCGAAGAGAGAAGTTCATGTACACAGGAAGTTCCATTGATGTTTGTACGGTAAATTGGTGTGATTATTTAAGTTCAAAATAAGTGAGTCGATTAATTCTTAAACACACAACACTCCTATAAGTGTTTTTCGTTCAAACTCTTATATAAACTAAAGTGGTATTTTTGTACCCTTAAGGTTTTTGCTAGTCTGTGGATACATCAATTTCCATATTGATTTCATTCAAGGAGAAAAGGAAAGTTTTATTGAACATTTGTGTGCAAGTCATTTGGATAAAAGGATACTACAAGAGAATCAATGACGCCAGCACAGTGTCTGATGTGCACAACACTGTTTTATAAAAACATACGAAGCTTCTAATAAATAATAAATATATGCATAAAAATATGCAACTGCCATTTACTGCATGCTTTGCAATCTGACGATAATGAAAAAAACAACAACAAATAATTGATTTTAATAAAGCTATCATTAAAGCGAATTGCAGTGACCATTGATTATTGTTTCGGAGAGCTTGTGGTTGGTACATTCAAACATCATTTGTAATATATTTCTATACATGAATATATATGTATATATATATATATATATATATATAACACGTATATGAATGTATGTTCATTTCATACTCTGTACATATTCATAATAAAATTTCCTACAATTTCACATTTTTTTAAACATTTAAAAAGGAGTGTATATGATTCTCAAGTTTTATCCAAAATTTTGGTAGGTCTACTGTCACTGGCTACCTTTAAGACGCTCCCCATTCACTCCGGCCCATCACTGGGAGACTGGATGAGACACAAACGGGACTGGCCAAGCTGGAGAAGGAAAAAACTCGATCAGACGGAGGAAGAAGAACCCAAGCCCACCATCGAGAGAGTATCGGCGGAGTGAGTTATCGCGCTATTTTGACTGGTTTGATTTACGCCTCTCTGACACACGTTTAGCCGTAAATATAATCTCATAACAAGGGTATCAATATTATTTTCGCGATATTTCAAATATTTCTGTTTTTGAGGGAAGAAGCGCGGGGACACGGAAGGCGATTGGACTTTTTAAAGGTAACGTCAACGTCAACCGTCAACGTGAAAACCTAAGAGCAGAGTTATTTGCATTATTTGACTAAAAACCAACTTTAATCCATCCAAAATAGACATGGACGAACAATTTTGTCAAATAAAGATGCAAAGAATAACGAAAAGTCTCACTTCGATTTTTTTTTTTTGTGTGTGTGTGTGTCATCATTTTGTACATTTCAGTTGAGCACGTATATGTTGACGTAACGTATGTAATTATTGCATGTTTCTACAACCACTCAGAATAACTTCTGCCTTTGCTGTATGTATGATATGTGTGTGGTGTGTATGTATCTGGGATATGTTTATGCAATATGGATAATATGAATAAATGTTGCTTGATTGTAAATACTATGTCATATCTTATGAATTTCTAGAACAATTGATTTCCATCTTTCTTTCTTTCTTTTTTTTTTTGGATAGAGTGTGAAGCCGAAACAATTAAAGGGTAATTACGATGATTACTATGTAAAGATGAAAAATAAAATCTGCGCTTTGGACCAGTCTGCTCGAACCTGTAACCTGTAAAATGCACACCCAAATCTGCACTATCCCTTCATCGCATTGTAACCTGCCAGCGCCCCCCCCCCCCCATCCCTCCACCCTTCCAACAAGTTTATACACGTGCTTGTGTATCAATAATAACCCTCGAATCATAAACTGCATGGTCAAGTATGTGTCCTTTAACTGCCCCAGTCAGCACAGGGCTAGCACGAGCTTCACAAGAGAATGCAAACGACATAGAAAGAAAGAAAGAAAGAAAGTGAAGAAAAAAAAGAAAGGAAGAAAGAAGGAGTAGAAAAATGAAGGTAGGGGAAGGGTTGCCGTCAAACGCATCTGGGGCTGTCATGATCTCCCGCCCGTCAAATTTATGGTTCGCGTAAAACAACAAATACACAGAAATCAGTTATCTTTTTACGAATTGGGAAAACGTTCGCTGCCATAAAACATAACCGTGTGCACTGTTTGTAGTTCTAGGAGTTGCGATTTATATACATAAACCGACATGCCCGCGGTTTTCGCGTCTCGTAAACACGCGGAAACGTGGCACGCAGCTCACTCCCCCTCTCCCCCCGTCCTTTACCCGAGTCACAGTCATAAGGTTACCGTAGCCCAGCCGGTGTTCTGATCCGACTCTCTCACATCATTCGAACATTTATTTAGGTTTAGTTAACTAGGAATGAATCAAACGCTCCAGGTGCACATGGCACATTTTGTTTGCATGATCGCCTGCAACCCTCATCCATGATGATGTCTAAACATTGTAGATGAATGAGGAATATCAAAAGATGAAAAAGAAAATACGAGTTTACATCTCTTACTACGAGGTATTATCATAACAAATATATTTTCCCCCAAATATTATAAAACATATTTTAAAGATAGAAACAGACAAATGATATTTGGTTTGTTATTCATCCATGGAAGGTTAAAATACAATATGAAAGAATTGACAAATCAAACTAAAAGGCATTATTATTGGGCATTACAGTACATACCAGAGGGCGAAATGGACCCACGGCTATAAAAATGTGAAAGTATATGACATCGGACAAAAAAGACCACTAAAACAGTGACCGTGTCAGAAGATCATATCAGAGTCATACAATCATTGAAATGTCTATCCTTTTCTTGTCTTTTGAGCTGCTCAACCAACTTAACTCCCGTTTGCCAGTATAGTACCCTCCGCTTTCAGGAGAAACTGAACATCAGGAGAAAATAATAATCCTAGCTAGTGCATTGCGTTGGGCTTTGGGCGTTGGCGTGAGAAATCAGTTTAGTTTTGATGAATTTCTACGGGTCAAGGAATGTTTCAAAACTTATCTTGCGGCGAAACCCATCATAAATCCGTCACCATCAACGATGAAATTTCAGGTCACATGTATTTGTTGATAATAACAAATGTTTTCACATTTGTCATCACTCATCAATGGCGGGCTTTTGCGGAATATATATAGTGAATCTCTTTCACATTCTTCTCATATAATCTTCGTTTTTAACCTTCTCCTTTAGAATTTTCATTATCTTATTTACAAGGACGCTACTGTTAATCTTCTTGACGTGGTTGTTTTAAGCATCTTTTCATATACAAGTATAACGATATGATTTCATGGACGCAGACTTTGTGTCATTGAATGGCATGAAAGAAAAAAAAATACCTCAACCTGAATTTACTCAAAATGAGACAAAATTAGACGTGAGGTGATAATTAGAATCGTTTGAAAAAAAAAGAAGAAGAAATGTTTGTCAAAACACATGTATGACTTCTGTAATATGGGCAGTGCGTCTTTTCATGAATTTCGTTATTCTGAAACTTTTTTTCTTTTCTTTTTGACAATTTGTCTAATTTAAATTGCTTCAATTTCTACCCAAATGCAGCGCTGGTATATAATATTGGACATATTAAAACATATTGGAAACTTTGTCCTCATTAATACTGCAGTTTTCGTGACAAAATAAAGTGCAGGAAGATTGTCCGTTGTGTTTTTGTCTTCCCGCCAAACTCATCATTACATTTTTCCCCAATGTCGAAATGATTTCGAAGCATAATTGTTGAACTGTACCAAGCCTAAATCATGAGGAACAATTATGCTCTTTTAATCTTTACTTTCTGTCATCACAATAAGTTTAAAAGAAAATTCGGCATACATAACTCATATTTTCAAAGCTGCAGTTCATTTTGTATACGTCTTTCCTGTAAATTGTTCAAACGCATACGATATCTTGTTGTTCACAACAATTGATTTGTAAGCATGCATGTTTCGGTGACACTGGCTGAGATAAACTGAAATTATTCGATTTTGCGATAAACTATCCATTAACTCAGATCAACTCAACTTAACAAGACCAAAAGGTATTTTCCTAAAAGGATCACAAAAACAAAACAAAAACACCACTACTACCACCACCTCCACCACCACCACCAACAACAACAACAACAAAAACCAAACTGCATGGTGTTGCAAGGGTGGTTTTTCTACTCACCCCGCCCCCCCCCCCCCCCACCCAGCAATAACATTTAGAATGAAATGATTTGCAATTACAAGTTGACCATAATTTTTCTTCTCAGATTCCGTCATCGAAACCAAGCTTCCACTTAAGATGGCAGTCTTCTGCATTTGTTCATAATAATTTTATTGAATAATGAATGATTTTCCATTTGTCCGTTTATCGCTGCGATATGCGCACTATGTCTGACTAGTACATGTACTTCTTTCTAATGTTTGATTATTTTTGGAAGTTTTTTTATATAATGTTGTATTTACTCTGAAAATGTAGAAATGAAGTTAAAATCACCAAATTACTTTGTCGAAGATAAAAGTAAAAATAAAGTCACTTTAAAAGAGGTGTATGATGTCAAATTACACGTTGCCATCATGCATAACAAGATGTCTGCAGTGAAATGCTTATACCAGTCATAAGATGCAATGTCTGACCATGGACCTGTTCGACAAAGGGCATCTTCTTGCTTGAAATCTACAGTAAACCTTGAGCATAGTCTATTATGGGATCATAGAGTCTCGTAGAGAACGAGTTGATATCGTCCAGTGATAGTAAATTAGACGTTTACGATTTAATCGTTGAGGATGATAAGGTCATTACCGCCAAACTCTTTGCCAAGAGTTGATGCTCTCATCAGCTTCACCGATTGATCTTCGTCGCTCCTATCATTCTAAGCTGATATCAGAGCAGTCAGAGTTTAGTTGAATTTATCTGTCTCATTTCGTCAGGACTTTTTGTTGATCTGCTCCTCTTATTTTTTTTTTCTCATGGGGGTGTTCTGCTTTTCATGCGTATAGGGGAGATTAAGTTGATGATTATAGTTCAAGTAATTATGACATATCCTGTATATTTCTGTGCTCATATGATAATGACTGCAATACACCCAGCGAAAGTTAGACATAAACATTTTATATGTACTTTAAAGGGGATGGCTAGTAACCGATCAGTGGGAATCAGTGGGAATGCTGAGGGATGATTGTTCCAATCCTTGTGGGATTCATTTAAGAGTACATTACATATCTACTGTTGTGTGAAAATTATTTGCTTCAGAACGGTCTCATATTCAAGTAATGTGCAGATTAATGCCCCGTCACTGACCAGGCACGCTAACCTGGAAACATTAAACTGCACATTACTTGAATATGAGACCATTCTGAAGCAAATAATTTTCACACAACAATGGATATATAATGTTCTCTTAAATGAATCACACAAGAATAGGAACAATCATCCTCCAGCATTCCCACTGATTCCTACTGATCAGTTATTAGCCATCCCCTTTAAATGTAATGCAGTTGATTTTGTCTTGCCATACAGAAACCATGATTAATACTTTCCACTGACACCCCACCCCCACCCCTACTCCCCTTTTCCTCCACTCCGGTCTCGAATGATAACCTCTGGGTCGCGTAGAGTGTAGCAGAATCCTTCCCCGATAAGGGTTAAGACATGACGTCATAAAGGCATTCTATGATGTCATGCGAATATCGGAAGACAGAATGCATATTTGCACAACAAAAGAAGTTGAGACAGACAGAGCCTACCCACGGGGGAAAAGGAAATCAAGAAGCTATAGAGACAGAGATAAAGAGACGGGGAAAGAGAGAGAGATAGAAGAGGAGGTAAAGAGACTGATTATGACGTATTTATGACAAATTTCATCTGGTGTTGCAAGGTATTGCTTTTGCGGTTCTCGAACATTATCCAAATTTTGAAACTTGAACTCTCGCTAGGATTCTAAGACTAAACACCACCTATCAGACTTTGCCATGTTTTCACATAGCAGAGATATTTTTAACTGACCGATTTTATCCTTTATAAGTACGTTGAAAAAAATAGATTTAAAAATAGTGATATCAACAGTGTCTAAATAAGAATTTGACCTTCAACCTGGTCACTTAATATACTGACTGAGAGAATGAACGTTACTCTCAGTCCAAAGAAATCTATAAACACTTCTTTCTCCACTGCTCCTCCAGATAAAGGGCTTGGATTTATTCTGGGGCGGAACCGGCGAGGAAGCATCTCTCGTCCAGGCAAGGGATCACGACGTCCCACAGGCGGTCCCAATCTCGCAATAATCAGACACATTAATTTCATTCATATACCCCGATATCTGGAGATGGGAAATAAGAGGGGGGGGGGGGGACGAACTGAGGATGGAGTGAAACAGGGTAGGGGACAGAAGACGTATGGCTACCATCATGTTTGTATTTTCCTTCCGTTTCTCGCTCAATCGAAGGGGAGATGAAAACATAGCTTTTTCTTTTTGTGCGGTAATCGGCCCGGAACATCCGCGAGATATCCCGGGCGTGTTGACGGACGTACCGTGCCAAAATCAGCGGCGATTATTCCTATGCATACACAAACACTACGAAGTTGACGTTTCGTGCTAGTCTACATTTCATAGACTTCTCGTCATTTCGTCAGATATAAAAGGAACCGATTTTTTCTGAACGCCAAATCAAATGCCAACTAAGTCATGAAGAAATCGAGCAGTCCAGAGCCGGAGGATGAAATGAGAAATGTCTTCCTAATTGGGGATACTTACTGCATAAATCTCTAATTGAAAAAGAAAAGGAAATGAGCAGAGTATATTAAATACTGTTACATAAACTTCCAAAATATGATATATTGCGCCTGAAATATAAACTATGGTCTGGCAGGCAGACGGGCAAAACGGGCGTGCGAGTTGCGAGCAGTGCCTTGTGCGTAAAATGATTAATCAATTTTGTCAAGAAAGACAGAAGAACGGCGTACGAGGGATCAAAATACGCATGAATGAAATAACAAACAGAACATGAAAAATGGCTTGCTCGCTCAGCCTTCCCTCTCTCCCCCTCTTTCTATATATCCGAGTGTAGTACATGACTTTGTGTCATATCATTTGTGTAGTCTTCTGTCATACCGTCCTCTGTATTTTTTTATCTTTTACTTCGAGTTTTATGATACTTGATCGTCTGGGATGCTCTTTTACCTATTTTTACCGCTTTGTAACGATTCAAAGACTGAAGAAGTTTCCTTTCAAGTGAGTTTTTATCTCTCCATCAAAATTAGCAACATTTCTTGTTCTTGTTTGAAAGCAAAGTTACGATATGCGTGGTAGGTTAAATAAACAACATTACCGTCTTACCAACCCCTCCCCTGGACATGTCAAAACACTTCTAAAGAGGAATAGACTAATTTTCATCTTTACCCACCCCCCCCCCCCCCCCAAAAAAAAGGACAGAAATCTAAAATCATCTTGCGATGTCATATCCACTACTGGAAGGCTCGGCTTCGCAGCACTTTGGAACAGGAAAGAAAAGACTTGGAAAGTATGATGTATTATTATTCCTAACTGGCCGACAAATCAGTCCAACTGTAATTAAACCTGTCCAAAGAAGCATCTTGCTCAACGTGCGGACAGAAAAAAAAGGAGAAGGAAACATCAAAAGAGTTAACCAAGCAAATCAAAACTGAAAAGGATAACCTCTGAAAAATATAACTTTTGATTGGAAGTCACGTTTCATAAGAATATCAAGGCTCGATGATTTTATCATAACGTCTTTGTTTTTGATCGGAAGTCACGTTTCATAAGAATATCAAGGCTCGATGATTTCATCATAACGTCTTTAGGTGTTTCCTGTGGAAAGGCTTTCAGCTTTCACATCTTGGTTCCATTGCGTAAATTAGGAATATCATGGAGCAAACAGTTGTTGTTGTTGATTTAAAGAAAGAAAGAAGAGAGAGAGAGAAAATGGGGCCCTATACAAATAATTTGCCCCAGACAGCACTTAACATAAAACAAACATTATAATTTTTTAAAGAGGTATAAACAAGAATATTAAATATACCAAGTCTCCACGAGGGAGCTCATATCGTCTCCACGAGTGAGCTCACAGCTTCGTGGGAATATTACTGCAATAGTGATAATGATATGATTCACTTACCCACTACCCGTGAGTTTGCAATTATATTGTATCATGGCGAGACCCCTGTTTAACGCAGTATACTTATATCTTAAGCAAGATGATATCTTTTTAGTATTGTGATCCATTCAAGAACCGAAAAAGAAATTTTGGCTTATATTTGACAAACTAGAAGTCAAGTTAGGCATCATACTGTATACCTAATGAAAGGGGGAAGTGCCTTGTATTGGAGACGTATGGTCAGAGTCTTTATGACGTATTTGAATTAATGACCAACACCAACGATTACAGAAGATGAAATCAATTAGATTTCTCGCCAAACCTCCTCTTGATAGAGACCTTAACCAAATACTATTGTGTAAAAGACCATGGGACTAATATGCTAAATTTACGATGTTTTACTCAATTTCTGCACTTTCTTCTTCAATTTGATTCTACTTAAAGAATGAAAATGATGATAAAAGGAACCTACTCTTGTAAAATTGAGGCAACGCGGAGGTATCTTTAGTTTATTAGTTTTCAGTCACAGATCAGCAATGCAGTATGCGAGGGTATGTGTATTCCTTACTAGGAAACAGACGTGTGATCATTTCGATCCAGGACAATGTTTTTCTTTCGGGGGGAGGGGGGGGGGGGATATGGGGGAAGGGTGTGTGATGTCTATTAAAATTCAGCTCTGTCCAACATCAGTCACCCAATTATACTTTCAAAAGTTATTCATGTCATTGTGTCCATGCGCTTTGGAATAAAAAAATAAATCCCCCTCAAATTCCATAACTAATACATTGATTGATGCCATGGATAATCAGACTGGAAAATTGGATGTGCTTCAAAGAGTAAGGTTTGATTGCAAGGTGAGCAACAGTAACAAGGCATGGCATGACAGACCTTGAGATCGATCAAACCTTTCGATTCTTCTTCATGTTTTGTTTGGTTTTCTTTTGGTTTTTCAAATTGCAAATTGCAGACTGCTCATGTAAATCGGAAGAACAATCCTCCTAACAATTAAACATTGTAATCCTATTCAGTAGATCGAATGGGTGCAAATTGCAGACAAGTTTTTTTTTTTCCTTTTTTTTTTTGCCGGCGAGTGACAAGATCCTTGCACACTTCTTTCGTTTTCTCAGGCTGTTTTCCTTCGCCTCGGATTCGAGCGAGGATATGGGATTCGTGCTGGGACAAGTGCATGTCCTGTTTGGAGAGGGACGTAGCTGCGACAAAGCGAAAAGAAAATAACAGCATGTTCCTACATATACAAACCCTAAGTGCTATCCAACTGCGCATACCTTTTATAACTAAGAGCTCTGTTGAAATCAAAACCAACGGCTACTAAAGTTTTCATTTCATTCTCCCCCTTTCTCGTTCTCCACTTTTCCTTTCCATAAAGACGATTTCTTCTTTACACGCTCCTTCTTTCTTTTCTTTTTTTTCTGTCGCTCACTCCCATGTCGAACATATGCAACCGAATTTATCTCCGCTAGTAAAAACTTTCGCACGAGTTTTCACAGGGATATCTATCCAAATACTTGGCCGGGATCTTCCCGGGCTGCCATCGGGTGCCGAAGCCGCGGGGAGGAAGGTGGCGGTTTTTCACGCGCTGGGCCTTTTTGTTTACTTTAATGGGTGGTCAATTTCTCCAAAGCAAAATTTCAAAATAAACACGAGGTTCCCTGCGAAACGACTTGGGTGGGCAGGTTTAATTGATGTGGATATTTTCTAAACAAACGGCGCGCTGGGCTCTTTCCTGATTGGTTAACCCGGACGAGAGAGTTTGGCGAAACGGGACGCAGAAAGTACGGTATTGTTATGTGCGCACCGTGGGAGTTACCTCTTCCTCTATGTATTTCGTAAATCTTCCAACGTAAAAAGAAAGGGAAAAAAGGGTAAGAGGAGTGACATACACACGTAAAAGAAGCCAAAGTTACCGGGCTGTGAAATCACTGTAGCGTGCACTTGAGGGGGGACTTCGTCTCATCCCATAAGTCAACTCGCCGAACATGCATCAACATTCAACAATCCTAAAGGAAAACAAAAGCTTGTAGAGAAAACACGACTAACAAGTGCCCGGCGGTCCATTTAGAGGTGGCGCATGTGTGACTAGATATTTAGAACGATCTCGACCGGCGAGCCGGCCACAAGTTCCTCCTTAGCGCTCTTTCACCTTGTTTGAGTGTCTGCTCTCTGGATATTGCATGGACTTGCTAATTTGATGAGCATTCTCAGCGAGATAGACAATCTGACAAGACAAGATTTTGGCAAATTGCTTTGAAGGCGCCACATCTCACTTAGGAGGCAGGAGACCATGGCTTCGTTAAGTGCGCTTTACTCCAGCTATGCCGCCGCCCACCCCGGCCAGTATCTCTTCCCCGCCCCGCCCGCGGCCCCTTACTTCTACAGCTTCCGGGAAGGGGCTTTTTCCAGCCCTCTGCCCATGAGTGCCGTGCCCCCTCTCCAGCGCCGCGAGGCTCCTCAGAAGCCCCCGTACTCCTACATCGCTCTCATCGCCATGGCGATCCGGAACTCCGTGGACAAGAAGGTGACGCTGAACGGCATCTACCAGTTTATCATGGATCGATTCCCATATTACCATGACAACAAGCAGGGCTGGCAGAACTCCATCCGGCACAATCTCAGCCTTAACGATTGCTTTGTCAAAGTGCCGCGAGAGAAAGGGAAGCCGGGAAAGGGTAATTACTGGACGCTGGCTCCCGATTGCGAGGACATGTTTGAGAATGGCAACTTTCGACGTCGAAAGCGACGACCAAAGCCGGTAAACAATCAGACAAATAACAGCGGTATAAAACAAGGAGAAGGGGAGATTGGTGCAGAAAACGCAAACCACGACGACCTGGAAAAACAATCAGATGAAAAAGTTGACAGTTCTGTTGACGTCATCAACGAGAGCGTCGGTAAATCGTATGAATCCGACTGCGATTCCGCCGATGACCAGGCTTCGAGAACAAAGGAGAGTGATGACGAGAAAACTACCTCTATGGACGATGTTTATGATGACAATGCAAACCTTGTCGTCAAAGATCACAGGGATGACGAATCGGACGATAAGCAGATACAGTCGGAAAACAGAGATGCGACGTCGTTGACCATATCGAGAATGTCCACGATACCACAAGAGGATGAAGACATTGATAAGCCCGTCCGTCCGCAAGCGAGAAAACCAGTGTTTTCCATCGATAATATCTTAGCGTCTCGCATGACCAATGATGTCGTGCGGCCGAAACCGGACATCAGGTACAAGAGAGGCCGAAGCGACTTATTGGTTGTCGACAAGTTTGGTAATCTAGATGACATTGACATCGATCACCCGATACCGAAACAAAGGTGCCCATCTCCCTCGATGTCAAAACGACCCGGGCAGTACTTTGAAAGGGAGAAAATGTCTGAGAGGGTCCACCCGTACGCCGTGGTCAATCACCGAATCAGGAAAGGTGAAATGCACTCAGTCTCGTCGTCGTCCTCTCCTACGACTGCGCTCTGGCAATCTAGCATGCTGCAGAAGCTGGCCTCGCAGGCGACGTCGCACTGCTACACGTGTGCTGCCGCAACCTCGGTCTCGTCACCCGTGCCTGCAAGCCATCATCATTCTCATTTTCACGGTCCTCATCCGCGAGATCGTGCATCCTCTCCTGAAATCGCCGCCGCTGCACTCGCCCCGTCAATCTATCCGTCGATGCTGCATCCCCATTTCCCGTGGGCATTGACGTCGGGTGGACTGTGTGCGTCATCCCAAATCCCGTCTTCCCCGCTTGTGTCATTGCCGTACGCCATCAATAGAAACACCAGAGAACGAGCATATCGACTTTGAAGATTTTTTTCCCCTATCGTCCCTCTCCAACATTTGGTCAAATAAGATTATTTCAGAGGATTTTAATTTATGTCATGTCACTTAAACGTAAGGAGGAATCTTATCTAACATCTTAAAAGTATCGTCTATTGATTTGCGTTCGACATCAGCGTAGGTTGATGATGTCATATGTGTAGGTAAGATTACTTTGAATGACTAAATCATGTACTACAGTTTGTCTCCTCCTCGATTGCAATAAGTTTCCTTATTATGCGATGGAATGTCTAACCTTGGAATTCAAATGTTGTGGTGGTAACGACTGTCATTTTATAGCTTAGAACGCTAATGAGGGGTTCTGCTGTAGTAATTCATAAGAAATTACGGAATCTTGTGTTTGCCTTCATGAATGTTGATTTGGAAACATGTATGTGGTGAAAATCTTAACCGTTTGAAACTTTTCGTACTGTCGTGGTAATCGAGTAGTAGTCTAGTGTTCAATGGCATTTTTGTGAATCATAATCAATCACGTAAGTCTGGACCAAATTTCATGCTTTATGTTCTGAGAATAGCTATTGAAGTGACATCTGACCTAACCCGGAAGGAAACGCACTCAAGCATTGCTTTCATAGGAGGACCAGACTGCTCAAGTACACACTAATAACGATCAGACTCTCGCCCACATAGTATTATGAAATAATGAGTTAAAGACGGCGAACTGTGTCAGAGGTGAACTTTTTTTTTTTGCAACAAGGCGTGGATAACTGATTGACATGATTTGTATATGAAGATGTGAAATTCTACAAAAAAGCATTTATTTGTTTCAATCAGGTCCGTGCTTGAAATAATCTAGCAGACCCATGATGTGGTTACAGATGATTTGCGTCAATTTAATTTCAAATTTCAGATTTTGTAAGTTTATCCTATATTATTACTGAGTTGGTTAAGTAAGAGTGTACTTGAAGATACGCAAAATGATGATACAACTGTCAGTGCTAATACGTAAATGGATACGATAAAGACAAAAGTGTGCCTATTGTATGAAGAATGTGATCGCTTCCAAAGTTAACTGATAAAATCGCTGCTGCTTTATCAAAATTATCATTTCTTTTTGCTTCGCAGTAGTTGATGAATAATTGAAGAGTGTACAACCATTCGACTATACGATCATAATATTCCTATGTAAAACCATGTAAAAACAATGTAAAAAAACAATTTTGCCAGAAAAAAAAGGAACATTAGAAATCAGTTAAGAGCTAACATTAATGAACCAGGAGTTAGTTACACTGTCTTTCAAAATGTAAAACCCATTGCAAACACTGGCGAAAGACTGTGTTAACTATAATGTGCTACGTAATACAGTAACTGAATTAATCTAATTTCACCATCCTTTGTCTTATTAATTACCATTTGTCCGTTATCAAAATCCTCATATCAAGTATCAAACTGATAGATAATATCCTACAATGATCCTTATTACATTCCCAGATTAAAGTTCTAAGAATTATGACCAAACCTGAAAGGACCACCTCTCTATACAGCGAAGAGTATCCCTTTAGCACATTGCAAATTGGTCACTGCTCAACATTTAGGCCTAGTTTATTTTTTCTTCATTTTTCTTTTTGTCTAACCGAAAACGTACAGTGAGTGAATGTGCTGAATTAGGTATATGAATGATAGCACTATTTTATGTTTTGTTGTTTCTTTTTTTGTTTTGTTGTTGAATTAAAGAAAAAAAAAGATCATTTTTGTAAATTATCAATTTTCCCCTGGTCAGGGTGATATTATCATGCAAGCCTTTACCTTAAAATATACGTGATTTCACGAAGGCACGAAAAAAAACACAAACAAAACTCGTACCTATGCAATCGATTTGTATTTGATGATGTAATCATTTAATAGAGTACTGTTTGCAGCTGAATGTTAGTTACATGATTCAGGCATGAATAATAAAATGATCATGATTAGGATCAGTCATGTTAAACTGAAAAGATCAAAGAGAGAGGAGTATTTCTTTTATTCTTTGGTTACCTCGTGAGATGTAATGTATGGTGGCAAAACGTCATTTGTTACAAAGGAGGTTTTTGCCATGCATGTCAGTGTTGTGTCGGTTGGTCTTTTGACCCTAGTGCGCGAGTTAAGTGCACGGTGAACCAAACGTATTGTTCTTTAACTTTGCCGGAGTTCAAAATGAGAGGAAGACGCTATAATTCTGATGAGCTCGAACAAAGTGTAGACAATTCGCAAAAACAAACATCCGAGATTCTATGTTGTTTTGATAAGAAACATTCAGAGAGAGTTTTTAAAAGGTGATATTCCCAAGCTCTTTGAGTCCCCGTCTCCACTAGGCGTATATATAACTACTAACGCCCACACATACACATACATACACCCACACACACCACAAACACAAAATCATACGAACATGCAGGGAGTGTAGCATTCTTTTCTTAGACTGTATGTGATGTGTAAATGGCTTTCACGATGATCTTTAAGACAGGTCTGCTGTGTGGAACTCTAAATGCTGTCTAATTTGTTTTCATTACGATTTACCATTGAGACTCTTTCATTTGCAATTTCCCCGTATTTTACATAAAAATCAATATACTACAACATTATTTTGATGTATAAGTGATATATCACATGATGAAATATGAATGAGTTTCTTTTAATTTTGTCACAGAGCTGTTATTCCTTCCGTCAACAGCTAAAGAGTTTTATACTTTACATTAATCTTCCAATATGAGTGCTATATTTGAGATGCGTCACAAGTCTTCGTGTCTTATATGTTGAAAAGCAGTTATTGTCTGGTAAAATCAGTCAAGATCTATTAAAGGTCAATAGGCAGCCTCATCAGTACTGTTATTACAATATGATACTCTGGAATGATTAAACCTTTGAAGGAACTTATATTAGTGTAGACTGATACGCATTCTTAACGCATTGCGAACAAATGCATTCAAAAATGGCTGGACTCACTAAACAGAAACACGCTACAAATGAAATAACTCTGTTTCACCATAACAGGGGTAATGCAACATATTTAATCGATGTAATGTAGACAAAACTAGAACTATGCAGCAAAGCATAAGGCTGTATCTCTATTAGGCACATCATAAACATTGTGATGTTCTTAACTGTATCTATCTATCTATCTATCTATCTATCTATCTATCTATCTATCTATCTATCTATCTATCTATTTAAACACATACACATATAGTATGTACGTTTATATGTATATATCTTTATATATACATATATCTACATATCTGTCCACCTTGTATGCGTGTAATATAGATTACATAGATAAATGCATGCAGTGTGTGTTTGTATATGTGTGTGTGTGTATGTGTGTGTTTGTCTGTGTAACGATGTGAACGTTTTTATTTCAGAGATTGGGTTGTAGTAGTTTTAGCCAACTCTTGGCAAAAGCAAAAACAAAAAAGAGAAACCCAGCCTCGATCGACGAGAAAAGATTACACAATTTTCACCACATTAAGGCCGCAGCAATGAAAGCGAACCGTTTACTCAGGCGCTCCGGGATTAGATTATCGCTGAGAGTTTGGACGTGAACTGTAGAGCAGAGAGTGCAATAAGGTTGAGTGGAAAATACGATTATTTTAGACTTTTCCATAGAATTCCAGCCTTGGAGGGTATATCTCAGGTTGACATCCTTAGCAAATCCAGGTAAGATTATTGTCATATTTCTAGAGAATTAGAGACATGGAGGATGAATTCTATCAAATTGTTTCGTCCTCTCCAAAGAAAACCGACAATTGGCATGGTGGCAAGTTCACGCCAAAGAAAGGGTTTTTTTTTTCATATCAGGTTGGACATGACAAAATTTAATTCGATTAAATTCACATTTACTTCGACTTTTCGCGTAAAAAGCATCGCATAAACTGAATATATTAAAATTTGAAACATAACTATAACAATGAATAACACGTACATTATGATACAATTGCAAACAAATAGAGATGACCAGTTTTACTGTATGTAATCAGATAACACAACCCTAAAACGCATGAGTGTGATAATTTGTACACGCATATGCAATACAGTACACATTCATCATTCGGATAAAACATAAGATATTAAATAGAGCATGTTCCTTTATGTTCTACTTGCCCGTACGTGTGCACAGGCTCATGTATTGCATGTTTCATTCGTACATTCATGTTGTCAAGTTTATGCACAAACTCACTAGGGGATCATTTGTCACAAAAAAAAACCAACAATTAAAAACAGACCGTCTTACATACCTTATTTCATGAACGATACAGGATACCATTTCCACTGAACTTTAATTTTTCGATGACCCAACTTTACAGGCTCTGTCTACATGTAGCTGAAGTACCATATCTGTTCAACTGTTTTTTGGTAGGAACGTTTTCCTTTTTTTTTTAAGAGGTTGTTCATTGTTGGGATACTAAGACATTATAGTACATGTAATTACATAGTCAGACTTTCAAGATAAAGATGCCTTTACCAAGAAATTGGTTATTTGAATAAAAGATGAAGAGAAAAGTAAAAAAAAAACAACAAAACAAAGCAGGATGGAAAGGATGGACATACGTTTGAGTTAATATCAGACGTGCGCCTTTTTCTTTTCTTTTTTTTTAATGCGAACGCGATTGTTTGATGCACTCAAAGTAAGAGCTGCTTGCTATTTATTTCTTTTTTTTTTTATTTACAAAAGATGACATAGCTTGCAATAATTATGTTGGCGACATCCATAGGAAATCCCAGAGTCTGGACCTTTAATTCTGTTGCCAAGGTATCCAGCGAATCTTCTTGTTTTTCTTCTTCTCTGTCATCGTTTCCCAGGTTAAGATACCTACCTGGGAATGGGGACCAAGTCACGATTCGCTCCAGGTGGGTCTACCGAATGTGACTCTTCTATTTACATAGCTTTCTCCACACTCACCCGCGCCCATTCTACCTGGGGAAACTAAAATAATCACGGTACAATGTTTTGCGAGTTCATTACATGAACATTAACACTATCTCCCCGCTTCATTCTCTCCTTCTCCCCTACCCCCCCCCCCCCCTTCGTTCTCTCTTATGATTTTCTCCTTCTGCATTTGATTCTCAAAGGTATGCTCTTCGCTTTCGCGATATGCACACTTTTTACAATCAATACGAATGTCTTGGCGTTGGTACTGAATATATCTTGTCGTTGGATTGAATTCACTATCGTATAGCGTGTAGAAATTGACACACGTTGGCATTTGGGGGGTTAGGCCTATATCCATCAGCATGGTTTCTTCCAGAACGAAGAAGAGTACCATATCTACGTCATCGCAGCAATGTATGGAAAAGGTGACTTATCGTTCTTATCAAAGAGTATTCGGAATTGCGTAATATTTTCCAACATGAATATGATATCTTTAATGACATCACACCACAGATTAACAATTTTCTCCTCTCTCGAACATTATCTTTTCATTGGACAAAAACCTTTGACCAATCCAACATTCATGAGAGGTCTAGATTCTTTTAGATTTTAATAGTTGTGCAATGTTTTGTTAAGGGACCTAGACAGCTTGACTCTCAGTCAAACACCACATATCCTATCGATACCAAAAAAAAAAAGAACAACAGCAGAAGAAAAGGAAGGAGAGAAAAAAGCTTTTCAAGTTCCAAATTCACATGTACTTCAACTGGCGATGTTTCTGTAGAGTGTGAGTGGATGGCATTTAATCGTCCAGAGCACGAACATACATCCTCAAACATGGTACATACTCGGCGTTCATCCCGAGTCTTTGTTGAGAGTAAGTACGCCGTGGAGGATTTATGTCCCAGCTATTACCATAACTCGGCGCAGTGATGTACATATAGCACTGAGAAAGCACTTTTCTCCTCGGGCTTGGAGTAGGGGGAGGAGGAGGAGGAGGATGGGGGGGGGGGAGTAGGGGGGTTCTCGGCGAGAACGTGTGTGCGGGTAAATCAGCGATGCGCCCCGTTTCTTCATCTTATTAAAACATGCAGATGATTTTCATGTTCCCGTGATATTCCCCCTTCTTATTTCCTTCGTCTTCCTCCTTGATCTGCTCTCCCCTCTGTCTCCCTCTGTTTTTGTGTGAGTGTGTGTTATGGTGTGTGTGTGTTTGTGTGTTGGTAGTGTCGTCAACTCAGATTTCTTGTTTGTCATTGTTTGTATATTCGGCCAAGTTTGGCTGCGCCAACAAGCTGTCCTACACAGTGGTCTGTATATTTTGATTCCCTAATGGTAAGCGGGGAGACATGGTAATTTACGAGCCCTTCCCATCCTCTCCCTTTCTCCTTTTCGCCTCTTCCTCATCTGTTTAAAGATCGATTCCCCTTCCAGCTCCACATCAACCCATCTCAGTCCTGCATCTGTCAAAATTTTTGGTATATTGACAGGCTGACGTGTTTCAGTTATCTCCTCCTATTCCGTGACGATTGTTTTATAACAAAGAGAGCTAAAAACGGTATCATAGCTAGCTGTGCATGGCTCCATGATGTGATCAAAATGAGATCAAGATCCTTGTTGCTCAACTCTGGAAATCTATAAGTAGCGTCGTGAACTTTCACAGAAACGTACGATCGAGAAACGTTTTCTCATCCGACCTAGACAAGTGTTCACCCCGGGATTTGGGGGTTTGGGGAAAACTCTAATTGAATTAAATTCAGTTCAGGTCAATTCAGTTAAATTCAATTTAGTTTAATCAAATCAAATTTGATATGATTCAATACAATTAAACTAAGTTCAATTCAGTTCAATTAAATTAAATCAAATCTAAATGAATTCAATTCTATTTAATTCCATTCAATTGGATTAACCTCAAATCAATTCAACTCAATTCAAATCAATTCAGTTTAGTTCAATTCAGTTCAGTTCAGTTCAATTCAATTTGATTCAATTCAATTCAATTCAATTCATAACATTCAGTAATAAAATCGTTTGAAAATACAGCGTAAAATGTTTACAAAGTATAGCAGGTACAATGCAGAGAAAGCCAGATTCTTGTTGTTAATGTGCCCTTAAGCCATTGAATAGAGATCATATCATATGCGTATTGCAATTTATACATTGCAGTATCAAATGGTAAAAAGGAAAAAAAAAACAAGAAGAAAAAACCTCCAAATAATAACAATAAGAACAACTGCAACGACAGAATGCACCAGTTTATCGTTTCATCATACATCTCATCCCCATATGATATAGTAAAGAGGGGTTTACTATCATCAACAATAAATTCCCCCCCCCCCCCATCATCTAACATGCTATATTAGAAGCGCTTATGGTACGGAGATACACATAGGAATATACATACATACACCCAATCACGGAAGACGTGAAAATGGCAACGTGACATTACACACTGGGGCAATTAATTTAATTAATCCCCATATTTACTGACATAATATATATAACTCAAGTTATTGACAAAAAGTCAAAATGTGCATGCAACTTTTTTGGGGAAATCTGAGGCATGAAGTTCATACAGCAAAGTAAAAATTCATGCGATGTTCTGGACAATATTGAGGTCAACTACCATCAAGTTGTTGTTTGTTTTGTTTTGTTGTTGGTGTGTGTTTTTTATTTGTCTGGTCTTTTCCAAAGTGAAAGGTGAATAAAAAGATGAAACATATAACCAGACATATGTTCGCCGTTCTGGTGCGATGACGATGTATTTACAGCGCTGGTCTCGCCCTGTTGATTCCCAGCTAAATATTGCCCTAAACCGCGGCTTTCTCTGCTCCCCCTGGTCGCTTTGACGAGAAGGGTAAAGAGTTCGACTGGTATATGCCCCAAAATCGTGACGTTTTGCAACCTCCTCCGTCCTTTGTTCACATGTCAACATTTTCTCCCTAGTCATTTTTGCTCCTTTATGCATCTAAAAAGGACACACACGTTTCTGAATAGATCTTTATGTTTTCAATCAACAGAAAGCCATGACCATCATAGAGCCGAGTATTTTTCGTTTCCCTTTGTGTCCATGTCGATGTGTGTATGTTTTTTGGTGGTGCTGTCTCAGGAACAAGGGAGAAGCAGAGAGGAAACCTGTCAATTTGGCAATAAATAAAACAAGCTGTATTTTGAGAATAAATCTTGTTTAAGGATGCAATATTTTCATTCCCCGTCCATTTCGTTGTGCTTGGCTGGCGACACTGAATAGGGCTGCTCATTTCCGAGTGGCTCGTTAGTCGCGAAAACCGAGAGCCCGCGCGTTTGACTCCAAGAGATAGGGCAACGTATTCCCACCTTTTTGGTGAATACAACCTCTATACATTTGTCAGCATTTCAATGGCGTGTTTAAGTTTATCCACACACAACACACAATACACAACACACACACACACACACAGCAAGACCGCGGTCATCCAGCCCGGGCCCCGCTCGACTGGTAACTGTACAGAAAAAACATCATTAGTACCTGTCGAATTCAGTTTTGCACTCTTGTTCAAACTTCACACCAATCTTCCAAACTTTGACACTTCTCCGCCAGCACCAGTTCGTTTGTGTTTTGCTTTCGCCCCATTCTAGTCGCGATGTCTTTGTGTTTCTATTTTGCCATCGAGGAGGGGAAAAAAAGAAAATGCGGCTTTCTATAAACCCCTGTCTTCCAGTCTTCAAAATTGTATAAAAACACGAAGAGAAAGAAGAATGCACTTTCCTGTTTTATTTGAGCTGAATCAAAAGCCTACTTCAGCCTAATTCGCTACAAAGTGATCCCATCCATTGAGAATAATGTGGTGAAGGGACGTCAAAAGACTCCGTGCCTGCACAAACACCATAAGTCAACTGATGCAGGAAAAGGCGGAACAAGGGCCGCGTTTTATCGACTAAATTTACAAACTTTATTCACGGAAACCCGGCAAAAGGGACTGATAGCGTTATAAAAAGGGAGGGAAAACAATGAGGAACAATATGTACAGATTACAACTGGCCTGATGAGTGCCGTGCGAGCCAGGCTTTTTATGTCGCTACGCTTACGACCATTAAAAGTTTCCGGAATAACATGGGACAGAGAAGTGAGTCTTAATTGTGACTTGATTGGCGGCATTTAGTTTGTTTCTGCAGCGGAAGAAAAACACAGATCAGGAAAATGTCAATATTGTTTTTAAACACCCTGGCAACTGGCCTACAAAATTTATTCTGCCAGTTTCCCTCAAATCTAATTTGAAAGAAAAGAAGAATTAACACATCCATATGCTATCCTAAGAAGCATATATACTTATTAATTTACCTTTTTGAAGTTCATTTTATATCTATATAATTGTGACTACATCATGTCCAAACCATGATTGCATTTAGAGTGAATGTGAAGTTTCGCGTTATAACTTGCATTCAAGTAATCTTGTTTCCATTTAAATATCACCATCTGTTTAAATACAATATGTCATGAATTTATGTAAGTTCCTACTCAAGCGATATCTCTGAAATATGATAAGAAATACAGGGGTTATCTTTAAGAAACGAATAAGCGTGATAAGCTCCAAAAAATGATAATTATCACATAATTCTCTACGAACTTGATATTCATATGTTTATACATATTGCATATTTAGAGTGTTCTTACTTGTGTGCTTAAGTATGTGCCTGCCAATATGTCATTACAATATATTTTGATTAAGGACAGAAATATATGCCCATTTTTGTGTAATGTGGGTGCTTTATCGAACCGTTTTCAACTTACTAAGTCAACTGTTAGTATATCCTATATGTTTCTTTGCAAGAAATGAACACCAGAACTTAATTTTCCTTTTTTTTTTGCTTTTTTTTTGTGTGTTTAGACATAGCTATTATAAAAGACTCGAAGAGAATGCATCTCGAAGAGAGAGTGTCTTATATTTCGTTAAATGGATGAAAGTCCGAAGGAAAACAAAACAAAAATAAAAACCTAACGGATCAGGCAAATTAGAACACTTTCGAGTAAACATTGTTGTGTAAAAAGATTAAAATCATATTTCATTATACAGACTTAACAGACTTACATAACATGCTTCTTTCTCCGATGGGTTTACGACAAATTTACGACAAAACTAATTCTGGACTGTTCTACTTATATATAAAAAAGCGACCGATTCACTATTCTGTTTGACATGTGTCATTCAAATACAAACTTTTCTTCTTCTTCTTCTTCTTCTTTCAACCATGATGTGTCATCCAAAGAGAAGAAAAGATAATCTTTGTCATTTTACTTTTGAAATCAAGTCAAATCTCTTCCTGTTCTACCTTGATGTTGTTGGGTACAACGCATAATAGAAAGATAGCGGACAATCACTCATGTACGCCGTATATGACCTTGACAGCCATTTCACATTGCGTACGAAACACTTTGATATATAGGCTACATGTATATACTGCGATTCTTTCACTAAGTCTGCTAGACTTCATGGAGCTTTTCAATATTTGTTTGATTGTCCGTAACTATTTCAACCCCATCATTAACACGGGCAAAATGTCTGCATAAAATAAGTGCCCATCGCCGTTTTATTTGGTATGCCCGTGAGAGTTAATCCGCCAACACCAAACCCTTCGGGGAGAACCAGCCGTTCGACGTGCAACGGAAGACGATAGAAAGCAGCGTGATCCTGTACTGATGGTGTGTGTTACATGTTTACCAGCAAATAGGTAGTTGTGCATGGTGCTGCAGTTAAAGAGAAATTTCAGTCAAGTTATAAGTTAGTCTGTGAAGAAAGAGTAAGACCTTACGAGTATATAACAGCGAAAATTTGATCAAAATCGGACAAGAATGAGGGAAGTTTTAAAATCGTGAAGTTTCACTAATTTCTCCAGAACTGTTCTTGTGCAGTTGAAATGAATATGCCATTTTAATGAGTGAACTGATGATGTTATGAGCGCACAACTTTTTATTGATCGTTTTATAAAAAAGGCAAAAATTCACCTTTTTTTCCTGTTATTAAAGTGTAATACATAATGCTGTTCCTGGTTGAATATAACTTTAGAATAATGATCAGATAGAAATATCAGGATTTGAGACTGGGGACGTAATTGGAACTGTAAATGGCGACTGGAAATATCAAAATGTTATGTTCAAACAATTTAGCAAGTTGTGAAGGGTGACCTCATCACTTCATTATTCTATATTCATACTGACTGTTCAAGAACTGTTTCCTGAAAAAAAAAATGTAGCGAAATTTTAAAATGACAGAACTTCATAATTTTTCATCAGATTCTGATCAGATTTTCATTGTTGTGCTACGAATCAATCCATTAGGTTCCTGTTTCAAGTCCCCTAGCAGCAGCGGTCCCACCTTAAGACAGGACACTTTATCCTCATTTCTCCAAATTGGGCTTAAAGTCATCGGATTTGCATAAGTATAAAGTTTATTTTTTCCAGGATTGACCGTGATAAGTGAATCCCAACTTCCCGCCTAAAAAAACCCAACGAAACAAAACAAAACAAAACAAAACAAACAAACAAACAAACAAACAAACAAAATAACGTACATCTGTCATTCTTATTGATGTTGTGTTACTGGTGATAGCCATGTTTGGCTCTTTACATATTATTTTCTTTTACACTTATGATAATTCAATTAAATTTTGTCTTTTTCCTATACTTTGTCTGACTGGTTGAATTGCTGGTTGAACTTTATTTCACATATTGTGTCTACTGGCTCCCTTATAAAGCAGTAGTGAAGAAGTATCAATAATCATTGAGTAGGGCATTTCTACACAGTACATTACTTAATCATATTATGTTTAACTTTTGTTGATTGAAAATAGAAACCATACAATACTACTTTATATCTTTTGATAATTGGGCATCTGCATCAGAGTTCCTTTCCTCCCTGACACCTCCTTTCTTCTTGAGAAGTAAACACAGAGAAAAGAAATAATCCTCCCAAATTGATTATGTCGGCACTTTAAAGTTTCCAGCGGACTACGTCCTGAGAGAAAGTTGAAAGAGTTTAAGAAGTAAGTCGTTACCAATTAACAAACACGGCTCAAATTGGATGAGGCGATCGTGCAAACACACGATTCCAAATTTTCCAAAGAATGGGACACAGAAAAGGGAGGAATTCGCCAAGAGTAAACTTGTGATTTCAAGTCTAGTAACAGCGATCCCATCTTTTCAGTTCACCTGTTCCCTTCATCTGTTCCGCTTAATGAAATTTTCGCTTTGCTCATCCGACAAGACGAAAAGATCTGTTGGTGTTATACCATGGTGTTAGATTTACAACGCGCATCACAGATAGAAAATCTCTTTCTATTCTTTCTTTCTTTCTCTCTCTTTCTCTGTCTAGCGGATGCCACACACGTTCTTGATAGGAGTTTTGACAAACTGTTTTGTACACGCTGTGGGCTATTTGAACTCCAGTCGCTGAGCGAGAATTTACGCCATCTCATCGGCCACTTTTTTTTTCTCTCACCCTCTCACCCTCTCTTTTTTTTTCTCTCTCTCCAGCGAGGGTAGACGGCGAATGATTTTTTTCCCTTTAAGTGATGTATACTCTCAGAATCGATATGTCGAAAATCATTAGTTTAGCGATAATCAATAAGTATGCAGCATGTAACGTTCA
Source organism: Diadema setosum (assembly GCA_033980235.1). Classification (NCBI taxonomy): domain Eukaryota; kingdom Metazoa; phylum Echinodermata; class Echinoidea; order Diadematoida; family Diadematidae; genus Diadema; species Diadema setosum. The sequence continues at coordinate 6,823,907 of CM067066.1, forward strand.
AATGTATGTTATAACCTATCATAATTCGAAACACTACTTATACCGCGTATAAAATAAACAGTGCTGTCCGTTTTGCGAAAAAAAAGTGTGTGTGTGTGTGTGTGTGTGTGTATGTGTGTTGTGTTTGTTCTGTTAAAACCTTGGATTTTTTTTTATATGTGTGTTGGAGAAGTTTGATTACAGTTCTTCTCTTTGGTAGGATGACATTGAGTCAGTCAACATTATGAAAAGTTTATCTCCCATTTTTGTCTCCGCGAAATGGTGGCCGCGAAATGATATTCAAAACAATTTTGCATCAGATATGCCCAGGATTTTAAAACTTCAATCTTATGAACATAAAAAGGAGACAAATGAAATAAATAAAAAAATTCCATGTTTTGCCATCGTAAATTTGTTATTGATTATACATTCAAACGAATGGGGAAACTAACCCGTTTTAAGAATTTGTTCGCGTTGAATCGTTCTTCATTTATGATTGGCAGGTGTGAAAGAAAGAAGAAGAAGAAGAATCAGTTTGTCACTCAAAACAACTTTATTTGACAGTCTAGTGGAGGAGTCTTAAACATCAGAAAAGGTGTATCATCGAGTCTTTTCTTTGGGTCATTTACTTTCTTTCTGACACTTATTTCTTCACAGTAACGTGACAACTTTCTCGGATAGCACTCAGACGTCAGTTACAGACCTTCTGTCGTCAAATAGAATTGGGTGGTCCCTCAACGAGCCCCTCTCGAACACTCTGGAGTCGCTACATCTTAATGGACTACAAAGAAATTACCATCCATCGCTATTATAGTCGGTGCAAAAACAAGTCTTTATTTGCCTCCTTAAATTGAGAAAACAATCAATTGGTACACGGCAGAGTACGCGAAAAGTTGCGACTTTTGTGGACACTTTCTGGTGTCCGAAACGGATCCCCTCATTGTGGATAAGTGCCTCTGGAATTCGCGGCATGTCTACAAGTATTTATTTTACAATTTCCCTTTCTTTCAAAGTGACTGTATAGAATGTAGAGGCACGACACTTCTCACAATTTCCGTTAGAAATCACCCTAGAAACATGCACTTCACCACATTCTCCTGGTTTTGCATATTTACCTATGGGCTACACAAACATATCAACGAAATACGTGAAATGGGCAACAGGGTGCTTTGGTCTTTTCTTTCTTTCTTTTAGACAGTGATGCAAGCTTAACTGTTTTCTGGTAACCGAAGAAAACAAATGCCTAAATAAGTGTCACGACGGCGACAACATCTTAGGTTGAGAGCTCTTTCCTCGAGCAAATATGCGTCATCATATATCATCGCCCTATCACGCCTATTGAGTTATAACAGTACACAATACGTCATGAAGAAAAACTCGTCAGTACAATCGACGCTTTGCGTCCGCTGGATGACGAAAATGAGCTCCTTCCTCACTCATCACATGTATCATCACCTTGCCATGGCTTGAGATATTACACTTCGTGATAGGTCACGAAGAAAAGAAAAACTCGTCATTACATGACGCTTTGCGTCCCCAGGATGCCGAAATGAGCTGATACAGGAATACAACAAATATGATCCTACTGTACAGGTGTGCGATGTAAATGTACGCTCCTTAATGCATGTCATTTCTACAATGTCCTAGTTTATAACATCATCGCTGTCTTACAACGCTGCTCTGTATTTCTCGACTTATATGCCCTGTAACTGTTGCCAATATTTGAGCGTGATTTTTTTTAGCTCCGTGAATATAAAATACTTCTCCCTTACTACATTTTGTATCAATTTTCCTGTGTAAAAAAAACACCCACAACAACAATAACAACAACAATAAACCACATATGTATCATTTGTTAAGACACGTGATTTTTCTCATCCCCGATCAACACCAGAATACTCTGGTTCTCCAAATCTGATAAACTCGTCCCCGCTAAGATTGCACCATTCAGCAATTCACTTCATAAAACATTCCCTATTCTTCGTTTTGTTTAACAACAAACATTCGAAACACATTAAGCCCCGCCAAAATCCCAGCCGCAGCATTTGCACGCACTCAATAACAACCCATTAGTGGAAGTTTAAAACCTTCGGCCCTGTTCAATTTAACGGGTTGGCTACATTAGCTGGAGTCCAGGTTATTTAGCCTGGGGAGAGTGTATAAAAAGGAAAATATTTATCAAGTACCCTCTCGGAGAAAGCATCACAGTGCCAATTTACTCGAAAACGTGTATCCAACACAAACGTGACAAGTAAAAGACAAATACAAACTACGTGATGTCTTGTGTGGGAGAAGAAAAGGGAAGCATGGATGGAATAGAATGGCGGAGGAACCGTTCGACCTCAGAAAGGAAATCTCGTTACGGAAAATCACTTTGACCAACAAGGCCTTGTTTGAGCAATAACGTTACACTAATGAAACAAACAAAACAGCCAAAGAACGCTTAGACGAGGCTGTGGGCCCGCGCATTGTCCGCCGCCCTTTTGTCGTTGCGCGTCAGGCGAAACGTGTAGGCCAGCGCTGGGTGGCAGCTTTTGGCCCGACTTAGCAACAAAGGCTAGAAGCCACACTCTATTGTCCGCTTTGTTGACCCACTACCCCCTTTTCTGTCTTTTACTCACTCCTTGGCATTGTTCGGGCTTAAGGGGATTCATTACCAGTGATCTTTTGTTGTTGTTAGTGACTGATTAGAGCGAAGCGAAGACTCGTTCAACTTTAAATATGCCAAGAACTATCGGATGATAAGGACAGCACCACAGAAAGACTATACACCCCTTGTCGCCTAGGTGAGAAAGTGTAACGGACCAATCTTTTCGACGTGAGGAAGAGCTAAGTTGTTTTTGCTTTAGAGACACCATTAAAACATAGCTTTTCACTAAACATCCAACAAAAATAGAGAAAGGTAGACTTACACTGTTAGAAGGGGATAAGAAAAAGGACCAAAACGACATCGCTCGTACATTTCTTCAGACACACACACACAAACATGACAGACACATAAGCACACACAAACACTCATTCATGAACACGCTCATACAATATCCATTTTATATGCATGTAAATATGTGCATATAGTTATGTTTACATAGTATACGAATACCTGTACATACTTTTGTATTGTTTGTATCTTTCAGGAAGAAATAAAAATATGCCTGTATGCTTCAGTATGGATAAAGTTCGCGTGTTTGATTAACTCATACAATTATTATACTCGAAGAAAATATTGTTTAGTTAGCAAAGGAACACATTTCACCTGTTCTCAAGAGATTTGAGATATTAATCTCACATAATTCGCAAAAGCGTTTCGACGAGTGAACGACGAAATGTATTCCACCTGTCATTTGAAGTTCTCTACTCTTCTTTTCTTTCTCCTCCTCTTCATTCGCCATCGTCTCTCATTTTTTCTTTTGTATATCTGTTCTCCCCCTCCTCCTTCTTTTACTTTTTCTTCCATGTCTTCTTCGCTTTGTTTTTCCTTCTCCTCTCCTTCTCCTCCTCTAAACTTTTGCTTTTTCTCTGTTTTTTCCCTCTACTTCCCTGAATTCCAGTTTTTCCTCGTCTCCTAAACGACTGATCTCATTACCGTTTAAAGCTGAATAGGTACTATTGGTTTTGTAGATGTGATTAAAATGTAACACTTACTCTCAAGTATTCCCCTTTATCTATTTCTTTTTATGACGCATTTTGTCTAGCATACTGTAGATGCGTTTTCCTTCTTGCATCAATTTACACATATAATCACATGTAAGTGCACTGATTATTGTATTTCTGATTGCAAACATTAAAAAAAGTCTGGTCTCAGTGGATAAGCCAAATGTTAATAAAAAGTATACCATGTTGCTGTTCTAAAAGATGTTCTATCTGCCTTAGTTTCATTGTGCTCATAGTTGACTCTTTAGGAAAACGAGTCAGTCCTTGAATGTTTCCCTCCGTTAAAAAAAAAACAACAACAACACTGAAACATAACACTTTGTTTTTCTCTTTGTTTTGTTGCTTTCATCTAATATTCCGGGACATTAAAAACAAACAAACAACTAATCAGTTAAAGCAAAAATCCAAAGCAATGTCCAAACATGACTTTGACAACTAAAATCTGTCAAACGTAACAGTAACACTTTCACTGAAATTGGACCTTAAACAAGGAAGCAATGGACAACGACAAATGTCTATCAGCTCCGACAAAATCATAAGTACGATCATGGGCAAATTTATAGAAAACACGATGTCATCACAGCAAAAAGAAAAAAAAAAGATGAAACTAAAAAATCCTACAACTGCCTCATATTATGTCCTATCTTACGTGACATAACCCGCCATTCTGTGTGCTACTCTAGTTTTGATAATTAACGTAAATATGTATAGCTCCTTTTGAACTCTGAATGGATGAGACCAATGTAGATATGACGGATTTTTAGACGTTAGAACGAGACTTTATAGCAAACCTCAAATTCATGTGAAACGCTCTGTATTCAGTCAACTCAATTCACTGTATGTGGGTGTCAGTTCCCCTTCGATGGTTTCGTTTCAGAAACGTCAATCAACTCTCACAGCCGGTAAATCTTTGCAAATAGTGAAAGTTGATTCAATCTTTGTGATGAGGTACGGCCTATATGTGGAGACGGCGTGGGCTAATGGACGTCGTAGATCAAGCACGTCTGAAGTCCGGCTCGGGAAGATGGAATTGTAAACAATCGATGGGACAACGTTTAAACACTCATCCTTTTGTTGGAATAATTTGTTGGGTGTAAGGGATGTCTTTTACTGCACAATGGACGAGTGTGTTGAAGATGATGTTGTGAGGGAACTGTTGCTGTCCGCGCGTATACATCCGGAAGCCTCCAAAAGTTATACAAAGTGTGTGTGGTCTGCATTAGGAGAAAGCGCCATAATCGGACAGTTTCTCGTCTTCCAAACAGACAGTGGAAATGTTATCCACAAAACATCTCCCTCTTTTCTCTCACCGTGGAAACGGAAACGATATCTGCAGAGCTGGCTTTCTCACATATCTGATACTGAAAGTGGATCTCCAGCACTATGATCATCTTGATTTTGATAAAGAGGAGTAAAGCCAATTATGACTACAAATGGTGGGAGCATCATTTAACAGGCACAAAAAAGACAAACACACATTCCATGTGGTTTCATGAATAGGTTTATCTATCATAATATCACGTGAGGCGATAAATTCATCGCATTTCAACTTTCGCTTTGATTTGGACACGTTGCTTTTTCAACCATATCTTAGCAACTATATGACTTCGCTTTCAAAAAAAAAAAAGATATTGGGTTAACCAAATAATCTTTGCGATATCATTTATGATTCTGGAAAAAAAAAAATACTGCTAAAACTGTATGATTTTCTTTTCCTTTCAGTTTGCCTGAACTATCTTTCTTCTTTAGTGATGAATGGTATGCCTTCCTATGCTTAAAGTACAAGTTCACCTTCATTAACATATGGATTGAGAGAATGTAGCAGTATCAGTAGAACACATCATTGAAAGTTTGAGGAAAATCGGACAATCCGTTCAAAAGTTATGAATTTTTGAAGTTTTTGCAGTGCAGTGTAATGCAATGTATGATGTCACATGCGTACAACAACATAAGGAAAATATAAAGAGAATTTCACAAAATTTCATCTTTTGAAAAAAGTAAACATTCCCTTGACTCGTTACTGACATATATTATGGGTAATATTATTCCCATTACCTTTAGAAAGAGGCAAGTCAAGTGCTTTTTATTATGCGAAAAAAGTGAAAATATGTTGAAATTTCTTTACATTTTCTTTATACTGTTGTACTCATATGACATCACGAGCCTTAGTAGTCTAATCATCCAGCGGTTCCAACACAAAAATTTTAAAAATTCATAACTTTTGCATCGATTGTCCAATTTTCCTCAAACTTTCACTGATGTGTTCTACTAATATTGCTGCATTCTCTCAATTCTTATGTTTATGAAGGTGAACTTGTCCTTTAATTTGTGAGGGGATAACCCGATCATTACCTCATAACTATACCTGAGAGGCCTGAGTGAAATTATTGATATCACCGTTTGGTTAAAACTTAAAAGTTGTAAGTTCCCATAATTTTATTTTCTCTTGTTCTTTTTGATGAAACTCACTGTATTGTTTTCTTGACATCACGCCATTTATGCCACGTGTTGCTCAAGTCACCTTGCACGATATAATCATAGAGTGAACATTAATACGTTTACTTCAATATTTTAAAGACCGGTAAATTACACAAACATGATAAAAGTTCTCAATCCACCTACTACATTAATGGAATGAGTTGTGTCGCGTCTTCTACTACTGCATGCAAAATGTGAAATTCATGATTCACCCAGATGAAAACTTTGGTAAGTATTCAAACTCATATTTTGAAAGCGTGACATCTTATTTTACGTTGATTATGACTCTAAGTTTTGCATACCAATTGCATTGTTTGGACTTCAAATGCGAATTCAAACGTACATAAACACTGATAAAGACATGACTGACTTTATATCGTGGGGAATATTGTTGAGATGATATTCTATGTATTCGTAAACAAATAGCAATCGAATCCAATCTCAACTGGGATGCAGTAAGCAAATAAAATAAACAAATAAAAAAACAAAGAAACAAATAAAAAACTCTAAATCACCTCAGTTATTGTCTTTTTCGTGAAAACTAGACTACTTTCTTGACGACATTTTTTTCTTTACAATACGGTTAGTGAAAAAGACAGCAATCAAAACATTTGAACAATATCAAATCATTACTTTCCCAATAGTGTGATCAAAAGATATACATCAATCCCTTAAACTGACTTTGTATGAAGAAAATGAGTAGTAGTTGTCTCCAGATTACATCCAAGATCGTCAAGGATTGGAAAATACATGTAGTGGAGAAAAAAGCATATCATAGGGCCTACAAATCAATAAACTTCTTTAGAACGTATATGCATTGATCAGACGCAGAGACGCGTAATGTTCTTAGGATGACGAGACGGAACAAAATATAAATGTTTCAATTTCAGAACACTTGAAATGGTACATGTAGTGTAGGCTCTTTACGTACAGCTGCAATGGTCATTGTTTTGTTTCTTTTTTGGCACACCTATGTGGTGTACTATTATTCAATATCTTCATAAGATGAAGAGCACAGTATTGCTCTTAGCTTCTGTAGTCGCTGCTTCAGCCAATTTGGGAAATGTTTCGGCTCTCGTTATCAATTTTAATCAAATTTACTTCATTTTGTTCATACTCAGGGGAAAATGCGCATACACTTGTACATCTAAATCACTCAATTTCAATGAAAATGGGATACTGCTTACCATTGGGAGCAGTGATTTCAAAAATGTTCGAGATATCACAATTTGATGCATATGTGTATGTCAGTTCTATCACAGCACATCCTACCATGTAAATATTTCGCAATTAAGCATAAAATATCAGGAAATATCACTATTTTTCTCAACAAACCATAACTGGAGACGGTTTAGTCTAGAAACATTTTTGTTATAACTATTGTTCACGTTTTGTATATCTAACAATACTTGACATTAATTATGCTGATTCAAATTTTTACAGCGGTAGTTTCTATCCCTAACTCACATTTTAGAACTCTTTTGAAGCACTAGAGCTTGGTTTTTGTTTCATCTACAAATGGTAAATAATGCCTTTAATGTTTTGTAGGACATGTTTCCAATATACATAGATTGCATCATTAGACCTGAATCTTTTTACCGAACGTAGATGTGATTCCAACTGCTGACGCTGGATGCATTCACAGGAAGAAGAAATTTGTATGTGAAAAAAAAATAAAAGATTAGTAAGGTTACCTCAAAAGAATACATGATCTGATCTCTGACCGCACTTGCGTTAAATGTATTAACTTGAGTAAAATGTTTCCCAACATTCTTCTCGCAACGTATTCCGCTTACGTGACTGCTCAAATCAAATATGTGTCAAAACGCTTTGTAATTACATATTTTTTTTGGGAGAGAGAGCGATGGGGAGGGGAATCGGAAGAATAGAAAAGAAATTCGACAAATTAAAAGAAGTTCTTTCTCTCGTCAAAAGTTAAGAGCGATATGACTGTCGTTACGTCAGGGTCACATGAAAAGAAGTTGGTTCTCTCGTCAAAAGTTAAGAGCGATATGACTGTCGTTACGTCAGGGTCACATGACTAAGACGATTAGTTTCAGATCTAAACTGGACGACAGTAACGATGAACTGCTGATCTCCAGTGTGCCTTTGTGTGCACGAAGGTGATTGTCTAAAACTGTATAGCTTATTAGTTGCCTTTACTGCAAGCAATTTTTTGTTTTGATTTTATTTTCCTATCGAGAGTCAGTCTCTTTTACTCATTGCGAGACCCCCACTTATTTTCTTACAATTGTGCTCCAAGAAGAGCTCCGATGTGCGAAGCCGTTTTCCACCCTCAATTAGATCAAGTTAAATAGGCCTAAAGTCATTTTGATGTACATGTATTCCTCTCCACATAGCAGTAGCAAGCTGAGTAACGAATTCAATCAAGGCCAGCCAGATATCAAATTGAATGCGATTCAAAAAGGAATGCATTTTGTTGGGGAGAATGACGATGCCCTTTATTTCTAAAGTGACGTTGACATTGGCTGGAGCGGAGAAAGCAGAGGGTCCAACGATGATTGCCATCGACTCAAAACGGTGAGGACCGAGCCTCATGGACGCATCTGAGACAACAACTCACAGTTTAGATTGTATTCCCGACTCCCTCATCGCCCCGTGTTTTGCAATAAGACAAACATCGCTTAAAGAATAAATACAAACGGACCAAAAAATAATAAGTACGGCCCGCAACTTCGGTGGGAAGGGAATTCACGATTCGACTCCTTCAAACGATTATGGCGTATTTCTTTCAAACCGCGCAAGGGATATCGCGCATGCGAAGTGATGCGGAGGCCACGGAATGGTGCCAAGGGAGAATAGCGATTTCTACGACGAATGGCGCTCGCTGGCCGGAAAAGAAGTTGGCCCCTGTTGTTTGATTACATGCATTCGATCTGCATTGAATTTACTCGGTGTTTGTTTGAATACGTCAAGCAGCAGACATCAGCGATGAAAGTCGGAAGGCGAAAATGAATGTCGGCAGTTGCGCGGGGTTGTTCGACAGCTCCCTTTATAAACACCAGATGGCTTGCAATGAACATTTATCATCCGGGATGAGTGAAATGCGGAAGCAGCGAAAAGAAGAAAGTGATCGATTTCAAATGGCTTATGAAAATGGGGAATCTTTCATCCGCTGACATGTTCCCAGAGCGCTGGAGATATAACCGAGTGGACCGGAGCCAATGACGTAAATTCGTCTCATCTTACTTCTAAACACGTTGATAATTTGTTTTTATTTGCTGCGAATGGCTTAATCTTTTTCAGCGTACGAATTTAAGGTACACACAAGAACACTTGCATACATACATATTTGTATGTGTGTGTGTCGGGGGGGGGGGGGGCGCACACATAAAATTGTTATAAAGAAGAAATAACATTATGTCTGAATGCAAGAGATTATTGATCAGATGGGATGAGTTTTTTTTTTTCAATTTGTCCCCCTGTGTACAGTTTGTTAAAAATGCAGATCAGCAGTTGCGATCTTACACCCTTCATTTGTACGCAGAGGACAGACAAATTGGAGGAAAATCATGCATCAAGCAACATTTAAGCCTTTCAACGTGTCAGTGTTTTCTCTATGTCTTTCCTCTCTCCTTCCCTCTCTCTCTCTTTGTCTGTCTGTCTGTCTGTCTGTGTCTCTCTCTCTCTCTCTCTCTCTCTCTCTCTCTCTTGCCCTGGGCATTTCCCTTTCAGCACAACCATGCATCGATCTTCTTTTTTTCTTTTTTTTTTTACCGCCCTGAAGATTTCTTCAGGAGAGCTATATAAAGGTATGGTTTCTAATTAACGCTGTATTATTTTTTTTCTCGTTAGTATACACTAAGTTAGACAGCTCAAATCTTTCCCAGCACATGCATATTGCCCAGCGGCTTGTGTACATTAAAATCAATACATGTATTCTAAGCTTTGACAAATTTAGGTAAAAACTATGTAAAGTGGTGGTGCCTTGCAATTCCGACCACATAACGAACAATAAGCACAACTGTGATGTAAACGCAAATAGGCCTACATCTCCATCACACTTTATACACCTCGAAACCTGTATAACAAATTCTGCCTTCTTCTATTTCCTCCTTTTTGTTCCCATCTGGGGGTGTTTCATCAACGTTTGTCAGCGCTGACAATTTCAGCAAAATCCTTGGTTTTGATTGGATGAGATGCTCTGGTCACGACTGTTACTATGGTGCTTTTGTCAGCGCAGACAACTTGTCAGCGCTGACAAACGTTGATGAAACACCCCCCTGAAGTTATAGATCAAGGTGTACGCGCTGTTGCGATGCGCGTAAGATGCGATTAGGATGCGACTCAGCAGATGCTGGTCCTCAAGAACCCTCTCCTCTTGTCTCCGTTAGAGGTAAGCGCCAGTTGAATTAGAACAAGTACGACTGGAATATGATCGGGCCGCGACTTAGATACCCCATATGCGATCAGTCCCCTCTTGATCCTTCTCCGTCAGAAGTTAGATCGATATGCACGGCACGCGGTAAAGATACGTCTGAGTTGCGACTTTTACTGATGCGACTGAAACGCGACAGTTAGATAGAAGAGTTGAATAAGAAAAGTCTTGATAGTTCCATCTGCAGCGTTCGCCTCCGAATTCCCATTATAAAACAGATGTCCATACGGATGGTTGTTCTTTAATGATATTGTTATTTAAACAGGGAATTGTCAATAATTTCCTTTATCAGGTATTTCACACGAAAATGAAAAGGACAACGTCGACCAAAACATTGGACACCTTTGTAACAAACTTCACAAACATTAGATAAAACCACCGAGAATTCGATTCTTAGCAGGGGTTGAAGATCGCTAGTCACTGGAAACGGTAAAACAAGAGGACAACAATCGAGCACTAGTCGGTGATATCCGAGTGTTTGCACATCTTAACAAGACGGGACAGAAGCGCAACAATAACGCTTAGTCCCTCTTACTGCATTTTGGAGTGGCTTTCAGCGCGGCGTGTAACGGAATGGTGTAATTGAAAGGTAAACACAATTGAGCAGCGGGAGCGAGACAGCCTCTGTCTGTGCGCTTGTCCCGTTCGAGCATCAGCGCACAACAAATAGCTGTCACTTGAAAACCAATTTGTGGGCTTGTAGAGAGGTTGTCGGTAGCATGTTTGTTTGTCACTCTGTATCGGCCTCTGTCACAACCAAGGAGTAACTCCTTGATCACAACAGAGCATCGCCTCTTTATTTGAAAGACTTTACACGCCTCATCGCTGGCGATTCTTCGATAATTACGATCCTGTAAAAACCCGCAGCTGATCTCTTATTCATCAGGATGGAACAATGGGAAATAATGACAATGTTTACTTTGGAAAAAAAAAAAGATTACGCAGTAAAGCAGCTAACGACGACAACGAAGATGAAATAGGGGAGAAAAAAAAAAGAAGAGGAGGATTAAGAAAGCTTTCCAAGTTCAACGTATCTTTCAAGCCCTATGACTTTTAAAAAATGAAGTATTTCAATTTGCCCGATAGGTAGAACCTGGCAAGAACCTAGAAAATCAGGACATGATGTTAAAGAGAGAGAGAGAGAGAGAGAGAGAGAGAGAGAGAGATACAGAGAGTGAGAGAAAGGTTGAGAGAAGAGAGGAAGATACGAGGGAAATGGGAGAGATGGAGGCACAATCACCGGCACTTTCAAAAAGTCAAAATGAAATTGGTAAAAAGTGAAATAATCTATCAGATGCACGTATGAATATGCATTATACAGCGTACCACTATGCGAGGAAACTGAACATGATGAAACCGCAGTCAGAGAACTTGTCGTGAAGTAACACCGCTGAACACGATGACATCTGGTTAGATTGATTTGCCGAAGCGAGAATGCTGATTATCTCTTGGTAACCAACTATATCTCTTTGCCCACAATCTTCCCCTCTGTATTTTGTTTGTAGCTATTGGATTCATTATTTTTGTTTTGTTGTGTTTTGTTTTGTTTCCTAAATTCCAGACAACTTATCCCACTTGAAGAATGGAAATCGACTGTCATCCACGCGCTGATTCCGTGACCTCAGGTGACCTTTATCGCTCGATGACGTAGGGACTGCGTTTGGGGAGGACCAGCGCGCTCCACGACTGTCACGACAGCCAGATGAAAAATATGACGATGCGAGACCACCCAGCGAGCGGGATTTCCGCCGGCTTGAGAGCGGCAATCGAGTTCTTCCCTCCTGTTCCATTTTCGCTGTCCCGTGATCCTTTCATTTCCCTTCCTCTCTCCCTTCCCCTCTCTCTATTTCTATCACCCCTCCCTCTCTTTTTCTTCCCTGACAAATTGCCGCAGATTTACTTTCAATATGATATGTTCTGCATATCTCCCTTATCTCCCAACAGAGTGATATTGGTCGTGACAAGATGGTGATGTTTTGGATGAGGGGCGAAGGAGAGGCCCATAAATACGTAGGATGAGTGGCAGAAGGGGGTAGGGCAAGGATGGGGTGGGTGTATGGAGGCGAGATGGGGTGGAAAGAGGTGGGGACAGGAAGGGAGATAGCAGAGGGAGGGTGCTCAGTGTCCACCCCAAGTCGGATCGGCCACACCCTTTCCTCGGAAACACCAAAACCATTGATGTCGCCATTACCAATGCTGCCAAATAGTTATTTCAATTTTCAATTTCAATTTTATTTTTATTTTCATATTTCTCACATATATCACAATAAAGTATATGAATACGAACATAATACAAAACATAATTCAGATGAGACTTCATCAGAATGTACAGAAGTTTGATTTGGTATAAACACGAGGTCTGTATGCATGCGAATTACACTGTGGTCATAATGCGAAAAAATATGATGGGGCCTGCGTAAAAGCATTAGCTTGTACAGCCGCAGGTCCCGTGAGTAATCAGATTAGGGGAAGTTTAAAGTACGGATGTTTTTTTAAGACCAACTATATCTGGGGAAACCGATTAAAACCGATTAAAACCGATTATTGGTTATATCAAGGAGGTACTAGCCTAGTACCTCCTAGGTTATATCATAGAGCTGCAGCTCCATGCATGGTTACATCTCCGTCTCATTTTGTGTGCGTATGTGTGTGTGTGTGTGTGTGTGTGTGTGTGTGTGCGTGTGCGTGTGTGTGTGTACGTGTGTGTGTGTGTGTGTATAAAAAGGGAAGAGTATTTTTGATTGCGATTTATATGAAAAGGGTGTTTATAATGTACATCATATTTTACAAGGAGGTTTTATTAAACCCGTTGGGTATTTTCGACATTTAGGTATCATGGGAAATGGTATATTTAAGATAAATGATATTTATAATGTTTTTCCAGAAAAGTGGAAAGAGTCCACAGGGAGTGTAAGGTTTCAGCAAATTGATGTATTAAATTATGATATACAGGTGAAGATTTTGGGTAAAATATTCGAATTTCAAAATATTAAGTCAAAATTATTGTATGAGTATTTTGTTACAGCTTTACAAGAATTGTATACCCTGGAAATAAGATATGGTGAAGTGACATGATTTCAGTGATAAGGAAATTAGAAATTTATTTATTAGACCTAGAAGCACGACTTTACTTAGTAAACATAGGGAATTTCAGTTTAAGTTGTTACACGAGGTGATATATACAAGGGAACATTTGTTTAAGTTCGGTTTTGTGAATGATAATCTTTGTTCTTTTTGCCAATTGGAAAGGGAAGCTTATTCAAATATATTTTTTGATTGTGTGAAAGTAAAGCCGATATGGTATTATGGTTTAGTTGAGTTAGAAGAATTAGAATGGAGAGATATCTTCTTGGGTTTACGAGGTAGTTCAAATCGAATCAAATGCGTGAATGCCTTGATAATTTTGATGAAAATTGTAATATTCGGTCAAGAGAACAAATAAGTTACCCAAGAGGGAAAAGATAAAGAAATTTGTTTTGGATTTCATAGAGGAGGAAAAGAACGTTGCGGTTAAAGCAGGTAAGCTTGGCTTTCATTTGCAAAAATGGGAGCAGTTGAAACTTTCATAGAGAGTGTTGTTGTTGTTGTTGTTGTTGTTTTTTGTTTTTTGTTTTTGTTTTTGTTTTGCACATTGATAGTATGAATTACATATTATTATTATTTTTTTTTTAATCTTTCTTCCCCCACGTCAGATGTACTTGTTATGGTCAGTTTAGGTTTTAGCCGTATTAATGTTTAGGAATCGGTATATGTATCAGCATTATGGTGGCCACTTTTTTTTTTCTTTCCCATGTAAAACGTTTAGTTACCTTCGGTTTTTGGTGTGTGTCTAACTGTCAAAGAAACAGGTAACCAAGATACCACACGTATGTAGTGTGATTTGGCGTGCAAATGTTGGTGTTTGTGAGTGCGCACTTGTGGGTATGTTGTTGTTGTTGTTGTTGTTGTTGTTGTTGTTGTTGTTGTTGTTGTTGTTGTTTTGGTTGATGTGTAGTGCATATATGGGTGTGTGTGTTGAGGGAAGGCTACGGGGGCGGGGGTATGTTAGTGGGGAAATAGGTGGGGATGGTTAGGGTTAGGTAGATGTAGTTATGTAATAGTAGAGTAATGGTTAGTGGGGAAATAGGTGGGGATGGTTAGGGCTAGGTAGATGTAGTTAGGTAATAGTAGAGTAATGGTTCCTTTAAGGGGCTAGGCAGGAATATGGTTTGTTTTGATGATATACACATATGGTTATTTTGTTTTGTACGGGGGGGGGGGGGGAGGGGTAGGTTGATAGGTTAGAAAAAAATGATGAGTTTTGTTCGGTTAAGTAAAGAATGCTTTTTTATGATACGTTTCGGGAAATGCTGTATTCTCAAGAGAGTGTAAGAGAATTTATGTAATGAAGTGGATATTGAGCAATCTGATCAAGTTGATCAAGAATTTTTTTCCCTTTTAAGAGTTATACTTTATCTGATATATTTATGTATATAGCGTGTGCTCTGCCAAAAAAAAAAAAAAAAAAAGAGAGAGAGAGAGAGAAAATTTCTTATTGGGTGTGTGAGTGATAAGGCACATTTGGATTGGCTTGATTAGGCTGATCAAAATAACTTTTTCTGAGAATTATGCAGAATTTCATGACATTTCTCTTAAAAAAAAAACCAGGGTATGATTTGGTAAAAAGACCCAAATATATCGTACTGTATGTTTGAAAAAATGATTTAGCAGCACAAGAAAGAAGAATACAGCTGCTTTTTTTTTTTTTGTTGGTGGACATATTAATTTTATTGTTAATATGGATTTGATATTGAATGAAACTCAAATAAAGAATATTATAAAAAAGTGTGTATGTGCGTGTGTGCGTGTGTGTGTGTGTGTGTGTGTGTGTGTGTGTGTGTGTGTGTGTGTGTATTGTTGTTGTAATTACTATGTCATTGGCTTCACAATTCCACGAAAGGAAAATTTACTCTTGATGCTCGATAATATTATCCATGAAATTGCGTGTCCGTATTTTCCTACAGGGGATGTCATTTCCTTAAGGGTATAAAACAAACATATCCTACAAGTCTAACCAGAATGAAATGCAACATTCAAAGTTACAAAACATGAACAGCCAGAAAAACTTTTCAACATGCCCGATGCAAATTGAAGGATAACCATTATTTCACGCTTTGACGTAATTAAATCTAAGTGAATTTGCTCTTTAATTCACCACGCAAGTGTTTCCTCAATGGCCACATTGAATAAATTTTATTCAGTGATGTGGTCATTGAGTAAACACCTTCGTGCTTAAGGGCTAACTACCACAGGACCACGGGCTTCATGTCCCCTTCTACGGCCAAGACTTCTTCAAGGTATGAAATCAAGTGATCTTAAAGAGGAAATCCACCCCTTAAATAAACTCCAACAGAAAGAGAAAAAATCCCTACAGAACGGTCCAAAATGACAAAAATCGGATAAGAATTAAAGAAGACATGACATTTCCAAATTCCATTTCTTTTTTGGAAAATATTTCTTGACCAGTCCTTATGAATATCAAAATGAGGGAGTTCATGATGTAATGCCCTCACAACTTATCATGTATGTTATATATGAAATTCGGAAATTTGTTATTTTTAGCTAATGCAGATAAAAGCATATTCCCATACCAAAATATATCACAGGTAGCATTTCTTCGTTTTTTATTTTGAGTGAGTTTAAGGCAAGTTTATATTTATACAGCAGAAATATAAGATTTTTGTCATTTCTGTATAATGAAATGAATCAGAAATTGTGAGAGCATATCATCAACATGCTGATTTGAATATTCATAACGATTAGTCAAGAAGTGTTTTCAGAAAATTGTGAAATTTCTGAATATCATAACTTCCAATTTCTTATTAAATTTTAATCAATTTGCACTTTTCTGCAGGGATTTGTTCCCTCTCTTATGGAAGTGATGAAAAATTTGAAATGGATTTCTTCTTTTAAGTCCTTATTAAAATGACAAGTGGATTGTTCTTTAAAACCAACAGGTTTCTGTGCTGTATGTGTGGGTTTCTATAGAATCTCCAGTTGACTTTTAAACTGGACTGCAGTTCCTCTGTAGACTGTATGTATTTTTATCCTAAAAATGGACCATGACTGCGTATCGAGATTCTATACAGCAATACAATTGTGCTATAGATTAAAGGGATCGTATAGTTTTGGGTGAGACTTACCTTCAGGTTTTTATCATTTTTTGGTGAGATAGTGAGAAACCTCGTAGATAATTGATTTTGAAATGTCTGAGATATCCAGAAAAGAGTGATCCTAATAAAGTGTGGGACCCACATTTCATTATGATCGTTTGTTTTTTTTTTTTACTTTTTGGATGTTTCAGCTATTCCAAACCCGATTTTCATCGAATAAACTTTTAATTCCTCTTAAAATGATATGCTCTGTACTATTTCAAAAGTGTTTTCATGGTATCTCGCAAAGAAGATAAAGCCCAATTTTCATCTCCACCAATACTGTACCATCCCTTTAACTCCATTAGAACTCCATTAGCTAAAAGAATTCAGCCAACACCCGTTTACAAAAAGACCTTATAACTTTCGTTCCTCCCCCACTCTTGTAATACATATATCATATTCCCAATTCCCAACTGTGAGCCATGTGCCCAATGTGCCCAAAGTGCTCGACTGCCTTGAGTAAACTATTGTGTCTCCAGTTTTCTAAAAAAAAAAAAAAAAAAAACAAAAAACAAAAACAAAAACAAACAAAACAAAAACGGAGTTAGTTTGTCGATCAAATAAGTCATAATGTAAGACATATCTCTGTCTTGTATATAATGTTGTTTGTCTTTGTACATGTACTATGTTTTGCTTTTGTGAATCTTGGACACTGAACAAAATTTGAATAAAGAATCATTAAAAAAATACTATTCACAAGATCTCAAAAATAAGTCACTCAGCAGACTGAATCCACTTCCGGTTGATAAATATTTAATTGATATAATTCAAAGCATTACTTTGGAATGCATTAGGATTGATTATCTTCATACACATTGTACGCTATGTTACATTCTACTTCTTACACTTTAAAACTCAGAAGGGATACTATTCCGCTCTTACAGGGACACATACAAAATTACACACATTTCACATGATGAAATTGTGAAAATGTGGTCCGTACTTTTGTCAGCGTTACTAATACATTGTAGCGACTCACTGAACATACATTTGGATTGGTAACACTGAATTCTGTGAATAGAAAGCAACCTAATTAACAGTGCCTCATGTTGCTACATTTTATGCTCCAAATCAGCATGAACATCTTTTTCTTGGTAAGACCTACATGGTTTCAGTGTAAAAACAGTAAGTGTTTGTAATGCTGATAACAGTGATAGATTTACATTAAAACTTTCATTGCTTAGCCTGTTGACATGGAGATTTTGTACAGTTTGCCATAAAAATGACACATGGCACACCCAGTTGGTTTCCAAACACAATGAGTCAATGACTGCGGGTTTCAAAAGCATAACCACCTTCTCGCACAAAACTGTCACTTCTATTCATAACACAAATGATATCAAAAGACACACGAACTACTGTTAACTGAAGTTTCATCAGTATAAAATGCTTGTACCTGTACGGGAAACACATGAGTTGTATCACATCAACTGCCAATGGAATGGTAGCACTGAATTTTGCCAGTGCCAACACCACATGCATTGGAAATATGAGATTCTATCAAACAAACAAACAAAAAAAATCTACTGCTAGTCACACTTTAATCTGTGATTCTATAAGAGCCTGCAAGTCTGTACAGCTAAATGAATAAATATTCACAACCAAGACATATGAGAAGCTAACAAACAAAACAAAACACAAAACAAAGCAATAGCATATTAAGGTACTAGAAACATAATACACGTTGACCCTGAAAGTTAATTACACTGTGTACTAGTGTTCTAGCATAGTGTTTGACCACTGTAGTTTACCATATCTTGGAAAATACCTTAGTCTTTCATCAAGGCTTGAAGCATGCAGTAAGGCTTGCAGACACCAAACATTTCTTTCAGAACCAGATTCGCTGAAATGACTCTTGATTCAGTCAACTTGATTCAAGGCAAATTTCAATGAAGCAGTGCTGAGGTGCACATAATTTTGTAAACTGGACAATGGAATATTTTCTAGAGAATAGGAGGAAAAACACGCAGGAGACGATTCGTAAGTAGAGAGAAACATTATCTTCCATAAAATATGTCAACTACTTATGTCATCCCTGCAAGCTGCTCCATGCATTGGACTAACATCTTAAAGTATAAAGTACACACCGTCACATCAACACATGTGTGACAAGGAAAATTAATATAAATATGAACATGGACCAATACTAAGTCTCCTAAATTTCTTAAAATTTATGGGATGGGTCTTAAAATGGTACTATCTATTTAAAAATGCAAACTTGTACATTACCATCCACAGGAGCAAATTCGATCACAAATAATGTACCCTCTCAATTTACTATGGAATGACTAGAACATAACCCAACTCATAAAATTAGTCTGTTTGTTTTTTTTCAATGCAAAAACATGATTTCCTTTGGAAATCACTAGCTTCATCAAGACAACATTTCTTGGCTGTTAATTTCTGGGCAGGTTAGTAGGATGTGGTTAGATAATTGCTAAAGTGGTACATTCATTCATATTGCATGGTTATTAATTCATAAATCACACCAGTATTTAGTTATTTCAGTTCCCCAGTGTATTTCCCATTCTTGTCGGTTTGGCAGAGTTGCATGCATTTTTTCTTTCTTCAATTCAAAAGCTGTCTAATCAGTCAAACAGAAAAAAAAAAATCACAAATTTAATAGGCTCTATCAAATGCCTTGTAGTTTTCAACTGACAACGTATTCCAGACATCACATCATAAAATCAAACATATCAGGCATATTAAATAAACAAAATCACTGTAAGGAACAAGTCACAATAATCACTGATTGGCAAGCATTTCTCACATTGAAAGAAAAAACAAAACAACAATCACAGGTTGAGTTCTCTAACAATTGATACATCAAACAAGGAAAAGTAGAAATTACGCGGTGCGTAACATATGTCCCCGCCGGAAGTAGCATTTTGTAACAAAATGTGCAATATAGGTAAAAAATCAAGGTCAAAGGTCAAAGAAGTCAAAGGTCAAAATTCTGTGTAGAAGTTTTGAAGCCCTCACCTAGTGCCATCACATAAAGCAAATGGAATCGAAATTGGGTTAGAAATGGCGAAGGAGTAGCATTTTGTAGCCAATGTACAATATAGGTCAAAAATCAAGGTCAAAGGTCAAAGAAGACAAAGGTCAAAATTCTGTGTAGAAGTTTTGAAGCCCTCACCTAGTGCTATCACATAAAGCAAACGGAATCGAAATCGGGTTAGAAATGGCGAAGGAGTAGCATTCTGTAGCAAAATGCACAATATAGGTCAAAAATCAAGGTCAAAGGTCATAGAAGTCAAAGGTCAAAATTCTGTGTAGAAGTTTTGAAGCCCTCAACTAGTGCCATCATATAAAGCAAACGGAATTGAAATCGGGTTAAAAATGGCGAAGGAGTAGCATTTCGTAGCAAAATGTACAATATAGGTCAAAAATCAAGGTCAAAGGTCAAAATTCTGTGTAGAAGTTTTGAAGCCCTCACCTAGTGCCATCACATAAAGCAAACGGAATCGAAATCGGGTTAGAAATGGCGAAGGAGTAGCATTTTGTAGCAAAATGTACAATATAGGTCAAAAAATCAAGGTCAAAGGTCAAAGAAGTCAAAGGTCAAAATTCTGTGTAGAAGTTTTGAAGCCCTCACCTAGTGCCATCACATAAAGCAAACGGAATCGAAATCGGGTTAGAAATGGCGAAGGAGTAGCATTTTGTAGCAAAATGTACAATATAGGTCAAAGGTCAAGGTCAAAGGTCACGACTGAAATTCTGTGTAGAAGTTTCAAAGCTCCCATGTAGTGCTATCATATAAAGCAAACAGAATCAAAATTGGCTCATAAATGACAGAGAAGTAGCAAATTGAAGATTTTGATCACACACGGACGCACACACGGACACACGGACGGACGGACGGACGGACACACGGACGGACGGACGGACGGACGGACACACGGACACACACACGTACGGAGCCCGTTTCATAGTCCCCTGCTCGAACTCGTTCGGCGGGGACAACAATGGGAAATAACTCACAGGGGAAGTGTCAACACTGAGACAAATAGGAGTTGAACGAAAGCTACGGAACAAAGACCACAAAAATGAGTGAAATTTCAGCAAATTAGGGCAAATAATTGTTAGTGTCAGCACTAAGAGTCAAACCAAGTGCCTCAAAACTATCACCACTACCATCACAAACTTTTAGCTGTTGTTTCTATCTGTCACTTGACTTGATGTCAGCTTTGTACATGAACCATGATTGTCAACTTTGCTGCGTGCAGCAAGCAACGATGGTACGGTAAACAAACAAGAGACTTGAACAAACAAACAAACAGACAAACAAATGAAAACATACTGGAATCATCTTCTGCACAGATACATCTACCTAGTGGTACTTTGACATCTTTTTTCTCTCTTTCAGAGCAGCAATCCTTATACACATTAGAGTTGATGTCAGTTAGTATCACAGTCAAGGCACACAGTGTGCATATTGTTGTTTTTCAGCACCCAAAGACTTCCATGGTAATTCCTTTGCACAATTTTAGATTGACACAACTTTTATCTTTATCTCTCTGTCATATTTCCCATCACAGGTGACAGCCAAATCAGCGGCCCCATTCCTTCGCTTTGATTTGACAGAAAAAACAAAATCTTGAGTGGAATCACTTCTTTAAAATGGCAGCAACCGCAGTACATGCATCACATATCCCTGACATTGTCTTTGAGTTGTAGAGAGCGATTGCACGACAAACCCACTGTTAGTAGAGATTAAAATTCGGTGCGAAATAAATGAAGAGGCTGATCGCAAAATGGTTTAAACGCCTTTTTTAAACATTTTTAAAACAAGTCCAACATTAGATTGAGTAAAATAACTATATCCTGTTCCATAACATGGAATAATACTTGAAGTTACGATTAAAAGATCCCACATTTTCTAATCATTTTCTTCTTGTTTTTCACAGCTTTAATCACAAATATCTGAAATGAACAAGAATGGAGTTAAGTCATTCTGCGATCAAACTCTTTAAATGCTACCTACAAAATGAAGATAAGGTGCCACAGGAAATAAATCACAAATATATTGCATCTGATATATGACAGGCCACCTACATTATAAACTGACATTTTCTGGACAGGTCAACTTATTTATTTTTGATTTTTGCCATAAATGTTCTTTATCAAATGGTCAGACATTATAGAAATGCTTGATCACCTGTTGCCAACAAATGACTAAAAAAAAAAAAAAAGATCTGCGGTCACATGATCAAGTGTAGACCAATCAACAGAGCTAAAACATTAGTTACATCATACACCCGACATAAAAACCACTTTGATAGTACAGTATATAACTGCCCCTATGTGCAATTACTCAAGCTATCCTTAACAAAGTCTAGGTGACTAACTAAACCCTGACTAATTCATGAATCAGTTACATTACCCATTTAAAAGAAAGAGCACCCACAAATTAATGTACATACAAATTCCCATTATCGTTGGTTGTCACTTTCATGACAGGTAAATCCTATGATACACACTCTTCAGATACAATATGTATTTCTATACCATTAAAAAGAGTGAGCACTCCTTAGCAAAGCAATGTGCACATCACACACCCACACACACAGAGCATATTCTCATGCTCTTACAGACATACACAGACACACGCAAAAACAAATCGTCTGATCCACTTTAAATATATGACTTATCTTCTGAGCAAATGACAACACTAATTGCTTCTTGCTCTTAACTGAATGGAACTGAAACTTCAGAAACAATGCCTTGTGTAATGTAGGAGTGCTTGATTGCAAAACATCACGGGGGTGGGGGTGTTACTCAAGATAGAAATCAGCTTGAAAATGACAGCACTGCGTTATCAACGTGGCATAAAAAACAAACAAACAACAAAACAGATTGGTGACAATTACCTGAAGAAATGTATGATCTCTTCAAAAGACAGCAAACTGATGCATTCAGCATTTAGTATCTTTTTTTTGGGGGGGGGGGGGGGGCTGGGGCTAATTATTTTTTTTGTGCTCTACCATAGAGCTCTCACAGACACAGAAATATCAAATACAGTTGAACCTCTATTATCCGGCCTCCCTTTATCCGGATCTCTCTATTATCCGGATGCAATCTCGCTGTGATTTTTTAAATCTTTTTTTAATAATTACGGGAGGAATGGGGGATTCCCAACGGATACATTTCTTAATAACTATTTAGGTAAATCATCCCAAGAATTTATAAAAGAAAATGATTTCATTCTTGCAAACAAGAACCTCTATTTTGGGGTCTGTTACTGTGTGTAACAATGAAAAGGTTGCAGTATACACATTACTACATGTGGTACTACAATGGGCTACATCAGTACAGTGTACATGTGTATGTATATGTAGACTTTACATGTATAAAGCATTGGGTTTCCCGTATCCGGCCAAATCCCTTATCCGGACGAGCCCCGGTCCCGACTTGTCCGGATACGAGAGGTTCAACTGTATATAAAGCCATCAGACAGAAAAATACTGACAACATACTGGAAGCACACCAATCACAGACTATAACCATGCTGACACAATATTGTATGATAAGACTACCAATAAAATCATTTTTGAAATAAATAGAAAAACAAGCAACAAGCAAAATATTTTAAAAAAGGCAAACAATATTAAAGAGCAAATAATACAGATAGATGATTACTGCACTGACATACTAATAGGCCTATCAAATGCTGGGCTACTGCTGCCATAATATATGGAAAAAAAGATAAATAAAGTACATGCAAAAAAGTAGACATTTTAATGTCAAAAGCATGTGCATTGCCTTGTGTAAATGCAATGAAGTTGATATTTCTTCATGGATGATTTCCTTCAAATAATCTAGGGGTATGTAACACCCTTAAGCTTGGCACCATCCACCCAAGCTCCTCCCCCTCCCGAAAAGGCCCCTCCCAAAACTGAAGATTTTCCTCGCATACATATACTTCTCCTCAGAATATTATGGAGTATCATGCCCATAGCCAGAAAGATGTACCTCAACAGACAACACACTAATAATACACATGCATTGCACTACTTTTGGTGCACATAAATCTTGATATGCTACATTGAATGTAAAAAACTATCGATACAACGAATGCTATAGAGAATTTACCAGGTTGTATATCAATTTCCTCGTTCACTGCCTATGGGCAATTTACAATAACAGAGTGCCGAGTCTAATGATACATTTAAAAGCTGATACGATATTACTTTAAAATTTGTGGCAAGCTCAAAAATTTGCCGAAGATACATTGATATTCGTCATTGAGTGAAATAAAAGAAAAAGCTGCACACACCTCACCTTTCCATAATGAATACATGACATTCAGCCCTTCCACGCCCCTGACAACTTTTTTAATCAAAATGAGTAATGATGGTGTCCAATGCGAAAGCCAATACAAGAGTATGCTGCATTATTTTCTCTTAAGTTAATACTCCTGCCAACACCAGTGAATATACATAGATTTATGACTTTGGACTTCACTGCTTTTTGAGAATGCAAATATAAATGATACCACTTCTCGGTAACAAAACTGAATGCTGTTCAACTTTGAAAGTAAAAGATAGTTATGCAAGGTCTTAAGTCATCTGCCGATAAACTTCTTAAAATTTCTAGATCTCGAAGGGTGAGGCCTTCTGCTTCTGAAAGACTTGTCAATCTGTTACATGGAAAAAGAAAATGATCATCTCGAGGATAGAAATGGTAGCTGGTCGATTACCCCTACCGACACAACGGTCAAACTTCGGACATGATTAGACTGGTAATCACTGGTACAGCACACGAGTGATGAATACAGAAAAAGGCACTAAAGAAGGGGGAGTTGCACGAATGCCAGTTTAAACACTTGCAACAAGGTGACACACATAATGCTGGCTTGAGTTGTCCTAATGATATGGAAGATATTCTTCTTTTCTTTCTTCTTATATACCCCATTCTCTTTTCTCCATATCACACTCTCTCTTATTTTTCTATCTCTCTCTTTTACTCTCTCATCTCTCTGTACATAGAACACTCTTGATATATATACATATCTATATATCACCATCTACCTCTTTATTCTTATCTTTCTCTCAATCTCATCTCTCTGCACACATAACATTCATGATATATATCTCTATCATCATCTACCCCTATATTCTTTCTCTCTCTCTCTCTCTCTGTATATATTCCCTCTTAATACATCTCTTTCTCTCTATCTATCTCTTTCATCTCTCTCCCTTTCTCTCTTCGTATATCTCTTCATATATCTCTTTCTCTTCCAGTCTTCCATGAGTTGGTCCAGGTCCGATGTCGGTATCTCTAGGCGTTGGGGTTGCCCTTCATCAAGTCAATGTCACTCTGGACCATCTCCGTGACCAGTTGCTGCATAAAGGAAAAACAGTAACAAGAACAAAATCAAATTACTCAGCTGTGCGAGGTGGAAGCTTCGGCTGTGTTCAAGCACTTAACAGTGAACTGAACCATACCACACTGTACTGTACTGTACAGTATGTCCCCCCCCCCCCAAAAAAAAAAAAAAAAGATTACAATCAGATTTTCACATTGATAACTTCCAATATAATTTAACTGTCTGAATGCTACTTCAGGGTCTAAAAATATAACATCTTACCTATATTATTTGCAGAAAACCCCATTCACTTTGGTTACTGCAAGTGGTCACAGAGAAATGTGGATTGTTGTGCTGCATGACATGGGTCTGATTCTTCCAAGTTTAGCACTTGCATGCTCTTGGAATTGCATA
Organism: Diadema setosum; assembly: GCA_033980235.1. Classification (NCBI taxonomy): domain Eukaryota; kingdom Metazoa; phylum Echinodermata; class Echinoidea; order Diadematoida; family Diadematidae; genus Diadema; species Diadema setosum. The sequence goes on from CM067066.1 coordinate 6,849,333, forward strand.
TCAATGTGTGAACACAGTAGACAGAACTTGGAGGGAATGATTCCTGACATGCTCTACAAAATCCTAATTTCTCTTTAAAGGGGATGGCTAGTAACTGATCAGTGGGAATGCTGGGGGATGATCGTTCTAATCCTTGTGGGATTCATTTAAGAGTACATTATATATCTATTGTTGTGTGAAAATCATTTGCTTCAGAATGGTCTCATATTCAAGTAATGTGCAGTTTAATGTTTCCAAGTTAGCATGCCTGTACAGTGACGGGGCGATCGTTAGCGGGAAACTGCACATTACTTGAATATGAGACCATTCTGAAGCAAATAAAATCATTTGCTTCAGAATGGTCTCATATTCAAGTAATGTGCAGTTTAATGTTTCCAAGTTAGCATGCCTGTACAGTGACAGGGCGATCGTTAGCGGGAAACTGCACATTACTTGAATATGAGACCATTCTGAAGCAAATGATTTTTCACACAACAATAGATATATAATGTACTCTTAAATGAATCCCACAAGAATTAGAACAATCATCCCCCAGCATTCCCACTGATTCCCACTGATCAGTTACTAGCCATTCCCTGTAACCACTGAAACAAATCAGATGGGGCTTTCTGTAAGATGTGGGTAATAAGTTATAGTTTCATACCCTGAAACTGTATTTGGATTGACTCAGTACTTTTAAAGTTATCGTTGTGGAGGGTCCCGTTGTAATTTTTTGGAGGACATACATTGTGTACAGTACTGTGCCAGATTGGGAATGTTCGCATGCTCTGTGGAGATAGCATACATCATGAGTTACTTTCTTGGATTTTCAATTTCGATCACATGTTTTATAGGAATGGGGTCATTCACCGCGAGTGCTTGCGCTACATACACGTACATGTGTCCCTATAAACAAAGAAATTCAACTCTTTGTATGGTGACGTAGCGTGCGTTATGCGCATTCTTCTCATGTTAACGGCTGGTACAGTATGCTTTTGGACTACTCTGCATTCGAGCCCTCTGGCACGGAACAGTACGATATGCTTTTGGAGCACATGGGGAAGTGGTCTACTTTTGGCACGATATGGTATGGTATGGTACACTTTGGGAGCATTCAAGTGCTCCTCGGGCACATTTACGGTACGGCACATTTTTGGAGAGTGCTCAGACACACCCAATATTACCTTTTTTTTTTAAGGGGATCACAATAGATGAAGTTATTCATTGAAATTTGATTAAGGCTGGGAGATTTAAGCATGGCAGATTTCCAATTTAAAAGAAAGAATGAAGGGAAAGAGTCTATCCTACCAGTGGCACAATGGTCCTACCAAAGTACGAACACTTGGTGATGTTCTCGATGAATTTAAAATTCCAGAAAGACAAAGTGGACATCTCATCTAAAAGTTAACATGGATGAGCAATTAAGACTTACATCAAAGGAACATCTAGGTTTCCAGTTTAATAACCGCTCTGCCTTGGATGCATCTCCTTGAAGAAAATCCTGCAAAGAAAAAGATAGAAGTAGAGAACAATTGTTTGTTTGTACTGTAAATAGGGAAGTAAGAGACCAGTCAGCCATTACATAAAATTCAATATGATCACAAATTGCATGGAATTGCAGTACGTTTAATCATCTCTATTGAGGCTGGAATGTGTGATTGTAGGCTATCTTGTAAATGAATGATTATTTTGCAATTATGAACACCAACATAGTAATATGAATTTTCCCTCACTTCCAGTAGAGTAATCAAAATGACGGCATTGTTTTTTTTTTTTTTTTTTTTTTTTTTACACTGTATGAAGTCATTCACAGGAGAGAAAGCATAAGATTGTGAAATGGTAAATATTCCACATAACAGGATGTGATGTGGGGGAAGGATGCAGAATTGTATTTCCTTGTCGACAACACTCCACAGTGTAGTCAGATCACTTGCAAATGCCCAGACGGTCAAGTGTGAGATGACCTTGACAAGGACAGGTACTGGCTGTTAAGGGTCACACCTAGTTACAGCCCCTTTTCCACAAAAATCACCTCTTCAAACAAAGGGACAACCGAGAAAAAAGGACTGGCCTGGGTGGACCGATTGCGAAACTGGGTCGCAGGCACGACCAACTCCCCTCTGCTCCACAGGACCCTCACGTAACGACTCTTTGCTGGGGATTGGAGTTGCTGCTTTTATCATCTACCTCTTTTTCTCCCTCTGAACATTCTTAACTGTTATTCATATCCCTGTAATAATATTTTGAGGAGACAGAAGTCAAATTGGGATGAATGGCTGAGGTGCCAAGTGGGACCGGAGAGCATCCAAGAAGGACACCGAGCCAATTGCAAAGTGACTGTCATCGTGTCCTTAACCCAGAAGAGGGAGCAAATTCTCTCGCCCGCCGCCCCGACAAAGTTTGTGTTGGCCGACAAAATAATTGACACACGAACTGAGAAGCCAAACAAGTCAGGACATTCCACAGACATCCAAAATATTGCACCATGGCCACTGATTATTTTGTCATCTGTCTTTTTGCACTTATAGTGAATACATAGCATGTTATATTTCAGGAAGATCGAACAAGGTGAACATGCATAACATAACGATCACTATGATATCAAGAAAATGTTTCAGCTCACTTCAGCATAGCTTATCACTAAAATATGTAGACTTTTAAAACCCTACCACACACACCAACATAATTACATGTTGTATGATAACTACATTGTACTTCTATTCTTGCTAACAATGAAAGTCTTCATTTGTTTGGCCATAGAACATCCAGCCTGCCTTAGGTAATCATCAAAGTGTGTCTTTTCTTTTATCATACACTCTCTGCTCTTTCTTTCATAAATGCTATATGGGAATGTAGTTTTCTTTCACCATCCCAACCAACTGCAGTTCTGTTTTTGCAAAATATGCAAATGCCCCTCATCAACTTGACTCCCCTAATAGTTGCCATCCCATCCCTATGATATTCCTATGATTCTACAGTTGCCTCTTATGAAGCCACTAAATAACATCCACTACTCCACAGTCCCCTGTACCTCCATCCCAGAATGCATGAAAGTTTCAAAGTTTGACTCAATCATCCAGCCACCCATCTTATCACTGGACATCCCTCACATCTCCACCCCTTTATGATCCTGGTCTGATTCCATTTAGTGGTTGCCTCTTACAATGTCTTCCAATGTTTCTCATATCATCTTGTATTCTTTCTTCATATTCTCCAATCATCCCCAATCCCCATGCAATGAATGCGTAGTCTTATTCAAGCTGAGTACAATTGTAATTATACCCATCATTCACAGTTGCCAATGTGGTGAAGAACAGATGATGGAACATATCATAGCCTGCCCTCTCCTACCAACCCCTTGTACCCATGAAGACCCAGATGCCTTGTCTACCTGTGCAAGAGAGTATGTGGAACACTGGTGTGGGCAGATATGAGACTAGCTGCGTAGTGACTCAATAAGAAGAAGAAGAAGAGAAACTTGATTCCCTGTTCATTACTATCCCATTGTAATTAATTCTCTGATGCAACTCCAGTGGCGGATCCAGAGGGGGGCGCACCAGGTGAGCCCCCCTCTTTATTTTTGTTTAAACAAAAGAAATCAAAAGAAAAAATAGGGGGTGCAAACATCCCCCTTTAATTTCGTAAAGGCGCCTCCCCTTTACGGAATTTCTGGATCCGCCCCTGAACTCATTGGTTCCATCTGTTATTCAGTACCACATTAACCCCCACCATTTAACTCTTCATTTGTTGTTGTTGTTGTTGTTGTTTCTAACCCGTTTCAACCTGTTCTGCCCCTTCCATCTCCCTCCTCCAAACTAACCCCCCCCCACCCCTCCCATCTGGTTCTCCTCACCCTCATCTTCCTCCCTGTCACTCCCTTCAGCATCCCTCCTGCGCAGGCCTCTAATTGCACCCATCCCCCTGAAGAACAATCACTCAGGCCAAATTGGACTGTAGGGGGAGCCCTGCTGGGAGAACCAACGCCAGGTTGAGTGGAGGGACGGAGAGCGGGAAAGAGAGGGAGAGAGATAGAGATGGAGAGGGAGAAGGAGAGAGAGAGAGAGAGAGAGAGAGAGAGAGAGTGTGTGTGTGTGTGTGTGTGTGTGTGTGTGGAGAGACAGAGAACATATGAAAGGGAGGTGGATAGATATCTGCAAAACTTCAACTGTCGACTCTGTGTGGGATGCCCTATACCAGGGAGGACAATATAAAAAGTTGGGGCGGCAAAACCTCGTATCTCAAACAGTCAAATGTTCAGGAGAGCTAAAAAGCTTGGCAGTCAAAGTCCTATTACAAATGGAATCGCCTTTCCTTTGACATGGTGTAACGGCTTCATTTTTGGGTTAAGCCAGCCACGCTTTGGAGAGGACATCACTTAAAGTGATAACCTAACAATTAATCCAAGAAAGTGATTCTCACTAGTATTTGAGATATAAAGTCTTGTCACCCCGGAGATGATATACTGGAATGTGTTTGATGGTGATGTACACACATTTTGCACAACTTTGAGCTAGAGCAGAGGACTCATACATCCTAAAAGGGCTTTCAACTGTCCCACTTCACATATTTCCTTTTGGACAGATACTTTTTAGCACATCTCCAGACCAAATCAAAAGCTACTCCATCACAACAGCTAATGTAGCTGTACCTTCCAATTACAATGTCAGACTTTCTGACTCTCAAAATGTGAAGAAAAATGATTCACAATATGTCTGACATGAAGAACACAATAAATGCAGTGATCCACTACATGTTCATATCTAACACAGAACTTTTTACTTCTTTAGAGTAGGTCACGACCTGCCTTAATATAAGGAGAACTTCTATCAATGTTTTTTGTTACATAACAAGCAACATGTAACATATAAACTCGACAGTACAAGAATTCAATTCCTTCTTTGGTAAATGTGACTCATGTGTGTCCATGAGCTACATGAATGTTACAGAAAAATTTGCATCTTACAAAGTGCAAAATAAAGAAACAACAAATAAAGCACTGGTCACTAAATAATAATGAAAAATGGATGAATACATAAATAGCCAGATATATTATAGACAGGGGAAGACTCTGTGTGTCTGTGTGAGTGAGAGGGAGAGAGGGAGAGAGAGAAAGAGGGAGAGAGAGTGGAGCAGAGAGAAAATGAGGGTAGGAAATTGATTTCACACAGATTTCTTGACTGGATCTGACAGAATCTCAACTTCTCAAATCAGATGATCAAACAAGGTGATTATGGCAATATTTTCCCTCTCAACGGGGGCGTGCGCTAATTCCACGCCTTCGCTCTCGTCTGCGGTAACCGGTAACCAAGCACCATCCAGGTCGTGAGGAGAGGAGATTCGACGAACGGGACGGTGTCCTCAGCAACGCAAAACTCCTCTTTAAGGGTAAGATGTCTTTTTCGAAAAGATGCCTTTCTCGAAATGTTGTCAGGCTACACAGCCATAATTTCAGCTTCCCCTCCAACAATGCGATAGAGTGTTTCTGTGATTATTAAAATTTGTGGATGTTCTTTTCCTTGCCTTTACTGATAAGCAACTTCATTCACTCGCTCCCTTCAATTCTGTTTCTTTCGTAGGAATTCACTTAGCATTTATCAGTTATTGCTAGGTGGGGCAAACTCTCGGCAAGCTTTGCGGTTGTCAAGGGCAATCTCTTATGAACAAAGCATGTATAGAAACTTGAATTCATAACAGAAACAGTCTATTCAAATTCAAATTCAAATGGAGGGAAATTTACAACGTTCGGGATAAATTTTGTTCCAGCTAAGTCAATCGAATTCAACATGTACTGCTTTCAGTGGTCCTGATCAAATGAGTTCCATTAGACACACACACACACACACACAAAGAAGCATTCCACAAACAAAATGCCATCTTGGTTGCTCATTTGCCTTGCATGTGATGGGCAAGAAATCATCTTTACACACTAACTGCTGATCCTTCCTCAAGAAAGAAAACATATTGCAGAGGATTGATTATACAGAAAAATAGACAGAAAACAACAACAACAACAAAACTACAAAAACTGAAAAGGAATAAAACAAGGCTATGTTTATGAATGTGTGTGTGAGAGGGGTGCATGTGTGATATTCACAAAAAAAAGTATAGAAATCTCAAGAAAAGATTGGTCAATCCTTTCAGGACTATATACTTTAAAAAAAAAAAGATATTTCATTGACATTCAATGCAGTTTTATCATTAGCAGGAACACAAGGAGGGTTAGTTGTAAAGCCTAAAGGTGATGTGGTGTTTCATTAGGTAGGCCTTTCATGGGATTCAAATTCAGGATGCGATATGTATATGTATATGTATATATGTATGTACATATGCATATGTACTCACAATGAAAGACATACACGTACATGTAACTATCGCACATTCTTATTTCAATATTATGGAAAATAACAAGGGCACTCATGTCGAAAGGAATCTACTGATTACTTCCAACATCCATCAACTATATCAGCGGCCAGCGTGCTCCTTATCTCTTAACTGCCCCTTAGCTCATCTGTCAAATGCTGTTTTGGATCATGGCATCTCTTTGCTGATGAAATCATGTAGAATTCACAACTGCCGGCAATAAAAAAAAGAAGGAAAGAAAGAAAAGATGCACACGAGTAAAGCAGGGCTACCGCCTTTAAAGCGCCTGGAACCGCTTGCCCAAGAGGGGGGCCAATTTGTTGTGAAAATACGAGGACCAGTACCTCGACAAATGAGGGAAGTAAATACAACACACTGACAAGACAAACAGCGCACGGAGAGCCGACCGAGCAGGGGTCTCCGTCCGAGAAAGAGGGGGGAAACTGATAGCTTTCTATCATCCGAGGGATGCATCACACACTCGGGAGGAGGCAAGAAAGAGAGAGGGCTTTTTTTTCTCGGTTCAACGAAAAAAAAGTTATATAAAAAGGGTTGAAGATCCCACTTTGTTTAGACCCTCTGGGAAGCCTCTTAGCTGTGTTTTGATAAACTCTGTTTGAAGTCAATGTTGGATGGATGCATCCTTTTTTCCCTTTTTTTGACAGGAGCAAGAAAATCTACACAAGGAAGACGCAAACAATTGCCTACAACGACAAAAATATCATTTTCCCCATGTTGGATCTGTTTAGCAAGGGTGTGATTAAAAGAAATAAACATGACATAGAGATACAACTATCTATTTATCTTTCAGTCAGGCAAGGTTACATGAAGAGACATGGACATTTATTTGAAAGCTATATTTTTTTTGGAAGAAAAATGTGGAAAAAAAAAGGAAAGACACTGCTATCACAGAGTGCAAAATTAAGAGATCTTTTTTTTTTTTAATTTTCGATCCCAGGGGCAAAAAGAGAAATATTATTAAAGTGAAAAAGGCATTCTTGCTGATACCACAACTTAGGATAGTGTGTGTGGTTAATCATTCAGTGATTTTTTGGAAGTACTACATGCTCTGGTACATTGTACGTACAACACATATTTCACTGAAAACGAGACTCATTTTAGCTGTATGATCTGTGGAATGCTAGCTGTTATTCACTTTGCATCAATGGCAATGTATTCTAATCCCTGATAAGCACACATATATACATACACACCCACACACATAAACATATCTTCTTTAATGAGTGGTCAAATATCTGTGTGGCATATGTGTAAAAAACGAAACAAACAAACTACAAAATATTCAAAGTCTACTCCAGAGCAGATGAGAAAGAAAGAGAGAAATGGAGAGAGGGGGAGAGAGAAAGAATGGGGTGCACAGGGGCGCGGAGAAAAAAAAAATAACCCTGCTACCACCCTAACACAAAAAAAATAAAGACAAAAATACCAGCACAACACCTGTAGAAATGAGTCATGCAATTAGAATTTCCCCAATTCCATTCCATTCTTCTCCTCTTTCTTGTTACTGCAGAGGGTATGAGTCCTAATTCATTCTGGCAGTCGACTGTTTGGTAGTAGAGCCCCCCACCCCTCCCCCCCCCCCCAACGCCCCGCCCCGAGTAAGAAGCTCTACCACTGCTCCTTTCAGAGCCGGGACTGTTTGGCCAAAGGTTTAAGATGTTAATGAGTCACGCACATCCCTGGTGTCTTCCCGCTATATCATTATCTGTCGCCTCCTGGTGGCTACCAGCTACTTGTCATTTTTGATATGATATAAAGCAAACAAACAAACAAACAGACAAACAAACACATACAAGAGATGCAATAGATTTGGAATTGACAATAATGAGGACAACAATACATTTTTGAGATTTGGATTGTGGAATTAAAGTTGCTCTTTGATTATAACGAGGAGTTTGATTGGATTTTATAATCATTGTGCCAGGTAACAGACATTTCTTTTTTTGTTGCAATTATTATTTTCTTTCCCATTTTGCTCCTTTTTTGTCTCCAAAAACATACAGGAAAATTCACATTCAGTGCAAGGCCCATTCGAAAGTAGTGCAGATTTGGACAAGGCAAATTTTATTCATTGATGAAAAATAATTGAAATACCACACAAAGATAAAACCAGCATTCCATTAAAAAAAAAAAAAAACCGAAAGGAACAAAAAAAAAAAAAACCACACAAAGCAGCAGACTTTGTAGGAATATGAAACAATCAAATTAAAAAAAAGAAGATCCAAGCAAAATTGCAATATAGGATTAAAACAGAATGATTATCAAATCTTCACTCATTATCTCTATACTGTGCCATCTGGAAGTCTGGATGTGACAATGGCCCAGAGTTTTGGTGTAATCACAGCCGACATCATTGTCAAACATCAGATGTAATCAATAATGTTGAGACAAAGCAGAGAGGATATTACAGCATTATTCTTAAGTTAAATATATCACTGGATCACCCCGAATGACTCATACTATTAAATCTTTTAACCCCTTCTACCAGGTATTTCCTTCCACTAAGAGTTGCATTATTCTCTCTCTTTCTCTTTCTCTTATGTTGTGACTATTATCTTTCCTCAAACACGCAATAACTCCAGTTTCTATTCTTCAGCGTTGCCATCGGCAGGAAATGTCACAATGCCTCACCAACTAAACGACTTCTCTCTGTCAGACTGTTCATAAAAAAAGGGGGGAAAAAAGGATGAGGGAGAAGGGAGTTACACTTTTCAAGTTGTTGTTTCCACCTTTACCATTCTTCCCCCCCCCCCCCCCCCCCCCCCCGTACTTTGCATGCCACAACGACAAGGCAAACAAAAAAACTCAATTACCCGTGCCACAAAAGACGGCGGACAAGGGGGTCCAACACCTCGGCAAAAGAAGTCCACAAACACGCGGATCAGATTTGGAGTATTTGTTTGTCATAATTCACTTCTCAAACTTGTTCTTTAGAAAAAAAGGGGGGGGAGTGTACCCCTAAGGATCTGATTGGTAGTCACACGCACAAAAAAAAAGAAAGAAATTAAATCAAGGATACAAACTCAAAGAAAGTCACTCAACCACATGTGCAACCTCTTTGGTTATTCATTCAAATGCTGTCAGTTGATTAATAGGCCCTCTAGCCATATACTGCATGACATTTATCAATTAATGGATGTCGCCCTTCCTTTTATGTACTCTCAAGATAATGCATGCTAAATTTGTCATAGATCTATATGGACTGATTTATCAATTGCAAATATGTGGAGGGGCATTTTGATGGTGTAGATTTGTTTAGGTCATTGATCACTGTGCCTGGCAGGTATCCCTGCATGACAATGCATTGAGACAAAAGGGGGGCTTCGAGAGGGTTAATAAAAGGAAACGATCTCTATGGATGAAGGGGGCAAACACAAGATTCATTACGAGGATGCGGCTTCTTGTTGCCCTGGCTACTTTGATTGCCACTCATGTCGCAGGTGGTCCCAATTGTTGGCGAATCCTATGTTTTTACAGGGGAATAATACGAGAAGCCCTCTCTGGATCCTGAAGAGGGTGTAGACAGGAACCCCCCTGAATGGGGAACCGTCTCTCTGGTATTTCGAGAGGGTGAAGTAACAGATGATGTTGTAGTGGTAGGCATCTTTGTTGACTGGACATGAGATTGTCATGGATACAACATCTACCTCTTCTTCTTGTTCTTCTTTTGACTTTTGTTTGTTCTGTTTTCCATGAGTAGCAAATGACCAGATAAACAAATCTTTCTGAAATACCACAAATACAGTTTGCCTTTATTTACATTGTGTATTTATAGTTTGCTTTTGATTATAGATATATACATGAAGTCTGAAAGACATATTGTGTATGAAACCAAGTCCTATGCATGGGAACATGTCAAGTGTACAAACTTAGAACATGGTTTCAAAGCATGGTGATGTTCAAACTGATATTAGTGTCAATCAAAACATACCTATGTTTGATATAGATTTACAAGGACTTTCTTGAGATCCTATTTCATGTATAGAACATCAACTAACCCCATCCCCATCCCCAGATCATCAATGCTAAGTATAGCAGGGACTAGATCAGGCCAGAGAAATTTTCCCTCCGTTGTCATGTTTGAGAAGTTCCACGCACATTACATGGCAATTGACAGAAAGACTGTCCATCTATCCACAATAGAGGGAGCTATTGCATTTGCACAATGTGTCTTTCTCTTGGATACCCACTGGGGAAGGATTTACATACCCATCCCTACAGCAAGTGTACATGTTGCTCATGAATGCACAATATATTGGTTATTGAAATAATGCATTCTTTCTGCATCTACTATGATACAAATTATAGGGGGCTCATGAAAAAAAGAAAAACCCATGGAAAATCTACGAAGATGTGCATTAACAGCGTAAATGAAGACTAAAATACTTCTTGCTTCATAGTTCTTTCAGAGCCTAGAACAACTGTGACAATAACTAAGCCTCGTTTCTCATTTCCTTCAAGGGAGAGGGGTATGGATTTTCCCTGATGCAGAGCCAGGCGACATTGTGATGATTCAAATACTATGAAGGAAATAGTAGTACACGTACATGTACTAGTAGTAGGAGTAGTAGTAGTAGTAGCAGTAGTAGTAATAGTAGTACAATGTAGTAGTACTGTAATAGTAGTAGGAGTAGTAGTAGTAGTAGCAGCAGCAGCAACAACAAGTAGTAATAGCAGTAGCATCTGTAGTGGCAGGAATGATAATACATAAAATTAGAAAAATAATCCAAGAAATAATTATGCTGAATGGTTCAAGAAGCAGAAGAAACAGAAAGAGAAGAACACAAGAAGAAAGGGCAGAAGAAGATGGAAGAAGAACAAAAAGAAGGAGAATAGGATGGAAGAGTTGTCAGTGGGAGATGCAAGATATCTGTCAGGACAGACACACCAGAGAAGTATTAAAAAGGAATATACGAGCTCAGCATGGGTGACAGACAACTCCGCACTACAATGTGCGTCATGCATTCATGACCAAGTGTTCCACAGAACAGAGATTTGCACCAAATGTTGTTATATAATGCACTTGCTTGAATATTTGCACAGACTAGCACAAAAGTATTTACAAACAATTTCTTGCCGGGCAAGAATTCATCACTTTTTTGTCACTGGCATGCCCACTGTTCTGATTGACAGGCCTCGCGCACTGAAGAACCATCCATGCGCAAGTAAAACGAAATGTGACATGAAAGGGAACAGGTATTTGGAATCCAGCCAAGAAGCACAGATTATCCCATCATGAAGACAAGAATTTTTTTTTCACTCAACAGGCAGCATTTCCATCACAGCAAAACTTAAAGAAGAAAATCCATGTCAATATGTGCTGAAATCTGTTCCTTGCATTTATGATAACCCCCTTGTGACTTTAAGTTCCTCAATCTTCATGGTCGAGGGATGGTTCAATGACAATTGCTTCCATAAAATATCTGCATGCAAAGCCAAATATAAAACCTACCCACAAACATAACCCTAACCCTAATCCTAATCTTCACATCAAACTAAACCTGAAGCCCTATCACAACCCTATCCCTAACCCTAACCCTTTGGAGAAAATAAGACCAAAGCAATTATCGTGGGAGCAAATGTCATGTCACCTTCATGGATATACAGTAGGAAAAGACAAATTAAACCCTCTGACTTTGGGATGTCAGCACTTCAGTTTCTTAGCTTCAAACTGACAAATGATGACTACATGTGATTGGCTGTGATATTCTCCGCTGCATACTGGAAACTTGAGTTGTGACATTACTTGAAAACAAAACTCATAGACTCATACATGTTCAGACTGGAAAAAAACTTGTTACACCTGATGTTAGACATTAGATCTACGTACATGTATGAGTGAGAAACAGTACAATGGCCACTCTGTGATTGGATAATGGCGTCTGCAACTTCAAGAGTACACACAGGATGAGTTTCAGTCCCTGGGGATTTATGACCACTGGACCAACAGAATCACAAGACATAATACGAACACTTCATGTTGCAAGAAATTACTGGATACTTCTACATTCAGACCAGCCAACCGAGTTTGGCCAACAGAGGGCGCTGGTCACAAGTATGTGGGGATAGTATGCCGAGTCCAAATCTGTGGAGCTGTATGTTTTGTATGGTTAAACACATGGTGCATTGCTGGGATAGACTGATTATTCGGGACATATCGGAGAGTCCATGAACTCATCATTCCTGTTTTTGATTTTTGATATGCCATTGCTTTTTTTTGTTGGTCCTCAAATATTATGTATTTGTATTTGTCTTCCAGCGAAAACCTACCCAGTGAATGTAAAGCCAGGATGTTATACACTTGCAAGGCAAACATATCAGCACTAAAGACTTTAAAGCAAAATCAGAGTGGTAACTCACTTCTCAAACAATTAACCCTCCAGCATCCAAAGCTTCCACGCACAGTCATCCTGTACTCAATGAAAGAAGTAGGAACGTTCACACAGTCTTACATTGGTATCGACAGGCTAGGGTAATAGGACAATAACATGAACTAGGCAAAGCAGCCAACACATTTTCAACACATCCCCCTTCCGCACTCACACAGACACAAACACAAACACATACACATGCTTATGTAGGCAGCAACAGGCTGTTCAGGTAATAAAGAATCATAAATATTCCTCAAATGTGTTTTATAATCATTTGTGTAGCAGCTACAGTTTTCAAAGCAGCTGTTGTCTTTTAATGTAAGATCACCAAGTTTTGAGAAAAGGTCATGATACACAGGATTGACATGAAACATTCTTCACTATGGGAAGACTGGACAGAAAGAAACAGAAACCATCAAAGGTAGTAGATGCATCTCTCTTGCACATACAGAATTTCATCATTGACAATGTCTATTAAAGGACACTTTCACCTAAATATACATGTTGATTGAGTGAATGTACACATCAGTGAAAGGTTGAGGAAAACTGGACAATCCATTCAAAAGTTTTGAATTTGCAACACAAGTTTTTGTGCTACCACCGCTGGATGAGAAGACTACTAGAGCTTGTAATGTACATTTGTACATAGAATGCTATAAAGATAATATAAAGAAAACTCAACATATTTTCACTTTTTCTTGCACCTGACTAGCTGCTTTCAGAAGGCAGGAGGAATAATATCACCCTGAACAAAAATCAGTAACAAGTCGAGGGAATGTGAACTTTTTTGAAAAATAAAATTTTGTGGAATACTCTTTGTATTTTCCTCATGTTGTTCTATGCATGTGACATCATAAACTGTAGTTGTAGTCTTCTCATCCAGCAGTGACTGCACAGAAATTTTAAAAATTCTCAACTTTTGAAAGGATTGACCGATTTTCCTTAAATTTTCACTGACGCGTTCTACTATTCTTGCCGCATCTACTCAATCCACATCTATATGAAGTGAACTTGTCCTTTAAAAATATTAAGATACAACAGGGAAAAGATACATTGAAGGAAGTAGAATTAATGCTAAAGGATGTGTGGCTGGTGGCTATGAATTGACTTGCCCAATAAATCTACTGAAAACCACATCTGGAGCCCTAGAGCTGCCCTATACCAAACTGAAGAATCTCTGAGCTATAGTGCGGTTTGGGAACGATTCATACTCTAACACGCCCCGGGCAGTGGAGAAGAAGGGTCTATGAATAGAACCAATATCTTCCTTGCTAACTTTTTTGCGGTGCAAACCAATGTGGCGAGAAAAATGGGGCTAATTTCCCCCCAACTCGACTCTCACACTCTCTCGCACCGTGGATTCAATCGCTTGTTTGACAATTTTGTGCTAATTTGGGGGTCTGAAAGATCACTGAAGGGGGCAAGTCAGGTCACCCTATTGATCAGTTGTCAGAGGTTTTTTCCAGTGCCACTCCCCCCATTCACCTCTCCCTGCACCAAAATGGCCCTTTTCTTTTTTGGCCTCTACTGCCCGTGAAGCACGTGGGCTGCTGAAAAGAAGTTTCAAGAGGACGAGAGAGAGAGAGAGAGAGAGGAGAGAGAGAGAGAGATTAACAGAGAGTAACAGAGAAAGATTGAGAAACATACCAAGTAAAACAGATTAAAAGTGTACTAATACTCTGAGAATTATGTTTGCTATATTTGTAGAATATACTTGAGACATGCCCTCTGCTAAATATCAAAATATCTTTGCCACTCCGATTTGTATCTATTGGGGTTTATATGTAAATCTTAAGGAGTATACAAAAACAAAAAAGGCTCTACACAAATTTGATTTCCACGCTATTGGTACACTTCAAACATACTTTGCATAAAGACAGAAAACATAATTGAAACACGGAAAATGAGAGAGAGAGAGAAATATAGGGAAAGCAGGGGAGAGATAGATAGTATATACAAGTATATAATATAAGTATATACAAACTGTATTCCTATTTGTGTCTGCTGTTATACGCAAGGCAGCGAAAAATAGAGAAAGATAGAGAAACAGCCCAACAAAATAGAGATCAACATTATATTGAAAGAAAATATAAAAAAATAAAAAACAGAAAAATCTTCAGAGATAAAGGGAGATAGAGAGAGAAAGAGAATAAATATGTATTTGTATTTTATACAGCTGTATATTGACAGAAAAATAGATATAGAACATTGAGTGTGAAATTTTGTAATCATGTTGCTGATGTTTATATATTTTTACTACATTTCTAAGTATAACCTGTTTATGTATGATTTTCTTTTAATTGTTAACTATCAAAAAGTGCTTGTGTGTCAGTGTGTCGGTATGTCTGTGTAAAACTGTTAAAATGTTTATATAATATAAAGTTTGATTTGTGTCAGGATATGATTTTGTTGCTGGGCCCCATCGATACAAGCCCTACTTCAACAGGGGTCAATGACCTTTAAATGTCTTCCATATATGTACACTTTCCAATATAATTACTTGCGTGCATATTTTTCTTTGCATGTGTATACATATGTAAATTTTTACTGAATGTTTGAATGAAATTGAATTGCATTGAATTGAATTGCATTGAATTGAATTGAATTGAATTGAATTGAATTGAATTGAATTGAATTGAATTGAATTGAATTGAATTGAATTGAATTGAATTGAATTGAATTGAATTGAATTGAAATAGACTTCATATGATGCACCACGTGGTGTCCCAGGGTACCGCATTGTATGGCGCCATCTTGTGTTCAGAAGGGGCTTTACACGATGCAATCATGGCGGCCAAAATTTAGCAGCCGGCGATAATGATGCCAAAACCAACCACTTTAATCAGCCTTGTCACGGAGGTTTTTTTCAGTAATAACAAATATTAACTTTTATATGTTCAAAATATGTTATGGCAATTTTGAAGCGTAAATCAAAATTAGATCACTTTGGTCCACTATCTTGTCCTATGATTACTTATTTTATGCCTTCCATGGACTGGTAATGCAAAGAGTAGTGCAGCTGTCTGTATGTGACACAGATATTACTGGTGTAGTGTGTGTTATGAGTGCTGATGTTATAATGTCGCTGCACTGCTGAACTCAATGATACAAAAAAAAATGTCTTCTCTAAAGCACAAAAAATTACTTTTCACCCAATTTTTGGTCACCCAGGGTACAACGGAAAAAAGAATAGAATATCAACAAAATGGCAGATTTCTATTTGATACCCCAGGGTATACAAAAACATCAAATGAACACACGAACATTAACAAGCAAGTAGCAAATATTAACACCAAAGCTCTCTACATGACAGCAATGCAAACAATCTAAGTTGAGTGCAACGTCATCTAATGTGCCAATTTTTATTGCTTGTGAGTGCATTATCACTGGTCTGCATATTCTTAAGACTCAAATTAGAAGGGCCATCGCTGCTGGGTTTGCTGGATAATCTTTGTTGAGAGCGCACAACTGCCACAGCACTAGCTATCCTAGTTTTGTGAGCATTGAAATGTGGCCCACCTTTAAAAACTTCCACGAAGCATTGATCTCCTCGTCAAAATGATATGGATGTAGCAATCAGAATGTGAATACATTTCTAGAGACTAGCTGATATCCAATGACACATAAAAATATATTATTTCAAATATAAACAAAAATGGAATGAAAATTTTAGAACTTGATTACTTCCCAAACAGATGTAATGAGGTCATATTCAATTTTTTTACAGGTAACATGCTAATGCACAAAATATTGACAGAAAATGTCTATCTATAGAAAAAAAAAAGAGAGAAAAATATACAGCTATATGATTGATGTATTTTTGGGTGCGTGTGAGAGTGGTAAATTTAATGAACAATGAGGCAGAGCGAAAGGAATTATGCTAAATGGGCTAATTTGCCTGCTACACAATGGCATACCTTGATACGCCGCCTGTTGCTGGCAGTGAAAGGCACTGCCATCCTTTCATCTAAACAATTTGACATGAGGTAGAATCTATAAGAAGAAAACCCCCACCCCCTGTGACTGAAATAAAGAAAGAAAGATGAGGAATTAACCCCCTGGCTCTGACATATTGACATTCCTCATAGCTTTAATACATAGCACATCTGGTTGTAGCATGCAAAGAGTTAATATGTGACATAACTTTCCTCTTTTTTTTTTCACCGACAGGTCAAATACATGTAGGATGGTAAAGAACACTGGTCACAAAAGGTCAATTAAAGTACCATGGGGAAGTTATATGATGCTGAAAAAAAAGAAGAAGAAGAAAATGACTCTCCTACAATGGTATGGGACTACACTTGTACATGTGAGTATTTGACTGCCTGTCCAAGCTTACTTCTCGCCCTCTCTCATTAATAACCATGTCAATGGCATCTTCACAAATTTAGACTATACTCAGAAGAAGATACAAATTTGTATAGAGGAGATGAAAGAGAAAGATAGACAGAGACTAGAGGGATGGAAGAAAGACAGAACGAGAGATGGAGAGAAGAAGGAGAGAAAGAATGAGAGAGAATTTCAGATGGCGATGACGAACGAATGAACGAACGAACAGAAAGCGCAATTTTTGATGAGCATCGGTCAATTAGGATTAGCCCTGAATGGGGAGGTGGAGCAGGGCGAACGATACAATGAGCTCCCCCACGCGAGAGGAACCATCGAGAGAAGAGGAGACCCCTCCACGGGGTGGCCCAAACTGAACTTTAACGCTCCAGTTCGCCCCGGAGTGTGCGGAGGGAGAAAACCTGAAAGGGGCTTTCAGCGGGGTTGCACACACCAAACAAGAGATGTCATAAAATAGAGAAAAGGAACACCAGATAGAGAGAAACTTATACAAACAAAAAAGGAGGAAATAGATTATTTGATGGTGACAATAGGTGAGAAAATGTCAATATTTTCCATTGGATTTTGTCATGCTGTGATATGTCTACAAGCCCAGCTCTTGGCAGCTCTACAGAAATCTGTCATGTATCTTGATGGAAGCCGTTAGACGGTAAGACTCTCTTTTACATGGGATATTCTGCAAGTATCGTGATGATTCAGTGATTATGTAAAGCCTGTTTTAGTGATGCTCCAATGCAAAAACTCAGCTTCCCTGATAAATGAAACAAATTCCAATGTGTTGTATATAAGGTGAACAATATGACAAGGGACTGAGCCCTACCTAATCATGACTCAACCCTGTCACTAGATGGCGCCATAGCATGAACAGCAGTTGTGTTGTCAGCAATGTTATTATACACAGACATTATCTGCACTCAATACCGGCATGAAATGTCTCCTGAATCTTAAATTACATTTCAATCAAATCATCTCAGTTTGTACAAAATGTGCTCTATCTCAAAGCAAATAGAATAGAGAACAAAAACAAGGTTAAGAGGTATAATATGGGCCTATTTTTCATGGGTCTCTCTTTTCCAATAAAACAATAATTTTGCTCAATTCCTAAACCTCCAACCCCAAATACAAACACTGCATCCTGGTCATGCTAGAAAACATAAAAAATCATAGACACCACATACCATACAAATGATGATTTTGTATAAGAATACTCCTCCTTTCTGAACACTTGCAGATTCCTGTTCTTAGGTTATCTGCACAGTAAGGCGGGGCCTGAAAATCCCTTTCACAACCTGGTCTAATTATTCGGAGCAGACAAGTCTTCGCCAGATGTCAGTTTTGCTTGTGAGTTTGGTGCTCATGACCCTTCCGCCAGTAAACATTGAACATATATATCATCGCTGGGGTGACAAGACCTTGCATCTGCAATTTTGGTGAAAATAACTTTTTTGGATTAATGGTCAAATAATGGGTTAAGTGATGTCCTGTCCAAATGCCAACTGTCTTACTCCAAAAATGAAGCAACCACAGCATGTCAAAGGAAAGGCTATCCCATTTGCTACAGTGCTTAGGTAGCCATGTTTTTTGGCTCTCCTGAACATTTGACATTTTGTATATACGAGGTCTTGTCGCCCCAGCGACGATATGCATGTCACAGTCCGTACAACACCATGCATACAGATGCATATCTCATAACCTGTAAACTTCAATATCACACAGTTATTTTCCATTATTTTTGCATGCAATATTCAGAGATTATATTTGTCAAAATGTAGACACAAGCATAACGCCCCATTTCAATCTGTAGTGACAACAAGTTTCTGATTAGGGAAAAAAAAGTTTGGAGAAAAAAAGTTTGGGAAAAAAATAATCCTTTTCCTTTCATTTTCATGTAAGAAAAAATTACATCAAACTGCAATGACATGAAATTTTCTTCTGGAACGACAAGAATTAATAACTTCAGCTGCCCACCAATTAGTCCCAACTGGCCCAAAGGGGGCAGAGGGAGTTCTGCCTTGTGTATTTTGATGGAGCCTATGGGCAAAAGTGGCTTAAGAAATTGAAAAATAATATATGCGAGTACTGGTTCGGGGACGGGGTTTATAACCCCAGAATGCAGCGAACATGCTTTAGGACTGTACCCAATCATACACACACATTGACTGCAATGCACAGCAATGGCGTTACGGGGCCCAGTTTCTGACTTTGATCGGTGAGAGGGAGGTATGAGCCTTTGTCAAGCACGATTTTGCAATGACATGCTGCGAGAACTTAAAGGTAGGATTCGTCCATTGCAGGCCTTCCCAATGTCAGGGGATTCTTCTTGTAGACTTTGAGACTGGGGGTAAGATATATGAAAGTGGGTATGGCTTGGAATTTGAATGGTTTAGCAAACACTGAAAGCTTTTTTTTTTTTTTGCATTATTAGCAGTTTATTCTTCTTTTTCTTCTTCTTTTGGGTGGACGACTTGACTTCTCAACCCAAGTTTAAGCAGTTGTTTCCAGCTTAAGAAGTCAGTTTAATGAAATTATGTAAAAAAAAACACAAAAACAATTATTCAGCTTGCAAACTCTGGTCATGAGTGTCAATTCATGACACAAACATTTAAGAATGACACTTCATCATTATCCAGTGACATGAACAGGTCTCAGGATAAATGCCCAGCCAGGAAAAACAAACAAACAAACAAACAAACAAACAAACAAACAAACAAACAAACATCTTTCTAGTGTATGGTTAGAGTATCAAAAGAAATAATAAATTGTGCGTGATTACAACTGCCAGAGTATGTTCCTTTCATCAACAGTTCTGTTAGATAGTGCATAGGAAGTATAGATGTCTCACAGACTGCTACTTCTTGGCTAACTTCAGAAAATGATCATCCAAAATATGAAAAAAAAAAGTTATAATGGCCACTCAACAATTGAATGCATACTATGTCATAAAATCGTCTGTTGAGAATGAGAAGGGCATTAAGTGATCTTGAACATTATGGCTTTAGTGGCAACTTAACATTCTCAATCGACAAAATTTCCTATGTACACAGTGCTTTGTCCTTCAACCTGCATCGGAGAATGATTTTAATCTCCACATTTCGCTGTTCTTCCCAAATCTCAAAATCACATGGTCAAGCAACTGGAAACCACCGCTACCAAAGGACACCATGTGATGCGCAAGACAAGGGCACTGGCCAGGAATGCAGGTTTCCTTGACAACATCTTCCTTCAGGAGCAATTTAGCTTCTTCATCATCTCTGTCTTTTTCAACTGCCCCCCCCCCCCCCCCCCACTCCTGGCATAATGCAGCTCTTTTATTGATGAAAAAGTTTAGCTGAATGCTGCTGCCCTGGCAACAGCAATACAACAGAGTAGTCTACATATCTATGGGTGATGCAGCCATTGCAATCACAGGTAACTGCAATAATTTTTACACCGAGCTTGAAGGAGGGTGGCATGGGTACAACATCTCATCAAGGGATCCACCATGTATGAAAGAGGATTCAAGCTCAGAAGCTCCTTTTTTTGACGTCCAGTGCCATTTATTTTTATTCACAATTAACATTGACAGTTTTCACACAACACACTTATGAAATGTTAGAGTACTTACACTGTATGAGCAATGGAGAAATGAGACTAAGAATATCTGTTAAAATGGGAAACTGCCTTCATTTTGTTTGCATGGAGAGGAGTTACATAAATGTGGACATTTGGAGAATTACATTTTTAATTTACATTGCAAAAGGCACTTTAAACATGAAGATAACCTTTCCTTAACTTTTCTGAAACTGCTGAAAGTGACATCTTCACATTCTGCGACAGATTAATTTCACTACATCAGAAGGTGTGAACCTTAATGATTGATGTTGGGATCTTGTTACATACGACTCACTGCCGATGAGAAAAGGCATCGCGGATTCAACCAAGGTGACAAATATGGTTGTCCGACAGTAACAACAGATCAAATCAAAGGAAATTGTTACAAAGACTGGATTGAATCGTATACGTGCGGTAGTAGCAAGTCAATGCTCTGCGAGAAAGATGTCATTTCATCTAACAGGCTCCGGATTTCCAGGGTGGGCGTGGACCGCCCCCCCTTCACTTCAAACCCCCCTGATCCGGCGCGTATCTCTAGGGGTTGGCTAATCTCAGGGCTTGCCACCGGAGGTGGGGGAAATAAGATACACGTCTGCAAAACCCTTTTCCCCTTCAGTGTCCATCATCGGCCACTTAAGCCAGGGGGCTGTGCAGGTGTGCTCCTCGGAAAAAAAAAAAATTGGAGCCGTGTTTTCGGAGATCAGGGCGGAGGATCATCCCGGCTTTGGCCAAAAACGCTACCCACCGGACGATTAGATGCACCCTTCAATCATTACCGCCTCCTGCCTGCTTCCTCTTGGTGGATCCGCAGCCATTTTTTATTCCTTCTCACCTGAGGAAGTTTCCTTCCATCTCATCGCGTCTCCGCCTCTTCCTCATTCTCCAAAGAAGACGAGAGCAGTCACACAAACTATCACGCTCGACCGGATAATAACTCGCTAACTCCACCTACCCCAAAGAATGGCAATCAACGTCCAGGTTTGGACCCTAGTTTGAATCCTAACAAACCCCCCCCCCCCCAAAAAAAAAAAAAAAAAAAATACTGTGCTTCTTAGTGTACAAAGATTCAGATTTAGAACACCTTAAAAAATGCAGGTTGTGTGCATTTGATAAATTTTGATGCTAGCGTGTCACAAAAACTCAATTCTTTGCAATATGAGGTGAGAAAAAGGCACGTCGCCTTCTTTGTATCTAAGAATGAACTTGAAATGCATCTACTTTACTGAAACTTGATGACAATTATGAGAGATCTCTAGATGGGGTGTCAAAACATTGTAAAAAGAGAACCAGGTAATGCTCAGACAGACAGACAGACAGACAGACAGACAGACAGACACACACACACACACACAAGGGAAATTTGAGAACTCATTTTGAGGGGATTTAGGCAAGAAAGACACAGGGCTGAAGGGTAGAATGATACATCAATGAACTTGATGGCAGCATTTGAGACTCTTAAAGAGTTGTCATGGGCGTGAGGGGGGGACAGACACTGCACCCATGATGCCGGATCCCGCGAGAGTGCGAGTCCGGGGTATCAAATGGCCCCGGCCATGAATTAACCATAAGGGCGGGGCTGCGAGAGGAGCCACCGATGAGGAGTGTTGGTGTTCGTTTTGCCAAGTGCCCAGTTTGGTCCTTTGACATACACACTGCCCGAAAACATGTTTTAAGTGTTAACCATCTGCCTTCCCCAGCCGACATGGCACACCAAAACGGGACACATTCGTGTAAAACATTATCTTACAAATTGGAAGTGTGTGGTATGGCGGGGCTTTTTTTTGGAGGGGGGGTGGTGACGAGAAGAAATTGGTGAACATGGGTTGCCTGGATCGTACATGCAGGAAAAGTAAAGGGGTAAAAGAGAGAGGGGGAAAAATGGCAATGGCTGCTTTCGGCTGAGTTGCAGAAAAGGAAAGAAAAACTTCCTCTTTATTGTGACTTAATCCAATTAGGGAGTGCCCGGAGAAGGCAAGATTCATTTCAGCGTGAATTTGAGGTGAAAGAATGGACGAATCTAGGTGTCAATCAACGTGCTTTTGACATGGGTAGAATGGCAGAGAAATAATGGCCTGTAAGGCAAAAGGGGGGAAAGGAAAAAAAAAAGAAGACAAAATTATTGAATTGGCACATTAGTGCTTTTCCAGATTAACCAATATTGATAATCCGACCTTGAGGGCTCCCTACGTGTACGCCTGAACCACATCACAGTATGCCATTATACTGTCGACATCGGCGTTTGCGCGCGAGGTAGGCGAACTCTCGGCGCTGGCACCTCCCCATTGTGCACGCCAAACCTCTTTCCCCGGCATCGCATGGAACTTCCTGACAGTAAAAAACCGTAAACCACCCAATCTTTGAGGAACCATTAAAAAAAAATAGGAAACCCTCTCCACGCTGTGATTCCCGCAACTTTTCTCACCCCCTGACCAATGCTTTCAACACTCTTCTCAGAGGGGGAAGGAACGTCCAGAAATAAAGAGGGGAGAGGGAAAAAATATGAGAGGAATACTGGAAGCAAAGAAACACGTCAGGAAAATTGCCCCAATCAAACCTTCTGTTCCGCTGTGGTAGCACCATTTTATAAACATTTCTGCCTGATTTGATCCAACTTGTATTGCATTGTGTCGGCCATTCATATCCACAGCCACCAAAACACTTGGGGAACAAAAGAAGCGAGGAAGACCCAAAGGGGGCACAAACTATTGTCACCAAGCTCTCCCCCCGTAAAAAAAAAATGCGCCCCTGACTTCCCCCGACAATGCCGGCCCGTAATTTACAAACACGGACGGAACAAGGAGTCTTGTTGACTTGTCATAATTCTTCCTCGGCCGGGAAGATATTCATACCCTCGAGACTGGAGCATCGATCATTGCATTCACGCAACATTTCAATGCCGCAAAAAAAAAAAAAAAAATGATCATCCATGGCTGCGCTAGAGAAAACCTGCCAATCAAGATCTTAATCTCTTCAAAGAATGCTTTCAGAGTTTATTGACTTGTGTGATTCATAAAACCACAACAACAACAACGACGACGACAGTTAGAGCTTTTTTATCATTACTAATCACCTTTACCATTTCTTATGCCATGTCTCATTCCCAAGATCATCTCATTCTACGGTTTGAATGTTTGAAGGCATTGGCAGAGACTATAGCAAGAGTTTTAAAATCAGATAATAATAACACAGAAAAAAATGGCGCAAAACACTACATTTGTAATAAGCTAAGACGAAATTCACTTCAGAAGGGGAGGATATGATTAAGTAGTAAATTGTTTGACGAGACAAATACTGACTTAAGAATTAATCTGCAAGAAGAATGACAATGGTGTTGTCAAAGAGGGGTACACAGCTAGTATGAAATACACAAGGACCTACATTGTACTTGAGATCAGTCACTGAAAAAAAAAAATTGTCAAATCACAGAAAACATGAGAACATGGAAATGCAAAAAAAATACCAACAACAACAACAACAATCACAGGAAGAAATTAGAATAACACCCACACAGAAATAACTGGCATTGGGCATGCATTAAACTGTGTGCAGTACAATGTTGTTTGTTGCACACATACCTGTGCATAATTCAAAGAAGGGTGAGTTTCTGCTTAAATTGTCAGTAGAAAGAATGAAAGTGTGAGCTGATTTAATTACATTTGCATAAAAAAAGTCAGATATTGGCTGCGCTAAAGCTTCCTGACAAGTCCTATCAGATCCAATTTATGTAGACTTGACTGTCAGTATTGCAGCTCTGATTGTAAGAAACTGGCCCATAGATGGCCAATAGATGGCGGTAGACTACATTTATTGCTGGGGCCAGCTCAAAGTCTAAAAGCTGTTGCGAGACTGGTCTTTGTGCAGGGGACTCCATCACTTTGCTGTACCAAAGATATCTGGATCACTCAAGGAAAAGGAGAAGGAAAAAATAATAATACTAGCTTGATATCATCTAGTTACTCTTCCTGATGTGGGCATACCAGTATTTTTTTTTAATAAATTTCACTCTATCAGGAGACTGGACATGCCCGACATCAAAGGTTCAGCAGGACTGTTTCAGAGCAGGCGCACAAAGCAAGTGCATGTTTTGTACGGTAAAGCTGATGTCTCTAGGACACGTGAGGAGAGTATTAGAACTTCCAACAGAATTCACACCATCCCGACACTGGAAATCCTGCTTTGCATTACGGCAAATATCATGGGCCTTCTGCATGTAGATGAAGTGCAATATTTGGTGCAAAACACCTCCTTTGACTATTTTAGGAATAGAGTAAAACATATATATACCGTATTCGCTGACTATAAGGCCGCACTATTTTCAACAAAAATAATGCAGTAAAGTCGGGGCGAGTCTTATACACCAGCACAAGCAAATTACTGTATTGTCTTTCCAACTCAAGAGAATCACCTTCCTAACCGACACACATAATCATGTATCGGACTATGCAGTGTGGCGATTGTTATTATTATTGATAGGAAACGTGTAGAAACACATACAATTAACAAAGTTTCTTTAAAAAAATAATGTAGAAATAGAATGAAGTTTTGATCAGAAAAAAATCCCTCTGATTTACTTCTTTTTTTTTTTGTTTCTCATCACCAATGTCGGGATGCGGCTTATCTGGCGTTGCAGCCTTAGGCTTAGTGAAAATGGTATTATAGCAGTTTGTTTTCCTCCTGCCTCCCCCCCCCCCCCCCATTTTTTTGTGTACTTGTGCTTATTTTCTATCTCATTTTCCTCTGGGTAAGAAAGATCAATCCACCGCAAGCTGAATGGAACTGTCTTGTTTTCCAACCCTGTACTTGCACTCGTCAAGAGAGGGCAGCATTGCACTTACTGCACCATGGCTGTAGTTGACTTGTTCAGATTTGCCTGTGACATAGAATGTGTATTTTACACACTCAGCTATGTAGTGTCAATGTGTTTGATATAAAAGAAAACTTGCACACCACTTCATATGAGGTTGATCTTTCTCCTGTTTTGTTTTGATATTGTTTGTTGTTTGTTTTGGCTCCTTGACTACCATACCATTGATAAGCTGCCTGTGTCAGTGGCATCAAATTGAGTTGATGGTCTACAGAGGCTTACTTGTACAGTTGTACAAATTTAACACAATTTAAAGGACAAGTTCACCTTCATAAACATAAGGATTGAGAGAATGCAGCAATATTAGTAGAACACATCAGTGAAAGTTTGAGGAAAATTGGACAATCGATGCAAAAGTTATGAATTTTTAATTTTTTTGTGTTGGAACCGCTGGATGAGGAGACTACTAAGGCTTGTGATGTCATATGAGTACAACAGTATAAAGAAAATGACTTTTTTTGCATAATAAAAGAGCACTTCACTTGCCTCTTTCTAAAGGCAATGGGAATAATATTACCCATAGCATATGTCAGTAACGAGTCAAGGGAATGTGTACTTTTTTCAAAAGATGAAATTTTGTGAAATTCTCTTTATATTTTCCTTATACTGTTGTATGCATGTGACATCATACACTTCAGTAGTCTTCTCATCCAGCGGTGACTGCACATAAACTTCAAAAATTCATAACTTTTCAACGGATTGTCCGATTTTCCTCAAACTTTCAATGATGTGTTCTACTAATATTGCTACATTCTCTCAATCCTTATGTTAATGAAGGTGAACTTGTCCTTTAAGAAACATATCTTTGAAGCCAAAAAGCTCAAGAAAGGCTGAATATAATGGAGTAAAATGAAGGATTTCCTGTTAAATCCAAATTCAAATGAAATGAGAGAAGAAATGATATCAACAACAAGGCAAGTGCCAAAATGTGTCTTGCACATTCGCTTAGAAGAAATTAATGTTTTTCTAAATCCTGGAAGTTCATTGACCCCGCCTATAAACTTTGACCTTGTGGTGACCTTCAACTCCCCAAGGGACATTTACCAGCCAAGTTTGGTCACAAACGGACATATGGATCAAAACTTATGAGCCATAATTGAAAAGCGCCATAAAAAACATTGGGCCCTAACGTTCATTGACCCTTGCATGTGACTTTTGACCTTGAGGTGACCTTCATGTTTGTTAAAATGTGTAACTTTGTATAACCACTCTTCCCTCCAAGTTTGATTGAAATTAAAGTTTTTGAAGCGTTACGGACGGACGACGGACGAAGGACGGACAGATGTTGCAGGTGATCCCCTAGTCTACATTTTCATTAAAATCTTCTATAAAAATGTAACCTCGAAAAAGTGTTTAGTTTCTTTCTTTTCTTTTTTTTTTTGCTGAGTGTATTTTTGAGCCGCTCAGCATCTAAAACTAATCATGTGAAAATACTGACGTTTACAGTTATCATCTGGTGTTAAAAAATGCCTGATGCTTGAAAGTTCTACATGTACATTTGCATTCACTTTCCTAATACTGTCTGCATCTTTATCAGAACAAAGATACAACATTGTTGTCATTAAGATGTTCCCATCAGATCAAAATGATGACTCTCATACAAGAACAATCCCAGGGTAAATTCAGAGACTCCAACCCAAAGCACCTTCTGATCTGGAGATTCTCCCGCCTGAAACCCCTAGCAAACGGGAGACTCCAAGTTGATGTGTGCGAAGCGCGAAGTTCCTAGGGTTCTAGATGCTCTCTGGTGCTATCGAAGGCTTAATTTTGTCAACATACAATAATAATAAGTAAGAAATCTTCCCAACAGGAGACACAAAGCCAGGGCGGGAGGAATTAAATCTCAAGTGGGAGAACGGGAGATTTTGCAAAAATGGGTTTTCGGCGGGAGATCTC
Source organism: Diadema setosum (assembly GCA_033980235.1). Lineage (NCBI taxonomy): Eukaryota > Metazoa > Echinodermata > Echinoidea > Diadematoida > Diadematidae > Diadema > Diadema setosum. The sequence continues at coordinate 6,876,762 of CM067066.1, forward strand.
CCGTCGAAAACGGGAGAGTTGGAGTCTCTGTAAATTATATCTTAATAGCATTGACCCGCGATGTGAGGACTTACTAATACATGATAAAATCCATTATCTTATGGACTACAATTGTTTTTTTATGGCCAGGTGTACACTGAGTGGGTATGTCTCTGATAACACAGCAATTCTTCAATTGAAAAAAAAATGTATTTAGAGGATGGTTCTTGCGAAGTGAACTTCCACAATTTACACACGGTAAAATGAGGAATATTCGCGTGCATTTTAATTTCGTGAATTTCACAAGAGCCAAGATTCGCGAAATTAAAATGCACGCGAAAGTTCTTGTCTACACTATGTATTATGCATTGAATGTTAGAGGCAACTTGCAGAAATATCATGCTGTAAAAAAGGCTGTCGGCTCATCTTTGCGAAAATTTCAAGCTGCGAAAATATCGTGTTTTACAGTAGATTGTCCCAGAGTCCCCATGGTGATGCATTTATAATCCTGGAAACTGAAACGGGTCTGGGCAAGTTGGGCCTTGTCATGCATGGTTCAAGCCCTGTATGAGACAGTGTAAGAGGACCATCCTGGTACCTGCATCTGTCAGTAGCAGAGCTTAGACAGGAATTCATAATAGGCCTAGACTAGACCTCATAATGGGCCTTGACCTGACCTCATAATAGGCCTACTTTCAATTACAAACCCTTTTGTTCACTTTTACTCAGCTTTGAGAGCTAAAAGGCACTTCCCCCTGGTATATGCCTTCTTTACTATCAACCCATTCCATACTCAATACTAAAATCCCCATACATGTAATAAACAGGCCACCAGGTTTCCATATAGAACAGGTTAAGCCTTTAACCTGTTGAAGACTAGTCCCATGTATATCAAGCAGGTGTCTATGGGAAATGCATGTTACAGGTAAGAATCAGCTTGTCCTCAACAGGTTAAAGATAATAAAAAGTTTTGGTACCTCAAAAATTTCCTTGAATTTCCTTGTCTTAGTTTGTGTTTCAGGTTAAAGTACCTTTCATATAACTAACACTGTGAGACTTACTCGCCCCAAAGTGCTCTCATGTCTTAGTAATCATGCAATTAACTGCGACCAGCAGCCCCATACGCATAGCGACCAGCAGTCCCATAGGCATAGCATAATCGGGCTTCGCATTGTAGCGTTCAGGATCATGACAGATTTAGTATCGCAGGATAAATGTCAACTTACAGCCAGTGCATGCGAACACATCACATGCGCACAAATTTCAAATCCATCGACGGATAAGACGTTTGTGTGCACATGCGCTGGCCGTAGTAGTCAGTGTATGTAGCTCTCCCAAGGTCCTCTCGACCGAGTCACATTCAGTCATCAATTCAAACAGAAAGGGACTATAGGCAGAACCAAACATTGCCCGAAGCCTGTTTTGAATACTTCACCTTAATTGGTAAGTCTTCAAATTGAAGAATTTTGGGGATTTTAAGTTGACATTTATCCTGCGATACTAAATCTGTCATGATCCTGAATGCTACAATGCGAAGCCCGATTACGCTATGCGTATGGGACTGCTGGTCGCTATGCTTATGGGGCTGCTGGTCGCAGTTAATTGCATGATTACTAAGACATGAGAGCACTTTGGGGCGAGTAAGTCTCACAGACAACGTACTTTAATGTGAAACACAAACCAAGACAAGGAAATTCAGGGAAACTTTTGAGGTACCAAAACTTTTTATTATCTTTAAGTGCCCAGGCCCTAAACTGCAACTTCCTGCCATTATCATCAGCATTCAGTCATAGATGGCTCCAAACTTCAGCTATTGTAATCGCAAGTTAACTCAGGTGTGATAATGTGCCTACCCTACAACAGGAAGGCTATGATGTGACGATAGGGATTAAAAAGGGATTAGGCAACCTATATCCACTGACACTTTAGTTGCCAGATGCCTGTGCCTAATGGATAAGAAAACACTGTATAGTGTTGAGATCTGAAGTTCCTGATTCTAAACGTCAGTGATTTGTGGTAACGAGTCTCATTTTCCATTTGATGACATAAATGGTATCCTGTGGTACCAAATAAAAATCAGCCATTTTGTTGAATTATCTATCTTTTTAAAAAGGTTGTACCGTGGTTTGCCATAAAGTGGAAATTATTTTGGTGCCAAAGCTAGCGCGCGCTAGCCACTGCACTGCACTGCACTGCACTGCACTGAAGCACACACTATTGCTGCTAGCACAGCGTGCAATGTATGCATAGTATAACATGCAGTGGCATGGGAATGACTATGTACACGCACATACAGTGCATGCATTTCTCTGTGGCTGTCCACGAGTGGACATGAGGTGGCGCTACACAACGTGGTACCCCGGGGTACTACGGTACCCCAGGGTAACGCGTGATGCATCATTTATCAGTCAGTCTATCCTGTAAACACACAAACATATAGTATACAAATAATGAATGCTTATGAGTGCAATGGACAGAATATTTCATTCGGTGAAAGATGAAATGTTCGATCCATTCAACTCGGCTGCGCCTCGTTGAATGGATTGAACATTTCATCTTTCACCGAATGAAATATTCTGTCCATTGCACGAATGCAAACATTTATTATTTGTTTTATATAACGCCTGAAAGAGATCCTTGTCCTTTCATGTTTTATTCATTTAGAAACAAGAGAGAATCTGAGATCGCGAGAGTGCTCACTGAGTGCTTTAGCCTTTACGCTATTATCAGTAGCGCGCTGTTGCAAACATACACTGCAACACGTACACGCAAGCGTATACGCGTAGTAAGCCGGGCTTGCAGTGAGCATGCAATGGAGCAGATCATATGGATCCAAAATTGCACGGTAAATGGAACCACAATTGTACGGATGATGACGTCATAGTGAAATGGGCCGAATAATCAATGTCAAACAACCAATCAAATGACAAGGATCTCTTCAGTCGTTATATAATAACCAATCCTTCACATCATCAGCTCCCACTCTTTGGAATTCATTACCCTTTTCAATAAGGAACTAATTTTTCTTTGATTCTTTCAAGGAGGCACAGAAAACCTACATTACAGAATGTGTACCTGCTCAAGTATTGATGATTGCATACATGAATGTTATGTCAAGCACGTACAGAATCAAAGACAATTGTTATGCACTTTATAAAGGTGAATTATCATCATTTAAGTATTCACAGCAAGAGTATTGCATCATACATAATCTCTGTGGGCTGTTCGACTTAAAAAAACAATCAAAAGTTTGTGTTTGGGTTTGAGCATATGTGTGTGTGGGGGGAGGTAGTGGGGGAGAGGACATAATTAAAGGGATAATATAGCATTGGCTGAGATGGGGCTTCAGGTTTCCAACTTTTTGCGAGATAATGAGAAACCTCTTATGAAATACGAAAGAGCATACATTCTGAATGGCTGAAATATCCAAAAACAAAGTAAAACAAAGTGGTCCTTTAAAAGGTGGGTCCCATCTTTCATTAGGACGTCTTTGTTCTTGGATACCTGAGCAATTTCTAAACCTACAATTGTATTTTCAGCAAATAACATTTGCATTCCTCTTAGAATTGTACGCTGCTGCATATTTCATATGTGTTTTCTAATCATCTAGCAAAAAAAGTTAAAATCTCAATTCCCATCTCAACCAAAACTACAGCTGTACATATACACTGCACCATCCCTGTAAATGCCTGTAAGAGGGTTTGGCAAGTTATTGTATAGTGCACAAAGATGTAAAGAAAGTGTTAAAGCACCTTAATAATCTCCAATAAGAAACCTACATGTTTATCATGCTTTGTTTGCCGTTTGGCACATCCCAGAATGATTTCTTCTTCAATTGGAGTCAAAAGGGGCCTGAGCTTTCGATCCTAACATAATCTTTGTCACAGGTAAAATGACAAACAGGGTAAGTAATCACATAAGGAATACACACAACAAGCACTGTGGGACACAGAACATATAAAACAAAAAAAGTGGGTTGGAAGTCATGGGCAAGGAGCCCAGCAGGTAAAGGGAGGGGGATTAAAGCAGGAGGATGGACAGACAAAAGGCAGAGGAGGGTCAGTGATAATCCCAAGGATCACCTGTGAAGGATAGGGATGAATAGGGAGGCAACATCAAACAAGATAAGGAACAATGGAGGGGTAAAGAATAGGAATAGAGTGAAATAGAAGCAGCACAAGTGAAGGGGTGGGGGCTGAACAAGGAGCGAGCCCTAACCTTGAGTACAAACCTGGAGTTCACCAATTGGCACAAATGTCTGGAAACTAACTGCCATATGAATAAAGATTACCCAACACCTTTAATCCCTATATTTTCACTACGATTATCTAATACTTTTAATCCCTGTTGTGTTACCATGGCTTTCCCTGTCAGACTGGGGCACACTGCTAAAGTACTGTACATCTCAGTGGGCTAGCTAACTTACATGTACATGTACAATAGCACTGACAAATAGGGTTTGAAGGGATAAACGAAATGAACATTGAAAAGGGCAGCAAGCCGCAGCCAATAAAATGCCCTGGGCACATTAAGGGTTAATAACATCCCACCATTCATTGGAGGTCATTGGAGGTTGGAGTCAATAGGTGCATTCATACTGGAATTACCTGACAGTGGTATTTAATACCACCGCAATTTGTTACCACAGTTCTCATTGTCGAAAAAACCACTGTAATAGATACGATGGTAATTCATTTGACACCTTTCTCATTCACGAAACACCACATGCGGTAGTTCGGGTTAGCATTTAACATATATACACTTGTATTTCCAATGGGAAAAGACATGATCGAAGCGCGTCAGATCACTTAAGAAATATACTGCTGTGCGACTGGTGGCATTTTGTGACATTAATACAGATGTTTCACACTCAAATCTTGAATCTTAACCCTAACCCTAGCTTAAATCACCATTCTAAATACCACAGTATTTCATCATGTATTTATGTTCATATTACAAAATACCAAATGAAATACCACAGTATTTCACAGTCAGTGTGAACGCACCTTATGTGTGAATGCACCTTCTGTTCAAACATACAGTATGTGTGTCTCTGCACTTAAAGATAATATAAAGTTTTGGTACCTCAAAAGTTTCCCTGAATTTCCTTGTCTTAGTTTGTGTTTCAGGTTAAAGTACCTTTCATATAACTAACACTGTGAGACTTACTCGCCCCAAAGTGCTCTCATGTCTGAGTAATCATGCAGTAATGGTTTCGTACCAGAGCCGCCGCCGTACGGCGGCGAGGTAGTACACGTATTGTACGAAACCATTATTGCATGATAACTGCGACCAGCAGCGTGCAGCCCATACGCATAGCTAACTGCGACCAGCAGCCCCATACGCATAGCGTAATGGGGCTTCGCATTGTAGCATTCAGGATCATGACAGATTTAGTATTGCGGGTAAATATCAACTTAAAATCCAAAAATTTCTTCAATTTGAAGACTTACCAGTTAAGTTGAAGTATTGAAAACAGGCTTTGGGCAACGTTTGGTTCTGCCAATAGTCCCTTTCTGTTCGAATTGATGACTGAATGTGACTCAGTCGAGAGGACCTTGGGAGAGCTACATACACTGAATACTACGGCCAGCGCATGCGCACACAAACATCTTATCCGTTCATGGATTTGAAATTTGTGCGCATGTGATGTGCATGCGCTGGCCGTAGTATTCAGTGTATGTAGCTCTCCCAAGGTCCTCTCGACCGAGTCACATTCAGTCATCAATTCGAACAGAAAGGGACTATTGGCAGAACCAAACGTTGCCCGAAGCCTGTTTTCAATACTTCAACTTAACTGGTAAGTCTTCAAATTAAAGAAATTTTTGGATTTTAAGTTGATATTTACCCGCGATACTAAATCTGTCATGATCCTGAATGCTACAATGCGAAGCCCCATTACGCTATGCGTATGGGGCTGCTGGTCGCAGTTAATTGCATGATTACTAAGACATGAGAGCACTTTGGGGCGAGTAAGTCTCACAGTGTTAGTTATATGAAAGGTACTTTAACCTGAAACACAAACTAAGACAAGGAAATTCAGGGAAACTTTTGAGGTACCAAAACTTTATATCATCTTTAAGAGGAGCTTGCCAAGCCATTGTACTGGCAACCTGTTATTCCAGTTGAGGATGAGTCCCAAGAATGCTCGGGCAGGTGTCTATGGGAAATACGTGTTATGGCAAAATCAGTCCGTCCTCGATGGGTTAATCCCCACAAAAGCGTTGACTGGGAGAACAGGTTAGACCACTCCATTCAAAATCTATATTGTTCTGTTTACCCTTAATCATGCATCTATGCAAATGAATGGGTCATCTTGAATTTTTACATTGTAGTGGGGGGGGGGGGGTACCAATTCTGTGAATGATAGGTTTGTAAGAACATCATCAGAAACAAAGGTCAAGAAATGCAATGTTAGATCTTTTAAAACTTTCTATACACCCTTTTATGTCTCATGCAATATCAAATTGTGAGGTAAACTGGAACGGAAATGACGTAAGCATTTGTGCTGTGATTGGTCAAAATGACATGACACAATGATGTAAAAGCAAAGCAGACTGCAAACAATCTCAAGCATTCAAGTAAAACATAAAAAAAGTAAAGAAAGAAAATTAACTTGTGATTCCTGATTCTTGGAAAAATATTCTGACAGCATATTGTCCTTAAAGTTTGACTCTACTGGGTCTGTGCAGTGATAGCAAGGTGATAGACAAGATATCAAATTAACCCGTTGAGGACGAGTCCGAATATACTCGAGCAGGTGTCTACGGGAAATGTGTGCTGTAGAAAATCAGCCATCCTCAACAGGTTAAGAGGAAGCAGAGTGCATGACCACTGATACATAAAACTAAAAATGGAAAACACTTGTTTTTAATCATGACAGGCCTTGCAGTATACCATGTTATCAAAAACTAACTGGACAAGGTAAGATAAAATGAACTCAAATGAACTGTTGCAAAGTCATGAAGAGTAAAATCAAGTGAACATACAAACTGTAGTGCAGAGATTATGAGAAAAAGAATGGTTTTACTATTTTGGACACGTTTGATAGACAGCAGGCCATCACAAAACACACATTTCTTTTTTTCTTTCATGCCTTCAAAGACATACAGTGGCTGTACACATCAAAATAGTTAGGTTATGATGAAAAGCTTTGTGTTCTCCTGGATTATCTCTCGTTCAGTTCAAGGTCAAGTGAAGAAATATATGGAGGCTAACAGAAGTTGAAAATTATAATCTGTGAGTACTAAATCTGCCACAGTTTTCATTGTATCTTTCTGCTGTGATATTCATGCAAGGGAATGGAACAGAACACAATGAAATGAAAAGAATGCCCTCACAAGGAAGAAACTTACATGTTACAGGAAAAAAAAATCATGGACAAGCATTTCTGCTTTCACACAATTGCCCTCCTATTGTTCACAGGAAGTCTGTGTGACCTTTGAATCCCAGGGATGTACAAAGTGTGATGGAATCTAACCACGTCTGCAAACAGTGATTCAAAAAGAAATGTACAGGTGAACGGATATTGAAACAGGAAACAAGAAAATGGGTGTTTTGTGCAGAAACAGTGCATACCTATTGGTCCACTCATCCAGCTGTTGAAAAATAAATGTGCGTAGACAGATTAACATGTTTTTGCAATGTTCATGTGTATGGAGCAGTGTCAAGTTACAGCTCACTGTCACTTACCACTTCCGTTGGCCTGTAGTACTTGGGGTTCACACGCACCCGGACTGTACCGCTCTTGGAATCTTTTCCGACCTCATCCGTCCCCTTGCCTTCCCATCTGGATATTGAAGAGAACAATCGATCAAATCCTCATTTGTGATAAATTCATCAAACTTCTAATCATTGCGTATGATATTTCTAGATAGTTCTGCTGTAAAAATGACATTCTTCAGTCACATTTGTGACGAAAAAAAAAATGTGAGATAATGGTAGCTTTGAGGGCCCTCAAAGCCACCATTAGCACTATGAGCGCACATATACATCTGTATATCCTGCTGAACTGCAAACTCTAAATAAAAATATGACCACCACGAAAATCAACGTGGCAGCATCAGTCTAGGGACATCCCAAGGGTGGGTTTAATATCACACTTGTTCATGTTCATACAGCTAAAACAGTTGAATGTGCATGGAAGGAGTTTAAATGCTTGCATAAGATGAGAGAGCCATATCCAATAACATCGACTGGATGGATGCCAACCTTCACAATTAAAAGTTGTGCATTCTGTACCTCCCATTAGGCAAATACCATTCTTAAATTGGGAGAGTCTATGCCATCTCTCATCAGGGGACGACAAATGATTCAAGTTTCCGAGAAACTCCTGCAGAATCAAGGAGAATAGGCAGCCATGGCTGCCTTCGAGTGCTCAAAAGCGAACCAAACAAAACCAAATGATACCATACCGTAACACACCATGCTAGATCAGGAACGTTTCAGTGCTCTGCGGAGGAAGCATATACCTCATGGATAGGCTATTTTTTGACTCGAGTCAGAAGGGTCACATGTTTTGTAGCAACCAACACATTCACCTTATGCTTATGCCGCATACTGGTGTCCCTAACAAAGAGAGTCCACTCTTCGTATTACGACGAAATGCGTGTTACGTGCATTCTTCTCATGACAGCTTCTGGTGTAGTATGGTATGCTTTTGGAGCAAATCGGGAAGTGGTCCACTTTAATTGCGTCAGTATAGTACGGTACGGTATACTTTAGGAGCGTTTGAGCGCTCCTCTGGCATAGGTAAGGTATGGTATGGCACGGTATGTTATGCTTCAGGAGAGCGTTCGATCGCAGCCAATGTCATGATGCGTCAGAGTGCAATGATATCATGCAATCATTGCAAGGACCACCACATTGTGGTGCATTACCTCACTCACATGACTTCAAACTGTGAAGGACGTCATCTCATGAAATAAGACAGTGCATTATTTAATTTCCAGGACAGTTGTACCATTCCTATGTTCTGTCCCAAACAGACTACAATTGTGCACACTAAAGAGGCATATACAAGTGTACCTCTCATTCGTTTGATAGTCTATTTCAGAGTACGTGCCACCAAGAATAATATTAATATTGTCTCACTTCCCCAGGGTAGCCTCTTCAGAGAGGATGTTTACATTTACTCTTAACCCATTGAGGACGGACTGATTTTGCTGCAACACGCATTTCCCATAGACACCTGCCCGAGTATACTCGCGACTCGTCCTCAACAGGTTAACATCAGAACAGGTCGTGATATGAATGGTGCATTAAGGTGTCGAATAATGATATTCATAATTAATCGCAAAAACACTCAGTTTTAGCTCAAACTGCTTAGAGTGAATCTGATGCTTCCAAAAACATGAACAAAAGAGCTTAAAAAGGAACCTTTCAGCAGGGGGAGATGTATTCCTTGGAAGTCCACATGAATGCTCTCTTTTGGTGACCCATTTTGCTGAATATTGCTTTGTGCTCCTGCTATGTGATTTACTGTCATGCCAGTTTGAAAGAAATGATATCCGGGTTTTTTGCATTTTTTTTTTTGCTTTTTTTTGTTTTTTGTTTTTTGCACCCATCCTGTGACGGCTCACGTTGGTGTGCCACACGCTCCAATCCCTTACATCAAAGTTACCTTGTGGGAGAGCCAACTCCGGTGTATTCAAGCTCATATAGCGGCAATATCATTCATATTGAATTTCATTAGCTTGTTCTTGTGATCCTCTCTTTTTGTTTATACAGACAGATCCATCGTTGGCGGCGAATACCTATCCAAACAAAGAGGGGTGCATGATACGCGACACCAGGAAAAGAGCTCTTCAGTCCAGAGTGCTTTCTAACCAAACAAATAGAAAGAATCAGGTATCGCCCTCTCCGTGTGCATGTCTGAAATAATCCACGCCACTTCCAATTTTGTGACGGAGACACAAAAATAAGAGAAGAACTGAAAAAAAGGGAAAAGAGTAAACTGGAGACAAAAAGACTACAGCCACGTCCTACAACCAAGTCCATTTGGGATGCCTCCACCTTCTCACGTACATGTACATGCTGCATTCCATCGAGACTACTGCCAGCCCTTCATTAAGACTCACATGAGGTTCACTGATCTGGGCCTTTAAATTTGAGGATTGCCCTTTGACCCTATTTACATAACTGAACATACATTTCTTTCCTTCCGACCACACTACATCATCAGTGGACATTTCTTGCTGATGCAACGGCTGCCAATGGCATCCTCAGCCAAAACTCGGTCACATTTGATCCTGACCTTTGACCCTCATTCTCTATCAATTCATCCGTAGATACAATTGTCTATTCATTATGATTCTACATGTACCTACCAACTCTTACTACCATAGCATATTCTTAAATGAAGTAACGATTTCTAGCGAAAGTTACGTGACCTTTAACCCAAGTGGTTTCACTCAAATCTCATAAACAACCTTTGCCTCATGTATGAGTACACAAGTTTTCATGTGAAGCTTCTAGATGTGAGAACCCTAACTTGACATTGGCAAAAACAAAACAAAAAAAACCCAAAACCCAACAACAACAAACAAACAAATCTTTTGAAAATATTTAGCATGCTACAGTGTACACGTGTATATACATGTACTTCTAACTTACCCAGCAAAAATATCAAAATGCCATATATATTGTACACTAGAGAGAAGATTTGGACAAAGCTACTCTGAGAATACTTTTTTTTTTGTACACTGTAACTAGATACATCCCAAAATATATCTTTCAACTAACTAAGTCTCATTTTCAATCAAAATATATAGTCCCACTTGCTCATGTTTGTGTATGTGTCTTGCACAGTAAATGGGTCAACAAAGCTTTCTACTTTAATTTTACCCAATGTCTGTTCATTCATCCTATAACGTCAAAATGTAAGGAGTTCTATATATACAGACTTGTCATCATGGAGAACAAATTCTTCAACAGTTTCTACCAAAATAAACTCTCTTTTTTTTTCTCAAACTAAAGTGGTGCTCCTTTAGGACGAATCAAAAAAGAAAACATTAAAGATGAAACACAGGCAGCTCATGCCCACTTCACTGTCTAAAAACACTGGCTTACCTGTGTACATCTCAGTTTCTACCTGAATCACCCTAAATGTACAGAGTTCTATTTAAAGACCTGCTCATCACGAAGAACAAATTTTCAGACAGTTTCTACCAAAATAAACTATCCTTTTTCAAGCTTTAGTGGCAGTGCTTTAGGGAAAAAAAAAAGGTTAATGAACACATTAAGGATGAAACACAGGCAGCTCATCCCCACTTAACAATCTAAAAACATTGGCTTACAGATCAGTGTCTACCAACTGTTAATCATGCAAAATGTAAGGAGTTCTATTCACAGACTTGTTCGTCACAGAGCTGGGGCGGATCCAGGAATTCCGTAAAGGGGAGGTGCCTTTACAAAATTAAAGGGGGGTGGGCGCACGCACCCCTCCCTTAGCTTTATCTATCTATTTATTTTTAATTTTTTGTTTTAACAAAAAAATAAAGAGGGGGTCCGCACCCGGTGCACCCACCTCTGGATCTGCCACTGCGGATAACAAATTTTCTGACAGTTTCTTGCAAGATAAACTCTCCTTTAGTTGCAGTGCTTTAGATAATGAACACAGGAACTCATCCCCGCTTCACTGTTTAAAAACAGTGGCTCACAGCTTAATGTCTACCTGAATTATATCCTTCTCTCCGCAAACCCTAAACCACTTAATGACTCCCAAAATTGCTGTGGTCCTACGAGTATGGAGGAATATTGCACTATCTGGGAACTGAGGCGAATGTGCCCTTCGTGTCACTCCAGTGTGGTCTCGTATGTAATGGGATCTTTTGTTATTAGTTTTCATTGGGTTCCTTGAAACTACATGCATGAATAATAAACACCAGGCTGTCAGTTTACGGCAAATCCTTCAATCCTGGGCCATTTTCACACGTGCGGAGAAGCTAATCTGTGATGCTGAATTAGAATTATGCTATTAGAATTATTGTCTGTATGCACGAAAGAGGAAGGCTTTACAGATTCTGTGGTTTTGAATTTCAGAGCGAGGAGAGGAGGTGGCGTGGCTTCTTTCTGGGTACCCATTAATCACTTTTGAACAGACCTCGTGAAGCCATACAAGCGGTAAACAGCATGCACTTTGAATTTCTCTCTTTGCTGTTTGGCAGGACTCGCCAACAAGCAGTAGCGGTGCACACGTGTAGACTCTAACTTTAATGATGGCAGTATTTCTTCTTGTGTTCATCCTTTCTTTCTTTTGTGAAGAGGTACATATAGGTTACTAGGCTTCCATGCGCAAATTCAACATTCATACAGACTGCATTAAAATTTCATGATACCAAAAATCAGGCTTGGCCACCACTTATGATATGGCACAGTTCTTTCAATGGAAGTGGTTGAAAGGTCACCATAAGCTCTGCCCCCCCCCCCCCAAAAAAAAAAAACACAATTTAGAGGTCAATCCATTCACACCACTCTTTCATTCTGGTATTGGGGAGAATTGTCACTGGAAACACCTGCGGACTATCATTTGAATTGCGCAAATCAAATAACTCTCCGTGAATCTAGCTTGCGTTCACACGGCCAAAATGCATTATTAGAATGATAATTCCAGATATGCAACACTGGAATCATCATCCAATTGACACATTCTCTGCTCATGTGAAAACGGTCCTAGTCTAACATACCCGCATCGTGGACGGAATGAGGATGTTGTTTTTAATAACAATATAACTCTCCAATGTCCACCTGAGAACTTGCACACTTGAGACACCATCACCTAGTTATCCTGTGTGCTCGTGCGACAGCATAAACTTGCGATCGCAAGCGCAACAATGTTGCTAGTAACACCCAGCACATAGGTACACGTACTATGTAATGTAGCTACTGATGACCCGGCGTCTAGTCAGCATAGGGTGCAGCGGTGTCAACAGGGATGGCTTTACCCCTCAACCTGGCTAAAGCAGGCATTATGCTGTATGTACCCAGTCTGACTTTCTTATGTGTGAATTTCTGTGGCTTGTAAACTCATTTTCGATAACTTGGGATAAGTTTTGTTCGCAACAACTGGGGGCTACTGGTATGATTAAAGAAATTCAGCAGTGAAATTATTAATCATCTTGTCGAAAGCAAGAGATTAATAACCCGTTGAGGGAGGACTGATTTTGCTATAACACGCATTTCCCATAGGCACCTGCCCGAGTAGTCTCGGGACTCGTCTTCAGGGGTGAAGATATACAATGTACAATGCTGGGAGTATGAGTTCTCTTCAAATTGTCTCCCTCTGTACAAATAAAATTTGTAAGATCGCAACTGCTGATCTTCATTTTTAACAAACATGTCGGATGGTTCCTTTCTATCTGACATGTTTCTCAAAAATGTTGATCAGCAGTTGCAATTAACAAATTTGCATTTGTACAGGAGATAAAGTGATGAAAACTCATATCCCCCAAATAATCTTGTTCCCTATCATAGATGTAAAACAGATATGTATTTGATATGAAGTAAGGTTTAATTTTTCATTTCCATTTTTTGTTTTTTTCTTCAGTATGTCTTTTAATCCTATCTTAATCAAATAGATCCCCCCCCGACATTTCCAACCATGATTTCGCCGCGCCATTTAATATCTTTTTTCATTGAAGTCTCCCGCATATTTTTAGAAAAAATTTGCGACATCCGGCTACACTGTTTTGAAGTTACGTAATGTTTTGCATATGCATGTCAATTCGGAAACAGCTCAAATTTGTGATATTTTGTGTAAATCCAATGCAAATTCTCCATATCGCATATAGCAAAATATCGTCCCAGAATGCATTGCGCAAACAACATCCTGGCTTTTATGCAGTCAGCTGAACTTCCGGTTATCGCCAACGCATTACGTACGCAATGCACGGCACCGCAATGCACTGCACCGCAATGCACTGCACCGCAATGCACTGCACGCCAACGTTCAGTTTCACTTGCATCGGTAGCGTCTGCTCAACATCGGTCACGCAAATTTTACCTTTTCAGCGAGTGTCTTTCTAAAAGCTATTAATCATGGATGATCGCGAAAGATTCAAGAACTATTGCTCCCTACACCTGCCCCGCTGCCCTTGGCGAACTAGAGGCCCATTGCACTGCTGCTAGTGCTGAGTACACAGTTACAACTGCTGCACTGAATGTGCTGCGTTCATCTATTCTTCAGATCATTTATGAGGCCGACATTACTGAAACTATACGCCTTCACAGAATTCAGAGATGTTGAAATCCCTAATCTGAATGTTTTCACTTCATATTTTACTATTTTGACTTAGATAAAAAAGTTGAAAATTGACCCATGTGTACGATATTTTCATCGCACGCGACGATCTCTATTACAGTCCAACATATACAGATTTGTGTAAGTTCTCCACACAAGAAGCCTATGGCAAAATTGTACACGATGAATAAGTGTGTGACGCTAGCTGCGACGCTGCACGCAGCGTGCATGCATGCATAATACCTAATAGCGCGCGGAGCGATAGCTGCAACCGGAAGTGGGGTTGACTGCAAATTGCTCCAAAATACGCCGATTAAATTAGTGCGCCACCAACGTTGGTTCTTTTATAGCTATATGCGATAGGAGAATTGTGTTTATTTTTTTTGGTTAAATTGATACAAATCAGATTATTTCAACTTTTAATCATTGAAACTAATGAATTCTAATGTAGATAGGTTTGAAAAAGTGCCTGAAACAAATTTTGGCGAAAAATCAATAGAAAACAAAAGGTTTAAAAACAATAGAATACGTAAGAAATTAACAAAACAATAAAAAACAAAAGAAATTAATTCTAATTGTGCTATTTTTTTGCAAGAAAATTGTTTGTGTCTTGACGAATTTTGACACAAAAATTTAGCAATCCTTCAGTCTTTTTAACGAAGCTACAGGTGATTTCACGCATAAATCTGCATAATTAATTTCAGCAAAATAGAAAATCAATATTTTTCTATTGTATGACCATATAATCTTGTAGTTGACATCTGGCTCTTTGTTCGGGCAAAATTTTGCAGTGATCGCGCCATTGGCGGCCGAGATCTAAAGGGGGGTCAAATTGATCCCCCCCCCCCTGTAAAAACTTGGTCTAAAATAGCCCAGTTAGAAAAGGGTTAAAAGACAGCAGGTGCAAGTGTTTGAAGTGCTATAGTTGCTCAGTGGACAAGACCATGGACTATTAATCACAAGGTCATTTGTTCAAGTCCCCTGGTAGCAGCAGTCGTTCCCTAGGTATGGCACTTTATCCTCATCGCCTGGTCCTTCAGAAAGGACTTCTCACAGCTGTTTCCTTGCAAGTATTCATTGCTTCTCCAGCAGCCAAGTAAAACAAATTGAACTTCAAATTCAAATCTTAGTACATTTTTTGATCTGAAATATGAACTTGGTCCACAGGGGGGTGATTTAAGATTTACCGGTTTCCTTAAATCATACAAGTGTACACGTGTACTTACTTAAAGGACAAGTCCACCTTCATATACATGTGGATTGAGTGAATGCAGCAATTTTAGTAGAACACATCAGTGAGAGTTTGAGGAAAATCGGACAATCCGTTGAAAAGTTATGAATTTTTGAAGTGTCTGCTCAGTCACTGCTGGATGAGAAGACTACTACAGCTGATGATGTCACATGCGTACAACAGTATAAGGCAAATATAAAGAGAATTTCACAAAATGTTACTTTTTGAAAAAAGTGCACATTTCCTCGACTTGTCACTGACGTATGTTAAGGGTAATATTATTCCCCCTGCCTTCTGAAAGAAGGACGTCTAGCATTCTCTTATTATGCGAGAAAAGTGAAAATATGCTGAATTTTCTTTATATTTTCTTTATATCGTTGTACGCATGTGACATCATAAGCTGTAGTAGTCTTCTCATCCAGCAGTGACTGAGCAGAAACTTCAAAAATTCATAAGTTTTTAACAGATTGTCCGATTTTCCTCAAACTCTCACTGATGTGTTCTACTAATATTAGGGAGCTTTAGATTTTAGACGCGCGGACGTTCAAAGGGAAAAAACATGATCTGAGCGTGCGTAAAGTCAATCTATCTACGTCCGCGCGTCAAAATCTAAAGCTCCCTATTGCTGCATTCACTCAATCCACATGTCTATGAAGGTGAACTTGTCCTTTAAACCTTTTTGTGCTAGGAACTTTGGACAGTGTGTAGAATGCTATGGGGATTTCTGTGCCAGTCTGCACTCAAAGTACACAAAGGCTTGTAAAAACAAACAAACAAACAAACAAACAATACAAACCAAAACAACATCTTTACATTCCCTTGGAGAGACATTAAAACATCATTTTCAGCATACAGGTTTGTCAAATCTGTACTACTGGGATAAATTGTCACATACAGACAAAACAAGTTGGCTGGTTAACCTATTGAGGACGAGTCCCGAGTATACTCGGACAAGCGTCTGTGGGAAATGCGTGTTGTAGCAAAATCAAACCGTCCTCAACAAGTTAACCAACATTTGGGTGCACTATTATTGTGCTGCTGGTCTTCTATGGGGATGAGTTGTGTGTGTACTGTATGTATTTTGGGGCAGACCACTTCACTGGGTTATGCACCCTGCTCTTTACGATGAATGAATGAAGCCAGTTTGCTAACGTTTGTGGGTTGTGACTCTCAAACACATGGGACCTCCATTTCTGACCGTGCATCACAAAACCCAACAAAAAGTCGCACCCCTTGATTTTACGCGAGGATTCAAAAAAGGTGAAACGGGTCAACCAAATTAATCTTGACTTTTCCATATTTTCTGAAAGAGCCATCCTTTTTCTACATCATTCCTAAGTTTTGGATCGTAAAATGAATGGGAAAGGGTGTTTTCAGCATTTTTCTACATCCCCTTTTTTTGTAAAGTACATGTAGTGAGATCAGGTCTGTCTTAGAGGCCCCTTTTAATTTCTTGAAAATCCTTTGCATACTCTTTACTTTCAATTCTAATAACTTTTGAAAGGATAATGCTACTGATTTGAAAGTTGAGACTAATCATGGGCAGAATGTGTTTATAGAGCCTGCTCAATTTCAGTTTAATCTCATAATCCCTTCATTGTTGTTGCTGCGGTTGTTTATATCCTGTTTTTGACCCATTCATTTCACAGGTCATGCAGGTAGCACCCTGGTTTGGTAAAAGGATTAAGTGCTTGAATAGACTCTGTACTTCAGAGCCTCTTTTCACAGCTGACACTTTTCCAGAGTGTCCTTTCTTTCCAATATCTAGGTACTTGTAGGTTAGGAGAGTCCATTTGTATTGAGTCATACATCATCTTAAAGCTTAGAGTCTGCTCTTTCAGAATCTGCCCTCAACGAAAAAATCAATGTCTGGGGACTTTTTTGTTGGTTTTGTGATGCAGGGTTATATTTAATGTCCTCCCATCTGAGGAACAGTGTTTTGCCTCTTTCAATACTAGAGGGGAAGGTATGATAACACTCAACACTGCTCAGCGAACTCACTGGGCTTTGAACCCGAGCCATTTGATTGGCAAGGCAGTGTACTACTGACCACGCCACTTCACTGCCTCGTCTTGTCGATTACAGGGCATTACAGGGGAAATTATAAGTCTGTGGGTAAGATCAGATTCTTTTTTTTTTTTTTGTGCCATGCTTGCTTGAAGTAGAAAGGGACAATACCCAACTCCAGCCCTAGCCAGACATAGTCATTACTTCTGCCTAATCCTCCCATTCAATCTCCTGATAGGCCAGGAAGGCTTAAAGAGATTAGTGATGCCATGTGCTTTGGGGTAAACAAACATTGCGCAATAGCATGGGAGAAAGCACTCTGTGTGTATCGCATAATACATTTCACAAGTTGACTTGTTCAAATTAGCAACTGAAAAAAAGCAATCTTGAGGAGCACAGTGCCAAATCCTAGGCTGATCTAAAACTCTTAAAAGGGCATTCCTGACAATTTGTATTATTTCACATCATGTAATACATATTAAAGGGACTTTACAGTACTGGTTGAGGTAGGGATTCATGTTTTGAACATTCCTAAAGGAGATAATGAAAAGCCTCTTATGAAATATGGGAGAGCATGTACTTTTAAGAAGGATTCAACGTTTATTTGATGAAAATTGGTTTTCAAATGGCTGAGATATCAAAAAAAGTGCTAATAATAAAAGGCGACATGCCCCAACTTTATTAGTATCTCTTTGTTTCACCTTGTTTTTAGATATCTCGGCCATTTCAAAACAGATTTTCATCGAATAAACTTTTGATACCCTATAGAACTGCATGCTCTTTGACATCTCATAGAGTGGTTTCTGAATATCTCGCAAAATGTTAAAAGCTAAATCCTCGCCTCGACCAGAACTGTACACACCCTTTAAAATCAATAGCACCATGTATGGATATGTGGGATTTATTGTGGTGCTTGAGCAGATAAACCAATACTGAGTCTGGGTGCCAAAGTCAAATTGTGGGCATGATTTTTTTGATGGTTTTACCCTATTTCGGCGGTGCAGAATCCGAATCTGGACGATGCAACTCTTAAATCTTGAGGGTTTTGAGATACATGTATTCAAGATTTTCTATGTCCATTTTGATAGCGGTCTTGAATATCTCCAAAACCTCAAAGATGCAAGAGTTGCATCAACCAGATTTGGATTCAGCATTCAAAATTATCATCTTATTTGGAGGCATCTCTGAGGAATGTTACCCCAGAGCCTCCTTAGTGAGATTGCAAGCCATTTTTAGTCTCTAAAGTCGCACAAGTCGCAGCGACTGATCAGTCGCTGCAGTCGTGGTAAAGTCTCCTCCCGTGAGATGCGCCCTTATGTCACCATCCTTGTTCGCTGTGATTTGTTTTGAATTTTTACAACACTCTTACTCCTCATTCCAATTCTTATAAATTCTGAAACCCATACCCAGGATAACCTATTTATAGACATTCGCATGCAAAAGTCTGCAAATCATCTGGAGGTCTCCTTTAAACTAGCAGGGAATTGCTATATGTGTGTACAAATAATACTACCATTCAGAGAGTGATGGTACAACTGTACGTACACTGCATCTATTGTACGTCCACTTTTTTTTTAATACTTAAAACACATATTAATTGCATTTTCCTTGTTTCTTCTTCCTTTATTTTCCCTCCTGGTCTTCTTCTACCCTCTCTTCCAATTTATCTTCCCTCCTCCTCCCCCCCCCCCCCCCACCTCATTTTCCCCTTCTTCCTCCACCTCCTTCCCTCTGCTTCTCATCCCCCCTCCCCTTCCTCCTCTCTCTTCTCCTCCTGCCCGTTCTCCTACTCTTCCCCTTCCCCCCTCCCTCCCCATTATCCTTATTACTCACACAATGTCGACTCCGATGTTCCTGAATGCAGATACCACAAACTCCCTCACGGAGTGCACAGCGTTGGTTGCTATGACAAAGTCCTCCGGTTCCGGTTGCTGGAGCATCAACCACATAGCCTGCAAGTCAGCGTCGAGGGAGCAAGGCGGATGGAGAAAAAGACAAAATGGAGAAATGAATGTAAAGCCTCCATTATATCTAAACATCCCCTAATGCAGCCAGGTACAAATATTGACTGCTTCAAGGGACATGGTTAAAACTATTTGCCCAGAGGTGATTACTCAACAGTGCTAT
The DNA here is from genome assembly GCA_033980235.1 of Diadema setosum. Classification (NCBI taxonomy): domain Eukaryota; kingdom Metazoa; phylum Echinodermata; class Echinoidea; order Diadematoida; family Diadematidae; genus Diadema; species Diadema setosum. The sequence goes on from CM067066.1 coordinate 6,896,345, forward strand.
GCTCCGAAATGAAGTTGAAGGGCATTTATAGCACTACTGAGAAATCACCAAGGGCAAACAGTTTTAACCATGGTCCAAAAGAAAGAAGTCAATATTTGCTGTATATACCACACCAAACTCAATCTTAACCCTAACTAGGCCGGGGGGGGGGGGGGGGGGGGCCTCCAAGGCCCCCCCCTCGATGTTCTGCGCGATGTATCGCTAACGTGAAAAGCTATTGCCGCGACGTTTCATGACTTTTTTCTGTCGAGTCTCCCGCATCTTTTGACACCAAATTTGCAATGCCCATGCGCGCGGTTGCGAAGTTTCGCAAAGATATGTACATGCATGTCAGACCAAAAATTGCTCAAAAACGTGAATTCGTGTACAATTTCGATGAAAACCGTGCTTACAGTCAAATTTCATAAAAGCATGATTATTTTGGGGTTTTATTGATTAAAATCAATCAATAACATATTTTCTTGTTCGGAACAATGTCGCGGACAAGTTTCATCGAAAAAACAATGAAAAACATAAAGTTGAAAAACAAAGAAATACATAAGAAATTCAAAAAACAATAAAATACTTAGGAAATTTTTTCGGATGGCTCAATTTTTTTTCACTTATATTTGCTTAGGACACTAAAAAGAATATCTACACAAAAAATGTGCCCATTTCGAGCTTTATTTACTGATTTATACCAAATTGTCCGATTTCATGCATCATTACGCATAAATTAGCATAATTTAGCATAAATGACAATTTTTAAAAATCTGACTTCGTAGTACTTTAGATTACATCATAGGCAATGTGTGTGCCAATTTTTGTCGCGATCGTGCGGTCGACGGCCGAGATCTGGAGGGGGGGCCTGGGAGGCCCCCCCCCCCCGGCTCTATGATCTACTGTTTGTACCTAAATAGCCCGGCCTAGTTAGGGTTAACATATTCGTAGTAAAATAAGGCATTGAAATGAAGTTGTCAAGCTATCAGTTGGAGAAAACAGAATTACATTAATAAGTATCATATCAGAATGCGCATACAACTACTGTATACACATTTATGTACATGTATACATTGTGTAGATACATGTGTACGTGTGCAAGATAAACTTACACGTCATGTACATGTATGCAAATCTTGAAAAACCACCAAATGACTGCTATGCAGTATTGCAAAATTTCCTACACTTTGGACCAATCAGAATTGATTAATTTATTGAATGAGGTATATAGAATGAAATGTAGACTGTCAATGAATAATACTGCATGGCATACATGTACATCGACAAATGAGCATGAAGCAGATTTTTTGCCCGAATTTCCTCTAGTTGCCTAAAGTCAGCAAAGTTGTAAGTACATGTAGGCCTATGTGTAGGTGTGTGTGTGTGTGTGTGTGTGTGTGTGTGTGTGTGTGTGCATCTGACATGATTGCGGGGCACTGCATTCACAATAAATTATCTTTGACAAGAAATACATCATGGAAGAGATGAATTTCAGCGAAACATTTCATATCACCACTTCACTTCAAATGTGCATTTTGTCCACTCAATGTCCCCAAATATAATGTATCTGCTTGCATAATGTCAAGGTAATGCTGTACATGCAAGAGAAATGGACTGGAATTTGTTGTGACATCTTACGTGGATGTCTTGCCAATCACAGGGGCAGGCCAATCTCAAAATTTTAGAATATGCCATAACCAGTAGTTGTCTGCCTGGAAGTGGTATAAGGGGTCTAGGGCAATTACCCCCTGAGCAGTTACCCCAGACCCTTCCCCTGACCCTAACCCTAATCTTGAACCTAATCCTAACCCTAACCCAAACTCCAACCCTAAACCTAACCTTAACCCTAATCTTACCCTGACCCTGACCTTATCACTAAACAGTATTTTGCCGGGGGGGGGGGGGGGGGGGGGGGGCATGAGCTTAACGTATCAAGCACATTACAAATATCTTGCAGCCAATACCTATTGTATCTCTGATTAATTCAAAATAATCTAAAAGGGAGGGAGAATATTTTGTTTTGCTTTGTTTTGCTTTGTTTTGTTTTGTTACTGAGGCTGTTCATAAGAAAGACCCCTCATTTGATTTGTATTCCATATTGATAGTCAAAGAGAAAAAAAAAATAGAGCCAGCCCAGGGTTTGAACCCCCAACCTACTGTGCAATACAAGGTTGTGGCATTACTCGAACACATTCTCCATGAAACGATCCTCTGTCTATATGGAAACAATATCACACATAGACTGCATTCACTATCACACATGGTGCTTGAGATGTCACACGCTCTCTTAGATGATAAAACACCTAAAAACATTAGTGCCACCCCATTGGTTGACCTGCTCTTTCACTACTGCACATACACGACAAGTACCGCTGCATGCTTCGCTGGCAAGCGTGCATATACCGTCGAGCAGTTTCGGAATCGTTCATGATGACGTCAATATCCGTGTACATTAACTCCCGTCTACAATGCTCTTCATCCAACTCCCAAGTTTCCCATTTGCCTTGACCCATTCAATGGCTGTCATCGCATTCAGGCCTTGAATGTGAACTTGCCTGTAAACACGAGAGGTGCTTGTATAAAACAAATAGTGAATGGTCTTCATTAACGTGCACCAGAACAAAATTTTGCATTTATGACCATACGCTATTTGTATACCGGTGGTACTCTATATAATTAATTCGTGATAAAATCAAATTGCACTTGGTGGGACTCGGGTCGAGTCTAGCAACATTAAAATCGGAAGAGGCGGGCAGATAAAGTCACATGACAATATCTTTCGATGATACTTCGAGTCATATGCACTTGTAATACAATGCAAAATGTATAATTGACAAACGTTGTCAAAACTGAAACGAGAAGTTGTCGTGCATGATGCAAGTATTCTCTCTCTTTTAAAGAGGGAAATTCTTGAATGACGTAAAAATAGCGCTGCAATGTGGAGAGAAGGAGAAGTACACAAACAAGAGTTTTGCATCCCAAAATAACTCCACGTGGGAGCGCATCACAATCTATAAGTCTGTAAACTGAGTCCTCAAGGAGAACAGCTCAAAATAACTCCAGTTATGAAAGAGTGGGAACGCATCGAAACACGAGATCGTCTCAATGGCATCCTAAATTTAAACTTCATCCACGATAACTTTCAAAACAAGTCACAATCTCTCGGTTTCGCAAGAGTCACTGGCATCTGAATTTCGCAATGTCTACCCAACTGTCATTCTTACGACGTCTCTGCGACAGGCGTGTCTCACATTTTCTGGGTCACAGGTCGGGTTGGATAATGGTCCTTTTGCCCATCTACAAAGTAGCATTACTTGCCAAATGCAAAGTAATGACTTCAATAGTTCACTTTCTGTCTGTACACATGGTTGTCCATCTCAATGTAATTCTTCTTATTTCTAAGGATAAGGATTATAACAAAATAAGATGTTAATTTTGTTACCCTTCCCAAAACACTAGGCCACTAGTTCAACAGAATAACATTTGTGCAACCTTACAAAAAAATTATGCCTAAATAATACTTGGCCTTTATTTCCTAGCACTGAAAGGACAAACACAAAGGGTCATACATGTTGAGTCGATCACTTCCTCATATCGGATACCAATCAAACCTGGAATGTCTGCCTCCAGGATAAGAAGGAAAAGAAAGAAACAGATACTTCACCGATCAGTCCCTCCTTGAACTTGCAGTAAACGCATTCCCTCAACCTGGGTAGTCCTTGTTTGTGATCGTCATTTTGTAATTTCCCACTAGCTTTCCTGAAATAGCATGTGCGTAACGTTGGATCACACTACATTCACTGGTGTCATGAAACACAGCTGACCACTGACGGGCTTCGCGTTTCCTTTTCATATTCCCCTATCTATGCAGTGTTTTGCCACTAGATTCGGGGCTAATGCGTGTGGGGGCGCTATAATGATTACGTCACGATGGCAATTTCCAGCTCTCGGTTTCCCGTTGCGAGGTACGCTCGTCTGTGATCAAAATGGCGAGACGCTGGCAAACAATCTTACAGTGATTGTCATTACACCAACCACATCACTACATGAAATCAGGGGAGAGATGCCCGAGATTGAATATCTCAATTTTCAAATGTACGGCGAAGTGCGTGCATTTAGTAGATCTTCTCCACAGGTGTCTAAAAGCCTCAAGTAGATCCTGCAAATAATGATCCTCAATAACAGGATGCTGGTATTGATAGAGTTCATCCCACCAGCAGTCTGTGTGATTATGTAATGTTTCTATGTCTCTATAAACTCATCTCTGTCCAGAAATGCTGTACCTACATTTCCTCGTTACCCCTCCTTCCCCCCTCCCCCCTCCCCCCTCCCCCCTCCCCTGGAACCCCATCATAAGCTCTTCCTACAAGTGTACCTTTCAGGGTTGCTGTTTGTGCCTGATTCGCTCTGCTGAGCTGTTTTTGGAATATTGACTTCATGCACTGACTGACTGAATTCAACAGTAACCAATGATGCTTAGTGAAAAATCACCAAAGATATTGCCCTCATTCTATAGTGTACATGTATATTCTTCGACACATCACTAGGCATGTACAGCAGCTACAGGTAACTTCACCCACTGAGGATGGGCTGACTTTGCTATACCAGTAACACGCATTTCTCAAAGACACCTGCTCAATTACGCATTGTACTTGGGGGGTTCCATGACTATTGCTGCTGTGACAATTGCTCCCATGAACTATCTGCTAACTACACGTACAATTGTATGTCAAACATAAATTCTACCCACAAACATAACCCTAATCCTCACATCAGACTAAACCTAAAACCCTACCACAACCCTTACCCAAACCCTAAAGTTTATTGTCTTGGGACTAGTCTTCAAGGGGCTAAAAATGCTAGAAAATGTAATCCTTTCCTCCCTATCCACTTCTTTGGAAAACTTGAATACAAAATAATAATGATAGGCCTGTATCCTGGTCCTGTTATACAAACAAAGCCTTCTTCATCTTCTATCCTGCCTCCAGAGAAGGACTGGTACTGAATTATTGCACACCTCTCTTCATTTCATGCAATGTTGAAGATGAACTTGCTGTGTCTTGTTTTAGATGTTTTTCTCTTTACAATTTTTCAAAATGTGTAAACACAACTGTCAGCTTGTATGTTTGATGCTGACAAAACATCCAAAGTCTTCATCTCCTATTTGACTCCAAGGAGTGGGTGGGTGGGGGAAGGACAAATAATGCGCATCATTAAAGGCATTAGTAAAAATTACCGGCACAATGTACCTTTGGCACAGTCTAACACAGCTGAGGTGATACAATGTAGCCGAGGGTGTTTGGACTACTTCCAAGGTACCTTGTGTGGGAAATTTATACTTAAGTCCTAGCAATATGATAGGTATCATTTGTTTTATAAAATGATGAAGCAGATCACTATCATTTCATAGAGCACCCTTATCATGAGTAAAAGAAATGATGACATCTCATCATGATGTGAAAGTGCAATTGACCGGTCATTATAATCTACTAATGACCGGTCATGGGCAATATCAAGTGTTAATCAAAACAAATGCTTGGTCATGTGTATGCAACCAATCATTTGATTAGAATCTACTTCATCATCTTATGACATATCATATGATGCCTTTCTCCCTATTGAATGTTCTAGCATGATTTGTTCTCCCCTCCCTTCAGTGTCTTCTGCTTCTGTGTTACTGTAATGTCACCAAAAAACAGAGATGGAATTTGGGAGACAAGATTTCCGCCCCATTCCTGTGTCGCTAGGCGTGGCCCTCTCACCTCCACGTAGTCGCGGGCATGGCCCCAGTCTCTCTGCGCATCCAGGTTCCCCAGCTGCAGCTCCTCCTGCTGACCCAGCGAGATCTTGGCCACGGCTCGCGTGATCTTCCTCGTAACGAATGTCTCTCCTGAAAAGACACAGACACAAACACGCACACACACAAAAAGAAAGAAAAAAAAAAATTTAAAGGGACACTGGTAACAAGATGATCATCATTTCTAAATGTATGTCACGATCAGGGAGGCTCTGAAGCATGGTCAGGGAAATTCATGTGCATTGCGTGCATCTCAGCACACAGAAGTACATGTAATTCCCAAATCAAAAAGACTATTACATTCTTCTGTGAGAACGTGAAGAGATATCTATATCTAAGACCCAGAAGTGTAGAGATACCATGGCAGTGGTGGCTCCAAAGGGGGGGGGGGGGGGGGGGGGGGGGGGGGGGGGGGGGGCGCATCGGGCACGTGCCCCCTCTTTATTTTTTTTGCTAAAACAAAATAAATGAAAAGAAAAAAAATGGGGGGGGGGGCGTGGGACCCCCTTTACTTTTATAAGGTCGCCTCCCCTTTACAGAATTCCTGGATCCGCCCCTGCATAGAGTGGGAAGGCTGGTCCGATTTGGTAAGATTCCCATAACAATTTCTGTACAGGTGTATCACTGATCTCTATGTAAGTACACATGCAGCTGAAGAACCTCAACTTTAGTTGACCGTTAAAGGTACTAGCCCACATTTGCAAACCCACAAAAATCGAAACTGCATAAAACAGGTCCAATATGACTTCAAGTACAAGTTATAAGCGTTACAGTAACATACTTCACCTGTCGCTCTTTGTCTATACCATTCGATAAAAGAGAGAAAATCATCGTTTTAAAATCAATTTTCAAACCGGGTCGACCCGACCCAAAATCGAATTACGAGCGCGGGCTATAGCTACGTACATTGTACATGTAACATGTACGTGGACCGGAGCTAGCGAGCGTTATACGCATGCATACGGATTACGGTGCATTTTCATTTATTTTTATGAAAGTAATGGACTAATTGGAACGAAATTTTGCACAGGTGTTACTGCAATCATACCCAAACTCCATGCTAACTATGAGACCAATTGCTGCAGGTTTACAAATGTGGGCTAATACCTTTAACTGATGAGCTATGTTTCGAGGCACATAATTTGCTGACTAGTGCTATCTGTGTTTTTTTCATGTACCCTGGCGAGCAGCGAATGAATTGGGCCACCCATGAATCGCTGCGGTTACCGGGTCTTTAATGGGAGCCTCCTGAAAAATCAAGGGGACTTGGCAGTTCTGCGGTAAAAGACAGAAAATCAAAATCATGAAGTATGTGATATCATAAAACATCTGCATTGAAGGAACATTAAACCCAATATGGCCTTATTTTTACCTAGGGTGGCCTAGGTAAAAATATTCATCCATGTGCCCCTGTCATTAACATTACCTATGCACTACCAGGTACACTAGGCTCAAGAGAGACACCAAATTGAACCCAGGCTTTCGCACTGAAGAGCCTTGGCCCCTTACCAATATACCAAATTCCTCTAACTCTCATATCTGAGTATATATTTTTCACTTGTGTTTTTTTTTTCTTTCTTTCCATTTAATCCACTGCTTCAGACTGTTTGCTGTGCAAAACACGTCTGGCTGTAGGCTTTAATTTTATGGGCACCATACAATGTATGTGAATAGCACGCCACAGAAAAAAAAAAATGTTGTGCCATAGTTGTGACTTGCTTTTCATTGCTCCCCAAACAGAAAAGTTTTGATGAAAATTCTTTAAGCTGATATGTATTAGGGGATAGAATATGTAAATGATGACTGGTGTGGAAAAAGAACATAAAGAATGGCTGATCCAAAGGGTTAGAAATGCTACTGATCGGGAAAATATAATATGTTTTTTTTATATAAGTGCTGAGACAGACTAGTAGAATCCCTGATATACAATATACATTATGCTTAAATCTTACGGCTAGAACTTTACATGGTATATATATGCCCTAAAACAAAAGTCATCTTGTGTTCTACATGTATTAAAATGTACATTGTACAAAATGTACATACACTATGTACGAAAGTGTACATGTGTAAGTTTGTCAAATTACTTCAAGAGTGGCGGATGCCTTTAACTTTGAATTTTCCTTGGTTGCAATTTTTTACTGCATCACTGATGAGCTCAAAGCCCACAGTTAAACTACATGTATGCAGGCTGCGGATGCCCCAAACTGCATAACCTCATTTTATGATGCATGGCTTTCCCTTGTTTACTATTTGCTTTGTATGCTTACACAAACATGTTTCATTGTAGGAGACCATCTACAACTATAAGTATTTTCTGCCTATGGGAGAACATCTACAAGTTTAATTTTTTTTTTTTTTACCTATGGGAAAATATCATAAATGATCCCCTATTGCATGATTTTGCTTATCCAATGGCTGACTTGTATTTGACTAAACTATTAAAAAAAAATAACCTTTCATAATCACATTTTATAGTTGATAAAATTTATGCCCATACAAAAACTCATACAAAATTTACTCTGAGAGGTACACACTTGTAGAACACTTTCCCCGAGGCAGATCAGTGTACATGAAACAGTCTTTAACTCCAGCACTGGCCAGGCCTTACCTACTAGCTCTACCTAAATCCCTTAATTCATTATGAATGAAAGGCAAGCAAGCCTGGATTACTACCCATAAAAGTTGTAAGTGCCTGCTCATGGGTATTACAAAATAAAAGGGAAAACACTACACACTCTATTGTACTTGCATTTGTGCTTGAAGTCTCACCGGGGGGGGGGGGGGGGGGGGGGGGGGGGGGGGGGAGGGGGGAGTGGGTGAGGGGGGAGGGGGGAGGGCAATTGACTCTTCCTATTGCATGCTTTGTTTGGCAATCATTGGCACTCAAGCTGGCTGGAGTGCTCTTTTCGCTAATTGGTGTGGATGTCTGGACACTCACTGTCAATGAATGCAGATTATCTAATCCCTCCTAATCCCCTATTGTGTCATCATGGCCTTCCTGTTTGACTGAGGCACGTTGCTACACCTGAGTGGGCTTGCTAAATTTAGAACTGGGCTGAGTTTTAATGGATTGCTAAATGCTGGTTTACAAAAAAGAAAGAAAAAAAAATTGGCAAGGGAAAGCTAAGAGTCTAGGCACATAAAGGGTTAATCAGTAAGAGAATTCATTACAATACGAGACTTTCTGAAACATTCCCTTGAGAGTTGTTGGCAGGAGATTATCTGTAGTCGGGCATACAGTACATGGCTATGATATACTTTTTAATATATCTGAACAAATTTTTAACAGGCGTTGCACCTGTCTGCACATCTACTGTAAAAGTCGAAATTTTCACGGTGCAGAAATTTTTTACGCATTTCGCGAGATATGAAACCACCGCAAATATAACGTGCATAAAAGCGCTCAAATATTTTTGCTTTGATATGTAAAAATATTTCATCTCAATTCTGCAGAAATGAAAGCATGCCAAATTCATTTTTACCCGCATGATCGAGAAAAATTACTCACATGCTAATTTCCAGTCTGACAGTATCTAAGATGGGTGAATGACACTGTACATAAAGCTTAATATTGCACTGAATAGTACCTTAATCATCTGACAAGCATGCACTGAATTTCGTCTAAATCTTGGCCAAATTGTCACTTGGTTGAAAAGGTACTGAAAAAAAAAGGTGCACCAGCTAAAATTTATGCATACAACGTATATCCATCATGGTATTGATGCTCTATCCACAAAAACCACTACAATTACTTTATAGCCCCATTGGTTATCACTAGCACTTTAGCTTGCCATAAATCACTCAACAACACAAAAAAGTCCCAGTGTTAAACTTGAAGCTGCCCCCTCCTTCTCCCCCTTCCCTCCCCTCCTCTCCCCTTCCATCTCCCCACCTCCCCCCCCCCCCCCATTGTTGGTCATGCCTACCAATTCATTACTTGTAACTTCCAAATAAAAAAAAAGTGACTTTAACTACTTCCACTGCAGTCTATTCATTTTAGTGTGAGTGTTTTTCTTTTCTAAACAGTCAAAACTAATTGCTTGCCCTTGTAACATTTGTGCTACTAGACTCAAGGCCCTGAGCATCCCCTATTTTGTGACACACACGGATCGTATGTGCAGTGCCGCTGCACATTTTGTGCGCACGTTTCGCGTTACATATGGATCATTCGTGCATCACCTCATCACGTTCTGTGCACACATGCGGTCGCTGAATGCTCAGTTGGGCAGGGGTAAAAAAAAAGAACATGGCAAAAAACGCCCCATGTTCATGAGAATGGCTTCCAAAAGTGATCCTGACAATCACCATTCTCCCATTGTGCTTCACTTGGAGGAGCAAGAATGGGTGGAGCTCCCACTACCATTCGGGGTAAAACCATAAAATTAGGATAAATTAAATTCTCCTCACTTGTGCACTCACACGGATGATTGCCAGGAATTAAACTTGCTGAAAAAAAAAAAGAAGCTTGTTCATGCACATTAATTCATATATATGCAAAACTGTAATGCAGACAGGCTTTAATTCACAGCGTTCATGGCTCATAAATCTTTATCAGAAATTTATGGGATTTAAGTCACTGCATTCAAGGCTCGTAAAGGTCCCAATATCGTTTTACACCCATTCTGTTGTGATGCCAATCAATTTGTATAATTACGAAAAAATTACAACTTCATTTAATTTGGGGGGTATAATTATGCAGAGTGACAGTTTCTAAAGGATGGGCTTCACTGATCATTGATTTTTAGCCTTCTGTGTCTGATGTGAATGCTACATTGTAGCTAAATAACTAATGAACAATGAAACATGATTTGTGTTGGGTATTTTTCTTTTCCTGAAGGAAGAATGAATGGTAACAAATGTGGTTAACTGCATCTGTGGTAAGTATTATCTGGTTGTTCATGACATGTATTTTAAGTAAACAAAAATGAAAGCAAACAAACATCACCAAATTTGACCTACTTCATGACATTTGAATGTCTACATCTATTTTGTTAAACATGACAACAACAAAAAATAGACATAAACATGGTAGACTCTTGATCCTATTCCCATTTGCATTAACCAGAATAACAATGAACAGATGAAATTGGATGGCTGACCTATTCATCCATCTATCTACAATGTACCGGCTCTGTATCTATCTATCTATCTATCTATCTATCTATCTATTCATTTATCTATCCATCCAACCATTTATCCATCTTTCTACAGCTATCTGTCTACCCACTTTAACATATCTGCAGTGTATCTACACTGTCTTGTACATTTACCAAACTATCTATCTACAATGTTACCTGTATCTATCTATCTATCTATCTATCTATCTATCTATCTATCTATCTATCTATCTATCTATCTATCTACCCACCTGTCACACAATATCAACATGTATCGATATCTCACTGTCTTCTTGTTTGTTTAAATCTTGAAAACCTTAACCCCAAAGCAGTTATACACGGGAGATGTCCCTGTACCTCTACGTGGACTCTCGTGGTTGAAGAGGATTCCCCTCTACGTGGACTCTCGTGGTTGAAGAGGATTCCGTTGCAGGCGTACATGTTGTAGGCCTCTCGGAAGTTGACGGTGATCCAGTAGGCGTAGAGCTTCGCCACTCCTATGGTGGTGGTAAGAGACAAAAGTAAGAGGAATACATGAATACATGGCTTATCTAGTCAACTGCCTTTGCTGAAGTCCAGTGTATACTGTGGATGCTGATTAGAGGAAATGCTTTCTTTAAATCCTTCCTGTGCCAATGAGTCAAATACGCACACATTTTTATACACAAAGAGAGCTATAAAAAGTTTTTCTTATTCTTTTCATGATTGTTATTATCAAAAATAAGATCCTTGCTTTCATGAGAAATTCCCCAAATGAAGTCTTCAGCTTTAATAGTATGGCAAATATCAAAAGCCCATGAACTTAATAAATTCTGTCCTGGAAAAAATCATGAAAAACGAGTGTGTGGATTATTTTCCCCTTGTCAGATGTTCATACATCTCTGTATTTATTCATGTTTCTATCAGTTTTTTTTCTCGTAGTAGCAGCGCACAGTCAAAAGACTGCATTAAGTGTCCCATGTCATCGCACAGTCTGTCAATCATATGCTGCACACAGGGTTGTGTACAGAGTACTGAAAATGTCAACTATCACCCCCTGACCTTTGCTCTGATCTGACATTCCTTTGTATCTGGATGACATGCGTAGATATACATGCACATACGTGCACATTCTGACGGTTTATTGATCTACTTGGTGTGTATTTGGAAGGGACATGGCATCACGCCGCACTGAATGTTCAAGTTAACACATACATTGTACAATATACAGTTGCACAATGTACATAAAATTTCTGCATGGAACAAACTGCATGTATTGCTGTGCGGACTTCACTTTGAAGTCAAAGACGGCGGTCGGGTCTTCCAAAGTCACCCCCTCTGGAGGCAAGATAATGCCAACTGGGGGAGGCTTGCGTGATTGGGCCTAATGAGCTGCACCACCAGTATTGTTCATTTGCTATGTTGCGCTCGACTCCTAGCTGTGCCCCGAGGCGACATCATCTTCCCTGGAGGCCTGCTCCTGACAGTTGTAACCATGGCGATGGCAGCTATTGTCCACACTGGCACAGTAAATATTACATGCGCGTGGTCAGGACATTGTAGGCCCCCCCCCCCCCACAGCCTGGTCGCTCAGCCATTTATAACCTATGTTTAGTTTGATTTTTGAAATGGAGATTGTTCCCTGTATTGCATACAAACTATGCACATACAGTGTACACATTGCACCGTAAACTGGCCCGTATTTCAGTAGCAATTTTACCATACAACAGGACTGATCAGAAGCCTACTGGTGCGATGTGTTTTTATCCCAGTGTGCATTCAGTGCATGCCAACACATATGTAAACACGTTGAGATATAATTATGACTACATACGTGGACACAAAATATGCCCGCATCAAATTTTGTGCCACATGTGTGCTACAAGAACTTGAAACAAAAAGAAAAAAAAAATGACTGGGGGATGTTGCCACCATTCAACGCACATCGTACATCAGTGTGCGTAGCATGATTAAGATTGATGAAAAGCAGTCACAATAACATCAAAGACCAGCAAAATATAAACACGTCCCACATTGTAATATTTATATTACGTTTGTACGTCGAGACTTTTGATGATGTACAAACACTGGAGACATGTTTACATTGCATTATCAGTGGGGCTTCAGTTCCATGTATTTGGTATGACAAGACAACCACACAGTTTATTTTACATAATTACTCTCTTGTAGTGTGCTTTCTATGAAGAAGCACTTAGAAATGCTTGGACTGAGCACCATATCGTTATTTCCTATGTGCTATTAAGATTATATTACAGACAACTGTCCTTAATCAATTCATCAGACTTTGTGTTTCTATGAATTTATCTACAGCTCCTTAAAAATAAAGGAAATAAAAAGAGAACTTTTGATTGAAAGAATAGGTTTTAAGCTGAAGGCACATGAGGATATTTTCTAGAATGCCTAATTTTTCAAGTAAGAAAATAGTGAACCATACGGGTACATGTATGATTCACCGGTGGATCATTCTACACAACAATGAGCTTTATGTGGGCCAAGCTACGGAGTCTAAGACTCCAACAGACAAAAAGACAAGACCTGATAATAGGCCATTTCCCCCTTTAACATATTCTCAACAGAACACGCCATTGTCTGGCAGTATGTCAGGGATTTTGACCTTTGCACAACAGGAGTTGAGGGGGTGGGAAGAGGGGGTGGGTGGCTAGAAATGCAGAGACTGCCAACAAATTTTTAAAGGCATAATCTACCATTTGCAGATGAAACAAAAAAAAACCAGCATGAATGCTTTTAAGTTGTTCTAAAATGTGAGTTTGGGATAGAAACAACCACTGTAAAATTTTGAATCTGTATCATCAATGTTAAGTATTGTTAAATACACAAAATGTGAACAGTAGTTATGATAAAATGTTTCCACACTAAACCGTCTTCAGTTATGGTTTAATGAGAAAAATACTGATATCTCCTTATATTTCAGGCTTTATTGCAAAATATTTGATATGGTAAGATGGCTTTGTCATACAACAGATTTACACATATGCATCAATTGTGATATCTTGAACATCTTTTTTTTTTTTTAAATCACTGTTCCCAAAGGTAAACATGATCTTTTAAGTGAGCATCAAATGTAGGGTACATTGTAGAAAAAACAAAATCCATACTGTGATCCATAAATTTTCACGTGCATGAAATTTTTGCAAGGAACCAAGATTCACGAAAACAAAATGCACGTGAAAGTTCCTGACTACACTATGGTGCACTAAATGCCAGTGGCGATTCGTGACAATTTCATGCCACAAATATTTCTGGTTTTACAGTTCTTAGTGACCTTAGTTCCTGCTAAAATTCTTATCAACTCTTCAAGAAAACATTTTGTGCCACACACAATGTACGTGTAAATGAATATGACTGAAAATCAAAAGGCTACCAATCAGTGGCTGAAAACATATAAACTCTGTAGCAGATAAAACATGCCAAGAGCGATTTAGTGAACCACGCTTTTATCGAGAGCGGGTGGGGACGATTGTATTACCTCAATGGTCCTATCCACTAAAACCCAATCATCAGTACTTTGGAGTTTTAAAATTACTTGCCTAATTGATTATCACACAAATTTTCACTTGGTATCTCAGTACAATAAGAGGAAATAAGCAAAATTTGAAAATGCAAAGAGATTGGTGCTTTAAGCTACCGATGACCGACACGAATGCATAAAGATTGTGTGCCAGGACCATGTATGGATTACACTTGAGAGTTAAGGATAATGACAAAATGATAACGAATTGACTTTGAGATCACAACGCATAGATATCATCTCTTTGCAGCACTGCACTCCCTGTGACCTTGGATCGATGCGATGCGAGGCAACGCTGACCCCATTCTGAGGGGAGCTATAATACAAAGACTGCTTTCCCCTCCAAGTATGCGTACAGTAGTACATACATTGTGGTGATGTACATGGCCTCAAAACCTGCATTCTAATGACATGGAACTAGAGCAGAAATAATGCATGCATGGATATTTTGTTTGTCTTTTCACCTTTTTGCACACTGATTAAGATACACACCGACCTACTGTATGGTGAACAAGCGATGAAATGACTGTACACACGGCTATGTACTTAACGTATGTTTACATTATCCAGTGCTGCAACAGCTGGTTGTGATGCATATGCAACCTAAATATGGTTTTTTTTTCTCTCTTTTTTTTTTTATCTTGTCTGTACATTTTCTGCCTCTGCATCATCTGGTCCTGACATCTTGCTGTATACCCATTACATCTTTTTTCTCTTTTTTTTTCTCTTTTCCTGTTTTTTGTTTTAGTCTTTTTTCCTTTTCTCCCTCTTTCTCTCTTTTCAAATCAAACTCTGGAGTTGAATGCTTGCCTAAAATGGTCGACTAAATATATATATCACTGGCAATTAATCTTCCTCAGCTGAACAAACACACAAACACATAAATTGAATTGATGAATTACATATATGAATTAATGATTAGGTGAAAATCCCTGCTTTTACAGCGCACCTACCGCAGGGATCGTATCTGAACATGCTGTGTAATCACTCCACTCTCTGGGATAAAAGCAGACTGGTTGGATTTAAAATTTCCGCTGCATGCATGCTCAAAATCTACCACTGAGATGACCAGCTCCTGAATGGGGCTCCCACTGCTACAGCGTACACCTGGTTAGAAAGGAGTGCATACAATGCATGATCCAAGTGGATAATAGTGTCTCAATGGAGGAACTTTAGCACCCCTGCTGGGTACAAACTCTCCATTTCATATCAGGAGTGAACCCCATAGGGCCTCCTGATCACCAGACCTTAATACCAGCATGCTGCATTAACTGCAAACTATCAAACGATGGTGGGTCTTTCATGCTTGTGTAAGATTTTTTAAGAGCAGCTACAAGTGTTGCACACTGTGGAGTAATAACCCTAAAATCAAGCAACACACACAATAGAAATGAGGCAGATCGGTCGCCATTACCGTACGGAGATCGCGGGTAGAAGGGCGTCGTCTCCTTCTGGGGGATCTCCTGCACCTTGCCGTACATCTCGCTGGTGGACGCCTGGTAGAAGCGCACGCTGGAGTCCAGCCCGCACGTCCGGATTGCGTCCAGGAGCCGCAGGGTCCCGACTCCGTCCACGTTGGCCGTGTACTCGCCCATCTCGAAGGACACCTAGGTGTTGGCAGAGCCACGGAGGAAAGGCAATCGATGGTAAAACAAAAAAGATTTGAACACATTCAAATTTTGACATCCCTCTTCCACTCATTTTACACTCTTTTTGACATCACATAAATGTTCTACCCTTTTTGCCTGGAAACACATCTGTTTAACTATTGCGATTTTTACACTAGTGTGTGACAGTATCCTTTTTGCTTTTCTCAGTATATAATGCATGGTAATTTTGCAGTGTATTCCATTACTATATATTTCCATATTTCACCATTTATTTTTTTTCTTCACTGACAAATTGTATAATGTACAAAGAGACAAATAACACTAATAAGTTGACCATTTTATCATATATTTAGTAACTTCCACGCATATTTCATAGACATTTAAATGAAGGATTTTTGAAACTTTTGAATTGAACTGAAAATTCAATTTAATATTGGACATTATTTCGCTATATATTATCATATATAATTTATATATATTATAATATATATATTATATTATTATATTCGTTATATTTCGATAAAATATAAGTATCCTCGGCATGCATAATATCATTAGACAGAGAGAGCGAGAGAAAAAAAAAAAACAAGCAAGAAGAAATTAGTTTGACCAAGAATTGTTCAACAGCACAATACATCAAGATAAGTGACCCGGAAATATCCATTATGTTTCATGCAACAAGGGGGAAAGTTTGTTGTCACTCATATCCACTACATTTAGTTTACATCACATACAATTTCACAACATTGGATAGAATATGAGAAAATAGTGCAAGAGTTGGAAATGAGGGCATTACCTTTTGGTTTCCTAGGAAATGAGACCATCAAAATATAGATTGGGGGGGGGGGGAAGATGGCTTTACACTCACCCGAGCCACAAGATAAATTTGGTCTTGATGTAACTACTCCATGATGAAACTGAAGGGCATATCATTAACTTAATTGTAACAGTCTCTTCAGGCTTCCTCTTTAGAGCTCCTACAAACAATCACCGTCATTTCGCCTCTACACATACAGTAAATGTGAAACTCAGTTCCTCAGTCTTTGAAGAGCCAAAACTCTTGAAGTGTACAATACCCTGGAAGTCAAATTTGTGTACAGCTAAAATACACACACAAAAAAAACCCAACTATGATTCACCTATGATACAAATTTGTAGCTCTTGAAAGTATACATATTATTTTGATAAATCCAATCATTATCTCTATAACAATTCGGCACTTGTGCTCTGCATGTTTAAGTTCTGCTCTGTAAGCACCGGTACTAATGTATGAATGTTCTAGGTATGCATTATATCGAGATTCAATGTTGACCGTTTAGCTGACCGCACACACATTGCATATCACTATGGTTCAAGACGCATAAATCGGAAAAAAAAAATTGATGGCACAATCATTGGATGGAAAGAATTGGGTGATCGACTAGTCTTATTTCAAGTCATATTTGTTTTTGAATACTCTTCAAAATTTACATTTAAAGAGGGTATGACTCAAGTACATTCTACAAACATTGGCAAACATACTACTCAGGGTATTGGTACACTTTAGACTTACTCTAAGGAAAATCTCAAGACTTACCTACAAGTATAGCATATCTTTTTAATAACTTTAATAACACAGATACTCTATAACTGTAGGCAAGTCTTTAGTGTACCAATACCCTGAGTCGTATGTTTGCTATATTTGTAGAATATATACAGTATGTACCTGAGACATACCCGTACTGAATGACTGACATTCTCATGTTAAACCCTGTAATTATCATTCTTTTGTTATTTTGTTTCTACCTTTCTTTCTTTTTGTTATGTCCTGAAGCAGCTTGAACATTTAAATTGAACACACACAGTGCACTAATCAATATGTGTAGTTAAAAGACCACAAAACTAAATGAACTGTTAGTACGTGCACTAGTAGTTGACTTCAGAAGTGTACAGTATTGTACTGGCATTGAATGCATTGTGTAACTTTCTTTCACGAATCCTGGCTTCTCACGAAATTTATGAAAGTTTCAACCAACTTCTGGTTTCACAATACACACTGCACAGAACAAACAGTCCTCCTCCACTTTTTAATATGGGTAAAGACGATGCTTGAAATCTACAGTCGGCCTACTGGGACCCTCATTCACACACCGGTGCCGCAAGGATCCCAAGGGGACCGGCCATACTAAGTGAATAACACGGCATCATCAACCTCAGTGAATGATTCCTGTCAAATGTGATCATAACCCTACAAACAGAACAGAGACCACCCCTGAAAACTGCCACAACCAATTCTCATCTATCCTCAACATTATACATGGAGTATATCTAGACACGCAACTACTACTACGGGCATGCTGCTTCCATATCTGGAAAAGTTGGGCATTTCTGAAATTGCTGTACCGGCCCTTTGGGGCGTTGTTTCTGGCCCGCCGTATGGAATACAAATAATGTACTGTTTAACATCAGCAAAACAAACAAAAAATAACTTTGTATCACTCCTCTCATGTTTGTATGAATTCTGCTGAACATTGATAAAATGTCATCCTGAATGCAGTTCTTTAAAAAGAGACGACAGTGCTTCTGACTTCAACAATTCAAATCCATCCAGCATACTTTCCTCTCGAAGGCCTGATTTGGCAACATGGCTACCATTGTCACGAAACAAAAACACAACAACACCCTATTCTCACCTCCCAAGAGTATTTAAATGTATTGTTTACCACTGGGAGCAGTGATTTTTTTTTTTAATGCTTGAGTTATCACATTTGATACATATGTGTATGTACCATCCCAGTATAGCTTCCTACGAAAAGCTGCAACAGGGATTACTTCTTCAAGGTTCACGGTGAGTTGTATCACAAAACATTCTACCATATGAAAATTTTGCAATAAAGCCTAAAGTATAAGAAGATATTACCATTTTGCTCAATAAACCATGACTGCAGATAGTTTATTCTAGAAAGATTACAGTAAAACTATTGTTCACATTTTGTAAATTTAACAATTCTTCACATTGATTACACTCATGAACATTTTTGCATTGGTTATTTCCATCCCTCACTCACATTTTAGAGCTATTTTGAAGCATTAAAGCTGTTTTTTTTTTTTTTTTTTGTTCATCTGCAAATGGTAAATAATGCCTTTAAAGTTCTAAAAGAAAATGACACATTTGACAATGTCAACCTGTTTGCAGGCCATCGGTACACATTACATTTAAGCGATTCTGTTCCCCCTGTCCCTAAGATTAGTTACTGCCAGGTTTGATTAAGTAAACTCAATTCATGGGCTTCACAGAATGAAGATGGAACAGGTAAAGAGACTGTGAGAGGATGATGAAGATTGACAGATGACGGAGGAAAGACGAATTGCAATGACATTGTGGCACTGGAGTCCTTGGTTCCCATGAGCCAAAGATGCTACAGAATGCTATGCTGTGCGATCATCTACACAACTGAGCAACCATATCTATAATTGTATATTCATGTAGTGTGGAAGATTCAGATTCAGATATGGCTTTAGATGGTACCTTCATCCTGTAGGATGTCTGAAAGTGACACCCACAGCATTGCCCAGAAAGACTCGGAGAAGAAATTTTGCTGTGAGTGTTTGTAATTTTGCAACAAACTGAGAGAACAGAATTAATGATGGTTATAGTTGACTTTTAAAAAATCTTTTCATATACCATTCCCCAATTGCTATAGACACTGGAATAAAATCCACACTTGCTGTGCACTTAGGGCCTACACCATTCCCTGGGGAGCATTCCAGCTAGACCACCATTTTCACTCTTTTTGTGCTTTCAATGGACAGAAAACCTCATGCCATTGTACACACTGTCCAAAGTCCCTGGTATGGAAGAGAAATTACAGGGCCCATGTGCGCTCCAAAACCACATGAACGTTCAGCATCCTGTCCAGTATCCATTTAATACACATGGGTCGAGATGAATGTGGCTCAATAGCCTATGGTCTTGCTCAAAGATACACACCATGCCACGGCACGGCTTGAACCTTGGACCTACTGAATGATGAGTCAGCGCACTACCCGCCATACCACACAACCTCTCATTAGTTTGCATACCAGGTAAAGTTTGGATCGACATTTCACTTGATGAAAGTGGAGTGCCATCCAGGTGGGCAAAAAAAAATCAATTGTGACGAAAATTGGCACAAAGTGATGAGGAGCAAAAGTAAAACCTGATGAGTCAGCTTAATGGTGGGACGTGTTGGCACATGAACTTGACAACATTGAATGGCAGCGAAACCACTCATGGGAGGAAGAACTGGCAAGAATTCAAATTGTAGTAAACAAGACCAAACACGCATATCAACCTGGATGGAAAAACCCTAACCGCAGATCAAATTCATGATATTCAATAGGTCATGGAGTCTCGGAGACAGAACAATTGGCAAATGATTTCGTAGCTTCAGGACGCAGAAAGTAACATTTGAAGAAATATGAACAGCCTGCTTAATAGCACTTTGTGTGATAATCGTGAGAGGCAGAACTTGAAAGAAGGTTGCTCTCATTTTTTCCATCTGACAAGAAGGCCAGATAGCTCATATTCAGCAGCGCTGTGTAGCTGGTCTTCCATGGGGTCCAGTTGTGAGTACTTGGGACAGACCACTTCACCGGGTTATGCATCCTGCTCTATGCAATGAATGAATGAAGCAGGCTCTTGCACCATTGTGCGTGCAGGAGTTGTGACCGTCTCACACACGGGACCTCCATTTTATGTCCTATCCAAGGGACAGAGCAATTGCCTCTACATCTGTACAAGAGGGGACCACACAATAACACACAACATTGCTCGGTAATGCTCACTTGGGTTCGAACCCTCGCCAAAACCAGAGCCATATGATTGAAAGGCAGATATAATGTACGCTACCAACTTAACCACCTCGCCACCCTCAAATTGCACTCCATCAAATCAATAATGATGATACCATTACCAAACACTGGTGCTTTTCGTCTTCTTACAATAAAAAAGAGACAAATATATAAATATATTCATATGAAGACTCTCTGATACAGGAGTGCATGCATACAGTACAAGCAAAAAGCACTGAATAGCAGTTTGGGAATATATTGTGCCATGAAATATTTTGAAGTTGATTTGAGGCAAAAAATAGACTGGAAGAGCCTTAGGTAACCCTCTGGGGATCACCATACAAAAAAAAAAAAAAAAAAAAAAAAAAAAGAGAGAGAGAGAGAGAAAATCATTGATTTACTGTTCACTATGAAAACAGGAAGCCAACAGAGACTACAGAGCTGACGAGATGGGAAAATAAGCAATTGAAAACAACAACAGCAACACCACCACGATGTATCACATGCACAGGACAGGCGAAACCTTTGAACTTTCAAAAACCCAATTCCAAGAAATCGATATTCACGCACCATGCGAGATGGTGGTGGATGTACAGCATGGTTGCATTTTGCCAGACCACAGACAGTAACGTTTTTCCTCACATGACCTGGTTCAGAAGAGTTGTACAAGTAACTGCACATGCACAAATGCAAGAGGTACAAGTACACTGTAGCACCTATACTATACTATATACTATACTGTATGTACAGTGCGTATCTGCATATGCCTTTTGATTTGTATTTTCACCTGCGACAAACACACTTTTATTTTTCCCTCTATTCTCTGCGCAATATCATGATCATTCTGTGCAAACAGTCGCAAGGGCAAAATCAAGAGATGTAGTTACGTATATTAAGGGGATGTGAGCATCAATCGTGATGAATATTATGATTGTATATCATATCTTAATGCTTTAATTTAATCTGTGCTTACTGATTTTCACTAAGTTCAATTAGTTCAAATGGTTAACCCGTTGAGGACGAGTCCCGAGTATACTCGGGCAGGTGTCTATGGGAAATGCGTGTTGTAGCAAAATCAGTCCGTCCTCAACGGGTTAAAATATCTATTAGATTTAATAATTCAGTAGTCTGGTAAGTCTAATTACTCTCATTAACATATATCTCTGTTAAATGTTAAAATGGTTACATCAATTACTTGGTATAATATATCAATTTTACAAATTGTAGATGTTAACTGAAAAATTAAAGTGTGTGCACACCAATTCATTGCTGTGTGTGTTAATGTTTGTGCAAGAAACGAGAGCATTAAAAATGAATTATATACAATGGAATACAAGGAAAAGTAGAAATTACGCGGTGCGTAATATATGTCCCCGCCGGAAGTAGCATTTAGTAGCAAAATGTACAATATAGGTAAAAAGATGAAGGTCAAAGGTCAAAGAAGTCAAAGGTCAAACTTCTATGTAGAAATTTTGAAGCCCTCACCTAGTGCCATCACATAAAGCAAACGGAATCGAAATCGGGTTAGAAATGGCGAAGGAGTAGCATTTGGTAGCAAAATGTACAATACAGGTCAAAAATCAAGGTCAAAGGTCAAAGAAGTCAAAGGTCAAAATTCTGTGTAGAAGTTTTGAAGCCCTCACCTAGTGCCATCACATAAAGCCAACGGAATCAAAATCGGGTTAGAAATGGCGAAGGAGTAGCATTTTGTAGGCAATGTACAATATAGGTCAAAAATCAAGGTCAAAGGTCAAAGAAGTCAAAGGTCAAAATTCTGTGTAGAAGTTTTGAAGCCCTCACCTAGTGCCATCATATAAAGCAAACGGAATCAAAATCGGGTTAGAAACGGCAAAGGAGTAGCATTTTGAAGCAAAATGTACAATATAGGTCAAAGGTCAAGGTCAAAGGTCACAACTGAAATTCTGTATAGAAGTTTCAAAGCTTCTATGTAGTGCTATCATATAAAGCAAACGGAATCAAAATCGGGTTAGAAATGGCGAAGGAGTAGCATTTTGAACATTTTGATCACACACGGACGCACACACGGACGGAACGGACGGACACACGGACGGACACATGGACACACACACGTACGGAGCCCGTTTCATAGTCCCCTGCTCGAACTCGTTCGGCGGGGACAATAATATAGATGTTTCCTTGTTAGAACTGCTACAACAGGGCAAGTTAATCTGAGAAGAAGTTAACTTTAAAAAATGACAAATGAAAATAAAAACAGGACAGACACCTAATGTGACAATATTGCAAATTTTGAGTAAAGTTGGACAATACAGTACAGCCGGTGAGAAAGCTATCATTGCATTTCATTTTGTACCAAGGAGCCCTAACACATAATTGCTATTCCATTTACACGTCCAGAACAGCTATAAATAACTTTCAATTTTTTTAGATACTTGTAGAGTCATTTCTTTTTTTTAACTGTCTTTGATGATATTGAGCTCGAGCATTTGTTCTTCAATTACAGGTAACGTAAGCTTGTGTGCTTCTAACACACCTCAGTGCTGTTTCCGTACTGGGGGCTTTTTTTTTCTCTCTCTCTCTCTCTCTCTCTTTAATGAAGAGGGGAAATTTGTAATCAATATTTGTTTGATATACAAATGCTATCTTGCCCCATTATAGTGCTCCAAAGCCTGTTATCAATCTCATCAAAAACAGTCTCATCCTCAGCGTTCAAACGATTTCAACAACTTGGCACCAGAACCGCAAGTCGGTCAAAACTCGGATGTCTCCGTGCCGACATATTCAAGTTCATAAAGACACAAGAGTTTGCCATAACAAAAATTGCCATAACAAAAATTGATGGCGACATCCAGTGCACTTCCTGTACATATTGTACTACCATGCCACAAGGGCAAGAAATACCATCAGTGTGCACGGTGCAACACTCCTGAAGAAGGGTGCAATATTCCAGAGGAAAGGTGCAATACTTCAGAGGAAGGGGATTAAGCGTCCCTCAAAGGACCCAAACAAATTACATTGTATGACCCATGTTCTGGCTGGAGATTTAGATAATGTATACGCTATGACCATGGATTATAAAAAATGTGTGTAATAATCATGTATTAATTTGTTCGATTTGTATGCTCTTGCAGCAGTTCACATATCAGTTCTGACCGAATAACATTTGCACTCACGAAGAGCCCCTGCAGTGTCATTTCCTTTGACTTTCCTGTGCATATTTCTACTCCTTGAATACCCCATAACGAATACTAGCATCTTTACTGAATTCACAATCCATGGTTATGTAAATGCTTTATCTAAACCGCCATTAAGAAATTGGGTCTGTACCAATAGGAGAGGTGAATATTTAGAGTTGCATTGACGGTCTTTAGATAAGAGTTATTTACACCATCCCCTGTGTCAGTGTTAACACACGGTTAAGTTATTAATACACGAATACAGTCACAAACACATACACACATGCGTGCGCATGCGCACACCCACATACAATGTACCGTAAACGCACATGTATGTACACCGTACACATTTGCATGACATTTAGGGACAACGAATACTGCTTACATCGTCACGTGCTCCATAGAATGCGGTTTACCCGGCACTTTGTACTTCACTGCAAGATGCACTGGCATATATGTAAAAGCTTGATAAAAAGCAACAACATACATATACTCACATGTGCAGTTTGTCACTTATAGGACTTAAAGGGACTGTACAGTACTGGTTGAGGTAGGGATTCATGTTTTGAACATTCCTAAGTGAGATAATGAGAAACCTCTTATGAAATATGAAAGAGCATGTAATTTTAAGAAGGATTCAGCGTTTATTTGATGAAAATTGGTTTTCAAATGGCTGAGATATCAAAAAAAGTGCTAATAATAAAAGGCGACATGCCCCAACTTTATAAGTACCTCTTTGTTTCACCTTGTTTTTGGATATCTCAGCCATTTCAAAACCGATTTTCATCGAATAAACTTTTGATACCTCTTAGAATCGCATGCTCTTTGACATCTCATAGAGTGGTTTCTGAATATCTCACAAAACGTTAAAAGCTAAATCTCCACCTCGACCAGAACTGTACACACCCTTTAAACATGTATCGGTGTATATCCATAACCATAAATGTAACACTGAATGTGGGGGGGGGGGGGGGGGGGGTTAGCGACAGGACAAGGGAGTAAATTAGTAAAATAATCAAATATTCAATATCAGTTGACCTCATAAGCAAGCCACAAGCAAAGCAGTTATTTTTCTCTTGCACTGTAGCTATGCTGATTCATGAGCAGATTTCTGCGCAAAACATTACAATTAATGTATAGAGTCAAACCTGTCTATAGCAGCCACCCTAAGGGAGATGAAAAAAGTGGCCATTGTAGACAGGTGGGTGATATATTCAGGATCGTTAACATGGCTTTTCTCTTGGGGGAAATTGTGTTTAGTGGTCAGATGCAGCAGGTGGCTGCTATAAATGGTGGTCGCTACAGACAGGTCTGACTGTATACACGTGTATAATATTATATTTCTCTTTTTATTTAACTCCTTACCATGAACACAATTCAAAGCGGTTTAGTATAAATGCAGAGGAAGGAAACCTAATCCCAATAGCACAATTGCTGAGCAGAATGGAATTGAAGCAAAGCAAGTATCTATCCATTTGTAAGGGGGGGGGGGGTGTGGGTGGGAGTCTGCTGAGGGCTTAAACAATCCAAGTTTTCGCCTTTCACTCTGCTCATTATCTGACGTGTGTGGTAATTATTTTCAATTTCAGTTATACAATGTCAAATAATTCTGATGGTGTAATCAACATATTTCTCCACTGTAGATTGATACTGTAATTTCCCCTTGTATGCCCAATTATGCTGTTTTGATTGCAATAGGCAAAATGAAAATTATCTCTTTGATTACAGCAACATACACAATACACCCCTGCTAACAAAGCATTTAGGCATGCACAACCAGCTTGCATTACATTTGTACTTGCTACATACATATAATTCTAATACTGAAAACAAAAAGAACAGTTATACACAGGCAATGACCATTTAACGTTCTGGATCACAACACCGCTGGGTTACAAATAATTTGGAGAATGCGCATGTCCTCCAACAAACATCATGCCATTCTGCACTCCTTTATCACAAGTAGCATGCATTCACAAACAGAAAAACTGAGGGCTAGGAACTTTTAAAGCGGATGGGGCTAATGACGGCTGGGGTTGGTGGTGGTGGTGGTGTTGGTGGTAGGGGTGGGGGTAGGCTGCGACCACGCCCTCACTGCTGTACCTTAACGTGACTCTGGGCTCCAAGGTTGTAGATCTCTGTCGGTCTCACGCGACTGATGATCTTCACCAGACACGTGCTGTCAGTCAGGTCTCCGTAGTGCAGCACCATGGCTGGGGTGGGTGGGCAAAACAAGGAAAGAATTAAAGCTAAAACATAGTACTCAAAAGGGCTAAAAATGCATCTTTCACTGATTCAAGTTTAATAGCAGTATATCAGAAAGCTCCCCTAAGAAACTTGCCTACTTGTCTGTTTGTTTCTTATGCTAAAATAAACAGTTCTACAGCCATATTAGAACTATATTTCACTGTCAAAAGGGGATGAAAAAAGAAAGAAGATGAAAGAGACAGTACATAAACAGTGAATGCTTTAAGTGCGATGGTACCGTACAAGATTTCACACAAGGTGAAAGATAGTGGTGCTCCATTCAACCAGGCAAAGTCCAGTTAAATACTGTGTATGTGATTTCACGAGTGGTTAAATTCTTAATCATGGAGTCCTGTACTGAACGGAGAAGTGTACACATGTACGTACGTCATATTCACATCGGGGCTCAGGGTCAATATTTTCGTGTGTTTTTAATTTCGCGAATAGCACCTGACTCGCGAAATTCGCGAAAAGCTAGAAACCTTGCGAAATATTTGGCGTATACTGTAGTATGCCTCATCCTTCAAGGAGTGCGAAATCTTGTTCCATTGCACAAGTAAAGACCATGCACTATTTGTTTTATACAACACCTCAAACGTCAACAGATGATGTCCACACATATCCTTGAATTTAGCACAGAAATGGCAACCATTTTCCTTGAATAGCGACTGAGTAACACAGTCACAGTCAACTGTGTCGACTACTGTACATACTTACACGCAAAATGCTTGAAGTTGTTAACAAACTGAGTGACAAAATACACGCATGGAAGTGCACCTGGAGTTGTTGAGTGCGGGCGTGAAATGTTTGTTTATCGTGACATCAGATCCATACATTGGGACAAAAAGTCTGAGTCAATCTTGAGTTTAACACAGGAGTCAATGGAAATTGGTGATGTCAGCCATGCACTATCAATTTTTGCCATCAAAAAATTGCATGGCTGACAGAGACAGTGCGTGATGGCACTTTAACTGATTGTCATGTGATGGGCAATCAACCAATCCAATAGCTACATTCTCTTGAGGTGTTGTATAAAAACAGAGAGAGAGAGAGAGAAGGAGAGAGAGAATGAAGGAATAAAAAGAAGGTGAGGAGAATAGAAACAGAAGGGTTAACAAGATGACAAAGAGATAAGAAAGGAGGACTAAGTAATCATCTTGAGCTTTCAAATAAACATCTTTCACCATTTTATCATCATCTACCACACAAATTACGCTTTACCATCTGCTTCTCGCAAAGTGATCTTACAGATCATCGCTGGTTTTTCGCATGACAAAATTAGCATCACGAAATGCGTCTCTGCGATTACTGCTCATCTAATTTTCAACATTCGTGGAAAAGTCAGCCGTAACACTTTTATGGCACAACAGGCACAATGCGCAAGTTACAACTTCGCTTCGCATCAATCATTATGTCTAAGCACTCATTAGCAGGAAAAAAAAAATCGCGGAATTTCAACAATACTTTGGCTGTAAAAGGATTTTCTTTAAAACCCATAAATGAGAAAGTGAGTAGAATTCTGTTTTATTATGGAGGATACTGTATGAAGAGAAGGAACATTTTATCTTCTTGTTCCTTGCCATAAAAGAGGAGGATGTTCATAATCATCTTATTGCGGTGCATGATGACGGGAGGAAAAGATACATCATTTTTTTATTTCATTTTTTTACTCTCTGCTCAGTCATGAGAGCTAAAAATAGTGTAATTACATTCCGCATTAACAGGAGGTGAGAATTATGTTTAAGTGTACTTTTACTGTGCCTAATTTGGGTTCTTTATGCTGTTTTACTTCGCTTTAAACTTTCCACTTGTGTACCCAAGAGAAGATGCAAAAATATACACACACCAACACAAATAAACAGATACATATACACACATACATGCATACATACATGCATACAATGTACATATATAAAAATCTTATTTTGCTTTATAGTACCAGGATATGAAAGCTGAGTATCATTCTGTTTTCCCATGCAGGGCATCTAAACAAACACAAAATATCACATAAGTTTGCGCAAAGTGTCTAGAAGTGGGCGCTAATTGTTGTTTCACTTCAAAGTGTCAAGCAAAGTGACAAAACGTTTCGTTTTAGTTTTGTGTTTTGTTTTCTCAACCAATTGCCCAAGAGAAGATGCAAAATGAACACACCAACACATATAAACAGATACACGTACGTACATGTATTTAATTATATGTATATACACATACATACATGCATACATATAAAAATCTTATTTTGCTTTATTGTACCAGGATATGAAAACTGAGTATCATTCTGTTTTCCCATGCAGGGCATCTAAACAAACACAAAATATCACATAAGTTTGCGCAAAGTGTCTAGAAGTGGGCGCTAATTGTTGTTTCACTTCAAAGTGTCAAGCAAAGTGACAAGACGTTTCGCTTTGTTTCTGCGTTTTGTTTTCTCAACCAATTGTAACTGGAGATCGATAGCTGAGCTGAAATATTATGTTTCTCAGTAATCTGCAGTATTTTGCGGAGAGGGCGGATGCATTCAATCATGCGGTTGTGGTACGTGTGGGCTTGTATGTACACACGTATCTGTCATTTTACTCTGCAGAAACAGGATTTCGGAAGTCAGGGTGAAATATCATTGTGTGTCAGATTTCTATTATGGAATGGTGTCGCAAAATCATAATATACGGAGAAAAGTGTTAAAACTCTCATTATGTAGACAGAACATACAAAAAGTAAAAAAAAAAAATTACATGTTTTTCATGCTTCTATAAACAGGAAAAATTTGTCACAATCATGAACACAAATAAGTTGAAAAGATGATCTAACTACCACGCAAATCTCCCACTCATATTTTTACTATCAAATTACCTCAATTTAGCATGATATCAATGTGAAGAAATGCAAAAGGGAAAAACAGTGCCCTGTATAACATATCAAGTCAACCTCTAAATCTCAAGCTGTAGTGCCTTAGGCATGGAGGTTTTTATTTAAAGGGAATGTGCTTACAGTTGCTGTACAAATATACATCTATACACTGTAAAATGAGGGATGTTCTTGTGCATTTTAATTTTGCAAATTTTGTAAGAGCCATGATTTGTGGAATTAAAATGCACGCAAAAAATCTTGCCTACACTATCTATGTGCATTACATGCCTGTGGCAATCGGCAAAAGTTTCATGCCGCGAAAAAGGCTGTCGGCTCCAATTCACAAAAATTTCATGCTACAAATGTATTGTGTTTTACGGTATACAAGAATACCACATGTATGTAGTATAAACATGGATATACTTTGTATATGGATGTATCTGTACATATGCATTTTATTTGTGTATCTTTACCAAGGAAGAGTAGAATTTAGTAAGCCACCATCATATCAACTTATAT
This sequence comes from Diadema setosum, assembly GCA_033980235.1. Classification (NCBI taxonomy): domain Eukaryota; kingdom Metazoa; phylum Echinodermata; class Echinoidea; order Diadematoida; family Diadematidae; genus Diadema; species Diadema setosum. Next base: position 6,925,957 of record CM067066.1, read on the forward strand.
GCAATATGTGATTGTTACTGAAAGCATTGATCTTTCGTTTTTAATCATCATAAAGTTCTGTAACCTTATCCTGTATGATTAATATAGTATTCTGCATGTTTGACTCAACTTATGTTTTTATGGCAGTCCAACTTGTATCTGGAATGGAAGTTTTGCTTCTTCTGTCTCCTATTAAAAGCTTCTGCATTTCATTGAGAAATAAGGCTATAGATGCTCTTTCTGAAAATCCTTTATTGCAGAGACAGTGGGTAAAAAGCACTACTTAACCCCCTGTCACAAAAGGTCTTAACTTGATCCCACTTAACTCCTCAGTAAGAGGGGAGTCATGCATTTCACTGGGACTAAACTGGGTTTTAACTCTGCAGAAAGTTGGGATCAATAAGGCTAAAGAGGCTTTGCCATGGTTTATATTTTTTTTGATATTTTTTGTTTTTGTTTTGTCGAATATATTTGTTTGTTGTTGCGGTCACTGTTGATAACATTTATAGACGTTAACAATGAATGAAGACTAAAGGGTCCTTCTGCCCTCTGACTTTGTGGGGGGGGGGGGGGTGGAACAGACCTCCTTGTTGGTGAGACTTTGGGTCCTTGTACAGGTGCTGAATTCGGCCGGTGTTGAACGAGCTTGATCTCCGCATGATGCCATGGACCTGGGTGAAAAACAAACATATTAGACAGAGCATCACTTCAGAGCTACTTTGGATAGCAATGATGACATCACACTCACCACACTCAAACATTAATATGAAAAAAAGGGTAAAAATGGATAAAAACATCTCATTCAGTACTGCTTTCCTTTTCTTTTCTTTTTTTCAAAATGGGATTGAGCAAAGGAAAGACAATGGCTGCTATAAATACTTCAGCAAAGTTATCTAAAGAGTCCTACAAATAAGGGTCAATGTAAAACGCTATACAGTGGCTCAGAAAAGCATATTCAGTAAGTAATAATGGTCAATGTAAAGCAAGACAATAACAACAATAATATGAAAAATATGTGTAATTACAATCTGTAAATTCAGAAGGGATATTAATGGTCTTAAAAGAATCCAAAACAATATGAAAATAAAAAGGACTTGGCTGTAGATATCTGGACAGGCCTCATTTTAGCCAAGGTAACCTTTTCACAATCTGTAAGCAACCTTGCACCTTTATTACTCAGGAAATAATTGGGGCTATTCCAGAAGGCAATTCTGGCGCGAAATGAGCGGGTCCTTAATGTAAATTTCAACACTTGAGAGAAAAACGCTCTCCCTCTCCGGGGACAGGTCTGGGTGCCTCCGTCACCTTCCACTGGCTGAACTTCCACCCAGGTAAGCCATTTTCTTTCTTACCTCTGCTCACACGTTTTAACGGATAATTTGACATCGAAGCGCTAGCAACAGATGAGAGATAAACATATACATTGTAGTTCATGCATATACATAACAAAGTATAAATCTGATCACTTCAGGTGATATTAGCTCTTCTGTTTGAGATGTCTACCTCCTCAAATTCCTAAATCACAACTTTTAAAGGGGTGTGAAGGAGATACAGTGCAAGTAAAATATGAAAATTGCAAATTACGCCCAAAATAACGACCAAACAATCTCTATGTCCACAATGTGATAGTCAAAAGTTTTCACACAGCCAGATTTCCTCCTTGTCAAAAATTCATGTGTGCACTTTAATACTGTATAAGTGGACATTTCTGAGGTGTTGAAATTTGTGTTAATTTCACGCAACCAGAAACCATCGTGAAAGTAAAAGTATGCAAATATTTTTGCTTGCTACATGTACCAACACTGTAAAAGTGAATATTTTTGCATGAGTAATTTTTCGTGCTCTACCGGGTAAGATTAGTTTCGCATTAACTACTGGAACATGCAGCAAGCAAAAATATTCATGTGCTTTTATTTTTGCGCTAGTTTCTCGTCGTGCAAAATGTGCGAAAATTTCAACACCGCAAAGATTTCAACATTTACAGTAGGTCATGTCTTGATTCCGCAGAATGAGAACATGCAAAACTCATCTTACCCGGGTGGATGCGAAAAAATACACACATGAAAATATCCAATTTTAGAGTACTGTAAAATGCTCAGGAGAGAAATTTCAAGGATTTAATCTTGGTAAATCCACTGAAGTTGGTCAGAGATTCTAATAGACCTGTGTTTGAAGTTGGAACAGTAGTGCTTCAGGAGGCTCCAAACTGATTGTGCATTGCAACTTCTCATGTACGGAGAGCCAATTTGCTTTCATAGAAAATCACTTAAAGAATATGACCCATCTGTGGTGGCATGTAATCCAAAATAAGGAAAGAAATTAGCATGTGGCTCTGAGAAAGCCAGCCCTGTAAGATGTTTCAACCGGAAGTTCTGCATCACATGTCTTTTCATTCTTTCTTTTTAAATTTGAGAGAGAGAGTGACTCTTTAAATAAAATTAGATAAAAGAAAATATCTTAAAGACACAAATGACATACTGGAAAGTTTCGTGCATTACGTGCAAAATGCATTTAGAGTGAAAATAAAAGTGCACAAAATTTTTGCCTTCTTTTCTTTTATTTTTTTATTTTTTTATTTTTTATTTTTATTTTTTTTTTATTTTTATTTTTTATTTTTTATTTTTTTTTTTTTGGGGGGGGGGGGGCTCATGTGTAGTTTTCTTCACATTGGCCTGTCCGGTAGCGTGAACAAGTTTGCTGTCGTAATGGGGACCAGTTACTCTTTTCCGTAGTATGTGCTGCCAATGCCATTCATAGCTGTGGCAGTGGTGTGTTGGTTTGAAGTGCTTGCTCACGACCATCAGCGAAACTAAAAAAATTATATGCAAATTTCATCTTACCCTGCCAAGCACACAAAATTTCCACTTTAAACAGTAGAAATAGGTGTATATGTCTAAGAGTACTGTATACACCGAATATTTCGCGAGGTTTCTATTTTCGCGAATTTTGCGAGTCAGGTGCTATTCGTGAAATTAAAGACACGTGAAAATATTGACTCTGATCCCGAAGTGAATGTGACATACGTATGTACACTTCTCTGTTCAGTACAGGACTCCATAATCGCGAATTTAACCACTCACGAAACCATCGGGAATTCCCGATTCGCGAAAATTTAGACTCGCGAAATATATGGCGTATACAGTATTTGAGCTCCTTTAACTGAGATGATTGAATACCCAGTTTCCTTTCTTTTTTTTTGGCTTTTTTTTTTTTACCTCTTTTACATCTTTGGTCTTCCCCAACATATGTAAAAGCTAGTAACACGCACAAATTCTACAGCTGCCACTCGACAGACATTAAATTAAAAAAAAAAAAATCCAGATGAGGAATGTTTAAAGATTTTCACAACCACCATGGCGGTGCATGTACATGTACATCCTGCATAATGCTAGAAAACTTTACAGAAAGAGAGAGGGAAAGTTACCCAAAACTAATCACTCAGATCGCTGAAGCTAGATGTTGCAAGTTCTCATTACCTTATTACTACAAACATTTCCACGAGAAACAATTTCTTCCTTTCCCCCCCACCTTTTTTTTTTATTGAAGTGCGGGAGCATTTTGAAGAATTGTTTTCCAGTGAGAGGTAAAATATGAATTTCTTCAATTCTACATCTTCACATGGACAATAAAAATATTCATCTTCTCAAGCAAATATCAGCTTTAATGAATGAAAGTTCCATGATGAGATTTCTTGCACAGCTTTAATGGCATCTTTGACAAAACTACAGCTTCTTCGACGAGGTGACCTATCTCTGTTAATGGGAGCCACACTATTAGATAGAGTGAGAAAAAAAAAAGCAAAACAAAACAAAACAAAACAACATCCAAACTGTTTTTTTTTTTTATGGGAAAGAATATCATTCACATTTTGCAATAAAGCAAGAACAGGATGCAATTCATCATATCAGATCCAGGAATGTGGTCAAAAGACTGACACCAAGGCCAGCCAATGTTCATCTCTTTATGGTTTCGCTTTGTTTTTCTTTCCTTTTTTTTTTTGTTTTTTTTTTTCCGTTGGCTGATATGAGGCTCTAGACTCTCTGGAGAGATAGCGAGTCATTGCATTGCATGAATTCTTGTCACTGGAGGCAGAAAACAGAAGAAAAATGAGAAGACGTTTCCACCATGAAAAGAATGAGCTATGGTGGCCCTGAAGTATGCTAGACAACAGGTCATGTGCGCCGTGAATTTTGCGACCAGGTCGCGAAATTCGCGATTTGGGACGCCAAGTTCATGACTCGGGATGCGAATTTCATGACCCGGGACATGAACTTGGCGACCGGGGACGCAAAATTCGCGTCCTTTGGTCGCAAACTTTGTGACTTTGGGTCGCGAAGTTCATGATTTTTGGTCACGAATTTCGCGACCCAAAGTCGCCAAACTTCACGACCCAAAGTCGCAAATTTCGTGACCACAGACGCCAAATTCGTGTCCCTGGTCGCCAAGTTCGTGTCCCCGGTCACGAAATTCGCATCCTGGGTCATGAACTTGGCGTCCCAAATCGCAAATTTCGCGACCTGGTCGCAAAATTCACGGTGCACATGACCTGTCGTCGAGCGTACTTCAGGGCCACCATAATGAACAGACTTAGAGAACAAAGTGACAGCCTCTTTTTGTTAAGATACCTGCATTGCACCACTTAACACATCCTATTATGCAGACATGGGCCTACATTGTACAAACTGTGTGATCATACAGCACACTTTTACATGTATATATGTATAAACTGTATATATGCAGTGTATAGTATTCCTTTTTGAACTTTCAAATTAGATATCTGAACTTCCCATTAGCCTAAACTGGTCATTTATACATGATCATTGCTAATCAATGACTTTCTTTCTTTTCCTGTTTCTTTCAATATTTTTCATCTTATATATATATTATATATATCTTATATATATATATATATATATATATATATAAAACTTCTTTCATAGTCAATTAAATACATGTATTTCTTGCATGATCTCCTATAAACAACAAAAACAACAACAACAACAAAACACACCAAGAAAGAAATGGCTAAGCTTGCCTACATTACAATGTTCACTGTGCCAGGGCTGCCAACATTTCTACATCTGAATCAGGCAGACCACTAACAATGACCAAGGAAGATGCTTGGTTATAACAGGCCTCTCAAGGGGTGAAAATAACTTAAAAAAAAAAAAAAAAAAAATCAGGGAAATTTCATGTTCTTGTCTGAACATTAAGATATATCAAAGTTTCTAGGCAGCCTCCAGAAAAATCAGAGAGAATTGGCAGCTCTGCTGCCCCTGGTTAATCTAAAGTTTGTGGTATCTCGATAAATTGCAAAACTAAATCAATTTGACACTGACTAGATATGGGGGGGGGGGGGGGAGATGTAGTTCTGAAGAGGTGTGGAAAGATTATCTAAAATGTTTGATCAAACTGCAAGCCAGCACAGTAATGCTGTCAGTGGATATAGACTTGTATGTATTGAAAAAAAAAAAAAAAGAAAAGAAAAGAAAGAAACTTGCGATCAGTGAAAGTTGTTTGATATACTATACCGTTCTGGCATACCCACCATGTATCCCTTGTCAATGAGAAACTCAGCCAGGTAAGACCCATCCTGCAAAAAGATGAGACAATGATGATTACATATCGAGTATGATGGTCAACATAGGAGTTATGGAGGAGGTTTAATAAGATTATGGCAAAAACAGAAATTACAACACACACTATAACCACTGCATTGGATCCATAAGAGCTACATGTACCTACCATATACCTTTGATATTTCAAAACGGTAGTCATGGTCAAGAAAAGTCAGAGAAGGCAATTATCGAATACTTGTCAAAGCCTGTATATTGCAAATTGCTGAGAGACTCTCCTAAACTCCTACTAAGAGTGTTGCATGGGACTTTGTAAAATCGTTTTAGACTTGAAAATACTTTTCTTGTAGATGCAGTACATTTTTTGCCAAAGAAGTTCTCTAATGCAAGTCTGAACGCAAACTAGATTCATGTTTCTCCTAACCTTGTTCTCGAACTACAATTGACCAATCATGATCCAGAGATATCTGCAATTGAGTCCTGATTAATTTTGGCAAAAAGCATATTAGCAGCCTGAAAAATATGAAATATGACCTCCAAATCAAGGATGAAATAGTGGAGGTGAGAATAATTATGCATTTATGTCACTTCCATTAGAGTACACGCATGCATGCATGTAGACTGAACGTTGCGTACTGGATTGACCGGTAGAGGAGTTTGTGTCGATATGGGATTTCTCAGCAGGTTTTGGAGGGGTTGTCATGGAAACTCATCCCAGTGTCCGAATATTTCATGACTCTATTAACATGTCAGGGAACTTGTGCCAGAAATCAATTTACCAGTTCATCTGCAAGTCTGAAATCCCTTGTGGTCATTTTAAAGTCTGCCCCGAGCAGGCACCCTAGCCAACAATTTTGCCACTGCTTCTCTCTAACCATTATATGCCTACTCCATCCAATTTGTCATGACAATTTGTTTATCCCCCAAATTTAGGGTAAATCAAGAAAATTGGCCTCATATGTCATGTCTGCAAGCAATCTTGTCCCCTCTCCCACCCCTACACCAACCGCACAGCTACATATCCACAACAGGGGCTGACAGTTCAAATTCCTTACTGCTCATCCACAATAACATCTGGGTGGGAAGGGGGAGGGGGAGGGGGAGGGGAAGGGGGCAAGCGTCTGGAGGGTAATGGTAATGGAACTACCGAATGATCTGGAGGTGGGGGTGGGGGTTAACCACAAAAACCATCCATGCTCTGTTTGGGGGCAGATGGTCCAGAGTGGCGGTTCATCATCCGCCGTTTTTTCGCCAGCGATCCTCCTCCCTTCTCAATGGCCCTCGCTCTCTTTCGCAGATGCATAATTAATTGATGCCAACCGTTTATGATGAATGATCACGAGGGCTGACTAATGAAATCAAAGTTGGTTATGGGTACAATGGCAGCGCAATGATACCTCATCCTATGTCTCACCCCCCCCCCCACCTCCCTCCTCCATCTTCTTTCCCAGAAGTAGAAACAAACAAACAAACAAAATGAATGCATGTGTAATGTCAAAACAGACAGCAACATGGAAATGCTTGGTAGGTCGGTATCTGCCTTCCCAACACTAAAATTTTCTCTTTTTACTTTTTACATCTTGCATCATTAATTATGTCCAATTCTGCAGGCTAAAACAGAGAATCGGTATAGTTATCAGCACATATTCTTGTTTGTCTTATCTGTCATATATGATACATTAGCTTTTCATATGGATAAAATTCTCAACGATGCATTGTAATGAAGCATCCTACAATAAAAAAAAAAAACAGCCTCCACTCACAAAAAACAACTGAAAAACATAGAACTGCACACAACTGCCTGCTCCTAACATAATGGTGTGTGAATACTTTATAGAAATTAGCTCAAGGTATTGTGGGATTATATTATTATTATCATTATTATTTAACTGATCAATCTATTTTTTTTTTTTTTTGTTATTGGAGGGACTGTAGTAGCTGAATGGCAACTGTCATTTTGGTTTGCACAGATGCTGCTCAATGTAAACCAATGCCATGTGCATCTGACAGTTGAAAAAACAGCAAATATTGGTATAGTGTCTGCGATTCTTGTTTGCTACAATAACCACAACACATGCTGGTGATGAAGATTAATGCTTGCATTTTTCATTTCATAATGTATATGATTATAAAAATATAATATTATCATTTTTCTTTTCAGGGTAGGAATAGAGTATGGTGGTAGTGGTTATTCCAGAGGTTGCTGCATAGGAAATTCAGGCCATGCCCTAATAATAAAGGCACACACTAATCGCACGAAGCGTGTTCCCACTGCTGTGCAGCCTCGGCACTGACACAAGGACAAATCTCCCGCGCAGCATGCTTTTCCAAGTAAAGTGTGCGTGCAAGGAGACACGCTCCTCAACCAAATCACAGCCACTCCGTTTACGTCCCCCAGTGATAGAGCTCTGGAAGGCGAGAGATGATGCGTCAGCTGGCCAGAGATAATATTATGATGCGTCAGAGGAGTCTTTCTAGCTACTCAAGTCCCCCATCCCCCTCTCCCCTCCCCTCCCCTCCCCCTCCCTCAACCAATTATTTAGTTGAACCTCTTACCCTGGGGAGGGGGGGGGGGGAAATTAAGTGTAGGCTGCCCTCTTTTGTCGAGGAGGTGACATCGCATCAGCTTTTCGGGTCAATGCCCTCCTGCCCTGCCAATGAGGAGCCAATGCAGAGAAGTGCAATGTAAAACACACACACACACACACACACACACACACACACACACACACACACATACTGTACACATTTTGTGTCTGTGAGGGTATGTGTGTGTGTATGTTTGCTAATAAGTTGCTCATGCAACGCACTCATGGGCAGAACGAAGTAGCTTCATATGATGATAACGTCAATGAAGGAACTACATTGTATCAAATGCTAATACTGTATGCTTTTGTATACTTCATGCATAATTGTGATTGAGTAGCATCGGCCATTTGCGCTGATGACAATTTCAAAAATTTGTGAAAAGATGAGACAAACTTCTGATAACACTTCCCGCATTCCAACATACTTCTATAGTTTGTTTGCGAGACAATGGACATTTACAGGCCCGTTGGTGTCAAGCCAAATCATAGCCACCACCTGTGCTGCGCGGTTGCAGCACACTCATCCCGCAGAGACACAAAACTCCCCCATGAAAACTGGTCTGTAATACCATTAACTTTACACACAGCATAGTTTCTACTGGCAGTGGCAGGAGTAAGGGCAATGTATAAAGCAGTACCCTGTCTAGAATACCCCACATAATGTACAGTCACATATTTCCTTACCCACAGTCAATACTTTATGCTGCAACACAGTTAGGGACTCACGGTTGAGCCCTTCTCTGCAAGGTTCACCCTCCCCCCGTTCCCCCCACCTCACCAAAATTTCTCAGAACAATATTTCATTTCAACGACCAGAATGGTAACCAATATCTGAACGAAAACGAAAGCGAAACACATTTGTTTCTGCACTCATATATTCCTGAGAACTGACAGCCAGAGATTATTTTGATGCCTCCTGCCTTCACATTATATGAAGGATCATGCTGAGCTCTATGAATGCCTTTCCCAACAATCACGGTATAAAATCAAACTGGCCATCAACCTGTTTACAATGACCACCTGGCTGTAAAGGCCATCTCTTCGTGCTACCCCTTTGGTCAGACTGCATAAGTTGATTGTATTTGTATTGTAATGACTGCTCAGGGTTTTAGTGAAATATCCAAAAGTGACAAAATTGCCCAGGTTAACTCAAAGTTTTAATGCTTTTACTCATTTTCATCCTTCTTTTTGCTCTTGCTGGTTATAACAACAGTTTTCCACACGGATGCAAACTACAAACTCAAAAATTTGGTTTGCCATCTCTGCAGAAGGATAAAGAGATTATGGTATCTTGAAACATATCTTGAAACACAAGTTTTATGCCATAACTTATCACTGGAGAAACTGCAATTAAATTCTATAGGTCGATGGATAGCTCAGTAACTTTGAAGTAATTACTGACAATATTGGGGCCACCAGCAGACTTAAGATATATCGTATAAGTCTACAAAAGTACATACACTGCTATATGCATACAATGTGCACTACAATCTTGCATTCCATTCCATCAGTACAAATTTCCATATTCAACATTCTACAGCCTTCACTTGTGCAGAAAAGTTTCTCAAGATGTAAATAGTGACCAACTCAATATCTAAAGGAAGTCTGATTTCTTGTTCATCCAATTCACTGTAATAGAAAATGCCTAGTTTTGCTTGCTTTCTCATAGGTATGAATACTAGATAATGCAAGTAAACTAGATTCATTCTCTTCTGAAAAGACTTGAATGTGTAATTTGATTGCATGCTAGAGCATACTTATCTATCAGGGACTTTTTTGTGGCAATCCCAACTTTGGCTATGGATTGTCTGACATAAAGCAAACTCGAGTACTTGTAGACACAAATAAAAAGATCCTGGCCAAAGCTCAACAGATATTCAGAGTTTCCCACGCTCGTGACTCAAACTTGACCTCAGCTTCTGCCATGGGTATGCCATTTTATTCTTGATTCCCACTGGGAGGAGGCTCCCATTAAAAGCTCAAAGTATACCTCATCATAGATAGATAAAATATCTATACCTCTTGTGCAAATACACTGCAAGCCAAGAATCCATGGGAGATTCCCTGCCGATTCGACGGGCACAATGGAATGACACTGGTTGCTAAATTTAGGAGCAGAAAATAATGTGCTGCTCGCTGTTTCCACGTGGAGCAGCATACACCACGTGCTATGTGCAACACCCACACACACTGCTATCCACTGCGCAGGGCAACATGGTGCATTTTAAGGGACACATCGGACGACAGATGACTCCCTTTAACATGATTATTGCCAAGAGAAGAGGTCTCCAGCTACAATCAGCAGCTCGCAAGATCCATATATGGCCACGGCCGAGGCCTGGCTGTGGTAGTAATGGGCAAAGATTGATAGACACATGGTCTAGGGAGAGGGAGAGAGAGAGAGCGCGCGAGGGAGATGGAAAAAATATATTTTCTGAGAAAGGGAGAACACCAAGAAATGATTCATGCCTTCCTCAGCCACTTGAATGAAAGACAAAAAGACAAAAAGAAAAAATGAGGATTGTAGAGACGGGGTGAAAATATCATCTTCATGAATGGGGTGAAGAAGATCTGAAATCATGGTGGACTTTCCCCCTGCATTGAGGGAGGGAAATTTTGGCGGGGGGAAAAAGAGGGAAATAGCAAAGGAAAAATAGCAGACGGTGATAGATTGCTAGCTGTGAGTAGTAGCGAAAGACAGCTAAGAAGCCAGTGTGTAGGGACGATGAAGGCGCGTGCAGTATGCACCAACACAACGTGGCCACTCCAGTCCTGAATGAGAGCATGCTGCTGAAGGGGGGCGTGGCTCTGAGTGCCCATTCATGCCGGTCTGCATAATATAGTCGCATTAGCTGGGGCGGCTGGATGAATTATGCTAATGCGGCCACTGGTGGTCATGAATATTCAGCGGGAGCGCTCGGCAGGCTCTCCGAGGTTCAGTATTGTTGACGGGCCGAGAGCGTGGTTGGCTGTCGAGCGGCCATCTGTCTATGTAGCAGGCATAGCAAACCTGGGAGCTTTCAGCCTGGCTGGCTTTGTTAATCTCTGGGCTGAAACTGCAAATTTATGTCACACAGCTGGAACAATGCATACATCATCAAACAAATTAAAAATGCATCCAACGTCCCCAGTTTTAAAGGTTCAAGTCAAAGTCCTTTCGCATTATATCTCGGGAAAATAAAAAAGGAGGGTAAGTAGACCAATCAGGGACAGGATTTAATACAACCTTACAAGACATACATGTATTACTGTGCCTGTCAAGCACAGAACTAATGGTACTAATAGGTACAGAACTAAGAAATATGCTGGTATTTTTGGTCAATATGTTCCAGCATGAGCTTCGCGATTAAATTACTGGCGATATCAAAACTCTACATTCTCTTTCTCTTTCAATCTGTCTAAATATAATTATAGCAATATATTCCTTTTTGGTCTGTCTCTTTCTGAATCTCTGTTTAGTCTCTTTCCCTCTGTCTCTCTGTCTCTCTCTCTCTCTCTCTCTATCTATCTATCTATCTATCTATCTGTCTATCTATCTATTTATCTATCTACTTGTATATATCTCTCTCTTCCTCTCCCTCCTATGTATCCTTATCACTCTCTTATATTTTCTTCTTTACACATTCAATCCTGTCTTTTTTCTCGTTCACTGTCATATCTTTTTGTTATTATTCTTATTTTTCTTTGTTAGTGTCTAATACAGAAAATTTTCCTTTTCCTTTTCATTTTCCCTTTTTATGACCCCATGTTGCTCATATATCAGAGTTTGTTCAGCTGCAAAAAAAAAAATTAGAAGCCTGCAAATTGCCATTTTGAAAGGATGGTATTAGTTTTGGTTGAGATTGGGGATTCAGATTTGAACTTCTTGCAAGGTAATTAGAAATCACCTATGAAATATTGAAGAGCACACAATTCTAAGAGGAATTCAAGTTCAAATTGATGAAAATTGGTTCTAAAATTGCAGAGATATCAAAAAACAAAGTAAAACAAAGAGGTACTAATAAAAGTAGGGTCCCACCTTTTATCAGAATCTCTTTGTTTTTGGATATCTCAGCCATTTCAAAACCAATTTTCACCAAATAAACTTTGAATTCCTTGTGAATTGTATGCTCTTTGATATCTTATCAGTGATTTCTAATTATCTCTCAAAAAGAGTTGGAAACCTGTAGCCCCATCTCAACCAAAACTATACATTCCCTTTAATGCTGATTCTCAAATTGGCAACGCATTTTACATGATCACAGTTCCAGTTTTTTCTCTGAAACTGATATATATTACTGTATCTGTGTTTGTTTGTTGTTGTTTTAAGGGTTTTTAAAGCTTTTGGTGCCAATTTGATGAAATTCAATGAGATCAGCAAATTTCCTACTAACCAAATTTTATGGTGCCAATTTGATGAAATTTAACAAGATCAGCTAATCTCTCACTAACATTTAGTTTATGCAGCAAAATTCACGGATGCCAATTTGACTCTCACAAGGCGACAATTTCTGTGGTAGAATTCCCCAAGGTGAGTCAGCCCCCTCAGATGTGATACTTCTTTGAATTGACTTATTGAACCATCATTTATATAATCTATTAATATAATATTAATATTTATATAACTATAAATTGAAGTATTATTCACAAAGCCATCATATGTGTGACTGCACCCTAAATATCACATTCAACATAGAAAGGGAAGCTATCATAATAATTACCATAAGTCACTTGATAATAACTGTGACAAACAGTACTACTTCTACTACTACTACTGCTACTACTGATGACGACGATAGTAAAGGTGATGGTAATAAAAGGACTAATAATAATGATAGCAAAGATAATTTTCATAATAAAAATAAGGATAATCACCATCACCCCATCATGATAATCATATTTAAGAAAAATGATAAGTAAAAAAGAGAAAAAAGTGGAAGAGAAGAGGAAAATATAAAAACACACTTTCTTTACCATATGTTCTAATGACAAAAAGCACTTTACAACAAAAGCACTGAACAACAAAAGTGAAACTTCTATACCAACAGCTCTGAGCACTGGGACAATATATTGATTCAGGTGAATTATACACAGTCCCTGATAAGAATGCGTGAGTGCAGCAGCCTTAAGCTGAGATATGAGTACAAGAAAACCTAGTTAATAGGCACCTACATGTTTTATCACAGCACAGAGAAGTTTTAAATACATATCACCGAAAGAAAAAAAAAGGGAGAAGAAAGATATCTCAATTTGTTGGCACTGCTCCACAGATTAACAACACTTTGGTGTGAAAACAAGCCTTGAAAAAAAAAACACAAAAACATAATCAGTGCCTACGTGTAGGTGATGAATAGTAATGGGACAGATAAATAAATGTGAACTTTTATTTCTTCTTTTGTAAGTAATCCCATCCAATCTACACCCCCCCCCCCCCAAGAGAAAAAGAGAGCATTGATTGTGCAATGTATGAATCAAGTATAAATCAAGCAGGTTTATAGAAGTTTGTGAGGGTGGTGCAACACACCAAGAGTGCCAGCGTGGCAGGTAGAAACATGAACTACCAGCAGATACACCCAAATTTACTGGGTGGAGTGGGGCGAGGGGTCAAATACTGGTAGGTACACACAGGATTGACATTTACCTACTCATTGAGTAGGTTTTTACTTCATGGGATGGCAATACCAATGGGTTAACAATTAAGAGCACAAACGTGTACATTGTAACCCTAGACAAAATAGATATCTAGCCAGTGTTTACTGTGCGTGTGTGTGTGTGGGGGGGGGGGGGATGGTGGTGGTGAATTGAATGGTACATGTTGTGGAAGAAACGCTCCTTTTCAACTGTAATTCATATTATGTGCAATGAGATACCAGGTAATTAAAATAAAGGTATCTCAAACAGTGCAACTGTAACAGTGTTAAGAATTAGTCATATATACGGAGAAGTGTATGGAGATCTGATATCAAAGTCACGTTTGATGACATTGTTTGTTTTAATGAAAAAGTTTTAATAAAATTGTGCGTATGGTAAATTATACTTTTTAATTTTATGATGCATTTTCTAAAAAATGATAAAACAATGATTGTATAATGTATACTTTTTAGTGAACAAATGGAATGGAAATAAGTCTCAATTGAACTGAACTGAACTCTGAGCAGGAGAACTCCCTGAATTAACTGCGAATGGCATCGTATGCAAATTACCAAATCGTTCTCAAAATTATTGTGCTTGAATGTCCCACACTGAGCAGGCAAGTTACGAATAAATATACACACGAACATTGGCTGAAGTAGCAGCAGGCTTCTAGAAGCCCACTAATTTGATGATGTAATTTTTAAGCTCTGTCCTGAAATTACTTTGGTGCATAAACTGTGGGTGCATTGTCATTGGCTTATGAATCACTGCATGCATCACAAACCAGCAATCTGCTTCATGGCCAGCATCTCACTGGAGAAAATGCTGATGCTTCGCTGGAAAAATCAGTGCTGTAACTTTCTTGGTTTCTAAAGGCAACAGCCGATAAGTTTGAATTCCAGTACCACACTCATGTTAACTTTAAGTTGGCATTTACATTCACAGTAGAACAAGATGAGCATAATGGCATACATTTTATCAAAATGGGACCTAATCCTGTAAAACAAAACAAAACAAAAAATCACGGAGTGTAAATTTTTGCACATTGTGCGCAATGTGAAACTAGAACAAAAATAAAAGTGCATGAGTACTTTTGTTTCTTATACCTCTAAAACTCTATGTACTTCGATTCTGCAGAATTACAAACACACCAAAAATCACTGCACCCGGCTTAGCCTGAAAAATTACTCACATAAGAATTACCCCTTTTTATGATGTTAGAAAGTTACAGAATTCTCAAGTTCAGATGTTTTCATAAAACATGTTTTCATAAAACAGTGATATTAGCCATAAATACACCCCCACACTGGGGGAGGAGAGATGTCATCACTTGAGAAGGCTCTGACTGACTATTTGAGATATATATCCACTTCATTTCCTTGTTTTGTTTTTTAACATGATATCAATTTAATATATTATAGCTTTTGCAGCATATTATTGCAGTCTCATAAAAAATATAGCAAAGGGTAGATCAACATTTTTTTTTCTTGGGTGTGAGATGTTGCAGTATTCACTTTAAATCAACCAAAACATAGTTTTAATCATATTGGTATACAAAAACCAATGGGAGATTTAAGATGCTGTAGCTTCATCCCCTTCAAATCTCAATACATGCAATTGTGACTTATACTACTATTCAGTGAAAAAATGTGGGACGCGAGTTTCACTTTTTTCTTTTAACTTTTAACTATACTGTTTGTCTGGGTATAGTCTGATGAAAGAATGGAAATGTGTATTTCGTGCGACATGAAACTAAACTCTAGCTTACATTTTTTGTGTGCTTTTTGTGGTATGTAATATATCAACTTATATTTTGATCTCAATGTATACAGTGTATACTGTAGGGGCATAATTCTTTGTTGTGATTATCAATGAAATTAAATATACACAAAAAGTCACTCACAGAAAAATTTCCACTTTTGCAGAATCCTTCAAGGTCAATGTGGACATGGTGTGGATTGCACTTTACATAAGCACTGCCAAAAGCTCCCTCTACTGTCCAAGTTAGACACAACAAAAGAAGCCAATGACTGCCCATCAAACGACAGGTAGTCCTGCTCTTTCAGAACAATGATGAAAATACAACAAACAACAACACAAGCAAACAAAACACAAACAAACAATGCTACAGAGATGCAGTGGTGCAAATTCTAGTAGCCATTGGATGACAGCATGCATGCTTCTTACGCAGTGTCTGCAACTTCCCATCAGAAATAGAAAAAAGGGGATTTCGTAAGACGAATGGAAACTCGCATAGCGACATTATTGGCACCGAGTGTCGGATTGTGGGCACCCGCAATGACGTTTAGTCCTGATGTCACCGTGGCTGTCATTTTGCCGTCCAATGTTCCTCGTATGCGCTATGTTTTATTATGTTGCGGTTTGGTTACGATCCAGCAAAATTCCAGCTACTGCCAAGAGCAAGGAGGCTTACAAAAGCACAATAGGATAGATAATTGCACTTGATTGAATGGTCAAGATCATGCGTGTAAAGGAGCTTGTTTCTCTATCAATGGAAAGTTTCAGTCTTGACCGCTGAGACACCACTGCCATGCAGTGCCACCGCGAACCACTAGATCCGTTTTCGGACGGCGACAAATATAGATCTCATTTATAATCCCGTGTTTGCGCAACGTGCTTCTATTCGGGTTTTGAATTGCGGGCTGTTCACATGATGAATGAATCTCCTCAATGACCACAAACCACAAAACAACATACCCTGTAACAGAAATGTCACAAGCTGTTGATCGAACATTCAGTTTTCTTTTAATGCCTGCATCTGAGACTATGACCTCAATACACAAATCAGACATAGGCCCATAGGGAATTAATTAATAATCATTATGTGCTACAATGTAATGATTTTAATACATCATTTTTGTTATATATATATCCTAAAACTTGTTTGAAAGGTCAACCTGTTTGGACAACTAAGATCCACCAAAAATGGCTCAAAACTTGAATGGATAATGCCTCGGGACTGCATCCAGTCACACATTACTTTTTAAACAGAATCACAGATTGTATGATTGACGGTTGCTTTTAGACACACAAAAATGCATTGGTTGGCATCAAACAAGGTCCTACACACTTTAAAAGAATGATAACCCTTCAATAATCAGTTTTTTGAGCACAGTGTAGTATATTTACGGCAGACACAACTCAATGGTGTAGTATTTAGCATTTAAAGAAGATGTTCACCCAAATATATATGTGGCGCGAATGAATGCAGTCAATATTTCATAGCAGAACACATTTGTGAAAGTTCGAGGAAAATTGGACAATTCGTTCAAAACTTAAAACTTTTAAAAACTTTTGTGCAGTCATCACTAAATGAAGGATTACAGTTGTGATGTCACATATGTACAAATATATGAAGAAAAATTTGGAGAATTCCACAATATTCATTTAAGTATAAAAAATACACATTCCCTCAGTAACAAGTCAATGGAATGTGCATTTTTCATATTAAGGTAATATCATTCCTTCGCCTTTCTGAAAGAAGCCAAGCAAGTGCTCTTTCATTTTGCTAGAAATACAAAAATGTGCTGAATGAATCATATCTTCTTTACATCACTGTCCTGTGGTGACATCACAAATTTTCGTAGTCTTCTTATCCAGTGATGGTGGCCTCGAAACCGTAAAAATTCATAACTTTTGAACAGATTGTCGGGTTCTCCTCAAACTTTCACTGATGTGTTTAATTAATACTGCTGTACATTCACTCAATCCACGCATATATTTGGCTCAACTTGTCCTTTAACCTTTCCAGACTTGTTATTTCAAAATGGCATTAATGCTGTACAAAAACAACTCACTACAAAGACAATGGCAAGGTTAAACCCCTTTAAAGCCATTCAAAATGTTTGTTCACTTAAAGGTTAACCTGTATTGAGAGCGTGAAAGCTATTGTGCAAAATGTGGTGTGTTTTGGCAGCTCAATGGCATTTTCTTGGCAAGGTTTCTCATCATAATTAATTCTGGCTGTATTGATTTTTCCAAAAATACATATAGTGTAGTGTACAGTATAGAACACTTTCCAAGTTTATGTCACTCAAAGACACAGAGAGATATATGTGCTGCTATACATTAGCCAATCATTCTTTTAAAGTTTATATACATGTACATGTATATTAGATATGAGGAGAGTTCTGAACGAAAATTAATTGATCCTTTACAATGCAGTATTTTTTCTTCTTATGAAATCTGTCAAGTATTTTAGACATTCATTTTAAAGTCTATTAATCATATTGTAAAATTGTTGAATGATTATCAATGTTCATTCAGCAGTAATGTACAGGTGATGTGCTTTGTTTTAAAATGTGAGTATCATTACATCGCCAAAGGCTGTGTCATGAGCAACTGGCAAGATGAGTTGTGATGCACATTGTATACAATGTACATTGTATGGCTTGCTACTCTAAATACTGCCCATGTACCTGCTAATTTACTATGTTGGACAAATTTTGTAAAACTTAGTTTTTAACCTTCTTACCACTTTGTCTGATTGTCATAAAATCCTTACTGTTTAATATACACCATGATTACTATTATGACAATAATAATAAAAAAAAGGACCAGCTTGAAAAAAAAAATGGCATGTCTTTCACCCTCAAACTTTGCCTACATCATTACGTGAACAAGTGTCTGGCATACAGTATTTACCTATTGCAAAAGTCATACTTGATTCAGCTTAAAGTTCTCATGAGGCTTGTAAGCATATTACAACCCACCTTAAATTCCTGTGCACACACCAGACCCAAATGTTCAAAGGGAGCTGGGAGGGGGTGCACAGAGTGCTGGGACACAACATAAATAACACAAGCGAGTGATAAGCACACAACACTCATTGAAGCAAACTGAGGGTAATTAAGGTGAATCTATCCTGCAAATATTGGTCCAGTCTCGGGGTGATTTTCGGAAAGGGCAGCAATGTTTGCAGGTCCTTTTGTGTTCTCAGTCAATCTCCCGCCGATTGAGGGCCTGGTATTGATAAAGGGCTGGCTGAAGAGGGCCGGACAGCAGGACGAGGAATTAGGAATTCTCCAGCCGAGGCGGTCCTCTTCGGCAGGGTTACTAGTGACTTCCAAGAGACACGGTGTTATCTAATAATCTATCTAACAACGCTGCATCAACATGGATGTATGTTGCAACACATACGGGTGTGTTATTTAGACATATCGTCGTGCGTACGGCAAATTGTCATTACGGCACTTCGATCTCTGTGCATGGCAGATTGTCGTTAGGGTGTGGGAGTGCGCATAGGGTTAACAACATTCTGCTATGCACAGGGAAGTGCACTTACAACACTCTGCCAGATGCAGGGAAGCGCTGTAACGACAATCTGCCCTGCGCACAACGATATATGCTGTCCCGTGACACGGTGATGACAAAGGTAGCACTCAGACTGCACGCTGTATTTGTAACATGAAAACCAAGGAGCGACGCAAGTAAATTGATGTTTACCAGTCTAGCTCGCATGCAGTGGGGACTACATGAAAGAAATGTACACATCCACACATCCATGCCATAGTTTTGGGATAAAGCAGGAGGTCGGGTCAACTACATGTAAGCGCGCATGCCAAGGAAGCCCCACCTACTTGATAATATATAAATGAGACCGATCACGCACTCAAAAAAGATAGTATGACTATATACGACAAGGGTACCAAATGTCGCTAAAACTATGACGCTAAAGATGGCACATGCTGCATTATCAATCAAACATATGCATACAAGCATTCTGACACATAAATACAAACACACAAAAAATGCATTGGAACTCTGCATGCATGGCTGTACGGCTGTACATCCACCACATTTTACAGTAATACACATTTTATTTCTCTGGCTTGAAAGGGAGTGGAGGGATGAGAAAGGAAAAAATATATCTATCTCAAACAACCTCTACTATACCCCTTAATATAATTGCTTCTAATTTTGATGTAGCTTTCACATTCGGACAACTTTCACCTGCGCCATTGTCACTGGACACATAATGTGCTATAAATTTATGCTAAATCTATGAGTCCAATGGCTGACAACCATTACTCTGTCTGGCATTTACACACAGAAATTCCTCCTTGCATTTTTTTTTTTTGACACAGTTTCCCTGAACACAGAAAAATAATAGCACATTCTTGAGATATAATTTTCAATTTACAATGGGCACCATCATTCCACGACATGATTTCAAGGAGAATGTATTGTTTTTCAGTCTGATACCACGACGGGTCCAACATTGGAGTGCTGTACACCTTCCTCTGATTGTACCCCATCAACTCTATGACGGGAAAGTCACGTTTCTGAGACAGACACTGAATACGTAATATGAAACATGCCAAAATCACATATTTGCCATTATTTTCTTCTTCTTTTTGCTACATGTACATGATTCTACATTAACTCACTTTTGATAATTTTTCCTTCTTTTTTTTTTTTTTGCCTACCACCGATTCATCCCCCCCCCCCCAAATAAAACATGAAAAATGGTTATGGCTTTCAATGCTTGATAAACTTCCATTGACTTTTGTCATATTTTCCCATGGATATGAAAACTTGGCCACCATGTCACATCACAACACGAGATGCACATTCTTCTCTTCCAAGTGTATCACAATTACCCACAGTATCCAAACTAACTGACCTCAAAAACCTTAATTGGCCTATTCATAAACATAACATCATTGTCAAAGATCTGAACTTTTGTCAGATTATAAAAAGCTGCCAATTATTCAATCAGATAAAAACAGTAATTCTTCAATGGACACAAACCTTGAAAACTATACAAAATAGTGTGCACATTCAATCGCACACCTGCCAAGAACATATCACTGGCAGATAAAATCATAATCAAAGCCTTGAAAAAGTGTGCAACATTGTATTATTAGGAGCAAATTAATTGCATGTGGTGTGATGGTGCCAGCAACAACTGTGCTCAGATGTTCAAATAATTTTTTGTTTCCCATAATACTAAATCGTGTCGCCCTTGAATGAAAGTACTGTATGTTAGGCAGAGCTTAAATGAGCACTTAATTGTTCTGCTTGTCTACTTGTTGGCTTGATTATGGTTTGTTGTTTCCTTCCTAATGGATATTTACTGGATAGATATAATACATGTGAAACGGATCATCTCAATATCCTTGTTTTTTTCTTTCTTCAAATTTTGTCTTGAGAAGAAGAAGTGTTTGAATTCTGAGAACTCAGCAAACCAAAAACAACAGATCAGAGATTATGAGGGCAAGGTTGGCCTAGTAGTGAAAAACACAAGAGTCATAAAAATTGACTCAGTTCTTGGTAGGAAATTTAGAAGGATGACGATAAATAGGCACCTAATCTTCATCAATCTTAAGCAATGCAAAGTCCTCCACTCTGTGGACTTATTTTCTAGTACGTAAAATATCTCATACTACTAATCACACCTTTTTAAAGAAAATCAAACTTCATCTATAATTTGGCATTTAGATGATATTTGAAAGAAATTCAAGAGGAAAAAAAAATGTATCATATTATAGTTTTTTTTTTTTTAATGTGCAAAAGCAAAAACAATTTCTACATTAGCTATGGTCAATGTGGCTCTTAAGTGATGTCCAAATAGGGTGCTACATTGACTCAATAGCATTCTTTTGGCAGAATTCCCCCCCCCCCACATTTACATTGTATATACACAAAATGTTTGTAATATATCACATATGAATATATATATCAGATATATCATATATACCTCAAAGCTCCTTGACAAGGTGCTCTGAAATCCTTGACACAGCCTTCCATTCAGTGATACACAAGATTGAAGTTAAGACAATGACAAGAAAACATGGCCGATGCAAAAAAGAAAAAAAGAAGAAGTTTTGATCACTGACTCTGTATGAACTATAGTGTGCTGCTAGTTTCTTTCTTTTCTTGTCTACTTGAATCTAATACTACTGGTACATAAGGATGGGTGGGAATGGGTTTCACAACAGCTAATTAGTGAAAAGAACAGCATCCCTACAATGTGGGTGCACTTGATTATTGCAGTCAGATTCATGTCATATTTGCTATACATATCCCCTCCTACCCCACCCCCATAAAACAAAATAAAACAAAATAAAATAAAATAAGATGCGGATGTGCTACAGGTTTGCTGTTGTTCTTATTTTTGTTTGGGGTTCCAATCCTGTCCAGTGCATTCATTCTTGGACAAGGCGTTTTACCTACGATGTTCCTCTTGACCAAGGTACATAAAAAATGGATAGGAGGGTACCTTGAAACAATTCTGGTAATGATAAGGGCAGGGTCCTCACGTAGAGTGGTATTAAAACTAAACACTGAAGAGTCTAACCTGGGCAAATACTCCATATTATCATTACCATAACTAATATTTTGACATTCACTAAACCCATATTTAGGGGTTAATTTCCACTTTAAGTACAGCGGACACGGCGTATATGACATCCTGGTATATGGTGCTGGATGTAACACACAGAATCACTTCCTGTACCTAATACAGAGTTTTATTACAGAGTGGACTTTTGAGCAGGTACCTTGATTCTTAAGCTCATACGGGAACGGCAGCTACAGTTGTATATACTGATGGGATGTACACATACATCAGAACACACAACTCATTCCCTGAAAACACACGTATGGGGACAGGATGCCGGGTGAGTTATTGAGTTTATAAGGCCCATTTAATGCAAATTTTGCCCTGAATTTTCACACAAGTCTTGGTTGGTGCTCCTATTGCTAGCTCACTGTCGAGGTGTAATCAGAAAAAAACTAGACTACCACTGCAAAGTTACTGTCTTGCAGTCATTGACAAAATGTGATTGCTACTGTAGCTCTCTCTGTCCCTACAGTGTACGCAGGAAAACTGATGATTGGTCACTGTAAAACACAATATTTTCGCGGCATGACATTTTTGCGAACTGGAGCCCACTGCCTTTTTCGCGGCATGAAATTTTTTGCGAGTTGCCTCTAACATTCAGTGTGTATAGTGTAGACAAGAACTTTCATGTGCATTTTAATTTTGCGAATCTTGGCTCTCGCAAAATAAAAATGCACGCGAACATTCCTTGTTTTACAGTAATTAAAGTCCAGGCATCTGGTTGTTTTTTTGTGAGACAAAGTAAATTGTGATTTGCATTTGCAGATCTCAACGGTAAGTACCCTGTAAGCACTGTCCGAGTGAACACTGGTACCAATGGTCAATCAGCAGAACCGAAAGGACAAACCTTCAAAATGATACAAGTTGTAACAGGCAAGGGTACAGAAGCGCCACTGCCAAGCTGTTTTTCAGACGAAGCTAGCTTGGGGATGGTCAATGACCTTCACTAATACAGAAATTATGTGTCAGAATATCGCCAATTCAGGGTGCAAGCTGGGGAATCTTCCTAGCCACAGCGGCGTTGGCATCGCACAAATGTTCAGATCTACACACTGCAAACCAAGGACAATACATTTATGAAGCACTCGGACAGAGTTTGCACTCGCATGATCTCAACAACAAGCACTGGCCTGTGGCCTAGTGGACACTGGTATGGTATAATTGGTCAGTCAGCAGAACTGAAAGGTCAAACTTTCAAGGTGACCATTTGAGGCAACATAAAGCTGGACCATGGAATCACATGATAAACAGGGCAAACACCCTCACCCCCCGCCCCCCAAAAAAAAGAAAGAAAAGGGGGGATTAAAAATAAGGGACTTTATTCTCTGGTTAGTATGTGTATGATTTAAGACAACAAAGATGATTTAAGTACTTAATGATAATACACACATACTTCAACAAAAGTGCACAATAGCACAAGGTTCTAACACCCTTTATTGGTATTCTGCTCTACATTATGCTTGTTGTACTTCATTTAGCATGCACTAGTGCCGCTGTCATAAACGATGAACATTCTCGATTTATGAAAAATAGGATGGGTGTAAATTGCACAAACTGTCCAATGCCGTAGACACAGCATGCACAGCCACAAACCATACGTCTCTGATGCATGACAAGAGCAAGCAATAAGAAGAAATACACAATTTTGTATGTGCCAACGCACGGAGTGCTTGGAAAGGCCAGGGTTTTAATTTCTAATGGATTTAGTTAAACCTTACGCAATTTTCTTCACATGGCACGATATGCCTGGTTGATATCATTTCCTGACTTAGTGCTAGTCAACTGGGACAAACCTCAAGGGGTTGGTATCTTTTGCTTGTTTTCTGTTATGAGTCGGTATAGTCTAGCTGGTGGGTAGACCACTTCACTGGGTTAATACCCTGCTCTTTGCTATCTATGGGCAAGTGGCTCAATAGGCTAATGGGTTTTATCATAAAAAATGGTTTGACAGTAATCCGATTAATGTTATGAAATCACATATTTTTGGATATCAGTCAAGCAAAAGAAAAAAACCCTGAAAAGAACAAAGGGCCTTCTGAAGAAAAACCTCCTGAAGAATATTACTAGTCAGATCTATACAACTATTTCAACCTCAAGAAAATCAAGTCAGGAGACCTTGCAGAGAGTGGCTAGGTATCAAATATGCTGAGCATGATCATACGCTTAAAGATATGACTTTGTGTAACTGTGGAGCTTTATGCACTCGACCTGACTGCTTTTTCCATTTGCACTTTAAAGGGACTGTACAGTACGAGTTGAGGTGAGGATTCAGGTTTATAATATTCCTAAGTGAGATAATGAGAAACCTCTTATGAAATATGAAAGAGCATATAATTTCAAGACGGATTCAACATTTATTTGATGAAAATTGGTTTTCAAATGGCCGAGATATCCAAAAAAGTGAAGATGATAATAATAAAAGGCAACAGGCCATGCCTTTTATTAGGATCTCTTTGTTTCACATTGTTTTTGGATATCTCAGCCATTTCAAAAGCGATTTTCATCAAATAAACTTTTGATTCCCCTTAGAATTGCATGGTCTTTGACATCTCATAGAGTCGTTTCTGAATATCTCGCAAAACGTTATAAGCTAAATCCTCACCTCACCCAGAACTGTACAGTCCCTTTTTAATACTGCAATTACCATGATTACCATCATCTGACAATGAATTGTTAAGGTCATCTTCAGTGCTTTTTGTTACAGATCATAAGGGGAGAAATGATGTAGAAATACCACTGTAGAAAAGGCTCAGATAAAATGATTCATCTTCTGAAGGTGAATAGAAAGGAAGGCAAGAACAAAAAAAAAAAAAATGGCAAGATAGGGTGTGCACTCTTTCAGATTTCATGTCACAAAGAACTATTTAAATTTTTGTACGGATAGGTCAATGGAAGACTTGTGAGGCAATAACATCAATACTTCCACCATTTTGAATATGTGCTTGCCACAAATATTACTGATCTGTGAAAACGTGAAATTTCAACTTTCCATTTCAACTTAATTGTTTTAGGTCTGATTTTCATGAAACATATGCCCTTCTGTTCCCTTATGTTGTTTGTTTGTTGGATGTTTGTTTGTTTGTTTGTTTGTTTGGTGGGTTTTTTTTTTTGGGGGGGGTCCTCTAAAATCTATTTACACTTTGTAAGCTACTTGTGTTACTGATATGGTATTGGTGTGGAATCAGGCTTCAAATATCTACCACTACCCACTACAAATTGGGAGGGTATAGTTTTGAATTTATCAAGAGGTCTACAGCACAACGAAACACAGAAAAGATATGTGACACAGGTACGTGTACAGCCAGACCTGATGGCTTCCAAGTTTGATGTGTGAACACTCAGCTTAGAACCCACCAAAACTAGGCTAAGATGGGTTTCAAATTTTCTTCATAGTTTGAAGGAGTAAGCTCTAAGCTTTTACAATGATAATTAACTTGTTAAAATCAGGCTATTATAACCCACTGAAACAGTAATTGAAATAAACCAGACTTAGGAGGTGCAGTTTCATATAAATAGAGAGGAAAGAGGATGTAGAGATTAGGGTCAATCAAGCATGCTGTGTAGTCATCGATCAATGAAATAGTATTCTCTATCTCCAAGTGAAAGCAGCGTCTGTCCAAAAATCTAAGGTCCAGAAAAACTGGTAATATTTAGATTTCAGTTCTGTTTTAAGCCACCAAATTTTGACAGTAGACAGAGAAGAGATTACTTTCCCAGATAAGACAAACTTAAAGAAATGGAGTCAGTCAATCCAAATGACATATTTCGGTCCACTATAGAGAACTTCTTTGAGGGTTTTGAGCTGGGCGATCGCATACAGACTTCTGTGCCAACATTTTTTTTTTCTCTCTCTCTCCTAGCAGTCTGTTCTGAAGTGCTGTCTGTGGTTCCTGGCCACAATCTTTCAATAAACCGGTACATTCGCACACCACACTAGTACTTGAAATGGTCTTTGAGAGCTACAGTTGCACGGACAGCATCAATTTTTGTGTTATTTTGAAGTGATTGCAATTTGCAATAAGTACAGATGTTTGTTTCATTTGAGAGCCAGTCTTTAAGCAGCTTGACTTGGGTCTGGGTCTTAGAGAGTGAGATCCAAGCCAAAGGGTTCAAGGAATTACCTCTAGTTTTCTCTTAAGGGAGTTTAAGAGATTGGCTCTAGCTCTATCAGATAGAACTAATCTCTTGAATTTCTGATTATGCCCAATGATATTGACCCGTTAAGGACAAGTCCTGTGTATACTTGGGCAGGTGTCTATGAGAAATGCGTGTTGTAGCAAAATCAAAACGTCCTTAAAGGGGAAGGCTAGTAACTGATCAGTGGGAATCAGTGGAAATGCTGGGAGATGATTGTTCCAATCTTATGGGATTCATTCAAGAGTTCATTGTATATCTATTGTTGTGTGAAAATGATTTGCTTCCGAATGGTCTCATATTCAAGTAATGTGCAGTTTAATGCTTCCAGGTTAGCGTCCCTGGTCAGTGACGGAGCCTTAATCTGCACATTACTTGAATATGAGACCGTTCTGAAGCAAATCATTTTCACACAACAATATACAATGAACTCTTGAATGAATCCCATAAGGATTGGAACAATCATCTCCCAGCATTTCCACTGATTCCCACTGATCAGTTACTAGCCTTCCCCTTTAATGGGTTAAGTGGAAAATAGACACCTTTTCTGCCTCACACAGAGCACTTAGTTCTAAAAAAATAATAATAATTGTTATCATAAACACTATATGAATGTAAAGCATTCATATCTCAAAAAGATTCCCTCAGAAAAGATATGCAGCTTAGAGACACAGCAGGCAGCTTTACGTGTTTACTGAAATTCCTCAAAATCATTGTGGAAAAGAGAGGCAAAACTTTCAGGTGAATATGTTTTATGAAATAGTTCTCCTTTTGTAGACTGTATGCAAAGTGTATCTTTTTATGCCATGATTATATCTGGCAAATGGAATAAACCTCTTAATTGGTTCTTAGTTGTTTGTTGGTAAATGTAATGGAACTTTTTTTTAATATTTCCATTACAGTGTGGATGTGTAAGAGGAAGGACTTGGAGTGATCTACATGTAGCTTCTTTCTTTTTGAGATACCATACTTACATTTGGAAGGACCAATATTACACAATCCTCACTATGTTGTATAAATGATCACTCATGATATCTACTTATCTCTCTGTTCACCACACACACAAGGGTTTAGTCATGACTAAATGCACCTCCAGTCTCAAGATAGTCATATAGAATTTATTTCTTACATGTTTACTTCATACTGCAATTAATTGGTGCTATTATTGATTTTAAATGGGACCTCCAGGCTTTCACAGATGTTCGCCTAAAAAACTTGCAACAAGGTTCGACCTCCCATGCCAAAATTCTGCCGCATGCAATAGCATATGAATATCTTGTAAGTTTTACCTTTCAGTGCCAGGCGTAACACTGTGTGACAGACATATATTGTAGTGCATGAAAGACTCCATTATATTATTTATCATTACTATTATTACCTTAGCCAAGAAAGGAGGTTATGTTTTCTTTAGCATTGGTTTGTTTGTCTGTTTGTTTGTCCATGTGCAAAATAACTCAAAAAGTTTTGAATGGATTTGGATGAAACTTACAGGAAAGGTTGAAAATGAGACATGGAACAGATAATTACATTCTGGTAGTGATTCAGGAATTTTTTATGGAATTTATGAATGATTTTTGATATTTTGGCAGGTAAGGTCAATGAACTTGGGAGTTCAAGCTGCACGCATGAGGTTTGCATGCGTGCACTAACGTGCATGCTCTAGTTTCTGCTAGGGCTAGGGCGAGGCACCGCACGGCTGAAAGTTGATGATGTAACAAAAGGCTTAGATTGGGAGAGTGGGCTATTTTCAGCATGCATTTAATGAGTGGATATCACCGATCTCTGTAGAAGAACAAGATCAGTGGTGGAAAAACTTGCTTGGTGGAGGTCTGCACTCTCAAAGTGCTTTTCTAGTTATCATCAATTAATATTGTTACTACTACAACTACTACATGTAGTCAGTGGTTGAATTTTGGACGGCGTTTAAAATGGTCGAATTATGGGTGGCTTACTTTTTTATGTCTTTACTTTAAAAGCATACCGATGAATCACAAATTCAGTGTGCAACTTTCAACGCTTATTGCTTCAATCAACAGTTCTAAATCACCGGGTCCATTGTATTGATAATATTAAAGCATTGCCCCCCCCCCCCACCCCCCCCCCTCCCCCCGCCCCCTCTTGCACCTACAGTAGGTATGGATAACCAGGTGTATCATCACACATGTACATGCTGTGAGTGTGACTGGGTGCACAGAAGGGCCTGGCGATATATCTCTCTGATATGTTATGTCAACTGCACAGAGCATCAACCAAGCAAAGATTGCATGATCATCAATGTTTTGTGAATTTGGTAGGAATTTTTTTTTGATAAACATAGACCTTGATGTGATATATATCAAGAAGTGGTCTAGGTATCTATCTGTTACATATCAAAAACAAAGCCCTTGCCCTGTACCTGTGGTACCTTTGAATTGTGATTCGTACAAATCACACATATTATTAAAAGCAATCATTTGCATATTCTGTCTTCATGTAGAAATGTAGTCTAGTCTAGGTTTATCCAAATTGATGTCAAAGCCCATTTTCACAAAAGTAAGTTCTATAGTTCTAATAAAAAAAAAGGGGGGGGGGACGAAAAAGGAAACAGAACGTGGGTAATGTAGATGATTCAAGGTAGAGCTTGGGCTGCACATTGCATGCATTTTGTGTGTCATAAATAAGACCAACCAACACAAAAATGAAGGTGTGGGGATGTGAGGGCTAAATTTCTAGTAAAGCAAACGACAGGGTTGTACAACACCGAACTAGATCGAGAAGCACCGCCAGACCACATGAAGCCTTGACTTAAACCTATAGCATTCAAAACAATGTGTCTAAGAGTAATTCACAACCAAAATCACGCATTTTTCAACAAGACAAATTGCACATGCTGCACGCATCACAGGTCGAAGACCGAACGAACGAAATAACACACAGGTCTGTGGGAGCGAAGGTTTTCCGGTGTTTGCGTAAATTCATCGGTCAAGACCCGAGCATGTAGGCCGGTGTCTCCCGGCGTCGGAGCTGAGGCGTCGTGGACGAATCCATGAACTACATCCTGAGACACATAACAGTCTCAGCAACATACTAAATGTCTTGAACCTGCAGAAAACATACCTGCCCCGTAATCCCTGTGATGAGAGCAACCTTTCGGTCCCCACCGTTGTGATGCGACCCATTTTCAGCCATTATTGATACGAGAGTTTACAGTGTAGCGATCAAAACACAGCTGGGTTTCACTTCGTCTCTCCGATCCAAACGTACGCAACAACTGCCCACACGTTATAGAGTAGGAAGCGAGCCGAAGCGTTGAGTAGCAGTATGTGAATATATTGGGAGTCCACGTATTTGAACCCCTGTGTGTGTATTGTGTGTGTGTCCGGTGTGTAATGCGTGTCGTGGTATGGCCCTACATTGGTACAGCGCACCCCTACTCTGCGGGGTGTGTGTTGAACAAGTTGCATTGGTGAGTGTGGAGCGCGAGCGTACACACAAATACTCGCACACAATACACACGTACACGTGCGACCTACTATTGAATGAATATTCATGTTTGCGCGCGGCTCGCGCGCCTTGTTTATGACGTCACGGCATACATTGCTATATTACCATAATATCACCATACTATTAAAAATGGACGTGTCGAGGCAGGTCAGAGTCGGTAGCGTACCTGGCTATTACGTCATGGTGTATCCTAGCCCAGAGAAAAGGCCCTGTCGGCACCCCAACCAACCGGCTGCTTCCAGAGGATCATAAAGGGGTGGAGCAACGATACAAAAACATTTCATTCACGGCGTTTTGGTGGCAAACACGACTAGAGGAAGACAGGAATAAACTAGATTGAACAAATTTTCGCAGCCAGCAACCAAGCATAGATTATCATTTGCAATACAGCAGTGGATCTAGAGGGACCCGAGCAAGGGAACGGCTGCAATCATGAACGAGTTTGGAATAGGGAAATTTCTTGAACCTCTTGGATTGATACAATATGCTGAAATATTCAAGATTAAAGGATTTGACGTGGAAACAGATATATGCAACATCGACGAGGAAGATCTGACTGAAATGGGTATCGAGGACACAGAGCATCGGCAGCTCATCTTACACGCAGGTACGTGGTGATTTCATCCCCCAGCTTTTCATCAACAGCATGCTTACATTCGGGGGGCGTGGGGGGAATTCCTTTTGCTCACTGTCATCAACCATGGCCTTCAAACTGGAGCTAGTTCTAGGCGGCAAAAATTGAACGCAACATCTTTTTCGTGCCTGCCGATGTTGTGTGTACTGGGGACCTATGCAGCACTGGGCTGCGCTTAGCAGTAGATTTCCGAAGGAAGCGGTGATCGTAGCATCTTCAGCTGCTACGAATTTCCTTAAACGTCATCAGCATAGTCTAATGGCAGCCATGTTGAAAAATATATGACCAAGGAAGAGCTAAAAGTGTGTCAGATAAGTTAATAGATCATACATGAGTCTGCAATGTTTTTCTCTCTCGACTGACTTCATATTTCGTATGTGTTTGTCGTGTGTCTCTGTGTTGTGAATATTGACTTGCATGTAATGCAGGAAATCAACGAATGCATGGCCTTAGCAACGTATATTGTATTGAATCAAATGCCGGGCTGGAGCGAGAGACACTCACGTGCACTATAGCGCGCATTTGAGGCGCGTGTTCTATCGGCAGCTACTTGTACGATTGCGGCTATTATGTTGTAGAATATAACACTCTCACTTTTTAATGAATATCTTCGAAAAACCACGGATATTTCCAATTTTTTCGCGTGCACTGGATAGATAGACATGTACTCCGCGTGTTGACATCTCAAACGTAACGCGTGGGTGATTTTTGGCCGAACTTGTCCGGACCCGTCCGACTTTATACCCCTGTTGACGATACAATGTGCAATGTTCGGCACCCAGTTTTTGAAGGCAAAGGTATCAGAGATATGTCTTAGGAAAGTTAACGAATTTTTCTAGGTTAAGCATTATTTGTCAACAATCTTTATATCATACAAAAGCTTAGAAACTTCTCTATCTGCCCATATGACGGACGGGCCGATTTGCCTCCTATTAGCATATTTAGATGGCTAATTCTTAAGACTTGGTGAACAAAAATCAGCTCGAAATGGCTGAATATTTTGCCGATTGTATAGTCAATTCGTCACCCCTCTGTTTCGGTCTAAAATTTGGGTTAAAATCGCCGGTTTTCCCTATTATGCGCACGCCGTATGATTGTGCCGATCAGGGGTCAAAAGTTCAACCGAAATTTCTGCCTCTGTTTGGGACTGGTCCTTGTCAATCAGCGTGGAAAGATGATGAGAAATAAGGTAGGAGAAGTGATACGCGTTTCCTATTCGGTAGACCCGTGCGTTCCCGGGTTTCTCTCCTCTTTTTCTGCACTTACTCCCGCATTAAGCATCTCGTTCTGCCGCCGGACACCGCCTGAGAAGGGCTGCTCGTCGGACGGCCAGCGACATGCAGCTCTTGGGCTCCAATGGCCTCTAAAACTTTGTACAAACGCTGCATTGAGCTGGACAAGCACGGCATCCACATTGTATCGTGAGGTTCCCTTCAAACCTAGCTGCTGGTTTCTCAGCTCAGTATAACTCTTCCCCTGCCAGCATCGAGACAGAGTCAAGTGCAGCCTTACCACTTGTTTTTGGTGGGTTCATGAAATGGCAATGATGGGCCTAACTGTGCGTAGACACAATGGGTTAAAGCATACATTCTGTTTCCATACTAAAGTATAATCATTCACTAACACATCCTGCAATGAGGTTTTCTCTCTCGGAGGCAAAGTTCTGGAAAGCTTGAGAGATAAAAATATCGTACTTCTCCGATGGCAGCCATATCAACAAGTAGCTAGATCTGGTCGTTTGAATATGGATGTCCGGTCCGACTGTAAACTCACATCGACACTACTCGGTTACTCTTTCACGCGCTTCCTTGGGTTATTGCGCTGTTCGAGAATAATGCCGCTAAGTTTCACGATTCCGCTGGCAACTTCCTTATCCTGGTTTTCCCCGAATGAAATTCCACCACGGCTTTAGGTAACTGTAGTTTTGATGTTGCAAAACTTGAAAGTTTCGAAACCCTTTGTCTCTACCACGCACCTCTGTTGGACACATACCCCCCCCCCTTTACAAACACAGCACAATTGAAGCCGACATGTTTTCGTCGCTGACAAAACTTTGAAAGTATTCATTCTTATATACGAAGCGAGCTTCTATTTCAGCCGTAAATCCTACGATCATTTTGTTCGAGTGCCATCCCTAAATCGGCACCAGTCAGCTACAAAAAAGTTGTTCTTATTTATCAGAGAGAAATGTCAATTAACACATGTCCCTAATCCATTTAATACTCCTGAAACATCAGGATAGATCACTCCGTCAAACACAATAAGTTGCATTTTCTTGAATAGCAACGACAGCGTTCACGAATTTGAGAAAACAACACCAGAGTGCTAGATACGTCGTGAAGGAAAAAAAATCACGACATTTAGTATGATCTTAGGCAACCATCATCATTGTTGGCTAATATTGAAGCTCATTTACTCGAGCAAAATAGAATGCCTAAAGTGTTCATCAATCCCCTTCCCTTCAAATTTAGTCCGCGGGATTTCGTGAAACGCCATGGTTTCAATATTGATATGTTTCTTGTCAGATGTCCAGTGAATACATCCTTGCCTCTGCGTCGTCTGCAAAACCGCAACGAGCAGATGACTCATTTAGGTAGCTCCAAGTATCTTGGCATTATAATTAGGCAGAGAGAGAGAGAGAGAGAGAAAGAGAAAGGGAAGAGAGGAGGAGAGAGAGAGTATATACAAAGACAGGGAGAGGGTGACACAAGTGGAAATTGAAATGTTCAGCGTGCACATTCCTGACGATTTCTGTCGCTTCTCCTTCGACAAAGATGCATGTGCGAATTTTCGTTTTGTCGGGGAAGATATCAAAATTGGCAGCTGCTGGTATAGTGGTTTCCAGCCCTCCTCCCACCCATCGTAAGCTGACCACGCGAGAGCCCGGTCTTGTTTGCTATGCAGATGTGCAAACACATACATTCCATATAATATGCGACGAAATGTTTGCTTTCCATCCAAGGTTCATGACGAAAAAAAAATAAGCATCTTCACGGAGACATTCACTCTTTGGTCAGTTTCCAATGAAATAAAACAGAAATGTACCTCAGATTGAGAGCCGTCTTGCCACCCTCCGTGTGTTGTCGATGAAGTATTAAGTCTTATAGAAATCCAGGAAAACCGCAGAATTCCGAGAATCGAGAAACATGACATTTGCGCCTCACGCGTTCCTCCTACCTCTCCTTATTCGGAGATGGATGTCGATGGGGTGAAAGGAAGAGTGTTTGTCCGCCACAACCAACCGAGTATATTTTTATGTTTATCACCAGCAGCAGACGATGATACAGCCATCTCATTCTCAAACTATAAATGGGTTTCCAGGAAATCTCCATCAAAGCCTTGCCTCTGTGATAACGATCTTGAAAAAAAATATATCGGTGTATAGAAAAAAAGGGGGGAAATGAATTCAAGTGCATTTCCTTGCCTTGTCGAACTTGCAACAGATCTGGCCTTTTTCAATTCTATAGGTTTGAACTTTTCTCTGAGTTACATCTAAGCGAAATTTGTCATTGATGGAAGATGAAAGATATGGAATCAAAATTAAAGCTTGGAAGAGATTACAGTAAAGGAAGAGAGACGGAGATTTGGAGAGAGCTGAATGTCAGATCAATGTCAATGTCAACTCGAGAGTCAATGAGTCACCCGACGTGGCGGCCTAGGGCGACCTCTGAAAGCTGTCTAGGACATACTAGCCACGGCACCGCTTTGGTATGAATTCCTTATTTTGTCCTCGTAGCACGAAAACGTGGAGCACTCGTCCGCGCTTTGTCTGCATTAATCAATGTTTCTGTGTTCTCACAACGTTTCCCACGTGTTACATTATTGGTGCATCACATCAGGTTTTTAGTCTTTCGAGGAAAAAAAAAAGAATAACGTCCTTCTAGCCCTCCTCAAAATGTAGAGTGTTACTCAGGTGGCATCGCAGTCACGTGACCAAGAATACTATGTTGGGAAACGCCATAGGAATGTCATATTAGATGGGTGATTGTCTTCCAATGTGGTCGTGAAATGCTCCTTACTTGTCATATTGAGCTTAAAATAGAATATTCTCTAGCTTGTTGCATTTTGAACATGTCATGAAATGTTTTCCATATAAGTTCCATACACTGTCAGATTCTAATCTATCGTAAGATCGCCGGTATCCGACTTCGAAATTATGTCTGCTTATACTTTCGATAGTGACGCAGTTTTATCAGATGATTTCGAAGTGCTGGCGTTGTTTGCTTAGATGTAGTTCTTTTTTTGGGTAAGACCGTCAGGACGAATTTCTGTCGGTCGACGCGATAGAATTTCTCGTTTATTCTATGCGAGGCATCTTTGTGGTTGATGGTGATGATGGTCGTGTTGTAAAGTGTTACATGTGTTCTTCGATAGCCCTCTGTTGCTCGTTGTGTTCACCGTTTTATGACTGCCGAACTTGGCACTCATTTTTAATTCATGTTCCCCGACGGGAATAAATTGACATTTACCCAGCGGTAATGCCTGCTTGGTCATTGTCTTCTGCACGTGATCTATTTTAAAGCATGTAGTTGGGACATGATGTTACGTTCGACTTCAACAAACCCTCAATAACTTCTTTTTGACCTAAACATTCACGTCTTCCTCATCAAAATAAGAACCAAACGCAGAAACACAACGCAATGATTCCTAAAAGATAGCTCAATCGCTCGTCACCCAAAATATTTGCGTCTTCCCCTGCTGCTTTCCACTTCGTTCTCTTTACAAGATGTAAACGAACGTTCCCACTAGGGATTTTGCTGTTTATAGCCACAATACATCAATGGAGGGGTCTTCTTTTCTTTCTTTCTTTCCCTATACCATGCGTCCAAGTGCGTCATCTTCGTTATCTGATTACCGACACCCCTGCCTGGTCTCTTTCGATGCTGTCAGCTTCGCGTCAAAAGAGTTCATCGTGTCATCCCAGGCAACGTGAATGCCTCGACTTGGTACCCATGTTTTGACCGATGACAGTTCTCGACAGACAACAATATTGCACCGTGTCAGTCCAATGTGATTTGATGATATAACCTCGATCATTTTCTCCCTTGCTTAGATTTTGTTGCTGATTTTGTCTCGGGTGATAGCACACACACATACACCATCTCATATCATTCGCGTATAAGTAAACATGTCACCTACGCAAAATAATCCTCTTGGAACGGAGTGATCTTGGTAAGAAATATATTATACTTGGTTTGATTCTGTAAGCCCATATCACCTTTTACCGCATCATTTTCACTACATGATAAATTCCCCGCCAAGACGGGCATGTCATTACAGCCATCTTCACCTATCCCACTGCTCTCCTGCTATGATATGCATGTATGCAGGGCCATGAGCCGTTCCTTCTCAGGGTTATGTATTAACCATGGCAGTATTTGCACATCCATTCATGTTCCGAATTGTCTGTTGATTTAACTCTATCTCTGCCGTGGCCGACACGTTTGTACACATTGCCAAAATGGCTCCGTGCCATGTTCAACTTCCGAGTATTTTGACACCAATTACTCAGCTGATGATTCCTTGAGTGAAATTTTCCTATTTTTATACTTTGAGGTTTTGCATTGGCTGTTGTTCTTCTCCTTTTACTGTTTTCAGTTTCAGCTGTGAAAGCCAAAAAAATACATAAATAGAATGTGCGTGGATGCATTATGTGTGGCAGTTTTGTTTCTTTTCTTTGTTTTGTCACAATACATTTGGAAGTGACAGGACGGCGTGGTTATACTAAGGGCGTTTCTTGGAGCGATTCTGATCCCAGCTTTATCATTTTTTGAGAGACTTCAGTAATTTGAACTGTGCCCTCTTTTCCTCTTTCCTCTAAACCCTAACATTCCTCATCAACTTCGCCGCGATCACGCAAACAGCGCAAATGCCTCTTCGTGTCGTCTGAATTAATCTCGTGGTTCGCATTTGTATTGTTTCAGAGAAAACGGCAGCAAGATGATTTTTGACAATTTTCCATCGGATGGCTGAAACAATTTCCAGAATAAATTTGTTTCTTCGTTTCCAGTGACTTTGTATGATCACCGCAGTTAATCTACTTGGGGGTCTTACAACAGCGAATTTACCGTCAGAGCTAGATTGCGGCAGTGAAATTCGTGAGATAACAAGGAGGTAATTTTGTTCGCGCGTCGTTTTGCCGTGCTCCGTGTTCGGCGCTCTCAACGCCGGCATCTTTCGCTATCGATCCATCGTCAAACCGACATTCATGTTATGTGTGCACGGGTATATGAATATGTGTGCGTACGGGCAATCGCGTCTTTATGTAATGTGTGTGTGTGTGTATGTGTGTGTCGTTGTCTGTGTAAGAATTGAGTTGGCGTTGAACGTCTACACATGCTCCCATCCGTCCGTTCAGTCGAATACCCTCCAAACTCCTTTAGCTCACCCCCCCCCCCCTCCGCCGTCCTGAATCAGTCTTGCCAATATTTTCCTCCTTTCGTTGTGCATGTGTGTGTGCGTGTGTGTGTGTGATAAATAGATAGATAGAAAGAGAGAAGGGGTAGAGAGAGAGAGAGAGAGAGAGAGGGAGGAATAGAGGTGACATGAAAACCATTATTGTAGCTTTGAAGATTATTCTATGAACATTTATATTTTCGTGAACAGAACTGAGCAGAAGAATAATTTCTGCGTCACTTCGCGGTTTCTA
Source organism: Diadema setosum (assembly GCA_033980235.1). NCBI lineage: Eukaryota > Metazoa > Echinodermata > Echinoidea > Diadematoida > Diadematidae > Diadema > Diadema setosum. The sequence continues at coordinate 6,962,981 of CM067066.1, forward strand.
AACTTGGACAATATCGATTTCATTCTTTCTCTATTTCTGATCAGCTATTTTCGGAAGAAAATGTCTGTATTCTGTAGTCCGTGTTAACCTCAGTTGTGATGTGTTTTTTTTCCCCGAATCCGGTAAGCTATGGTTGATACATTCAAAGATGCCTGTGTCTACACCACGACGCACCGTGAAATTAAGTGTCATGATATTTGATTTGATTCTGTGCAGATAGCAGTTTTTTGGCATACGCACATTAAATGTCGTACCCAAACATCACAGAAAAAGAAAACACACGCGCAGGCAAACACAAATTAACTCCTTGCCTAATTTGACGTGTCATACGTATTAGATTTAAGACAAAAAATTACCATGTTTCGGATGCAACGAGTTAAAGAGAATGTTCAACGTTGATACATCAAAAAAGTGAAAGCAGCCCGTTGCCCGTGTCCGCGGTATAATGTATGAATGTGACGTCAGAGGTATGTAGACACGAGATCTCGTAACATCAGAACGAGAGGACATTTTAACCGTGAGTTTCGGGTGAAAGGGTTTCCAGGAATTCGCGATGCCACAAGGACCGTCGTCCGCTGTGTCCTTGTAATTATGCTCTTTCACGAAGATAGAGACCAGTGTGGGATAATATCCATGCTTTGGGGTGCACATACACGTCCACATAATCTGGCTCGTAATGTCGACCCCAAGTGCTGTGGCTAAATGAACTGCCAAATTGATATACTCCTCGGCTGTGAACGTTGGAGTGAATTAGGGAGGTGAGAAGGTTGCGGATGAAATTGGGGACGGAGAGATTGTAGAAAATCTCATCGACAGAAAGCGAGATAGATGGATTGACAGACTAACAGAAAACTTGATAAAAATAGATCAGAACAAAATTGATTGATTGGTTAAGTGAGTGAGTGATGTGTAAGAACAACCTCGAGCAGTCTATTTACTCAACTCTGTAGGTTGAACGAATGATATAGTACCTGTACCAGTACACGACTAAATATCTCGTCAGTTAGAATGCTGATAAAAAGACGCACGCAATCACATTAACATCAGTTGAATGAGTGAATTTAGTGAGCGAAATTAAACCAGAATGACACTGTGTGCGATAGGATGGTTGGTTGTCAGTGATCACGTCATTCTTCGATTTTGAGAGGTCGACGAGACGACACAAAGGCATGGGCAACAGGCATAACGGGAAGAGACTGGGGGGAGGATATTAATGCGGATTAATCCTTTCAAGACCGCTGCTCGGAATTCCAATGGTATTGTATCCTGTGTGTAGTTCCGACTGATACAGAGGGGGTTAAGCGGCCAGAATAACGCGCGCCATGTAATACTGCAGGGCATGGAAACGACCACCATTTACTGCATGAAATTTCCATCGTGTTGCTGAGAACAAAGCCCACACTGTAACCTTCCAGCAATTTGAGTAGAAAAAATGATACATATTGGCGTTTACCCAGTGACCTGCAACTGAGACAGAAAGTGAACAATTTCCGACAGACTTTGAAGAATATTTCACGAGATACATACACGTGGTCATAACTGTAAGTCTTGTGGAAGTACTGTATGTTTATGTCCGTAATTCAAATGTGCACACTTCGTCATGGCAGTTTATTCGAGTCCAAACTCCAAATGCTGCGTTGTATGCAATCATTCGTCATGGGTGTGAAAATGAAAGCGAAGTCGAACAATTCATGATTCATATTACGTTTTAACTAAAATCTACAGTTTGGCTGCAAAGCATCTGTTGACTGCGTTTTGTGTTCTGTAATGAATGGAAAACACACCCGAAACATTTTAATTCTGAATCTGTACTTTTTTTTTCTCTTAATGGCCTCATCATGGCACTCTATGTCCATTTTGCATTATCAAATTTCTTTGACTTGTTGCGTTTATCCGGATCATGCAGCTTAATATGAAAAAGGACTAGCTGTCAATTGTCAAAAGGTCTGTTAAAACTGGATTTGAATGTACTTACTCCAAGCCATCTAAACGACAGAAGTTCCAGTACACCTCCATTAATCTTGGCATTGGTGATGGTCCTTGCCCGGTAGACAAACTGAGGATGCAAGTCTGTTAAAGTCGCAAAACTGTCTTTCGAGGGTTGATTACATGCTAGTGAAATCGATAAAATAATTCAAAACTGGACGCGCTGCCTCGTTGCTTCTGTAACAAACACAGCACGTGACTTTGGGGGAGGGGGGACTTCCCTATATAACATCAATTGCAGTCAAAGCGAAGTATTTCCTCAGTCGTCGATTTTTGCGATCACTGTGCCTCCAGAATCACCATGACAACAGTGGCTAGCTATTCGCATTGCAATCGACACCGGTCTTTGCCATGTCCTCATGTTTATCCTTGCCACCGGGCGCGCCGGTACTGTGGAAGGTTAGGGCGCCCTCCCCTTAGCGGTTCCCCAATACACCTGGTAACAACACCTGGGGGGCTCCAGGTACTTTTTCCACGCAGATGTTTTGGCGTTTTCAGCGAAGCTCGATTAACCCTCTTTGGACAGGTCATGTACTCTCAGACAGAAAGAGAAAGAGAGAGAGAGAAACAAACATACATAAAGAGAAAGAGAAAGGGGGATATGAAAAAAGATAGACAGAGAGTTAGGAAGACAGACAGACAGACAGACAGACAGACAGACAGAGAGGTAGACAGCGGAGAGCTGGTGCTTTCTTATGAGGAACTTTATAAGGTATCTTATCAGACAATAAAAAGTCTAGTATCTTGAATCTTTAGCTGATCAATTGAGACCAATAATAAGAAGAACACTTGCTGCATGTTACCTCTTGACCGTATATACCAACTTCTAGCATTTAGTTTAAAAGAGTTCATAAAGAGTGTACAACAACGGTACGATGATACATGTGCCATGTAGAGCGTTATACACTGAGCTCATGTTACGCATTGTTTGCACGCACTTAAAACTGCAAATATAATATCAATCAATATGATGCTCATATCTCGTACACCCCCACTGTAAACAAGGAAGAAATTATTCTCAGTTTTCTTTCTCTTGAGTTCATGCGAGAGTACATTCACGTCATAACTCTGGTATGTACGGTGAGGCCAAGACTTAGCCCGCAATGTAAGGTTTTAACATAAGCCCAAATACATGTACCTCGGTTATTGCCATACAAAACTGTTTTATCGCGACACGTGTCAAGTGAAAAACTAGTGTCTTATCACATATCGTTTGCGTCACGCATCGCCCGTGTCGAGCCCGACTCCGATAGATAAGGTTTCCATTACAAAGAAAAGAAGAAAAAAAAAAAACGAGAGAGAGAGAAAGGACTTTGAACGTGTATAGCTTGCCGGTCATACATCTCGCACACACACACACGGACTCCTACTCCTACACACTCGACATCACGTGAAATTCAATATGGTTTGTTTTTCAATCAAAGTCCGTGGCCAACATGCGGGTATGTCCCGGCGATATTTTTAGACAGATGCTGGGTGCCGGGATGGTAGTTTCATCGTGCGAAATCGCGCATATAGCATGTTTGCTTATGCAGGCTATGATAGGAACTGAACTAGGCAATGAGATAAACTGTTACCCCTTGACATAAACGTCTGTTTTTTGATTGCCAGGGCAAAGATGGGAATTTTTACGGGAGATATGAAAGTCGCGATTGAGCAATTATCCAAACATTTGTTAATGACGAATGTTCATCAAACAAAATGACAATTCATGAATCCTTAATGGAGCCATAAATATCAGAAAATATTCCCATACATGGTTATGTGTATTATGATATCATCAGGTCAACTCTAATCTGATTAATGATTAAGTTCAACAATCGATATCAGTGGATAGATGGTATATTCGTTCAAAGTGTAAGTTCTATCACTTACAACACTTGGGGAGTATATGAAGGTGGTAGGAGGGTATAGTTTTGTATGATTATTGTGTGTTTGTATGTAGGATGTGTGTCTGTATGCATGTGTGAAATGTTATGTGTGTATGTATATTACGTATGTTTGTATGCTGTATGTATGTAGGCCTGTGCATCTATCAATCTATCTATCTATCGATTATTGAAATTTGCGTGTACCTATCTTTCTATCTATCCCTCTAACTATCTATATGATATTTATCTATCTATGTTTCTACCTGCCTACTTACCTATCTGTCTATCTATCTAGCACGTTCCTCCTTTTTTTTCACAAACCGAGCTAAATGGTATTCAAGTGCACCGATGCGTTTTGCTTCACTAATACTTGTATAAATTAAGTTAATTACTTCTAATCAGTTATCACATCTTAACAAAAATTTAACAACTCCGAAGTATATGGCCGTTAGATCCTTTCCTTTACATGGGTCACATCTAGAAAACATTTTATTGTGACTTCGCCATAAACTGTTTGCCATCATTGGTTGGTTCATTCATTATAGCTGTTGTTCTCCGCAAAAGTTTCGATTTGTCAGCAATTTTCGGAAGTAATGTTGTACTGGTGTATGATGAAAAATGCTGATTATGAAAACGTTAATGAATTATCCGAACACACTCAGATCAATACGCTCCTAAAATTAAACAGTTACGTCGAATTGGACGTTTCCGATATAATTCCTCAGAGGTTTTTCCCCGACATCTCTGACAAAAAAAGAGACAGAGAGTAATGTATATACTTTTGGATATAGTGAAGCAATTATGTAACATACATGTTGCCATGCCATTATATTTCTGTCTTTTTGTTCAATCAAACAATCTGTTGGTATTATACGTGCTTGAATATATAATATCAAAAATTTGTCTTTTACGCAAATATATCTTCTTAACCATTGTAAAACCAGGGAGGTGGTTTTCTTCCACCTCCCTGGTAAAACTTAGCTTGATCACAATTTGTATGGCATTTCATTGGGTAACGTTGACGTAACACCCTTTTGATTGTTTTCTGTAACTTCTCGACTTCGGGCGTGCATATATTATTCATACAATAAATGAATAAGCCATTTGTGACCCTGGTTTATTTCGAAGGTCCAAACTACATGTGTTATGACGGCGGGGTTTGCTCCTGGATTGTCTGCGATCTGTAAAATGTAACCCAAACGTACTTTGGATCGAGATGTTAACACGTGTCGCACTAGCGTTGTCGTCAATTTTTGGAGTTCATGGTTCAAGTGTCTGTTAGTAGATACACTGTTTTGCTTTAGCACGTTATGGATAGGGTCAGTTTCGATTTAGCTCGTTTCGCTTCCGTTTATCTCCCTTTAATTCAATTTCAGTGTCATTTTTCGTGTCTAATATATGACGCAGATTTATTTTGGCGAACATCAGTCAATCAGTTCTTTTCTCAATTCTTCCCTCAATTCATGTCCGTCTCCTGCTCCTTCTTCTTTCTCTTCACACTCTTCATTTTCTTCTTTGCCAAGTGCGGACCCTTATCAACGTTATGTGAAGTATACAACTGTATTCCACACTCTGTTGATCTTGAATCAACGGCGTTATCTTGGTAATTGATTGGCATTAACTTGAGAGTGTGAAATGTCTTCATCCAAATTTGGTGACGAAGTAACACGCATCAAAATACAGTCGTAAATAGTTTGGCATTTGGTGACTGATCTGTACTCATGTCCACTACTGTCTGTCTGCTTCTCTTTCCCTCTCTCTCTCTCTCGTAAAGGTTGAGCTGTGCCTCTGAGAACATATGTACTTCTGGTTTTGCATATTATCACGTTTTGGCAAATCTCAGTACGAGGTACCTTTTTAAGCATTATACATACCCCGTGATGATTGGCGTTGAATCTCACTCATGCCAAGCGCTGACCTTAAGAAATGTGTTCTGAATAACAACGAAACCATTTCATTTGCGGTCAACCTCAATATCCTTTGAATAATAGAGGCTAGAGTCAGTTGACGTGCCAATTTGGAATCAGGTTGATCCGGGCCATAAGCTGTTCAAAGGCTGCGAGGCGAGATCGGGTGGTCACGGCGCACGTGAGGGGAAGAATGGCAGACGGGTGATTCACGACACGAAAGTGAAAGGGTTGTTCTTGAATGAAAGACTGATATGTGACCACAAAGATTTTCATGATCGAAAAGGAATGTTTCCGTAACGGGTTTTTGTTTTCTTTCAAGTTTTATACACGGAGCTCACAGATCGTGGTAGTGGCCTGCCATTTTTATTTTCTCGGCCATGTCGGCTTTCCTTCTCGGCCATGTCGGCTGCGACGTTATAATATGCCATTCGAGCCAATCTGAAACTCCAAAACGCCGAAACTTTGTATGCCTTGCGGCGTACCTCCATTAACTCTTTTTCCTCCATACAATGATTCCCTAAACACAGTACGAAAAGTACAAAGTACATAATAACGCCCTTTGTACATGCACCTCACAGACGTAAAAAAAGAAGGCGTTGCGCATGGTTCTTGATAACAAATGTAAACATATAGAGAAATATTCTCTATCAACTATAGGGCTGTTCAGAATAATAATTGCGATCGCTATCGATATTGCGAAATAGTTGTCTTCTCATTTGACAAATTACCCCCTTCTTGATAAAGCAAACAAAGCTGTACTAAACCCCTGATCTTTCTCTCTCATTTCCCCACCCCCTCAAAACTGAAAATAAAATACAAAAATATCAAGAAATGTTGTGCACTATGGAGAGAAATACAACTCGTGGATTTTCCTACGCAACCGTCGACTGACTCATTCGTCACCCGGGACACATGCGGGAAGAAAATGAAAGTGAGATTCTTCACGAGACATTCAAAGAAAGGTGAAAACCGTGAAGTTTAAAAAGAAAATTCGCCCACCAACGGCCCAAAAGTTTGCCGAATGCGCATGGAAGGCATGGATCTTCTTAGGAGCAAGATGACCACATCTCTGTCCATAAGATGTAGATTTCTTACCGGACTTACTATTTTAGTTTGTTAGCTTGTTCGCCACACTTGCTTGTTTTCAACACGGGCGTCGCACTGATTATTGTTCAATATGGGAGGAGAATTAAAAAAGAAAATCAAAGAGGAAATTAATCGTTGTACTACTCTATGTCCCTGTCATCAGTCCATTCTTTATCGTGTACCATGTTGTTGTATCTCAATGTTACACCTGGAAATCATACTGCATAGTCTTCGAGGTGCAGCTACAAAAAAATGGTTTGTTTCCGAGGTACTCAAGGGTCTGGAAAACGCCCGCCACATTTTAAATTGTGGGCATCAAACCTATGCAAACTGGTGTTCAGTTGATATTTCGACGTCACATTTTATAGCATTATCAAATTAATGTGAGTAAGTATGCAGGATAGAACATGCTCCCCTCTCTTTGATTTCCACTTTTTTCAATAAGGTGCTTAGATAAGCTCAGTGATTTCCTCAAAGTGATCACGACATAAATGATTTGTTTTTGTTTTTGTATACATGCAGTATAGCTTCTTTTGGCCGATGATCATGTAGCCTTTTGTCAAGGCCCTCTCGCTGTATGGTGAAGAGAGCCCAGCTGAGTGGGGTTGCGCCTCGCGCTGGCGCGCTCGGCTGGGCTCGCTTCGCTCGCCCATTACAGCGAGAGGGCCTTGAGAAAAGGCTAATGATCATGCAGACGCAGTTGAGTAGGATCTCGGCATTCAGAGTCTCAACTGCGCGGGAATGATAACGCCATATTAAAAAAAAAAAGAAGTTAAATGAAAAATTCTCTACATGGGGGGGGGGGGGAGGGGTATATTTGTCACGTGATCACATGACATCATTAAGAATGATTCGCTAAGAAAGCCAATGAGTACAGACCGTCTGCTAAGCACGTTAACCCCTACGATTGCCAAATTGGTGACACAATGGACAAGTGTAGTGTGGAAAGATAATTTGATTGAAGGAATGAATGAGAGATTTATATGCAAGCGTGTATAGATAGACATTATAGATAGAGAAAGAGCGAGAGAGAGAGGATTTTTTTTTTTTTGGTAGTATTTATTAATAGGTAGTTCTCAGTTGTCATGGTGATGAGCACCTACGGGTTTCTATTTCCGCTACATCACTGGGTTGTCAGAAACCACCGAGAATTTTTTTTTAGGCATCTCGTAGATCTGCAAGAACGAGTCTTCGTCATATTCAAATGTACTATACTGTAGAGAATAAAGTCACGTGACAGACAAACAGTGTGGTCCATGTCAGTTAGGGTGTATTACGTATGGAGGTATGCACCCTAGAAGCACTGCTTTTTTTAGCATTCTTTCCCATTTCCAGCATTTCCGTATACTTAAAATATTATAATAAGTTTGTCTGTCTATCGGTTTTGATGAAACCTACACACTATTCTATACTTGTTTGATGTATTAAGGCCAAATTAAAGATGGTGTCGTAATGCACTTCAAGGCAACTTGCATAGAGACACTAAATGTAAAACGAGATATTTTTTCGCGTGCGTGAAACTTTCGCGAATTTCACGAGGAGCCAAGATGCGCAAAAGTAAAAATGCACGAGAAAGTTTTTGTCTACAGAATGTACAATGAATTATGCTCGTAAATTTATCATGGTCAACAATTCGCGAAAGTTTCATGCCACGAAAAAGTCCATCCACTTTAATTCGCGAAAGTTTCGTGGAGCGAATGTTTCTGGTTTTCCAGTACACTGTTGTCCTCTGGATACCAGTATTTTTCTTGTTGGCTAACTGCATGCGCGGTAAAAATCTGATTGCGAAATGCAGTCCCGAAGATAAACAGTTGTATCGACTTACATGCAAACGCTCTGTATATAATGCAATACACCTTGTGCAATGCGTTCAATGTACATGCATGTATAGTTGCATGCATGTATTGTGTATTCAATCTAATTTGTATGTTTCCAGGGCTGGCGAGTTTAGAATGATGACGATTGTACTCCAATATCTCGGCAATTTCCACATCTCACTCCTCTTGCGATTGACGCGCAGTCACGTGACTTGGAAATCACCTGTTTCCAAAGTGATGGGAAAAGTTCATACATAATCAAAATCACTATACTGACGTCACATTACGTGAGTGCAAGGAATTGGAATAACCAAATATGGATGGAATTGAAGAACCTCTTGAATCATAAGAAGAATTAAGATGAATACAAGTTCCATAACCAATAGTTTTCCATAAAAATCATGGTACTCACACACAGTGTGTATTCTTTTTTTAAAGTAATGTCTTCATTTTATCTTATGGAGAGTGTTTGAATCGGCAGAACAGGCGTGCAATATGCTATATCACACGGGAATGAACTAAGTGAAATATGCAAGGAGTTTTAGAGGAGAACGAAGAAGAGGAGGAGAAGGATGGAACAGAAGATAAGGGAATAAGAAGAGAAAGAGGAGGAGGAAGAGGAATAGTATAGCAGAAACAGCAGGAGGATGGTTAGGATAAGGATGAGGATGAGTAGGAGGAGGAGGAGAAGGAGGAGGAGAAGGAGGAGGAGATCGAAATATGAGAAGGAGGAATAGGCTGAGGAAGAAGAGGAGAGGGAGGAGTTGAATGAGAAATAGGAGGAGGGATAGAAAACGGGAGAAGAGGGGAAGGAAGAGGAGGAGGAGGAGGAGGAGGAGGAGGAAGAGGAAGAGAGGTTGCTTCAACATCAAAATACCGGATGATGCTGGGACTGCATTGTTGATAACCGAGTCCATCGGGTCAGCCGAGGGTAAGCGGAGGCCTGTTATCGTCGTCACTCTATACCAGCCTTGGGATGCAAGCTTCAAGGTTGCCCTCCTCATCACGGTCCATCTCAGAGAATATCTAGTTTTAAAGGGATTGTATAGTTTTGGCTGAGGTGAGGGATTCAGATTTTATCTTTTTGCGAGATAATAGAAACCACTTATGAGCATACAATTCTAAGAGATATTCACATTTTTATTTCATGAAAATCGGTGTCAAAATGGCTGCGGTATCCAAATACAAAGTAAGACAAAATGACCCTAATAAGGGATGGTCCGATCTTTTATTAGGACCTATTTGCTTTTGGATATCTCAGCCATTTTAGAGCTAATTTTCATCAAATAAGCTTTGAATTCCTCTTACAATAGTATGCTCTTTCATATTTCATAAGAGGTTTTTTCATAATCTACAAAAAGTTGGACTTGAAGCCCCATCTTAACCACAACTATACCATCCCTTTAACCCATCTATTCCCTACAACAACTTTTCTGTTTTTCGGCGTTGTATTATATTCATCATAAATTTTACGCATCGTCGTTTTCGTGTGGGTGTGTCTTTTATAATGTAGAGGAAAAAGCAGACATCTTTTACTTGATACCTTCGTTGTTTATGTGCATTTTATTTTGTTTGTCCATGTTACAGAATATTCACAGGATTCCAGCATTGGTTATATAGTAGTCAGTAAGATCGGATGTAGAAAGGGCGTATGATAGGCTTTAAAATGATTTATAATTCCTGGAATTATGGAATTTGCGAGACAGGTTAGAAGTTCAAGGTTCCGTTTTTCTTTCAAATTCACGTATTGTAGTCAAATTTTTCTCTCAGACTGTGTGGAGATTATATGGATCTAAACGATCCCATAATAACCAATAATAATTCCAATATAGATATGCAGTGAAATTCAGAGTTGCCAACTGAATGATTGCAAGGTAATAATTTCTGCAGGAAATTTCTTTAAGGACTTAATGGGATAAGCATATATACTTTGTCTCGGGCGTGAAAAAAAAAAAATCCGGGGCAGACTGCTCCGCCTTGTGTTGGCCTTCTTCTATGGGAGAGAAGACTGACCGATAAATTAGAAGTATGCCTCAACCCTCACCTTTTCTACAACAATAACAATGACGCTATTTCCAAGGATGGTCCTCTAGCCGTAAAACACAATATATCGCCAGGAATATTTCAGGATGTCAGACGAAATATGTTTTGGAATGACATCAGCTTGTTACAATCTATTGCCAGCCTTGACCCCGTTTCTTCTCCACATTTTTTTTCATCGTGTTGTCGCACAGTTCCATGTCAAATAAAGACACTTTGTGTAATGGAGCACGAAAGGGTCTGACTCGTCATAACATATACTGTGTAGCATTGTACAAACGAAGTATAGACCCCTACTAAGTACATTGTCTTGAAAGGGATGGTTATAGTTCTGGTTGAAATGAGGCTTCAAGTTTCCAACTTTTTACGAGATAAGGAGAAACTCTTATGAAATATGAAAGAGCATGTAATTCTAAGAGGAATTCAAAGTTTGTTTGATGACGATTGGTTTTGAAATGGCCGAGATATAACAAACAAACAAACAAACAAACAAACAAACAAACAAACAAACAGGTCCAAATAAAACGTTAGACCCACCTTTTATTAGTATCACTTTATTCTAATCTGTTTTTGGATATCTCAGCCATTTCAAAACCAACTTTCATCAAATAAACTTTATATTCCACTTAGAATTGTATGCTCTTTCATATTTCATAAAGAGGTTTAAAACTTTCTCGCCAAAAGTCAAAATTTGAATCCCCACCCCCACCTCGACCAAATCTACAGCATCCCTTATTGAACAAACTTATCAACACCAAGGTTGTGATATGTTTTTACTCAATTCAACTCGCCATGGCAGTTTTGACGAATTTGCCGATGTTGAGAAGGTGCTCGTCATTATTCGTGCATTTTCGACAGATGTCCCTGATTCACAGATTTCGCAGAATCCGATGATGATGTTTGCCATCGCAAACAGTACTCTTGGCTTATACACCAAAGGAAGAAAAAAAAAACACCAATGACAAGAACATTACATCAAGAGTAGAAGTCTTCCAGGCGGGATAATTATGACGTTGGTTCGCCCGTCCTCCACGCACACCGGCTGCACACGCAGACTACGCTCCGACGATTCGCTCCTGGAGGGGGTAGGGCGAATTATACGTAGCTCGACCTTTCATCGCCGTGGCGCATCGTTGCCCCGGCCAAGGTCAATAGCCTCCACCGCGACCCCTCGCGCGTGCGCCGTCCGTGCGCCCATTAATCAACGACATCATTTGAGACTCACGTAGAAATGCGAATGGAATGGAATGCTATATGCTAGCAACCGACGACCACTTTGATACGCAGTGACCAGCCGCGGCGACTGGTTAAAAATACAGGGGCCGAAAAAAAGAGAGAAAGATAAGAGAGAGAAAGAGAGAGAGAGAGAGAGAGAGAAAGAGGGGAAAAAAGTGGGCATTCGCGCGCCATAAATCTGAGAAGGGCGTCGAGTCTGCCACCAGGCAAAAAGCCAGGGGTGTTGATATCCGAAACGTGTCACGAAGAGTTCAAAATGGCTCGAGCCAAATTTATTTGATGCATCACGAACTTTGCCTGGGTTCACTCTCGTTCTCAAGTCTTTTTGCTGCGTGGTGTCTGTCGTGCCTGGCAACAGCAGTATTTCCGCATGTTAAATACACTTCATACAGCCTCTTATGACGTGCTCCTTGATCAACCGGGTTTTTGCCGTGGTCATGATTCTTCCCACCTCCAATTTGTTTCTCTGGCTAAACGTTGATCTCGTCGACAGACATAAGTATTTGTTCATTCGAATCAGTACATGAAGGGCGTCACACACACACACACACCTTGCGAGAACTATTGCCACAGATGGTTTTTGAGATAACGGATGGTTTTTGAGATAAAAATGTAGCAAACTTTAACAACCTCTTTTATCCAATCATTTTTACGAGATGATGATTCAGGAAGCTCGAGTTACTTGAACGCATGCCCTTCCGTGACTCACAAATCAAATATATATTTTGCCATACTTCTTCACAGAAACAAACAAGAGAGTGAGGAGTGGGGAGAGGAGAATTTCTTGGAATATCATTGCGCCCATGCATATTTTAATGACCCTGTCCCCCTTGAGTGGACGTAAATAGAGACGAGGGTCAACACTTCCGCGGTATAAGGTTGTATATCCTCTGGCAATTGTCCGAGAGAATCCAATGGCACCGCTGCTTCTTTCGTCGGCACGCGTCGCCCCAATTTCTCGCTATTAATCACCGGTAGCCGCAGCCACTAGCCCCCGATCGAGAGTTATACGATGTCAGCTGACGACTCGGGGCGTCGCGGAAGAGTAGCGGGTCAACGGAGGGGCAGTCGTGTGGAGACGTTTACTGCGTGCATGTGTAGGTCAGTCGGAGCCCAGGTCTTACCTACTTGCATATAAATATCGTTTTTCTCCTACTCATTGTTTCGATGGCCCATGCTGAGTAGGGCGATTGATAAATCGCCAGTGTGATACAGCGAGATCAACAGACTGGTCACATCTATGTATGTCGTGACTGATATCTACAGTTCAATTCATTTATATTCGATTTGATTACTTTATTTCCACTGAACAAAAGGCGATCACTCAGTAAAGAACATGCAAGTAACATATCCGAAAACGTATCTTTGTTGAATAAAAGCATATATACACAATCACACGTACGTAACTGGCAGCAGAGTAATAGATAAAAATAATAACAGCTTGAAAAATGGGGTAGAAAAGATAGAAAGAACCAAAAAGCCAATTAGAGATGGAAGAAAAAAAAAGAAAAAGAAGACGAAAGAAGGAGAAAAATATTAAGAAAAGGGCTGGCAGAAGCACAGGAACGGAGAAAGGCGATCAAACTCACTAATACAGCTTTATGAAAGTCCGAAGGTCGACCAATGGAAAGGAACCAAAGGTGGAAAAATCCACCAAAATGAGAGGTGCGGTAAAAAAAAAAAAAAAAAAGAAGTGTGATTATATACTGTTTGTTTTGGTGATGTGTGACAAACACATTTTGAGTCTCGTTTCATATCATGTCATTTCATGTATATATGTCATGCATTTCTCTAATGAGATTGTAACGAAAATGACGAAAATATGAAATCATTGAATGGATGTATTGGACATTGCATGCAAATGATCAATGACAGTATGATGTTAGAGGAGGATCGGAATGAAACAAAAAAAAAATATAATGGTGTTTCGCAATCCACAGTTCGTTCAATCATTGATGGTACAAGATAAAAAAAAACCAGATAGATACGTAATGGCAAAAATGAAATATGAAATAACAAGCGAAGTTTTAGAGTATGACTCATAATTACAATTAGCTAGAAGTTACATGACATTGTTATGATAATCACATTTCCATTATCTAAGGCATAATTATCAATTATCTCATACGCCGTTATATGTCATAATAATCCATCATGATATCACTGCTCATAATTCTGTAATAGGTTTGTACAAATTGATAGCTTAACAACAATACCTCTCCCTCCCCCACCCCCCCCCCCCCCCACCCCCGTATATGCCATTGCAAAGCAACGATCATTTGGATTGAAAGACATAGTTCATTCCGTGTAGTTTGAAAGTATATTATGGAGTTTATAGACTTCATTCCTTTTAATTCATCATGAAAGACACGAAGGGTACATGGCCAATGGGAGACTGTAGAGATTAAAGGGTATCATCAGCTCATCTGCTGGCCAATATGCAACTGCGACTATCATGGCGTTATGCCTCCAATCATGAAAGGTTAACCTTCCAAAACTTTTGCACCTTTCGTTAGGTTTTAACAATTCAATTCAATTTGATTCAATTCAATTCAATTCAATTCAATTCAATTCAACTATACTATATTTCCATCCATCAATCTAAAATTAATACATAATACAATAGATACATTAAGCAATTCAATTGAATCTTCTCAAGCACTGTCCTATGGAATCTACTCTAACTCTAACATTTACTTGAAAACAGAATGGAGTCTCACGTTGATATCGTTGATATTCATTTCAGTAGAGCTTATGTATGTACATTATTGTAGTGTGCGTGTTAATATGCACATAGCATAGAGAGGAGTGATTCTTACAAGAAGATTATATTCCATATATATCCATATTTAGCAACGGCGTGTCAAATGTTAAACGTTCGGATTATATGCACCAAGTGAACAATATTGGTCGTTTTCCGTGGGATCTCTTTGTACAACTATTATCATGTTACGTTGTCTGGAATTCCCACTCCTCTTCGCACCCGGTACGTGTCAACCTATTATTCGTGCTGTACGGAGTGACGCTACAAATAACCTCAATAGCCGCTTTATAGATTAATGTTCAGTTTTGAAAATACACGTGCCATGCATGAATGATAGAAACCGAAAACTCTCATCTCATTTCTATATTTAAAGTCATCCTTATTTAGGGCATCTAATATCACTTTCCCTCGCATGGTTGCGTTTGCCGGTGGTATTTCCATACCTCGTTTGAAGACCGCCGCATCCGTCGACGTATACAGTCTCGATTGGGCTTTATTCAAAACGCCTTCCCACTGCAAACTGAATGATCTTGAACAATGAGGAACATTTGCCTACACAATAATATATACCAACCCACATGCACAGATGAATAGACAGACAGATAATCATATAGACATAAATATATCGACCAATCATATATGATAGACATATATAGAGACTAAAGAAGAAGGGGAGTGATAGAATAAGAGATTGACGGAGAAAGAGAAAGAGTGTGGGAATATGTTTCTGTAAAACAAATTCATGACTGGGTCCTTAATCGAAACATCAACCCCAATGAGACTGACCTACTTCATTTATAGCCATACACATCAAGTGTCATTAATTACGCAATGAGCAGAACAAGAGCGGGGCGTTGGCACATCTGTTGGGTAATTGTAATGGCATGATTGCTCTCTTGAAGTGTGTGGCTATTAAGGTCTGGCTTCAACACTTGGTACTGTCTATCAAAAATGGCTTATATATCCAATGGCATTCACAGGCATGACCCGCAATACATCGGGCTAAGATGAAAGACTCGAGAGACCATGCAGCATGGTTGGATGAATATGAAAGTATAATGACAAAATGTATTTTCTTATACGTTTTATGTATTAGACATTGTAGTATATCTCACAGAATTATGCGTTTGGTCGGTACACCATTCTTTCATTCATTCATTCATTCATTCATTCATTCATTCATTCATTCATTCATTCATTCATTCATTCTTTCAGCATACATTCATTCATTCGTTCATTCATTCATTCATTCATTCATTCATTCATTCATTCATTCATTCATTCATTCATTCTTTCATGCATACATTCGTTCGTTCATTCATTCATTCATTCATTCATTCATTTCAACACGGAAAGATCTACTCAGCATAAGTTGTATTTTCAGTGGGTCCGTGCATAAAATTCATAACAATTTACAATTTATAAATACAAACGAATAAAACAAATCACATGCAGTACATCAAAACAAGAGATATGCATACAACATAAGAAATGTAAAAATGCAATGGTCCTCCATTGACTCAACAAAAATGTTGCGTGCGTTGTCTTCAAAGCTTGACTGATGTCAGACAAGTTTTGTTTTCTTTTCGAGGATAAATAACGTAGGTATACCATTGTTGTGCCTGCATTCATAATATACACTTGATCTTCTGTATGTAAGATAAATATATCATCAATATATGTTAGAGAATGATTGAAAGCTATCACTGCTTCGGAGTTTTTGACCGTCTACGATTTCGTTGCAGCTTCGTGTTTACTCGTGCTCATGTTCATACATTTTTAGTGCCAGCTCAGTTTACAATACAAAAGAAATATATTACAAACAAATAGAACAGAAAATACACACATACACAGACAAACGCAAAGTAATTCCTTTATGACTATGTTGCAGAGAATATGATGTAATCTTGTCTTTGTCGTATCTCTTCTTTATCGCTTATTTTTGAGAGAAAGACGCACAAATTTTTCGCGTCTTGTTTGACTTCTGAGATTATCTAAATTAGAAAGTAATCTGACCATATAGAATAGTAAGACAAGAGTTATACATTTGCCCATATTCGTTCAACTGAAAACAGAGGTAGGAAAGGTTTAACCGCTTTGAGGAAACCTTTGTGAGAGTTTGAATGATTTATGATTTTTTTCGAGAATTCCATTGTCGGCTGCATCTTCTCGACATGCAGAGTGATAATCAAAGTGTATATCTTTAGCTGGAGATTGCTAGGGAATGCAACATAGCAACACGGAAAACTAATTGCGTATAAGTATACCCCCCCCCCCTCTTGATTTGATGTAGAGTTAGCAAGCAAGACTGAAAAATGTTACATCTGTTAAACATACATGCTTACGAAGATACTTTTCATTGCTCTCATTATTATCTGTAATTAAAGAGTTAGCTTTGGGTTAATGCAGTGTAAATGAACATTGAATAATGAACTGTATATCATACAAAACATATAATCACACTGAGTGAAAATAACAATATTCTCAAGTGTCTGCACGTATTCCATGACTTTTATTGCCATACTGACAATATCGTGAATTTCAGAAGTAGTTAACCGACTGCTCGACACGCACAGTTCAGGAAGCTAATCAGAGCATTTTTTGTTTTGCAAGAAGGGGGAGGGGAGTGAAGGGAGAAAAAAAAAATGCGCAGCGTATTGCCAATGTAAACTGATGATATCCCAATCGGTATCAAACTAAGCGAAACCGAAACAACGCAAACAAAACAATACTGTCAGATGGTAATAAGCAAACTAAAATCTCACTTGGAGCGGAAAGGTGATCGAAAATTACAGGTTGCGACCGCAAGATCAATAGGGTTTTCTTTTTCTTTTTTGTTAAATCTTGTTTTCTCTGTATCTTTTGTTTACCATGTAATCGACAGGGCCAAGGCTTCGTGAGGACTGTTGAGGTTTTGTATATCTTTGTGTTTTCTTTTCTCGTACTTAATTACCATCCGTCTCTAAACACCACACTTCATATAAAGTGACACGAACTTTGCATATAAAATTATGCTCTGTGCTGGGCGATGAACGTATTGTGGTCTAGCAATTTCAATTCAATTTTATTTCCATTTCCATTGAATAAACAGAAAAAATATGTACAATACATTTACAGAACAAATTTATAACAATTTCAAAGAAAACGTACAAGTAGTCACGAGTAACAACAGAATTTCGTTTCTAAGGTATATACCTAATACAAAGATTAGAATGGAAATGGAGGGTCCCACTTAAAAAGCAAAGCTTGTAGGGTGTAGGTAGGTAGCATACATAGGTATGCATTGTAGGTAGCATACATACGCTCTGCCAAAAATCCTTTTTTTTTTTTCCTACCACTTTTATTCAATATCGTATCGGACGACAAACGCATTATTTTCATGTCGTAAGCCCTCCAACTGTTTGTGTGTCATACGTTGAGATGTTTTTTTTTTTTTGGCCAATGTGACTGCATGAATGCAAAGGACGGCTGATGTAAGAGAAACAATCTGCAATAATACATTCAAATCCAGCAGAAGCGATGCACAGATTTACCGAGAGTCACTTCTATGTTGACTATAAGCGGACTGAAAGTACGAGAATATCGTACCATGTATATGAAGAGAGCAACATTGTGAATATATGATGATAATGACCTTTGGTGCAAACATGTAAGGAAACACACACACGCACACAACATCGTACGGAACTGAAAATGACTAATGATCAGTATTTCAGTATCGAAATAGATATAAGTCACTATCCTGCTGCTATATTAAAACTGTACTCGATACTGCTCGAAATGACTCGGTCCCGAGTACATGTATACTTATTGTTGTGACCACTTCTTATAAATGAGTGAAACTCCCCGCAAAAAAAGAATAGGGGAATTTTTCTGAATAAATGCAAAACCGAGAGTAGGAGCACAAAATGACGGCTCGCTATTCAGACCTCTTTTAAAAACATTCGAATATTTCAAAAATATCTCAATATCGCCACACTTCACAGTGTAAACGTGCATAAATATATTCTGTCAATAACATGTGGAGTACTCAAGCAATATCCATGAGCGTGTGGATGCGTACTCATGTGTTACGTTGTGTGTTGTGTGTGTGTGTGTGTGCGTGTGTGTGTGTGTGTGTGTGTGTGTGTGTGTATGTGTGTGTTTGTGTGTGTATAGGCTATGGAAATGGCAAAATGATACTGAGTCCGTGTACAGTGTATTCTGTATAATCTTACAATCTTATAACGATTGCCTCATAACATTGCAGCGAACATGCCGCATATATCGTCTCAACATCCGGACTTTAATGCGCGTTGGACGGCTTTCCTCCACTAGTCATGCGCGTAAATTCGCGATTCATCTCGCCGCCGGAAAGTGACGTAAAGTTTCATATATCACGCTCCACTGAGCATACGCATCATGTGAAATCATGGTGCAACCGCGATTTTCACGAAAGATAGCGCCGAACAATAGCGGCACAATCATAAGCCACATTGGGCATTATCTATAGATGCGATGTATTGGTTTCTATGCTTTGTTTCCTATTTATTCCCCCTCTCTTCAATTAGGTCGATCACCTCTGTTCAAATTTGATACCAGGCAAATGTAATGATTTGGACTTTTGCATAACCTAGCTGATTCGCATATTATACAAACGACTAGATTGTACGTCTGAGAGACATAACGTTATCGTATGACGTCACTGATAATGACTAGCCAGACAACAGCAGCACTACTACAAAGAATATTGTGTCATGCTTTCGTTTTGGCCGTCAAAATCGGCATGATTCTTGAAGATTTGTTCCAATGTATGATATTGTTAATCTGAAACTTATTCATTGATGTGTTTATTGAGTTATCCATTTACTCATCGATCTGTTGTGGATAGGGCCTGCTGTACTACTTTTAGTCATTTACTTTATATTCGGTCATATCTGTGTCGAACATGCGTCAGTTTAATGCTCCCAAAAAGTCCGATGTTTCCTTGAAGAGACAGTTTCCATTCGAGTTTGTTTTATAACACCGAAACTCAAAATAAATCGTAATAACATTATTCACCAAATGTGTAAACATTGAAAAGAATGACGAAACGGGTGTAGACAGAGTCAGAAGTAAAGAGGAAAATATGAAAAATTTAGATGAATTCTACGAAGACCACTTTCGCAAGAAGAAACAGTTTCCATTCGAGTTTGTTTTATAACACCGAAACTCAAAATAAATCGCAATAACATTATTCAACAAATGTGTAAACATCGAAAAGAATGACGAGACGGCTGTGGATAGAGTCAGAAGTAGAGAGGAAAATATGAAAAATTTAGATGAATTCTACGAAGACCGTTACTTTCGCAACCACTTCCTCCCCCACCTCCCACTCTTAGCATCCATTAATGTGTTTATTACCAGTAGTGTACACTTTCAAGAGAGTGCTCGGGACTCATAATGTATGAATTATGGATACATCTTGCTTTTACTTTGTAACTCATTGACCGTATCATGTTTAGATGTAAATTGATGTGCCATATACGGTATGTTGTTGAAAGCGCTAAAATCGTTACTATAGTCACTGCGGGTTTTAGCGCTATATAAAATCTTACGTTTTGTTGCGATGTACACTAGTGTATAGTAATGTATGTCACAGTTCAAGACATTTGGGTAACCGCATATTTAATTTGTTGACGGTTTTCGGGGATTCATCGTGAACGAAACCCGTATCTTTTTTTTTACGTAATGGTAAGCCGCGTTTGAAAAAATCAGAGATATTGAAATAATGACCTTACATTCAAATTAGTGAAATTCTTCCGTCGAGATTATTTTTTTTGTTTTGTTAATCAGTTGCAATGAAAAATGACCCTACATGTTTGCAGTCACGTGGTCAACGTTAATGAGCGGATGACACTAATGTGTTTTCATCTGATTCTGATTATCTTCTGATTATTTATCTGATTTCTTCCCTTACAAGAGAGCCGCCTTGTGTTTGTTAATGTGCGTCTGTATGTGTGCATGTATGTGTGTATTACTCTGTCTTTTTCTTAGGCAAAGTGTCTTTGTTGATTTTTTTTTTTTTTTTTTGCCATCTGATTTTTTTTTTTTTTTTTTAATGAGGGGACTGCATACTACAAGCTCTGGTTTTTAGCAGAACCCTCCATTTCCAGCAATTTTGTTTCTGCCCTTACCATAATGACATTACATTTATGTATATTTCTGTGGATAATTTACCTGTGTCTTTATTACATGTTATTATGTTCATCGCATTGTTGTACTGATTTGCTGACTTCTGTATACATGAACATTTCATTGTATTCCTAATCATTTGTTTTGTTGGAAATGAAATAAATCAACTTGAACTTGAACTTGAATGAATTTTCGACAAGATAACAAGAAGGTATGGTGTGGGCGAGAAGCTGATAGAGCCAGCTATTGAGAGAGACAGCAGAAAAATATAAAGTTATAAACGAGATGCGGTTGCCATGGCAATGAAAACAAAATGAAGTGATTGATTTGATCACGCGAGGAAACTCAGACATTGCACAATGCAAACGCGAGCATGCGTCATTGTCCCGACGTAATTTCTTTTCCCACTCATTCCTTTCCTCCCCCCCCCCCCCCACCCCGTCCTCTCTCTCGATCTCTCTCCGTCTCTCGGTCTCTCCCACTCTCACTTTCTCAGATTTCTGATCGGGAATTTCCCCCCTGCATACACGTGTTTTCTTGTCATCCGACGGTTTCCGTCTGCCAAAGAGATGGTAGGCATTCCCTGCCAGAGAGGTATCACAGAGGAGGAAGTACACTGATCGGAATTCCTTTCATGTGAACTCGACTTGACGCAAGCGTGGATTTTTTGTCGTATGATCATCATCGTCTTTCTCCTCCTTCTCCTACTCCTCACCCTACGTCTTCCACCTCTTCTTCTTCATATTTTTCTCCATCTTTCTCCTCTTCGTCCTCTAAGTAATACTCTTATTATTCTGAATGAATGACACTTATAAAGCACTCACTGTACTTAAAAAGATACTCTTTTTTAATCTTTCATCATATAATTTCAAGATGCTTTCTGAGCTCTTTAGCTATCCTAGAAGAGATAGAAATTAGGAAGCCTATAATACGTCTTTTTATTCAGGTGTTCATTTACGTCGCAAACACTATGTTTAGTTTATTACTTCTTCTTAATTATCAGTAATACTCTAGGATATCATCTTTACCTGTCATCATAATTAAAAATTGTCAGCATCATCATCATTTTTGTCATCGTTACCATGGTTACAATGAGTGTTGTCATCACTACCTCAAGTTCATTAAAATAATACAAGTGTATGATGTAATTGTATCAAAATGCTGTCTGTGCTTTGTAATCATCTTGGCAGAGACAGAAATTATGTCTTTCTTTCAGGTGTACATTTACGTCGCAAACATTATCTTTATTTTATTTTTTTTAAGTATTTGACGGTAAATCAAAGGGGCGTGTGTTTTCGACGAGTAAAAGTGCGTTACGTATAGATTAGCATTACGTAGATCAGGGAGGTGAACCTCCCTGCGTAGATTAGGTTGACTCAGGAGAAAGGTATGATTTTGTTAAACAAACTACATGTAATATGATTGTAGAGGGGCATTGTAGAGTGTTAGGTTTAAAAAGATTATAACATGGGATAGCATTAATGTTGTTGGTTTGTATTCACGATCAATAACGAGTTCCACAATTTCTTATTTTATTCCTGATATCACGAGTTGTGTCATTAGGGCATTATTTGTTGTATAATTCAGATCTTCATTGTTACTCCATTGTCTCGAATTCTTCCTCTAATCGGTGCAGTTTCGATTCTCCCTGTAATCTCTTAACCCATCCGCTTTAAGATGTTGAAATCCCCGAAGACCTTATAAAACAAGATACCGGTAGGGGAATGATTAACTGCTTGCTATTGCTCGAAGGAATAAATGAGTCTTTTTGTCAACGTAACGGACCTTAAAATTGATCACTGTTTCATGGTTTCCTTTGAATCAATGAACGTAGATACGACTTGCTGGGATCTCGCTTGGATCTGAGTTGTCCGTTCCCTCGTCACCAACAAGTCCATTTGGTTCATTGCTGTTTTTTTATTTTTTTTTTACTTTGTTCTGTTACTGTTGGCAGTATGCTGCATAATCTTTTCAAAGTCATACAAATAACTTCGAACAAGGGAATTACGTCACTGGTGTCGCCGCTGAAGGCGTATCTGGATATATTTTTTAACGTGCTTTTCACTGAATATACCATTTTGTTATTCAATGATATTGTAAACCCCATTATACAGAAAGTAATATTCATGGAGTTCACTGGGATTTCATTTTTAAAGTTACCCCTTTCAGAAGCGATGTGAGGTCCACTCAATCGTGAAACATTTCGCACTTCCATTCAAATTCTGGAGATAAAAAGAATTTTGCGACTATTTTCTTTTCTCATTGACAAGTTGGAAGATTTATGCTCTGTGAGTTGGCATGACAGTTAAGGGCATAACAGTTAGGGCAGCCTCAGACAAGGTGCTCAATTGCTGGTGTTGCAAGGCAGGCAACGTCCCTTTGCCAAAGAACATGCCAAAGAACATAAAGAGTAGATAGCCTATTTTGAAACACAAGATTATGTCAATATAGCTGCGTCCATTCAACAACTGCGTGTGCGAGTGTTTTTGGCGAGCATGGCGGGTGACAAATGTTTTGAATGCTCAACGAGGGTCACCTGCATGTACATTTTTGGCGTTAACATGGATCTTGCCAGAGATACTTTTTGCAAACAACTCATCGTCATCGTGTTCTGGGGGTACAGGGCTTCGCATATGAATGCATCATTGTCTGCTGTCTGCAGCTGGCGTTTGCGCTGACGAGTGATGTTGGCAGCGAGCCGAGCTAAAAACGTTATACCGCCCTCTTTCATTTTCGCGAGATGCTCGACTGAAGTGAGGCATCGTCAGTTACGGACGCTTCTCGCATCAAACGGAGAATACACGAGAGATGAAGACCGAGAAACGTATTTTAGCATCGATATGAGGAAAACGGTGTTCAAGTAGAACCGACTGGTCGGTTGCAGCTCTCCCAGTCCTTCCAATTCCTCCATTCGCACGTTGAGGACAAACAACATGAAATGATCATGAAATTGTTTATTACCTTATCATGTAACGATTCACGCGCTGATGTAAACATTTGAACTACTTTGCATTCAGATAATATTGCGTTGTGTATATTGTTTTGTTGGGGATGGGAAAAATTAAATGAAATCGAATGTGCTGCTTGCACTGTCTTGTTCCTTGATTGTGCTATATGTTTGCTTACTGTTGTCAGCGGCAAGAGACAGTGCGGTCTAGTACAAGAACCACTCATGTGTGAATAGACTTGACACAAATTCTACAAAATAGATTTCAACAATAATCACGAGATAAAAATAATAATAATTGGGCTTCTATTGCACACATTACAAAGCAAAGTCCCCCATGTGCTTTACCATAACTCTTATCCATTTTTAAACACACACTAACACAAATACATAATGACAAATTTCATGCAAGCTAAATAGTAAAGAGATATAATAAAGATACAAAGACTTAGGGGGCGGATAATATTTAACAGCAGATGTGCAATAAGTACACCTTGTATAGTAGGCTACCTCCTGTTGATACCGCGTTTAAAGTACCATTTTGCCATGACCGTCTAAACACACTGTTAGAGGTACTGTTTGAGAATAGCCGCATCTCAAGAGCAAGTTTATAGACTTAGTTCGTAAAATACAATCAATATTAAAGTTCGGATGTCGGCGTCCCTTTCCTTCGAAGGATTGCGATATACTCGCAACACTGTGCAAAGCGTTGAAAAAGTTTACGACAAAAACATTCTTCTCCATGAACATGAGCGCATTTAGAAAATTATAGAATCATATTTCCTTGACAGGGGTAGCCGTGACTGAATTAACATCGATGTGTAAAATAATTCTTTATGTATCCGCATTACCCATTTACTACTCAGTAATCTTGCAACACATTGGTATTTTGATAAGTAAAAGACGTGGAATTTCATCAACTTCCATCTGGGGATGATGCACTGCATAAAAAGCGTCCCATTGACCTTCCGTTGCCCCCGGGAAAGACTTTTTTTTTTTTTTTTTTTGCAGGTATGGTGTATGATATGTCGAAATGAACAAAAAAAAAAAAAGTCACCATGTGAATTATACTAGTTGTGCTACCCCTCCCAGGACGGACATAATGTCATACTTTGAAAAAAAAAAAAGACCTTTTGCAAAACGGCAACAACAGCAACAACAATCCGGATCCGGACTAATACCCTCAGGAGAAATTGCATATGGAGATGTACTTCAGGACTTTTTCTCCCTGAGCAATTAACAGGGCAGTGTTCTCTGGACAGTACACTCTGAATTTATCGCTCGGACAAACATATCCGCAGGGACTAGTGGACGGAAGAGCAGTATTTTTTTTTTTCTTTTTATGATAGAATAATCGTCAAGATCTGCCGGGGCTATTGCATATAACCTGTCGTTAAAATAATCGCTGGAATTATTTAGTATATTGGGGCTTGATATGGGGTACTAACGCATGTCACTCTGCGCTCTGTAACTTTGAAAAGTTTATAAGGCAGGGAAGCAAGAATATAAAGATCAGGATTAAACTTTCCTCTTTAAATCTTCAAGCGTGCTTCTTTCAGAACTTCTGTTGCATTTTCGCGTGCTTGACGACATTAATTCATCAGATCATGTGGAAATCGCCCGGACTGCAGAAATAACGAACCCAGTGATCGACGACAAAACAGGAAGGCGAGAATGAAGAGGGAAGATGGGGAAAAAAGATTCACAGAGAAGAAGGCCTATAGTAACCCCCAACATCTCGCCAAGACATCGGTTGTAGGCCGAGATAATAGAATGAGTATAGAGCGCTTGGAAAGAAAACCGCATTCGCGCTATATAGCGATTCTATCGGACAGTATTATCAACAGGGTATACCCCCGACTGATTTGGCGTCCACATATCGCCGAAGGTCGGTTGGCGCTATTCTTCGAGATTCTAACAAAATACGGCGAAGGAGTAGATGTACACAACAACAAACTCGCGATAATGCAGTGGCATAATAAGAGGGAATCGTGGAAGCCGTAGATTATTATCATTTTTTTTAAATCCTTTTCCTCCTCAGCTGGAATATCTCGCGCTCCGCGCTCGATTCCTACAAGTTCGAGCACTGCGAAGCTCCTTTGTTGCTTTTCAAAGGTCCTTATCGTTGACACCTACAGAACGATTACACTCCACAGCAGGTCCTCCTTTATTTCTGATGTTTTCTCCCTCTCTACGTATTTTCTCTCCCACTCTGTCCTCATAAATACAGCATCTTTCTTGTCCCCAACTCCTCATCTTCCTGCATTACGTCAACCACATCTCGTTCTATTGTGCTCACGCCTGGCGCTCTTCATGTTTGTTTCTCTCTCTTTTTCTCTCCTCCTCTCTTTCTCCCCTGTCACCATCTCTTCATCTTTTCCATCCATTTTTTTTTCTTCATCTAATTGCCAATGCTGTCGCTTCATTAAGCAAGTGAATTGATTGCATAGGCCAATAACCGCTTGTTCATCCGAGTTCAGACCGGCCATTGCGAGAGAGGAGCAGCAATGTATGGCTGTAGATGCGCGTCACGTAAGTAGGGTGTCCTGTTGGGCATCCGTTGGCCTGGTAATATGTCACCCCTGTGACTCAAAGGCGTGTAACAAACTACTAGTGCTGTGTGTAGTCAGTTACGTGAAAATACACTCGTAACACATAAAAGTCTACAGGGTATCATATTCGTTAACTCTTTGAAAATAAATCGTGCTAGGAATGAGAATGGTATCTTACATGTTGGAAAAGATTATCGTATAATTATCGTTGATATATGGTAATATATCAACTCACATCTTATCCTTTCATAATTATAACAAACTGCACATCATATCTTATTATATCATATGTCATATCATATCATATCATAAACATATATCAGATCACATAGTATATACTTACATCACATGACATCACGTCACGTCACATCACATCACATCACATCACATCACATCACATCACATCACATCACAACACATCTTGAAGCTGAGTTCGGACAATGCATGCAATAGTCATTTAAGATTTCTTTTTCTTCCTTTCTGTAACTATAATTAGCATCTAATCATTATCATTTTCTTCCTTCTCCTCCTCCTTGTAATAGATATTCTAAGTCTTAGAGATGAAGGTCGCTCATATTCCAAACCTAGCTTCCAAGAGGAGCTTCGATGAATATTGTAATGAGGATTTTTTTTTTAATAAGGACATCATTTCATACTCTCATACACCTATCATCACAATCGATCATCTTTATTATTTATCATCATCTTCATCATCGTCATCACCATCATCATCATCAGCTTCATCGTCATCATCATCATCATCTTCATCATCATCAGCATCATCATCATCATCCAGGGGCGGAACCAGGAATTCCGTAAAGAGGGGGCGCCTTTACAAATTAAAGGGGGTGCACCCACCCCACCCCCATTTTTCTTTTTATTTCTTTTATTTAAAAAAACAAAGGGGTGGGGGCGCGCCCGGTGCACCCTTGCCTGGATCCGCCACTGTCATCTTCACTATCATCATCATCATCATCATCATCATCATCATCATCATCATCATCATCATCATCATCATTATCATCATCATCATTTTCGTCACCATCATCATAAGAAATTTATTGATGAACAGATATCAACTTAAATATGCCCTGGGTTCTAGATTGAAATCGCTTCTGGGATGTCCACATAACTATCGGCATAGATATGAATATAGGTATGTGACTGCTTGTTGAATAATGTGACATGGCATGATTTGGGCTACTTTTATTATTTTATATATAATTTTTTTTTCACCGCTTAAGAAAGTGATTTTTTTTTTTGTTAACACATGTGAAATGTAATGCCATTGAACACATTCCATGGTGTTCTTATTATTGTTTTTGTTGTTGTTGTGGTAGAGGTGGTGGCTAATGTTGCAGCTTTTGTTGCTGTTGTTGCTGTTTATGGGAATTGAAGAGTGATGGTGAGGGTGAATGCTTAGCAATGTGCTCTACCGTTGAGACAATCTGCATTTTCTTCAAAACTGTCCAGATTCCACACACACTCGACTGGTACATCTCATCGGCCAAGGAATATCTAAGATTGCACTGTAACTATCCATATTGCCGCGTAGTTACAAATTGTAACTCGTGTATATTTATGTAATGATTGTTTGTGAATGATGTGCATGCATCAAGGAACTATTATGCTGTAGCCGACGGTCTGGAGTAATTCGACCGAGCGGTTGCTCGGCGGACGTGAATATTGAGATTGATTGGGAAGATCGAGAAGGCCATCATGTCAAATTTACATCACTCTGACTAAACTTCGGTCAGGAAGCCTTGCCATAGACATATTTCCTTCCTTGTGCTAATATAGCCGATCATTTCCCCCTGAAAATGAAATCTGACAATCGCAACACAGCAAGCGTGTACGCACTCACCCTCCGATGTATACACTGTATGAATATAGCTGGCTGACAATGAAGGACAGAATAGCCATATAAACCTACACCGCGGCTGTAGTGACGAGCCTCAGAAATCGTGTTTCGCAAGAATGCGCTCTTTTTAAATATCGGTGATAATTTACTGTAGTTACTTAATTGTACATGCGTATTATATGACTAATGGATGGAAATGTAAGATTCTCAGCAATAGGCTATCTTTAAAATGTATATAAAAGAGAAGCGAAAAGAGAAGACACTTAAAGTGAAGAAGGGATATGTACAGCATCAGCGTGGGTGAATGTGAATCAATCGAAAGCTTGGGCACTCCAGCAATGGCGTTCATCCTGTTTTCTTTTGTGGAACGTTAACCCTAAAGGATCGGTTACCAAACACCAGTCACGAGTCATGGACAATTCCTTAACCCTTGCTATACCAATGAGTCAAATGTACCCAAATTTCACACATATACCTATGGACAGTAGATAAACGTGGCACAAAGATGGGTAACGGTATAGTGTGAGGGGAGAAATTAGTCCAAGTCAGTGAAATCAAAATGGATACAAGCAAAAGAAGTCGCACTTAGGCAAAAAAACAGACAAACTGTATATGAGACCTGTCCTACAAGTTGTGTATATTTGTTTTTATATTTTTGATTAGTATGTATGTCTTTTTTTTTCACAAACTCGGTAGCTACATATGTCTCTTTCAACTATCCATTTATTATCTTCATTTTTCTTTTCTAAAACCTATGCATATTAACTCGCTGAGGACTAGTCCCGAGTATACTAGGGCATGTGTCCATGGGAAATTTATGTTGTAGCAAAATCAACTCGTCCTCAATGGGTTAAAGTGATGGATTAATATCGAGCCACAGTGGCAGAGTGGTTTAGACCGCAGACTCTCAATCGTGCAGGTCCCTGTTTCGAGACCGATGGTAGCAGTGCATGGTTCTGACCTTACATAGACAACGGACTTCATCTTCATTTCCATGCCGTTCGAATGACACTTTAAACCGTTGGTCTCATAGGAGCTTACTAATGAGTAATGCTATAGTGCCTTTTTTGTGGAGCTACGTGGAATACAGATAAACACTCAAGCCACAACCATTAATAATTTATTGCGCGAATATTACTGGCATTACGCTACAGTGGATGGTATAACAACATGAATAGGACTGGCTTTGTATTGATGAGCGCACTCTTTAAAAAGTCGATTATGATTATTAACATTCAATTACATTCACACCAAAGAACCAAGGAACTTCTCTAACCTTTTTTCGTCGACATTCTTCGTATTAAACTCGCTCCTCATCACAACTGCTATAATTCCCAAGCAGACAGATCATTTGGTTTTCGTTCATTTCCAGATTTTGCCTCTCAGAACTCAAGAATCCATTTCCACATAATTTAGGGTCATGCAAAACATGCTTTTAACAGTGTCAAGCAGATTTGTCTTAAGTAGAAAGGCTTGGGATTTCTACGCATTACGTTATTTAATACTGAACCTAGGTTACGCTCGTACATGAATGTACGATGTGTTGGAAGAGCGCTTGCAACTGATGATGAAAAAGCGCCATACAAATGTCGCGTGTGTTGCGTTTGTATTTTACGGTCTGATATGAACTGCGTCATGTTCTTTATAACTAAATTGTCGTTCATCACTTTTTATCATGAAATATTTTTTCGGCGTTTTCTTTCCTATATGTGACAGCTCACACGCATCAGCTGTCAGAGGAATGCGAGGTGTTTCTATGGTTACGGGAAATCGGACTCGATTACTACTTCAGCAACTTTATGAGTGGGAACTTCCACACGCTACGGGACATCGCGTCCATGGATCCCACGCCCGAAGTTCTGCGGGAACTAGAGGTTGAGCTCCCGGCTCATCGCAAGCGTCTTCGTCTGGCAAGTTAGTACCCATATGAGTTCAATCTGATAATGCTGTATACACGCAGGGAGGTGACTTGTTTCACCCTCCCTCATACACGGTACCGCTTACGTCGTACAGCGTTGCCGTGATCTCGTCTCATAACGTGCACGTAAATATGACTTCGTTGGGCAACACTGTCACCAATATTATTGATTTAAAGCATGCATGGTCGCGTTATTGTACGTATTTTGTATGCGTCATGCATGCATGCATGGTGGATGTGTATGTATGATAGGGTGTACTTAAGTATGTATATATGTACATATGTACGTATGTTTTTATGTAAATGTATGTATGTATTCACGCACGTATACCTTGCGGGCGTTCATGCATTGAGCTTGTCAAGTGCCACTGCGTGTTGTGTGCATGTATGTGTGTAGCTGTCTGAGCGTGTGCGTTGAAGTTCTGTGTATGGACAACTGTGAACCAGAACAGCATAAATACAAACAGAGGTCGTGTAATAATCATATCTTTGTTGACCCGGGAAATGAGTAATGGTTGAGGCGCACTTTGTATGCGAGAACATGTTCAAGGTTTGGCCAGGCGTCGCTCCATTGTCAGCGGTCAGAGGGACATCAATTTTTAAGTGTTTGGTCAGCCCGCCGTTATATAGCTATCGCAGCGATTTGTACGGGCCACTCACATCCCCCTCGGCGGCCATCGCGAACCCGCCGACACTTGGGCGATCGTGCCGCCAGCCATCCGGGGGACTAGATTTAGCGACTGACCGTCTGGCTTAGTAGTTAGCTCGTTGTCTCTGTTCTGGCACAAAGCTTTCAAAATCTAATCACGTAAAAGCAGAAACAAAACAACAACGATATCGAGAAAAAGAAACAAGACAGGCATCTCTGTTGTCTGGTTCTTTCCTTCTTCCATTTCCCCCTGTTCCCACTTCGGCTCTACTGTTTCATTTATAATGTGTGCGCAATTTATTATTCTCTTCTTTTTTTCGTAACATGATTATGTGTATTCATTTGGGCCATCAGACAGAGAAGGTTAGATGTGAGTTGAATGACCTGAATCGAGGAACTTATAGCAATAACGTCATAACAGTATGTCGCGTTTGAGCAACGTCCTTCATCATTGACAGCATGGCGTGACGGTTCAACATCTGTTCAATCATTGATTTCCTTTTCCACTTCCCTTCTTCCTATCCTTTTCCCCCTCTTCTATTCCCTTCATGAGAACATATATGTGCTATTTCATTGCCTTGTTCGAATCTCCGGGAGGGGGAAAGCTGCATGTAATATCATTAACTTAAGTGATGGGTCACTAAAATAGACGCCATCGTCGGTCCGAGAAAAGGAGATTCGGCGAGGGTGCGAAACCAGGTGGTGTGCGCACCGCCGAGTGTCTCCGTTGACACCCGGCACTTTTCGGTCGGTCAGTCGTCACCATCTAAGGTGTAAACCCGCTTTGGTCACCAGATCGTCTACCGAGTGTTTAGTACGCGACAAAACGATGGCAAGAGAAACAACGGCAGTTTCTTCAAACACGGCAGCAACATCAAATCAAATGCCGAATTTCTACCAATTACTACTGCAGCTATTACTAAGACTACTACTACTACTACTTCTGGGCCTACTGCTACTACTACTACTACTACTACTACTACTACTACTACTACTACTACTACTTCTACTACTACTACTACTACTACTGCTACTACTACTTCTGCTTCTACTACAACTACTACTACTACTACTACTACTACTACTACTACTACTACTACTACTACTACTACCACTACTACTACTACTACTACTACTACTACTACTACTACTACTACTACTACTACTACTACTACTAACTACGTACTACTACTACTACTAACTACGTACTACTACTACTACAAATGTTAACACAACGCTGCGATACAGCAAAAACACCAAGACTATTTATATATAGAGTGAGAGATTCACACCCTCCCTTTTTTCCTTCATATACTCTTCACTCTTACTTGTCCTCACCGCTACACTTATACCCCTTTCCCGCTGAAGGAAATCTTCCCCGGGGGCACCCGGGGGCACCCGGGGAACCCCGCAGTGTGAAAGGTAACTCGGTTGAAACCTAGGGGAAGCCTAGGTGAAACACCGATGAAATTTTGGGCAATTTTTACCCGAGAAGCGTCCTGGGTAAACATCGATAGTTCAACGGGAAATCACCCGGTGGTTCACCGAGAGCGCCCAGCGTGAAAGGTTGTCTCGGTGAAACACCGGGGAAAATATGCAGATTATGTCAAAGGTCATGTCTTGTTTCTGGTCATGCACACGTTTTCAGCTAGCTAGCGCGCACTCGACCTCCCAAATCCACACGTACAGACAGGGCTCTAGTAATTCTTGTTTGTAAACATACACACGACACTACATAGTATGTCGTTTCGTGTGCAATGTGGCGTTCACAGTGCGACAGCATTGTTTTCCATCGTGCTGTGCATTGTATTGTTTAATTAGCACGCCATGTATACAAAGCTGATATAGGTTTACAATGTACTTGATCGCTTTGATGCTTCCTCCTTCTTCGTCTTCCTCTAGTGTCTAGCTCTTAACTCATCCAGTAAAGACTGATAGTGATACAGTCCGCCTCTTGCTTGATTTTTTCGTATTTTGTGCTTTTCTCGTCAAGTGTTGGGTTTACAGTGTGCAGGAGAAATCCGTTGACGTTTTGTACTGTTGAAATTTGAGGGAATTTTGCAAATGGCTGGAGCGTGGACCAAAGACGAAGAGAGATTGTTACTTCAATTACGTAGCGAGGCAGCAGTGAACGAAGAACTGAGCGGGACGTCGGCTGACGCTGGCACCGCGTACGAGTCCCTCCTCCAAAAACTTGCTGAACATGGGATCGAAAAAAAACAAATCGCAGATGAACAACAAACTCAAGTACATAAGATCACCCACGTTGCGAGCAGAAAACCCGTCTAGGGGAAAGTTTCACCGAGAGCAGTGTGAAACGACGGCACTGAAACTTTCACCGAGAGGTTCCCCGGTGAATTCACCGGGGAACCTCTCGGTGGTTCACCGAGACGGGCAGCGGGAAAGGGGTATTAGACCATTTACGTTGTCAACGATCTTGAGGGAAGACGAAGATTTAGTGTCAAAATCTGAAAGGTCTTGGCTAATGCGTTCGGAGATAGGTGGCAATATCTTGATCATGGGAGCGCTGTATTATGTCTCTAGCAAACTGACCGGGCCAGAGTGGTTGGGAGCAATTACCTCGACGCGCAAGACACGCCGGTCAGCCAATATACTTACTCTAAACACAAAGTCGACGTTGACGTTTATCACCGTCAATAAAATCACGGAGGAACCTTCCACCTCCTCTCTCTTTTCTATCTTCCTCTGTCACTCCATCTCTTACTCTTCCTCCCACATCTTTCCTTTAGAGACTTCATCTTCTTTCTCTTCAGCATTCTCTTTGTCGTCATCATCATCGTTGCCATCATCGACATCATCACTTCTCCTTGTTGTCTTCTTCTTCCTTCATCATCGTGATTGTCTCTGCGATCTTCTCTGTCTGCAAGGTCATCTTCTCCTTAATGGGATGGTACCGTTTTGGTTGAGATGGATCTTTTGGTCCCCACCTTTTTTTTTTAATGAGATAATCAGAAACATCTTATTTAATATGAAAGACAATTCTTATAGAAATTCAAAGTTTATTTGATGACAATTGGTTTTGAAATGGCTCAGATATTAAAAAGCAAAGAGGTCCTAATAAACGATAGAACCACCTTTTTTTAATAACTGAGCCATTTCAAAATCGATTTTCTTCAAATAAACTTTGAATTCCTCTTAGAATATTGTGCGCTCTTTCATATTCCATAACAGGTTTCTGATTATCTCGCAAAAAGCTTAAAATCTGAATCCCCATCTCAACCAAAAATATGCCGTCCCTAAAATGATCATCATCGTCGTCACCACCATCAGCTTCCCCTTTTCCATTTTTCTGTCTATCTTTCATTTTCTGTATTTTCGTCCTCTACCTTCATTTTTGTCTTCATCATCATTGTTGTCATCATCAATGTTCTCCTGGTCTTTTATTTTCCTTATTTTCTCCTTCTTCTCCTTTTTCTTTTTCTTCTTCTTCTTCTTCTTCTTCTTCTGCTGTTTTGCCTTTTCCTTGTCATTACTTCTCATCATCTTTTCCCTCTTTGTCTTCGTTTCGTCACCTTTCTCTTGCTCCTCCTCCTCCTCCTCCAAACGCGGTGTTGACCTTTCACTGACCTCAAGGTGTCATGCTTGTCTGGTGTTAACGATAGACTAACGACTCGGACATGAGGGGCGATATCGTACACTTAAGAGCACTGCTACAGAGCACTTAAAACATCCAGCACATGATAGCAATGCACCGACGACGATGTATCATTAGCATATGAAGAGAGAGAGAGAGAGAGAGAGAGAGAGAGAGAGAGAGAGGGAGAGAGAGAGAGAGAGAGAGGCGGAGATTGATTGGAAAGGAAGATATACCCGGGACATATAACGATGCGGCTTTAAATGGGCCTTTGCTTCGTAATATAGCAAATGAGGCTTACTTCATCATATTACTGCCACATTGCACCGATACACTTTTAACATGCGAACATTTTCCACTTGAAATGCGTTTGTTTTAGGAGGATGACGCCGATAAAGCATCGTCACTTATAATCCACAATTTAGGCTATCCCTCCAAAATAAAAGCTATGAAACTCTTTTTCAGAAATGGTTCTACTTCATAGCCACTGGAAAAGGCCATAATCATTTGACAGTCTGAAGTCACGAAAAGGAAATTTTCTGACTGCCTTCTGTTTTACGGGTTGCACTTCAAAAAAAACATGACGCTTCCAGATGCCGACGTATATCTATTGTAATGATGATGTTGTTGATGACGGTAATAATGATGATGATAATGATGATGATGATGATAATGATAATAATAATAATGATAATAATAATAATAATAATAATAATAATAATAATAATAATAATAATAATAATAATAATAATAATAATAATAATAATAATAATAATAATAATAGCAATAATAATAAAAGAAGGAGGAGGAGAAGAAGAAGAAGAAGAAGATAATAACATTTTTTTTAACATATCTGTCATTCGTTGTTTCGAAAGTTTACAGTGTGATTTGTTGAAGCCGTTTCTGACAAGGGTTTACTAGTGGTATTCTTTTGGTCTCCAAACCTACTACCTCAGCCACCTACGCCGGCACAGCAGTACGTGACCCAAAGAGAGGCGGCGCTGCTGATGAAGCAGTGCCGATTGTGGCGATAGTGATGATGGTGATGATGGTGATGATGGTGATGATGATGATGATGATGATGATGATGATGATGATGATGATAATGATGATGATGATGATAATGATGATGATGATGATGGTGATGATGATGATGATGATGTTGATGTTGAAAATGGAAGTTGATGGCAGTAGAGAGATTGTCTTTGATGATGACGACAATTAATTATGATGTTATACTACTGATGATGACGGTTTAGTTGCTAAGATGATAAAATAATCTCTGAGGCAAACATCAATCGTCGGTTTATGCAATGGGAACTGTTATAGAGAAGGCGTTGACTAAGGAAATAAAAAAAAATGTATAATTCATGAAAGTCTCAGTGGCATTGCACACTTTCACGAAGTGGCTGCACTCTATCATTCCTCCTGTTTCTGCGGTCGATTGTTTGTGTTAGTAATCACGTCATCTGCTGTTCATCCCATTATCCTAACCCCCGAAGCCTCATGCACCGATTGCTTCCAGTGAGCACACCTTCACCGTGGTTAATACGATCGGTCGTTATCAACTCCCTCGGCATAGTCTTGATTTAGGTTCCCTGTTTTCATCCCCACTTAGCTCATCCTCTTTGTAACATAGCCACGTCGCCATAAGGTGATCCGATAACGTCATGTTCAAGGCCGAAGAGGCGGGCGGTCAGAGAGGCACGCAGTGTCGTGACTTCTGCCATTGTATACAACCCGGCCAATTTCTAGGCATTAATCCGCATCCCCTTCTGACTCGCCCCACCCGGCCTCCCCATTTCGGCCCCGCTTTGCCTGTCGTTTCCATAACCATCTGACACTGTCTCGTCCTTGGTAAAATGTCCGCTTGCTGACCTCTCCTTAGTCACATCTGAGTTCACAGATTACTATTAGTTATTCATGGGACTGCGGACCGGAGGGGCAGGGTGGGAGGGATTGAGGGAGGGGGTATGGGGATGAAAGACTGGCGTGAAAAGCGTCTTTTCTCTTCCTGGCATTTCGTACTGTCTAACCAGGAGAGATCTACACCACCCTTACTGATTGAACGACATATTTCCATTTGAGCCGCGTGATCTCGAGAAACTGTTAGAGAATGAGCCGCTTGTGAGCATTAATTGTTCCGTCGCCATTTACTCGATATATTATTTTCCCGCTTTACTTCTATTCTTCTTGTCTCGGGAACTATGACAGCTGCAAGGCACCCATGAATACAAACCTGCACAATTATTAATTGCTGACAAATCGTATTATAAACAACAATGGTCAATAATGAATAGAATGGCGCGGGGAGGGGGGAGGGGCTC
The DNA here is from genome assembly GCA_033980235.1 of Diadema setosum. Lineage (NCBI taxonomy): Eukaryota > Metazoa > Echinodermata > Echinoidea > Diadematoida > Diadematidae > Diadema > Diadema setosum. The sequence goes on from CM067066.1 coordinate 6,999,693, forward strand.
TCGTTCTTGTTATTGTTGTAGTTTTGATTTTGTTAGATAGAAGTACATGAAGGGGGTTCGGCCGCTTTCTTCCCCGCATAGAACCTTCACCAAACCCCTTTCCGATATGATGTGAAGTCACCTCTATCGTGTCAATATTGGCGTATTAAATTTGCCCGCGGGAACATTTATATTCCGTGGCATTATCGACTGTTCGGAGGCCGCCTGGACGAAGGGAACAGCGGAAGGCAGTAGGGCGCGAAGATTTCTTCTCGGGCATCCACAGACATAATTAGTAGGCAGGCCTATCTATTCTTTGGTGACCAGCAGCAAATTTCGCCGCAGGGCAGGCGATCTTGAAGCGCGAAGCGTCAGGCGTCGGAGGACGATATTTTGTACGCTGAATTGTTCGGCACTGCGACAGCGGTCAAAGACCCGACATATAATTAGCTCAATAGCCAGCTACATAATATAATCGCACGCGATCTCTCCCTTTCTCTCCTTCTTTTCTTTCCCCTCTTCTCTCCACCCCTCCCCCTCCCCTCCCCTCGCCTTCTCACTTTTTTTTTAATGGTTAGTCGACATACGCACTCAAATGCACAGACTTATCAGTGCCCTGGTCAATTCATATTTCCTATAGAAATTTTACGACAACAGAATATCTCGTGGCATGTCGCAGTCTTGCCACACACGCAGCACCCCACAATGAAATAGCCATGATGAAGTCGAATATCTGGATCGTCCGATGCTGATGATGACATGATGTAGAGAATGGCGGAAGAAACATCTATCATGCATCGATCGCATAACAACGGCCGTAGCCTTGAACCCGTGCGCTTTAGACGAAGGCCGTCTTTCGAGATGCAGTTCCCTGGCCTGGGAGATGGAAAGAGCAAAGAGCTTCAGCTCCCTGTGAAGAGCCTCCGATTGTTGAGCCGATTCTTGATCCCACGTCCCAATCCAATCCATCTTAGCTTAAGCTGTTTGTGTGTCTACCACGGAACATGAAATGAAAATTCAGGACCCCACGCTGTACGTCATTCTATTGGCGACACAATGGGCACAGTGTAGATGAACTTTCTTCATGCAAATCTGGGTAGATTATCAAGGATTATGCATGAGAAGGGGAACTAGCTTGAAAATAAATGCAGTGTAAAGTGTAGATCTGTCAAAGAAAATCTCATAACTGAGAATGACAAATGGTTGGAGAGATAAGAAAATGTAGAAGACGACCATGAGAAACAATAGCAGATATTAATCACCCTTTCTATTTCTGGTTTTGCCAGGAGCAGTATGATATCATGCATGTAGGTATCATTATTAGGGTCATGAGCTCAACGAACTTTTCCACTATGGAATACCGGCAAAGACTGTACATGCTTCATAATATGATGATCATTTGATATAATTTCTTCTTGGCGCGAAAAAAAAAAAAAAACGATATGACGTGATTTAAGCCTTTGACTCTAACTTAAGCAGACGATGAATACTCCAATCGGAAAACAAATAATGGGGAAGATGTACTCATATTCCAAATAGCATATTATCTGAATGGTGATATCTGACAGAATGACGAGCAGATTGTTTGTAGTTATGCGCTCCTTACAAGACTAAATTGATGATGGTGATGATGATGGTGATGATGATGATGACGACGACGACGACGACGACGACGACGATGATGATACTGATGTCTTATTTATCCAGGGTAGCCTCTTCAGTGTAGCCATTGCTCTACCAGAGGGCCGTGCTATTATTACCACCCAAGCGTTGCCAGGTACCCATTTATAAACCTGGGTCGAGAGGGACATTGTGGGTAAAAACATCTTGTCCAAGGACATAAGCGCTGGGCAGGAATCGAACTCAGGTCCTCCGATTTAGAGTAGGGAGCCTATCCACCAAACCACAGCGCCCCCATTGCCAGCAATAACACAACAAAACACATGATATTGCTTGCTTGAAGGGTTGCCGTTGATGATTGTCGGTGCTATATTATTCCAGTCGTGTTCAAGATAGGGAAGCTGATCTTTTCATCTGAGTCAAAAACTAGCGATGTCCGTCATGCTATATCATAGAGGCCACAATTTGTTTACTGGCGAAATGTAATCTTGAATGCGGTATTTGTATATTATCATATCATATTGTCAGTTCTATCCCAAGAGTCATAGAGTATTCCTAGGCTTTCGTCTGACTTCAACGCTTCCTGTGCTATAGGGACTTTAAACGGTGTGTACGAGGCTATGGGGTTTTCTGTGGCAATCGACGTTCACAGCACACAAAGGGTTAACCCATTGTCTATGTAAAGCTTGTGGATCACGTGGAGGGTCTAAGCGGGATTCGTGGTACGAAGCGGTTTGATATTCTCTTTTCCTCATTATGTTTCTTTTTTTTTTTTTGTGCGTCCAACCCCACCACACGAGCGAGCCTTGATACCGGAACAAATTCGAGATAGGACCCAACTTTATCCATATCCGAATATCCGATATCACCTCCTTTCGCACGTGATCTAACTCACGTACGACTTCAGAAAATGTGATCCACAAACAATAAAAGCGAGTACAAGGAATTTGTTGCACCTCAATCTACTTGGGTGACAGTCAAGCTCACACATCACTCAATTTGCATGTGTCGGACACCTGTCCTGTGTGACCCCCATCCCTCCACCTCCCCCTCCACCTCCCCCTGTTTCTTTCTCGTCTTCCTTTTGTTACATTCATACCTTAGTCTCACACTCTCCTGGTGCGCAGAGGTAAAATTCATCATACTATTTTCAATGCTCGATTTCTTATCTTAAAAAAAAAAAACAACAACAACTGTATGCTTAACGAGAATAAGAACCATTTATCCATTTCTGTTCCGGTTGTTAGCGGAGGAATAAACCTACAGATGTCATCCTCTTTGTCTGTCTGTCTATCTGTCTGTCAGTCAAATACTTTATTATTATCATTACGGATATTTATTTGATCAATTTTGATACTCTGCATGATAATTCAGCAAACGCCGCAATCACCAGCTCACGCTGTTTGGTCGCGAAGTAATTGCGCCATTGGAAACGTACGTCCCGTGTGGGTGAAAGGCATTGTTACAAATGTACGCAGCATCATATAATATATTAGATTCCATTCACTTCGGTTTCCATTCAATAAGCGATGTCAACTGCGGTGTGGCCTAATGGGAGAAGACACGACCTCGTACCTCATGGACTCGGAGCCGTCATCGGATTTATGGCTTGATCCGAAACGACAGATTCGTCATCGATACGAGGCGGAAATGGTATTGGTTGTGACAGGGGACGCAATTCCCTCTATATCGAGTTCAAGCACCGTCTCCCAAGAGCGGTATGATGTGAGCTCGGGGATGATGCGGCCAACGAGTGAGAGGTTTTTTTTTTTTTTTTCTACTACGTCGTCGGTTTCTCTTTCAAATGTTTTGAATTTGCTTTGAAGCCTGTGATCTGACAGAAGGGGGTAGATTTGCACAGGCGATACATAATATGAAAGAAAAAAGGGATAGTGTGAAGGATTGAAAGAAGAAAGAGAGGGATAGTAGAAAGGAAAAAAGATGAAGGGATAGAGAGATTCGCGGGAGATGGAGGGAGAATTATGTGTACGAACGGTTGTCAGGTTATGTCAAAGCAAAGATATGTCATAAAGTATACATGGGACGATCGCTAGGAACGCACGTACACTTGCAAGGACATTATGTGCTTTTACAATAGTTATTGTGATATCTAGTTGCAAACAATATCCATGGACTGTTCCCTTCCCCCCCCCCAAAAAAAAAAAAAAAGGGTGGGGGGAACTGAAAGATGGAATGAAGTAATTGTATTATTGCAATAATATCGAACGTGTAATAATGTTGAAAACAGTGGATTATGGTAAGCTAGGCAGTGTTGCCAGAAACACCCCAAGCCACCACTGTCTGTGAATATAATTTTGACGAACGTATGCATGTGGATTCTTATTCATTTGACTTGTTATCATTTCACCGTAGCAGGTTGAATTATGAATAAAGCACACAATACGAATGATGATATTTCAGTGTATAGCAGTAGAAAGTCGCATTTTTTTAGATAACAACGTAAAGTGAAATAGAAAAAAAAAAACAAAACATGTACGCTCACAAAGTTCAAGAACTACAAATCTTAATTACTATGTTGATGTAATGTGAGGGTATCATGATCCAGATTGGATATACGTTTGTTTATTTGGTCTTATTTTCACTCACAGCACAAGAAGTATTTCCAATCTGAACGTTGCTTTTTGTGTAATGACACAATCTCCAAAAGTACATTATCAAAGGAATGTTTCAAATTAACGAAGTGAACTTTTGCACTCTTCTCAGTAATCCCAGTTGCATTCCAACAAACGACCCACAAAATGAACGTTATTTAATTTGTACACTATGCGGAGAGGGGCTGAGGAGTCGATCGTGGCAGAGAAAAAGTACTCTACGACCGCAAGGCCGTAGAAATCGTCCCTCTACGCACGCTCTCGTGCGTCGACTACCTCGGAGTGCAGATCTTTTATTAACTGGAAGCCAAGCTGAGGACGCTCATCTTGCGGGCGACAAAAAAACGAGTGCCCTTTCATGTTTATGAATAAGTGATAGGAACAGAAATCATTACGGCAGATTAATAATTCATCAGGTTTACGAGGATCGAGGAACAGGAAAGCACTGAAGGGGGAAAACACTAGTGCCTTTTCTGCCGACCAACGCGTTAGCCATACTGAGGGTGATCCGCGAATGTGTCCGTATATACACTTTTGCCGTGCTCAGTTTGCCGTGCGTCTATTGTGGCAGGGAGGTGAATTGTGGGCACCTGGCATCGCGTCCGGGTAGGGAAGCACACGACGTCATCGTTATTGGGGGGCAGCTTACGGTGAAATTCAGCTGTACGATTTCGCTTACTGCATTTCATCCGCCTGCTTGCTTGCTTTTTCGTTTCTCAGGCCCCGATAAAACACGTGTAGCCCGCCAAGACACCTCTCTGTAGCAGACGACTCCAGCAAGACTGCTTCATTTACTTCCGTAAAATGTTCTCAGGTCAAACCTTGCGTCGATATACAACATGTTGACGGTACACTACATCGCTTTGAAGCTCGTATGACAGAGTCAGCCTGCCTCAGTTCTAAGTTTACCCGAAACGCCCCCACGTCCAGCCAACTACGTAAAATGTCGACATAACAGCAGAAAATGTATGTCGGGTCATTGCCCCCTTTCTTTTGCGTTTCCTGTCGACTCGTTCCACGAGTTGAAGGATGCACGCAACACTACTAAAGTACAGACGATTTTTGTTGTTGTTGTTGTTTTTCCTTAATCTAAGAACAAACTGAAAAATTGCGCAAGCCATTCTGGGTTATGTTTTAATTCTAGTTCTAATATGTTCCCGCGAGTATCTCAGCCAGAGCGTAGAATGACTGTATATACGTAATCGTTGGTTTGTGTCTCTCTACTCTGGTACATACTTGTATGGCACCTGCCCAGACCGCCAGTGTTAATCGTGAACAGATTATGAGCTCGAATTCATCACAATGATAAAAAATATTGAGCACATTAGACCCCAAAACTCGTATGATTGATGTTTACATCTATCTATCTACCCATATCTATCTATCTATCTATCTATCTGTCTGTCTGTCTGTCTATTTTTTAATCTATATATAATTATACATATCATATCTTTCTTTCGCATGCGTGTGCATGTTGTTAGCATATCAGAATCAAATGCAAATAGAAAAACGAAGAGACGAATATGATTGCACTTTGAAATGCAGCAAAAATTTTCTCCCGTGCCAAATTTATATCAAGCTGTAATTCATGCGATTATACATGTAGTTTGATATATCATCGGAAATCGGGAGTGTCAATCCATGACCGATTTGGAGCGATGTAGATTTCCCACTACATTCGGTGTGGTGGTGATGATGATGATGATGATGATGATGATGATGATGATGATGATGATGATGATGATGATGATGATGATGATTACGATGATGATGATAATGGTGATAATTATCATTTTCATGAATTGAGAAATCAAAAGTAGAAATCTTTGTGAACCAATGCAATGGTTGTCACGCAAATAACGTCTCAGGAACACTCGGCGCTGGTTATAGACCAGAAACAATTCACTGGTGCACAGGAAAATGTTAAGCGACCGAAGTTCACTTAACATCTGTACAACACTGGCAATGTATCAAGTTTGCCAATATTTTCTCTGGAAATACTAAATGATTATGATTACTAGTAGTCAATTGTGTAATACGGTAGTCGAGCCGCGCTAAGTAGACTAAACCAAATCCTTCTGCGGTCAACCTTATCAAAAGCGGTATCACTTTATGACTAAATAAAGCATTGCGTTTTGGCAGAAATCCCAGTGCGTGAAATGACTTCTTGGAATGAGAATACTACATCATGGACAATGACGTATATATACGAATATACATGCGATAGATATGTGGGGAGTTTTACACTTAAATATTCAAACGATTTAGTGCTCTGCGATTCATAACACAACACGAATCAAAGCAAGACAGAGCAAGGGATTGGAAACGTGTACAGTGATAACATTGATGAATAAAAATTGCACTATTAGAAGATGCTCTTGAATATGCCCAGCAGCAAATTTTCTCGGTATTAACTAATGTTACGGCAATTTATGGCATTACATGTATCTCGTATTGTCTATCGGTCATTTCTGGGTTGCATGTTTGTCCCCATTCCACAAAAGATGATAGGATAGCAACTCTTGCTGGAATGGTAACTTCCAACAGCAACAGCCAATCAGGAAGCTGGATTCTTGTTATTACAATGACAATTGCCATTCCAGCAAGAGTTGCTATCGTATCAACTTGGGACCATATTGGGGCCATGTTGTTTTGTCTGTCCGTGAATGTGAATGTATATAGTAGTCTGGTTGCAGTTAATGCACACATTAATCTCCTCTGATGAAACAAACAAACAAATGCTCGAACAAAACTTTCCCTGAATAGATTATGTGAGTTACTTTGTACACTGATGTACAATGTATATTACAATATTCAAGTTTAGCTTCGTACGCACGATGGTTCGATGCTAGCGTAAAAAATAGAGTATTGAAACGTAATATCTGTTGATCTTCTTGAAAGGTATATTTATTCTATCTGTTTCTTTGTTTGTTTTTCAATTTTTCTTGGATGGAAATTTAAGACCTGATGATTTTTCAGAGGTGATATCTCACCGTCAATACGATCACTGATTGAACTTTGTTGAAAGACGAGAATGCCGAACTCGTCAAACTTCTCACGTACTTCAGTTTGCGTCAGCCATGTGCGTCAGCTACTGGCACGCTCAGGGACTGCCACCGCTTCCACTCGCTTTGATGTCATTACAGGGGAACTCCAGACCAGTCAAAACAGACAGTTTTTTTTTTTTTTTTTCAAGCACAATGGTGACAATTTGATAAAGATTGGATGAAATTCAGGGAGGTTAAAAGATTGTAAAGTTTGGCATGCATGTTAAACAGTTTTGTGAACAATTAATATGAATATGCAAATGAGTGAGTTGATGATGTCACCGCCTTACAACTTGTCATATAGTTTTTGTTGTTGTTGTTGTTTTTTGTGTTTTGTTTTTCAATCGCGATTATGCTACACTCTCAAATCCTAATGTATCTGACTGGTTATTGTTTGGAAGTTGTTCAGCCAAGTATATTTTTTTTCTAACTTTTATGACAGAAAATTGATTTTTTTTTTTTGGTCATTTTCTTTTTTCACACGATCAATACAAAATGCAAGGGATGCCATTAACAGCTCACTCATTTGCATATTCGTATCAACTGTTGGAGAACTAATTTGAAAAAAAAATAAAAAAATAGCGAATCCTTAAAATTTCCCAACTTCCTTACTTTTAATCCGCTTCTGATCTAATTTCAATGTTTTGCTTGTAACATTTTACTCTCTTTTCTCAGACTAATTTGTAACTGGCCTGGAATTCCCCTTTCGTGACGAAATCACTTAGCATAACTGGTGTCGCCCTCCATTGTCCTCATATCAAATGGTAGTGTGCATGATATCTGACATCATTATATATTACGAGCACCGTACGTAAGTCACAGAGATCTTCATTCCGAGGAATAACTTGACGGAAGAAGAAGAAGAAAAAGAAGAAGAAGACAAAAACAACGTTACATCTCTGTCAAAAGAAAAACAAATTGTGGCGCTTGGCTGATGTGATAGATAATGCATTTTCCAAAGCTCACATCGCCCTTTGCTCTGTTAAAGTAGTCCTATATCAACCAACACGTGAGCGACTACACTGGGCCTCGCTTTGTTATTAAGGCTGGAAAGGTGACGGGACCTTTGCTTTGAGATTGTCGTCCTTTGAGACCTCGAGCCCTATACAAGATGGAGAACAAAAACAGTTTCGGACCAGGCTCCCAATGCAAGGAGTGCAGAAGTAAATCTGATACCGCTTACCAAACCCTGAACGTCGGTTCCCTCCCCCCCCCCCCCTCTCTCTCTCTCTTATTTGTTTGTTTGTTCTTTCTCTTTACAAGAGAGGTTGCTTGTGTTTGTTTGTCCGTCTGTTTGTTTGTTTGTTTGTTCATATGTATAGGTCTGTAAGTGTTGTACACCGATATATTATGTCTAGCTAATTGCTTTTTGATGTTATTTATTTTTTTTGTCCACGAAGAGACTGCAAAATACAAGCTTAGCTTTTTAGCATGTCTCCTCCATTTCCTGCAACTTTAGTTTCAATTCAATTTTCATTGTTCACTTTGCTTTTGTGATGCGTAGTATTGTCAACTTCACGTATTTTTCTTTGTTACTACATTGCATTGATGTCGTGTTATTTTGTGTATGAAAATGTTGTTGGAAATGAAATGAAATGAAATGAAACGAAGTATGGAAAATGACATCATGTGGAAATGTAGAAATCCCCTAATGATGAAAGTAAATTTCGCAGCCAACGGAGTAAAATATTACTTTACGTGTGAGAATGACCAAAACCATCCCTTGACTATTTTTTGTTTAATCGATCGAAGTAATTGGATCATGATAAAGAATGCTTGCAAATATTTAGTAAGCAGAACTTTATAAACTGAAAAAAAAAGCTGACATTTGTTAGTGTTTTCCTTTTGTGGAATTTGATGTTTTATATAGCGGGACCAAAACCTGTAGCAAATACCAATGTATTTTTTATTTTGAATTAATTTGCTTTCTTTACTTGGAGCCTCGATTCACTTTATTTGACTTCCAACATGGTACTGATTTGTTTCCATGTCATATGAGACGCCAAGTAATATACGAGTTATCGTGACTCAGATCCTTTCAGAAAAGAGGGGAAAAAAGAAAAAAATAATAACTGCCAGCCGGATTTATAGCAATACGAAAGGAACACATCCCAGTCTTGTTCTCTCTTTTGTTTTGTTAACTGATTGCTGTAGATTGCACTTGTTAATTCTTCAACACGTGTTAGCATATTAAAAATAGTGTAAATCTGTATCAGTAATACCGGCTGCTAGGATGCATGCCATGTATAAAAAAAAGATAAAAAAATGATGCTTTCCTATGAGTCAGTTAACAACTTGAGTGAGAGTTGATTCCGCTTGACGGAAGATATAAAACAAGAAACTCAAAATGAATATTATTGAAACGATTTTTACTTTTGGGAAGATTAGTTTCAAATACCACATGCTACAAGAAGGTGATGTTCAGCATATCCCTGTCATAACAGGATATTGAAGGTTGTAGGCTATCATAACTCCATGGCCATAACATTTCTACCAGCACAAACCGAAAAACCTAATAAAAACAAAACAATCTACAAAGAAAAAGAGGATCTGTTGCGTTTCAGAGGTGCATTCGAAGGGCCAGCAAATATACACAGATGTATTCTGCTCTGTATCCCCATTTTTTCATCATTTGATTCATGAATGTGAAAGCCTCCTCAACCCTTTTCAGACACCTCTCCATGAACCCAATCAGACAACGGATCGAAGAATGTTTGAATCTGGCGTACACGACAATGGGAGAAAAGAAAGGGGAAACCCGGCGAGTGACATAAACAAAAGACATTCGATTGCAGCTCAGACGTTCCACCCTAAAACTGGGCCCCGCGCAGTCTGGCGGAGGCCCCTCACCCGCCTGAGTCCGTTGGTACAATACCATGGCAAGAGTGCGATGTACGCGGGCGCGAACTTTGCTCCGCACTGAGCAGATAAACAGCCTCCCTGAAATTGACCCCAACTGACCCCTTGGCGGCACGCGAGAAGCACGCGAACTCGCCGCACTCACCTCCCTGCGGACGTCGGCTTCACGCTGAGTCCGAGCGGGGGGTCATCAGACGGTCAGCTCGTCTCGTCCAATAGGGGTGACGAAATGATAGTAACGCGCACTCCCGCGCGAAATTTTGATACGGAAGGCATGGTTCGCTAGCTGTGTCTGAAAAGGGCAGCAGCGGCGTATATGTTACTCCCCGCTACGGACCGGGGGAGAAGAAAGGCGAGAAAGTGGATTACACTCATGCTATGCCGTGGATGAAGATTTGAGTAGGAAACATTTGGAAGGTTAAGTGGCACTCCGTGTTCAATTTACTTCATTAAATGGAGTAAACTGAGACGAAAAGATTGTTTTAAAAATTCATCAAAATCAACGTAAATATGAAAACTATATTTCAAAGTTTCAACTGTTTACATAGATCTGTGATGTTGCTTACAAACCACGTAAGCAACTTAGAAAAAGAGATAATGTTATTTTCTTAAACTCCATTTTGTTGTATTACGAAATAAAATTGCAAACATATATATATATATAAATATATATATATATATATATATATATATATATATATATTCATATAATCATAGTGTTTGGTCTATAGTTCAACTATACTACAACCACCTCTCCTGACTAGACAAAGTTGTTCAATTTCTACCATAATTCAGTATACGATGTATCTAAATTCAGCAAAACAGTGACTATTTGTGGCAGTTCAGTGGGAGAGTTATCAAAAGGTGACATCATCGTCTCATCTCATTTACATAATTGATTGTGACCAATGCCACGGCTTCTTGAAAACACGTGATTTTCAACTTCTATGGCTTCCTTGTGGTTTTTCTTTTTTTATGAATTAATTTCAATCCTTCTGTATTATTTTACCACATTCATTGCAGTCAACTTGATCTGAATCGTCTCTCCTTTAATTTGTTTCATTCTACTACATTCATTGACATCAACCTACTCAGTGAAGCTATTATATGTTTCATTTTGTTTGATTGTATACCATATTCATTGCAGCCAACTCATGAATCTTCTATTAGTCCATATCCATTTCTTTGTTTGATTATACGATATTCCCTGCAGTCAACTTATGGATCATCTCTCCCTCTGTGTTTGATTTTTATTACATTAGCTGCAGCTAACTAGAACAGAGAGCGGCACTGTGGACCGTTTGAATTCTCTAAGGAGATCAGCAGCGGAACAGATGACACACGCTTGTTGCCAAATTCTGTTCGAGTATCTTCACATTGTCTATTCTCAATTTAGTTGTTAAATTCGATCAAAACCTAAGGTCACTTCGACGATGTAGAAACTTTCATTTGATTTCTACTGTGGATAGAGGAGGGGGATTGATGGGAACGTCTTAGAAAAAGGAACGGATTCGTTCCATACTCTAGCAACCTATACCATTGTGACAATCATGCTAATCAAGATAGCAATATCACCTGTACCTGATAACTGCAACTGCGTACTACATCTTAAAGGCCCCTTAGACAGACGTAATTAAAAGAAAATGATATCGAGGGAGTATGGAGCGAATGAAAATGGTATCCCAACTTAACATGTGCGTACCTACTAGGGTCTCTTTTAGGCTTTCTTTTAAAATTTTCTTGTGTACGAAATTCCCGAATTGAGATGGATTCAAAATCTGTTCTACCGATAAAGGCTTGACAGAACTATTCATTATTTACACAATTTTACACAATGATGTACGTCGCTCTTACTGCACGTGCTCGGCAGAGCGTTGCGTATGTTTCTCACTTACATCATCGTGCGAATTATAATTACCGGTATGTGATAATGCTCGAACGAGATTGTTTGATATGGTTGCTTAGTTACGCATCACGGTTCGTTTAGCAAGGAGAGAATCGAAATAGATGGAGGTGTAGTAACCAGGTCTTGTGTCCTGCCTGTAATTACTTTACCCTTTCTTCTCTCCCTGTCAGACGCATTCAAGTCACAACGGAGCTCTTTCGTGTGGGATTTTATTACGGTGTATTTTGAGAACCTCACCCTGAATGACATTTCATATTGTTTTCATCGTTTTGCAACCGTTGCAACTGTATCATTCTTAATGATTTGGTCCAGACATAGATAGTGCAACTTACAGGTACATTTGTAACAGTTTTCGAATCCCCAGAAGCGACATTATGAACATCAATGGTATAGTTATGATAGATCTAGACGAAGTAATGACTAAACATCAAATGTGAGTTAACAACAATGAATAAGGAAACCAAACGATAGTCGGGAAAACACAAGGCGTGAGATCATCCCTATAACGCACTCACTGACAGAATGAAGTTGATATCTGATACACATGCACTGAATGAGATCGAAAAGGCCGAAGATAAACCTCTGGACATTGTGTAGAAGATGGACAGATCGATTTCCTGTTTGAGTTTGGCGAACAAGAGAGGAGAAGTAGAAGATCCTATATCATGCTTAAAGCCGCGATACGGCCTTGATGAAAAGAAAAAATGCGGTTCAGATAATATTTACCCTAACAGTAAAATTTGATCCGATTTGTTGATCCAAGAGTAAATAAACATTCATTTGTTTTATTACCAAATATATCTGACAAACTAACAAGACAAACAGGACAGGACAAAGGGGAAAAAACAACAAGAAAACACGACAATTTTGAGATCAAGTTTGCACGCTACCAGTGAGGATATGGACATAGTAAACATACAAACTATAATTGATGATGATGATAATGATGATGATGATGACTACTTAGTATTTGAAGGTGTGAATGGATTTAGCGCCTTTTGGCAGCAAGCTCTTCATTTGTTGCCCATCTTTTTTTTTTTATAATTTGCACCCAAACTATTACATTACTGTTATGTTGGTTTGAAGCAAGTTGCTCCCAATTTATTACGTGGATGTTGGTGTATGGTGTCTTGGAAGAAAAAAAAAATCATATGTATGATATCAAGCCTACGTATGTGTGTGTATGGTTTCTTTAAGGGGAGAAAGAAAAACAATAATACAAAAGCCCCATGCACTAAACAAACAAACACAATATCACGGTCTTAGATATATTATCGATCGAAGAAACATTACACCAACTGTCCAGTATCAGATGACAGGGAGTCTCCGGCAAAACAACACGAAACTTGAAATTAGGACTACCGACGGATTAATTTTCACCAAGCGAAAGTTATTGACAGGCGCTATAGCAAGAGCTGATAAGATAAGAGACGGAAAAATACATATTGCGCAGTCTGAACGTGAGGCTAAAGAATGCCTGAAGCATAGTACGTCGCCTTGACCGTTCGTCCGTTGTAGAGTCGGTGAAACTAGATTATCATTCCAAACTGTAGATTTAATTGCACGCTTACGATATAGCAAATAACATATTCATGACAAGATTTGTGCTGGGTCGATTTGATAAACGCGACATTCTTTGATTCCGTTAATACCGTGAACTATACATTTTGATTCTTAAACCCAGTTTTAAACAAATAGTATGTTACACGTCAAATAACATAAATGCACTTTATTTACTATAGCAAATGGTACATACTGTTTCATGTGCTCTTCTATTCAATATACACTCCAAATGCATAAATAGCCTTCGTGCAATTCTATTTCACCTCGTACTTCGGCCGAGATGAAATAAAACTGCACTTTGGCCAATTATGCGTCTTTCAAGTTCAAGTTGATTTATTTCATTTCCAACAAACAAATAATTAGAAATACAATAAAATACTCCTATACACAGATGTCAGGAAATCAGTGCCACAATGCGATGAACAGATTAACATTGTAAAAAAGATACAGGTACACACAACTCAATAGGCCCTATCCATAGTACGTTCAAGATCATGTACTATTTTTATTATGATATTTACACATACATATGTACAGTATCATGTATATAGGCCTATGTATATATAGGCATATATATATATATATATATATATATATATATATATATATATATATATACATATATATACATATAAGAGAAGCTTTTTTATTTTTATAGAAGCTTTTATTACTGATTACAATAGATATGATTTATGGGCGCACGGGAATTATGCATAAAATTCATGTCATATTTAAATGTCTTTTTAGAGGAAACATGAGTTTGAATCACATTTGGTATTTTTCAGGTGAAAAAAAAATCAAGACACAGCCTCGAACGGAGGCAACCAGAAACACTCATTTACATAATATAGTGGAAACTCAGTGGTAACCTTTGAGGTGACCCGCAAACTTGACCTCTGACCTAGTCGTTGTCAGAGCGCAGTGATTTCCTGGCGCCAGATGCACGCTACAAACCATGACTCCTATGATCATGCTGCTAACTGCGTGTTTCAAAGTACCTGTAATTCAAATCTTTAGACGTTGCAACCTCTTCAGTACGCACGTTTCGAATCCTAAACACTCTCGGGGCAATTTTCCATCGGTAATGATTTGTAGTGAATTCCCTATTGCTGTAAGTGTGATAAGCAGCTCGTGCACGGGTATCTTGTATTTCTAAACTGTTCCTTTTGAGATGTTCAGAGAAGAGAAAGAGGATGATATTTAGCAAAAATCAAGAACACAAATAATAACCCCAAACTATCAGAGGCTGATGGACACGGACTCGAGAGAGTTAATAAAACGGACAATCGCAAAGTCGAGGACTAAAAAAGAGTGCGAATCCCGTTGGCAAATCACCTGTTGCGCTTACATGAAACTTCATACTCGATTTCAGTGCTCGCAATCGAATATGTGCGCCAAACAACTAATCGATCGGACTGTAGACGTTCAACGTATCAACTTGTTGAACGACGGAAGGGGGACAGCCCATGCAGACGGGGGGATGCGAAAAGACTAGAATTGTGACAATCCTTTAGAAACTTGCTCGTGATGGCATTTAGGGGATGTGTCATGCCATCTCTTGATTGTGTAGATCTATGGTTTGCCTCCTACTTATACTGCAATCTATGCTTGTCTCTGTCTGTAATTCCATGATTTTGCCTTCCCTCCTCTCTCTCCGACTTCTCTCTCGGGGGATAAAATTTCGCTAATCATTCTTCGCTTAAATTTGATAATGCAGCTCTCCAAACTTTGGCTGTTCTTCACGTGAGGATGATTAATTCTTATTCGGTCAGCAACAGGGAAGGGGGAGGGAAATATTGGCCTTGGTCGAGCCAGTTCTCAGAGCAAACCTCCTCCAAGACCAGAGCGTCTCTGACCACATTTATAGAACTGTTCGCGCATCCTTAACAAAAAAAAAAAGAAGAATGAATAGATATATAGAAGAATGAAAGTATATATATATATATATATATATATATATATATATATATATATATATATATATATATATTCATTCTACTGTCACATTAGGCATCCCTGCATGTGTTTATAGATTTCAGCGTGCTTTATACGACAGCACATTTTGTTTTTTATTCTTATTTTGTTTTGTTTTTTTAGCTTTTGTTTTTGTTTATTATTATCATTATTATTAACATATTTTGGGTCTAAACGTCATTCTTGCCAAGCTTGCTAGTCAAGCACATTAGGTGCTAGCGATCTTATCTTTTCAAAACACTATAACTGCGTTGGTTATTTTGACACTCCAAACGTTCTTGACAGTTGTAGAGTCGATGTTAAGATAAAAACACACACAGTCCAAGAAGAAAATCCGGTTAGAAACTTGGCACGCCCTCAATTTCCTTAGCTACACTCTTAGTCTCCCATTAAGGCGTTTGATATTTGGCTATCAGAAAGCGTTTAATTGTGACAGAGCGTCAAAGTCTCAAGGAAGGCTAACTTCAGCAACGCAGTGAATGTTTCAGCGCTGTACTTACATGGAACCGTTGTTTACCCGAGGTTTTGTTGGGATAGATAATGCGAAAGTCTTGTACGCAGGCTATGTGTCCCCCCCCCCCCACTCCTCCCTCTCCCACCGTCTCTTCCCGACACCACTTGTGCTGCCCTTATTCATTGCACCCATCTATCAGCCCCGCCCATGTGGACGCCCTCTCCCATGCCCCCCATCCCCAACACGCGCACCCTCCGCTTTTGGCTTTTCTGTTAACTACAAAGGAACAGAGTGGGACTAAAAAGTGAGAACATGTCAATCGCCCGCCCCGTTACCATGGTCACAGAAGTCTTTGTTGTGGTTTCGTGATGTGACTATTGAAACGAGACAGAGGGAAAGAGGGTGGGGGAGGGGAGGAGAGATGGGGGGGGGGGCGAGAATTGCTGATGACTTCAGGCGAGGGGGAGGAAAGGGAGCGCTGATCTCCTTCAATATACAGATAACCGAAATATCATGAAATATGTATGTTTCGTGATCGGAGCATGATTTACGATCATGGGAGGACTTCAAACGATCCGCCTGCAGAACTCAACTGCCCTCGATAAATAATTTTCCCTACTCATCGTTATGGAGATCACATCCCCAAGCAAGTTGTTTGATATGTTCGCCTTTCCTAGTTGGCCTAAATCCTCGTCCTCCGATGTCCCATATCGATACGAAGTGCAAGCACAAAACAAACCAAAATCTTGCCAACACTGAAACATCGCTGATCAAAATCAAGGACGAAACGAGTTGCTACGGCATAAAAGATCATCCAAAGAGAGAAACTTGTATCAACCGCACGGTGATCACGGGGTCAAACTTTGTGATGATTTTTTTTTTCTCTTTCTTCTTATCGCTCTAAAAAGAAGTGAAATCTGGCCATCACGGAGCATAGTCTATGGTATTTTGGCTTGGCTTGACAGTGCGTCCTTCGTATCAAAAGAATTTGTATTAATTATACAATCTTTTCGCTCTGTAACTCATTGCCGTATAAATCTATTCTTTTGAGAGTTAATCTCAGTCTTACCCGTCGTAATTACACACAGGCACACAAACACAAACTACTGTATAACACAAAAACACGCACGCAAACACACACAATTGCCCACATAAACACATTCACACAAACACCCATACACACGCACGCATTCACATATAATAGAGGGCCGTGGGGATCCCCACCGACGACAGTGGTTTTGGAGGTTACAGTTCGTTATTCCGAAGGTTCGTTACGGACCCTATTTCATTTTCAGATCAACGAACCTTCGGAATAACGAACCATATTTCAGTTTCAGATCAACGAACCTTCGGAATAACGAACCCTATTTCATTTTCAGATCAACGAACCTCTAGGTATAGGGAATTTGTGTGTTTCGGATTAACGAACCTTCGGAATAACGAACAGCACCCGGTTTGGATACAATATCATAAGATTTGAAGTATGTGACGTTTTCAAGCAATTATGCAAACTAGATAATGTGGTGACAATTTACAACTATCTTACTAGAGGAGTAATCATGTTAATTGATACTTGAACAGTCCCCTCTTTTCTCGAGAAAGGCACCAACAATGCTTTACATAGAGTTATACAGTATTATTGATGCGGAGATTATGAACTCCTCTTTACCAAATTCATTTGAAATAAGTAGATTAAGTGTAAGCGCTTTCTAACAATCCTTATAATAATACTTCACTCTTATAAAGCGTTCAATCTACCTAATAAGATGCTCATGGCGCTGTGGAAACAGAAAATGAATAGAATATGATGCGTTGCAATATAGTATCGTAATACAAAAGAACAAACAAACAAAATATGATTTATGAATATTGTCAATGTAAACTACATCTTAAAAAACTATTTTCTTTGTTGACAGTATTTTTCCCCTATCGACAGATCAAAGTCAACTCTGACAAGCATTGAACTACCCCTTTAAATGTTAAAGATGGTTCTCAGAATGGCTCAAAATCCATCTTCATCCATTTGGAATTAGCAATGTATTATATCAAAAGGGTCTACCACGAAACATGTCTTGTTGACCCGATTTACCAGGATAATTAATGGATTGTTTGGATGTATTTTGAGATCAAACGTATGAAATAATTCAGATCGCAATATACCCGCATTTCATTCCTGAAATGCCTTCCCTGTTCAGTAGAGGGTAGGCATTAGAACCGTACGTGATAATCGTTCATGCCTGCTGTAGTTTAAAGGGATGGTACAGTATTGGTGGAGATGAGAATCGGGCTTTTAACTTTTTGCGAGGTACCAAGAAAACACTTATGATATATTACAGAGCATACCATTTTAAGATGAATTCAAAGTTTATTAGATGAAAATCGGGTTTGGAATGACTGAAACATCCAAAAACAAAGACTCTCTTTTTTGTGGATATCTCAGCCATTTCAAAACCAGTTTTCATCAAATAAATGTTGTTGAATTCCTTCTAAAATTACATGCTCTTTCATATTTCATATGAGGTTTCCCATTATCTCACCAAAAAAAAAATGTTAGAAACCTGAAATTAGGTCTCAACCAAAACTGTACGAGCCCTTTAACATGAATATAACCATAACATGAAGAAGAAGTGGGGGGTTTTCACTATTCTGCTGGAAGAAGTTTATAATTGTCATTCTTTTTAACAGTAAACTAATTTTAGAGTCAATGAAGCTAACTTTATCAGCTTCTTTGTTATCACTAGGTTAACGGTCGGATGTATAGGAGAGGTTTGATTGTGAAGGAAGACAATTAAAAAAGGAATGAGGTCACATTTGGTATTAAATTCATTTTCTAGATAGATAAACAGTTTGCTATGAAGATTTATTTCTTAGAAAATATGTATGTAAAGTACATCATTTGGTACACGTAAATTGTAAATTGCTTTCTATAGCTGCAAAACTGAGCGTGGCTCCGGACTCTTACAGTGGCTACTGTGTCAAGGCGAATGCTTCGAGCTTGTCGTAGAGGACGCGCTTCGCACTCAGTACTGTAGCTATACAGTAGAAGTTATGTAGGGACCCTATGGTATCAGACTCGCTTCGGAAAGATTATTGCCAAATGTCAAAGGCGTAATATGGGTAGTATAGATACCGTTCCACACTAAAAGAGACTACAAATCCCATACATCGCTTCCTTATTTTAAGAATTATTTTTTTTTCTTTTAAAGCCGACTTCTAATGATAATGGTAATTTATTATGCGGACGGAAAGCGCTCGAAAATGAGGGCGGAATGCAGCTTCGATCTTCCTGCATTAATAATATAGGCTACATGTACACAAGTATATTATACGCGCTGACATTAGCCAGATATCGCAGAAGAATAACACGATAATGGTTGTAACGTGGTAGACAAGGATAAAAACATAGCCTGGCACTGATTTTCTGCTTTCGTTGTGGTATCGTGTTTTGTTTTGTTTTATTTTGTTTTTTGTTTTTTGGTCTTGTTAACAGTTGACGCATGCAGTTATTACAGATTCTGTCTTTACTATAGTCTATACTGTATAGAGTGATTCTAATAAAAGGTGGGACCCACGTTTTATTACGATCGCTTTGATTTACCTTGTTTTTGGATGTCTCTGCAATTCCAAAACCGATTTTCATCGAATAAGCTTTGAATTCCTCACAGAATGGTACCCTCTGTACTTTGTCATAGATGGTTTCTTGATATCTCGCAAAAAGTTTAAAGCCCAATCCTCATCTCCACCAATACTGTACCATCCCTTTGATTATGATAGTGACATAATAATGATATGGATGGTCTTCTTTATCCAGGCTAGCCGCTTCAGTGTTGCCACTGCTCTATCAGACGACCCTGCCATTATTATTACCCTAGAGTTGACAGGTACCCATTTATACACATGAGTCGAGAGGGACATGGTGGATAAAACATCTTGTCCAAAGACGCAGAAACTTGGCGGGATAATATAGAACGGAAAAGAGCTCTATCCACTAATGCTACAGTGCCCCAACTTTCCCTGTGCATAATTCAATGCCATTGATGTAAAAAAAGGAAAACTAAGACCAAAGCATGGTAATATTCAGGTGATACGATGTTAACCGCAAAACCTAATGAACAATGTCTACGAAAACGTGTGAATAAAGACCGACGAAGTGTGTAGAATAATACATAAGTCGTGTATCAGGCGAGTAAAAGCGGCTTTATTTTTTTTTTTTCAGTGCGGGTGGGATACAAGGTCGTGATGAACTTAATAAGACGTCATACAAAAGTCACTATGATGATTTATACAAATCTCAAGTTGAAAATTGGCGCAATAACGATTACAACGAAACACAGAAGTTCAAAGTACTGTGTATTCAGTATGATCAATGAACGTTAATGTTCAATGGACTCGACCAAACTTAACTCTTCACCCCCGTTTCATTCAAAGCGCTGTACTGGAAAGAGTTAAATCGTCCTTGACAACCTCAGGAGAAATAATGTTAAGATAAGCATTTGCATGTATATTCTTATGTATCCAACTCTCCTAAAGGGGATCACTTGTCTCAAGCCTTTGGCTTTCTTTGTGAACTCCCCGACACATTTTACTCTGTATATATTTCCATTTTTATGATTATCAATAAAGTGAATTGAATTGAATTGAATTGAACCTCATATCTCATTAGCTGTCTTTTCACCCGTGAAAATGAGTTGGTAATTCTAAGCCATGCCAAAACCGACAGGCTCTTGCATTGGGGGTACCGGCATGATAGTGCCACAAAGGGAGTGTGGGGGGGGGGGGGGGTACGGTAAATTGGACGATTAATCACTCACCCTGGCATGTCATACTTACGTTTTTTGAGGCGCTGACTGCCCGAATGTCCTCTCCTAGCCTTGCCTGGTTCATTACCGAAAATTACCACCAAACGAACGGCCACACTTGCGATCGATTCTGGACATCCACCGCTGGTCAGTTCACGAAGACAGAAAGTAGATATCCCTTTTGTCATTAGACTTGTGTTGTTGTATTTGCTATTGTTGTTACTAGTACACGCCTTGATTAAGTTGCACGCAATATCACTGTCCACCGACATCGGTCTGTCGTCGGGAGAAACTTGACCACTGGCCGAAACGGACCATTCGTCATTCTCCGCTACCCTCCATGGATGGTTTTCATCGGTTTCTTTGCATCGCTCGCCTTTAATTCCCGAAATGACCCTTCTAAAGAAGCGCGTGCTATGTCTATGTGAGCGTTTGAGCCCAAAGGACAGCTACCTACAGATCGAACCTTTGCTCTCTTCGTTGTCCGTGAAGTTGCCGGCGTTCGTGTTACTGTGTAATGACTGTTCAGTGTGTTTATTTGTTTGTTCTTCATCATGCACTTTAATGACTCGCATTAATTTGTTCGCCGGGGAACACTCCCCCTTCTGCATTGTTAACTCTCTGCGTGCCACTTTAATTTCCCGTTCATACTTAGGTATATGTCTGACATTTTTGCAAATTTGACCTATTGGCACAGAAAGGGTTATATGTGATTGTGAGAGAACGCGAAATATATTTTTCTGTCATACATTGTTATGCTTTGATAGAGTGTTGTAAATGGCATTGCTTTTCCACCGGTATACCACTGTATGCGACCAGTGGACTTCACTAAACAGTAAGTTTGTTGACGTCATAATGACATGAACGAGAGAGAGAGCGTGCCATGTTAGCTCAACGCTGTCAAGTGGAGGTCGATGGCGCTCCGCTCGTGTTGTGATTCCATGTGTAATGAAGTCATGTATACTTGTAATATCATTTTCTAATGACTACATGCTATGTGACATGCCTCCACTAAACATTGACCGGTTGAAGGCGTGGTATTGAATACGGATCGACGACACCAGTCAACGATTATATTTTCAGTTAGTCCACCACGACGACGCACATTTTGTCTATACTTGGCTACTCTGGCTCAAGTAAAGCAGCTGATATGGCCGGAGCTACCTACGTCAATACGTCATCAGACTGTTAAAATTTTATGATGCCGACATAAAAAAAAAAAAACACACACACACACACGATAGAAATTTATGACTTCCTGTCATTCAATTTAGTTAAATTTGAAGAAAATGAAAGGGGGAGGGGAAGGCAACGATGGAAATAGCAATGCATCTCCTACAGATGGCTCCTCAGAAGGCAGCTAGCTATTCAGAAGTGAGGCAAGGTGAAGCGATGATGATAACAAACAAACAAACAAACAAACAAACAAACAAACAAACAAACAACAATCTAGCAACATGTCTCAAATGAAGCTACCCATACGCTACCAAAAGAAAAAAAAACCAACAAATTGCGACATTAGTGGGCGACTTTGTAAAATAACTTCTGATAAACCTTTTCCTGAAGTCTGATCACTCGGACTGCGTCACGAGCCATGTGCTCCCAAGACCTTGGCATGCACTCCCAACCTCATAGACATGGTATACGGTTGCCTGCAGTCAGACAGTGGTCCGGAATGGATATGCAAGCAATGTAGTGGGGCGCTGTGGCAAAATTGATAAGACTCCCGACTCCCAATCGGAGGACCCGAGTTCGATTCCCGCCCAGTGCTTATACGTCCTTGGACAAGATGTGTTTTACCCACGATATTCCTCTCAACCCAGGTGTATAAATGGGTTCCTGGCAACGTTGCTTTGGTAACAATGGCAGGGTCCTCTGGTAGAGCAGTGGCAACACTGAAGAGGCTACCCTGGATATAGAAAACCTTAATATTGTTATTATTATCATTAATCTGCGAAGATGGCGGAGGGAAGCTCCCTGCACCAGGAGAAAGGGGTAGAAGAAAGAAGATGGAGAAGGGGAAAGAGAAGAAGACGGTCATAAAGGGAAGAAAAATAAAGTAGAAGACGAAAGGGGGATATCAAAAGAGGAAAGAAAAGAATTGATAGTGCATCAACAAATTGTATTATTATGCTGTGTGTATGTGAACATGGTCTGCAAGTTGAAGTTGAGTGGAACGAGATATTGTATATCGTTCAGAACATACAACTCCGGGTTGCCTAGGAAAGCAACTTCAAATGATTCATACCTTTCACTTTTTTGAGTCAACAGTGTTGCCCCCTGGGCGAAAACAGTTGCAAGCAAAAGTAGGGATGCCCTTTCAACTACAGGTATACCATGGTATAGAACTGAGACGAAAGTTGTGTGTGTGATGTGCTGTACACAGTTGTCCATATACATTTGAATAAAGTAAAGGAGACTGAGGAAGAACACTTACGGGGTCAGAATATCATGTTTAATCCTGCTGGAAAGACCCTAGTATCTGTGTTCAAATATAGTCAACTTTGTAAAAGAGCTCGAATTGAACAGTGCGAAGATGATTTTCACAGTATTGTTGTGTTTGGTGTTTTTTTTTTGTGGATTTCATACATAGACCAAGTATTGTTGTGGTTCGCACTGTGAATTGGTGATTCAAAATGAGTTCACATTATCAAAACGCTTGAATTCAACAGAGTGAGGTTTTTTCACACTATATTCACAATGTGTACACCAATGTGTTTCAAATTGTGTTTCACACTGTGGGACACTGTGTTCTTTCTAGCAGGGAAGTGGAATTCCGGACCAGTTTTAAAGTGGTCTGCGTGAAAAGAAAGTGAAATTTTACAAGCACATATTTACAGTGAAAGTTTGATCAAAATCGGATTAATAAAAAAGTATTGATGAAATCATGAATATTCGCTAATTTTGTGAAGCAAAATTAAATACAGCAGAAACCTATTGAAATGGTATGTCATGCATTTATCGTAGATCCCCTTGTAAAAACATACGAATAATCATTATTACTTTCGTGAACAAAGAGATGGAGTATAATCAAATTACAAACCTCGTTGTTCAAATTATTCCTGAAAGCAGATTGCAAGTCAGTCGCCCCGTTACTCACTAGCAACCTAATATTGAAAAACGAACGAACTTCCATAATACTTTAGATAGTGATATAGATTGTAAGATAACTACGCAATTCTAACCGTAAAAATTGGATTGCTATATTAGTTGTTTTTTTTTTAACACCCGTAAAAATTAACATGATAATCATTTTCCTTTTTCAACACTCATAAAAATATGTTTCTATGGTAGAGTCTATAATTCAGAAATCTTTATTGCTTTCTGATCAGCATACACTAAACCCCTTGATCCATGTGTGGCTTCTTTTAACCACCAGCACTGAAAAGAAAATATCTTTTTCCTTTTTGTTTTCCTTTTCTCTTCCCATTGACTAGAGGGTACCGCATAAGCCTGAACAAAAAGTTTCAATAATGCTCCGAAGTGCCTGTGCAACATAGTATATTATGTACACGTTTATGATGACTAAGTAAAAATAGAATAGGACAATAAAATCCTCGTTCCACATGATTCAAGTTAGGCCACGTGCACGTTTGTGCTGTGTA
This sequence comes from Diadema setosum, assembly GCA_033980235.1. Lineage (NCBI taxonomy): Eukaryota > Metazoa > Echinodermata > Echinoidea > Diadematoida > Diadematidae > Diadema > Diadema setosum. The sequence goes on from CM067066.1 coordinate 7,024,111, forward strand.
CTGTTTTGGCACATGGTGATCACTCAGTTTATTGCCACCAAAGGCTTACGCTGTTGCTATGCCAACCGCTTGCTTCAGTTTAGTCGAGATGTCGATAAGCAATTAACGATAGGCTCTTCACTCATCTCTCAGCATGCTACGATGATTACATACCTCTTTCCGTTATTAAGCGGCAAGAAATGATTAAAACGATATGAAAATGCAACGAAATTGCAATCACTTTGCTCGACACTTTAATACCACCGTGTAGACATGACAGTACTCAGAGCTGAATTGACCAGACACGGACGCACGCACACACACACACACACACGCACACACGCACACACATTCACACGCACACACACAGACACGTATCCACCATTACACTGAGATGAAATCAATACACTCTGTGTTTATGTGGACATAAACAAACAAGATATTGTCAGTGCATGATTGCTATGAGCAAATGACGAGGACAAGTAGACATACGAATTGTGGTTATCCCGATTTAGTTTAGCCTACACAACTTCAATTTCATATCTATAAATCCATGAGTGACACAGGATACAAAATGATATACAAGTACTATGGCATATTGGGATTGTTGTTGTTTTTGCTTGATTTTGGGCTGGTTTTGGGGTGGATTTATATTATAACTTTTTGGCAACTATTTGCGTCATTGTTGGGGTCCGTTCAATGTTCGCATTCAAGATGACAATTTCCAATTGTTGACTGCTGAATTTCGAGCAACACATGTATCAAGATAACCTTTTTCAAGAAGTGACTAACTCTTCTTGTTATCATTTACCACCAATTACTATGTATCAATATCGTCATATTCGTCAACTTTACCATAAAATGTTTTTACTGTGATGAAGAGTATATTGCATGTAACATATTCTATCAATATCATTATTGAAATATGATCATTAAAATTATCAAAATATTCCTCCTTTTCCTCATTTTTATTATCGTTATTGTTACGGTTATGATACTTATTACTAATAACGCTCAACTTTGGTATGAAGAGCGTAAGTTGACTATCATCACGGCATACGTGGTTTCATTGTAAATGAATCTTTTAATGATTTGAAACTAGCGCAATCGTTCCACTTGTCAAGGTTCCAGACTAACTGCAAGAAAACATGAATAGAAAAACTCATTTGTCGGTGTGTTCTGAAAACTATATCCTACCAGACAATGACATTTCTTTCGAAGCAACTTTTTGCGTGCAGTGTGTTTTGATGTATTAGATTTTTGTTCCCATAAATTTCTGTTTTGTAAGCATGAACATTCCGCACTAAACTGTATGGTTTTCGTAGCTCTGTGCAAATCCTATCTGAGCAGTAGTTATTAACTGTTTCATCGATTAAAAACAGAAAAGAAAAAAAACACACACACACACACACTTGCACGTATGTACGTATATTATGTTGCTCATTGCTGGTATGTTGTTTTACTTTTAGAAGATTCAAATGCCATGAATAATATATAATTTCTCCGACCACACGACCCATCTCTCTACCGCCAGCGCCGTGTTGCATCTTTGTACAAGTGTTTTTTGTATATTGACGAAATTTTATGATTTCTCCATAAGACCAAATATAGGTGGTCTTTTTTTTTATAACTGTTTTATCTTTTCATCTGTTCTAGCGTAAATGATCAGCGGTTTCCTGACGAGAATAATTTCGAACTCGTCATTTAGAATTGATAATTGTTGCTTGCTGTTCGAGAACAATAGGTGGACTACACCATGTTCTTATTCGCATCTCTTTTCTTTCGGTTTTATGAGCGTAATAAATACCTAAATTTACCAACAGAATTTATCGCTTCCATGAAACGTGATGGCGTGGTGAGTTACGACCTTTTTAAAGGAGTTTTACTGATGAACTCTAAAATGTGAAATAGTCCAGTATATAGAGAACATTACGTTTCATCTTTATTTTGCTGAATTTTAACTAATTTCATTACATTTTTCATCTTCCATCGGAAAAAGTTCAACATTTACGCAAACAGACATATACTACAACACAGCAAAACAATCATGATAATGTAGTGATTTGAGAATTGTTATGCATGAGTACATAAAGTCATAATACACAGCAAGTAATAATTGTAATAAGTCATATTAATCACTTTACTTTTTTAAATAAAGACAAGAGAGAAGACAAATCAAGCGCAAGGGTGTCCATTTATGCAGATCATCAGCTTTATTATCAACATCTATTCAATATTTGTGTACGTGTGTGCATGTATTAGCATGCAAGGTATGTGTATAGGCCTACATTGTACATTGTACTGAATTTTTCTCAAGACTCTGCAACACACGACACACTAAGTAAACCAACATAAGCGAAATTAAATACTTTAACAGGGGAATACCTTGTTTCATAGTGATTCTTGCCATGGTAAACAAATAATTAACTTATTGCATCATGTGAAAGTGGGTAAATTGTGCGTAGATTCACAGAACAGGAGGAATAATTATGTTTAAAAAGGGAGGGGTGGGAAGTGGTGTCAAACGACAGGATATATTTAAGACTGAGGTAAATCGACATGATTTCATTTTAACCAAAAGCGATGATCAATGATGGTACATTGTAACCTTGAATAACACAATGCATCGTATATTGAAATCTTTAAATTATTAAGACGCTCCTCTGAGAACAACAACAACAACATAATTTACCCATAGGTGTGATACATGAATGCACATCATATTCTTTATTTTAACTATTTTCATGAAACGTTGCCTACATTTATTACCTTTCAACGATTCTCTTGTGAAGTTTTGCGTCATGAGGTCAAAGGTTTAAATTCAGAAGTCAGGTAAAACAAAAATTATTTCATTTTCATTTCATTTATTGATAAAATGATAAAATGACTTTATTTCATACATACGTACCTGGTTCAATCACACACACAAACATGCAGTCATGCACACATACATACACACAAACTGATATGCATACATACACAAATACACGCATGCAAACACACTGAAATGCACATATGACAGCGTTACTGTTATTACATCTCAAGTATCATATCCAGACGTTTGGAGACATGATCAGAAATTATGTTCTGAATCTCATGTGCTAGGGCAGATTTATAGAGTACAGAAGTGGTGTCACAGTTGTTTTGTTCAAGCTTGGGTTGGAATCAGGTGCGAGCATGGTCAAAAAATAAAGCGTTTACAGATATTTGGGCAGGGTGAGGTTATTTAGAACCAGTTGCCATGGCTATGACATCACGCTTTGGTATCGTCTATTCTATTTGGACAGTGCCCTCTCTTGTATCGCCATTCGAATCTATGTAGAGAAGAACACTTGATTTCCTTTGCACCATAACATGGACGGATAGGCGAACCGGTCATTTCCCTTGTTATTTTAGGTTTTTGTTGATTTTTTCTTTAGTTTTCTTATTTCTTGAACGGAGGAGCGATGCGATCTTGTTATTTTTAGGACGCGTGTTCAAGGGACCGACGAAGACCCACTTTCCTTTAACCCTTGGCTCAGAAACGAGGCCGATCCCTCGCCTCCTCTTCCATTGTCCCGAAGAACTTCGTCCCAGATAGCCTTTTGTCAAGGCCCTCTCGCTGTATGGTGAAGAGAGCCCAGCCGAGTGGGGGTCGGCTGGGCTCGCTTTTATGGCTCGTTACAGGGAGAGGTTCTTGACAAAAGGCTACGTCCCAGACAAAGAAACGAATACTCAGTAGTCTGCCCATTGCAGCCGCTGGAAGCACACAAACTTGACGGATGAGCGACAGACCCGAGTCTTGAACTTGGAGACCGTGTAGCGTGGACAATCACGGGTGGCCAGATTCATTCGCTGCCTACCGGGGTACATTAATTTTGAAAACAACGAATAGCACTGGTCAGCGAATATGTAGACTCCAATCGAGATCCTTCGACTGCGTGCGTACGTTTGGTTTGGTTTGGTTTATTTCTGCATTTTCTTTCTCCAAATACAATAACAAATAAAAGCAAAGTGATACAGCGTATGCAAAAAAGGAGAGTTTAACATACAAATCAATCCAAGAAATGCCATTTTCATAACAACATCAGTCTGTAATGACATATGAATCAAAACAATATATTAAGGCATACTGTATTTATGAACAAAGGAGAAATCAATACAGGGGACCGTCATCATAAGCAGAGCTTGACATGGATGAGGCCTTATCTATATATGTAATATATATACGTACACAGAGATCACTGATAAAAGCTATGTAAACACAATTTGTTACCAAGGGTTACGGGGATTCTCAAATACATTGAAAATCAGAGCCGGGCCAGGATTCCCGCTCCATGTTGTCCTGACGCTGTCTGGTCTTTATAATAGGAAAAGCCGAATTCCTTTGTGGCAAAATTTTAGCTTAATTTAGGTTGGATTCATGTTACTTTGTCACCTTCGAAATGCAGACATGTTTAATGCATCAGACAGCTTCTATAGTCTACTCAGATTCAAGGAAGTAAAGCTAAACTGCCTTGCCTACGGGTACTATTGCCACCGGTGTACTCGAATCGTGAACCTCAAGATTGATGTCCTATCGTCTCATCCACTGGACTGCGGCAGCTGTCTTTAAAGGGAAAATCCAGTCCAGATATGAGTTAATCTGATAAGAAAGAGTAAAATATTACAAGTTCAATGGTATAATTTGATCGACATCGGATGAAAAATAAGGAAGTTATGACATTTTGAACTTTCGCTATTTTGAGGGAAACAGTTCTTGAACAGTCAATATGAATATGCAAATGGCAAAGTGATCGTGTCATTCCCTCACAACTTACCATATAGTTTGTACATAACATTTTGAAATTTCCAGTTTTTCATTCCAACGCAATTATGCCCGAGGCTCAAATCCTCGTATATTTAATTGATCACTATTCTTAAGTTATTCACCCAGGAATAACGTCATGTTTCAGACTTCAATGACAGAAATATTGAATTTTCGTCATTTTTGTGTACACGATCAATGGAAAATTGTGAGGGTATGACATGGTTGGCTCACTCATTTGCATATTCACATCCACTGTACAAGAACTGTTTTGTAGAAATTAGCAAAACTTCTAAATGTCATAACTTCTTTTTTTTTTTTCGTCCGGTTTCAGTCAAATTTTGACCGCTGAACTCGTAAGAATTTACTCTCTTTTTTTTCAGACTAATTTATATTTGGACTGGATTTCCCCTTAAATGCATATATAAAGTCCGATACACTGGACGTACTCTAACGTAGATGTGTGGTTGTTGCCGACACGATTTCAAGACGGCGTTGTAGGGCAGGCGGTGAGGCGACGCGTTTCCATGGCAACGGCAGTGTCGTCGATAATCGGCCAGGCTCTCACGCACTTGGGAAGTACCGTTGTACCGAAACATTTGCGAGATAATCCTGACTCCCCATGAGCTCAAACTCTTGTGCCAAATTATGCTGGGGTGATTTAAAAGATAGTCTAGATATCCTTAGTGGTGAAACGACAGCTTTGACATTTCAAGGAATGCTGTAGATTTAATGGGATGTCCATTGCTTTTTGAAGAATTTTTGAAGAATGATATAGGACGGAAGTATGCCGGGAATATCATGTTTGGTATGTTTCTAGGAGCGGATGATAGAAACGATAATGTATTATGGAGTTTCACTCCCTTCCCCCATTCTCTCCCCTCCCCCAATCTGTTTCATAATGAATAATACACTCTTCAGCCAAACACTTTGGGAGTGTGCATAATCAACTGCGCATCTTCTACCACATGGTACCGTGATCCATTGCTTTAATGATGTGCCATACTACACGTGCTGTCGTTTTTAAGTGCCAACCAATCCGTGTAAAGTAAATACCCCTTTGAAAGTTTCAAGGGTCTTCGAAAGAACATTGATGGCTAACCTAGATCAAATCGAGGCCCGTAGCGGTTTTCTCGAACAAGAAGGACTTAAAGTTAACATTCATCTCTGCGTATAGGAGAAGATAAGACGAAGGAGTAAAGGAAGACGATGAAGCACTACTAGTATTAGTATTAGTATTAGTATTAGTATTAGTATTAGTATTAGTATTAGTATTAGTATTAGTATTAGTATTAGTATTAGTATTAGTATTAGTATTAGTATTATTATTATTACTAGTAGTAGTAGTAGTAGTAGTAGTAGTAGTAGTAGTAGTAGTAGTAGTAGTAGTAGGCCCTTATAGTAGTGGTAGCAGTAGTAGTAGTAGTAGAAGTAGAAGTAGCAGTAGTAGTTGTAATTGTAGTAGTAGTGGTATTGTTAGTGGTGGTGGTGGTAGAAATAGAAAGTAGAAGAAAAAGACGAAGTAGTAGTAGAAGTAGAAGAAGAACAAAAGACAAGAATAGAATAATGACGACGATACCGATGCTGCTGTTGTATAGGTGCTGCGACCGGTATACTGCTACTGATGATGATGATGATGATGATGATGATGATGGTGATGATGGTGATGATGATGATGATGATTATGATTATGATAATGAAGCAGCAAGTGAAATAACAAGGGGGAATTGCACATATGGGGCCGAGGATTTACCGATCGCCAAGAATTTAAGCAACAAGGAGATCAAGCAAAGATGATAAAAAACCAAAAAATAAAAATATCAGCGACTATTACAGGGTGTAAATGACAATTTATTTGACTGCTTTCACACGTCGCAGCGAAGGAGAGTATTTGTGAGGTTTAACTAGGACAAAACCTTCATTGTGTTCCACGTTGACACACTTTAACAGACGACAAAACACCTTGATTTGTAGGTCAATGCTCCGGCGGTCGCGCTCTAATTTGTAAATTGGTGTTCGCCTAGGAAAATTCAACGACTTGAGTGTCGAGCACTTGACGGACATTGGGGGAAAGGAGTAAAGGTGTGTGCGTGTGTCCGTGCGTGTGCATGGCGGGGGGGGGGGGGGGGGGTGGGTGGCGAGAAAATAGACCGTTCTTGTTTTACCTGAGCGGGAAAATGTCGGACACGTTAAATGGCCCGGCGGATCGAATTTCGAGTTCCGCGACAATATTTTGGCCGCAAAGACCCACTATCGCTCTTCAGGCTCAAGTTTTCGACCCAAATACATGGTTGATTTCCTACTTGTTCTTGTCTGTTAGTTCTTCTCGCGTCTCTAATTCATGTCGTTACGCGAGACGGTAAACAAGGACGGCTCGCGCGTGCTTTTTCGGTAAGTAGGTCGCGAACTCTAGCTGACACCCAGTCGACTGCCAGCCATGCGTCCCGATGGAAAGCGTTAATTCCTACACGCACCCGACATTCGGGAAACAGAGAAGGAGAGAGAGAAAAAAAAATCAATCAATAAGCGGATGCCGAAAATCCAAATCCAGACTGAAATTTTAGGCAACGGTGTCGTCGATGATTTGATAAGGATCGATGCTGACGGGGTTGACGTTTAGTGTCGGCGATGCGACGCGTTTAAGGTGACAAGCGAGAGGTTATGATACGAACAGGATGTCCACTCCAAGTCGTCGTCGTGGGCGAGACAAATGGACACTTGTCGTTTGGAGTGTCGCTCTTCTCTGGACATCTCACCTGTAGCCAGCATGGAAAGAAGAAGAAGAAGAAGAAAAAAAAAAAAAGAACACACACACTACAACTAGAAAAGAGACTGTGAGGAAGAAACAAAATAGAAACAGAACGACCTAACGCACGTTCGATTTTAAAGTCGCATTACCAACTTTGGGAAATTACAGGTGTAAAGCAAGAATGATCAACGTTTGCTATGTACTGATTTGAAACTTATATTGCATTAAGATAGCGGGAACCGTAAGTGCAACAATCTGCCTTCACGTTAAGATCTCCTCAAATGCTAAGCATCTCGGTTAAAGTCTTGCCATAGCAAGTAAAAGACAATGTAGCGTCTATGTGTACTATCAGAAAGGGCCTTGGTGTGGACGAGGATACAGACTAGTTCTGTCCAAACCAGTGTTATTCACGCAACGTATATAAGATTTTTCCTTTCATATAAGGTTTCCTTTTGAATGACGTGTATGAGATGTTTCCTTTCGTATAAGATATTTTCATTTCGTATAAGATGTTTCCTTTTCGAATAAGATGTTTCCTTTTGTATAAGATGTTTCCTTTTTGTGTAAGATGTTTCCTTTCGCATAAGATGTTTCATTTCGTGTAAGATGTTACCTTTCGTAGAGATGTTTCATTTCGGATGAGATGCTTTCTTTTGTGTAAGATGTTCCTTTCGAAAAATATATTTCCTTTCGTTTAAGGTGTTTCCTTTCGTATCAGAGGTTTCCTTTCATATAAGATGTTACCTTTTGTATAAGATGTTTTCTTTCGTATTAGATATTTCCTTTCGTAAACATAGGAGGTTTCCTTTCGCGTAAGATGTTACATACCTTTTATGCCAAGGTACTATGCCTTGTAGTGGAGGATCAACTTACCTTTCTCTTTGGAGTGAGACACCTACACTCAAAAACAGCAAGAAGAATCGCCATTGCCTTCGGTCTAAAAAGAAACTTGCTTAAAGGGACTGTACAGTACTGGTTGAGGTGGTGATTCATGTTTTTTTTAACATTCCTAAGTGAGATATTGAAAAGCCTCTTATGAAATATGAAAGAGCATGTAATTTTAAGAAGGATTCAACGTTTATTTGATGAAATTTGGTTTTCAAATGGCTGAGATATCCAAAAAAAAGTGCTAAGGCGACATGCCACAACTTTATTAGGATCTCTTTGTTTCACCTTGTTTTTGGATATCTCAGCCATTTTAAACCCGATTTCCATCAAATAAACTTTTGATACCCCTTAGAACTGCATGCTCTTTGACATCTCATAGAGTGGTTTCTGAATATCTCACACAACGTTTTGTCCTGCTCCTGCTTATGTTTTGATGTCATTTCTGTTATAGGCCCCATGATATTAGACTTCGTAGACCTGGCAGAAAAGGAAAGTGAGGACAATTGAAGGAAAAGGGGGAAGAAATGAATTTTAAAAAATGAAAGAAAGAAATATGGTCTAGTTATTAACACGTTTAGATAGCATGTAAGATGAGTTCTTATACTTATAAATTCTTCTCAAACGATTGTGGTATAACTGACGGGATATCAGCGGTTAAGTATACACTGCATCGGGTCAAAGAGTACGAAGAGAACCATTATACTTTCGTTATTGCAAATTAAATATCATAATAAGAATAGGCCAATGTCGTTCTCACAAAAAAGAAGAAAAAGTGCGCCAGAAAGAAGATTAAAAAGGTGCGCTTTCACACACCGGCAAGCATTGTTATCAAACAAATCTTTTCACAAAAAGAATAAAAAAATATGTATGATATCAAAGTTCTTCTTTGCTTTGCACACTGGGTTACACACTTGTGGCACTGACTGGCGGGGCGGATAGTTCGGATTTTTTGGCTAGACCTCGGGGACGGACCGCGGATTTCCCGACAATCCCTGCTGTGTGATTCCCTGGTCCCAGAGCCTCGGTTTAATTAAGATTCCTTCCGTGGTTCAAACAGGACACATTGACCCAAGGGAGATGTAGAAAAGAAACATAAAATCACATAATAGAACAAATCCTCGTTCTAGCTAACAACAACAACAATAATGGCGTCTCATTTTTCACTTATGCTCGTAGCACTCACATGAAGATACTAACAATAATACACGAACTCCTCTCCGCTGAGGTTTGTTAGTAAGCTCTCTTCTTTTCGTTTTCGGATTAAAGAACCTTGGAATGACGAACCTTATTTCATTTTCGGATGAACGAATCTTCAGAATAACAACAACAAAATGTTGGATTAATGAACTCTGCTTCACTGTCGGATTAACATGGAAGATATAGGTATAGGGAATTTGTTTGTTTGGGAAATACGAACCTTAGGAATAACGAACCTTATTTCATTTTCGGATCACCTTAGAAAACGTAGGCTTGACTTGTAACATTTGGAAACTATTTATTGCTGACAGCTCTCCACACAAGCTAAGCTGAGCTGGATAACAACATGTAGATTTAGGAGCAAGTAGCAGGTGGCGGGAAAAAAAAAGAATGCAACAAAACGAAGCAGACGCGATCACCTTTCCTCTAATTTTTAAGTTTTATTGGAATGCATTATCCACAACGAGGAATATTTCTCGAGGCTGATTATTTCTCTTTCAAACTTTCCGGATGATATCTGATTCATGATAAAAGGTTTGTCATACTGTCATTCATTTTTCATTGTTTTTTGCGTGTAATCGTGAGTCACATAAACGTCATAGTTTCCTCCTCAATGGACCTACAAACTTCACTGACTCAATCCTACCACTATCTCTTGGTGAAGTGAGTTATATTTCGGGTTTACCAAGTCCTACATGTGGACACCACGCCACAGCAGATTATATCAATTATTTCCATTAATCGTCATCTATCACGGATGATAATTAGATGTGTATATATATCACATTAACGTCTGATCGTCATCTATCACGGATGATAATTAGATATGTATATATATCACATTAACGTATGGCCCAATGATTGCTGCATAATCAACACCGAAGTCAACATACTCATGCGTTGTATAAACATAATTATCTGATGGATGCTGCCACAGCGTCCCCTATCCATATTGAATTGGTTATCTATCTATCTATCTATCTATCTATCTATCTATCTCTTTATCTCCCCATCTCTCTCTCTCTCTCTCTATTTTTACATGTATAATTATATATGTATGTATATATACTGTATTATATATATATATATATATATATATATATATATATATGTATATACTCAATCTTTCTCTATTTTGCTATCATAGCGTTTATAACGTGATATTATAATTCTATATTTACTTGACCTACTGATGAACTCGATGTCGACGGATTTGGCTGATGTCACTTATTTGATTACGTAGTCCCGCACTTTTTTTTTTGGAACCTCGACACCTCCTTCTTCCACTCGATTACTGTCGCCTTTCGCTGAAAAATGATGACGCACTGGCAGCGAAGATAGTGTGTATGTGTGTGTGTGTGTGTGTTTGTGTGTGTGCGCGCGCGTGTGTGCGTGTGTATGCTGGTGTGCGTGTGTGTGCAGAGAGAGAGAGAGAGAGCTGGGGGTGGTAGTAAGGGGGAGAGTGCGATTCATGACGTGCATGGTAGACGAATGAAACCAACGTGCGCTGCGTCAAACATGACGGATGGCATTTCTACCTAAAGCGATTATGCCAGTGACCGCGCGCTCTGCGCGAATAATCAATATTGTGTATCACGCATTTCTCCGGAAAACCAACGCTCGGTCAAACAATTGCATTTTGAGTGGTTTTGCAATTAATTAGGACAAACAATTGTCGCATCCATTCGAGAAAACTGACACCTCCTTGCTTGTTTGCTGTTTCGTCCATCTCCGTTAGATTACGCGAGGCTCCCGTCAATTATGACTTTCCAGGAATCCGTGTGACTCACGAACAATTACACAAATTCGAGTCACCGTCACTAACAAAAAGAACCGGTGCAATGACGTTATTCCCTACGTGCATTGTATTTAACAATCCTACTCTTATCGCAGATAACCTTTAATGCACCGTGCTTCATAGACCTAAACTTTCACATCGTGGAAGTATCTCAACAATGTTTATAAATTGTATATATATATATATATATATATATATATTAAACAAAGCGATTCGTTACCACGACAACCATAGCAACGAGCACGACACAGAGAGAAATGAAATAACAGAAAGAGAGAAAGAGAGTCGTAGGGAGAGATATAGAAAGACGAATGTCCCCGGAGACTTATACATGGAGAGTTGGATCCGTAGGAAGGAGAGATAGATAGAGATAGAATAGATAGAAAAGAGAGATATCTTTAAATCACGTCGAATGTACCTGACTGATATAGATCTTTATTAGGTAATGTATTGTCAATGATCAAGAGTATCTTATATTACCGTCTACTTCAATCACTCCCTACGGGCATAGGCATTGTTCACCTATTGGCAATTATTTTTGGCAATCACCTATTTTGATAATCTAGCTACCTGTACGTGAAATCTCTTGAAAGTTTTCACGTATTTTTGAAACCTCGTAGAAAATAAAACAATCAGTACATCTGACCAAGGAGGTACTTGATCTTACAAGACTGAGGAACAATTCATCTCACACCAAGGACACAATTAAAGCCGGACAAACTCCTTAAATTCTTCCCCTCCCCTCCCCCCCCCCCCTACCGCCCCCTCTCTTTCTGGCGATTAAATGACCGGCTACGGTCAGAACATCTGTTCTGTCCGTACAAAGGTCGAGACCCGCGTTCCCCAGCACCCTGAGCCTAGACTATCGTTTACCTGGCCGTCGGCGAGCGGATTCGCAGGAGAGCGCAACCGAAGACGATGGGTTGCCCGGTATGGGTCAAGAAGACACAGCTTTCTGGAACGAGACAGCGAGGAAGTTTTTGTGCTAATTCTTTCTACACTACGTGGACTCGGCTAACAACTACCCACACATACACACACACACACACACATACACACGCCCTCGCTGTAACCTCATAGATTGCTGGTAATCAGAGTTGAATTACTGATGAGCATTTATCAGTGTCTTGGCCGTACTTTTGTCAGGTAAATAGATAGAAGGAATGAAGAGGATAAAAAGACAGAGAGAGAGAGAGAGAGAGAGAGAGAAAGAGAGAAAGCGGTACAGACATGGAACTAAGAGAATGTTTATTGATTGTCATAAATTATTGCCCAAAAAAAAAAAACACCCACTAGCAATAGATTAAAACAGGAGTTATTGTAAAATCAAAAGCAAAAAGCTGTCTCTAAAGTTACTAAAGTCAATGAGATGATTACGTTAAAAAGCTTTTTCGAAACCAAGAGAAAACACAGTATCAACGAAGAAAAGTAAATAAATAAAAAAAAACTCTTCTGAGAGGACAGAAAAATATATTAAGCAACTCGCAAAATTTAACAGAACTTAAATTCAATTGTGTTATCATCGATGATGACGAAAGATTTCGATTCTGGCGCCTGGGTGGGAAATGCGTGCAGTTATCCAAAATCACCCGTTATTTCACATCATCAGTAGATATGAAGTAATGGTGTAAATATAACCCTTCACTCTTTTGAAGTGTTAGAATCATAATGTTGATGATATGAACCTGAGGACACAAACGTTGGCCTACATTATTACCAATTATCAAAAAAAAAAACCCACACAAAACAAACAAAACCCCAACAACAAACAATTGTTTCACATCATCAGTAGACATGTAGAAATGGTGTAAGTGTAGCCCTTCGCTCTTTTGAAGCATTGGAATCGTAACTTTGATGATATGATCTTCAAGTCACAAACATATAGGCCTTTACATTTCTCTTGTATGTAAGTCTTATCAATTAGTAGAGCGGGGGAGGGGGAGGCATATTTCTAGCACTCTTTATCGGCATTTCAAGGTGTTGTCGAACTGTATGATTGAATCTCTTTTTAGATGGATGAGTTAAGGGTAAGTTGTATCAGATCATTAATTTTTTATCACTTGATAGTTAGCGAGTGCCATGAAAGTGATCAGTGGTGATGAATGTCAGGTCTTCCAAAGCTAAAACGGTTGTTTCACATCATCATTAGACATGAAGTGATGGTCGGTGTAACTGTAACCCTTCACTCTCTTGAAGCTGTGAAATCACAGTTGTATAAGATCATTAGTATCACTGGTTAGTAATTGCCACTACAAAAAAAAAAATCAAATTAACACAACAAGATGGTAAACAGAACCAACAAACGCCGCTGTAAAATATGTTAAATTGTGCCTGAAAATGATCCGTAGTGATGAATATCAATTCAATTCAATTCATTTTTATTTCAGCATTCTGGTCTCCAAAAAGCTTGCTGGAGGATACGTTTGACAAACTTTTTTCCCTCGAGGAGGAAGACCACATGTTTGTGCTTCTGACCTCTACCTGACCTGGACTTTGAGTGACCATCACTATTTGCAATGCAACAGCTCTGACAGATATAGGCTCTGCTGATTTATGAGTGTGCTCCCCTTATCCCATTGCCAAGGGCTATATATATATTTTTTTTCTTATCTTGATGGCTACGCTCTGTAGTAATGAATTCCACCAGGTCAATGCGGGCAATGATTTCATGGCGGTCCGGCGACTTGCGCAGGGATACCGCCGGGATGACAATAAAGATGCAGAATTTAGTTTGTATTCAAGTTAATAGATGCAAGAGAAATGGAGAAAATATTGAGCAGAAGAGAAAGTGGTCACAGATTATATTTGATTGAAGAGGATCTTTACTCTCCTAAAAAAAGGTCCCTTCGTCGTCTTCGTTTCGTGCAAGTAAGATCTCCTGTACAACAATTACAGTGCGGGACATAATGCTGCGCGAATTGCGATGAAACACTCGACATCACGACATTATTTGACAAATTCTGTGAAACATGCGTGAAGTATTGTAATTCTTTTCTCGCCAATTCAGACCCATGCAGGTATATATGACTTAACGTCATATCTATTACACCTTGTACCATTACTCTATCACTAAATTTAAAGGAATCGCAGTTTCCTTCACCTTAACGATGTTAACTTCGAATTTAATATCTTACATGTATTCACAATATCCACACGGCTGTCAAAAAAAAAAAAATAAAGAAAAATGAGAAGCTAACATCGATTGAAAAAAAAAATCGTATCTCGATATTCCTTACATGATATGCTGTGATCTTACCACACATTACATACTGCAATTTTGTTAGTGGAAATTCACTTAAACACATCAAACCCTCTTGAAACGTAGGTCACTGTACGATTGTCAGTACACCCGTTATTTTCCTTCTTGACTTAAGACTTCGGAAATCAACGGTACTCACATTTTTCAGTCTGCTGTTTCTTTGCATAAAATAAACATTCAATCGTCTTTCTATTTTTTTTTTTCACTCTAAAACTCCGCAGTTCATTCATACCCAACGGCTTAACCGTCTGATTACAATATTGAAAACCCAAGAATCTTCATGGCACCCAAAATAGGTAAAATATCAATTACAATGTGCCTTTTCTGAATATTTTCTTCTTCAAAATGTTTCACGTAATGACCATGATAAACTGTTTAAAGGACAAGTTCACCTTCATAAACATAAGGATTCAGAGAATGCAGCAATATTAGTAGAACACATAAGTGAAAGTTTGACGAAAATTGGACAATCGATGCAAAAGTTATGAATTTTTATTTTTTTTTGTGTATGTGTTGGAACCGCTGGATGAGGAGACTACTAAGGCTCGTGATGTCATATGAGTACAACAGTATAAAGAAAATGTAAAGAAAATTCAACATATTTTCGCTTTTTTCGCATAATAAAAGAGCACTTGACTTGCCCCTTTCTTAAGGCAATGGGAATAATATTACCCACAACATATGTCAGTAACGAGTCAAGGGAATGTGTACTTTTCAAAATATACTGTATCAAAAGATGAAATTTTGTGAAATTCTCTTCATATTTTCCTTATCTTGTTGTACGCATGTGACATCATACACTGCAGTAGTCTTCTCATCCAGCGGTGACTGCACAAAAACGGATTGTCCGATTTTCCTCAAACTTTCAATGATATGTTCTACTAATATTGCTACATTCTCTCAATCCTTATGTTAATGAAGGTGAACTTGTCCTTTAATGCCGACTTGTGTTTCTTCAGACTATTTCATTCCCGGGCACGCTAGTCGTCGTGAAGGCAGAGTCAGTGATTACGAGGGGTCAAGGAATGGTCAGTACTGGGCAGTCACACACACACACACACATACACACTTTTTATCTCTCTATATTTTTTCATATTGTCTGTCTGTACGGATGTCTTTCTCCCTTTCCTCCAACTCCCTCGTTTTCCCTCCAAACTCTGACCAGTCCTTGTTCTTCCAGTCCATTGTCTCGTCAACAAGCATTAAGAAAACAGGGGCAAGCGGAGCTTAACAATGACGTTGTCAAGGGAGACCGATAATTCATCAGATGACAGCGTGGATCATCCCACAAGTCTTTCGTGCTTTACATCAAAAGCAAAATAAGTCCACTTCTCTCCGCATCAACTTTGAATACCGTCCCGTGATATGACGCAAAAGACGATTAGAGAATAACGTTAAAATGAGACAAAGCGCGGGTAAACAGCTTATCCGTAATTCATACAAAGTAGCAATAAAATCCATCATTTCCAAGTGGTATGAAATATTGAAGGGAACGGGGCGCCAGGCTGGGATGGACATAGCATTTAGACCGACTAATTACTTAATAATGGCATTGATGTAGTATAAAATGTAATGTTGAATAGGAATACAATGATATTTATAAGTTATTCTAGGGCCCCCAGTGCATGAAAACGTATTTGCTATCAGTTGGTGGGCTAACAGTCAAACGGTATGCGAGTGTCTGTCTTTTGATCTGTTTGTAATACTAGTACGCCTGTCTTGGTTTTGATTAGATACAGATGTGTTTGTGTCTTTGAAACTGTTTTGGACAAATCATGTATACAAACTCTGCGACTTCCAATGATGAATGGCTATATATAGCAAATGGACCGAAACGGACTGTTTTGAAAGCATTTCCATTCTTTATATAATTTTCAAAACATAAAAAAAAAACCCAGAAGACACCATGCCTGCCTATAACCATTCTGATATTTATGATTAATGGTTGCTTAGGCCATGCATGGACCATAATGACCACGCCGTGATGGCCGAGTTTATTACTTGAGCCATTATAAGTAGACCGGAGAAAAAGCGATTTCATATTAGTATTAAATAACTGTTAATAAACACCGAGCACCTCACTTCAGACCATAAGTGTCAAGGCAAAAAAAAACCCACAAAAACCCCCCCAAAAACAAAAACAAAAACAAAACAGCAAAAACAAACAAACAAACAAACAAACAAACATACTAAAAAAAATACGCACAAAACCCCAACAGCAGCAGCTAATAATTAACAAAGAATACACACGAGCAAGAAAACGTAAAAAAACCCTGATCTCCTTTGTGTGTGTGTGTGTGTGTGTGTGTGTGTGTGTATTTATGTGTTCATTTTTTTGTCTGTGTGTCAGCAACCTAAGACAATATGAAGTACTTTTAACCTGATCTACTTGACTGCCATTGACCTTTGAGTTGTTGTTTTTTTTTGCTTCGAGAGGTATTCGACACTAAGGTTATCCACCCCGTCCCGGGGGGGGGGGGGCGGTAGGAGGAGGGTGACAGCATGACGAAATCAATCAAGATCAGTAAATTAGCTTATTACGCATGTCGGAAAAAAAACCCAACAACAAATGTTGTGTATTTTTACAAATCTTCGGAAATGGCCATACATATCGGAGACCACTGGCTGATAAAGAATATGACATTTGGGTAATTTTGCGATAATCCATTTAGTACGTTCGTCTACTCATTTCGTCGCTGTTGTTGTTTTTAATAATGTATCAAAGCATGAGTGACGTCACCCCCAAAACAGATTGGAATTTGCAGTCACGAGTAGCGGGTTATAATAAGTTAGGGGAAAAACCGGAAGAACAAGTATAATAAACCCAAGTATCAAGTGAACAAACACAAATGCTTGTGAAAAAAATTCCAAGCAAAACAAAAACCTACCACTCAGCCAACCAACCAACCAAACAAACAACCAAACAGCCAACCAACCAACGAACAAACAAACAAACAAGTAAACAAACAAACAAAGATGTTAGATGTGATAGTTCATAACAGAATAAACATCGACTTGGAGTACACTTCTGTAACTCTGCGGGTCTTGGTGGAAACACTCTCAAATGTTGTCCCTTGGGTGGACTCCATTTTTTTGTAGTGTCCTGTAACTGATCCACGTCAATGGCGAGTACCCATTGTGCAATTTAGCAAAGCAAACACAAGGTGTTCCGTCTCAATACATTGAAAGGTATCAATTGCATGCCATCGTGAGAGAACGACGGCTCAGGCAGGTGTAATTCATTTGACAGTGACTAATCTCTCCCCCCCCCCCCATTCTTCCATTCCCCCCCCCCCCCCCCCCCGCGCACCCTGCCACCTTTTATTACGTTGGCAATGATTTTGGTGTTTCATTTTCATTGCTTAGTCATCTAGAGTGAAAGTTTAAAACGAGTGAAAGGAGTTCGTTAAATGTCAGTGTTGTAGATATTCATAAAGTTATAATGGATGTAATACGTACTAAGTAATGTTATTTGTATTATACAATGGATAGTTTTATACAAGTGTGTCTTATCGTCACTGTAGTCATATAAATGTAGTGCGTCATAATGATTAATTGTTGCCCATATAAAGGCGTAGATCATGAAAAAAAAAAAAGGTATTCAGACGAGTGTAAAGCGGACTTGATAGACAACATAACCTTTACAGTTTTCTAGCTTTTAGTTCTTTTAAAAACATTGTCCCTGTAACGAAGCAGGACAAATTACATATCAGATCCCATCTGACGTATTCATATCTGTCGAAAAAACAAAACATATTTTTTCCGACATCATATGGCTTTCGTGATGACGCATATAGAAGTACAGGAAAAGGAAATATGGAAGGAGAATTTTGAGAGAAGGGCCAAAAGAGAGAAAAAAAAATTAGAGGCAGAGATTACATCAGCAGTAGATGTTAAAGTAGTAGTGATGATATTAATAGCTGTTAAATGTAACAGATATGCAGTAAAGATTACACAATTGATTTGTATATAGCCGCTTATGGTGAATTATCGGCTAACAATAAGAGTGGTCGATAGAATGAAGAAGGAAATAATAGATTAATTGGAAAACTGGAAGGTCAACCGTATGAAAAAGAAAGGTGAGAAAAAGAAGAAGGAGGAGAATAAGAAATAAACACGAAACGGAAGGAGAAGAAGAAGAGAAAAGGGAGGAGGAGAAGTATATATATATATATATATATATATATATATATATATATATATATACTTTTTCTGCACACGTAATCTCTCATCCCGCCACGTCTCTTATCTTCGTGAGCCCTGACAAATCGCGTATAACGAGAAAGGCTAATAACGCTGATGAACCTTAGCACCAGAATTGTCCCTACGTATATACTCGTATAGTCGGTCATTGACCCTGAGTGCCGCAGTCTTACCCTGCGGGTGTGTTTTAGTGTGTAGGGTGGGTGGAGGGATGGCGGCGGGGGGAGGGGGGGGGGGGGGGTGGGTGGGTGAGGGGGATGGTGGCGTAGGGAGAGGTGGTCGTGAATCAGATTATACTCTGACAGTCATGACGCGGAAAAATAGCTGTCCACGTCATAGCAATATACAGCGGCTGTGTTTCTAGTTGGCTGGCCTTTCGGCCGTAAGTTCGACCCGGCTGGAGACTTTGGAGTCGAAAATGTGATTTCTCTCTCTGTTTCTCTCTCTCTCTCTCTCTCTCCCTCCCTTTCTCCTTCCTCATCTCTTCCTGTCGTGATTATTCTCTTTTTGTTTGCATTGTTCTCAAGCGCAAAGACTGACGACGCGCTAATGAGATTCACACCCAGTGGTCACACTGTGATGACCGTTAACAAGTCATACAGCACACACATACACATACACATACACACGCACACATTCACATACACACACACACACATTCACAAACACGCAACCTACATACACACAATTTTGGGGTACAGTGTACTAGTATGTGACTTGTAAATGTTCTTTCACTAAACAAAACTAACAACAGCATAAAAACAATACCCATTCACGAGTGAAATATTCACAATCGCCAACTGGCGTCCATGTATATTTTTCTTCCCAGCAAATCATGTTATCTCTGAGTAACCCCCCCCCCATGTTTTGTGTATACACTTTATCATTCTCTATTGTAAATGTGGGACCTTGAGGAAAAACTGTCGTATTTTGTAAATACGGCTGAACTGACAATCCCCCGTTTCTGTGTACTGTACTTCTTTGACATTGAAAATGTGAAAAGGCAATGAATTCAGTATATTATAACATTTCAAGCTATTAAAACGCTGTCCAACGCTAGTTCTTTCTCTATGAAGATAAAGTGTCTTTTTGTTGCTGTGTGATGGTTCGCGTTTGGTTACGCGTTGAACTGTCATTCTAAAATAGAAGCATCATCACTCTTTGTCATCAATGATATTCTTCCTTTCGAAAGAGCCTCACTTGCCTATTTCAATTATTTAACCCTTTTCTGTGACAGGGACTTTGAATTGAAATAAATGAATGAAATGAACTGTATGTTTAACACTATGGGATTTTCTGGGCCAGTTGACACCCAAAGCACACAAGGAGTTAAAGGTATGATATAGTTTTTGTTGAGAATGTGGCTTCATGTTTCCAACATTTTTGTGAGATAATGAGAAACCTCCTATGAAATATGAAATAGCATACAATTCAGAAAGGAATTCAAAGTTTATTGGATGAACACTGGTTTTGAAATGGCTGAGATATCCAAAATCAAAAACGTCCTATAAAAGGTAGGACCCACCTTTTATTAAGACCAGTTTGTTTTTGTCTAATAAAATGTGGGATCCACTTTTTATTAGGACCACTTTGTTTTACTTTGTTAAACGTTTTGGGATATCGTAGTCACTTAAAAGCTGATTTTCGTCAAACATACTGTGGATTCCTTTTAGAATTATTGTATGCTCTTTCATATCACTCCATAAGAGGTCTCTCATTATCTTAACAAAAATGTTGGAAACATGAAACACTATCCCAACCAAAACCATATCATCCCTTTAAGTCCACTTATTGCCTCTATGATTATCGATTGATTCGCTCTCTCCTCAGTACCAAAATTACGCAAACGGAGAAGAATCGACGACGCGGAAGCAGCCACGCCACTTGCCATTGGATATTGGGGAAAGCCGCCGACGCTAGAGGGCGCTAAATTCGACTTTCTCTGCATACACGCTACACTCAGGTCGCTCAAACCCGACGGGCAAACATTCAAAGAAGGTACGAGTCAAAATAATCTTTTTTTTTTTTCTGTCATTGTTTAATTCAAGTTGTTTTGAGATTGGAATTTGAAGGAGAAGAAGAAATAGTAGTAATAGCAGTATAAGTAGCATTAGTAGAAGAAGAAGAAGAAGAAGAAGAAGAAGAAGAAGAAGAAGGAGAAGAAGAAGAAGGAGGAGGAGGAAGAGGAGGAGGAGGAGAAGGAAGACGAAGAAGAATATGAAGAGAGAGAGAAATACGGAAAAGAATAGCAGCTAGATCGCATTATGTGGGTACAAGTGTTTTATTGTTAGAAAATGCGCTACGTCTAAAGCTACGGTCACAAAGGTTCGCACGAATGTCACTGTTCGCACGAATTCTGGAGTTCGTAGAGATTCGTAGATGGGGCACAGATTCTTATACGGCCTTCTTACAAATTTCGTACGAACGCTGTTTAATTCGCAAGAACACGGAATGACTGAAAAACAGCCGTGGCTGATGTTAGTACCGTGGTTAAATAAAATGAATGAATGATGAACAACTTAAGACCTTTCAGAGAAACGAAATGATTTATGGACCTGGAATTCGTACGCTTTTCGTAAGAATGCCTTGAGTTATTCTTTCGTCAGACTTACGGCCATCTTACGATTTCTTTTTGTCGTAAGATGGTCGTATGTGCAACTCACGGCACTCTCAAGTCATTCGTAAGAAGATTTTACATTTTTTTAAAATAATTTGTAGGGTTGTTAAAAAGACGCTGCCGTGTCCTGTCGAAAATTCTGTAACAGTTGCAAGTTTCATACTTCAAGATGGCAGTAGTGCCAAGGAGACTACAACTGCAACTGATGCATCTACAAGTAGAGGAGGAGGAGGTTGTTGCTCCAACTCTCCCCCTCTCGCTCCTTCCTCCTCATCTCCCTCCTTTCTTTTCTTCCCCTTCCCTCTTTTCCCATGCATTGCCTTCCCTTTTGGTCCCATATTTAACAGAGATGCTTTATGGTCGAACACCTAGAACACACAATGAGGATTTGAACTTCGCACGTTTGGCTTTATACCTCTAAAGCTGAACAGTTGCACAAATATTGTGTACCTACGCATTGCGAGTCCCTTACGAAGGCCTTACAAACTCGAAGGGTTGTTCGTAAGAACGTCGTACGAATCACCGCTCGTAAGGCATTCTTACGAAAGACGTAAGAGCCCTCTATGAACGACTTAAAGCGTTCTTACAATCATCGTAAAAATTTAAGGCTTCTAGAATTGTCTCTCCACCCTGCAAAATCTTGCGTAGTTCTCTTACGATGTTCGCACGACGTTCGTACATTCGCCTTGCGAGGAGAGGGTTTCGTAGGAAGTTAAAAAAAAATCTTGGACAAGACCATCGACCAGGCTACGAGCTTACGAACGGTCTACGAACGCTGGTTTCGTACGGCCTTCCCAAGAAGATCTTACAAAATTGTCTAAAAATCGTTCGTACGGCGTTCGTAGCACTTCGTAAAGGCATTTGTGACCGAGCCTTAACGTTTGATCCCAACAACGCACTTCATTTAATCCTGCATTGTATTGATGTACCCAAGAATATTAATACTTATTCATTCATTCATTCATTCATTCATTCATTCATTTATTTAGATATTCATTTATGTATTTTCCAATCTGTCGTTTATCCCTCTATTATTTCCTGATTGAGCTGTTCATGTCGTAAGCTTGCAACAATTATTCTCCAGATGCATTCAATACAAAATATTGCATGATCTAGCATGCGCTATAAACGTATGTTGATTATTCACACGAAAGGTGCCACATGTTTTTATACATTTTTTTTTTCTTTTAAAGCTCAGGCGTAATTTCACTTTACCGCGACCGAACGTGTGAGTTAAACAGACTCGATGAAAGTTTGCTGTTTCCTTTCATTTTATTGAGTCCAAAATAGAGCTTGACAAAACATCTATCGTGTGATATTATAGCATGCATATTTTGTAATTTCATTACCCGAGGAGGAATTCATGCTCTTTGTGACGGACCATGCACTTTTAACGGGCAGTGTACTATAATGGAAACAATATGGCACGCCCTGCTTTCCAAGCCAACCAAAATTATGTCATAAATTCGCTGCAGACTATAATGGCATAATATTGCGCATCAGTATTTCCATAGATGCAACGAAGCAGGATTGAACAGCATTTCACACAAAATATATTAGGAGAAGGGTAAAGTTTGGGCACAAACTATAGATTCACAATTATATAACTCGTTGTTTGTATTTTTTTTTCTTCAAGTTTTCATGGTCGACTCCGGAAGTGACGTAGTGACCGCGCGCCAGGAAATCCTGGACTCGTTAGACCTGGAGCTGATCGGTACCATCCAAAGCCGGGGCGTCCACACCACGGTGGAGAAACAACTCTACAAGGCCATGCTGGTGATCGGCAACCACGAAGTGGAGATTGAGGTGAGATCGAGGTCGAAGTCGAGGTCGAGGTCGAGATCGAGGTGGTGGTGTTGAAAAGTCTTTGGCACAAGCGTAGAGCGTATGTGATAGTTGATGGAAAAAGAAAAAAAAATACTGTCATGCCCCTGACAGCATATTAAGCATCTCGAGAAGCGGAATAGAATGTACACTGTGGGTAAATGGAATTTTTTAGTAATAGATAATAATAAATAGTAACCTGTTGCGCAATTTAGTAATTGTATGCAATACACGAAAAAGTTGTGGAAATATTTTGAATGAATAAAGTGTGCAAAATATTGAATAAACAGAGCAATGTAAACATGGTAAACTATTGTCAGTGAACTTCGTAGTCATAATCTTACTTGTTACCATTGTCATTTTCCTAATAATGGTAATGATAACGATAATAATGGAAATAGTAATGATGATAATGATAGTCATGATTTTGATGATGATGATGATGATGATGATGACGACGACGATGATAATGATAATGATTATTATCATAAGTATCATTGTTATTGTTATTATCATGATTATTACCATCTTAATCGTTATAGCTGCTCTATAAGTGCCTCTGTTCTCGTGCAGGTTATGGCGGAGCCGTACGAGTCTATCGGTAACCGTGTCATGAGACACTTCCGTCACGTGATCGACAGCACCGTCCACTATTGGCTGCCGGAGAACCGCGTGGAGCCTTCGGAGGGCATGACGAGCAGTCGAAGTGAGCCGACAACCAGCGGGGAGTCGGGCGGGACATTGGGGTCGCCGGAATCGGATGAGGCCAAAGAAGGTGAAGGGGAGGACGAGGAAGAGGAAGAGGAGGAGGAGGGAGAGGAGGAGGGGGAAGAAGAGGAAGAGGGCGATGGGGACGATGACGACGACGACGATGACCACGGAGGTCAAGCTGAGGGCGGGCCTCTGGAGCACGGGGAGGAAGAGGAAGGTCACGATGACGATGATGATGGTGACGAAGCGAGTGCCGCTGTTGGCGGCGATCAGGCGGTTGAGGAGGTAATTAATGCTCAGGCAGTTCCAAATCAGGTAAATCCACCAGGTCAGGCTGACGATTAGATCAGGGCTGGGAAGTTTCTACCCCCAAAGGGAGTCAAAGGAAACATGATTATGGCAGGATGAAATCACCTCTGCGAACATTTTGATCTCCCAATAGATTACAAATACTAGATTATCAGTACTGTGAATATGCCCCTACAAGATTTACATGAGATGCAAATAATTTGTTTGAATGAACCAATGAGCACATACAGAAATGTAGACACAAGTATAGGACGAGGCGTGAACATTATGTATACACAGAAAACATACAGCACACACGCGAGCGCGCACACACATAGACACGCGGGAAACCGACGCACACATCCTACTGAAATCAGGAATTCTTAATAGGCGGAAAACTGAAAGAAGCCGAGAGGACAGTTATGCGGTAGTACTTTACATTTTACTGCAAGCCTCTAGATTCGGGAAACGCTGTTCTGATCCGTCCGTTCCTTAAACAGATTCGAACAGAAGTGAGAGAGCAGGGAGATATGAGGTCCTAACACGGGTGGTATTTGTCTTAACCAGAGACGTACGATTGACAAGATGTAGCATCCATACTACACCTACAACATCGCTTTTTTTGCCTTAGCTGTAGCCGAAATGCATCGATTAAATTCATCAAGGCTTCTTTGATCATAATATTTTGTCTGCATCCATTATCAGACAAAAACTTTTTCTTTTGATTTGTACAGAAACCTCGATCAACGTGATCAATGATCATGTCCTTTTCATCCGGCAGATATTAGAATATTTTAATTTTTATGTTGATATTAGGAATTGTAGAAAATTGACTTTGGCTCTACAACTACCATCAGTGAAGTATTTATGTTCGTATGTTGTTTAGTTTAATCAAAATGAAAAAATTAGCGAAGAATGCTGCATTAATGCTTTATCTCATCTCGTCTGCCTTCAAACTATGTATGAAATGATTATTGCAACGTGGAACGATTACTGATGATTACTGCTCAGGCTCAGTCTGTTATTACACAGCGGTAAAATCCATAGAATTTCACTTTTCAAGCTATGTTATAAAGCCTTTCTTTTTTTCTTTTTTTTTTTTTTTTGGGGGGGGGGTTCACTTTCATCATGTTAACCTACGACGTTCTGGGAGAATTTTTTAAATCCTTTTCATATCCTTTTCTTATCAATCATCAAATTGGCACCTTTGGATTTTACTGTGCATCTTATACTTGAGAAAGACCAAAGATGAAATTGGATAAATGCGTTAAAGGACAAGTTCACCTTCATATACATGTGGATTAAGTGAATGCAGCAATATTATTAGAACACATTAGTGAAAGTTTGGGGAAAATCGGACAATCCGTTCAAAAGTTATGAATTTTTGAATAATCTATGCAGTCACTGCTGGATGAGAAGACTACTACGGTGTATGATGTCACATGCGTACAACGATATAAGGAAAATATAAAGAGAATTTCACAAAATTCAATTTTTTTCAATAAAGTGTATATTTCCTCAACCTGTCGCTGATGTATGTTAAGGATAATATCATTCCCCTTGCCTTCTGAAAGAGGCAAGTCAAGCGTTCTTTTATTATGTGAGAAAAGAGAGGATATGTTGAATTTTCTTTATGTTTTTCTTTATATCGTTGTACACATGTGACATCACAAGATATAGTAGTCTTCTCATCCAGCAGTGACTGAACATAAACTTTTGAACGGGTTGCCCAATTTTCCTCAAACTTTCACTGATGTGTTCTACTAATATTGCTGCATTCACTCAATCCACATGTCTATGAAGGTGGACTTGTCCTTTAAAGGTTCACAAAATCAACCCTTCACAAATTGCTATTTGGGAAATGATCTTCGCAAGATTTATCACTCAGGAGGAAAACAGAAACTCCAACAATTAGAACTACAAATTATAATGAAAACCCAAACCGCTTGAGATTTGGATTCTGGAAAATGGTGCGTAAAAGAAGGAACTCGCCAAAGAGTTAAGTATTGAGAAGCGGAAATTGAACCCACTGAATCGTTACAACAGATCGTCTTCCTGATAGTGTTGCACACGGATCGCGCGACAATAATTCTCGGAAACTTGACATGAGTTTATCCATGGTCCTCATTTGTAAAACCTGGGTGGAAGGCCGGGGAAGGGGGGGGGGGAGGGGGGAGGGAGGGGTGGACATATTTCCTATATCTGAAATATCGACCTTTAAGCCATGCGAAGAAAGGAAACCAGATGTTATAGAAAGACAAAGTAAATACCTCTTTCTCCTTGCAAAACGATTGAAATCAACTAAAATCTACAAGTAAATGTAACCACCGGAAGCGTTGTCACGTCGTATACAACGTCATCACGTAATACTAGCTGTCATTGTTTGGTGAAGTTTGTCGGGAATATTATGAATGACGCTAGCGGGCGGCCTTTACGTTTACCACCGACTTTATCAACCATGTCGACATCCACTAAACTAGCAGCTTGCTTTCGGCCGTGTTTGCGTTATTTTCTTCCCTCTTCAGGAAATCATTTCAAACTCGTTAAATCCGCCTTACCATTGCTTACTAAGCATCTAAACCTACCTGAGATTATTTTTTTTCTTGTTTTTATGAAGGCGTAAAGCACTGTACTGTGAATGCAAGAAGAAGAAGTGAATTTCTGTAGAGAGAAAGAGGAAAGGAGCGACGAGGGAGAGTAAGGGAGAGAGAGAGAGAAGGAGAGAGAGAGAGAGAGAGGGGAAGAGAGGGAGAGAGAGGGAGGGAGAGAGTGTGTGTGTTAGTGTGTGTGAAAAAGCTGAGTTTAGGTGGCTATTGCGTTGAGACTTCCAAAAGACGCGTGGCTGTTGAGCAAGATTATGCATATGTATACCATTATGCGTGTGTGTATGTTTGTATTACATACTCAAAAACAAACAAACACACACACACACACACACACAACACACAACTCAAACAAAAACACAAAACGGACTGGTCTGAGCATGGACATCTACTTTGTGATTACAACAAGCGGCAACACCAAAAGGGGGAAGGGATATATATATATATATATATTCCAAACGGTCTTCGAAACTAGCATATTGTATTCGAATCATATCGACTATCATATAGTATATATTTATCAGTACAGGTTTTTTGTGTAATATATTTCTGACGAAATTGCATTATTTGATATGTGTGGAAATCTCGTGCGTGCTGTCGACTTGTCGATTGACTTTGTATTTCCAATTCAAAATATTACGCAATCAGTCAACCGACGTTCAACTATGACATTTGTAAGGAACCAATTTCAGTATCTTCTTACATCTTCACTGTATTCTCTGGAATGCAGCATCATATGTTACCGTCATAGTCTCTCGAATATTACATTCTAACCCTGGGTTTACTAGGACATCATGGAAATAGCTCGCTCACGCGTATCGTCTTCTCTTCTTAAGGGAATATATTTGGTAGGTAATCATGATCATTCGACGGACACAACATCTGTAGTGGCGAGTTTTCAGTTATTCACCTCAATGTAGAGAAAACAGAGTAAATAGGTGTAGGATATTACATTTCAAAATCAGGTCAGGTTAAGTTAACTTGTACCTGTCTCCATGAATATTCAATTAAAGTATGCAAAATTAATGAATATAAACAAACAAACAACTATCAATGCAGTGTTACAATAACACAAAATAGTATTACACCTTACGCGTAGATTAGGGAGAGCTTCAGCAGTTTTCAGGGTAGATCATCTCCTTCGTCAATTTACATGGAACAGAATATACTTGCATATCGTGGGGTGTGCTCGTACATATATTTTTGATGTTGTGAAGCAAAAGGGCGTACACTCCAATCATACCAAGCTATATGGGCGCTGCAAATTTAACCCCTTTCTAGCTCTTTACTAGTGTGACACTTTACATCCAGCCCATCGATAACTAAAAATAGTTGATGTTGTTGTTGTTGTTGTTGTGGAGGGTACAGGCCACACAACGGATAACATACCGAGTTTCCCGTAACAGTAGTCCAGTATTTTCGTTCCTCTCCATGTCTCATAAGATACATCGTATTTATGAAGAATTTGATGTTGATGTTTAGAAGATGATAATATATCCATCAAATGTTCATTGTATACTTGGATGTATATATTCCGATTAACCTTTTTGAACTACTTGTGGTTTTTCTTCATGTATGTCATTTCGATAACTATATTATGTAATTACGTAGTGCCGGGTTTATATTAAAATCGCTGTGTTCTTGCTGCATTTTTCGTGTAAGTATAGATAAAATAACGTAAAACGTCGCTATTTTTGAGTATAAAAACTGTCTTACATTAACGTAAAGTGTGCTAAGATAGCATGGCGCTCCACATAGAGGCCTGTCTTCACAGTGTAATCAAAAGTGGGATTGCAGCTAATGAAATGCCATGAATGTTGCTACTGAGTATGTCATGACTACAGTGATTACTCCCGGTTTTTTTTTTTTTTTCCGAACGCATTTTAATAACTGTGCATCATTTTTTCAAACATGTCAAATACTCTTTTTGTCGTTTCACACCCCTGAGAAACGTATTATTTTTTTCATACGCCCCCTCCCCCCCCCCCCCCTACAATGCTTGGTTTCACCCACAGCATTTTTTACCTCACCAGTTCAGGCAAAGATTGTCAGTAAGTAATGTAATGCGAGCTGAAACAAAATGAGAATTGCTCTGTTCAAAGAAATTGCTGTCCAAGTGTATTCTGTGAACAGAAGGTATACTCCGATGTGTTCTGTTGGCGTAACTGTCGGCAAGGGAATGGGGAGGCTGCATTAGATAATAATTATGACTCGTTGAGAGAAGAAGAAGGTGGCCTTGTGGCGCAATGACACATGACTATGTACATGGGGACGATTTTGTCACCATAATTGAGAGTCACAAAATTTGTAGACGATTGACAAAGTAAGAACGTTGAGTGTAACCTCGAAATAATCATGATGAAAACATGTTCAGGAAAGGTTTAAACACACACACTCACACACAAAGTTCTCTGACGTGTGTATGTATTTATATGAAATAGTTATGGAAATAGTATAAAAGACACTGAATTAATGAAAATACGCAATTTGATATCATGGTGCGGAGAAAGTGGGATATTACTCCTATCTTGTATAAGCAGGCGGAAAGACGTAAGAATAATGCTCATCAAATAAGTGACATAAGCGATTAATGTTTTAGGAAACAGAAATATTAAATATGCCAAAGTTCTAATCTTGTCAACGTGTAAAGTTTCGTAAAGCTTCTTGTCATGCTTTCCGTGGACGTTTGATTAGGCTTTATCTGTGGGTTGGTATTAATTAGTGAAATAATCTGAAGACAAACATGACAAAGTTAATTCCTGGTCCAGACTTAATTACTGTTTTTCATTCATTTCGGTTTTTGTTTTTGTTTTTTTTTTGTCTGCTTCGACAACTACTATTGTAAAAGTATATTAAGAGGCTCTGTCACAGAAAAAAAAAATGATGAAAGTTTGCTCCACCTAAAACATTTTGCTAAATAAAACAGACAACCAATAATAAAATCAATGGAGCGACGATGCTAGTGATTATTATGTGAGCGATATTGGACAGATAAAGGACAATACAGCGAAGAGTATGACATTTGTGCAATGCGTAGTATTAATAAAACAAATTGGCTGTGCTCTACAATTACCACACTCTTAGTTTCTTGTGCACAAAATGACCAAAATACCATGTTTTTGTTATACATGTACTTGTTTAATTCTCATCGTGATAATGCTTCTTGATTTTTGTGGGATTTTTTTTTTGTCGTAGATGGCGTTATTCAAGACGCCAGTCTGCTGGTCAGAAAAAAAAATTCTAACTCGTGTAGTCTTCATTGGTGCTTTGATTTCTGTTGAAAGTGAGATTTAATTTGATTCGGTTGATTAAATTACTAAATATTTGGGCTGCATTGTGAACATGCTGCGCATTCGTACATCCAGATCATTGAGAGCCGACAGAATCACCGCTGATAATTATAAATAGCCTACTCACCTGTACTTCAACTTGTGAAATTGTGTACGTTACGATGCAGAATGAAGTACAGTGCCATTTTTTTTTTTATGGGACATCAAAAGTAGTACATTACTATTACTAGTAGCTTATCATGGCTATTTGTAGGCAGATGTATGATGAAATGCAATACATGTTGTTACTTTTCCATTTTTTTTTTTCGTTTTCTCGCTCGGAATTTCTTTTCGTTATCATATCGGATGTATTCGTTTTGATGGATCGGACGAAATGACTCATGAACTCGCAGTATCTTTTTATCATGTACAGGGGCTCAAAGCCAACAGAGGTATATATTTTTGTGAAGAATCCAAGTTGAAAGGTCACACATGGTATTTTGCTGACTCCGGATCGAAAGATGCGTATCACATTGTTAGTAACAGTCATCTTCACATCTTCATTTCTTTTCTTTGTTTTACTGCTATGGATGCCTTGACATTGAAATGAAACAGACACAGGTCACAATTTAATACGACAATGCATTTTGTATCACAAGACAAAAAGTAGAAAAAAATT
Organism: Diadema setosum; assembly: GCA_033980235.1. Classification (NCBI taxonomy): domain Eukaryota; kingdom Metazoa; phylum Echinodermata; class Echinoidea; order Diadematoida; family Diadematidae; genus Diadema; species Diadema setosum. The sequence goes on from CM067066.1 coordinate 7,054,961, forward strand.
TGTTATACAGTACAAGAATCAGGTATTAACAGAGTGCATGGATGTTTTTCGTAGATGTTCATCTTGTAGAGTGTACAAGGGTTGTTCAATGGATCGTCCTGACATTATGGTTGTCAATGATTACTGCTCGCATGTTACAAGCTGTACGTTGATTATGAATCTACGATGGATTACCGGGTATGTTGTGACTGTAATTTTGGAGTGGGGAGGATTTCACAGTGGGTTATTGGATTATCATTTTTCTATAGTTTTTCATCTTCATTCTGTGTATCTTTTCTATTTCATGGTGTGCATATGTGTGTCTATATTTGGCCCTTTGTAAGTTTGTATGTGGTTTAAAATTCACGGTGTAGTGGCAAAGGTCCAGGTAACCAAACAAAGATACCAGGAAAGATGTAAAAATTGTCAAAATAGGTGGAAATTGGGGGCCGACAGAAGGAGGAAATGAGGTGGAATTTTGAATGCGGAAGGATTCGAACCACCAATGAATGAACACAGAACAACAAGAAATAATCACAACTCTTTTTGGACAAAGTCCAGATTGTTGAAAGCAAATATGGTGGGATCGAACTTGCAATATCTGCATGTAAAAGAGAGATAGATAGAAAGAGAGAGAGAGAGATAGAGATAGAGAAAGATAGAGAGAGAGAGTGTGTCAGAGAGAAAAACCGAGAGGTGTGCTTTTGTAATGATCGAGAAAATTCTTGTAGAGATTGAAGAGAGGAATGCGGAATCAGAAATCTTACTCTCTTTTCGCTTCGTGCGGAAGACTGAGGACAAATCAAACGTATTTTGTATTGAACGGCTAATGGAAGTATCCGTCCGGGATTTGAAGACTCGAGCGGTCGGAGGTGTCAGTTTTGTAACAAAATTTGATGAGCTTTTTGACGTAGAATTTTATCACTATCATTATTATCATTATTATCATTATTTTTATTTTTATTATTATTATTATTATTATTGTTATTATTATTATTATTATTATTATTATTATTATTATTGTTATCATTATTATTATTATTATTATTATTATTATTATTATTATTATTATTATCATTATCATAATTATCATTATTATTATTGATGTTGTTGTCATTATTATTTTGATTGTTTTGCCGTTCTCATCATTTATACCTGTGCGTGTGTGAATTGATAATAGTACTGTCTCGCTAACCGTCAAGTAAGTGTGTGCATTTGATTCAACGCTACTGCTATACAGTATTTCGGATCTTAAATCCATTGTTGTGTGAGTTTATGTAGAAAGGATTGATTTTAAAAATGTATCAATGTGTATGTATACCCTGTTTACGTAATGAAAAGCGGTGGCCCTCATTTGCATAGATGAGGGGAGGAGGCGGTCCTAGCAGAACGCAATCATGTACAATGATATAGACTGATGTGGGATCAAGTCTGCTGTCGAATGCATTGAATCACTCGACGAAGACACTTTGTGGCAGCATAAAAGGAGACTTCCGGATGATTTTCAGATTTTCGTCTATAAATTGGTCTGGGTACTGGGTACACAGTTTCAGCATTGTGAATGTTTTCATAATTAATAAGCAAACCACAATGAACGAGAATGATATAGCAGCTTCACATTCAGAGTGCAAGATTGAATGATCTACGAAGCAAGAGGTATGGTAATGGAATTACCTTGCTACGTTACTCTGTTATATCTTAGCCTCCTATGTCATCATCCATCGATCTCAAGAGAAACTAGAACTAAATTGCGATTGTCGATATTTGCATTCGGATTCATTCAATTTTTGCGCGCGATAGAGTTAACAAGTGAGGGCTACCGCTTCTCATTTCCAGGAGTGCTGTTCGGTAGGGGGCGCGGCCCACATTTTTATGCTTAATAGGACTGTACGGAGATGTGGATCGTTGTTAACTAGTATTGAATTGTTGTGCCACTATAATGCATTTTTCGTATCTCTTTAAGCACATCATCACCATGGGATCTGTCACAACATTATATACTCTTGTCTACCAGTCTTGCCATTGTATTTTTAATTATTGAAAGCACAGATTATTGATATGGTATTATGAAAACGTGATGGGACAAAGTTAGCAAAGGCATTCTGATGAGCAATAACAAACTGTGGATAGATTGTGCATCAGGATCCGGATGTTCATTATTATCATTATTACTTTTGTTATTATTATTTCTATGTTATCTGGTTGTGTGGTAAAGAGTAATGACAAGCTTGGTTACCGTGACCAAAAGTGACTGACGTCTTACCACATCTAAATATAAAACATAACACCATTTAATCTCCTGTTATGTTTAGTCCACACCCCTTTTTTTCACTGGAAAGAAAACTGTTTCAATATACACTGTATTGTGATTGTAAATCTTGGACAATAATAGCTCCAGTGTTGTCGATGACGATGGCACCGAAAAATATCACATACCTCATGATATGTTTTTTTATATTTATTCGCCAGATTATGTGCGTGTAAACAGAGTTAGACGTGTTGTGACGATTTTCGTACGTATTTTGCTCTCGGAAAGTTTACATGGTTAGAGGCTCAGGATCCTGTGACGTGTGGTCCACCAATAAAAGTAGCATTCTTTCTTGGTTGAGTGAGGTCCTATATTGGACCTTTTGATCGGCATGCGATCGCGACAAAGATATGACTGTTCTCGTCCATACGTCTTATATCATATTCATTTTACGACCACGTTCATCCAAGACAGGAAGCCACTTTACTTGGTGGAAAATGTCACAGAGCGCTTTGTACAAATGAGTATTCCAACACAGTATTTTGAGGATGCCACTGTATGGGTATGCAAGTATGGTTAGTCAGAACAGTATGTTATAGGAATCGTTTCTTTTTGGACCATTGTGTCCATGAGCAAATAAAGGTTGGCAGATCAGGGTAAAGTCAAGTCAGAGATTGTGTGAAGGAATCAAAGAATGATGCCTGTGCAAAATCAGTCGCCGTAAAGTAACTCGTGTGTATACAAGAGCTCAGATTAGTGCAGGAAGGACCTTGAGGGAGCTGTTTGTTGCTGGCTTTTTTTTTTTTCAAACAAGTTTGCGGCCTATATCTGGCACTGTGCACGCAATGCATCTTAATGTTTTTATTAGCTACTACACGTCTCTCTTTAGATACATGTTTGTTGGAATCGGATGAGCACGCATATATGATAATATGCAGTTATTTCCATTCGTCATTACCGATTTTCATTCTCGTCAAATTTTAAGTTGAAAAAAAAAAGAAGAAGCTTCAAAAGTAATCCAGTCAAGGTTCGTGTAAAGTGTGTGACACAGATTCTGCGTCTGTCTACGCTCAAGCCTTATGACATTCAAAGTATGATTGATATCCATGTATTTGTGGAATTTGTTTTGACGTCTGGTAGGAAAAAGGATGTTTAATAAATTGCTCAATGAATGCAAAAAGTGAAAAAAAAACCACCAAAAGACATGGTGTGCAGAGGATTGTGTGTCGTTTTTCTTTCCTTTTTTTTTTTGGGCCTTCCTTCCTTCCTTCTTTCTTTCTTTCTTTTTTTTTTTTGCATCATTGTGGTTCATTGTGATGGTTATGTAAAGTGAAGTGGAATGTGCGATCTTGTGAGATGCAAAGACCGTTTGGTTTGCAGGTATTCATTTCCGTCAAAAATAAAAACGATCGTGCAAATACAACAACATTATAATTTCACACATGATAAAGACGGCTGGATAGCCGCACTCAGCGAATGAGCCATCATGACACCGCTGTTTTACAGGAGGGTCCAGTTTACCAGTTTACATTGTAAGTGAATTAATCTAATAATACGTATGACATATACGGAAGAACAAAAGAAAGCAAACATACAAACGAATTGATAGTAGATTCACACACATACACACACACACACACACACACACGCACACACACACAAACACCCACACAAGACAAACTCTACACTGTATACTAGTACATTACTCCCACAAATCATTTATTATAAAGATAATACGCCCAATTTTCCATTTATTTTCTTTGGTAAATTGGGCGTATCATCTTTATATGTTAGACAACTTGTTGGTGTGTCAAATAGTTGCTTCTCTGTAATAACTAGTAGAGATTGATAAGTGTACTCTCGTTATAACGAACACGAATATAACGTAATCTTGTTACAACGAAGTAGAAATTCAGTTCCCAAAATTATCGATCTATATCTCTTTACGTACCTAATTGATCGGCTATAACGAAATTTTGATATCACGAAAGAAGTCCCGAGGACTTCGTTATAACGAAAGAGTTGCCTGTATATGTAGCCTCTTTGAGATACCAATACACTGCTGTATGTGGGCTTCCATAATGATTGCTTATCGTGTCTAATTATGGTGTGGATGGTGGTGGTGATGACAAAATGAACATGGCTACATGTATGATGACTAGGATGGTACAAAAATGATGAATAGTATGTAATGATAATGATCATTGCTTTCTAAAATTTTGCTTAATTCAATTCAATTACTTTATTTCCAGCTAACAATATACGATACACGTACAATATCAAGCATGCAGTGGCGTATCTAGGGAAAACGGCGCCCGGGGCAAGCGCGAAAATTGCGCCCCTAATTTCTGAAAAAGTGTTCAAACCCAACCCTATCCCGGGTAGGGACTTTAAAAAAAGTCCACATGATATGCTTTTCAAGCACTTAAAAGGGGTCTTTTGAAGGTGATTTAAATGTAATAAATTTGGATACAATTTGGCGAGCGAGCGTAGCGAGCGAGCCGAAAATTTTTGTATTTCAGCTTACAAAACATGGAATTCTTGTCATTTTTTCCTTATTAAATCTTACAATTCTTATCAAGATATAGTGACGACCTTATTAACGATTTATACCAACAAACTGAGGACTTGAAAAAATACTCCAAATTACGCGCGAGTGAGCCGAAATTTGTATATTTCCTCGTCATTATCACGTTTTGTTCTTATATTTTTTATGTGATAAAGTTTGGCGAGCGAGCGCAGCGAGCGAGCCGAAAAATTTTGTATTTCAGCTTTAAACAAAACATGGAATTCTTGTCAGTTTTTGCTTACTACATCTTACAATTCTAATCAAGATATATTGACGGCTTATAGATAACGATAGTATACCAAAAAACTGAGGACTTGATAAAATACTCCAAATTAGTACGCGCGAGCGAGCCGAAATTTGTATTTTGGCGTCATCATGACGTTTTGTTCTTATCTTTTTTTGAAAAATTTTTGGCGAGCGAGCCGAAAATTTTTGTATTTCAGCTTACAAAACATGGAATTGTTGTCATTTTTTTGCTTATTAAATCTTACAATTCTAATCAAGACATAGTGACGGCCTTATAACGATTTATACAAACAAACTGAGGACTTGAAAAATACTCTATATTAGTACGCGCGAGTGAGCCGAAATGTGTATATTTGGGCGTCATCATGACGTTTGTTCTTATCTTTTTTTTTTTTTTTTTTGATAAATTTTGGCGAGCGAGCGCAGTGAGCGAGCCGAAAATTTTTGTATTTCAGCTTACAAAATATGGAATTCTTGTCATTTTTTTTTTGCTTATTAAATCTTATAATTCTAATCAAGATGTAGTGACGGCCTCATAGATAACGAATTACACCAACAAACTGAGGACTTTTTTTTAGTATATAAATGTTGGCGAGCGACCCGAAAAAAATTTGTATATTTCATCTTACAAAACATGGACTTCTTGTGTGAACACAATTAACATTTTCATTTTGTCCGCGTCATCATTTTTTGTTTTATCTTGTTTGATTTGGTTTTCTGCCCCCCCCCCCCCCCCCCCCCTCCTTCTCCTTCCCCCCGTCCGGGCGAGTTTGTTGGTTTTTTTTTTTTTTTTCTTCTTTCTTTCTTTTTCTTCTTCTTTTTTTTTCTTCGTCTTCTTCTTTTTTTTTTTCGTTTTTTCGTTTTTTGCGCACCAAAGGAGTGGCGCCCGGGGCACGTGCCCCCCTTGCCCCCCCTTAGATACGCCACTGCAAGCATGCAAGTAAAGAAGTAGGCCTACAGCCTTGACTTACAAAGCAGCTAGAGTACAATATATATATATATATATATATATATATAAGTAAAATCAAGGCAATTGGCATTTAATGCATTCCTCTATTGTGACATTATTATTGCTATTTCTAGTACTGCCAATACGCGGAGCAATGACAATAAAAAAAGAATATTATATATATATATATATATATATATATATATATATATATATATTAATATATATATATATATATATATATATATATATATATATATATATATATATATATTAATATATATATATATATATATATATATATATATATATATTTATATATTTAAATAACATGAAATGATAAAAGCGACCGTTATTTACCTATTGATTAACTAATCATCTTTCCTTTCTTATCTAATCTTTTCCCCTCTTCCTTTCTTTATGCTAGTTTTTGTCGCCATAATACCTCTTCTTCAACAGAATGCTGTATTTTGCCAGGAAATTAGCCGCGGGACCACAAGACCTATAGAAACTTAATGTGTATACAAAGATGCTACAGCAAAATTGATCAACTGTAGTTAGAAATGATGAATATTGGTGATGAAGCGTTTTAGAAAACAAAGACTATTACAGCTTGCTAAAAGAGCTAGACTGAAGTAAAATAGTCCATGTGTGTCATTTACACATCAGTTTGCGAGTGCATCTCAATAAAGATTCTAGCACATATTTTCTTAAGATAGCCACATGTATTATCCACTTTACAGACTATATTATACAAAACGTCACAATAACCGTCGGCAGCTTAAACGAGTGATAATGACAGTGATCGACAACATCGATAACGGTATAACAGATATGTGGTAGAAAAGTACCAGCAGGGGTACATTAAATTCATTATTCAGACAGATGATACCATGTGATCATAGATTTTAAAGAAAAAAAAACCCCACCATAATATGTCCGTATATGTCACTATCACATATGGTGCAAAACAAATAAAAAAAAACAAACAATATCATAAAAAACACAAGTAGCTAAAGTCAAAATCACCGGTAAATCTACTAGACCAGTTGCATGGTCAGACACTACGGTAAAATACAACGAAGATTGATACCCCATACTACAAACGCGCCGTGTGGGATGGTCTCTGTCTATACCTCCGGACATAACTACTGTGACTGCGGTAAGACTGTCAAGACCAATAAGACACCCAAGGCTCCCTGCGAATATTCTTGGATCTGTTCTTGGTCCACGGTGCAGGCTCCCTCCAGCTTAAGTTGGTCCATCACGTCGACGAGATCAAAAACCTCACAAGGATTCTTCAAGTGTGTATGCCTCATTGCAATGACGATGAAGCCACCTGTGTTACATGTAATAACAAATAACACGTCACCCGATTCATCCTGATATTACAATTGTAGAGCGTGTGAATTCAACTGAATATGACGTGTTCGATTAATAGCGGAAAATACGATTTGGAAAAAAAAAATCTTACTCAGAAAAAAAAAGAGATGAATTTGATTTACTCAAAAGAAGATGCTTATGGATTATGTGAACTTTCAAAATTGTGAAAACATTGTGCAAACAAATCTGCAGGAAAGTGGCCTTCTGAAACTAAAAGCTTTTGATACTTGTAAACATTGTACTATAATGTACAATAATAACTCTAAATGCACTTATTGTCAGATGACTGTGTTTAAATGACTATTTTGCTGTACACCTGAGTGAAATACAGCCGGTATGATTATGGAATCCATCTTATAAAAGAGAGAGAGAGAGAGAGAGAGAGAGAGAGAAAGGTTTATGCGGTGTCTGACTAAAGTTCTCGCTACATTTTAATGGTAGGCTTCTTTAAAAAAAAATAGAATAAAACTGCTGCATCGTGCACATTAAAAGCTTATTTTAGAGCCTTGACACTGGTATATTACTTGGAGAAGACAACTGTATCATCCTTATTCAAATTATGTACATTGTATATATACATTGTCTAGCGCTTAGAGACATTTATGTAATAACGCACTATATAAATGTTGTGAATTATTATCATTATTATTATTATTATTATTATTATTATTATTATTATTATTATTATTATACATACATACATAAAGTTAAAGAAAAAAAAAGACGTTCGTTAGAAAGACATTCTTTGACAGATTCGGCTTTGAATTTGACAGTCAGGTGCTGGTCGGTTACAGTTCGTTATTCCGAAGGTTCGTTTATCTAAAAATGGAAAAGGTTCGTAATTCCGAACGTTCGTTAGTACGCACCTTTTTTTTTTTTTTCATTTTCGGATGAACGAACCCTCAGAATAACGACTCTTATTTCATTTTCGCATTGCCGAACCTTCAGAATAACTAACCTTAGAGTATTTCACTTTCGGATTAACGAACCGTCGAAATAACGAACCTTCCAAATAACGCCACAAATGTGCGGATTAACGAACCCTATTTCATTTCCAGATTAGCGAACATATAGGTGTACGGAATTTGCTTGAATAGAGAACCTTCGGAATAACGAACCTTATTTCATTCTCAGATTAACGAACCTCCGGAATAACGAACATTACCGTATAAGCCTTCAGGAGCTTTAAGCATTGAACATACTGTAGGTTAATTCAAAACAATACTAATATGATGCATTAACATAGCCATTCTTTAGCTTTATATTGATTAATTTGCCATCTTCATGTATATCTTGTGTCCAATTTTTTACCCGGTTTCACCAATCTCACTAGCTCCTTGAGACTACTTCCATCGCAATGTCCCGGTAGAAACACACCACTCGACACAGCAGCGTCAAAAGAATCTAAAACAAATGGAAAACAACAACAACAACTCACATAACAAACCTAAAAATTCTGCAAGAGCCTTTCAGTAAAACTACATAATCATTTGAAAAGTTAGATCGCAAAATGATTAACTCCATTCTTGTTAATTTGAGATATTTGCGAATAAAGTTGCTAAAATACAAAGAAAATCCATAAGAAAATATGAGATATTTTTAATTATAACTTCAGGAATATTTTTTGTTATGTAACAATTGAGGTATTACTGGAAAGATCTTATTTTGCCTGAATATCTGATCATAGACTTACTTAAAGGTAGGGAATCCCATTTGCATGCTTTAAATGAAGAGTTGTATAAATACAGTGGTATGTTGAAGAGAGTATCATTTTAGAAACTCCCGTAAAGTATTGAAAGTGGAAGGTAACATTTAGTACATTTTTATTGACCGTTAGATTTTGAATTGAAATTTTTTCGGGGCTCACCGTAAATTCCAGTACATTACTAGGCTACCTTTGCAGACCCATGCACTGCATGTCTGTCCATCATGTATATTTTGTGAAGAAAGTTCATCAAAACTTACAAACATTTCTATACATTCTTGCCACACACTCTATATGTTAGTACATCAGCTCTTATACTTTTAGATTTGTGTTTATAGATAAAAAATACAGAAGACAGCAACAAAAAGGCTTAAGTGTGGCTGACACACAGAACTACTGAGTAGTTGAGTTTTGTGCATTATTCAAACTGTAGATAACTGTTGACTTCCAAATTTCTCAGCAGTGGCCCAAACAAGTCCCCCGAGGTTCATATTTAATGTTTTGCTGCATTTTGGGAGGTCTGTAAAAGGTATCTCCTACCTTTAAAATGGCGCTTAGCCCATTTTGCGATCAATCTCTTCAATCGATAACATCTTGACTTTGAAATTACAGCTGAGACATGCCAAATGTCTTTTGAATCGAATGTTCTGCTAAGAACATCCGCAGCATCATGAACAATGGGGCTACAAGAGCACCGAGGAGTAAATTATTATTACAGAATGATAGGCGACTATCAATATATTTCACAAATGCTTGTGCTTTCCATCACTTGCCCGCTTCTACTCTAGCATGTTTCGGTTGAAGTATTTGTGGAAATTCATCTTCTTATGAATACACTGTATTTTACAAACATTGGTTTCCTTCATCCCAAATATCAAGGGATTGCATTCTCCTCTATTTATGAAACGAATCTTTATCCATGGGATAAATTTTGAACCAATAAATATAAATCGTTGTGCACCGTATGATAATAATGATAACATGGTCTTCGTGTTGCCATTGCTCCACTAGAGGGGCCTGCCATTAACATTACACTAGCATTATTTGCCAGGTACAAGCTGTACCCATATATACACCTGGGTTAAGGGGGACATGACGGGTAAAAACAGCTTGTCCGAGGACGTAGCACTTGACGGGATTCGAACTCGGGATCTCCAAATGAAAGTCAAGAATCGTCCCCACTCTTGACTATGCCACCGTGTGCGCTCGATTTTCCAAACTAATGATTGTCTATCTGCATTGCTCTTCTTCCAGAGTTACCCTGTTAACCATCTGAAAATTTTTAAGCATAGATTTAAATATATGAGATGGTGTGAGAATTTCTTGGAGACTGATCTTTTCTCAAGTTAATATACCCATATTTTATCCCTGAGGTTTATGAAACTGTGAATGGAAACCCTACGAAAACTAAAAAAAGAAAAAGAAAAAGAAAAAAAAATAAAACAAGAGCGGCATAAACATGATATTCATGATGCATGTATCAAGTCTTAGGTCAATCTAACATTGCTTTACAGTTTTAGCCATAAAGTTTAAATCCCCTTTTTGCTGCACACAAGCGATGACGAATGACTCAGCTCACCCTTAAAGGGAAGATAAACCCCAAGAACAACGTGGATTGAGTGAAAGCAGCAACATTATTAGAATACATCAGTGAAAATTTGAAGAAAATCGGACAATCGATGCAAAAGTTATGAATTTTTAAAGTTTTGATGTTGGAACCGCTGGATGAGGAGACTACTGGAGGTTATGACGTATGAGTGGACAACAATACCAAGAAAATATAAAGAAAATACTACAAAAATCCAGTTTTCATGAAAATTACAAATTCCATCAACTTGATATTGACATATGTTAAGGGTAGCAATTATTCCCCCTTCTTTCTGAAAGCGGTTGGTCCACTGCTCTTTCATAATTCTAGAAAAGTGAATTTTTGTTGAATTTCCTTTATATTTTCTTTGTATTGTTGTCCACTCATACGTCATATCCTCTAGTAGTCTCCTCATCCAGCGGTTCCAACACCAAAACTTTAAAAATTCATAACTTTTGCATCGTTGTCCGATTTTCCTCAAACTTTCACTGATGTGTTCTACTAATGTTGCTGCTTTCACTCAATCCACATTGCTCTTTGGGTTTACCTTCCCTTTAACTTTAGAGGAACATTTTCTCAGTGGAATCATTCCAGAATCAATATTGTTCCACAATGCATTTTGATGGGTTAGAAACATAAAGTCACAATGAATCTCCTCATCCAGAATGCGACCTTGACTAAAGATTCTTATCTTGCTACTTATATCTAAAGACCTATACATGTACATACTTTTATTTGACTTTGAATGAGCTTTAGTCTGTTTAGTCTTTACTTGATATCTAATCACGCTATGTCGTACATAGTACGTCAGTTCATATTAAAACAATCACTGACTGGCTGTTTTGGAGAGTACGCGTGAATGATTTACTAACTGTCCTTCAGAAGGAGTGGTGTTGGTCCGATGAAGCTCTTCATCAGCTCTGTGTAACATCCTTTTGATTTGCAGACGTCGAGAAGTTTCTGGGAGGGGTCGACGGCGCAGATGTTGGTAAAGCCGCTCTTGGAAAGCTGGATCAAAGACGGAGTAAAATTACTTCACCCGATATGATTTCATACAATACAGTTGACAGAAGGTTTAATGGCGTATCTGTCGTCACAATGATGATTGATAAAAGTGAGAGCTCACTCCACGAAAAGCTGACCTTACGGATATAGTAGGACTAAAGAAACAGAACGGTATAGGAAGTTAAAACTGGACTCAGAATATGAATTTCATTTTGATTTCTAAGGCTTTCCAAAAATATGCAAATTAGATGAGACAATATAATGTCATTACTTCTGTTTCCAATTGACCATTTCTGTAATGTATTATAATTTATGACTGTTTCTTTTCCTACAACCTAGTAACAAAGCATTTCATTGACCTGCTCCCTCCAATTAAGTTCCATAGGCAGGAATTCAAGCCACGTTTTAGCAGAGTAAGCCAGTTCGGAGATAGTTCATGTGCACATGGATACAAATGACCTTTCATTTTTCTCAGTTGGTTAAATGCCCCAGTCACATATAAACACGGACGCTCAAGGATCTACACGGTGATCCGGGGACGTCCGGGGAGATCCGGGATTTTGGTATGACTGTACACATGGTATCAACACGGCAGCTACAAGGATAAGGCCGGAAGAGCGCGGCGTCTACACGGACAAACACGGCATCTACACGGATCAACACGGCAGCTACACGGCAGCCACACGGACCACCCTGGATTGCTCTGCTAACACGGCAATCCCCGGATGACGCCGGATGTTTTTGACCTCCAAAAGTTGCCGTGTTGGCCTCCCGGCGTCAACACGGATCTCTCCCCGGATCAGATCCGGGGTGGTCCGGGGTGATCCGGGATGTCTATGTGACTGGGGCATAAGGCACTTCACTCAATTCAAAGCGATATCTATGGTGCAGCAGCTTGCTCAACATAGCAATTTATGGAACTCGTATTCTAACAAAGAATAAACCTGTGTAGATGAAGTGACCAGAATGGTTCGTCAATCAACACTTTGGGAAGCATCCATTTCATTGTGCTGTTTTGAATACATTAACAAACTTTTTCTGTTAACATTGACAAATACAATGCTTGCTGTCAGGTGGATGTACTGGCAGGCACCATTTGTAAGGATTATATGAATAATCAGTAGTATTACAGATGCTTATCTCAGTGAATTTAAAAACCAACCTGTCTCTCGGTACAAATGGCCTTTTTCTGCTCATGCTCAAACTGGAACCCCGAACTGGCTTGTTACCGCGGCAGCGTCCGGGTAATCTTCTTTCAACCTGCCTGTTCAAGCGGTTGTTGCTTGGACGTTGTCGCGGTTACTTTTGCTTTTTGCTTTTGTAATCTCCTGCTGTTTTGTTGTCCGAGGCGAGGAATTTTGTTCTCTGGACGTTATTGCGACGTTGTCGCTGTAGGGTCTGTTAAAACAGGGCTTTAGTTGTTGCTATGTAGGGCAAGTCTCCGGCAGGTTTTATGGTTGTTAAGGGCAACTTTTCAGAACATAGCAGCCATAGAATTTGAATACATTACCGAAAAGGTCTATTTTACATCTTCCGACTTATGACGTAATTTATCAAGAGATGTGAAATAAATTTGAATTTAATTAAATTTCACAATTGTGAAAACAATTCAATGGGAACAGGATTTCGGCAGGAAGTCTTTATTAATGAGATTTTGAGGAAATCCAAAAATGTACACATACACGCACACGCACTTTCTCATACACACAAGAGCGCGCGCGCTCGCGCGCGCGATATGACGCCTCAGCGTTCACTGACCTCCTCTCCGACGAGTCCTGTACCGGCGCCGGCGTCTAATATTCTGACATCCTTGTTTTCTCCGAGCAAGGTGTCCAGCTTCCCCGCCGCAGCTTTCGGTCCTTTGTAGCCGACATCTGCATGAACCTTCAATACAGAATTAAATAAGGACCTTGAAAGCGAGGTTCTCCTCCAATCAATATCAAAAATTATTATTATTGGATCACGTAAAACACTCTGCTTGCCGTATCAACATCAGGAGCAGCAACAACACGATCAACCATAATGAAAGAAGAAAAATGAAACGAAATAAATAGGAGTTTGTTGAGAACGATGACAAAAGCTTTAATACCTTTCAACATAATTATGCGATTCAATGGCAGGCATTGATGGACGAAAGCGATGGAATCGACCCTCTAGTATTATGTGTTTTCCATATAACATCAGTGGCTTCATAAATGCATACGAGATTAGCACGATTGTCATGCCACATGTTATCAGGGCATCTTTCCTACTAAATGCATGTCAATACTCATACTCCTCTTCTCGAGCTTTAAAGTTTTACGCCAGGCAAATATTTTCATATAGAATTTTCTTCACGACTCCACTAAAGGACAATGGCCACGCGGTCGACATCAAGCAGTATTACAGGCCTACGAGCTACATGGTCCGCGAGCTAGACACTAGGCAAATAGGGCCCACGAGCTCGATAGAAGAAAAAAAAGGCCTCGAGCTGGACATTACATCACAGGGCTTAATTTACGTAGTGTCGAGTTCGTGGACCCTATAAACCTAGCGTCCATAGCTTGTGGGTTGTATGACTCTTGGGGTTATGACTCATGGACCTTTTTTCAATGTCTATCTCGTGGACCGTATGACTCGTGGGTATCGAGGTCGTGGGGTGACCCCTTCAAATAAATCATCTATGAGTGCAGGCGGTGGTGTCTGCGAAATGATGGCTACATGTAGGCCCATAACAAAATATGACAGCGTCTCAATGATCGTATGCGTCATTGTATATTATAGCACCCCTATGCTGAAACAGAAACGATCCAAAAAGGTCAATAGCCTCCGTATGTTCTTGGTACGTTGCATGTTTTCGTGTCTAGTGGGAAGACTCGTGTTTGTCGTGTCCAGCACAGAATGTATCGTCTTCATTTGCATAAGATCTGCATACCGAGAGCACGCTACTGATAGTAATCGAGAAATAAACTCTCCAACCTGCAGGGCATCTGTCCTTTAAGTTTGAGTGTCAATTTTTCAACCTTGAAAATTATATTACTTTCATAATCTGGCGTATTTACAGATTCACAGAATACGATATTCATAAATGTACATGTGATAATGTAGCTTTGAAAAGTAATCAGTGTAAATGAGGCATTCCAACATGTAAAAAAACACATTCTGCGTACATCAAGATGGTGTAATGCCGATATTGATACTGAACAGCAACAACAATTATGATAATGATGGTAATGATAATGATAGTAATAACAATAATAATTGATGTTGTGTAATAAACTAGTTACGACGAGTGCAGTATATACACGTCTATGTATACGTACACAAAAACACATGAAAGTACATGTATACACATAAAACGTTCGTAGCTGATGTAAAAACAAAATCAATCACACATTTTGCAGGTACGCTGTATTAGGACGAGGATCCTGACTGAAGAATAAATACACGTATATACCACTTCCAGGCGTAATGGGCTCACGCTAGTCTGCATCCTTGCGCTGATTTGGGGTGAAAGGGACCACAAACAGTATCAAAACATTAATGCCTCCGATGTTGATTTGGGGTGAAAGGGACCACAAACAGGATCAAAACATTAATACCTCCGATGTTGATAGATGTGAATAGTTGAGCTATGAATTCTCTAACCTTGTCATAGCTGCCCTCCTCCGCCCAGTCATCATAAAGTTTAGTCAATACCTCGGGCTGCACTTCTCTGCCATGTTCTGATCCATTCTCGTGCCACGCGCAGCCGAGACACGTCGAGGCTGGAAGGACGACGAAGAATTACAGCGTCTCGATTTTGCCGGTGTGAAGTTTTTTAAGGGATCGTATAGTTTTGTTTGAGACCTAATTTCAGGTTTCTAACATTTTTTGGTGAGATAATGAGAAACCTCTAATGAAATATGAAATAACTCTATGAGGAATTCAATGTTTATTCGTTGAAAATTGGTTTTGAAATGGCTGAGATATCCAAAAAAGAGCAATTCTAATAAAGTGTGGGACCCACACTTTATTACGATCGCTTTGTTTTACTTTGTTTTTGGATGTTTCAGTCATGCCAAACACAATTTTCATCAAATAAACTTTGAATTCCTCTTAAAATAGTATGCTCTGTACTATATCATAAGTGTTTTCTTGGTATCTCGCAAAAATTTAAAAGCCCAATTTTCATCTCCACCAATACTGTACCATCCCTTTAATGCTATCACATGGCCGTGTGGGTGACATGCATACAATTGCCGAAGCAAGATTTCCGACAATGTTGCGTAACAGCTATGATAGCTTGTTTGTGGCCCTTATCACCAAACTATTCAAAAGGATGTAGACTAGCGTGTGGCCACAGACGGAGCATCACAGACGACTGCCTCCGATGTTAATAAATGTGAATACATGGGTATTGGATATTTTCTACCTTATCATAGCTGCCCTAGCTCCTCGGCGCAGTCACCTTAAAGTTTAGCTAATACAATTTTATTTTAGTATTTTTCACTTTTCGTATTAAATAAATCGTAATTAACCTGTTTATCCCATAAACCCCACTTTTCCCTTCTCTTCAAGACCACTCTTCCACTGTCAGAATGTTATCCTATCCAACATGGGCAAATCACAACGCAATCCAAGACTTAGTGTATGATGATCAAGGAAACTGTCTATAATATAGATATATAATATAAACTGTCTATAGTATATACTGATCGTGGAATTTGTCACCAGCCCGTGTTAATTGCGTCGAAATCCCATAGGCGGTGACAAATTGCTACTAAATGTATCGTAATTAACCTGTTTATTCCATCAACCCCGCTTTCCCTTCTCTTCAAGACCACTTTCAGAATGTTATGCTATCCAACACAGCGAATCACAAAACAAACACGGCTAGGAAACTCTCCATATACTGATCGTGGACTTTGTCACCGCCTCTGGGATCTTCACGCAGTTAACACGGGCTGATGACAGAAAAGTGCGAGAGTTTCCTTGATCATCATACTCTAGATAAGTCGTGGATTGTGCTGTGATTCGTCTAGTGAGGTTAACTACGATTTATCTAGTTAGAGTTAGTGTCTGAGCATTCATCGTCCGGTCAGGAGATAGGGAAATGTGTGTTGGAAATCCGAGTGTCACAACTAGTGTCTGGTATGAGGAGAGGTTCGCACACAGAGAACATTATAGCTTTCGGTCTAAATCAATTGAAAATCACGGAAGCGTGCAAGCCGTCTTATGTTTAAAGGGATGGTACAGTATTGGTGGAGATGAAAATTGGGCTTTTAAATTTTGCGAGATACCAAGAAAACACTTCTGATATAGTACAGAGCATACCATTTTAAGAGGAATTCAAAGTTTATTTGATGAAAATCGGGTTTGGAATGACTGAAACATCCAAAAACAAAGTAAAACAAAGCGATCGTAATAAAGTGTGGGTCCCACACTTTATTACAATTGCTCTTTTTTTTTTGGATATCTCAGCCATTTCAAAACCAATTTTCATCAAATAAACGTTGAATTCCTCATAGAATTGCATGTTCTTTCATTTTCAAAAGAGGTTTCTCATTATGTCACCAAAAAATGTTAGAAACCTGAAATTAGATCTCAACCAAAACTATCGATCCCTTTAAGGCCCTGTCACACCTTTCTGGCTAAGCTACGCGGGCTTGTTGCGAGTAGGGATTTTTCAGCACGCAGGAGAATTTTCTGCGGGCGGACAAGGATGTTGGCGAGTTCCGTACTTGCGTCTTACTACTAGACGCGTGCTACTTACCTGTTACTTGCGTGTATTCCGTGTGACTCTCGTGATAGATTAAAAACCGATCCGTTTTCAGCTACGAGCGACATACGGGGACTGCGAAGTACCTCCGTTACAGCTGCGAAGTACCTGCGTGGGAGTTGCCTGCGAGGTGCTGCCGCTTCTTAAAGGGCTTCCTACTGGTGTTCTGCGTGTACCTCTGCGGGCAAACCCCCGCGACTCACCTGTAGGAGGCCCGTAGCTGCCGCAAGTCACAGGCAGTTGACCCACTAGAAGTACGTAAGTTGCCCATGGATCTATGCTTATGCGCAGGAAGCGCGTGTCATCTGCGGGCACTCTACGAGCATAATACGGGTGTTTTACTGGCAAGGAACGGTGTCGAAACTGCCAATATCCGTGTAGCTGGTCAGTTCTGCGGGCGTGGAGAGAGCTATACGAGCAAATTGCGTGTAAGCTGAGGGTCAGTTACTGCCATTCTACTGGTTAGTTGAGCGTCGGCTGCGGCCAAGATAGTAACATTCTGTGGGACTTCTGCCATATCAAATTCCTTCAGAGGGATTTGTCAGCCATCACTCGCCACCCACGCACCTGACACGCAGGTCACACGGAATACACGTAAGTAGAACGTAAGTAGCACGGGTCCAGCAGGTAAGACGCATGCGGAACTCGCCCAAATCCTTGTCCGCCTGCAAAAATAGTCCTGCGTGCTGGAAAATCCCCACACGCAACAAGCCCGCCTAGCTTGCCCGGAAAGATGTGATAGGGCCTAAACTTGACTGCGGGTGAATATAACTTGCGTGCGCAACTCCGGGTAACTATGGGTGAGATAAGTGCTAGGTACTGTCATGTGCGGGTCATCTGCATGCGGGGACCTCCGGGTAGCAAAAATTGTTCTTCGCAAGTCGTACGCAAGGCTTGCCCAGAAAGGTGTGTTAGGGTCTTTAAGTAAGTGTTAAAAGATGTCAATAGTGACAGAAAACACGATATGGCCGATAACATAAACTAGGTGTTACAAATAATAATAATAATAATAATACAATACATTTTTAAGGCGCTTAATACAGATGTTTCTAAGCGCACAGTTTACCGGACAATTAATATTTAGACCAAAATAATACAAAAACACCAAAATACAAATACAAAAATACAGAAAAAATAAACAGATACGGTGTATAAATGCGATAAGTACTGAAAATCAAAATCAGTGTGCACCTCCATCGACCGACCCACAGCTGGACCATTCCAAAGGACTATCAACTAAAAAGGTAAGTCTTCAGCAGAGTCTTAAACTGATTAACGGAAGTAGCTTGATGTATATAGGCAGGTAGAGAATTCCAGAGAGAAGGGGCAATGGTGGAAAAAGCACGATCACCGTATTTTGTGGAAGTACGAGGTCCAGGAGTCAATTGCATTGTAGAAGATGAACGGAGGGATCTTGAGGAAGTAATGGAACGTAAAGAAACAAGATCTGTGAGATACTTGGGGCTTGCCCATTCAAAATTTTGTACGTAAGCAAAAGAACTTTAAAAGATATGCGGTAATGTATGGGAAGCCAGTGGAGAGAACGGAGGATTGGAGTAATGGGCTCGGATTTCCTGGAGAGGGAGACAAGTCTTGCAGCCTACCCGTTGAAGTGGGGAATAAATGTGTCTGAGGGAGGTTAGAAAGTATGGAATTACAATAATCTAGATGACAAGAAACAAACGCATGAGTTAATTTGGCAGTTGTAGGTCGGTCAAGTAGTTTCCTTATCTTCCCAATTTTAAACAATCCAAAAGATGCTGCCTTACAAATGTGCTTAATGTGGTGTTGAAGGGTAAGATTTTTGTCAATAATCAAACCGAGATCGCGTACCCATTCACTACACTTGGTAGAAACATTATCAGAAACTAAATCTGGGAATGAATTGGTGTTTCTAGGTTTGGAATATATATGGATCATCTCTGATTTTTGTTCATTCAGGCAAAGCTTGTTGTTTGAGGACCAGATTTTGATGTCCTCAAGACAGTTCTGAAGTTTTTGAGCTGCTTCAGCCTTCTCATTTGGTTTGAGTGGAACATAAATCTGTGTGTCGTCAGCATAGACCAAATGCTGAACGCCACGGTGGGATTCAATGACTTTGGACAATGGACTGGTATAAAGAAGAAAAAGGAGTGGCCCGACCAAGGAACCTTGCGGAACCCCACAGGTCAGGGGGAATGGTGAAGACAGCGTGTCACTGATGATGACTCGTTGAGTACGGCTGTCAAGATATGAACGGATCCAGTCAAGAACAGTTCCGGATATCAGGAAGTCTTTTTCAAGGCGGCGAAGTAACACACTGTGGTCAATAGTAGCAAAAGCAGCTGTGTAGTCCAGGAGTATTAACACTGCTTCATTTCCCTTGTCTAAGGCCAGATCATTGAAAAGTTTAACCAAGACAGTTTCTGTCGAATGATGATTTCGATATGCGGATTGAAAAATAGGAAACATGCCGGATCTTTCAAGGTAATCTTTGAGTTGTGATGACACAATCCTCTCCAAGACCTTACCCAAAAATGGGAGATTAGCGATGGGTCTATAATTCTTGAGTTCATTTGGGTCAAGTGAAGACTTCTTAAGGAGAGGGAGGAGTAGAGATGACTTAAATGGTTCTGGGACAAGACCAGTGGACAAAGAGAGGTTGAACAACTTGGTAATGACAGGAAGAATATCATCCAGCGTGTCCTTCAACAACCAGGTAGGTATTGGGTCCAGTTTACAGTACTTAGGTGGTAGTGATGCGATAAGTTCCTTAACTTCCAGATCAGATACAGGAGAGAATTCTGAAAGTTGAAACTGAGATGGACCAACCAAGGCTGCGGTTGATGGCACTGGAACAGAGTCAGGGAAGGCAGATATAACGTTGGATACCTTCTCAGCAAAAAACTTTGCAAACTTGTTTGCAAGTTCAGAGTCCGACGAGTGGTCAGGGAGAATCAGTGAGTGATTTGATGAGGAGAGTGATTTCACAAGACAGAAGAGTCTCTTGGTGTCAGCATCAGCGATGAGATTCTTGAGGTAAGTTGACTTAGCCTTGAAGATGCATTCGTAGTATGATTCACACTCGTGACGGTACTGTTCCCGATCAAAACAAAGTCCTGACTTGATCATTCGACGTTCTACCCGGCGTCGTCTTCTCTTTGCCTCTCGAATCTCGTCGTTGAACAGGTCTGATCGTTACAGTTCTCACCTGGAGAGGAGCGTACCTATCTAACAGAGCACGGAGACAGGTGTTGTAATGATTAGCAACTTCACAAGGACAAGTCAGATCAAGAGAAGAACTGACTAACAATTCAATGTCACTACGTGGAGAGTCCATGTCGATGTTGCGAAATTTTCTGTAACTCACTTGTTTCTTGGGATTCTGCGGCCTTGAGAGGTTTGCTGAGGCAACAATTGCATAATGATCTGAAGGGAGCGAAGATAGCATGCTGACATGGTGGATGATATCAGAGTCTGAGTCTCTAGTGAAGAGTAGGTGCAGAGTATGACCGGCGAGATGAGTGGCATCTTGGATACACGCTGCTTGAACCCCACAGAATCAACTCCATCCATAAAAGACTTTGCAAAATTATCATTGGGATCATCTACATGCACATTAAAATCACTAACACTTGCGCCTTCAAGAAGAGTGAGGAACTCTTCCAAGAAGGTCCGACTTGAGAAACTGTTTCTTGTAGAAGGAGGAGGGCGATAGATACAATATAACCTAACTGCAGAGGATGAAGTAAGGTTAAGTGTTAGATCAAGCAACTCAAATGAAGAAAAAGTGTGGTTTGTATTAATAGTGCACCGTACTGTCAATCTATAAAGTACAAAAATGCCACCACCTCTAGAAGATGCACGGGGTTGATGAGTAAAATCATAATTTGGCAAAGATGATCTAAGATCTGCCAAAGTGTAAGCATCTCTACTGCAAACAAACAAACATTTCCCACTTTTGATCCTTAATAGTTCAAAAACTGTATATCACATTACACTGACATTGATATGAGCAATAGCTGAATAGTGTACAATTTTGTTGGAGGTAATTTAAAAATGATAGCACGAATCAGTTTCATTAAATTCAAGATTTATTTTTCAGATTTCAGATTTTGCTCGGTTTTCAACCCTCTGTACAAAATTTCAATTTTGCACAGGGGTCAATTGGTGTGTATGGAAGTGTGTGGTTAACACCATGACGATGGTCCTGAACAATGGCCAGTATTGGAATGCTCTAATACATATTCATGAGAAATTCCACAATCACAGCTAGTCTTTCACATTCATCCTGAAATGTAGTGTATGCAAGCACGTGAAAACATATGCTTATTTTTTTTTTTCATGTGCATGCATTTTACCCTTTACCATGAATTCAAACTAGCAGTGCCCAGGGCAATCCATCATAAATTATTAACAAAGCATTCATCACTATTCATGTGCCTTGGAGCAAGAGTCCAGAAGCCTAGTCAGCAGAGCTCTGAAAAGGACCCCGTGGTATTCGTGGTATTCATGTTTATTGTTCAGGGTCATTGTAAGCACACACTCACGTACACATCATTGGTTCTTGTGTAAAGTTCAATTTTGTACAGAGGGTTCAAATTTGACCGAAATCTGGAACTTAACTTCAAAATAAATCATGGATTTAACGAAACTGTTTCATGCCCTCATATTCAAATCACCTCCAACTAAATTGCACACTATTCAGCTATTACTCATATCAATGACAGTGTTATATGATGTATAGCTTTCAAACTATTAAAGGGAAACCAGTCCAAAAATAAGTTAGTCTGATAAAAAAAGAGTAAAATCTTACGAATTCAATGGTAAAAATTTGACTGAAATCGGATGACAAATATGGAAGTTAGGAAATTTCGAAGTTTTGCTTATTTCTGGAGAACAGTTCTTGTACATTGGATATGAATATGCAAATGAGTGAGCTGGCCATGTTATAACCTCACAATTTTCTATTGATCGTGTTCAAAAAAATGAAGAAAATTCAATGTTTCTGTCATTGAAGTCTAAAACTTGATATTAGTCCTGGTTGAATAACTTCAGAATAGTGATCAGTTAGATATATCAGGATTTGAGCCTCGAGCATAATTGCGTTTGAATGAAAAACTGGAAATTCCAAAATTTTATGTACAAACTATTATGGCAAGTTGTGAGGGTATGACATGCTCACTTTGCCATTTTCATAATCATATTGACCGTTCAAGAACTGTTTCCTGAAAATTAGCGAAACTTCAAAATGTCATAACTTCCTAAATTTATGTTTGGACTGGATTTCCCCTTTAAGGATTAAAAGTGGGAAATGTTTTTGTAACACCTAGTACATAACATATAAATATAAATATATATATATATATATACATATACATTGCATCTAAGAATTCATACTCTATATTTTACTCTTTGCCTGCGATGTGAATACATGGGCTATGAATTCTCTAACCTTGTCATAGCTGCCCTCCTCCGCCCAGTCATCGTAAAGTTTAGTCAATACCTCGGGCTGCACGTCGCTGCCGTACTTGATAAACTTCCCGATCATGTCCGTCATGTTCTGGTTCATTCTCGTGCCACGCGCAGCCGAGACACGTCGAGGCTGGAAGGATGAGGTTGTAAATGCTCTAGACTAGATCACGTTTCGCAGAGTAACGTTTCGATTCTACACTTCTGCAGGCCCGTAACTGGGGGGGGGGGGGGGGGGGGGGGGGTGGGGGGTTCCGCTAGCGAACAGGGTCCGCTTGACCAAAGCTTCCCAAAGCTCAAAATACGACAGAAGAATGATACGATATATACGAACATGTTCAGAAAATGCTCACACTGATTTGTAAGTTTTAGCAAGCTTTTGGATCCAATTGTCGCATGATCTGTTATTTTATATAAAGGGCAAGCCACCGTATGAACAGTGTGCCAGCATTGTATGATTTATAAGTACAACGAACTATGAGATAAGTGCAATGTGAATTCCTACACAGACCCAAATTTCGGCTCACTCGCTCGTACTAATTTAGAGTATTTTTTCAAGTCCTCTGTCTGTTGGTATAAATCGTTATCTATAAGGTCGTCACTATATCTCGATTAAAATTGAAAAATGTAATAACCAAAAAATGACAAGAATTCCATGTTTTGTAAGCTGAAATACAAAAATTTTCGGCTCGCTCGCTGCGCTCGCTCGCCAAAATTTATCAAAATTTATTACATTGAAATCATCCTCAAAAGACCCCTATATACACGAACATGTTCAGAAAATGCTCACACTGATTTGTAAGTTTTAGCAAGCTTTGGGATTCAATTATCGCATGATCTGTTATTTTATATACAGGGCAAGCCACCATATAACAGTGTGCCAGCATTGTATGATTTACAAGTACAACGAACTATGAAATAAGTGCATTGTTTCCTACACAGAAATATGCAAATTTCGGCTCACTCGCTTGTACTAATTTAGAGTATTTTTTCAAGTCCTCTGTCTGTTGTTGGTATAAATCGTTTAAGGCCGTCACTATATCTTGATTAGAATTGTAAGATTTAATAACCCCCAAAATGACAAGAATTCAATGTTTATAAGCTGAAATACAAAAATTTTCCACTCACTTGCTGCGCTCGTTGGCCAAAATGTATCAAAATTTATTACATTTAAATCACCCTGAAAAAAAAAAACCACCTTTTAAGTGCTTGAAAAAGCATATCATGTGGACTTTTTTTTAAAGTCCCTACCGGGTTGGGGTTGGGGTTGCCCCGGGCGCCGTTTCCCTAGAGACGCATAGGTATAAGAACAACTCAGTATATAGGCACGAAGATGATCATAGACTTTTCTTCATGGCTGATACATGTGTCAAATCGAACTATTAAACAGTGTTAAAGGTGAAGAATTTATTGCTTTTACGTTTGAAAATATACCCCTCCCAGAGTGAGACCCTGTCCTGCTTGGTTGCTTAACTTCCTCAGAAAGGTCCACTATTTCCAATAAAAATATTTATATTGAACCCCTCCCCCCCAAAAAAAGAAAAAAATAAAAAAATCCTACTTACGGGCCCTGTTCTGTGAAGTCATCCATACTGCATGGGTATAAAGGCCCTGTCACACCTTTCCGGGCAAGCCTTGCGTGTGATTCGCGCAGAGCAATTTTTGCTACCCGGAGATCCCCGCAGATGGCCTGCACATGACAGTACCTGGCACGTATCTCACCCGCAGTCGCTCGGAGGCGCGAACCCAAATGCTGTTTACCCGCAGCCATGTTTAGACCCTGTCACACCTTTCCGGGCAAACACTCAACTAACCAGCAGAAAGGCAGTAACGTACCCTCAACATGCACGCGGGTTAACTGCCTGTGACTTGCGGCAGCTACGAGCCTCCTACTGGTTTTCTGCGTGGACCTCTGCTGGCAATCCCCGAGAGTCACCCGGAAAAAATTTTGAGCATGCTCTAAACTTGGCTGCGGGTAAATCGGACTTGCGTGCGCAACTACGGGCGGCTACGTGCCAGGTACTGTCACTGTGCAGGTCATCTGCGGGGACCTCCGGGTAGCAAAAATTGTTCCCCGCAAGTCACAAGCAAGGTTTGCCCGGAAAGTTCCTTGAGCATGCTCAAACTTGTTCGATTTGAGTCGCGGGGATTGCCCGCAGATGTCCACGCAGAATACCAGTAGAAGGGCCGTAGCGGTAGCACCTCGCAGCCAACTCCCATGCAACTAGCCCGTAACGAACGTGAGTAGAACGTAAGTAGCACACGTCCAGCAGGTAAGACACACTCGAAACTCCCCCAAATCCTTGTCCGCCCGCAGAAATTACTCTGCGTGCTGGAAAATCCATACATGCAACAAGCCCGCGCAGCTTGCCCGGAAAGGTGTGACAGGGCCTTTACATGCATACAATTGCCAAAGCGAGATTTGCCAGTGTTGAGTGAACAGCTGCAATTTGTATAGAGCAGGTTATTAAAAAACAAACAAACAAACAAACAATACAGTACGTATCAAAAAAAAAAGGGTAATCGGACTTATAATTGTCAGCTATGGAGAGCGCAATGTTGGTTGAGAGGAAAGGGAAACTCTTCCTCTTTCCATTGATACCTAATTATGCTGACAAATGTCATGCATGACTGACCACATGAACTTTGAAGACAACAATGACAAATTGCACTTTTTCCAAGTTTGCGTGTTGCTGTGAAGGAACAATGCATGTCTCACTGCATGGATGCAAGAGCTGGAGGGGTTTGCTTCCTCTTCCATGTGGAAACTATGGACAAACAATTTACGATACTCTGCCTTTGTCCTGGGAAATGTCGTGTGTGACCTCTTTAACCCAAGTTTCCGAAGGGATGTAGCCTGGCGAGTGTTCCATGTGTAATGGATCCACAAGTGATATTCTAATATATAGTAATAATAATTAGACAAATTTGTATAGCGCAGCTACTATGTAAATATTATACTCTAATGCGCTGTGATGTAACAGAGCTCCTGATATTGTTACTGATTAGACACACGAAAATAGATAACAAATTAATCAAAGGCTTCTGAAAAATGGTAAGTCTTCAATAAAGATTTGAAGACAGCAAGTGATGAGGCCTTCCTCATTTTCTCAGGTAATTTATTCCAAAGTTTTGGAGCAGCACAGCTGAAGGCACAATCCCCCAAAGTTACTTTCGTTTTTAAGTGAGGTTGCTTTAGAAGCAACTTATCCTGTGTACTTCGTAAATTATGAGAATATGAATGTGATTTCATTGATATCAATTTTGATAAATAACCAGGTGCTTGACCATGCAGTACTTTATAAACAAGTAACAAAATTTTAAATACAATTCTATGCCTTACTGGCAACCAATGTAATTTCATCAAAACAAGTGTAATATGTGAAAATTTTGACGAACTGGACACAAGTCTCGCACATGCATTCTGAACACGCTGAAGCTTGGTTATCTGTGAATCTGGTAAACCAAACAATAACCCATTACAATAATCAAGCCTACTGCTAATGAATGCGTGAACAAGAGTTTCAGCGTCTTCCTGGTTCAAATATCTACGAATGTGACGTAAGTTATGCAACATGTAAAACGCAGACTTGCATGTGGTTGATATATGCTTCTCCATGTTTAAACGAGAATCAAGCCATACACCCAGGTTTTTCACAGAGTTCGATGGTTTAACTTCCAAATCTCCAACTGATATCTTATTATTATCCAGCTTTGCTACTTGTCTTGGTGTCCCAACAACGAAAAACTTAGTCTTCCCATTATTAAG
The DNA here is from genome assembly GCA_033980235.1 of Diadema setosum. Taxonomy (NCBI): domain Eukaryota; kingdom Metazoa; phylum Echinodermata; class Echinoidea; order Diadematoida; family Diadematidae; genus Diadema; species Diadema setosum. The sequence goes on from CM067066.1 coordinate 7,081,593, forward strand.
TATTAACTTATGTTTGGACATCCAAGAACGGACATAACATATAAAGGATTCTAAGTTCAAAATACTATCAATGTGTTGTTCACCATAAGGACTGAAGGAAATGTACAACTGTGTATCGTCAGCATAACAATGACAGGAGACATTTGGGAAACGACGATGTATACCCTTGATCAGATCTGTTACTTGTATAAAGTGTAAAAAGAAGGGGCCCAAGGCGTGACCCCTGAGGTACCCCGTATGGAACATAAAAATTCTTTGACATTACATCCTCTATCATAATCTTTTGCCGTCTGTTAGAAAGATAAGACTCAATCCATGCAAGGACAGACTCACTCATGCCAAAAGATATATGTAATATATTCACTAATATCCCATGATCGATAGTGTCAAATGCAGCACTTAGATCGAGCAATACCAAAAATGTTACCTTTTTAATATCCATTGCCGATAAAATATTTCTTGATCTTAACCAAGGCCGTTTCTGTGCTATGAAACTGCCTGTATTCGGACTACATACATGGAATCAATTCATTACCCTGTAGATGTTCTAAAATCTGCTGAGTAGCAGCTCCTTCAACCAGTTTTGATACATATTGTAGATTTCTAACTGGTCTTAGGTTGTCATAACTCAATTCCATACCACGTTTTTTTGAGAAGTGGCCTAACTATAATAGTGCCACTTTCCACTCAGATGGAAAGAGACCACTGGAGAGAGACACATTGATGATTTTAGTAAAGACCGGGAGGAGTAACTCTGTGCAATGCAAAACAAGGTTTGTTGGCGTGGGATCCAAAGAGCAGGACTTTTTGCACAGACTAGAAACTAATTTCTCAACATCTCTTACAGATAACATTTTGAAATGATTGAAGTTTGCATTGTGTGAAGTCTGAAAATCTATATCATCAAAAGGACAAATCCCATCATCTACAGAGGACTCGATCTGAGAATGAATTTTTACTATTTTATCACAGAAGAATTTTCCCAGATCATCAACAAATGTCCTCTTATCAATATGGTGAGGTATTACAACATGAAGCTTAGTCATATTCAGCAGTAATTTAGTAACATTGAAGAGACACCTTTGATCTGAACTATTTTCTTTGATCATTTGAGAGTAATATGTACGACGAGCACTATTCATAACAAATAGAGTTCTATTACGGGCAGCTTCGAAATTCTCATAATCGAGAGGAGATTTCGTTCTCAACCATTTCTTCTCAGCTGTCCTTTTTCTTTTTTGTGTTCTTACATCATCTGTGAACCATGGTACCTGTGGATGAGATGACACAGTATTGGTAATCAAAGGTGCATGTTTGTCCACAATTGAACTAAGTGTATCATTGTATAAAATAACCAACTTTGTAAAATCGTCAGGAGTGTCTGTACATAATAAACTCTTAGCCACATCATGCTTCAATGAATCTAAATCTATACAGCCAATTTTGCGAAAGGACATTTTCTCAGATGGTGCATTTGGCTTGACTGAATTAAGCTCACACATAACAGAGAAATGATCAGACAGTAAAGGACCAGGCCATGGTCGGCCCACAATTATGTTGTCTGACTTGCGAGATATAACCAAATCTAAAGTGTGACCATGTAAATGAGTACTAAAATCAACATGCTGAATACAAGAAAATGACTCAAGCAGATCTGAAAATGACCTAGACTCATAATTATCCATATCCACATGAACATTAAAATCACCAGTGATTACAACAGGTATGTTGCATTACAAATACTCTTGTATAAACTAATCAAATTCAGATATGAAAGTAGACATTGATATAGGATGAGCATCACAATATGGCGGCCTGTAAATATTTATGAGATCAAGTTTGAAAGATTTCAGTGATATGTGGTAACAAGTAAACTCAAATGATCTCTTTTCACCAGCAAGAACTTGATGGACATCAAGAGTGTCCTTGAAAAGGAGGGCAGTTCCTCCACCACGACGACCAGTACGCGGACAATGAACAAATCGATGACCATTAGGGACGATATCATGGATGAGCGCTGAGTCATTATCTGCCTTTCCTTCACAGATTGTGTATAGGTTAATTTATCACGTATGTTCACAGTACACAACCTGAGATAGCTACGAGGAGTAGAGACAATGCCAAGATATTCAACATTGTCTGACATTTTACCACGATTAATATGAAGTGCGTTGATAATTTCAAATACATGCCCAGGTAATAAAGACCTACAGTCTTTGAAGTGGCGAAGCTCTGTTGGAGTGTACTTGATTCCTTGTTCAGAAGATGACAGTCTGAGCAAAGAAGATGTAGGTGACATTTGCTGGTCTGGACCTGGGTTGGGGTGGATATCTCCATCTTGCAGTATCTCAATCTGAAAAGAAGCACTGCAGTTCTGGCTATAGGAAATCCTGCACTTCAAAAAAATGCTTTCTGACGAAAGGCTGACGAACAAAAGGAAGGAATGTTCAGGTCCATTCAGCCTCACATGAAGACACACAGCAAGCACCAGGCACAGCTGAAGAAGTCCCATTGTGTCCAAGTTCAGGTCCAGTGAATACACATTCTACAGTGGGTTTACAGCTGTACATGTAGCAGTACATTACATATGAGCAACTACTTACAGGGTATGGGAGACCATGCCTTCTTGCCTTGGCTGAAAATGGCTAAGTTGCAAAGAAAATTGATACTGGTAGTGGAATAAGTGACCAAAATGATCAAACACTTTGAAAAAGGTCTAGTAATATCTAGATCACTAGTATAACAAGATAACAATGATCACAAAATGTAAAGTGTGTGCTAAACCAGTATAAATAACAAAGTAAATAGGAGCTCTGTGGAGAGCTGTACAATGCGCGCTAATCCTATCCTATCTTATATATAATAGGCGTACCTGTGTTTTGGTGCCTTGTCTGCTACCGGCGGTTTCACGCTGTCGCGATCTTCAGGCAGACTGACAAAGTGGTGTGTTTCTGTGCTTATGTGGCGCGGTGGATCGGTTTGACGCATGTATGGTTTGTCTATTCCGGTGTCTGCAGTGCGTTTTTGTTTCGGATGATAATGACCTTCTCATCGAGGCAGAGGTTGCACAGGCCATTCCTTCTTAGAGTTAAGTTTGACCAAGGAGGTATACATTGGAGTTCCAACTGGCTGTGATTATTTAAACAGTTGTCAGATTTCTATTGATGTACAAAGGAATTCCACAGGTGCACTTGTGCCTTTGATGATCGATGTTCCTTGCCGCCGTCTTGCTCAGCATTCTGAAGATTAATTTTGAACGTTATCATAATTTTGGCCATATTTTGCTTACCTATTTATTAAATGAAATGAAATTTCAATTAATGATAAAGCATGTAAAACAAAAGACATTCCGGTCCAGAAATTTGCGCAAAAGTGTAAATCTGAGCTGTATCATGTGAAAATGTTTAAAACTGTACCATCCTGGAAAGCTGGTTTTATCACTTTCCCGCTTAGTTTCCACAAATGAAACTAATATGGAATAATCTTCAAGTATAATTCTTTATTGATAGATATTTCAGATTAGTGCCCGCATATGCCCAGTCGAGTAATTTTCATATTCATTTTAGCATTTTTTGCTCAATTTCTATTCGCGTATCCTCATGTCTGTACCACCTAACTTTTATAAGAAGGGATAGCGAAAAGTAATTACCATCACAAAGAAATATCTTCCTTTGAAAGTGATTAGCGATAATGCAATGAGACACGAGTCAATTGTCTTCCTATCTGCACGGCAGATCCTGTTTTGCACATGCTTCAAATATTTTTGAGCGGCGGCTTCCAACATCTAGCAAAGGAAATAAGACGGTTGTGACTCCAGAACCTCCTTGGTTTGACTAAAGCCCGCCGCACACTATACGACTCACGACCTTACGACTGACAGACTTTGGATTCGAAATAAATCACAATAGCCTCGCAATACAAACACGCTTGTTTACTTCAGATCCAAAGTCTGTTAGTCGTAAGGTCGTGAGTCGTATAGTGTGCGGCGGGCTTTAATATATATATATATATATATATATATATATATATATATATATATATATATATATATATATATTGAGTAGGTTGTCCACGTGTTGGTGTAATAATAAGATCAAAAACAAAACTGGAACAAAGTTCATGCTGCATTCACCGTAACAGTTTATTTCTGCACACAATTTTTCGAGCGATTCGCTTTTTCTCAAGTGTTGATACTCTTTAAGTGTAAAATTTGTGAGCATAAATAAACTGTTGGTGAATACAGCATGAACTTTTGTTTTTGATCTTATATATATATATATATATATATTCATTCATTCATTTATTCATTCGATGAAGTACCCAAGTGGAATGTTATACAAGACTACTCCAGTCGATACGTTGTACTGGGAAGCTAGTCTTAAACCTCAGCCCTTTCTACAATGGCACAATTATTTTGTGAGACAGAGAGAGAGAGAGAGAGAGAGAGAGAGGGAGAGAGAGAGAAAGAGGGAGAGAGAGGGAGAAGGAGGGAGGGAGAAAAGTAGACGGACAGACAGACAGACAGACAAAGAGTACAAAGGGTTGAATATACGAGTATGCTGCGAACATGATAACAGCGCAGTCAGCGTCATCAATCACTTGCCAGTGGCACTTGCCAGTGGTTTCCGAAAATTGATATGCTACGTTCAACGCTCAAACTTTGTACAAATTGTACTTGTTTTGATGCTGTCATATACTTCTCTTATCTTCCATGGTCTTCATCCTCGTTATCAAAGGGGAAATCTATCCAAACATACATGCGAAATCATTAGATGATGCAGAAAGAGTGGTGAAGCACTCATTGATAGAGGGAAATTGGACAATCCAAGCAGAAGTTATAAATTTGTAACAGTTATGGTTTATTTTATGTCCTTCTCTTACTTGATGAGAATTCAAAAATAATTTGAAATAAGATGATAAGTACAACGATATCAAAACAATACAAAAAGAATTCTACGTATTGTTCATTATTAAAAATGAAAATGTACGGATTCTCTCAGCTTGTAACCGATACAATTATGTAAAATCAGTAGGTGCAATACCAATATGATTATGTCGTCTATACTCTGCAAATCTTACAAGGCAGGGTCAAACATATAGGGCTAGGCGGAAGAAGTAGATAGGTGTTAGCGGGAAGTTACTCTATCTGATTATTTATTTGCTCGACCTTTCGACCCGCTTAACTTTTGTTACGATATCTGTGTGATACAGACATATTGGCGAATTCAATCTCTTTTAGCTGTAGCATATGACATGCACTTCCACTGACATAATATATAATCACATGCGGATTATTCAGAATATACATTCCAAACAGATTCAGCACAACAAAACCGAACAGTAACTTGCTTCATGTCACATCAAAATAATTTGTATGATTCTTAAGCATAGTGATAGTACAAGCTCAATATCACTGATAATTTATTTGTAAAGACATACGAGGGCATCTGTGAGTCACGAACAAATGGAAAGGTTTGTATAATATATACAACTTTGGGTGTCCTGTTCATGTTCCGATGATGTCTGTTTTAAGGACGCTCATGAGTACAATCAAGTATGCCAAGAAGATTATTAGATAAACTCACGCCTTCTCCACCTACTTAAGTTAGAGAAGACAAGAAGGTGAGGTATGAAATCTTGTCATTTTTACCACCTCTTGGGTCCGAAAAAGTCGAGTTGTGGCATCTCGCCTTTTCGATATCTCATCTCGCAGTCCTATACAGTATCTCTCCTTCTCTGACCCGAGAAGTCGAGAAGACGACATATCGACTCGTGCCTTCTCACCGTATCAGACCCAGAAAGGTCGAGAGGAAGACGAATTATCACGTCTTTCGGTGGCACTTGATACAGCTTCCGTAGTCTATCATGTGAGTAGAGTGAAACGTGCAAGCGTTGGTGTGTAGATCAGGGGGTGTTTCATAAAGCTGTTCTTAAAGTTACGAACAACTTACGAGCGACTGGTGATCAGTTGTGATGTGCTATACTTATCAGAATTTCAATAATTCAGTACAAGAACTGATCACCAGTCGCTCGTAAGTCGTTCGTAACTTTAAGAACAGTTTTATGAGCACCCCCAGATCAGGATTTATGTGGGCACAGTGGGCCGTTAAGGGTTGCTGGGATGTCATTCTTCGACATTAGGACCGTTGTTAATGAATGATTTCGGTTGATTTTACAAATATAAAAGGATTGTTTCGAGGTACTTATTTTGAATAGATTCGAATAGATCGTTATAGCTACCTACCGTGTCTGGGAGGTCGTCATGTATACCATTTTTTTTTAAAAACATGTTTTTCGCTTTGGTGTGTGGTATTAATTTGTACCTGATTTGGTGTTGCAGAATAGTGTACAGAGTGTGTTTCTCATCTTGCCTACGTAATGGCTTGTTGTTGTTGTTGTTGTTGTTACTTTTGTTTTTGCTTACACTTTACCATAATTGTGACCGAACTATCATATTTATTCAGAGTAGAACGTGCTTTGTATTATTATATACTTAGGTATACGCAAGACTGCTGTTGCATTAGAACTGTAACATGTATTCAGCAAAAGCACCAATTTGAAGTGGATGCTGAGAGGCTAATAAAACTGAACAGGGAAACCAGTGGCATACCATAATTTTAAGTCCATCTTAGATTTTAAGATCGACTTGGCTTCTTTGTGGAACACCCCTGGTCTCCATGACATTGTACGATGCATATTCTGGTTCAGGAGCATTTGAAGATACCGGGAAGCCATGGTGGTGTGGGGTCTTGAGTGGGTCTCGGGCACAGAAAATGAGGTCTCATATGGCATTCGTAAAGGATGAACGAAAGAAGAATTGCTGTCTCTAGAATGCTCATATCTGACGCCTCCTCGACCATGTCGACTAAAGAGGGCGAGTGATGTACCATCGCACACATGGTTTCCATTAGGTCTTTCATAGTTCTCCATAGATTAGGTTTAGCCTGGGAATTTGATTTCATTCCTATAATTCGCCTTACTGGAGGTTAATGAATTATGAATAAAACCAGGAGAAAATGATAGAGATGTGAGGCATTATGAATTTGATCAAACTTCGTCGTGTCACTGCCATTTTGTGAAAGGGCCTACGGAGCCAAAATGTCGATTTTTCTTTTTTTCATCCATTTGGGGGAGGATATTTCAAGGCCGAAATAGCCGATTCTCATAATTCATCGAGCTTTCATTTCTGAGATATTTGGGCCTATCATGTTCATAATGATAAAGATCGAGCATACGATTTTACTCACGGAGAATAACAGCAAAAAAAAAAAAAAAAAGTAACCTCTATAAGTACACTCTCCCCGCAAATCCAATTCCCTTCATTCTTCTACAAAATATCGTATAAACTGCACGAAGGCTTATATACAGATGCGTATAATATGTTTTTCCTAAAGTAGTGACCGAAACGTAACCTGCGAGAAAATATATATTAAGATATGAACACTGATGAAGGGGATCTCCACATGAGTGAATATTATACGTGTATAGTAAGGTTATGGTTACCCCTCCCCCCCCCCCCCCCCCCACCACAAAAAAAAAAGGAATAAAACTAAAATAATTGGTAGCAAACAAGAGCTGAAAAAGTGGAATAAAGTGACTTATAGGGGCAGTTTACCCAAATGTATGTGCATGGATTGACTGAATGCAGCAATATAGTAGACCACATCAGTGACGTCTGAGGAAAATCGGACAATCAGTTCGAAAGTGAATTTTTAAAGTTTAAATGTCACCATCGCTGGATATTTTGTTTTATTCTGTAAATCTTTCATTCAGCTCCATTTTGATTACTGTTAGATGGTATGAGGCAAAACTAGTTGTAATAAAAAAAAAATGTAGACAAGTTGCAAACCCTCAAAATTAGATCGTTGAGGGCAATGTTGCTTTTTTATGCCATATGTATTTTGTTCGTTACAAATTCAGTGTTTACAGAAAATTGCGTAATATGCTGACTTATGATTTGACATTTTATGTCGCCGCTTTTCTCTGCTTTCCTCTCATTCTGGTGTAAAGTACGGTGTCCAGTGCGTAGTTGTAATAGTCGACATTCTGTAACATAGAACAACAATTGATTTTTGGTGGCCATTTTGGCGGCCATCTTGAATATCTCAAAACTCTCAAGCATGCAAAAGTTGCATCAACCAGATTCGGATTCAGCACCCTGGAAATAGGGAAAAACTATTAACTTATTTTCAAATTTTTCCATTTGTAAGGAAATATTTACAAGATTTTGGCAGCCATTTTGGGGCCATCTAATTTAATTATTTCAAAACCCTTAAGGATGCAAGAGTTGCATCATCCAGATTCAGATTCAGCACGTTCGAAATAGGGTAAAACCATTAAAGACATTCTGCTGACGGTAAGCCAAGGTTCAGCTTCTCTCACCCAGACTATGAATTGACGAAAGAAGCATCAAAATAATTTGCGTACAGGGTTGATTTTTGCCAATACACTATACATACAGACTGACAAGAGGTTCCAAACTCTCATTTAATTAACTCTAATAACTTTGTATAGTTCTTCTGAGTAAGTTCATCTTCTGTTTTATGATTCTCTGTGGCAGGTATGGTGTTAATAAGTACAGGTATGTGGTCTATTTTATTATCCCTTACTTTGATGCCTTGCTTATTGTCATCTTCAACTGCACATGACATGTGTTTTTTTTTTTCACGAGATGTAATACATGATAGTATGTTTTATTGACTGTAACTTGAAACGCTTATGAAAAACAGAGTTTTCATAGACTCACATTAATGATCCTCGTCCGTCGAAAGGTCCCTTTTCACGTCACGTACAGTCAGGGAGGATTTTGACCCTATCTAAAGTCACGTACTGCCTAGCACCTCCTGCCTTCTCCAATTCCGAAACCATGACGGATAGGATCCAACAGAATTAAGCCTCAACTCAATGAGTTGAGTGCTGTTGTTGTGGCAACAATAAACAAAAGCCGCAGAAAAGAGAGAAAATTAACACACCGATTGGTATACAAACTGGTAGCACCAACGTGGGATAAATCGAATACCGTCATTACTTTGTATTTTACATTAAAGGGATGGAACAGTATTGGCGGAGATGAAAATTGGGCTTTTCAATTTTTGCGAGATACCAAGAAAACACTTATGATATAGTACAGAGCATACCATTTTAAGAGGAATTCAAAGTTTATTTGATGAAAATCGGGTTTGGAATGACTGAAACATCTAAAAACAAAGTAAAACAAAGCGATATCGTAGTGTGGGTCCCACACAATAGAATTGCTCTTTTTTTGGGATATCTCAGCCATTTCAAAACCAATTTTCATCAAATAAAGGTTGAATTCCTCATAGAATTACATGCTCTTTCATATTTCATAAGAGGTTTCCCATTATCTCACAAAAAAGTTAGAAACCTGAAATTAGGTCTCAACCAAAACTATACAATCCCTTTAACGTCGAGTACAGGGTTAAAGAAGTCGTGAGGAGCAAAGTACACGGAAAGATAAATGCTTGTCAACAAGTTTCAAAAGCTATTGTAAGAAAGTTCCAAACCTGGAAGACGCCTACTAAGCAATCACTTCTGTCTACAAGGACCATGGATCAGCATAAAACATAGGCCCTATCTACTGTCAAGACAAATCGACTGTAATGCCGTCATGACAAGAAACCAGACATTTTATAAAACAATTAAAAACACCACCACCACCACCAACAACAACAACAACAACAAATCTGCAACGTGAGAGAGCAAAGGGTCAACTGTCTTTATGGCTTTTATCGCACATTTGTTTGGCTAGAGCTCCAGTCAAAGAATACATGTATATGTCGATATAAAGTAAACTGTAGTTTTTGTGGCTCTCTCTCCAACCTAATGATTTTATCTGACTCATTTGTTTGTTTGTGTTTTTTTTTCTTTGCTAACGTAGAGTATAGTAGGTAGACTACGAGCGGTAAGGACACATGGGCCAGGAGGCACATTTTCCTCCGACGAACGAACCAGTCAACATGAAACTGTACATAATTCCACAATTTGAATCCTTTCATTTCCCTGCTCTAGAAAATAGAGCAGGGTCCCACCTTTTATAAGGAACGCTTTGTTTTGGATATCTCAGCCATTTCAAAACCAGTTCCTCTTGAAATCATATGCTCCTTTATATTTCATAAGATATGTCATTATCTCACAAAATCATCGCCAAAAACGTTGAAAACCTCAAACCCAATCTCAACGGAAACTGTATCATCCTTTTAACTGTTAATTACTCAGAGCGAAAGTACGAAATTAAAAAAAGCAAGTATCAAAAATTTGTAATTTGCCCAATTTTGTGATGAATGAATCGACCCTATTTGGGGTGTTAAATCCGAATCTTGATGGTTCAGCATTGGCATCCTTGAGGGTTTTGAGATATTCAAGATGGCACATCAGTCAAAGGTATAACCCCTTAAGTAGTGCCCAAAGTTACCCCTATCAATCATATAATGTATTATCCCCACGGCCACTTACAAAACATGCATTAACCCCAAGGCGATTTCCGTTATTCGATTGAAAATGTACTTGATTTTGAAAAAAAAAAATGTCGTTCGGCCGTCTAGCATTGACACTTTTACTCCCATGAAATAATAATGGCATTGACAGCGGAAACAATTTTCAACAATATCTATATAGGCCCCTATTAAAAAAAAATGCACATTCAAAGCGACCTACGAGGTTAGGAACCCGAAGTTATCCCGGTACCCTCACGGCCCGGTACAATATACATTATACGAACGCGAATACAGCAGCTTTAAGCATAAAAACCGTTTAAACGTCGTGATTTTATAGAAAAGCAGTTTTATTTCCATTAAAATGCCATGGAAGTTATGATAGAGACATTGTTCTTCAATATCTATGAAGTGAAAATGCTTCACATACGAACAATATGGCAGGTGCCCAAAATTACCCCATCCCTTGGCAGTGTAACATATGCAATAACCATGTGCCAACGCAAATACACCTGTTTCATGGGTATATGCCCTTAAAATGTCCTTTCCTTTCCTCTAGCAAAGACACTTTTATTTCATGAAATTTGATGGAGTTAATAGAAGACTGTAGATTGCTCTATACAATCTATAAAGAGGGGATACCCCTCGACAAGTGCCCACATTAGTTGCCCCTATCCTCATATATACCAACGCAACTTCTACAGTTGTCCTAAAGTGTATGTGTCCAAAAAGTCGTTCCTTCCATATCAAGACGCTGTTATTTCTATTAAAATGCCATGGAAATAATGATAGAAAAAACATTGCTCTACAATCTCGACAGTCAAAAGGGGCAACCAGTCAGAGGCAACCTTGTGGGAGGTGCCCTACATTACCCTTTGTTACCCCCACTCCCAAAGGAATGAAAAACGTGCAGTATATATCAATCATGTCAATACCACTGCGAATAGACAGTATCGTGTTCCATGGGTACATGCCTCTGAAAAGTTGTCCCGGGCCGTCCAGCACATATACGCTTTTATTTTCATGAAATGCAATGGAAGTAATGTAGGAGACGTTGCTATACAATATCTATACTGTCAAAAGGGTGGACATTCAAATGCAAACCTCTGAGAAGTGCCCAAAGTTACCCCTAGTGCCTGCCCTCATGGCTGCTTACAAAACATGCATTGTTCCCAAAGCAAATTCAGTCGTGTCAGTTGTACATGCCTGTAGAAAGTCTTTTTGCCGTGTAGGAAAGACACTTTACTTTTCATTATTATTATTTTTTATGACAGAAAAGACACCGCTCTACGGCAACTATAAAGTAAAAAAGATGCATATTAAAAGGTATAAAACCAAGTGGGATGTGTTCAGAATCACCTTAGCCACATGGCAATGTAAAAAAACATACAATATCATTTAACGCGAATATGTTCCAATATTTCATGCCTTTAAAAAAGTCATTCCGGTTGCACAGCAAGGCACTTTTGTCTTCAAGGAATGCAATGTATAGAGTAGAAATGACTCTACAATATCCATCTTGTCAAAACGGTGAACATATTAACTGCAACATCTTGGGAAGTGTCCAAAGTTACACCTCGCTCACACCCCCTGATTATCAAACACGGAAATTATCCAACACAAATACATGTTGCTCGTGCGTGCATGGTTTTAAATGTAGTTCCAGCAACACAGCAAAATACACTTTTATACCAATAAAATATCATGGAAACAATGGAATAAGCATCGCTTTACAATATCTATACAATAAAGAGGGTGTATATCAAATGGCAACCCTGTGGGATGTGCCAAAAGATAACCCACCCTCACATAATATAGAAAACCACATGCATTATCATAAAACGCGAATATATATTTTATGTTCCAAGCCTACACATTTTCAAAATTCGATCGTGCCGTATCTATGCCAAAGGCACTTTTGTTTTCCTGAAATGCAGTGTAAATACTTTGTGATTTATAGAGGAGACATTGCTCTACAATATATGTTTGTTTAAGGAGTGAACATTCAAAGGCCACCCCTTGGTAAGTGTATAAACTTACACCTACGCTCACGCCCCCTAATGACAAAACACAGACATTGTCAACGCAAAATAGAGTTGTTCTAGCATGCATGATTTTACAAATGGTTTCTGCAATACAGCAAATACACTTTTACATCGGTGAAATTTCATGGAAATAATAAAAGATGCATAGCTCTGCAATATCTATACAGTGAAGCGGGTTTAATGTCAAGTCTATTGGATGTGCTAAAAATACCAACCCTCATGGCAAAATAAAAACATGCAATATCATATCACGCGAATGTATATTCAAAACGTACAAGTTTTCGAAATTCTGTCTTGCCGAATAGCAAGGGGAGTTTGTTTTCAAGAAATGCAAGGTAATTGATAGAAGAAACATTGCTCTACAATATCAATATTGCCAAGACAGTAAACATCCAAAGGCAACCCATTCTTCTTCTGGTTAAGTCTGCCTCCTTCAATAAGCTAAAGAGGCAGACTTAACTAGAAGTGTCCAATACTGTCTGACCCTTGCTCTATAAATCAAGGAATAATTAAGTTGAACATATCTTCCTTCTACAGTTACAGCTGATTTGCCTTTTCTGCAATTACTTTTACATGACCAAATCGAAAAGTCATCCATCGTGTTCACTGACCTAAAAAATATAAGTTTATACAATAAGCGGTACTAAATTATTCCATCAGGCAATAAAATACACGTGTGACATTATCGTAATCAGACTTACAGCATACCTACATTATCAGTGTATATCACGAAATAAGTCGCAGAAGTTTCATTTCATTAGAGAGTTTCATATCACGAAATAAGTAGCAGAAGTTTCATTTCATTACAGAGTTTCAATTATCTTTATTTGAAACCCTTAAAAAAATTATCACGATCACACATCATACTTTTTTTTTTAAATCATGAAAACGAAACATACTACACTACAAGCACTACGGTGAGTGGTTAACAATATACATGTACATGTACAAACTTGTTTTTTAGTGGACCTCTCAAATCCTTCTAGTCTTTCTCAACTGAAACATAACTTTGCATTTTTGCCAATATGCATGCATATTTTTATCTGCATCATTTATTCTTTGCATAGTGGAATGTATATGTTTGTGATATAATTCCTGATTTATTCTGTGTCATGTATTGTTTGAAAAAGAAGAAGGAAAATAAATGAATCGAATTGTATAGAACAATAGCAACTGTATCCAAGACCATTATGAGTCGATGTTTTGTCAGTTGTCCACTTGTCACAGCTTGTAATGTAATCCCTCAAATGAGATGTATTATAACAATAAGAGTAATTAGTATTTTAGTAATTGTGCCACGATTTATGATATAGAGCGCATGTCAATAAGTCATTGGCAACTTAACATACATGTCCAGATGTCAGTTTTCTCATAAGATGTAGGCTCCTATATTGAATCAGTCCATTATCCTATAAACGAATGTATCAATTATCGTAATCATACTTATAGCATATCTACATTATCAGTGGAAATCTTTAAGTCATAAGATATTTATTTCGTTACAATGCTTTTTGTTTTCTTCATTTTCAAGTTCATGATCGCATTTTCTTTTAAATTAAGACAGACAACTGAATTGTTTCGTATCAAAATGGCACACTTGTGAATTGTGCAAATACCACACACTTTGCAGAATTATATTTATAATTTCAATATTATAATGAATAATAAACGTTTTACATTTTTAATATTTTATATATAACTATTTTTATAGTTTTAATATTAACATTAAATCGACATCTAATAAAGTATTTGAAATTAGATAACCAATCATCACTTGCTGTAATATTTTCAATAGTTACAAGTCATACTTGCTGTGATTTGCTATTGAATGAAATTTTCTATTGAACGCTTTGAATTTGAATGAAAATTCTGAATTGTATTGCATTGATCTACTGTTAAGCAATTTTCAAAACTTTACTTTAAACAATGCAAGTCGAAATTTCTTACCAAAAGTAAAGAAACCGTTCTCAGTTTTTATATGGATCAATTCCTTGTATTGCATAGCTGGTTCGTTTCTGTTGCACTTTTCATGCCATCTTTTTATACAACATTGATATTTTGAATATGAATTATTCCAAATGATTTAATTTGCTAAAACTTTTCTACTTGTCAGAATGCATTACTCTGTCAAGATAACGTAATTCAGCCCATGGAGTTGGCAATCGCAATAAAACATTTTGGTAGTGAATATCTTTTTACCAAAATATTGACTCTTGCCAATAAGAAAACTATTCCACAATACGTATCATATAATCATGTACTTCCTAATTTATTCATCCAAATCGACGTAAGTATACTTTCGTGGGATGTCATCACTGTTTACAATATAGACAACCAAGAAAATTTAAGAGATTTCTTTTCGGCATGCAGGGTCCTACGTTAATTAAGCATGAAACTATACATTGAAGGGGATAAACAGAATAATCTCTCTCGATCTCCGTTTATTTTTAATTCGATAAAAATCAGCAAATATTACATGCACTTCTTGTCTTTGTTATAACTCTTAAGCGTGGTGTATCATGTATCTAATGATATTGCCAGTCGAAATTGTAAAAATTTGATGAATTTTTTTCTTCTTTACGGTAATATGTCAGAATGTTCTTCCTCAATTAATTCTTTTGATTCATCCTGTCTCAATTGACCAGTTTATTTCGTTAAAGACATTTGTGATCGTGCAAAATACAATAAAACAGTAAGATGTTCCATTGGTTCTACTGACAACTTCAAAGTACGTAATACTATACAGTTTTTCATCCAAACCCGTTGTCTTACTGTACTATTTCCTCGGAGGCCATT
The DNA here is from genome assembly GCA_033980235.1 of Diadema setosum. Classification (NCBI taxonomy): domain Eukaryota; kingdom Metazoa; phylum Echinodermata; class Echinoidea; order Diadematoida; family Diadematidae; genus Diadema; species Diadema setosum. The sequence continues at coordinate 7,096,885 of CM067066.1, forward strand.
TACTAACCGGTAGTGATATCGCATACTCCATTTTACTCTTCAGTGTAAGAAATATGTCTTGTTGTTACTAATTAGGTGCACTATATGTTGTTGTTTTTTTTCACATCTTCTCCACATTCTCATCACAATACCAATGGCTCCGTAAGCATCTGCTCAGATGCCACTCTATAAAGGCCAGTACCAAACTCCAAGCATCTTTGGTGGTTTTTGTAGAGTGCGGCTCAGCATAGCAGTAGTGCGACAATCTCTTGTATTTAACTAACAGTCCTCACCAGTCTTGCTTCACTCTCTTGACATAATTTAGTGAGATTTAACGCTGTATGGCGCATGTTTGATACTTCGTTGGTGCAGTTGTAAGTCCGCTGACGCCATGCAAATTTGGCTGGGGTTGGCTGGGTGGAATTCGAAACTCAAATCGCTGAAATAGATTGGTGAAGAAGAGATAGATCTCCATTTTGGCTAGCTGTAGTCCCAGACACTCCCGGCGAGCTGTGCACCTAGCAATCGAGATAAAGTGACACAGAATTAAAAGAATTCTACTTACAGGAAAATGGCTTATGCCATATACAGGTGTGTTAGGCCTATCACAATTCTTGGTTTTCTTAACTATAATACAAATGAGGCATGTCTATGATTCAGTTTATTATGAATGGCGTTGAAAATACATTGGATAGGTAATATGATAGATATAATAATAACATGTTATGATATAGATAGATTAATCAAGAAACAAGCAAATGGATGAATCAACAAAAAGAAAATAGTTAAATAACTAAATAACTAAATAACTATATACAAAGATAGAACATCGTCGCAATCATAAAGCCAAAAAGCATATTTTGTGTAGGCCTATACCATCAGGATCTAGCAATATCCAAAGACAGACATGGAGGCATCTGAGTGATAATTAGGGGGGTTTTGGAGCGTTTACTGAGAAACCACAAAACAAACTAAAGAGAGAAGTTGGAACGGGGAGAGCTCATCACAGGATCCATTTAGGGTGTCGTATTCTCTTACATTTCATTGTTGCAATAACTCAGTTTCGCTTAGACTGCCATTTGCGCTACACGATGAGTATAGATAATAATGTGCATGTTTCTGAGAGTGAATGGTTAGCAATGTTGAATGTTTGGGCTTTATCACTATTTTAAACAAATTGCATTTTTATCAGACTTTGATGTTTCAGTTAGGGTTTTTTTTTTTTTTTAAATTAACGTGCCTTCTGAATGTCAGGTTTCTTTGATAATACGAGCAACTATGATATACCCTTTCCTATGATGTGGTTTTCATGAAGTTTGACTGCATTCATCACACAGAATAAATCATGACTAAGATTTAGGGCCCGTTGCATAAAAGTTACAATTATAGTAACTTTGCCATCCAATGGTAACTTCCATGGAATTCTTGATTTTGAATGGCTGTTGAGTATTGTTACCATGGTAGTTACCATCGGATGGCAAAGTTACCATAATTGTAACTTTTATGCAACGGGCCCCTGGGGCCAGATGCACTTACCAACGCCAAACGGCATTCACGCGTCACTTTTAATGACAGTTTTCCCGTCATCAGACAGGAATCGCTGCGGCTTAAATTCCCCTGGATCGGTCCACTCCTTGCTGTCATGGTGAACAGCCCAGATGTTGGGGATCACAATGGTCCCCTTAGGAATGGTGTAACCAAGCAATGAAGCATCGCATGAAGTTTTGTGGGGTAACAGGTTGGGAAAAACTGGTTTCAGACGCATCATTTCAAGTATGGTAGCCTCGCAGAAAGGCAGATTCTTCCTGTCGCTCAGTGTTGGCTGTCAGGCCCCGCCCAACAACACTGTCCAACTCGGCCTGTACCCGCAGGTTTACGACAAGACAAAAGCACTGTTTAGTTAAACGTTGCATACAATTATGTCTCTAAATTTCTCACGGGGCAGAGGGTTCCAAGGTGCTAGAAGCAACATTCTTCAATGTACATAGGCATATACATCTGTACTATCAACTTTGACAAATTCACTTGCAAAGAGAAATCTTTCAGGTAAAACATAGTTCTCGTACGCCGCCTGCAGAACTGTCAAATTTCGCTTCAAAATGTACACGTATGCCTAAGAAATGTGTGGAATAACGCTGCAATAACAAGATATTTGTCTGGTAACTACGAAAATGCAAAATATTAACCAAAAAGGTTCGCCGAAGTAGCAATATTAGAACTTACTCGATCGGAGTCAGGCTAACTCGGACTCCGGGGCAACTCGGCCTCGCTTTGAGGGCGGGGCCGAGTTGTCCCTCTGGATTGTACGGTGTTGTACTATATGTAAGCGCTTCGCGTTCTGGCTGGTCGCAGTTAGGGGCAGAGTTGATACAACGCACGTATCAAAGAAGCTCTTTGGCGCGCCTATGAATAAAATGTGGCGATCACGGTGGCGATGTGGCGATCTGCGTATAAACAAAGGTGTAAACTGTCTGAAAGAGGGCCGAGTCCGAGTTAGTCTGGCTCCTTCTGGTATTAACTTTTATTATCACTTTTAATCTCAAAATACTCCAGAACAACTCATCATCCCGGCAAATCGCGTCAGCAAAGTAGGTAAGTTTCTTGGTAGACTCTCTCGATATACAAAGCGAACATAAATTGGTGCAAGGCGGGTTCTCAAACCCTTACCACAACTATGTTTTCACTTTAACATGAATGATTGCTCCCATCGAAAGTCGCCCTGAAAATATTTCTCCTCCACTTGGTAGTGAAGTCGGACACCAGTAAAAGAATAATGAACATAATTGTTAAACTTCGTTTCTTCAGGGAATATCATTGATGTGTTTTTAATCAAAGACAATGTCATAGCACATGGCTAGCAAGTTACGGGTGAGAATATCCACGCTTCCATTATTCTATTCCTTAAACAAGAGAGAGAGAGAGAGAGAGAGAGAGAGAGAGAGATGACAAGCAGGACTTGCTAGATAACTTTGAAGAATCTTTATACATTTCCTCCTCTAGAAGAAATCCCCTGCGTCAACACGCTATATACCTTTCTAGACCTTACCCTTGCCCATATATCGCATGTATATCTTTGACGAATATGGCTATGAAGAAAACCGATTAAAAAAATCCTGAGAGTTGGGATATTCTCGGATATATATCTAATGACAGTGCATTACAAACCAGCAAAAAATCGCAAGCCCTGACTTAACATGAGAGCTCAAAATATGTGACATGGGACAATCTACTAGTAGTTAAACTTTAAGGGGGTATCTCACTGAGCTGCAAATATTTGCGAGCGCAACGAATTCTAGGGAATTTCAGGGCTCGTTAACAGTTGCAATTCAATTCGTACACGATTGCAATCACATTCGCGAACTTTTTCCATAGTCGTAAACGGTTTTTCTTTTCGCAAAGAAATTTTGAACATGTTCAAAATTTCTTTGCGACCAGAAAAACTGCCTGCGGAGAATTAATTTGCGTACATTGGTGACAGGCTCCATTCTCATGTCTATGGACATTGTTTTGTTGAAACGGTGAAGAGCTGGATTCCTAGCTGGATATATTATTTCCTGGATCATATCCCCATTCACGCATCGACTAGTTTCTACACGTGTCGCTGTGGATAGTAACTTTGGCTTTTATAGTAACCTGTTCCTATTGATGAACATCGGAGGGATCATAAACATCGTGCATCGAAGATCATTCATCTGTGCATCGAACATCATCTGTGGACATTTCCAGGGGATTTCAAGGAACTTGTGATGATTCCATTCTACTGTTACATATGTGTAAGTGATTGCGTTGTTATTCTGATATATGGGTAATAATGTATTAATACTATACTGATTGTCCAGCTTGTCTATGTACACGAAATATTGTTAATAAACCGTCTGAACATCAGTTTATTGGTTCTTTTGTGCGATCATTCTCAGTGTTATTTTGATCGTAACAATGGAGAGAGGGGAAATACACCGACACCGTCATTTCATTTCCACTTTCTACCAAAAGTGTAATTACGTAGTTTGCAAACAAGTGCAAATAGCATACCTTTCGTTGTACATCTGGGTAGGTCATCAGGTAGAGAATCATCCACGACAACGTCAACGAGATCGTCTCCAAACCTCCCGAAAAGAGATCTAGTACAGACCGCCAGAAGTCTTCTAGAGAGATCACATCAGATATGTCATGAGCAATGAATGCGTCTACCAGGACCCCGTTTACAGTCCGGCCTCAATTGCGCGGCCGAGCCTCGCAATTTTGTCCGTTTACACTGCTGGGCTCGGCCGCGCTTTTAATTCAAACCTTTCAATATTTTGTCGTAGTGGCGCTCTGCTTGTAAACAAACGCAATTTGGTATAGCCTGGTTTTCAGACCCTTTGCCAACTGGATTCCGTGGCGACGAAGTCGCCGCTCGGGCAAAAGCCTTTGCCGGAGGAAAAATCCTTTGCAGGACAAAACCACCTTAAACTATACTAGTTTTCCACGTTGAGGGGGTTAATATCGTGAATTATAGCGAAATAGTACGGGCAGAGGGTCTGGAAGCCAGACTAAAATTGGCCGCGCATTTGGCCCAGTTTGCGTTTACACCAAGAAGAGGCCGGGCTCGGCCGCGGCTCGGCCGCGGCCGAGACCACCTCCAGAGCGAGGCCAAATGCGAGGCCAATTTTGGCCTCGCATTTGGCCTTTTGCGCGTTTACACTGAAGCGGGACTGGGCTGGGCCGCGGCTCGGCCGTGGCCGAGCCTCGCACTGTAAACGGGGTCCAGGCTGCGAATGTCGCTCTTCTGAAATGTGTCGCGGTGACGATGCATTTCTGAAAGAATAAATTCCCTCGATTCCGAAAAGTTCGTTTGGAACTCACGGCACCAACGGGTGTAGAGGAGGAAAGAGAAGACGTTCACGGGATCAGAATCCGATACGCTGCTGAAGAGCCTGGTTATCGAGTCTACTACCTTCCGATATTCCACGACATCGTAATCGAATCTCTTACCAAACACAAGTTGGCAAATGATATTCGGAGTTGCCTTGTTGAGAATGATACTGCAGTACTTCAATGGGTTCACCTTGGGTAGCCTCGATTTCATCACCAAGGTACTTTGCCTCAAGGTTGATTTGAGGTTCGAGGCTTTTCTTACCCATGCCGAAAGCCCGGAGGGTGACAAGGCCAAATCTTCGGAGATCGTTCCAAGACTTTCCATTGCTCCAAACCACGGAAGCTGAGAAATAATAATCACAAACCACCAAACGAACAGTATGTTAATTTCTAAACGTTTTTGCTGCCTTTTCAAACGTTAATTTTTATTCCGTTTCTCCCATCTACAGCACATTGATTGCTTTCCCTTACTAATAGTAAAGTTTTGTCTAGGCAAAGAACGTTGTGACTTCCCTGCAAGTCCCATTCGACCTGGAATATTATTAATGAAGAAGGAAATTTAATTGAAAATGATTTGTTGACATGATCGTCGTAGGAGAGATTTGCCCATAGATTTTTTTTTCGCTAGTTATTAAAGACGTAACACATGTTACAAGCATATAGCAACTCTATCCATGAGCGTCATGAGTCCATTTTCGTCACTAGTCCATTTAAAACCCCTTATTAGTGATGGATAGTTGTAACATGAGCAGTAGTTGTCAATTATGTAACGCACAGGATGAAATAACTGGTTTTGGTGTTTTGAGTATCTCTTTTGGTTGTACTACTTCCATTAAAAAAGAAATTAGTCATGATTCTTTTCAGCTTATTCAACACATATTCATCTGGAGGTAGGCACGAGGACTACTTTATAGGGCCCCGTACAGGACAAAGTAACTGGCATTGGTGTTTTGGGTATCTCTGTTGAGTACTACTCCCATTGCTAGAGAAAGAAGCCACGGCACTTTTCAGCACTTTGGGGCCGAGTACTGTCTGGGGCCCCTTACAGCATGAAATAACTTTTTTTTCTTTTTCTTTTTTTGCGTGTGTGTGTTTTCTATATCTTCGTTGTGTACAGGATAAAATATGTGGCTTTATTTTTATTTTATTTATTTATTTATTTATTTATTTATTTTTTTTTTTTTTTTTTTGGGGGGGGGGGTTATCTTAGCTGTTTTGTACTGATTCACTTGCAAAAGAAATTCATGACTCCTTTCGGCTAAAAAATCATGCGAGGTGTCATTTCTGGGCTTCTCTCCGAAGCCCTGTCATACAGCATAAGATAACGGGCTTTGGTATTTTGGGTATCTCTCGTGTACTACGTAAATTGCAAAAGAAATTAGCCATGACTCTTTTTACAAATCATATGAGGGAACACTTTTGTTTTATGTCTGGGGCACGGTGCAGTTTAAAATAACTGGCTTTGGTGTTTTGGGTATCTCCATTGTGCACTACTTCTATTGCAAAATAAGATTTATTTATTATTATTTTTTTTTTAATCATTTAGGGGCCACTTCGGTCTACTGGCTAGGGTCCCGCTCAGGATAACATAACTGGCTTTGGTGTTTCGTGTATATCTGGTGTGTCCTTGGGCCTACTTCCTTGCAAAAGAAATGAACTATGACTCTTTTCTGCCAAATAAAGTCATATATGGGGGGGGGGGCATTTTAGGTTACTGTCTGCATGGGGTCCCGTACAGGGTAAATAACTGGCTTTGGTGTTTCGTGTACATATCTGGTGTGTCCTTGGGCCTACTTCCTTGCAAAAGAAATGAACCATGACTCTTTTCTGCTAAATAAAGTCATATATGGGGGGGGGGGGGCATTTTAGGTTACTGTCTGCATGGGGCCCCGTACATGATGAAATAACTGGCTTTGGAGTTTTGGGTATCTCTGTTGTGTTCTACTTCCATTGGAAAAGAAATGAACTAAATCAGTAAATAGAATCATATGGAAGGCAATTCTGGGCTACTGTGTAGGGACCCCATACAGGATGGAATAACCGGCTTTAGTGTTTTGAGAGTATGTATATAGTCATGGATCCAGCTTTAGGGAAATGTTGTGTCCATGATTACTTTGACATACGACCTTAGGGAGACAAATTTGTGTCTCCTTAACGTTTCGACTGTATTATATCCCATTCAATTGCATGCGTTGCTGCTGACATGCTTATCTACACAATGTCTCTATAAAGCTGGATCCAGGGATATCAATATCTGTTTATGTACCGTGCATATCTATATCATATATAAATATATTATATATATATATATATATATATATATATATGAAGAGTTTGTTTGCAAAAACCGATAAGTCCATATTTGCCAAATGGAGATATTTGCGATTACAGGTCAAGAAATATAAAGAGAATAATAAGAAAAATTTTGCTTCTTTTCACCATAACTTCAAAAATATACCTTTATATTTAGTTACCAATATATCATTTAAAAGGTATTATTTTGTACTTTATGACAGATATCGTACTTCAAAATCTTCAAAAATGGACTTATCGGTTTTGCAAACAAACCCTTCATATATATATATATATATATATATATATATATATATATATATATAATTATGCATATGTGAGATATGAGAAAGAAAGGAGAAATCGGTGCGTAGCTTTGACATCATTATTCCTCTTACTGTTCCTCCTTTTCGGAAAAGCGCAAGAGTTGAAAAATTGGTCTGCGCCGGGACTCGAACCCGGGTCTTTGGCATGGAACGCCAACGCCTTAACCGCTCGGCCACGGAGACGTCATAGCGGTTCAGGCAGATATATATAGGCCTACATAATTATATACATATACATGAATCAATGCATAGTATAAGAGAAGCAATGCATACAGTGCAAAATTATGTAGGTTTTTTTTTTTTTTTTTTTTTGCAACTTATGTATGTTAATGTACTAAACGTACCTACAGCAACATCAGCAGAATGCTTGACAATAGAGTTAATTTCATTTTCTTCTTTATTCAATGTAATCTTGAAAACCTTATGTAAGTGGGTAGTTACCGTATTAAAAAAAAAGAACATAAAACTGTAAGAGAATGATTTCCATTTGATTCATTCCCAAACGATTCGTATTACACAGCTACAAAATGCAATGAAAGCCTCTATCACATGATTAGCTAAGCATATCAGTTTTGAAACCTTTATCCTAGGAATCCCAGTCATTTGACTCCCTTTATACCACTTAATTTTCGATCTTATCAAATTTCTCATAACTTTTTTCTTGAAAGGCATGCATTGCTTTTTCTTTGATGATTAAAATGACTTATCTTTCAGTATACGCATTTACGAGTTCTTCGTAACTCCGCACATCATTGTATATTGTAGTTTGCTTAAAACTACATGAAATACATGAAACACGTCGCCTCAAATGTCGAAGAAGCTACGATAGTGAAAAATATGGTCAGTCCTGATGTTCCTGTCATAAAACTTACGAAAACCAGGTTTGTAAAATAGATAAGTTAGACAACCGTCAACCCTGTCTCTCCGTCATCAAAAAAATCATAGTAAAATGGAATCTCGTCGACAGGAAACAAATCAAGGAAAGCATGTAGAGTAACGAACATGAAAATATATGAGCAACCGGCATTTACCTATTGATTACTAGTATTTGATCATCTTTTCTTACTTATTTGCCCTTTCCCCCTCTTCCTCCTTTATCCTAGTTTACGGGGTCATAATATCTCTTCTTCTACAGAATGCTGCATTTTGCAAAGAAATTAGCCGCAGTACCACATAGGAACATACTTGTATTGTGTGTACAAATATGCTATAGCAAAATTGATCAACTGTACATAGCAATGATGAATGTTGGCGATGAAAGCGTTATAGAAAACAAAGACTCTGACAGCTTCAAAACTCATTTTCAATGTGCTCCCATGGTCTTGATTGGGTAGCAACTGACTGATAAAGACTACAGTAAAATATTTCATGCATAACATGTGTCTTTGCTCATCAGTTTGCGAGTGATAAAAGTTCCTGAACATATTTTCTTAAAATAGCCGCATGTATTATTCACTTTATAGACTTAAGACAAAACGTCGAAATAACTGGCGGCAGTTCAGACGAGTGAAAATGACAGTAATTGACAACGCCGATAACGGTTTAACGGATATACTGGTATAGAACAATGCCAGCAGGGATGCAGTTATTATCTGGAAAGCTGACACAGTTTCATCATCGAAAAGAGAAGAAGATATATTAATATATACATACGTCCATTTCACTTTCACGAATGGTGCAAAACAAATTAAAAACTATCAAATTAAAAAAAAACCCTCAAAACAATATCATAAAAAAGTACATGAAGCTGTCGGTCAAAATCACAGGTAAATCTACAAAACCAGCTGCGTTGTCAGACATTAAGGTGAATCACCTTAAGGGGTACGCCGGGGCATAGCTACTGTGACTGTGGCAAGACTGTCAAGACTATTAAGATGCCCAAAGCTCCCTGAGAATATTCTTGGATCTGTGCTTGCTCCATGGTGAACGCTCCCCCCAGCTTAAGATGGTCCATGACGTCGACAAAATCAAAAACCTCCGGAGGATTCTCCAAGTGTGTATGTCTCATGGCAATAACGATAAGGCCACCTGTGTTAATGACAATTATACAACACACATATAGATCCTTGCCATCTGATTGGATGAATATGGGCCACATGTCATGTACAATCCCACGCTCACTCTTAACGGCAGTGCATTTGACATCTGGTGAACGGTAAATCAAGTTGTGTATCGTAAATTATTGATGCTTGCGCGGCAGATCTAAATCTAGGCCTAACCGTTAGTCCTCCTACCTAGATAGGCTTAGTCTAGTTCTGGACCCTTTTTACCGATTCTTTTTTCGCCGACTATACGCGTAAGGCCGAGTGAAAGCCAAATCAGCCTCCTCGGCGATCGGTCGGCGAGTTTTTAGCCAATTTCGGTCGGACACCCACCGATGACTGACCGGTGACCGACCAGGTACCACTGATTTTTAGGGCATCGGTCGGTCGCCGCTGAAGTTTTAACCCGGAGTTTAAATTTCAGCGGCGACCGACCAGTTTTCAGTAGCTGCCGAAAATACGCTCAGTGTCCGAGCGGCAACCGCCCAGGCACTGACCTAATCGAGCGGTCACTGCCGAGAGGTTTATTGGACAAAAATAATAGAGACAAAAATGACAAAAACGCACAGAAGAAAATCAAGGGAATAGATCGAGCGATTTAGACCCTAAAAATCACAAAGATAGAAATGACAGAAGCACTGAAGGAAACCAGGGACTAGATCGGGAAGAGAAGCTAGGGCAATGTGAAAGAAGCAGGGGGTGGGATAGAGGCAAGGAAACCCACCAACATCTCAGCATCTCAACATCTCGGAAACCAACATGAGGGACATGGAAGACAGGGACAACCACTTTGGGGCAAAAGAGATGAAAGCTAAAAATTAGTGTCGATATGTAGACTTAGTAATATATGGTTTGGTTATCGTATCAATTATTAAAGGCCTATTGAATGAAGAAGTAATGAATGGCAGATAGGGAAATGAAAATATGAAATTCAATAGGAATAGAAAATACTGTAAATATATAGAAGCAAATAAAGATATTTAATTCTAATCTATTCTAATCTTTGTTCCATCTTGGGTTTTCCTCCCTTTTGTTCGATTTCATAATTTTTAGTTATTTGTGGTTTAACATAGCTGAGGTTTGGTAGTTGGTAATATAACTCTTAAGTATTCTTTTGCCTCGAGTTTTATCTTAATTAATTGATTAATGAATTAATTATCACATCACAAATCACATAGGTATATGTATAAACCCAGGTAGCTCGTTAGAAAATTCCGGCAGAGGCCGGCGGGTGGCCGCCGGTGCGCCTACGGGACACCGGTAGATGACCTATCGATCACCTGTCAGTCGCTAAGCGATTTCGTAAAAATCGGCAGGTGGCCGGTGGGAGATCGTCCAGTTGCCAATGGGGCATCGCTCGGTGACTGTTCAGTCTCTAAGCGGAGAAATCCCCATATTTCGCAAATTTTTAACCTAAAATCGACCGGTGACCGACTGAAAATCGATAGGGCATCGCTCGGGCATCGCTGAGGTTTTTATAGCCTGCTCGACATCTCCAAAAACTGCTGGGCGGTGCCAAAATTTCAGCAGCGACTGAGCAGGCTACAAATCGGTCGGTCGCCGCTCTGAGTTGTGACCGTAGCCTGAGATAGGCCTTAACGTTAGATCTATTTGGTCTAGACCAGGCCTATATCGTGTGTGTTTTGAATTTGACAGTCAGCAGGTGCTGGTTTAAACCTACAGGAGCTCTAAGTATTTAACAAATCAGGCTAATTCAAAACGATACTAGAATGATCCATTAACATAGGCATTGTTATCATCACATTGATTAATTTGCTGTCTATATCTTATGAACAATATTTACCTGGTTTAACCAATCTCACTAGCTCCTTGAGACTACTTCCATTGCAATGTCCCGGTAGAAACGCACCACTCGACACAGCAGCGTCAAAGGAATCTAAAACGAAAGGGGAAAATTCACATCAAACAAATCTGCCTAACTACAAAGGCCTTTTAGTCACACCAGGGAGGTGGAAGGGAGAGGTCAAACCACATAATCATTGGAAAAGTTCGCTAGCGAGAATACATTTAAAGCTACTAAATACAGAAAAAAATAATGAAAGATATGAGATATTTTTATCATAACTTCACAAATATTTTTGTTAGGCATCACTGGAAAGCTTTTATTTTGCGCTATCTGATCATGGACTATAATTATATACGTTTAATTTTTTTGCGATCAATTTCTTCATTTTGTAACATCTTGACTTAGAATTTGCAGTTGAGACATGCTTAATGTCTTTTGAATCGAATGTTAATTCTACTACTGAACATCCGCAGCAACATGAACAATGGCGTTACAAGAGCACTGAGGACTGAATCATTATCGAGTTATTGAGGGCTCACAATAGACATGATAAACCATATTCCCAAAATCTTTGTGCTTTCTATCACTTGTTCGCTTCCGCTCAGAGCGATGGCCTAAGTCATGGCCTTACGCGTATCCTTAACAAATATCGGTTTCCTTAATCCAAGACACCAAGGTATTGCGTTATTCTGTATTTGTGAGACCAAACTTAATTCATGGGACACAAATCAAACCTAGGATATTAATTTTTTGTAGCACCATATCATACGCATTCAAAATTCCAAGATCAGTAATGATTGCCTATCAGTAGTATCTGCATTTTCTCCTGCCAGGGTTACCCTGACTCGTCTGAATTTTGAAGTTTGAAAGCATGGATTTAGTCATAAGAAATGGTACTCTCTAGAAAAAGAAGAGTGAAAGTATTCACTCTTGAAGGAGTGAATAACAGAAAAGAGTGATTTTGGAGTGAAATTGGAGTGAATTTTGAGTGAAAATATTCATTTTCACTAATTTTGTAGTGACCTTAGGGATCACTCGAAGATTTTGAAGTTGGAGTTGGTGCTTTTATAAGATCCCACACACTTTTATGTTAACTTTAACAGATGTATTTGTAAGTCTTTAATTGATATCTTGTGGACCCATATGGAAACCTGCTCTGCTGATCAGGGTGTTCCATCCCAGAAAGTGGTAATAAATTCAAATCAAATCAATTCAATCTTATAACATTATGTTGCACAGTACGTCACTACATTATGAAGTCTAATACTCGATTGCCGCGGTTTTGAAGAGTTCTCGTGATTTACTAACCGTCCTTCAGAAGGAGTGGTGTTGGTCCGATGAAGCCCTTGATCAGCTCCGTGTAACATCCTTTTGATTTGCAGACGTCGAGAAGTTTCTGGGAGGGATCGACGGCGCAGATGTTGGTAAAGCCGCTCTTGCAAAGCTGGATCAAAGAAGGAGTATAGATTCTTTACCCGATATGACGTCATAGAATGCAGTTGAAAGAAAGCTTGTGTAGCTCTGGTCACAATATTGATTAATTTAAGTGCGAGCCCACTCCGTGTAAAGTTGACCTTATATGGATTAAGTAGAAGTTTAGAAAAAGAACAGTAGACATCCGGCAGAAGTTAAAACTGGACTCAGAATATGAAGTTTATTCCAACTTCCGAGGCTCTTAAAGTACGCAAATTGGATATGGCAATTATTTTATTCAGTTCTGTTTTCAATTAGACCGTTTCTGTAATGTTTATGATCTATGACTGTTTATTCTCCTAAGCCTATCATTCACCTACTCCCTTCAATGAATTTCCATAGGCAGAAATTCACTTAATTGTTGCGAGGTTGGGCAAGTCTCCGGGGCAGACTTTATAGTTGTTAAGGGCAACTTTTCAAAACATAGCAGGCATAAAATTTGAATACATTGCCGAAACGGTCTTTTTCACATCTTTCTACTTATGGTGTAATTTCGCAAGGCATGTAAGATAAATTTGAATTGAATTGACATTGAAGTGAATTGAATACAATTGAATGGAAGTGGAATGGAATTCTCAATTGTGCATTGTGTAAACCATTCAATGAACTCAAGATTTCGGCAGGAAATCCTCATTTATGGGATTTTAGGGAAATCCCATATACACATACATACACGCACACACACACGCACACATACACACACACACACACACACGATATGACCCGTCAGCATTCGCTAACCTCCTCTCCGACGAGTCCCGTTCCGGCGCCGGCGTCTAATATTCTGGCATTCTTTTTGTCCCCGAGCAGGCTGTCCAGCTTTCGCGCCACAGCAGTCGGTCCTTTGTAGCCGGCATCTGAAAGAACCTTCGAAACAGAATTAGATAAGGACCTTAAATGCAAGGTTTTCCTTCGATCACTATAAAAAAAAATATATATATTATCGTTGGATCATGTAAAACACTCTGTAGCCGTCAAAATTAGGAGACGCAACAACAAGAACAACCACAAAATAAATGAAAGAAGAAGAATGAAACGAAAACAAAGAGGATTTTGTCGAGAACGACGACAAAAGCTTTAATACCTTGCAACATAATTATACCATTTAATTGCAGGCATTGATGGACGAAAACGAAGAAATCGACCCTCTCGTTTTATCTGTTTTCCATAGCAACACGATTACTATGCCACGGCATCAGGGCACATTCCTGCTAAATGTATGTCAATACTCAATTCTCCACTTCTCGAGCTTTAAAGGGTTATACGCCAGACAAGGATTTTTGTTTTTGCTATTAAACATCAATCACATCTGATTAAATCACAAATAGTGTATTTTCATGTGGAATTTTCTTACGACTCCCCGAAAGGACAATGTCCACGCAGTCGACTTCTGGTAATAGGTCTACCAGGTACATGGTCCGCGAGCTACAGACCCTAGGCAAACAATGTCTACGAGGTCGACACTAGGAAAAAAAGGCCCACGAGCTGGACATTACATCACGGGGCTTTATCTACGTATAGTGTCGTGCTTGGAGACCCCCCTTTTTTTGCCTGTAGTATCAAGCTGGTGGAACTTTATTTCCTAGTATCGAGCTCATGGACCTTATAATCCTATAGCATAATACAGTTCGTGAGCTGTATGACTCGTGTGTGTATGTCCCGTGGACCTTTTTTCAATGTCTATCTTGTGGGCCGTATGACCTGTGGGTATCGGGGTCGTGGGGTGACCCCTTCAAATAAACCATCTATGGGTGCAGGTGGTTGTGTCCGCGAAATGACAGCTACATTTAGGTCTAATAAAATATGACAGCGTCTCAACGATCGTACGCGTAATGTAGGCCTACAGCACCCCTATTCTGAAACATAGACGAGCCAAACAGATCAGCAGCCTCCGTGTGTCCGTATGTCATTGGTATACGTTGCACTCTAATGAGAAGATTCTTGTCCGCGTGTCCAGTGCAGAATGTATCTTCTTCAGTTCCATGTGTAATTTAGGCCTGAATTAGGTTTGTTATGAATAACAAAAAGCACAAGAGGATATGGCAAAAAGTTGCATATTTTTAGATCACGCACCACTACAAGAAAAAAATCGTTCTACATGCGCATTAGGAAACTCTGGATAGTTCAGAAAAAAAAGTGTCTACAGCTTTGACATTGGTTTAGATATAAGTTTTAGAATGACGAACCCATCAAGTTTAAGTTTGACGCCACTCTACCTGGCCATGACCCAGCTTATTTCAAGAAGGATGAAATCTCGATCTGAATACATGTATATAAGGCCTGCGTTCAGAACCATCCATAGGTATCCATACGTAGGTACTGTATAAGTCCTGCATACTGAATGAATGCTACTAGTAATTGAGAGATAAGCCTTACGTCCCGCAGCGGATCCGTCCTTAATTTGAGTGCCCATTTTGCGACCTTTAAAATTTTACATGTACTTCCTTCTTAAGTTGGCACATCACAGGTTCAGAGAATGTGATCTTTATAAGTGCATATGTTTATGCAGTAGAGACAAATAATCTGTAAAAAAAAAATGAAACTTTCCAAAAAAATGAAAATATTGTAAAGAATTTTCCTTCTGGTGCAGGTGTAATTCTTGCGTTTCAAAACCAGCCCTACATCGGAATTTTTATGATTGAATGTTTATGTGGTGGCGTGGCCGTGTGCATAGATTCAATGAAATTGTTGTGTTTGTGGTAACAGGTAACCTTTAATTCAGTTGGAGGATACAACGCATAATGAGGGCTTTACATAGAGTTGGCTTATTGTTAAACTTTTGAACACATATTTTACACTACCAAAGTTACTGCCGTATTTACTGCCGTATACTCTCTTTGGAAACTCGGCTTTGAAAGTCCGAAAGGTTTCCTCCTGCGACTCAAGTTCCCCGATCAAAAGTACCCACGAGACTATAATTGTTGTTACCACTGTTTCAGAGCGACGTGTGACGAAGGTCGCATGCGACCAGACCACATCAAAAGGCGAGAGTGAAATCATGAAAAAGGCCGAAAAAAACATGTGTTTTTTTCCAGAACTTGCTCGGACAGACAGCCGAGACAGCATGTCAGTTCAGTGCGTGAAGTCGGAACGCCAGATTTGAGCGAGGACGAATAGCGAGGCCGTAAAGCATTCCCACCTCCCTGGATGTAGCGAGGACGGAAGAAAGGACACAGACGCGAGGTCGAATGCAAGGATGAACTACAAGTAGCTCGGAAGAGGAGCACAGCTAATAATGAATGGTTAAATCTTACAACACAGACAGCACCGCAGTTTACATGAAAGCAATCCACAAATCATTTTGGAGGAACTAAATTAAAAGCAATCATACTCTTCTATCACTAACTTAAAGGGGCATTGAAGACGATTTTCATAATTTAATATTATATAGTGAATAAATCGTCAACTCCATGTATAGATTTGTGGAAGTTTAATATTGCGGCCTTTGAGTAGGGAAACCAGTAAACCATGGACCTACCACACGCATGGACTATGAACGGTCTTTATTTGATCCCATCGTCACCACCGTCACCCGATTATGTGCATCTTAATAAGCCAGTTCGGGGTTAGCTCATGGGCACATGGGTACAAATGACCTTTCTTCTTTCTCAGTTGATTAGGCACTCCACTAGTTTCAAGCGACAGAAGGCATGAGCTTGCCCAACGTAACAATTTATGGAATTCATCAGTCATGTTCAAATAAAGGATGAACTTGCATAGACCAGGTGACCAGAATGATCCTTCCATTGGCATTTTGGAAAGCATCCATTTCATTATTGTGCATTGAATGTATTAACAATCTCTTTCTATTGATATTGGCATACACCGCTTTTGCTGTCAGGTGGATGTGCTGGCAAGCACCACTTATAGGGATCACTTGAATAATCATTACATCACAGATGCTTATCTCAATGAATTTAAAAACCACCATGCTCTGCTGGTACAGATGACCTTTTTCTGCTCATGCTCAAAGTGGAACCCCGAACTGGCTTATTCGGACGTTTCGACAACGACGATTATGTAATTGTGCATCGTCACTGACAAAAGAACCGTTTCCCTCATTTCGGTCCTATTTGGCTGAGGTACCTTTTCAGACCCAAATGCCTTTGAATAAACACCAATGATGGGGAGCAGCAAACCTCAAACGAGGACAAATTTTGCGTCACAAAATTGGTAATTACTAAAGTGGACACTTTTTTTTTTATAGATTTCTCAAAGCGCCGTCTTGTTTTTATCCAGGCTGGCTGTCGGTGGACAAACCAGTGGATAAAATCAGGAAAGCATGTTTAAAATGTTTTTTTTTTTTTTGTGACGCTTTCGACAGAAACAGGTGCACGAATTAATTAACGATAAATGTCCATGTGTGTGGTAGGTCCATGAATAAACAAATAACACTGAAACTCTATATATACTCAGCATAACTAATTTATGGCATTTGTTCACATGTAAAAGTCTGAAAATCATCCGGAGGTCTCCTTTAATAACAAAATCTAGCTATTCAAATTCCGTTACAATACTCATTCCACGCACATCAACATAATCTAATACTGACAGCCATAATCATAAAAAATGATTGTACAAGGAACCTAATTATATTATAGCAATAATAAATAGTCGGGGCTCTGTGGTATAGGAGATAAGACGAGTATTATGATACACAATAAAATTATTCTCATCTGTAAATACATACAAACAAATAAAAGTGCATGTATAATTTATTGGCCTACATAAAATGTTCGTAGCTGACGTAAAAATAAAATCAGTTACGGAGTTTTCGGGTACGCTGCAGTACGACGAATCCAGTGTGCTTTCAGCATGCTGTCTGAAAAATACAAATACAATGTATAACACTTCTAGATGCAATGGGCTCACACTGTAGGACCCTATATCCTTTTGCTGATTTTTGGTGAAAGGGATCACAAACATATGGGCAAACGTTCCTTATGGGACACCACCCAAGTGTGCCTGCGTGCATCCATGCATAAGCTGTCAAGGGTATGGCAGTGTAAGTGGGGTGGCTGTCCAAAGGAATTCTTGCCTATACGTTTTAGCGTGCGTCCAAAAGAAATTCTTGCCCTCGTTGTTAGCGTAGGGATCAAAATAGTGATGCCTCCGATGTTGATAGGTGCAAGGAGCTATAGCTCCTTGATAGGTGTGAATACTTGGGCTATGAATTCTCTAACCTTGTCATAGCTGCCCTCCTCGGCCCAGTCATCGTAAAGTTTAGTTAATACCTCGGGCTGCACGTCTCTGCCGTACCTGATAAACTGCCCGATCCTGCCCGTCATTTTCTCATCCATTTTCGCGTCAGGCGTCGTCGAGACACACAGGTAAGTTTGCAAGCACAAGCCAACACAAACGCTCGTTTTGGTCGTACAGTAATTGCATGACGTCTGTGCCATACCAAGGAGGTTCCTCACCTCCCTGGCCATACACAAACATCTCTTTGAGGGTTGTTGCATAATCCCTCCTATGAACATGTAGCTGCTCCGCACAAAGACAGCTACAGTACACGTGCTATTGGACAGTGCCAGTGGTGCATGTAATCTTTTTGGCGCAGACTCCTTTATGACCGATTTTTGTCTGCAAACTACGAAGGGTGTGTGTCTGCAAACTACGGCAATGCTGGAAATCTACTCCAGAATTTTGTTAATTTCATAAGAAAGAGAGAAAAACACTTATATTTTGGTATGGAAATATGTTTTTACCTGTCATAACTAAAATGGACTTTATTTCGAATTTCATATAAATTGTGAGGGCAGGGCATCATCAATTCTCTCATTTGAATAGTCATTTACGGAGTTGACAAGAAATGTTTTCCGAAAAAAAAGTGAAATGTCAAAATGTCGTACCTTTCTTATTTCTTATCCTACTTTGGTCATTTTTAAGGAGGAATGTTGTTCTCTTTCTTTTAGGGTTTAATTTTTGAATTGATCCTCCTTAAAATGGTCTGAGAGAAAAATGTAGTTTTCAGTGCTATCCCAATCATGGCTGTGTGGGTGACATGAATGCTATCGCTGAAGCAAGATTTTCGACAATGTTGCGTAACAGCTTCGATAGCTTGTTTGTGGCCGTTATCACCGAACTATTCAAAAGGTTACCGTATGTACTACAACACTACCTATCAGACAGTTCCGTTTCATCACGAGCATCGGTCGAACCCCTTTCGTGTGTGTACTCACCTCCCTGGTGTACTCAAGTGGCCTAGGCACGTGGACAGCCAATCACGGCTCTCTGCCTTGTTGAGAAGCCTGCTCAAGGTACCGAGCCGGACTAGCAAGAAATCAACAAGGCAACTCGAACTGAGGCCAGTGAAGTGGGCTGTTGGTGTATAGATTATTTTCTGAATTGATAATGATGATGATAAAGATGATGACGATAATAATAATAATAATAATAATAATAATAATAATAACAATAATAATAATGATAATAATAATAATAATAATGATAATAATAACAATAATAATAATAATAATGATAATAATAATAATAATAATAATAATAATAATATTAATAACAATAATAATGATAATATAGGAAAACAGATTCATTTGGAATTAAAGTAAGGTTCTGTAAATAAAGATTTGGCGTAAATATTCTAATGGACTGATAAACCTTATTTAAACTCAAACAACAACAACAGCAACAAGGGACATGAAAGACGACTGCCTCCGATGTTAACACATTATGTAAATACATGGGATATTTCCTTCTTTGTCATAGTTGCCCTATAGCTCCCGGTCATCTTAAAGAGGAATTCTAGTCCAGTAACATATTCTGATAAGAGAGAGTAAAATCTTACGAATATTACGGTGAAAATTTGATCAAAATTTGATTAAAAAAATAGGGAAGTTATAATTTTGTGAGGTTTCGATAATTTCTGCATAATAGTTTTTGTACAGTTGAAATGAATTATAAAAAAGTAAGGTGATGATGTCATCACCTCACAATTATTTTTCCATTGATCGTGTACGAGAAAAAAAATGACGAAAGTTCAATGTCACTGTTATCGAAGTGCAAAATATGATGTCATTCCTGGTTGAATAACTTCAAAATAACGATCGCATATTAAATTAAATTCAATTTCAATTTATTTTCATATTTCTCGATGAAAAAATACATCAAATATAACAAAATTAAATAAGTACATGATATCAAGCTGGAGACATTCATAAAATATTGCAAATATATAAAACATATAGTGGTCGATCTATGAGGTTTGGAATCTGTGAATGGATGCTAAAGAAATATGAAGGAACCTTCTTAAAAGCGAGCTTGTTGAGCGTAGGTCCCAATTAAAATCGAGTTAAAGATTAAGATGGGGAGCACGGGTACAACAATAACCGAAACATAGAGAGAGAAAAAAAAAGGTACAATTAGACAGTTATATAGCAAATTCTTCTCTAATGCAGATTTGGGGTCGGATAAGCCACATGCTGTAGGCGGATGAACCATTGTCGTTCTGGCAATAATAACAATATGACTCAATATATAATAACAATGATACGGTTTAGAAAGTATTAGAAATGTATACATTGCGGAACACATGCACCTGCAAATTCCCCCCCCCCCCAAAAAAAAAAAAGACATTCAACAACCAGTTACAGGGCAGAGAAAATTAAAATACCAGCTGTTACCTCGCCCCAAGAAGGAAAAATATACAAAAGGTCATAAACACAGAATTTCAGGGCACAAACAGCTGGTTTAACTACCCTGGAGTACAGTTCAGCGGGATAGTCCTGTACAGCACAAAACAGATTTCAATGAGCTGAATTAATGTAAATATTCAATAAATACTGTCTTAATTTGCATTTAGAGGATGATAGTGAAAAACAACCTGTGAGTTCAGAGGGGAGATCGTTCCAGTATTTCGGCCCCGCATATTATACATAATTGTTTTCATCGCGAAAATTGTTCGAGTACGACCCCGTTTACAGTGCGAGGCTCGGCCGCGGCCGAGCCGCGGCCGAGCCCAGCCCCGCTTCAGTGTAAACGCGCAAAAGGCCAAATGCGAGGCCAAAATTGGCCTCGCATTTGGCCTCGCTCTGGAGGTGGTCTCGGCCGCGGCCGAGCCGCGGCCGAGCCCGGCCTCTTCTTGGTGTAAACGCAAACTGGGCCAATTGCGCGGCCAATTTTAGTCTGGCTTCCAGACCCCCTGCCCGTACTATTTCGCTATTCACGATATTAACCCCCTCAACGTAGAAAACTAGTATAGTTTAAAGTGGTTTTGTCCTGCAAAGGATTTTTCCTTCGGCAAAGGCCTTTGCCCGAACGGCGACTTCGTCGCCACGGAATGCAGTTGGCAAAGGGTCTGAAAACCAGGCTATACCAAATAGCGTTTGTTTACGAGCAGAGCGCCACTACGACAAAATATTGAAAGGTTTGAATTAAAAGCGCGGCCGAGCCCAGCAGTGTAAACGGACAAAATTGCGAGGCTCGGCCGCGCAATTGAGGCCGGGCTCGGCCGCGGCCGAGCCGCGGCCGAGCCCGGCCCCTCACTGTAAACGGGGTCTACGTGGAATGGATCAGGATTTGAGACTGCAACATAATTGGTGTATTAGAATGAGAAATTGGAAATGTACAGTTTTTATGTAAAAAACTGTATATGCCAAGTTGGGACTGGATGAAATCATCACTTCACTATCTGCATCTTCATGTTGACTGTTCAAGAACTGTTTCCTAGCTGAGAAATTCACGTAACTTCTAAATGTCATAATTTTAATTTCGCCTGCTTGACTATTTGTTCAAATTTTCATCGTTGCGCTGAAAAAAAAAAAATCCTTTTCGGACTAACTTTCAACTGCGCTGGAATAGATGTGCCCAGGGCTGCACTTCATCGCCGTACCACCTGATACTTGAAAATATCTAATTCAGTTAAATCATAACTTTGTTCTATTTTCTTTTATTTATTTTTTTCCCGGTGGTTTTCGGAGGGGGGGGGGGTGGTAGTCGATTTTTTAAATTCCACTCTTAAAAGTTGAAAATTCTCGCAAACAAGCACTTGAGAAACATGTCTCGAAACACCCAAATGTAGACCCCCTTTGATAAACGGAGCGATCATATCCATTCTAGTGCGTCACGATTCTGCGTCACGATTCTGCCGGTGTAAAGTTTTCAATGCTATCATCGCATGGCTTCGTGAGTGACATGCACACTACTAGTAGTGCCGAAACAAGATTAAAATTCCGGTAATGTTGGAGGTCCAGCACAGAAATTTGCTGCCTACTCGGTTAGGAAAATGGGCCTTTGATCTATTATTTATCCCAAACTTGAGTGTTTTGTTTGAGCTGTCTTGTGTCGAAATCCGGCACGTCATTTTGAGAATTTGGTGATGGTGAAAGTGAAACTACACGTAAATAAACCATCTTTAATTTATTATATATTGTATTTGTTACTGGAACGTATGCAGAAAAGGAAAGAAGAAAAAAGAATTAAGAGAACTTTTAAACAAAATACAAATATGATAACATTATTGAGCATTTGTAATATGTCACACTGCCTGCTATCTGATATTTTAGTAAGTTGTACGATTGTCTCTGTCTTTTTATAGCCTTTGTCGCGCAGCAAATTCTCTTTGAGATAATTTACTGTCTCCTATCCTTGCCCAGACTTTTTGTGTGCTGGAGCGCTCTTTTACGTTGATCAGGTGATAGTTTTGGTGTATGTGTGTGTGTATGTGTAAGTTTATATGGGTGTAACTCGCGGGTGTGGGGTATGTGCGTGTGTGTGGGTGTGTGTGTATGCGTGTGTGGGGGTGTGTATGTGAAAGTGTACTCCGTGAGAGTGGGGGGGGGGGGGGGGGTAGTGGTGGTGTGTATGTGTCAAAGTCTCAACTGGAGGAGTGCTCCGGCACATGGAAGTGCCTGAGTGGGGCGATGGGGCGAAGGAAAAAAAAAAAAAAGAATGCATACTCTATATATGCTTATTCTTCTCCTGTCCTCCTAGCCTTTCTCTTCCCTCTTCATTGTAATTTCAATGCAATATTTTATTTTTTTTGTATTAAATGTATGTATTTTATGTATGTATGGTATAAAACTCATGTTAAGTTATTTTCATTATTTATATTCTTCATTTATGCACCTTTATCTTTATGTATGTCCGAAAACAAATTTTATGTATATTTTATACATGACAATAAATTATCTTGAATCTTGAATCTTGAATCTTGAATCTTGAAATGGATATCATGACGGTTTTTTTTTTTCTGTTTACTAAACGTGTGGTAAAAGAGTCCGATATTTCCCAATCAGCGGCAGAGCCCTCATCACAGACCGATTTGGGTGTAAAACCACTGACATACCACACGTGGACATACGTGGCTCGTTTATTAATTCAAGTTCTTGTTTTTGTGAAAAGCATCACAATAACATTTTAAAGATGCTTTCCTACTTTGATCTCATCGTGCATCACCAACTAGTCAAGGCGCAGGGACCCAGAAAAAATGACTTCGTTTGACTGCATGGGGTGGTCGCTTGGACCCTCTGGAACACCCCTAGGTAGTATGTGATTCCAAATTTTGGTATCAATAAAATTTCACAGGCCACTTTCTTTGCGACAAGACCTTATTGTTCGAAAAAGAGTCTGCACACGCCAAGACTACTACACGCACCACTAGCACTGCTACAGGCGCCAGTGCCAGTGGTGCGTGTAGTAGTCTTAGCGCACGCAGACTTTTTCTTCGACAAACAAGGGTTTTTGCCTGCAAACTAACTTTTCATGCCAAGCTGGGGTCGGTGTAGTATAGTTTCTAGAGGTTTATATTTCGTCTTAATTTTTCCGAGTTGCAGCAAGCTGAGTAAGGGCGCATACCAAGTGATTGAAATGCCCAAACCGTTTTGTTTTTGTTTTGTTTTGTTTTTTTTTTTTTTCGGGCGTCGCAATCACTGGGTATGGCCCGGGCTTCTGCACATACACAAGCTGCAAGAGAGAAATAAAGACAAAATAAAAACGGCTGGAAACTAGACTAGGGCCGGTGATGCTTGTCGCTATAAAAATGACAGAATAATCACAGTTTTTTTGTTTTTTTTTGCATTTACTTCATGAAGAATTCATCAAAATTCCATTAAACCATATATGTACATGTTGCTAGAGATGTAAGCAATACAATGGGATATATGGTAAGGCAATATTGTGCATGGTTACCATGGTAACCAGATGCATACAGGTGATTGGTAACCCCAAAATGCCTACTGCTGCAAACTTTGGTATTTTTGTTCATCTTTTTAGATAGATGCAATGAAAAAAAAAACATTTTTATTGATTATTGTTTAAAAAAATCTCCTGTTGCCATGGCAACCAGTATTATCCAATCAGGATTCAGCTCTCAATGACTTAAAAAACTAAAGCCCATAATTTCGGAAAGCTCGATAAGCATGTCCTTCTGCATAAGTGTACCGAATATGGGAAGAAAATATTGAAGTATTCTCAAGTTACAGCAAACTTTGTAAACAAAGGCATATAATTTTTTTTTTTTAGTTTGAGTAAACGCCCATTGAAAGGAAGATATCATTTTCGAGTAGTAAAATGTATGAAAAAGTTGCATCCGTCGTACTTTGAACACAAATTTGACTTCAAAGTACACGCAAATGTAGTTTTTAGCAATGTATGGACACAAATTTCCCTTAAAAATATATGTGAATACAGAGAGCAATTAAG
Organism: Diadema setosum; assembly: GCA_033980235.1. Classification (NCBI taxonomy): domain Eukaryota; kingdom Metazoa; phylum Echinodermata; class Echinoidea; order Diadematoida; family Diadematidae; genus Diadema; species Diadema setosum. The sequence goes on from CM067066.1 coordinate 7,121,319, forward strand.
CCAATGATATTCTAATGTTAGCTCTTTTGAGTATTTACAGAGCGATGGTTATTCGAAACAATCTTGGAAAAGAGCAGAGGAAAGGTTCCCGCAGATAACCCGCACATGAAAGCACCTAGTATGAATCTCGCCCGTAGTTACCTGGAGTTGCGCACGCAAGTCCCATTTACCCGCAGTCAAGTTTAGGCCCTGTCACCTTTCCGGGCAAGCTACACGGGCTTGTTACGTGTGGAGATTTTCCTGCACGCAGGACAATTTTTGCGGACGGACAAGGCTTTGGGCGATTTTCACGTGCGTCCTACATGCTGCTGGGAGTGCTGGACCCCGGCGTGCTACTTACGTTCGTCTTAAAGCAGAAATTTATAGAGAATTTAGAAATATGACAAGTTTGATATCTACGGAAAGCTAAGAAGCTAGTTAACAAAAGTGGATATCTTTTCGACGATGTAACTTTACCCCCAAACTGTTTTTGAGATTGAAAAAACACCCAATTTCCATGACCACGTAGCTCCGTTCGGTACAAGAAACATCGGATTTGAGCGACGTCACCTAATGTGTATGAGCTTATTTGCCGTACGGCTATATGAGACCCGCTCTGGGAAAACCCGAAACTTCTCGGCAAATGTGATTTCGCGCTATAGCCCGAAAAAGGTAAAAAAAAAAATGACCTACCTCAGGGACCAAATTGACATTTTGGTATCACGTTGTAGGGGAAATTTTCTAGTTTCTGATTGATATCAGCAACATTTCGAAATACAACCTACAAAATGTGGAATTTTGAAGAGAAAAGTTGGATGTCAATCTCAAATGTTGGCCAAAATCTTACGTCTAAAGACTAAATCGCCTTCGCTTACGGCGAAAATGACTGTTCTTTTGGCGATCGTGTCTTAGATATTCTGCGTTGAACCCTGACATATTTTGGTACCTACAGAAAGCTCTACCTCTGCTTATTCCAAATATGGTCATGGCATGACGCTACTCACTTTCATTCATTAATTCGTCTGAAACATGTGTAAGTTTATGCAAATCGTCTCCCAGTCGCGTAAACAGCCTTGTTGCTTACCAAGACTCGTGATCGAAATGAGTGTTCACGATTGGTCAACTGCGCTGAGGACCCTCTTGTTTACAAGCAACCTTCGTGTTATACTATGGGGATCGCTGCAGCAGCGGTGCATGCTTGCATGCAACACGTGTATCGTGACTGCTGCTCAGCACGGAAATGTTGCAGTTTCCCGCTTTGTTAGACTGTTTTTTAGCAAGTTGAGGTAGAAATTAGAATTTAAACCAAAACACAAGAGAAAAAGAAGGTCACATTTATCTAACAAACCTTCATCATGCCATTTCGAAGAAGAATCAAGCTGAAATCACGGCATCAAGGAATACCTCTTCACTGCCGATTCTGCTGGTCCTGTTGTGCGTACACCTGATCACGGCAATCGCGAATCTTGAGCTGATTACGGTAGGTTTTGTGCTTTTCAAAGTCGTATTTCCGTAAATTTATGGGTGTAAAAATGATTTCCAATCAATTACACCTCTTTGACTTAGTTATCATCCTTCATGAGTATGTAAGATTACCTCAGCTATACGCAATCCCCCCACAATGATCGATTTGTTGCGTCAATAATAACAGCAAATTGTGGCTGTACGAAGGAACAGCTGATCACGGCAATCGTAAATCTTGAGCTGACGATTGGTTTTGTGCTTTTAAAACTTTGTTTTTTCCCCGTAAGTTTATGGGTGTAAAATATGATTCCAATGAACACAAACAAACAATTTTACGACGTGAATATATAGCTTTGACGGACGATTTATTCTAGATTGACAGTAAATTACACACCAATTTCCTGAAAGTGTACACGGTTTGCCTATAGATACGTAAATCCCACTGGGTTGCATACACACGTGGTGACGTCACAGATTTGGCAGTTTTCGTAGCCGCATCGAACTTTTTCCAGTGCTCAAATTTGGTAAAAATAAAGATTCTTATATTCAAAGCAGAGACAACTTTATTGCATTATTTATGTCAGAAATTAATTAAAAATTACATCAATGATGGAAAACAGTCCATTTATATGATATTATTTCCTATAAATTTCTTCTTTAAGTGCATTCCGCGTGACCTGCGTGTCAGGTGCATGGTTGGCGAATGAGGGCTGACAACTTGGTGAAGGAATCCTTCTGAAGGAATTCGATTTGCATAGATTGACGGCAACTTATACTTCAAGCGGATCAACTGCTTGCGACTTGCGGCAGCTATGGGCTCCTACTGGTGTTCTGCGTGGAACTCTGCAGGCAATCTCCGCAACTCACTCGGAAAATGTTTTGGTCATGATCAAAACTTGGCTGCGCTGTAAATGTATCGGATTAGCGTCCGCACCTCCGGGCAACTACGGGCGAGATACCAAATAAGTACTGCCAGGTGCGGGCCAAATGTGGGGAGCTCCGGGTAGCTATTTTTTTCCCCGCAAGTCAACCCGCAAGGCTTCCCCAGGCACGGTTTGACAAGGCCTTGAGCATGCTCAAAACTTGTTGCGGGTGAGTCGCGGGGGTTTGCCCGCAGAGGTACACGCAGAAAACAAGTAAGAGGCCCTTAGTGGCAGACCTCGCAGGCGACTCCCACGCAGGTACTTCGCAGTCCCCGTATGTCGCTCGTAACAACTGAAAACGGGTCGGTTTCGAAGCTTTCACGCAGGTCACGCGGAATACTAGTACACTCAAGTAACAGGTAAGAAGCACACGTCTAGCAGGTAAAGACGTAAGTACGGAACTCGTCAACACCCTTGTCCGCCGATAGGAAATTCTCCTGCTTGCTGGAAAATCCCTACTCGTTACAAGCCGGCGTAGCTTAGGCTACGGTCACAACCCCCAAAATCAGCCTGCTCGGCGACCGGTCGGCGAGTTTTTAGCCAAAACCGGTCGGACAACGACCGGTGACCGACCGGTGACCGACCAGGCGCCACTGATTTTTGGGGCATCGGTCGGTCTCCGCTGAAGTTTTAGCGCGGAGTTAAATTTCAGCGGCGACCGACCAGTTTTCACTTGCTGCCCAAAATACGCTCGGTGTCCGAGCGGGAACCGCCCAAGCACTGACCTAATCGAGCGGTCACTGCGATTTAGGGAACAAAAATAATAGAGACAAAAATGGCAACAACACAGAAGAAAACCAAGAGAATAGATCGAGCGGTCGCCGTCGAGCGACTTAAGGACTAAAAATGTTAAGATAAAAATGACAGAAGCACTGAAGGAAACCAGGGACTAGATGGAGAAGATAATCTAACGCTATGTGGAAGAAGCGGGGGGAGGAATAAAAGGCAAAGAAACCCCACCAACATCTCAGCATCTCAACATCTCGGCAACCAACATGAGGGACATGGAAGTCACAGGCAACCACTTTGGGGCAAAAGAGATGAAAGCTAAAAGTTAGTGTTGATATGTTGACGTAGTAAAATATGGTTTGGTTACCTTATCATTCATTTAAGGCCTATTGATTGAAGAAGAAATGAATAACAAGAGATGAGGAAAATCAAAATATAAAACTAAATAGGAATAGAAAAATACTGTAAAATATGAAAGATATTTTGGAGATTTTTTGAAGATATTCTGGAAAAATCTTATCTATTCTAATCTTTGTTCCATCTTGGGTATTCCTCCCTTTTGTTTTATTTCCTAATTTCTAGTTATCTGTGGTATCACATTGCTGAGGTTTGTCAGTTGATAATTTAACTCTTAGATCTTTTGCCTCGAGTTTTACCTTAATTGATTAATTAATTAACACATCACAAATCACATAGGTACATTAACAAACACAGGTAGCTCGTGAGAAATTCCCGGCAGAGACCGGCGGGTGGCCGTCAGTACGCCTACGGGTCACCGGTAGATGACCTATCGATCACCCGTCGGTCGCTGAGCGATTTCGTAAAAATCGGCCGGTGACCGGTGGGAGATCGTCCAGTTGCCGATGGGGCATCGCTCGGTGACTGCTCGGACTCTGCGCGTTGCAGATCCCCATATTTCGCCAAAATTTTTCTGAAAATTGATCGGTGACCGACGGGAAATCGACAGGGCACTGCTCGGCCATCGCTAGGGTTTTACAGCCTGCTCAGCATCTCCAAAACTGCTGGGCGGTGCCAAAATTTCAGCAGTGACCGAGCAGGCTACAAATCGGTCGGTCGCCGCTCTGAGTTGTGACCGTAGCCTTACCTCGAAAGGTGTGACAGCTCCGTTGGTTTGCAGGCACAAACCCTTTTTGGTCGAAAAAAAGACTGCGTCAAGATGAAAATTGATTTTGAAATTGCTGAGATATCCAAAAACAAAAATACTTCAAAACCGATTTTCATCAAATAAACTCTGAATTCCTCTTAGAATGATATTCTCTGTAACATTTCATAAATGGTTTCTCAGTGTCTTGCAAAAGTTAAGAGCTCAACCCTAATTCCCACCAATCTATGATCCCTTTAATATCATCACGCGTATATAAACAAGTAAAAAAAAAAACAATAGAAATGTTTAATCCACTTGTGGATACATGGGAATTTACAAAAACGTATCTTGGAATATTTCAAACCAAATATCAAGTATGCAACATACAACCGATATTACTGTGGGTTTTTTTTTTGTAAATCTTTCATTCAATTCCACTTCGATTTCGACCAGTTAGCATTATAATAATTACTGGTTGCAAACCTCAGAAATAGCTCGTGAAGGGCAATTCTGCTTGTTTATGTGATAATGCACTTTATTCGTTACAAATTCAATGTTTACAGAACAATATTTGAATATACTGCTTCTGATTTCACATCACGTGCAAATTTTTCTCTGTTTTCTTCTTATTTTGAGTGAAATACAGTGTGTACAGTGCGTAGTTTAGGTAGTCGATATTATATAACTTGTATATTGTATAACTCGTCAGTGGAATCAGTGGGAATGCTGGGGGATAATTGTGGGATTCATTTAAGAGTACATTATATATCTATTGTTGTGTAAAAATTATTTGCTTCAGAATGGTCTCATATTCAAGTAATGTGCAGTTCAATGTTTCCAGGTTAGCATGCCTGTACAGTGTCGGGGCGATTGTTAACGGCCCGTTAACGATCGCCCCAACATGAAACCATTCTGAAGCAAATCATTTTCACACGACAATAGATATATAATAGAATCCCACAAAGATTGGAACAATCATCCCCCAGCATTCCCACTGATTCCCACTGATCAGTTACTAGCCATCCCCTCTAATCTCAGGTCAGTGTAAAAATGTACACTGTTGTGAATATGAGTGAAAGAATGTGGTGTACAGCATACCAAATCAAGCTCATTGAACCAAAGCTGTAGGCACTTGACACAATATCATTACAGTTTCACATTACTTTTGAGGAGGAAAAAAGTAAAATGATAAATAAAGTCTCGTAAAATAACACTTCTGAAGTACTCCTTTAGTCAGCCTGGCATCACAAGTAATACAAATATGAAGACATGAGAAAGACAGATTGTTTGGAATCGCATACCGAGAAAACACAGTCTACCCACAATGTTATACTGATATACTGTGGTCAGGTGGAATGGTGTATTTTCGCACGAATGTTTTCTTGCCGCAATGACCCAACTCTATCTTTCCTAAATCAATAAACGACCAAAAATCAGTCTAGTTTAGGGACTTACACTGCCTATGGTCTATTTCTATTTCTATTTCTATCCCATTCTCAACAAGTGCTTTAAAATTTCATTGAAAATGAAATTGCAAATTTGGTACTGACTCTAGTACACGATGGAACTATACGGCACCACAATGAGTAACTCAGCGGAACTACGCTTTTAATTGTCTGACAAAAATTCATACAGTTCCAGCTCACTTGAACTCAGTGGCCGTGACCCAGATGTGCATTTTTTTTTATGGACCAGGATTCTTTGACTTTTGATCTGTTCTTCTGTGACCGCACTCTGCAACAATATACCAGCAGTCTATCATGGAAAATACACTCTTCACCAGTGAACCACATTGCACCGACTAAGCACACAGGCCTACGTTACCATTTCACGACGAGACATTCATTCAGTCTCCAATATGACTGCCAACAGGTCTCCTGCCGTGAAAACAATTAAATCAAGTCACAGCAAAACATTATGTCAACTGTTATCAGAGTCATAGGGGCTACTCTGAGATGAAGCCATCCTTGCCATGGTCGAATAACAAGCCTGCAAATTAATGATTACAAGATTCAAGCTGAGAAAAAAAGAACAAGTAAAATTCTAGTCCTAGAAGTCAGCAATGACAAAACAATTGAAAGAAATTGAGAAACTCTCAAACAAAATTTCCCAACAGAACAGACAAGATCCATTATGTTGAAACACCACGTAGATCTTCAGGAACAGTACTTCCGACGTAACAGCCTGCAGTTTGTTGTTGTTGTTGTTGTTTTTTTTTTTTTGCAAATGACATCAAAATAACTGTTGATGGTCGTCTTCAAATGACATTGATATTCATTTATGTTCATTCTTGAATTACCAAGGAAATTCTTTAGTTATTGGGGAAGCCTTGAATACTTGAATTATCACGAAATTCTTGAATTCTTGAAATATTACGGAAACGGCGTAGAAATGATGCTGTCAAACAACGCCAATTTTCAAATTATTGCTTGTTCGGTCGCTTATCACTGCTTTTGACTTATAGTACAGCTTCCTTATAAAAGTACATGTGTATCACTTTGTAAGTCTCTTAAGATAATACAGTCAACGTTGCTATTTTGTTCAGTTAAAGGGATGGTACAGTATTGGTGGAGATGAGAATTGGGCTTTCAACTTTTTGCGAGATACCAAGAAATCACTTACGATATAGTACAGAGCATACAATTTTTAAGAGGAATTCAAAGTGTATTTGATGAAAATCTGGTTTGGAATCACTAAAACATCCAAAAACAAAGTAAAACAAAGCGATCGTAATAAAGTGTGGGTCCCACACTTTATTAGAATCGCTCTTTTTAGGATATCTCAGCCATTCCAAAACCAATTTTTATCAGATAAATTTTTAATTCCTCATAGAATGACATGCTCTTTCATATTTCATAAGAGGTTTCTCAGTATCTCACCAAAAATTTTTAGAAACCTGAAATTAGGTCTCAACCAAAACTATACTTTCCCTTTAAATTGCCAATTCCGGCTGCCTTCTGTTCTTCACAGAAACTGAGTTCTCTACGTTCCTTCTGAACAGTCTTCACAAACACTTTTTTTACGCAGCTTTTCCCCCAAAATTTCTAGCCTCAATCGGGAGGCCCTCCTTTCAGTTGCTTTGCTGTGTAGTTTGAGCTTCCTTGTCCGGGTGACATCCAGGGTGAAGTGCAGAAACTGTGAAGGCTGCTCCGGGTTCATCTCCTTCCATAATTCCTTGACTAGGCTCAGAGGAAATAGGTACGTCTAGTTTTGTTTGTTCGTGTGCTTCACCGCAGACAACGTCATCCACGGATATCGGTGTATCATCTTCTGTACGACGTGCTGCAGAATCGATGCTGCGTGCATCGGCCGTCCTGCCGGCCACTTCTTTGCTCGCCCGGAAAGGTTCCTGCTCCCTCTCTCTTGCCACTCGCTGGGAAGGTGGACTATTAACGGCGTGCGGGAATTTTGTGTAGGACTCCTTGGCGCTGCTCAGAGAGTTGGCGGGAAGCGTCAGCTGACCGTCCGGGTTTCGAGGGATTTCCAATTTGGAGTGCCTGCCGGAGAGCGAGTGCAAGACGACACCAGCTAAGGGGTTTCCCGCCCCCTTCTGGGCCTTCTTAAGGAACAACGGGGTGCTACAAGGATTGTCCTCGTGGCCTGTCTCCCGAGTAAGGGGTCCTCTTGATTGCAACACCACAGTGGAACAGGGATCGCATAGTTGATCATTCTTGGAGATTCCTAGCTTGTAGCGATTGACGATGCTTCTGTTTACCGGGGCTAGTTTGGCGATTTCTTTGATGTCAACCAGTTCTCTCCGCATCCTAGTTAGCTCATCCTGGTTGTGTGGAGGAAAAAAAAAACACGAAAGACAATGGAAAGAATGATGTACAGAGAACATTTACCAATTAACAGAAATGTGGGTAAACATGATAATAATTATAAATAACTGGGAGGGGGGATTTAAGATCGAGAAATCATAGTTTTATGCAATGTACCATGCAATTAATGAGAAATGTACAAATGCGACAGAACACGGATCGGATCAAAGGGCGCGCGCGGCCAGACGATTTCGAGATCCTTGAGAGGATCCGCAGTATCCATAATAGTACCACGCACTTACCGATACTTCTCGATTTTCATACGTGAACTCGATCTTGTGCTCGGACGTATCGATGGTGAAGACGAGTGGAGTTTTCCTGCCGCTGTTACTGGCTGTCCCGTCTGACTGTGACTTCTCCGTCTTTATTACTAAAACAATCTGCAAGGAGAGACAGAAAATCAGGAAACAAACAAAAAGAAAACAAAAAATAAAAAGAATATTTTACCCCATCCGATAATCAAATAAACGACTCGTCAAAGGAGTATAACCCTGCGTTAATGAACACAGTGTCCCATAATATGAAACATAGTGTGAACACGTTGAAAACACGATGTGAAATCTCTTCACACTGTTGAATTCGAGCGTTTTAACATTGTGAACGCATTGTGAATCATGAATTGACAGCGTGAATCATCAGTTCACAGTCCGTGAAACAGAAAATTTGTATGTAAACTCTATGTGAAAATCCACGCCCCCAGAGTGAAATCGTCTGCACGCTGTTAACGGTTAAAGGTCCTACTTACCTTTGGGAATAGTAATTTAAAAGATTTTAAAGATATGACATTTAATGCATTTTATTATGTGTAGGTCTGTTGTACCACAAAACATCCTATCATAGAAAATTTCGCGATAAAGCCTAAAATATAAGGAGATATCTGTATCTTTCTCAGTAAACTGTAACTGTAGATGGTTTAATCTGGAAACATTTTTATTATAACCGTTGTTCACATTTTGTGTATTTAACAATATTTAACATTAATTCTGCCAATTCAAATTTTTACAGTGGTTGTTTCTATCCCTAACTCACATTTTAGAACTATTTTAAAGCACTAGTGATGGGTTTTTGTTTCATCTGCAAATGGTAAATTATGCCTTTAAATTCGAGCGTTTTCACATAATCGACTATGTGAACACATTGTGAGCACACTGTGAGACACTGATTTTCCAGCAGGAAATTCAGCGTGCATGTCACTGCAGTTAGTAGGACCTGTGTTTATCACTTGAAAACTTCTGTAATTTCCCTTATAGGCACTAGAAAAAGACAGAAAGGCGCGGATCTTACTGAAAAGGATCGAGCGACTAAAGTATACAAACGCAAGTCATGCTTTCTGAAACATCATACCATTGATCTGTTCACTTTGAAGTTAACCGAAAAAGCCCAAATCTATAAGTGAAGATGCGCTGCTCTACAAAAGCTGAAGAAGCATTTAGGTGGAGGTAAAAGTAATATTAGTGTCATTATTATCACTATTAATATAATTAACCATCATCCTAATTTCTTTTCCTACAGTTATTAATAATTATGATCATGATCCTGATTACAACCGTCACAAAAAGACGAAAGATTTGAACTGAGAGAATGAAGAGATTCAGAAATTCGAACTCTGGAAAATATTTCACCTTTGACACGAAGATAAGGCACGTCATGACCGTGAAGGTGAGATGCACTCGAGAAAAGTCGATGAGAAGAGAGGAGTCCGGCCCAGATACCTCCTCTGGTAGCCTGTTCAGAAATAAACAAATCCCACGATGGGTAAAAGGCACTACCGAATACCGAAATACAGGAAATTATGTTACAGAATAAAACTCAAATTACTATAAGTACTTTTATACTTGGTTCTACAGAAAACCTAAAGTGTAACAATGTGGTTTGTTTGTATGCAAAATACTTTATATTTTCTGCCAGAAATAAAAACAAATCATTAGATTTTCACCAATTTCGTCAATTTTTAAAGCAAGCGAAGAAAGTATATGAATATATGTCTGAAAAAGCTAAAGATTTTCTATCCAATATTAATTGGAATCGTGTTCATATTATTTAGACGTTTTGAAGCTGCCTGACAAATTCTATTATTTGTCTTTATGTATCACATTATGTGCATTTATTTTGTACCTGAGGTTTAGTGAATGAAATTTCTTTATGAAATAAGGCTCGTGTCTCAGAAGGTTCGTTATTCCGAAACACACACATTTCCTACACCTATTATGTTTGTTCATCCGAAAATGAAATCGAGGTTCTTTAATCCGAACATTTGGGGTGTTATTCGAAAGATTCGTTAGTTCGAAAATGAAATAAGGTTGGTTAATGACAAAATGAATGGAAGATGCGTACTAACGAACCTTGTAAATCAAGAATCTTATTTCGTTTTTGGATAAACAAACCTTTGTGGTCATGGTGGTAAATGAACCTTTTTTTTTCAACTTTTCATCTTCGGATTAGCTAGCCTTCAGAAGAACAAACCTTTGTGATAACAACCTAATCTTATTTTCGAATTAACGAACCTTCAATACAGCAACCTTATTAACAGCTTTCGGATTAACGAACTTTTGGAATAAAGAAGTGTAACCGGACAGCATAAAAAAGCAAATATGATTAATGCGATAACCATACACCTCCGCCAACACAAAAAAGGGGAAACCCCCCCCCCCAAAAAAAAAAAAAAAAAAAAAAACCTACAATCTCTCGCTGTCTAGATTTCAAGAAATATCGTTGTTGCAGGTTCTTTATTTCGTTCTTTCGACATTGTTCGATCGAGGCAATTAGGAAGCACACTAATCATCCAAACGGCCTTCCTCCAATCACAGGCTGCTAATGTCGAAATAGATGGAGCTTTGGTTTGAGTAATCTACATGGTCGACTTAGCATGCTGTGAACTGTTAGTCAGTGATGTGATATAATGCCTCATTTAGCATTATTAGTGTGTAGTATTTTGTTTGGAATAATGCGTTTTACGCAATCGAACATGATCACAATAATTCATTTTTTTTTTTTACATGCGACAACATTTTTGTTACTCATTATCACTTGTATTTTGTTAATTTACGTTTTGCAATTATTACAAATATGTTCGTTCTGCTTTTACATTGTATGTGATTTTCTCTGTTTATTTGATGAAAATGAAAATTCTAAACTTGAACATGATCTTAAAAAGGAACAAGTGTCTTGCTCCATATTGAAAAGGGTAAAGGGTGAAGTAACTGGCCGATAAATAAAACACTACACATTTTTGTCATTTCTTATCGCATGTATCAGGATGTCTGGTAAGCGATGATATGGTATCTTTCCTGAGCTATATCACTTTCCCTCCCCGTTTGCAATATTTACCATGAAGTTATCATAGCTCCATGGTAATAAATGGCTCTTCCAGATGATTTTCCAGCATTGCTAGGTACCCAGAGACATCAACACTGAGGAAATAGATAAAGGACCTGGGCGCATTACTTCCTGTATGAAATATTCACACATTTTCACCACTGGTGGTAAAGCAGCGTACTCTTGAATCTTATTCACCCTTTAAAAAGAAATAAAAACACCATCTTATCTTTCCGATGATTTGATAGTAGTTGCAGGCACAATCGCAATATCTTGGACTGTCACTCGAAAATCGGTAGAACATTTTTACGTGATTGGTCATATGAGGGTAAGTACTGATTTCTTATATAGATCTCCAATGCACATCCCCACGCACACACAGTTACTCACAGTATGTTCGTATTAGCTATACATATCTCTGAATTATGTACAACATTCATACATGGTAATATGTAATAACTCGTGCGTGGTATCCAAGTATAGAGCATTTTTCAACTTCAGTTCTAGAATTTGAAAGGGGGGGGGGGTGGGCTTTTCTGCTTAAACCTGAAGTTCACCGGTTTTGAAGACAGACTGGAAATTATTTTCATCCGTAACATTAGAAAATATAGACCTACAAGTTGTTTGTTTTTCTCTGAAACAATAATTCCTCATGATTGTGCGGATGTTGATATTTAGCATTTCTTTTGAGGCTAGTATTCTCTTTATCAAAGCGAACCTCCTTTGAAATACAATTTAGCTTCATTTGGTAGAGGAAAGTAATGACATTTCGTACTCCTTTGTGCAATATGGCCCCGTATACTACGACGAAACAATATCTTACAAAAGCAGCTGCTGTGCAAAGAAACAAAAACTCTCGAATTTTAACAGAAATAGCTACTAAATCTGCAACTTTCAATATATCTCTATCCACAGGTAAGGTTAACAACGATGCAGATTCGTGACCATCGTGGTGCAAAAAAAAAGATGATGATTTTGTAGCAAGTTTTTCCTACACATAATTACCTTTGGCAGGATCACAGTATTGTCATACTGCCCTCTTGCGATATAAAGCATTCAAACAACATCAAACTATACCAGCTTTGACTTCGCTTATCATATTATGTGATGATGTCGTCCCACTTTTCCTTTCCCTATACCGATCCACATTATTTGCGTTACTCTGACTTTAGTGAGCAACAGTGACTTTGCGTAGAATGCGGAATAAATCAGCCTCTCAGATACTATTGTCTGTCACGCCGTCGCGTCGATGCATAACTATTTCAAGTTCTTCCATTCATCTTTCTCCAGTATAATAATCTCCGCGTTTCATTATGGACGAATAGAAGGATTGATAAATGAATTGGTGAATAATGCATTATTTCCTGTTACTCTATCTCTGTCTTTACGTATTCATCTACTCTGCTGTTGGTATATTATTCAGCAACTTTTCTCTTTATTCAATATCAACGGTCGTATAAAACATGAAATATTCCTACCATCAATAGGTTATACAATCCAAAATTCTAATAAGTTGAGTTTATCCTGACGTCTTAATTGCTTCATCTTACAGACAGGCAGACGAGACGGTTTTATGGCATTAATACAACCCAGCGATTGTTGACTTTTTGCATAAAAGGGAAGCAATATAACCGAGATTCTGTTTACGTTCTTAAGACTGGTCGAGTAAAATCAAACAAAATGGTAGGCGTTCATCGAAATTGATGGTAAAATGAGACAGTTATTGCATTCTTTAGATTTATCGCGTCCTTATTAGAGTGAAATCTAGTGCGCCATTAAGAGGAAGCGATAATAGCATGGCCTTTCAAATTTCCCAGTGAGCTAATCAAATATTCTCTCTTGAGGTCATTTTTTTTTTCATATGAGATAAGTTCTGCAGTTTTGTGCATTGTTATTAAACAATAAGATTACCTTGCCTGGTGTTTTAATGATTATTTTGTATTTCATAGAAGCCTAAATCAACCTAGACCTACTACTCGAAATTCACATAAATTTTATTTGCCTTTTTTTTTTTGGATACAAAGATTCTGTTATTTAGAAATAAATACCATATTTTGGGTTCTAATTTCAACCTGTTAATGACAGCATAAGTACAAATGTTATTGTCATCATAATACCTTATCGGCGATAATTTGTATCAGCCAAGATGTCACTATCTTATAATAGCCCTAACTTCACAGGGATGATCGCAATATGAATAAATGAATGCATCTTTACATCAACGTTCATTGAAGTCAATGTCATATAACTGGTATCTTACTCTCATTGAAGGATCTGACAGAGCAGAGGGGAAAACGTTGTCTTAAATCAACCTTGATATGTATCTCTAGGCTTATGGGAAAACTTGAATCTCAATTATATTAAGCAAGGAAATTTAGGCACCCTTCTAAAACATCCGTCGGACCGAATTACTGCATAGGCCTACATGATAATATTGTAGAGTACACATATCAATGAAACAACCTCCTCCAATATAAATTGGAGGAAGATTGAAAAAAAGAAGTTAAGGATTAATGTGAACATGGCACGAAACGTACCACGTGCACTTTTGAAATGTTGGTTAAACATGTTGATTTACGTGGATGCCAAACATTGATCATGGTGCAGAACATCTGTGGGTTTCTCAGATTTGTTTTTATATATTTTAATCCTCACGTCTCTATGGAAACCTGTTTACTTGTGTGAAGTCTTTCCAAAGATGTCTGAAAATTTCAACCGACATTTATGAATGACGTCACCGTTGCGCACACACACTCACACAAACTGGATGATCGCGCCGAATATGTTGATGAGCGTTTCGTTGTAGATGGAGACGCTGATAAACCTGGACTCGTTAAAGGATGAGGGCGCTTTCCTCACCTTGATGCACAGATATATGCCCCAGCCTAGTAGTAAAAATTCGCCTGGAGATGAAACGAGGGAATTTTACAATAAAGAACAAACAAACAAAAGATCTAACAAAATAAAATATTGAAGTCGCTTATAGCATTCCAGCAAAATAGAGAAAAAAAAAATCAACTTGACAGAATGTCAATGCAGTTTCATGAAAACCACACATCAATGTCACTCGAACACTAGTTTCCATGAATATGATAAAGTCGTTATGTCGTGACGGGGAGGTTCAGAGGGAAAACAAAATCTTGTCTGGGCATGCGCAGAATCACGTATCAGACGCGATCTATCAAATAGCTCGCGCGCCTCAGTTTTCACTATTTGTTCTGTGCTATTTTTACGTCCGCTCAGTTCACGACGTAGAGAGCTACTTGATGCATCGATTATAATTATAGGGGCGCCATTCTATTTTTTATACGTTGCATCTCGGCGTATTAAATGTAAAGCTACTTTTCAGCACGACTCAAGGAAGAGGAGAACGTCCAACGCACTCGTCGTCTCAAACGTCCGCGCCGCAAACCTAAAACTCTCTGATATCCGATGCCGACGGAGAATCTGCAACCTGTTTATCCTTGTCTATTCTGTTAGATTGCACATTAATCAAATGGCCCTTCCTTAAAAGAGCATTTGTGTAAGAGATATCCCATACAGAATTAGTCAATGATATTCAGATATTTTTTCTTTAAAATGCAGAAATTATAATAATTCATGCAATTTTATCCTTTTAATGCATTATTGCTAATCAAAAACAAGAACGGTAATGCGTTAATGTGCTCGTTCTCTGTTGTCTAGTTGCAGAGTACCCGCGATCTCCATCTCCCCTGCCAATATTAAAAATGTAAACAATAGTGTAAAAGTGCAAGCGCGTCAGGGAATGCGTGCATAATGTTCATTACGTGTGGTTTGCTTGTGCTAATATGGGTCGGTACATAAACACAGCAGGAGCAAATTGGTTCGTTTATTTGATTCACTTCCCCTAAAAAGACCAATCGTCAATTCTCCTCAAATTTCGTAAGGTTGGAATCTGGGATGCTGGTGGAATCATCTTTGACCATTTTTTTTTTTTTTGTTACAAAGTCATCCACCGCTTTTATCTGGTTTTGCCTTCAGGCTTGTCAACAGCAATTCAACATCCGTCAAAACAGACCACGACTGACAGAAGATAATTTGAGCCTTCAGGCTTACAACACACCATTCGCTAAGAGAAACCACTGACTTTAAATAATTTGAATAGTCGACAAATGCTGAAATTTATGTAAATATTCCATACAAGACTAAAATGAAAGAGAAATTTTATAGATGTAGTAAATCACATGTATACAGTACGAAAAGTAAAGGCATTCATTCATCATTCGGTAATTATTATCAATAACATCATCATCATAATCATAATCATCATCAAAATCATCTTCAATAATTATACTGAAGAGAGAACAGAGGTAAGATTAAAAAAATGTGGAAATGGAAGGGGAGACATAACGACAAAAATGAACACATAAGAAAAAAATAAACAAGGTTACAAGGGAAATAAAAATTTTCGATGGCAAAGGTGACTTTTTTTGTTTGTTTTGACATATTGACTTATTCAGAAATGCTGCTTTGATACAGAAACCATGTGTGTGTGTGTGTGTGTGTGTGTGTGAGTGTGTGTGTGTGTGTGTGTGTGTGTGTGCTGAATATCCACTCTGCGTCGCAACCCAGTTATGCTGCATTTAGGAAATGGTGCCAGCACGCCAGCCAAATTGCCCATTGAAGTGTTACAAATATGTCAATTAACTGAAATGTGACTGTGCCTATATAGTGAAGTAGGAACATTTCTGAAATGAGCTTTCGCTGCTCAGGAAAGTAAACGTTTCAAAAGCGCTCATTATTATACGTACTCATATGCAGGATGAGTCAGTTAAAAAAAAAGTCCCATCATTTTGAAGTTGTCTTGTTTGAAGTATGAACATTTGATCATGGGCACTGATGGGTTTCATGATATGTCTTGGTAGAATTATCCTTCCAGTGTTTCTAGTGCCCTTTTCGTTTGGATCTTTGCATGCTTGATTGAATATTAAACGGACAATCTTTAAGATTGTGAAATGCAACCAGTTAACGTAATACAAATTTTATGTAGAAAATTTTTTTTTTTTTTTTTTTTGGGGGGGGGGATTTTTTCGATTGACTTACCCCCTTGCCCGACGTAGTCCCACGTACTACGTGAACATTCGTAGAATTTCAGTCGATCTTCCTTGTACCCCAGTGTGGGTGTTGATGGATCCAGAAACGTCCAGGCGGAGAGATAGACGGCACACACAGCGAGCAGAATACCGATGCGCGCGTACAGATTGTTGTCCGTGATGCGGACGGGCTTGGCGCTGCGCACAGTGAAGACTTTTGTGATTCTGCAATCGTCGCAAACACATCGAAAAAAGAACAATGTAACAAAAAGCAAAAACAAACAAACAACAACTTACTTAGCCATCGACATGCACATACCAGGGTACTTCAAATTTGCTCAACGCTCATTCTAAGGTATTGTATATGAAATACCGTCAATCCTACAATACTAAGTGGAACTCACAAAAATAATAAAAAAACAAACACACATTTTAAGCTGATGTTCCAAACCATTCTCCTTGTCTCCTTAATTTCTATTGTTTTTACTATTATGAGTAGAATTCCTCCTAGTTTACAACTGTTTCAGTCCCAAGAGATTTGACTTATTCAAGCCTAACTGTATTCTAAAGAACAAATTGGTATAAGGAAGATACAAGCACATGAAATGGAATTGTTAACACTTTATTTTTACAGCTGTGACGCATTCGGAGTTTTATCTTGCTTTCAGGAATGCCAAATAAACAGCAGTGCATTCGATACGACGTATACCTAGCACTATGCTGTCATTGCGGGATTTCATTCTTAATTGATTTATTTGAGGATATAGATTCTTACCTCTTTTTACAATCACAGTACCGTGTGAGTTGGAAAATAATCAATAAAAAAAAAGTTACATTGGACAGGAATGGACCTGCACAACTCAAATGACAAACAGCGCGGACAAGAAAATACGACATCAAAGCATAGCAACGATTTCTCAAGATCTGTTAATTACGCCCATTTTGGTACCTATCGGATTTCATTCCTTCTGATCGGCAGACAATGGCAGATGTAATCAAAGAGAATGGGACACGATTAGCGACGTGTGTACATTGTAACCATACGCTTTAGTAATAAGTACGAGGTTTGGTGAGGTATAAATTTTCTATGAACTTTGCACTAGCAAGCTGCCAATATTACTTAGTTTCCTCTCACTGAATGTTACTGGAATACGACTGCACATGAGGTCGTCGGGAGTATTACGCTTTCGCATCAAATAGAACCAACAATTCAAGTCCGTCGCAGAATCGAAACACAATGGTCAGAAGAATACGATCATGCCCCAAACTAGCTTTCTTTTTGTTTAATCACACGAAACATTCGACGTCAAGCGCGCTCGTTGCCATGGTGACGGCCGAAGTGGCGGGCATTGATTGCCTCACCTCCACGTCTTGTAGAGTAGGGCACCGTAAGCGAGACAGAAGCCGATGTAGCGACACCAGTTCAGAACCTGACAGGTAATGATGTTGAGGCTTAGAACCACCGCTACAATCGTCTGAAAAATACAAAGTCTTTAATTGTCAACGGTTCATGCCATTCATTTTCGGGTACACACAGTAATATATAGAGGGGAGACATTCTTTTTGTTCCATGTTTTGTGTGCTTCTTTCAGTGTTAGCTACAAATTGACTGAAGATATAAAATATTCTTGAGTTGTGGGTTAGGGTTGTTTTCCTCATCAATCTTGATTTGTATACCACAAATAGTCTCTAAAAACAAAACTCGTACAGCCATAGGTAACATCTCTGTAGAGACACACAATTTTTTCCTACCATTTTTGTTTAATTTCTGTCAAAAAAGAAAAGTAGATTTATTGCTGTAACAATTAACGTCATCACAAACGTGCCATAAATGAATTTGAAAGCTACAACGTGAAATTAATAAGTCTGAAAATATTCAAAACAGATTGTGTTTTCTCGGAATGTTATTATCTTTGAGTCAAAGATGACTCCGATAGTAACGGTAATAAAACTCGATGAATAGTGATGAGAATAATGTCAGTAAAGGTGATGATGATTGCCATTGTAATTGCAGTATGAAATTCATAATAATCACTCCAACAATAAATATGATACTAGCAAACATTTAAGATATTTCATTGAAAATAAACGAAATGCAAGAGAAGGGAATAAAATAATTAGGCTACTGAACGTCGTATTTATATTGAAAATGCATGGTAACACTGCGATTGTCATTGCGGTAGTGACTGTTCGGTACCAATCATTTTTCATTTTAGAAGCATACTTCATACTTCATTGCTGCACAGCCTGCAAAGCCACTAATATTCATACTGCCGCTGCTATTGCTGCAATATTCAAATGACTATAGTGCGGTGCGAGAGAAATACAAAACATGGCTCGAAAAATGAAATTCAGCGGGGAAATTTTTAATCAAGTTACAAATGCATTGGGTTGACTTCGGTGGGAAGTAACATTTCGCAATTTAGAGCATGCAATGTCTTTATTGGGCGCTCGTCAAACACGCTGACCGGCGAAACTAAATAAAGAACAAGAAACGTCTGACAAACGTCAGTAAAATTTTGCAAACGAAGAGTGCCATATCAAGCAGGGTGATGCTCAATGCTCCGAAAGTTCGTTATTCCAGAACAGACAAATTGCATTTTTTTTTTACCTACATGTTTGTTAGTCCGACATTGAAATAGGGTTGAATTCGGAGTTATTCCGAACGTACAAGGTTCGAGCAACAGGGTTCAAACAAACAAACAAACAAACAAACAAACAAACAAACAAACAAACAAACAAACAAACATAACCGGTGTGTAATTCGGACGTAACGAACCTACGGAACTAATTGACGAGCCTTCGGTATATCGCATCTTTTTCCACTTTCGGATTAACGAACATTAGGTCTAACGAAGCAAATTCATGTGTGTGACGTTAACCTTTTCTGTGCCGATGTGTCAAATGTGCACAAATTTAATACACAAATTCCTTGGTAGGAAATTGATGTGGCTCGCAGAGGTTTAATGGAGCTGTTTTTGTCCATTACCTGACAGTAGCAAATTCCGGTACCCACAAGGATAACGTAGAGTAATCCGGGACTGGCTGCTTTGAAAACCTGGAAGACATGAACGCAATGAAAAGATGGAGACACTATTAATCAGGTGCAGGGGAAGGCAAAGGGGTTGTAAAGGGATGATATAGTTTTGGGTGAAGTGAGGATTCGTATTTTGAAATTTTGCGAGATAATTAGAAACTAACTACGACATATGAAAGAGCATACACTTCTAAGAGGAAGTGAAAATTTATTTGATGAAAATCGGTTGGGTCCCCCCTTTTATCAGGACCTCTTTGTTTTTGGATTTATCAATAATTTGAAAACTAGTTTTCATCAAATGACGTTTGAATTGCTCTTAGAAGTGTATGCTCTTTGATATGTTATAAGAGATTTCTCACTATCTCAGAAAAAGTTGTTAACCTGAAGCTCCATCTCAACCAAAACTATATCAGCCCTTTAAGGCATAGTGTAGGGAGGTGGGGGGAGGGGTGACTGCGGAAAATGTTACAAGGCAGACGCTTGCCCTGGTACTTTGCATACCTGTCAGTAGTTACGTTCAGACGATGATCCGTAACTTCGAGGGCAAGCTAACTTCGAGGACAAGCTTGAAGTTCAGTATGGATTGCCAAGTGTCTCATGGTCTTTTTCGTCACGAAGTGACAATACCTTGACGAAACTGTTTTTTTTTTTTTCATTGATAATAGGCAGCGTCAATATTGTCAAAAAAATGTCAATTCCCTGACAAAATTGGTGTTTCGTCGACAAAACTGTCGTTTCGTGACGAAAGAGGCCATACGACTCTGTGTCCCATTCTGGTCTACAAGCTTACACTCGAAGTATAAGCCGTCACCGTCTGAACATAACTAATGCAGCTTTGTTTAGATTCTGCTGCCGACAGGCTAATATCTTTATTCTTGATTTTCACTCCGAATGAGTGTATGTGTGTGTGTGTGTGTGTGTGTGTGTGTGGGTGCGTGTGTGGTGTGTGTTTCCTATCTGCCTGGACACAACCTCGTATTCCTTCTCGTTGATGGCGTCCAAAGAGCAACCGTGTCTGAACATGTTTTCTTGGAAACGTTATTTTCATGCACCTGCAGCAATTACTAACCTTCGAATGAATAATCGCTAGCCGTATTTTCAACAACAACAAAAAAATCATCTTTCCTTGTTTTCGTTTACTTCATTATACAAGAAGTGGGGATATGCAATGGCTGGAACAGATAAATGAAGGATGACAATAAAATGTTGTGTTTTTTTTTTCTCATGTAATCATGTTTCTTTCCGAAATACGTGATGCCATACTGTCTTTTCTTTTATGTCTCTATTTTATTTCCACTGGCCTTTTAAGTGTAACCCTCCAAACCGCACTGTGATGCATGTGATGCACTTCAATGGGGCGTCGAGTTCACGGGCAAAGTCACGTGACGATGACGTCAATATCAAAGCTATGATATCACATGAACCT
The DNA here is from genome assembly GCA_033980235.1 of Diadema setosum. Taxonomy (NCBI): domain Eukaryota; kingdom Metazoa; phylum Echinodermata; class Echinoidea; order Diadematoida; family Diadematidae; genus Diadema; species Diadema setosum. The sequence continues at coordinate 7,142,172 of CM067066.1, forward strand.
TCTAATATGTGTGCATGCACGAATGTGTGTGTGTGTTTGTGAGCGTGTGCTCTGTGTGTGTTGGGGGGGGGGATGTGTGCGTGTGCGCGTGCTGTGAGTGTGTGTATATATGTGTGTGTGTGTGTGTGTGTGCGTGTGTGTGTGTGTGTGTGTGTGTGTATTTGTTTCACCTGCTCACCCTGTTCTCTCTCAGCCGGTATGTGTAAAAGGCCAAGATAAGGAGCATGACCATCCCAAGAGTGTTGACGGCGAGCAGACTCCACCGGAGGACGACGTTCGGCTCGGCAAAGCATGGACTAGCATCCACGCAGTCCTCGCACCCATCCGGGCAGGGCAAACAATCGAATGCACTGCATTCGACGAGAAAGAGATTAAACAAATATTAGCTTGCACTCAAGACAAAAAGGAAATCATGAGTCAAAATAATGTGTTTATTTCACAATGAATTGGTTGTATGATGTGATTATGTGCGTTCATTGGCAAACCTAACTATGACCAAACGTAAACCTTGATGAGCATGATTAGTAGGGCAAGTTGAAACAAGATGGAAAAATGTGTGAGAACATACATGCCATGTGCGTGTGAATGTCACTGTGCGTATAATGTGTGTGTTTTTTTAATAAAAAGAATAATAAGTGAAACTACTGGGCACAGCTCATTTGGCATAGCACATTACAGGCAAGAGTAAAAATGAGCAGAGCTGAAAACTACCGAAGATGTTTGTTGCTGTTGTTGTTGTTGTTGGTAGGTTTGGTTTTATTTCTTCCTTTTTCCCCAAATCACACATAAAAAAGAATGTATGTATTTAGAAATTAACATTATACGACGCATAAGCTAGCATACAGTCTTACAAATTAATTCAAGTATCCATATACATTCACTATGAACATGAGAGTATTCGATGTATGAGAGGGTGCTGTTCGTTATTCCGAAGGTTCGATATTCCGAAGGTTCGTTATTCCGAAGGTTCGTTAATCCGAAACACACAAATTCCCTATAACTAAAGGTTCGTTAATCCGAAAATGAAAAAGGGTTTGTTAATCCGAACATTTGTGGCGTTATTCCGAAGGTTCGTTATTCCGAAGATTTTTTGTTCATCAGAAAATGAAATTCGGAAAAATGAACCTTCGGAATAACGAATCTTCGGACTGAAGAGCCTTAAGAATAACGAACCTTCGGAATAATGAGATGTAACCGTATGAGACGTACATCATAATATCACACACACACACACCAAAAATTGCTCAGAAGAAAATCGTGGAATTAACAGTTGTAAATTATCTAAATGATGATTGATTATTCATTCAGATTATGTCATGTCGTTACAATAAACGAATTTTAGAAGAAGAAAAAAAACATAAAAGAGGGGGATTTGAATAAATTGATTTTAGAATTGAGCATTTTTAGACATTAAAAGCAGGAGACCGCGGTCATAAGCAGCAGCTTGACATGGATCGAAGCCTCGGGGTAAAATTCGAAACTTAAATTCGATTTACATAACTGTATAACGGACGTGCAAAATAGAATCATTAATCAAATCCAAAATATCGCAGTAATTTGTGAGGTCAAAAAGAATAGAGGGAAAATTCAAAGTAGGCAAATAGGCAAATAGGTATTCTTTACTATGATACTGTGCTGAGGTGAGTGCTGTGCTGTGCTGTGCTGTGCTGTGTATGCTATGAAATACAATAATTCAACGTTTGGGCATATGTAATACATAATTGGGTTTATTTTTTAGTGTATTTATGAGTCATGTGTATGTCATGTGTATGTTACATATTTCTGTTTGCAATATCAATTAATTTTAGTATAATCATAAATGTAATAAAAACTCATGCAGCAAATTACTAAACTCCTAATGTTCCCCGTATAAGCTGTTTATGAATTAACATGAAAACCCCAAAATTTCTTATCACTCGTACATTATCATATTTCGATAAAAGATATTTTTCATAAGTGGCTTAAAAGAATATAATTTAGTGGTTGCCTTTATTTGCTCAGGGAGATTATTCCAAACGTCTGGTCTATGGTGTCTAATTGACTTGAGGGCTTCATTAGCTTGGGATTGTGAAGGTGATAATCTTTGGAATGTCGAGTTGGGTATAAGCGTGGACGCTGGAGTTCACAGTGAATAGGTTGTGGAACGAGGAAGGGAGGGTTTTGGATGTGTATTTATACATGAATATTGCGCATTGTAATGTATGAATATTGTTTATTTTCAGGGTTTTCAATTTGGAAGATAATGGTTCAGAGTTTGCAAGATAATGTGAGTTGGTGCAAATGCGGAGTGCTCTTTTTTTTTTTTTTTTTTGGAGAAGGTGAACTGATTGAATTTTTATCTTGTTAGAATATGCCCATACCATATTGCAGTATATGTGATGTATGGTCAAATCAGTGCATTATATGATATAAAAAGAGACTTTTCTATCAAAATATCTTTCAGTTTGAACAATATACCTATATTTCTCGATATAATACTACTTGTATTGTTTACATGTTCATTCCAGGTAAGATTAGCATCAATAATTACACTAGGGAATTTGGTAGACTTTTTCTTTCTACAAGGGGTAACTCATCAATATATAGATTACATTCACTATCAGAAGCATGAGCATTTTTTGAAATATATAAAATTAGTTTTATCAATGTTTAAAGATAATTTATTGCATTTGAATCAAGAAGAAACTTGACATAATTCAAAACTAAGTGTGCGGATAAGTGTCTGTGGATCTTTATGTGAATAAAATATGTTTGCATCATCTGCAAACAAAATGTAAGACAAAAATTGGTGAAGCATTGGTTATATCATTAACATAGATAAGAAATAAAAGAGGGCTTAAGATACACCCTTGTGGTACTCCACAATTGATTTTTAATCTCCTGGGTGCGCCTGGAGGAACATGAATCAAAATCAACACATTGCTCACCGTTAGATAACTAATCGGTGAACATAACAAGGGTATTCCTCGAACGCCATAATGTTTTCATTTTCGAATAAGAATTTCGTGATTAATAGTATCAAATGCCTTACTCGGGTCCATGAAAATTCCAATGATATGTTCCATATTAATAAAAGCTTCAATTATTTTGTCACAAAATTGAGTAATGGCGTAATCTGTAGAATGATTTTCCTAAATCCGAATTGATTCGGAATAAGAATTTTCATTTAAAAAAGAAAATAATTTTTATAAAAAATTTTCTCTAATTTCTTTTTTTTTATATTCTGGGGAGAAGTGATATTGAGCGACATTTTTTTTTTTTAGATGTGTTTGGTCTTCTTCTTTATGGATGGGAATCACTTTTGCGATTTTCAGTGAGTTTGGGCAGCAGCCTGAATTGGTGAATATGTGTACTAGTGGGGGTGCGATGAAATGAATAATCTGTCTCAGGAGATAAACACTTGAACCATCGTAACCCGAAGACTTGCTGCATTTGAGATCTTTTACGATGGTAACTATTTCATGGCATGAAGTTGGTGAGAAAAAACGAGAAATACCAAGTGATTCAGAAAAATACTGCATAAAATTACTATCGGTTACATTTATGGAAGATGCTAAATTTGATCCTATATTAATAAAATGCTCATTAAAAGAATTGGCAATAACATTTGGGTCCGTAATCCATTTTCAATGATTTTAGAACAGGTGGTTTTTTTTTTATTTCCCAAAAGATCCCTAATTACCTTCCAAACTGAGGTTGTGGATCCTCGAGGATTCAATATTTTTTGAATAATGACATTTTCGTGACTATCGTATGATATTAACAGTTCTGTACTTTTTATATCTATCAAAATCAACATCTAAACGCGTGTGTAACGCTTTCCTGTATAAATTATTGCGTGTTTTTATCGATAACAAAATACCCTTGGTAATCCATGGTCTGCGAGGCTTTCTCCTACCTTTTTTTTTTTTCATTCGTACAAGGGGTATATTCTTGTTATATATAAAAAAGAAGCTTATTTATGAATAGTTCGTACGAGCTGTTGACATCGGATTCACCGAAAACATCACCCCAAGACTCAACTGCCAAATCAACAATTAATCTATCAATGTTTTGCTGTGTTTCTCTTCTGATATATTCACGTTTGTGTTTATTTCTGATACAATCAATCTTCCGAGAAATAACAAAAATAGGGAGATGGTCAAAACATAAAATTAAAATAAAACATTAACATAAAAGTTTTCTGACTCACAGACATTGGAAAATACATTATCTATAACTATATAAGAGTTTCGGAGTTGTTAACTATTCTGGTTGCTTTATTGATGTGAGGATGAAGACTATACGGGGACAATGTATTCAATAACTTATAACTGTTATTATCTAATTTAGAGGGTAAAATATGAATATTATAATCACCCATAAGATGAATATATTTATTTTCACGTGCCAATTTATTGAGAATATACTCTAATTTTTCTAAAAACAAATCTATTGAGCTGTTAGGGGGTCTATAAACCACTCCGATAATCATATTTTTGAGGTACTACTTGTAAGCTCTACAAATATATTTTCAGTTCCTTCAATGTATATATAATTTCTGTTTTTAAAGGCGAGAGAATCATGAACATATGAGGCGATACCTCCTCGTCTGAGTCTGCGATCATTTCTTAAAATTTTATAATTATCGATATCAAATACGGGGGCAGAGTTTTTATGTAGCCAAGTTTCGAAATTTTGATTCATACTTCTAGCATTGAAATGAAACAGACTGAAGTGATATTTTACACTTTCAGTCCTAACACTCCGTTCAACTGAATCATTATAATGAAAATGAAAATTATTATCATTATCAATCTTGAATATTTCCTCAAATTCTTCAACCGTATAATAATCAGAATGATATACAGCTATATCTCTGTCGATATCAGATCCACTATCAATAGTTAATGAAATTCTTTTTTTCTTAAGTAATGAGTTAGGGTCTGTAAGTAAAGGCTGCTGCACGAGTTCGTGGTTGACAAAACGTGAGTACCTGTAGTATCGGTGTTTGGCCGGGAGATTGCGGGTGCAGTGAACGAAAATAATAAGTGCGCAAATAGTTGCTGAGGAAAGGAACTGAATAATGACATACATTTCATGCATACACGTTGCACGTGTGGGCTGATCTGGTATCCGATCATCGACCGATTGGTGGGATAGGGTGGGGGGGGGGTTAAGACAGGGAACAGAAAATTACAGTGGGAGAAATGAGCAATAGAAAACAACAACAACAACAACAACAACAACAACAGCAAACAAGTGCCTGATTGTACAAACCATTGATTAAAATAGTTCGAGTATACTGTAGATGACATGCATTTTTTGTAAGGTAATTACATTATCGGGGGGGGGGGGGGGGACATGAGCGGTCCCTACAGCCACTTCACTTCGCTATGATTGCTCTTTCGCGTTATTAACTTTGTCTCCACGTCTTTCGTGTGTATGTCATGTGTTTATGTGTATGTATGTATGTATGTATGTATGTATGTTATGTGGTGTGTGGGAGGGTGTGTGTGTCTGTGTTTGTGTCTGTGTGTGTGTGTGTGTGTAAGTGGGTGTGAGAGCGTTCAGGCTGGAAAAATCATGGAACCCAGCTCAAGGCCATCCACGGCTCTTAATGACTTTCTGCTTGATTACCCGTATTTACGTTAATGGTGATTAAACCAGGGAAACACATCCCTGATTAAACCCTCGAGAAAATTCTCGCCATGACGGATTTCAGGACAACTGGTGACATCGAATATAGACACCTTCACTACCGATCAGTTCATCCATCAGCGATTAGTTACGTAACATCTCATTTACATTTATTCATTACGGACAAGTACCGTACGAAAAACTTGCATCTGGTCATAACGGTAAAACGCTTTCTTCGATACAAAGATGGATAATGATTGACGTAATACAATGTTGCAGATGTTTCACTGTAAAGAAATGGCACATATACTCTTAAAGGCATAATTTACCATTTGCAGATGAAACAAAAACCCACTATTAGTTCTTTAAAGTAATTCTAAAATGTGAGTGAGGGAGAGAAATAACCACTGTAAAAATTTGAATCCATATTATGAATGTTAAGTGTTGCTAAGTACACAAAAGGTGAACAAGCGCGCCGGAACACTTCTGGTTTTTTTTTTTTTTTTTTTTGGGGGGGGGGGGGGGCAAAATCTCAACGGGGGCACATTATGTGGCGATGTGAGATCCTCGGCGCGGTAGCGAAGCGAGTGAGCGGGGGGGGGGGTGGAAAGGGGGATACCCCCCCCCCCCCCTGTAGGGAGCTTTTGTAAAACAGGGTACAAAAGTCGCGTTTATATACCATTTAAAAGCAAATTTCTAAGGAATTAAACATAGTGAAAAATAATCAGTGCGAAGGACTATGATTATTACATACGGCCGAGTACATAATAATGTGATTGTGTGAGATCCTCGGCGAGGGAGCGAAGCGACCGAGCGGGGGGAGGGTGTGGGAGGGGGGATACCCCCTCCCACGGTAGGGACTTTTTGTAAAAACAGGGTATAAAAGTCGCGTTTATAGAGAATTTAAAGCAAATTCTAGGGAAATAACATATTATTGAAAACATCAGTTGGAAGGACTATGATCATAACATATACGGGAGTACATTAATAATGTGATGGTGCGAGATCCTCGGCGAGGGAGCGAAGCGACCGAGCTGGGGGAGGATGTGGGAGGGGGATACCCCCTCCCACGGTAGGGACTTTTTGTAAAAACAGAGTATAAAAGTCGCGTTTATAGAACATTTAAAAGCAAATTTCTAGGGAATTAACATATTGAAAAAATCAGTTGAAAGGACTATGATCTTAACATACGGGGTTATATTATGTGATGGTGTGAGATCCTCGTCGAGGGAGCGAAGCGACCGAGCGGGGGAGGGTGTGGGAGGGGGATACCCCCTCCCACGGTAGGGACTTTTTGTAGAAAAAAAAGAGTATAAAAGTCTCTTTTATAGAGCATTTTAAATTAAATTTCTGAGGAATTAAACATAGTAAAAGAAATCACTGCGAAGGACTATGATAATAACTTATGAAAACTTTTCATTTTACTATAAGTACGGGCAGAACGAGCGAGCCACTTTTACTTTGCAATTTATCTGAAATGCACTCATTAAAAGCTTAAACGTGATCGCATCGTTCGAACAATAAAAAATTTCTTATACTGCCAGAAAGCAAAGAAGAAAATGAAATGTGTGTAAGGTTTACTAAAGGTATGTTTCAGCGGGCACACTCGAGGACACGAGGCTACCATCTATACACTAAATTTACTCATAAGTTACTAAAGTGTATAGATACAATAATGTATGTTGTTAGTGTATTATAATCTTCGCCCCGTTAGGGGCGAAAATTTTTGCATTTTCAGTTATGAAATTGCAACATTTAGACAAGAAATATGCCTTTATTGTTCATTTTGGTCTTTAAATCAGTGATTAATTATTTGTTACAGGGGGCACTTGGGGGGGGGGGGGCAAAAACTCGTTTTGCTCCCCCCCCCCAATATTTTTTTTTTTTTTTTTTGGGGGGGGGGGGGGGGGCAAGTGCCACCCCTGCCCCCCCCCCCCCCCCCTCCCCCCGCTTCCGGCGCCCTTGAAGGTGAACAATAGTTATAATTAAAATGTTTCCAGACTAAACCGTCTACAGTTATAGTTTAATGAGAAAAATACTGATATCTCCTTATATTTTAGGCTTTATTGTGAAAATTTTATATGGTAGGATATTTTGTGATACAACAGACCTATGCATCACAAGTGATATCTTGAACATTTTTTACATCACTGCTCCCAAAGGTAAACAGGACCTTTAAGGGAACAGTGATTTAAATTCATGTTAGAGTTATCACATTTGATGTATGTGTGTGGGTCAGTTGTAACACAAATCACCCTACAATATAGACATTTCGCAGTAAAGCCTAAATACAATGATATATCATTATTTTTCTCAGTAAACCGTAACTGTAGAATTATTCTAGAAACAATTTTATTAAAACTATTGTCGATATTTTGTATATTGAACAATACTTTGCATTGATCATACTGATTTACATTATCACATTGTTGTTTCTATCCCTAACTCACATTTTAGAACTATTTTGAAAGACTAAACCTGAGTTTTTGTGTCATCTGCATATGGTAAATAATGCCTAAAAGAAAAAAAAAAAGGCACTATGTTTCAGAATGCGATGAAGAATTAGATATTACAGAGAGAATATGTTATGAAAGATGATTACGTGTCAGTGGTAAAAGGATTTTACATTTTTTTTTTTTTTAATATAAGGATGAGCATTTTACAAGCATTGCAATTCAGACGGTCCCTTTAGTTTTTGGGGAAAAGTTTATTCCCCCCCCCCCCCTTGGGTCGGGCTTATATCGGCCTTGTATAAACAATGATTTAAATTCCTTAGAATGTATCGTTACATTTTCCTTCTTTAATTTAAAGCTCAATTGAAAATCAAATAAAGTTGACTTGAATATGTATCTGATTTTCTTCTGTGTGTGTGTTTGTGTGTGTGTGTGTGTGTGTGTGTTATTAAGCGCTATCACATGGTATCCGTACACGCAGTATAATTCCTCATGTCATTTGACGAGATGATCTTGGAACCACAGGCCACTCATTTTTGTGTTTTTTTTTCACTCGATGGAAATTCCAAGGTAAGATGGATTTAGAGCAAGATGGAGGAGACATCTACACAATGACTGTGTCGTGAATCACATGCCCGCGATTGTCATTATTTTACGTCCTCATTTGTCCTGTCGGGTCTTTTATTCTTTCTTCTCTCTCTTTCTTTATGCTCGTAAGTTGTTGTATGACATCGAAGTTCATCCTCCCCCCCCCCCCCCAAGCAGAGGGGGTTCTTGAGAAATCGGTTCAAAATTGCCGAACGAAAGATAAGTGTACTAACGTCGGATGATTTTTTTGTTGTTTTTTTTTTACGAAAAAATTCAAAAAGCCTTTCATCGAAACTATGTGCTTGTTAAAATTCTAATCTATTTGGTCCGTTTTAAGACAGAGATGAAAAGTTTTATCTTCATGTTAGTGTGCTTGTTTGTTTTGCTGTTTTTGTTGGTATTAGTTGTTGTTGTTGTTTCTGTTCTTGCCGTAAGTTTGTGGAAAGAGCTCAAATAACGTGTTCAAATAACACGCCGGTGGAGAGTTTCACATCTTGAAAATTTAACTGCCTCAAAATAAGGAAGCCAAAGATCTGCAACTCGTTCGGGCTTTATATAAAACGGTCTGGTCAAACCATGTCCGTTTAATAGCCTTTGGAGCTTTTTGGCAGTACTTGAGTTTATGACATCATGTGTGGACAACAATAATAATAAAAAATATAAAGAAAATTCAACATGCTTTCACTTTTCTAGCGTAATGAAAGAGCACTTGACTAGCAGGGGGAATAATAAATTGCTACCCTTAACATATGTCAGTATCAAGTTGATGGAATGTGTATTTTTCATGAAAAATGATTTTTTGTGGAATTCTCTTTATATTTTCTTTATATTGTTGTCCACACATGACGTCAAGAACTCTAGTAGTCTCCTCATCCAGCGGTTCCAACACCAAAACTTGTAAAATTCATAACATTTGCATCGATTGTCTGATTTTCTTCAAACTTTCACTGATGTGTTTTACTAATGTTGCTGTTTCACTCAATCCACATAGCTCTTCGGGTTTGGGTTTCCTTTAAGCGTCATTTTCAAACATTGTAGAGTTAAGTCATCATTAGACAGAGGAAGTTAAAACATTCCCACTGATATTTTACTTGTTGCATAAAAAAGGAATATTTCTGAGGTTATGATTAAGAACATCCCATATTGTTTCATTATCTTCTCTGTTTGTAATTTTCGCAGGTTTAATACCTCAACTTGGCAAGAACTCGTTTTAACTCGTTCTGCCATCAAACTCTTCAGTTTAACTCCTTACCTGTCGTAGAGGTTGTCCTCTCCGTAGACATTCTTATTGTACTCGGCCTCTATGGCACTTCCGGAAAAGGCGCGATGTTCTTCGTTGTCGACGTCGAGCAGGTAAGTGGGAACGTCGTCGACCGGAAAGTAGTAGCCCGGCTTACACTCGCAGCGATAAGCACCACGTTGAAACCCCAGCCCAGGAATGTGAGTGCACTGTTATATACAACGAGTTCAGACAGCAGATGACAACAACTACAAAAAACTCGAGTAAAGAAAATAAGGCAAGGCATACAAGAGAACAAGACAAAACAAGAGAAAGTAAAACAATGTACAACAGTTTTGTCTTCCGATGCTACATGTAGAAAGAGGGAGATCATCGAATTACATTGAATCGTTTAGTAACTCGGATGTCACGGCCTATTTGAAATATTAGCCACGATTCCCTATGACAATTAGGCATGAGTTGGCATACCCTGGTTAAAAAAGGCACACATTATTATGTATAAATGTGACATGAGGCAAAATGAGGAAAAGTTTCAGAGCAATTTATGACTCCTGAATAACGCCGTTACTCCCCTGATCTGTCCCAATTTACTAATTCATCCATTAATTCATTCAGATAGACATTTATTACGTCTTCCACAAATTACGCGATGACATAGATTTACAGATCACACAATAGTATTAAACACAGGTGTGAAAATCCCGTGCGTACAGACTAAATTTACCGTCAAAGTTAGTGAATGCACCGAAATGTCATATATCCGCGCACTTATCTAACGATCTCTTTTCTTATCTATTTATCCTATCTATTCATCTATCTATCTATCTATTTATCTATCCATGTATTTATCTATCTATCTATCTTCATATTTTTCGGGGGGGGGGGGAGGGAGGGAGGGGAGGTGACTTCCCGCTAGTCACTTTCTTACATGTTTTGGTACAGAAATATGTTTCTCCGAACAGCACAGCGAAGTCGTGATTTTACACAGCTACTTGAGATTACATTCGTAGCCATGGCAACACGAAAGGCGAATAGAAAAAAGAAAAGATAAAGAAAAGAAGAAGACATTGCCCCTTCCCTTTGATTGTACGTCAATCATGCCAGCTTGCGCAAATATAGCATATTATGCAAACTCTTTCGACCACTTATGTATGTGGATCGAACTGCTCATCAGTCTAGATCTGGCGTTGCTCCATGATCTAGCACGTCTTTCGGCGTCGGCCAGTGTATGTGCAAATACTGAACTGTCGCATGTCCAGTCTAGAATTGATTGCGACCAGTACTTCGAGTTTTATCTCATTTATGGTCCTGATTGTTCTCGAGTTTACCTAAAAAGGGACCCTCGACGTTCTTCTCCCAGCAAGGACTATTACCGTGGGTTTGAGAGGACTTGAGGGAGAGCCTTCTCATTCTTATTTAACAATTCATTATGTTATTTTCTGTCTTCAGTCTTTACCTTAGCACGTGCTGGACATGTGATGGTGTGATTCAAAGGGACATGTGTTGGACATGCGCTGCAGGTTTGATTTACAGGGAAAGGTTATGGTTACAAAAGACGGCTTTATCTTTCAGCTACAGCTATGAGTAGATTTGTATACGTTCGTTTGATTACTGGTTAAGGGAGGGTCACCTTTCTTTTTCTTTTTAAGTGTGACCCATGTGCTCTGAATGCTGAACTGCAGAGAAATCTTCAGACAATTAGCTAGTAATGTTTTATCTACCACGTGTCTTGTATTTATCCAGGTATTCAATTAAGTAAGGCCTACCAGGTAATGTTGACAGATGTCTGTCGTACAAGTATTTGATTTAATTTAAGAGGCTCCACATAGATGAATAACTATCAATACTTTTTAAAAGAATAATTTCCAATCATTACATACCTGTTTCTTCATTGTTTACTTTTGCTATATTTCCACTTTCATGATTCGTGCAACGCTTGAAATCGTGCTCGTATAGTAAACAAGGTTGATCATATTCCAACCTATAAAACCATTATCGAAGGGATCCTATACGTAATTTATACGTCTCACTTTCACGAAATTGAGCAAAGATGGACATACGATTAAGGCCATGTTCAGATTTTAAACTTCCGTATTTTAAACTTCCCTTAATCTGATTACTCACGGGACCTGCGGCTGTACAAGCTAATGCTTTTACGCAGGCCCCATCATATTTTTTTTCGCATCATGACCACAGTTTAATTCGCATGCATACAGACCTTATGTTTATACCAAATCAAACTTCTGTACATTCCGATGAAGTCTCATCTAAATTATGTTTTATATAATTTTCGTATTTATATACTTTATTGTGATATATGTGAGAAGATATGAAAATAATTTGAAATGAAAAAAAAAATTAAGTTCTGGTAAAATCGGTTGTATAGACAAACTTTGAAGTCATTCGTGAGGGCAGTTCAAGTCATCGAATGACCGCCGATGGAGTTTATCAGGCAGCAACTTGGAGAACAAGCCAAGAATTAGCCTGAAGATCTGGCCAAGGTTCACTTCATGATAACAGATTTACATCTTCGTGTAGCCTTCTAGTGTGCTACTGGTGTCACTGGGTGGACCTTCGGCTATTGATTGGCTTTTAACCAAGTTCGCTAATTTGGTGCGAAATTGAAATATTTCTTAATCGTATGGCCACCTTGTGTCGATTTCGAGACGGTGTGAGGCCACCCTATAACTGCGGTCAATACCGTGCAATTCATTCACTCCCTGTTGAAGTTACAGTAAAATCAAATAATCACTAACTCATTAGTATAGATTCGTCATCAAAATCGGACATTCAATGAAGTTTCACATGTTTTCTTCGAAAAGTGGTAGTCATCCCAGCAGCATTTGCACACTACCTGTAATCAAAGCGATGTTGTCATTAGCGTACAACACGCCCATTGCTTTGTGCACTAAGTGATTCTAAAATTGCAATTTTAGTCGATAAATTAGAAACTACAATCGAGTGTAGGTGAATGAAAGATTCCGTAAATCTATTGCATCATCACCTCATTCAATTTTAATGGGGGCATATCACGAGGATTGTGCACAAGTAGGCCTAATGCATTCCACGAGTTATACAGCTGACGATTCATAATGCCCATGAGTCGTCAGCCCACGAGTTCAATACAATTCACGGGTCATACAGCCCACGAGCCAGTCACTAAAATGTAATGTATATGATATATATATATATATATATATATATATATATATATATATATATGAAGAGCTTGCAACCAAAAGGCGCTAAATCCACTAAAAAATGATGGATTTAGCGCCTTTTGGAAGCAAGCTCTTCATATCACGGTACTAGAGGTAGACACAAGGCTTGATTTGCCTATAGTGTCTACTCTTTGGCCTGTTTTACCTGGTGTCTAGCTTCTAGACTGTATGACTCGTGAATGTGTGTCATACGAACCTCTTTTTTTATGTCTAGCTCGTGGGCCGTATAACTCGTGGGTGGCTCGTGGGATGATCCCCATTCACTTGACATATCAGGTTGCTGTTAATAGTTTCGCGAAAACATGCGAAACTTCAGAATTCATGTAAACAGGTTCGATTTCTATCAGACCCCTTTCATGTGCACGCGTTTGTTGGGCGTTGTCATTTTGTAAGTATTTTTCAACAAAGCCAAGTTGGCTATGGTGTGCAGTTGCATTATAGCAAGCTGTTGTTATTATCATTATTATTTTTTTTCCAATTTCTAAATTACATCGCCCTGGTGTAAGAGCGGAGTGCTCTCCTGACGGTAGTTGTAGACATGAAAGATAAAAGGTGGTAGGCCTAAGTGAATGCATTTCCTCAATTTCACTGTACATTAACCTTGACATAGCGTGCAAAAGGATCTAATTCATAAGTAGCATTTTCCTAATCAATTTCATCCCACGATGATGTCTTCGTCATGAGTAATTAAAGCGAGGCCGAGCATATACCTCAGAGTTTCTAAACTAAACTTTACATCATTCTACATTTTGTAGAAGCCTTTTGATAAGACAACGTTTCTTCTATGTAGAGGTAGGTCGATTACAATGTGCTTGTGTAACCATGCCAACCTTCAACCGGAACGCATCAATCCGAACAAGAAAAAAAAAAGCAGAAAATAAACAAACAAAACAGAAACCACCATTTGTAAAGTACATGAGGCACGGAGGAGCACTATTAATTTTTATTTGATTTAACCTTGAGGATAACGCTCACTGTGCTGACGCCATCACTAATTGTGGTTTATGATGTTAACCTTGCCAGTGATAGTTACGAGATGATTGCCATATCCATCAAACTCTTTACCAAAAATAGATGGCTAACATTTCGTATTTTTTTTCCTTTCTCACCCTTACACTTCATATATCCAGTCAGTGTTTTCTGCGCCTGATATTGTTACAGTCATTTTAAACATCAGTATCAATATCAGTTTACATACTGCATACTTTATACAAAACGTACCCCATAATGTGTATTAATGCGTTGGCATAATACATATGATTTATGACATATCGTCATTTTTTTTTTATACATTGTACTGAAAACAGAACGCAGATATAACGTGAAGTGAACTGAACTTATTTGATATCTAAGAAGAGATATCCACAGATATCTACCATTGTCTACAGGTGTAAGTTCATCACTGAGGTGAACAAAAAAAAAAAGACGCTATGGCACTAGATTAGGACACATAAATGCTTATGTATTAAAAAAAAAAAGGCGTTTCTGGTTTGTGTTTGGATTCATAGTTCCACGCTTAATTATGAGCAAGCTACCAAAGGGCCGACGGCTTTGAGCCACTTCCTAGGAACTATCCAACGCAATGAGGGGAAACACTGCAAGAAGAGAACGTGGTTATATTCAAACCTTGAAGAAAATAATGATGCATTAATTTTGCCTTTCGTAGTCAATGGGTGGATGGACAACTTTGGTTCCATATATATATATATATATATATATATATATATATATATATATATATATATATATATATAAGTAACAAAGCTGCAACAAAGTTCATGCTGTATTCACCAACGGTTTATTTCTTCACACAAATTTTCGAGCGTCTCGCCGCCCTTTCTCAAGTGTTGATACTGTATCAAGTTGCAGCTTTGTTACTTATCTTTTTATCTTGCCAACACGTGGACTACCTTATCAACATATATATATATATATATATATATATATATTTCATTTTTATTATATATATATATATATATATATATTTTTTTTTTGGGGGGGGGGGACTTGTTTATCTTTCAAAACCATATCATACAAAAACACTAGCTATCATGCATTGGCCCTAATGTCTTGAATGTAGACATTAACCAAAGCACAGTCACATTAGTCTACGCAAACAACAACAACAACAACAACAACAACAAAAACAACAACACACACTCACACACACACACAAACGCACACACACTAACGTACGCACACACATAAAACACACACTCACACACTCACACAAACAGCAACACGCACACAATACACTACTCTGTATACATAGTATTAGAATTTGTACCCTGTCTCAGCACAAATCTGTCTGAAAGCGTGAGCTTTCCAGACATTATAGGGCATTCAAACACCGCTCAGTCGTTCGTACGTGCCACTCTAATTCGTCATTCATTATGAACGCGATTGAAAGAATGACATCATCAACGCTCGCGACGAATCAATCTCATCAATTATTGATTATAAATACCTTCGTTGTGTTTTTGCAGTGATCCGTTCCCACGAACGGGTCGAAGATTTCGCTGTCCCCGCCGTCACTGTGATCGGTGTTGTTTACAATGGGACACTGGTAGATGTCGAGGTAGTCCAGCGAAATGTCAATCGTTGTCACCCCGCTGTAAAGGGAGTAATGCGGGAAACATGTAACCTTGATATTTCTCAAGATCCCTTTGAAAGGTTTCGCTATGCTTCTCAGTTCATAGAAGCGGGGCCCCGTGATTATTGCTTCATTTAAAATGGGTTAATTAACGCCAACCCCGCCCCCGTCCAGTGAGCCTCTTTCGAACTATTAATTCATCCAACATGCTTATCAACTTACCATCCTCTCCATTGACTTTTTTTTTCTCCAAACACAGTAACCACTTGATTGACTTCAATGCGACCTGATTTAAACGATTTCACCTACATTTATCATCATGCAGGATTGACACATTGGACTACGTATTTCCTCAGTCAGGTTCAACTTAACTCTTGTCATATTTTTATTCTTTTCCCAAAGCCCTGCTTTTTTGCAAAGCCATTTTTGATCAGGCTACATTCGTAACATGGCGTACACATGTACCCAATTTTATTTTGATAACAAAAGATCGCATGAAGGTTGTCCTTTCCTTCGCTTATGATTGTAAGTATTGAGACATTGAACTATGCTCTTCCCCAGTCGAATTCAATTTCACTCCTGTCATTTCCACATTCTTTTTCCCGCGCCCTGCATCTTCGCATTGGCACCTTGATCACGTTGCATTCGTAACATGACGTACGCATGTACCTAACTCTATTCAATAACAAAAGATGGTATGAAGGTGGTCCTTGGTTTCACTTATGTTTCTCAGGATTGAAAGATTGGACTATGTTCTTTTCCAGTCCGATTCAATTTAACTCTTGTCATATTCATATTCTTACTGGTGCGCCCTGCATCTCCGCAGAGCCGTTTTGATCAGGTTATACAATCGTAACATGGCGGACACATTTACTTACTTCGGAAGTAAGTAAATGATCCTTTCTTTACTTGTCTTTCTTTACTTGTCGTTGTCTTGAAAGTGGTCTTCTGTGCCTAAATAAAGTTTATATCTGTCATCCGTGGTCATGCAGCGATGTCAATGTAGTCTCATCATTAAAATCAGTTTTTGGTAATGACCAAGAAAAATATTGCAATGTAACATTGATCTGATACGAATGCGTAAGGATTTGTCTCTTGTGATTAGGAGTATTACTGCTGTAATATGCTCCCTCGTTGATTTTGAGTTTTGCATAAAACATGAATACTCATTTACAAAATGATATAGCAATGTTGTCATTACGTGATTTCATTACTAGTACTCTCAGAGTTGTGAGGATGATAAAGGTACAGTATTCAGGACATTTAAAGAACTATTTGTTGTTATTTGCCCTTTGACATAGTGTTTTAATACAATTCTACTCATACGCCTTGCAAGGGAGCAGATATTAAGCCGTCTCTATGCAGAGGATCGGGCCTACTTGCATTTCTGAAACTACTGCAGTAGTCTATAGGAAATTTAATGCGTGTTGTAGCAAAGTCAGTCCGTCCTTAACGGGCTAAACCAAAGTGATTCAAGGAGCTTTATTTCAGCACTCAACAATCCTACATCGATGGCTGCGTAACAGGAGCCCAAAAAGTAACCTCGACTATTAATTATATTCACATTGTGCTTGTGTTTGCGGTATTTTTTTTTTCCTTCTTCTATTGTGAAGTTATTACCACGGGATCGGGAAAACCGTTGACTTCAATTACGAGTACATGTCAGCTTGCAAAATGCACCTTTTATAGCTCAGAGACACTGGAATGGTAGCGTCGAGATGTCGATCATGGCAATTATTGCAGATTGGTGGTCACAAATTAGGAGTGCATAGTGGAATTGGATCGCCGATTAATGCCAGGAATGACCATACCTAGTATAAAGTACTAATGCTTCAATTTCCTTTCTTTTGCAAGCCGAGTGTTGTTTTTTTTTTTGGTCATATTCTTCTATTTCAATTTCGTGTTTGTTTGTTTCTTCATAATGGGATAAACATTTCAGAGTGAGGCAACGCTGTAGTTATATATGAACTGGCTGGTACTTTCTGGCTGGGCGTTACACTGATCTGCTTTCGTCTTGAAATTGAATCCATAATTCATGAAACCTCCCATTGCCTTGAAACTAGGATAAATTTGAAAAGCATGTATTGTTACTTGCAAATTGAAAAGCGGGTGTCTACTCAATACAAACTTACAAACTTACACACACACACACACGCACACATACACACACATCCTTAATACATACTGCATTTTCATATCATGTTTATGTGTCGGTGTGTATGTGTGTGTGTGTGTGTGTGTGTGAATATTTTCTTTGTGTAGAACTAGCCTACCAACAAATGTTGGCCGCTTCGATTTCTTTAAAGTGCATGTGACATTTGAAAACGCTTTGTAGTCGTTCTCTCTCCTTCACTCTCTCTCTCTCTCTCCCCCTCTCTCTCCATTAATGCATATATAGCTGGGAATATTTAATTAAAAGTTAATGGACTTACGCTCAAAAAAATGGATCGTTGAAACTCAAGACCAAATAACGATATGTGTATTTCAATACTCATATATCTAATTACGTTTCTTTTTTTTTCTTTTTTTTCTTTTTTTTCTTAAAACTTCTTAAACAGCACATCTATGCAGCCCCTTAATATAATATTCTACCATCAGTAGCAGTCGCATTATACACTGCATATATGTTCAAGTTGTCTTCATTAGTTCTATTTGCGAAGCGCAGTCATGGAAACATAAACGACTAGTGTTAAGAGAAAGAGAACGAGAAAGAGAATAAATACACACATCAAATTCGCAAGGGGCGCTGTTCGTTATTCCGAAGGTTAGTTATTCCGAAGGTTCGTTAATCCGAAACACACAAATTCCCTATACCTAGAGGTTCGTTAATCCGAAAATGAAAAGGGTTCGTTAATCCGAACATTTGTTATCTTGTGGCGTTATTCCGAAGGTTCGTTATTCCGAAGGTTCGTTAATCCGAAAATGAAAAAGGGTTCGTTAATCTGAACATTTGTGGCGTTATTCCAAATGTTTGTTAATTCAAAAATGAATTAGGATTCGCTATTCCGAAGGCTCGTTCATCGAATATGAAATTTGGTCCGTAAAGGAACATTCTGAATAGCAAGTCTTATTGCATTTTCGGATTAACGAACCTACGGAATAACGAACCATATTTCATGTTCGGATTAATGAACCTTCGGAATAACAAACCTTATTCTATTTTCGGATTAACGAACCTTCAGAATAACGAATCTTCGGAATAACGAACCTTTGGAATAATGAACCTTCGGAATAAAGATTCTTCGGAATAACGAACCTTCGGAATAACGAACCTTCGGAATAACGAACTGTAACCTTCGCAAGAGTGGCTGGAACGATTGACAGAGAAACGGGCAAAAGAAAGACAAAGAAGGAAAGGAGGAGAGGGGGAGATAAAAAAATACAAACACACAGCATATTCATCAATATTTGTATTATTCTATTCTTTCATATCAAATGTAATGATTTTGTAATCATAGAATTCGATGTAGTGGAAGTGAATATGACGTTTGCTGCTCCACAAGTTGAGAGTGAATAAACAGTCACATAAACACATACACGCATAATATTGATATTAGGTATACATAATGTATATATCTATAACTATACATATATCTATCTGTACACAAGAATATGGAAGATGGCGAGCATAATTCTTGACATTATAGAGTGTACATAAGCATCCTAAAATCTATAGGAGACACTGATTGTTGACGTACATTCAGGTTCGGGCTTTAGAGCCACTGTGCGATTTTTGTGAGCATTGCCCCTGTAAAGCCAGTTATTGTCTTCTCAAAAACCGACTTGGCGTTGATGAATGCAAATACAGAAATTGAATGGAAACTTTCTGTTTGTAAATTCACAATCTGTTTTGTGTTTACAGGTTTGGATGTACATGACATATAGAGCCGCGAGGGACGAAACTAGCATTTAACAGGATAACAAGCGCACAGCATGCAAAACAGCAATTGTAACTATGGCAACGTCTCATCCCACCTCCCTGGTCTCATCCAGCCGACTGCGTTCCATTTTTTTAAAGTTTTATGCACACAACTGATGAATACTATAATGTCATTGACAACACTAAGCTTTCACAGAATCCAGTTCAATCCATGTTCCCACATTTTAAGAATAACTTATCTTCCACAATGCATATTTCATTTATTTATTTTTTTTTTAACTTAAGTAATTCGTTTTTCTCTCAACTCTAATACCTATTCTGCAATTTTTCTGCAAGCCATCAGAGCGTTCAAGGTTTAATCTTAGCATGGTATCAAATGACATGTATATAGAAATTGGAAGCGTTTGAAATGTATTCCTGGTGACAAGTGGGAATAAGATGGACAGGAAGAAGAAATGGTCAGCCTGTGCTGCCAATAGATTTATTGGTGTAACCTTCTTGATGATGTCAGTTTGGTGGTATCATTTTCATATGAATGGGGAGAGTAAGGTTATAAATTATTGTTATAGCATATCTAACACTCTAATTGTTTTTTTTTTCGTTTTTTTTTTTGTGGGGAGGGGTGAGTGTCGGTGGGGATGTCAAACTTAAATAGCGTTAATAATGGATGTTAAAATGATGGTATATAATTTCAGCTGAGATGGTTCTTCAGGGATCCAACCTTTTTATTTTTTTTTTAAGACAATGAGAAACCTCTTCTGAAATATGAAAGAACATATAATTCTAGGAGGAATTCAAAATTCATTTGCTGAAAATCGTTTTTTTTTTTAAATGACTGAGATATCCAAAACAAACCTATCCTAGTAAAAACATTATTTCAGCCATTTCAAAACCAATTTCATCAAATAAACTTTGACTTCCTCGTAGAACTGCATGCTCATTACTTTCATAAAGTGGTTTCCAAGCGTCTCACTAAAAAAAAAAAAAAAGCTGAATCCTCACCTCAACCAATACTAAATTATACCTGTAAGTAATCTTTTGTGATAGGCAGCCAAAGGAGCATGCAGTGAATGCTTGTTAGACCATGTAATTAACAAGTAAGGTGTACACTGCAGCATCCAGGGGACTTGAACCAGAAATCTCGTTGATTGACAGCCTGTGGCCATGTCCACTGAGCCAGAGCAGCTCATATCTGCTCAAATGCACAAATTCCACAGGTTCCAGAGTTTTTATAGTTATTTTCTTTAACTGCATCGACCGCTGTTTGATGATTTTAAATTTAAACATGTTTCTGCTTGCATGTGAACACAGATGAATGCGGTACGTATGAAGAGAGGGGGGGGGGGAGAGAAATTCACCCATCTATAAGCAACTTATTAGTGTGTGTGTGTGTGTGTGTGTGTGTGTGTGTGTGTGTGTGTGTGTGTGTGTGTGTGTGTGTGGGAGGGTGAGTGTTTATTCATCATAGAATCATCCTCACGATATGATTATGCACTCTGCATTGCTCACAGTAAATGTACTGTTCGTGTGTGTGTTGCAAATGAATGTAGCGCTATACACACCAGCACGGTCATCTATAGAAACGACATATATGCAGCCATGCAATTATTTTTCCATTAGAAGAGATTTGACGCAGGGTTTCTGGACGAACGCACATAATTGGATAATTAATCCAGACTTAATTGAATTTTATACATTCACTAGGGAAGGTGAGACTCTATGACTATACTATGCATTTTTATAGAGATCCAACCAGGATAACATAATAACGATGTTCCGACTGACGATGAGGATTAATTATCCACAGCGGCTATGCTTTCCTGTCCCTGTGCTCTTATGTAAATTGTAGTAGCGTCTTCTAGTTGAAAGCCGTTGTATTAATACAGACATATTAAAATGACATATTTGCGACGGTGCTAGTGGTGAGGATGAATACAATTATGGGTAATTATTTCATTACACTGGGTTTGATAGATTCACATGCGCTATGACAGACTGCATGGTGCTTTTGTTATTGATTTGTAGCCCCGCATGCAAGCCAAACTATTAATCTTTCACGGTGAAACGTTGCAAGTTCATGAAGCACCCGCGGCCGCCGAGTGATCTAAGCTGAGAGCACTCCGAGACACAAATATACTGGTGAACAAACAAAGAAACAAACACAGAAATCGATAAATCTGCTATATGTGACCGTGCACCACAAAACGAACAAAAAGTCGCAAGCAGTGATTTTGTGTGAGGACTGAAAATAGGTGAACTGGGACAACCTAACCCATCTTGAGTTTTTCATATTTTCTGAAAGAGCAAGTCTTTTTCTATGTTATATTAAAATTTGGGATCATAAAACAAACAGGAACTTGTGTTTTCAGCAGTTTTTCTCTAACACTTTTTTTGGTGGAATAGTGTGATTAGTTGTTTCTCTTAGAACCCTCTTCCCATTTCTCAAAAACCCTGTCCATACACTTCACTTTCAACTCCAACAACTTATATGGAGATTGATGCTACTGCATTGAAAGTTGGTATTAATCATATACAGAATGTGCTAATGAAGCATGCTTAATTTCACTTTAATCCGATAATCCCTTCATTGATGTCTCTCTGGTGGTCAACATCCTGTTTTTTGTCCACTTCATCTCACAGCTAGCATAGCTTGGTAAAGATTAAGCGCTTGACTACACCCTGTACTTCAGAGCCTGTTTTCTCAGTTCACAGTTTCCAGAGTGTGTCCTTTCTTTCCAATATTTCAATAGGTTAGGAGAGTCCATTTGAATTGAGAAATACACCATTTTAAAGCTTAGAGTCTGCTCTTTCAGAATCTACTCTTATCTAAAAATCTATGTCTGGCGACTTTTTGTTTGTTTTGTGATGCAGGGTCACATATTGTCAGCATCTTCTTTGTTGACGCAACGTTATGAGCTTCTGAAATGTGATACTGAATAAGGGTCTTTGAGATTGAGTTCAGGGTAATGAAAATCATGTATGAGTTGACAAAAGCGAGTCTAGAGTATTAACGCTGCAAATTGTTAATTGACTCGTTGTAATTAATCAATTTCCCTTCCAGGACATTACTGTCTTTCGGATGAGTTTAACAACATCGTTGTCCATTGCTATATAACATGCAGAATTTTAATGCGTTAGGCAATTACGGACATGGTTTTATAAACTAGCGCTCTCTGTCATCCATTGCTGGGTTATAAGATAATTAAACACACACACACACGCACACACACACACACACACACACACACACACACACACACACACACACTCACACCCAAAACAGAACATTAACAAAACGACATTAACAAAACAACAACAACAACAGCAGCAGCAGCAGCAGAGCAACAGCAACAACAAAAACAACAACTGTCAGCCTTTTACGAGAGCTCCATTTTTTTTTTTTTTTTTTAAATACAAAGTACCCGGATTCATGTGTAGATCAATTAACATGATTAAGATACGGCCAAGAGTTAGTCCTAGCTGCCGCTAACATGACTGACGACATCAAAAGCCAACGATATACCCGATACTCTGTAGGCATTAGTTGAGAGCTGAGAATCTCAACTTTTCCATTTCGGGTATCCCCTAATTCTTGTCCATTAATTTAATTTCTGTCTTGTTATATCCCCCTTGTGCTGTCTTCCTCGGTCAAATAACACTGCAAATACTTGAGAGCTCACAGTATTTTGATATTCTGTGTTTTGTTCCTTCAGTTGTAAACAAGAGAGAACTGTAACAAACCATATTATCGAGAAATCGTTATCCAAGTCAGGCGAATTGCCTATAGATAACAATCTCCTCCACCTGCGAACTTTAAAGGGATAGTATAATTTTGGTTGAGACCTAATTTCAGGTTTCTCACATTTTTGGTGAGATAATGAGAAACCTCTTATGAGATATGAAAGAGCATGTAATTCTATGACGAATTCAACGTTTATTTGATGAAAATTGGTTTTCAAATGACTGAGATATCCAAAAAAGAGCGATTCTAATAAAGTGTGGGACCCACACTTTATTACGATTGCTTTGTTTTACTTTGTTTTTGGATGTTGCAGTCATTCTAAACCCGATTTTCATCAAATAAATTTTGAATTCCCCTTAAAATGGTATGCTCTGTACTATATCATAAGTGCTTTCTTGGTATCTCGCAAAAAGTTTAAAGCCCAATTCTCATCTCCACCAATACTGCACTATCCCTTTAAGATTTACCATTAAATATTTTCATGAGAATTTTTTTCTTTCTTTTTTTTTTTACCATACTGATTTCTTTCATACAAATGGAGGAATAAGACTTACTGAAACGGAAAGTTTAAAGAAAAGAAAAAGATGTATAGGCCTACATCATTATCGTCTTCCTACCATGCCTATACATTGTACTTCATCTGGCCGAATTTGGTCTACCGTGTATATCTCTTTATTACGATAATTCTGAAGCTAATTACGACAATGCATTGACAGTTAATTACGTTCAGATTAACTCTCATCATTTTTGACGCAGACGTTCCCCCTTCTGGAGGCAACCCACCCCCGTATAAAGGAGATCATTGAACGATGAAATCGATTATCAAGTAGGCTTCAATTATGATATATGTAGAGAACATTGATTGTCTGAAAAAGGGGAAAAACACCAGGGACTCGAAATATATGAGATAATGGAGTCCAGTTAATAATTCTCTCATAGACCAGCTTCGGTTCGAGTAAAATCTATATCAAACGTCTCAAGCTAACGCACATAATTGTACTTGCTAGATGAATATTTTATGAGTTCAAACTCTAATTATCAAATCCAATATGGTAAAGCGGGACACGATATGATTACTGCGGTCCATAGTCCGTCTGCTCGTGTCTTACCGTCCACAGGAGCATTGTTATTATCACCATCATTATTCGCACTGTAAATCATCAGTATTATTAATTAATATTATATTACTACTGTTATTATTAAAATCACTATTATCATAACTTTGGTTATGTATTCGTGTGTGTGTGTGTGTGTGTGTGTCAGTTATATTGCATTACAGAAGTATTTTTATATATTTTTTTCTCGTCACATTTAAATTCATTGTGATGGCAATTTAGGCGATTACATTCATGTTTTGACTAATCTCTTTTATATATTTTCTGTACCTGTATTAATTTGTATGTTTGCATGTGTTTGTTCACATAGACATATATGTGTAAAATGTACAGTTTTTGTTTTTGTTTCTGCTTTTGTCTTCGCTTGAAGATCATCAGAAGGCACAGAATGATTACACTTATTATAGAAATGTGCAAGTTAGAATAGGATAAGAATGTGCGTACAAACATACATACTTCCATTTGCACTAAGTATACATGCATGCAAACTTTCACCACACGGTGAATGTACAGATCTTTGCCTTTCTATTCATCTTCTACGATTACTTTGATTAAACTTCCCTACTCCACAAAACCTGCCCATTTAAAGCACTTTCCTATAAAAACACGAGTCCATTCACATCACAAGGACAAGCGTCTGTTCAGAATCTGCTCCCTTTTTTGAAGACTTCAAGAGGCTTTTTGACAGCATCAAACTCCCCGTGTTTCTCCGGAACACGTTCCCCCGTTACTCGCTTTCAGTCAGTCTACTGCCAACATCCATATCTCTTTATACAACGACGGAAACTGATTTCATTTCCAATCCTGTAGTGACTGGTCTTGTGAGCATGTCTTGTGTGAATTGTAGTTGACTTCGAGTGCTTTGACTTGGGATCTATTGAGTGGCGAATATAATGCGGAAATTAACCTTCAAGCAGAAATACAAGGCGGAGTCCATGTAAGGTATACCTTATGTCCAATCAACGTTGAAAAGCTTCTTTTTTTATATGAATATGAACTAACGAATTTGAAACGGCCTTGGTCGGAGTGTGAGAAAGAGTTCGAGATGTCAGATAACTAAGAAGTAATGAAATGAAGAATGGTACAGATTGAGTACAAGGTTTTCGATATTGACTTATTAGTCACTCCTTTTTTCTATCGCGAGGATACCGTCCCATTTAAATTTTCTTGAAGGACTATCATTATTTCATAGCCACTTATGAAGTTTTTAAAAACCTGAAATCAGCACGAAAATGAGCAAAAAATCATCCCATAGGAAAAGATACAATCTTATATTTATATATTCATATATATTTTCAGGAATCTCTACTTGATTTTATTAAATACACTACGATTGCAAGAATTATAAACATCCACTTGGACGTGTATAAGACAGGCTATTGAAAATTTCCAGTACAATCGTCAATCATCTCAAAACAAATTTACATACCTCATGGTATACAAACATCATTTTCAAAAGTATATGAAGTCAGTAATCCAAATACAGTCTGTCCTTCGGATCCCCGTCAATTACCCCTCGCCACATCAACCCCATCTCATTTACATATACACGGACTAAACTACTACATTCAACACCCATCCTCACACACCCACACCCACCCACCCACCCACACACACACACACATACCGCCACACATTCGTGTTTCATAAGCTCATAAAATTACAGAAGTAAAATTATATGTATTGACTAGTTCAAAGGTAATTGTTCCTTTTTTTTTGGCCATCTGATTTTTTTTTTTTTAATTCAGTCTGACTTACATTTTTCCACCTGTGAGATAGGAGATGTAGATGTATACACACAATCTCTTTTACACAGACACACACACGTACACACACAAATACACTATTATATATATATAATTATATATATATACATACATATATATATATATATATATATATATATATATATATATGTATGTTCGAGTCCCGGCGGAGACCAATTTTTCAACTCTTGCGCTTTTCCGAAAAGGAGGAACAGTAAGAGGAATAATAATGTCAAAGCTACGCACCGATTTTCTCCATCCTTTCTCATATCTCACATATATATATATATATATATATGTACACATATTCTACCAATTCTTTAACATTGTTAAAAAAACCACTTGATTTACCCTTTTCAGAAGGGGATATGGGACATGACTAATTTCCTTTTACATAATTACCTCAGTATCAAGCCGAAGGAATGTGTAGGCACCTACTTGTACAGTACTGTCTATGACAAATGAAAATAATTCTCTTTATGATGAAATTGATTCTGTTTAAATGGATGTCATACTGTGACGTAACAAATAGTTGTAATCTTCTTATCTATAGCGACGACGACACAGTGATTTAACCAAAGTCTAAAAAAAAATGATTTCAAAATATACGACTCATTCATACATTTTCAACATATATTCCGATTTTCCTGAAATTTCGCTGATGCGAAGCACTGCTCTTTCTGCCTTCACTTAATAAGCCAGTTCGCATCTTCCACTTTGCGCATGAGCAGAAAAAGAAGGTGATTCGTACCAACAGGCATGTTAGCTTTTTAAATTCGCTGGGATAATAAGATTCTGTGATGTTATCATTATTCATGTAATCCGTTTAAATGCTGCTTGCCAGCACATCCACCTGATGATAGCAAAAGTGGTATTTGACAAGATCAATAGAAAGAGATTGTTAATACATTCAATGCAAAATAATGAAATAGATGCTTCCTCAATTGTTAATTGATGGATTATTCTGGTCATTTTGGTCTACACAAGTTCGTTTTTTGTTTGAACAGAGTTGATGAATCCCATAAATTGTTACGTAACGCTCATGCATTATTTCGCTCTGAAAACAAATGAAGTGTCCCTAACTGACTGAGAGAGAGAGAGAGAGAGAGAGAAAAAAAAAAGGTCATTCGTATCAATGCGCCCATGTGCTAACTCTGCACTGGCCTATTCTCAGTGATTCTCATGTAGTATTGAGGTACACTCGAAGAGTTTTATTCCAGAACAAGTTAACTCCATTCTTGCTAATTTGAGATATTTGCTGCTGAAGCTGCTAAAAAAAAAATAAAAAAAAAAGGGGTATTTCTAATCATAGCTTTTTAAAGAACATACCTTGTTTTGTCACAATTGAGGTATCACCAGAGAAGATCATACGAAAAGTTCTGTTTTGCCATGTTTGCTATGATGATGGACTTACTCTAAAATGTTTACAAATGGCGTTTAACGCGTTTTGAGATCAGACTCTTCATTTACATATCCTTCTTTAATAAGTGTGATGTGTTATTGCTTTTGACATGACACAAAGTGTTACTTACGCAAAGGTGAAATATTCCAGCCCCGATGGATCTAGGTCTGCCCAGAAGAAAGGCACGGAGAAGGTGACCATCCACACGTCCCCTCCGCCGCAGTCGAAGTAGGGCTTCGTCCAGTAGCCGTCTGATAGATCAACAAACTTCATAGACTCCAGGAAGTACACCCCTTCCGTCGGTCCGATGGTGGTGTCAGGCTCCTTCGCGACGATGGTGGTGGCTTGACTCGAGTTGCCGGGAAACGAACAGTTACCCAGTCGTCGATTGCAACTACTGACGCTGGAGGATGCAGCATCGTTGAGTCGCTCCATGGCCCAAGAGGTGATTGTTTCTGGCAAGAGAGCGAGTCGATAGTCCTTGAAGGAGTTGAAAGGAACTTGAAACCAATCTGTTTCCTCTTCTGTGTAGTTGTAGCCGATGGAGAGATCCTTGGCGGTGATCTGATCGGGAGCTCGAAAGGCGTACGGACAGAAGATGGCGTAGTCGCGATAGAAGTCGCTCTGGAAGGCGATGGCAGAACCGAAGACGTCGTCGTTGTTCTTGACGTTCGATATCACGATCGAGTAGAGGAGATCTTCGTCCTCGGGATGTTCGCCTCGCATGTGGTTGCCGGTGCGGGAGAGGGTGGACAGGAGGTTGGCCGCCCTGACGGCCACCTCTGCCTGCGATGTCCATCGCGACTTTCCGTACTGCAGGTCCAGCGAGGGACCGAAGGAGCAGTTGTTCTTCTGCTGGGCGATCTGCTCGACGTACTCCAAAGCTTTCGTGACCGGATCGACGGCAGCGTGCTCGGCTGCTGATGCGGAGCCCAGAGCGCGGCACGCCAGACACACCAAAACACGCAGAAACCACAACAAACACATCTTCGCCGATGCTGTGGTCTACGTCAATGCGTCAGGGCATGTCACTTGAATTAACACTGAGCTGCGCAAACAAGACCTTATGTACTTTCTCTTCTCGCACTTTATATCACTAGCAACGGCCATTACGTCACATGTCTTTGTCTTTTTTTTTTAATGATCATATCATTATTCTTGTTTCTCGTTTCCCTATCCGCTCTACGTCTCTGACAATGTGCGGAACGCATTCGATGCAGAAGCTCAACGGGGATTTTCTCGCACATGCAGAATTCATGGTGTGCTCTGTTAGATTCGATTACTCGCCAAGCCTGACCTCACTTTTGAATGGACAGGGCAACGAACTATGCCCGGCGGTAAAATTAATAAGCCAGTGTTAGTCTCCCTCCCTATACGATTGTCACGGATTTGTGACTAAAATCTATGATGTCATATGGTATCATCGAATCAGTCTATAGCCTGGATAATCTAGTAGCACTCGTAAGTTCTCTTTGCTAAAGTTATAGTTATCTCAGAGGATAAGTTAAAAGAGAACTTCGACATTGTACTGATGACTTCATCGTTTCGATGAGGTGAAGTTTAAAGCTTTTGATAACATAATTATGAATTATTGTTGTCTATCTTTATCTGATCTAATTCGATGATCATATATTCCATTTCCAATTTACATGAGAGCTCGTAGGCCACAATGGTCAAGTTCAATTTAGCACCCTTAGAAGTTATGCAATCATTTTTCCCCGATAAACAAAGCATGGATCTTTACTCCATGGAGTAAACTGGTGTTCATCATTGTCACTATTTTTTACTATTGTTGTCATTATTTCATCTTAAGTCATCTTTTCACTGCTGCTGTGCTGCGCTTATCATAATCATTATAATGTTCATCAACGTGACTAATATCAATACAAGGCTATTACTGTTCATGTTGTTTTTATCACACCTAACCTTATTCCTGACTCCAATGTGTACAACGTGTTTTATACCACCTTGCATGTTCATTGCTGCTGCTGGATGAGACAGTTCCATGACATTTGCTCCTGCAACAATTGCTCCTATGAAATATCTGCACGCTATTATAAGCCGAACATAAATTCTACCCACGAACATAACCCTAATCCTAATACTCACATCAAACTAAAGCTTACACCCTATCACAACCTTAACCCGTAACCCTCAAACAAAATAAGACCGGAGCACATTGTCGCAGAAGCAAAATCAAAATGTCGTGTCACCGGAGGGATGCGGCACCCAAACTATTCATATTGACGTCAAGAGAGGGCGTGATTATGCTTACCGTCTTTTGGGGGTTGCAACTCGTGAAGAACTGACAGCTGCAGCTGCACTGCTGCTGCACATTAATTTCGCAGGACGTATCACCGACCAACTTAATGTGTTTCTCAGCATCCTTATCAACAGGTGGTTTAAGTGACATGAATTAAGATGAGACAATATCTTCGGAAATTGTAGCAGTTAAGGTTAAACGTATCTGGGCGTTGCGGTAGATAAATTTGTCACAACTATACGTAACTGAAACACTCGCAGCTATGTTTGGTGTTGACAGGAGTAATATTGCAATACGTATTGAAAACATTTCCCATATTCATTTCAGTAGTATGGACACGCATTTATGAAGTATCCATGACGTTGTAGATACTGTACAAAGACCCTGACACAGAAACTGAGAATGTATTTAATATATTGCATTTATTCAAATTGATGAAATTAATTCTTCGCGTCGTTTTTGTTTTAATTGCAACTGATTGACAATTTGCTCTAAATTTACGTGAATAAGCACTCAGTTAATCAGTGTTTTTGTATAGCAGCCATGACAAAAGACGTCGATGTAGGGCAATTTGTCAATCAGTTGCAAGTTGCAACAAAAAAAAAAATCGAAAAAACAAAACAAAAACTTCATCAATTTTAGCAATTACGCATTAACCGCTGCATGTCATGATGATTGGAACCAGCACTGCAATCGGACAGAGTCTCGATACTAGTGGATAAGACGCCTGTCCGGAGATCAGGAGGCCATTGGTTAAAAAAAACACTGATCAATTCAGTGCTTATTCATGTTGATAGGGAAATTTGTCAATCAGTTGCAATAAACAACAACAGATATATTGAACAGATACATTATATGTATATGTATGTATGTATATATATATATATATATATATATATATATATATATATATATATATATATATATATATATATATATATATAGGGCTTTCAATAGCTCAGTCGGTAGAGCACCGGTCTAGTAATCCGGAGGTCTCGGGTTCGAATCCCGATGAAAACCCATTTTCTTTGCTCAAAGTTTTCGCTATTTGTTTCTGGTCAGTTTTTCCTTCCTTGTTTCAATATATATATATATATATATATATATATATATATATATATATATATATATATATATGTGTGTGTGTGTGTGTGTGTGTGCGTGTGTGTGTGTGTGTGTGTGTGTGTGTGTGTTTATCTATATGATATAACATTGCATTTGTCGTGGCTATTTACTGTTTTGTATGTCATGTACGCTCAAAACAGTTCTTGATTAGTTCATATTGATATGCAAATGCGTGAACTGATGATGTTATCTCCTCGCAATTTTCCATTGATCACATGCATAAAAAGTACAAGAATTCAGTAGCACATTCTCTATCGCTCAATCGGAGTCTGGGGCATAACTGAGTTTGGACCATAAAAAAGATAAATTTCAAGATTGTACGTGCAAGCTACACATGTATGTGGCAAGATGCGATGACATCATCAACTCACTATCTGCATATTCATATTGACGGTTCAAGAACTGTTTAAAGAGAATTAACGTAATTTCAGTCACTACAACTTCTTGACTTTCCTAATCTTTATCCGATGTTGATCAATTTTCACTGTCGTGCTTGAGAAACTTTTCTCTTTCTTTTCGGAGAACTTTTAACTCGTACAGAATCCCCCTTCAATGACATACGATAAAATATTCCACATCATCTTCATGTCGAGTTTCTTCCTAGCCAATAGATACTGACTGAACAAAAAACAAACAAACAAACAAAGAAATAAAAAATTATTTATATGACTAATGTTGGTCTCCCGATAGCAACATCGCATATCGTTCCCTCTTCCAGCAAACCAATTCTATTATTCTAAATTCCAGCCTATTTGCCCTTGTGCACTTTCAAGCACTTGCACGCACATTCACCACCATCACACATCAGTTATTTTTCCCTGCTATCTTCGCAGCAGAATTTGTATTGTTACGAACCTAGTACGTCCCTACCTTTTTCTCGGGCCGACCATCTTTTCAAGCGATGCTTACAATGACGGCCCTCTGCATAATCGCTTCTTAACTACAATTGTTATTGTAATCCCTGCTGCATAGACATGCATACAGTATATTATATCATTAATTTCATTTAATATCGTTGTTTATGCAAGTCAAACGACTCTGTTTTAGATATACTTTGTATGTTTCCCACATGTTCATGATTATGTAACTTATGTGTATTGATTTGCAGAAAATGAAGTATCTATCAAACAAATGACAGAAGTAGCTATTTTCACCGTCAATATTATTACAGAGATCTTAATTTCCAGTATCATTATTAATTATCATAACAAAATGTTCAGCATTCAACTGGACTTCGTGAAAGTCCAGCTATAATGTAGCTGAAAATGGACTATCCTAAACCATATTCTCAGGTGTAAAATGCAACAAACAAAATTCATTGAACTATTGTTACTTTTATTCAACCCGTATAAGATAGTATGCTGTTGTTGTTTTCTCCGGAACGAAACTATAACAAACGAAACCGAAATAGGTACTGATACAGGTTGTGCTGATTATGTCAGGGCAAAATTGTCACGCTTACACTCACGCTCTCCGGAACAAGGTTAGGACATTGTTATCTATCACGGTAACCTGCTTTTGATTATAGTCTGTTGAACTTTGAGAGAACATAAATGTCATGATCAACTACGTATCATTAAATGAATTAACAGAATATCTCGAATTTGATCAAAGTCAAACACATGTGACAAGACAGGTGTGGAACTACAATGCATCACATTCTACAGCAAACAATGCACATAATTGGTCACAAAATTATATTGGATGAATTTTCCGGTAAACTGTGCGCTTAGAAACATCCGTATTAAGCGCCTAATATATGTATTTTATTATTATCATTACTATCATTATGAAGCGAAGGTGCTTTACTACTTTATTTGTTCCTGTTTTGTCGTTCTAATTCTTTTTACTGGGTTTTAAAAAATTGAGCTCATGATCATGAATCCAAGAACAAAACAAAATAAAACAAAACAAAACAAAACAAAAATCCAGAAACAAAAACAAAACAAAACAAAACCCAACCCAAAACGAAAACATAAAACAAATTAGAAGATTCAGTCGTGAATGATTCATTTGGAAACGAAATCAAAAGAATGTATATGAGATGGAAAAAATGACATTCATCACCTCTCATTAGCAAATGCATGGTTAAGAAGGTCATCGTCGCTCTATATCGAAAACATGTAAAGGCCCGGTCCCACTGCACTTACGGATGCAAAGAGGATGTAAAACGTAAAAAAAAATCTTGCCATCAGTTGAAAAACGCTACGCATCCGCTGTGTACTCATCGCATACGTGTTTCATACGCTCTATCCATCGAGCATCCATCCGTCCACTGCGATTTCATCCTCGTAAAAAGTTTTAAGCTGCTTAAAACTTTTAGAACGAATGAACTTTCCGCCGTGTACGATGTAAATCCACGACACACGAGCAACAGACGTTGTATGTCCGTTATAATCCCTTAAACGTCCGCTGTATCCTATCTGCATCCTCTGGGCATCCTCGCAACTCACATCCGCTGCAGCTGAAAACGGAAAGAGGGAGGAAAGATATGGTACATGGAACGTCTATACATCGTTAATAGCACGGAAATAGAAAGGATGTAAGCGTATGCATCTCGTATATAAAGTATTTAGAATGGACAAAGCGTTTGTTTCTGTTAGGCGTACGTGATGCATCCGCTTTATCCGCTCTGCATCCGCTCTTTCCGCTATGCGTCCGTTTCGCAATTATCTCCGGTTACCCCTTCGGAGCTGTCATCCCCTTCCATCCGCCTTCATCCGCTAGGCTTCCGATGAACATCCGTTTAACATCCCCGCTACGTACTACCCACGTCCGTTCTTTTTCCGTTCTGTTTTCGCAAATTTTCGCCAATTCTGTCAATTTCTGGAGCGGATGAAAGCGGATGGAGCCATCCCCGAAATTTTGCTCGTCCGCTGTGTCTTTTCTGCATACGTTTTGTGTCCATCGGCCAGTGTGCCTTAAAGCGTGTATAAATGCCAGAGCTTAGTCGTTAGTTGTTGCTTGTTGTTTTTTTTTTTAATTGTCGCTGACGTCAGTGGAGCTATCACCTTCCTGTTACATTGTAGTTTAAATGCACTTTCGAGCAAAGTCATTTTGACAGAGCATGGAATGGAATTCCCCTGTAAAGATAATAAATGCAAGTGGTACGGTGTGATAGTCGAGATAAAGTGTTGTATGGAGAAAATTATTTTGGTCTGCAAATGTTATTGTGCATGGATGTGCAGGGAATGCACGTTTATGTTCTCTTATAAACCACGAGTATAGGTAGTGGAATATTTTGGACTTAAATTGCTTTATCTATTGCAATTTTCAATCATTCATCCATTTATTTATTTCATTCTCATTTTCATTTTCATTTCTTTTTCTTTCAACAAAACATAACACAAAGTAGATCAAAAATGCAATCATAAGCATATATATATATTACAAAGTATGACAATCAATGGTAATCAACAAACATACAAAGATATGCACACATACTGGAATTACAAAGTTATGTTTGAAAGGTTAAAAAATGAGAACTGAGAGGTCCACTAAAAAGCATTGCTTGTAGATTGTGGACCACTCTAAAATATCTTCAAAATACTTATTGCAATTACAAGTACATAATACATAATACAGGAAAAAAAGACAAAATGAAACAAACAAAAAAGACACAACAACATGACATGACTAAACTGAGGAGGATACGATTGAAAGGAATGGGAAAAAGTGCAAAAAGTGTACATGTGGTGGGGCATATATCACAAACCTATAGTAGTTGCACGCTCTGATTTTACGTGAGTACTCAAAGGTGAACCTGGTCGACCTCGTCTTGAATTGTTTCTTACGTTACATTACGTTACGTTACGTTACATTACTTTACATTACATTACATTACGTTACGTTACGTTACATTACATTACATTACATTACATCACATCACATTACATTACATTACATTACATTACATCACATTACATTACATAACATTACATTACATCACACCACATCACATTACATTACATTACAT
This sequence comes from Diadema setosum, assembly GCA_033980235.1. Taxonomy (NCBI): domain Eukaryota; kingdom Metazoa; phylum Echinodermata; class Echinoidea; order Diadematoida; family Diadematidae; genus Diadema; species Diadema setosum. The sequence continues at coordinate 7,177,155 of CM067066.1, forward strand.
TACATTACATTACATCACATTACATTACATAACATTACATCACATCACATCACATTACATTACATTACATTACATCACATCACATCACATTACATTACATTACATTACTGTACATTACATTTCATTTCATTTCATCACATTAAATTACATTACGTGTCATTACATTACATTACATTACATCACATAACACTACATAACTTTACATTACTAATATTGCATTACATTACATTATATCATATTATATTCCATTACATTGCAGTACAGTCTAAAGTTTTGGATTATAAAATGATAAATGATAAATGATATTAAAAAAATGATAAAATTTTAACAGTTTTCTGGGACATTTCATTTTTTTTATTTTTAGAAAAGTGTCTTAGAGGCCCCTCTTCATTTCTTAAAAACCGTTTACACATCTTTTCTTTTATAACTTTTGAAAGAATAATGCTGCTGCTTTGAAAGTGGATAGCATGTCTTGATAGAGCATGCTCAATTTCAGTTTAATCTGGTAATTCCTTCATCGTTCTTGATAAGGAGTTTACGTCCTGCTTTTGTCCCTTTCATTGCACAGACCACAACTTTGTAAGATTAAGCATTAATTGAACAAACTATTTATAATTCCGAGAGTCTTTTCTAAGTACTCACTTTTCCAGAGTGTATGCCCTCTTTTCAATATTTAGATAGGCTCAGGAGAGTCAATATGAATTGAGTTGTACATCATTTCAAAGCTTAAATTGTGTCCTTTTAAATCTACCCTTAACTGCAAATTCATGCATGCCATGTCTAGCGACTTTTTGTTGATTTTGTGATGCAGGGTTTAGATAGGCAGTATTTTTAGTCAGGATATCGTTACGAAAGCGAATACATTCTTCAATCCTTATCTCCAACCAATTTTAATTAAAACTAGAAATGTCGCTATGGCGACTGATGTCGCCGCCATAATGCATTATTCTCCCAATAGGTGTATAGTACAATGTCTTCACAATGTGTAATGACAGTTTCACATAACTGGCAGAAATATTTGGAATGTTCATTTTCCACGAACTGGGTTTGCTATAATTGTCTATTAAAGAGTGCAGGTACGCATATTTGGGGAATTGAATATTTTTACTTGCCTTCTGACCGATCTTATTATAAGTTTATGCATTGAGTATAATTTTCAAGGTATGAAGAAAGAGTGTAATTACAGTACAAAATATATCTTCTTTTTTTTTTTTTGCATTTGACCCTTAAAGGGATAGTACAGTATTGGTGGAGATGAGAATTGGGCTTTTAACTTTTTGCGAGATACCAAGAAAAAACTTATTAAATAGTACAGAGCATACCATTTTCAGAGGAATTCAAAGTTTATTTGATGAAAATCGAGTTTGGAATAACTGAATCATCCAAAAACAAAGTAAAACAAAGCGATCGTGATAAAGTGTGGGTCCCACACTTTAGTGGAATCGCTCTTTTTTGATATCTCAGCCATTTCAAAACCAATTTTCATCAAATAAACGTTGAATTCCTCATAGAATTGCATGCTCTTTCATATTTCATAAGAGATTTCTGATTATCTCACCAAAAAATGTTAGAAACCTGAAATTAGGTCTCAACCAAAACTATACGATCCCTTTAACATTTTACCTTTGACCTTCTGGCTAGAAATTTCCAAGAGAATCTCCATTAAGTAATACATGTACATTTATATCAAATTTTAAAACTAATAATGCAATCATTGCATATACTAGTATATGAGGAAAATAGTAACATTTTGAGGAGTTGAACTCGACCTTTGACCCCTGACTATTGACCCATGACCCCTAAATTCCCTAGATAATCCCTGCCAGTCAGTACATGCATATGTACCAAGTTCCATGAAGATACATTGAACTATTTGCGAGAAAAGTGATATTGCAACATTTTCACCTAACCTTTGACCTTTTGACCTTTGACGTTATGACATGAAACTCTCTCTGGATAATCTTTACGCAGTAGTACATGTCTACACAAAGTTTCAAGAAAATAACTGCAGGCATTGCACAGATATGGGGGAAATAGCAACATTTTTAGCATTTGACCTTGACCTTTTGAGATTTGACCTCTTGCTAATGTCACTAAAATCTACTCAACTAATTGTCCCATCATACATCATCCTTGGACCAAATTTGGTGAAAGCTGCTTCATCCAGTTTTGAGTTATCACGTAAACAGATAAATTTTAGGATTTGACCTTGATCTTTGACCTTTGACCTCTGTCCGATTTCACTGAAAAACTAATCAAGTAATTGTCCCATCATACATCATCCTCCAAGAAAGTTTGGGGAAATTTGCTCTATCAAGTCTTGAGTTATCGCGTAAACGGATACAATTTCATGATTTGACCTTGACCTTTGACCTTTGACCTTTAGCCGATTTCACCCAAAATCTAATCAAATCATTGCCCCATCATACTTCATACTTGGACCAAGTTTGGTAAAATTCCATTAAATATTACTCAAGTTATCGCGTAAACGAAAGCGGACGGACGTACGTACGGACGTACGGACGGACGGACGGACGGACGGACAACCCGAAAACATAATGCCTCCGGCACCACTTCGTGGCGGAGGCATAAAAAGAAAGAAAATATAACACAAAAACACAAAAAGTGAGTAAATGACAATTTTCAATATCATATGTGTGACAAAAAGCATACTTTCGCGTTTAAACTATGTCTAGATGTTGATTCCATTGAGATAGTTGGTCCCAGTTGTGTTTGTGTTTGTGAGTGTGCGTGTACATGTGTGCGAGTGTAATGATCTGTGTGCGGGTGATGGTTGTTATTCCTAAGATTCCTTCATCAGAAAGTAAAAAGAAGATGCGTACTACCGAACCTTCGGAATTATGAAACTTATGCAGAAAAATGCGTGATGTTCCTAAACAACACGAGGCATGTAATCATGAACATGAAAATAAATTAAATTGATTGGTAACAAGAATTATTGCTATAGGTTGTGATTCGTGACAACGTTATGTCTCTTGAGCACGTAAAGAAGCACGGAACAATAAAAAAAAAAACATGCGCAAATACAAAACTATTATTACACGCATCTTTAAATTTAACTGCTGGAATGGGAGGTGGGGAGCGCTGAGGGAAAGGAGATTGGGAAAAAGTGATTTCATTACTTGGTAGCAAAGGAGGATTCCCTTTGATGAAATTCTATGAAATGCTTCACATATTCGCTTGTAAAAGGAGGTCAACAGTACGTCACAATGCATCCTATCGACGGAAGTGGCTGAGGATTATTTTGGTCTATTCCCCATTCTGCCATTAACAGAGCCGTTTAGCAGGAAACTTTCATTGTCTTTCATCGCAGGGGAAAAAAAGAACAATTTCCCTGTTTAAGAAGCCATCCTTACAATGCATGACATACTCATGTGCTTTGAAAGTACATACCATATTACGTAGGCTACATCCGACGGCGGAAGCGGCTCAGGTAATTTAGAAATGTTAAACATGCGACAGAATTTTTCTGATGTTACATTGTCAATATTTTTGTTGGTATATGGCTATTGTTCAAAATAGCAATTGATAAGAGAGACCACATACTTCGAAATTAAAGACAACAACAACAAATAAATCAAGACAAAAAAAAAACCAAAACAAAATTCCAAACAATCAATCAAATCATGTTATGGTATAATCGAGACAGAAGTATAAAGTATACTGGTTCACCGCACTCGATAATTAAGTAAGACGTAATCGAATTTAAAGGGTTAACATGGTTCTCATATACGCCTGCAAAAACTGTTGCGTGTTGCTCTAAAATTGAGACATATGGATTTATAGGAATTTGTGAAATAAGGCTGTAACATCACGATTTCAGCTTGATGTTACAAGACACAAAGGATGAATATTACTCCCAAACGGACGTCGGAAATATTGCCATTTGAGAGTATATCTATACCCGATCGTTGTTGTTATGTGAAGTATCATAATTACATCGATTACATTGTATCTGTCCGTAGCTGCAGTGTCCATCGGGCGAGATAAGAGCAAATTGCATGCAGCAGCAGTAGCTTATGAGCTACATGCGATTTACTAGGGCACGATTCGATCAACACGTACCGGAAACGTACTGCAAACCCCCTGCTGAACGGGGAGGGCGTTTCAGGAGTGAATTTATTTAAATTTATATGAATTTATCTAAATCATTTTATTCTCAAAATACTCCAGCACGACTAATTATCTTGGGAAATTGCGTCAGCCAGAGAAATTTCTTGGAAGATCCTTTCGATATACTGGAAGCATAGTCCAAATGGTGGAAGATGAATTCTGAGCTCTTGGAATAACTTTTCTTAGCTTTAAAGGGACGGTCATACACCTGTCGCTATACACTTGCAATATTTCTTGTTAATTCCACTGCGATCTTTGATCGACGATAGTTTAAAGATGCTACCAAGAAGACAAAATAATACATCTCTTTCTCGACCTTTTTCTTTTGGTTTGATCAGAGGAGGCGAGAAATCGATTTGTGAGGAATCTCTTCTTTTCAACATTTCTGGCCCGAGAAGGAGAGAAGTCGAGATATGATAAATATCTCGTCTAAATGACATCAAGGGTCCGAGAAGCCAAAAGGCAAGTTGCGAGATGTCCTCTTCTTGACCGTTTAATCTGGGCAATTACCCCACGAGGGCAATTACCCCCCCCCCCGCTAAATACTGGTAAGTGATATTAGGTTAGAGTAAAGGATTGGGGTTTAGGGTTAGGTTTAGGGTTGGAGTTAGGGTTAGGTTTAGGATTAAGTTCAGGATTTGGATTAGGGTTGGGTTAGAGGAAAGGTCCGGGGTAATTGCCCGGAAGTTTTTTACCAAATCGGAGATAAGATAGCATGCATCATGACATTTAGATTGTTCACACGTTCATGCCTAAAAATGATATTCAATTTTACAATATCAACTAAGATGAAGAGGAAATCCACTTACAAATCTGTTTAATACGAGAAACGAGAAAATTTATATAGAATTACATGCAACTTTTCATGTTGATTTAAAATTAACAATAAAAGGAAACCAAATGGGGACTACACAATCTTTTCGGGTTGACATTGGGACGAGAAAAGGCGATTTAGGAGATCTCGTTTTCTTGACAATTAATTATCCATGTTGTATCTGAGAAGGCGACAGGCTAGATATTGAGCATGCGATATGGGTTCTCTGACATTTCTCCTGCGGAAGTTATTGTTGCTCCCATGAAATATCTGCACGCTAAGCTAAACATACGTTCTACCCACAAACATAGCCCTAGCCCTAATCATAATCCTCACATCAAACTAAACCTAAAATCCTATCACAACCACAAGTACAACCCTAAATCCTCGGAGATGATGAGAACCCACCGATTGTTGCAGGAGTAAACTGTTGAGTCACCTGCGATAACTCTGGTCGGTGAAAGCAAAAGAGAGATATGCGAGATCTCGTCGTCTCGACATCTTGGGTCCACGAAGTTGAGCAGGCGGAATGTGAGACCCTTTGAGCAATGATAAGAGGTCGGGAAGACACGAACTAACATTACGCCTTTACAGAATTCTCGAAGTTATCTAGTCGTCTCGGTAACATAAGCTTTCGTATTGCAGACAATAACTGGCGGCGGATGTGTTTTGCGACTATTTGAAACTGTATCTCTTCATTGCTTAAAGGTAGGGAATCCCATTTGCATGCTTTAAATGAAGAGTTGTATAGATACAGTGGTATGTTGAAGAGAGTATCATTTTAGAAACTTCCATAAAGTATTGAAAGTGGAAGGTAACATTTAGTACATTTTTATTGACCGTTAGTCTGTAAAAGATATCCCCTACCTTTAAGTAAGTTATGCCTCTTTATCTTCCACGCCACAATAGTATCATCCAAGGTATAAGCAAATTTTGTCACCTGTGTTTTTTCTCCTCAATACGCATGATTTACCAGTCAAGGAAAGAACAAAGGAACGAAACCCGGCCTTTGTAACGATGTCAAAAGAATGGAATGTGTGTGTGTGTGTGTGTGTGTGTGTGTGTGTGCGTGTGTGTGTGTGTGTGTGTATGTGTATGTCTATACATGTGAAAGCGTATACTTCATGTAACCATCCGATTCGATTGAATGAAAACTGTATACTTTCAATGATTAGCTTGTACGGTACATGTATCGTTGTATTGTATTATAAAGTCATATATAATTAATGTATTGTAGTAATGTAACGTAAGTGAGGGGACTGCAATCTACAAGTTCGCTTTTTAGCAGCCCCTCAATTTTCATTTCCATGAAGTCCTTTTAAGAACCAATGTGTATTATTATGTTCCAATATATGTAATCATGTCAAAGTGTATTACCTGTGTTTGATTGGAAATGAAAATAAAAAAACATGCATGTGAACATGCATGTGTGAAAAAAAAAAAAAAAAATTGGCTCAGTCGGTAGCGCGTCTGCCCCACGATCCTAAGGACCCGGGTTCGAACCCGAGTCTGGACTGAGCAATGTTGTGTGTTATCATACCAGTCCCACCTCCCTGATCATACCCGTCCCCTCTATTAGCAAGAGGCAAAACACTCTGTCCTTCGGATAGGACATAAAAATGGAGGTCCCGTGTACGAGAGAGTCACAACTCATGCACGTAAAAGATCCCGCCTCATTCATTCATTGCAAAGAGCAGGGTGTCTAACCCGGTGAAGTGGTTCCACCTTACATCTAACTGGACCCCATGGAAGACCAGCTTCGTGTAGCTGAATATGGGCAGTATCCAGCCATCTTCTCAGATGGAAATGAACAAATAGCTACAATTGGAGCAAAGGAAAGAATTTATTATTCCTTCTATCGTTTCCCAACCGTCTGAACATCACTCTTTAATCATTCTTCTCTGCTTTAATTGCCATTTCACTTTTTGTTCAAGTTGGCTTTAACAAATTAAAGCCTTAAATTAGTCTTAAAGAAAGAAAAAGAGAGGTATTATTGAGAAAAAAAATGAGATCCATAATTTTCATTACTTCAAATATTTCACATCATAAATTGCAATAAAACAATTACTAGTACATCACTCGCAATTAATCTCCGCATTTCAAAATTGCAAAGTTGGTGATTTATTTATTTTTTTGATTATCACTTTCATTTCTATTATCAATATGATTATTGTTGCTTGCTCAGCTGTGGACGTTGACTTTATCACTTCACTATTTGCATATTCATATTGACTGTTCAGATCAACGGGAAAATTAGCAAAACTTTAACATTTCAACTTTTTTCTTTTGTATTAATTTGACTTTGATCAAATGTCCATCGTTGTGCCATGCAGAAAATTTTACTCCTTCTTTTCAGACTAACTTTTGACTGCACTGAGATTTTCCTAAATAGAAGACAGATGGACATAATGCCCTTTCTCCTTTGTCCCTGAGTCATTTTGATCAGTAGATAGCTTTAATGTACATGGTACAACTTTGGAAAGAATAATGCTACTGCCTTGAAAGTTTGCATAAATCATCTACAAAATGTGTTAATAAAGCATGCTCAATTTCATTTCAGTTTAATCTGATAATCCTTTCATTGTTGTTGCTCCCGGGGTTAACATCCTGTTTGTTTGGTTTTGTTTTTTGGGTTTTGTTTTTTTCCATTCATCGCACAGCAATAGCACAGCTTGGTAAGAATTAAGCGCTTGAATAGACCTTGTAATACAAAGCGTCTTTTCTCAGTTTACACTTTCCAGAGTGTGTGCTTTCTTTCCAATATTAGGATAGGTTAGGAGAGTCCATTTGAATTAAGTTACACATCATTTTAAAGCTTAAAGTCTGCACTTTCAGAATCTGCCCTTAACTAAAACCGCTGTGTGGCGACTTTTTGTTGGTTTGTGATGCAGGGTGACATTTAGACTGAAAAAGACTATGGATTGCATAAGTAGAATACTAAACGACGACAATCAATACTTATTCAAACCAAAAAGAGGAAAATACTATTGATGAGGAAAAAAGTGAAAAAAAAAAACTAATCCAAAACGAAAATATGAGAGGACTCCTCATCTGTTCGCTATGCAATGTAACACATGGGGGGGGGGGGGGGGGGGGGAGGAGAGGGTGGGAAATAGAAATCCCTGGCGTAATCAAGTGTTTTATAACATGTTACTGACACAATTTGAGACAGAAAAAAAAAGTACTTTATAGAAGGAGTAAGAATTCAGAGAATGACTGGCATACGGTTGCATGGTGAGAGCCATGCATGTGTATTTAGAAACGGTAATATTTGCAGTTATCTTTCCGTGAGGTATACTATACAATGGTATAAGAAGGTACTATATAGACGAGACCTAGAAGGCCTACCCTCCTTAGTATTATATGGGTCATGTTCACAGATGATATCTAGCCAGCAGAGATATCGCTGATTGCAGGGTAACTTGAGTGCCACTATTTGAGTGCCACTATAAGAGCGTTGGTTATTTCGTTTCACTAGCACAGTAAAGCTTAGAGTACGGATGTGGACTTGATGGTGGGGGTGGGGGGGGGGGGAAGATGAAGGTGGGTATTGGGTCATGGGATAAGATTGTGCCATTTCATCAAAGTACAATGGAGATGCAGGGTAACGGAATCTTGGTTTGTATGCAAATTAGAGAGCCACCTAAAACGGGTTTATTAAAGGCACACTATCTCTGGTAACACAGAGATTTGTTTATTGACCGTGGTAGAATCCTATCATGCGGCACTGTCTTTCGAAAGTATCGCCAAAGTTAAATGCATATTCCTACGAATCAGTTTCTTTATGTAAATCAAGATAAACATTGCTTTTTCTTTAACATCGCATGCAATTCAGTCCTTAAAAGTTTTGTCGTGCTTGTCCGAGTGAAAAATTAATGTATTCTATTAATTTCATCAATCGTACAACAAATTTACCAACACTGTTCAGCAAAAACATTTACCGACTTCAAACGAGAAAGTAGTTCGTTGTGTCTGTCGGTAAATAATTCCTGTTGCTGATGTCACGGTAATGATAGAACACAGTCCATGCCACGACAATATTAGCTTATCAACAGAATAGCCAACTATCAGACAAATAACAACAATAAAGTATTCAAATTCATGTAATTCTTCCGTCGAGATGTTTTCATTGCAACTGATTGACAAATTGCCCTACATCGACGCTTGTCAATCAGTTGCAAACAATGAAGTAGTTGATAATTTCAGCAATAACGATTATGATAAAAATGATACGAAGTAGAAAGAAGTACTGAGGGAAAAAAAATAAGAAAAGTCTGAGTTCATGTCACTATAACAATAATTTTCCGCAGCCATGACGATCAAGCAGGAACAGCACCCACAAGGTGAATTTATTGCCTCATTGTGTTGAGCTAGAAAGTTTGAATTTGTTTTCAAACGGATTCTTTAAGTAGGGAAGTGCATGCATTGTGCTGATGAAGAGTCCCATCCCCCATACACACACTCTCAAAGAAACATATAACAACAACAACAACATAATTCAAAAGTAATACCAGTAATGTAGGAAACACAATCGTTTCTATTCATAACCTGCCTGTGTACCTCATTTTGTATAATGTTTTTTATGGTGTACTTTATTCCCGACAAGAGGCAATAATGTTCTCTTATCTAGCCGTTATTGCCCGTGATGAAAAAGTGGACATAATTTTTTTTTAAGCCCTCAGCACATACAGTCTCCGCGGCCGCTATAAGTCTTGATTGCCAAACAAAAGTAAACACAAGTTTATACTCGTCATATAATGTCCTATTTATAAATATTTCAGTACAAGGTATAAAATACACGCCTGTAAATGTATATGGGATCTGCTGTGCAAAGTGCTTATCCACTCATTATCCAAGTTGACTATATGGAGACTATGGGAGTAAATTTCTAGCAATTGGAGCAATGGAAATTAAACAGTTATGAAATTTGAAAGTGTTCCATTAACTCCACAAATTAATCCACAATTAACTCCGCACTCGAATTTAACAGTGTGAAGAGATTTCACAATGTGCTCACACTGTGATATTTCACACTGTGGGACACTGTGATATTTCACACTGTGGGACACTGTGATTTTTCACACTGTGGGACACTGTGATTTTTCACACTGTGGGACACTGTGATATTTCACACTGTGGGACACTGTGATATTTCACACTGTGGGACACTGTGATATTTCACACTGTGGGACACTGTGATTTTTCACACTGTGGGACACTGTGATTTTTCACACTGTGGGACACTGTGATATTTCACACTGTGGGACACTGTGTCCTTTCCAGTAGGGTAGTTGCTCCATCATATGATTTTATTCTTTCTTTCAAGTCAAAAGCAGAGGTATGACTGTGAGTCGATTACACAATCAACTGCCGAATATGCATGAACGCTTGGCTGGGAACACGCCAAGGCTTTCTCGAAATAATTATGCATTATGTTCAACTCTCAACGGTACATAACTTCATTATTCTCTGCCCGCTGCTGGTTAGTATGTTTGCCTTTACTCTGCCTTCGTATTGAGTCACCTCGAACACAAAATGGAATATATTATTAGATATATAGGCCTACAGATGTATTTTAGTTAACCGTATGCAATGCGCGGTCTTTCAAAAGCCCCCGTACAATTCCAGTCGATTTGAAAGTGATACCTCAGTATTTATGAGCACCCCACGTTGTTTGAAGAGAGATCGAGAGTAATCAAGATACATGTATGTATTACATCTATTCATTTAGTAATCATTCATCTATCGTGCTAGGAATGATCGGGTTGAGTACAAACTAAAACAACGCATTCTGGTACGATTGTTTTACTAATGGTTGATTCTTACTTTTGTCACAGTTTGTTTAGTAAGGTTGTTTGATCTATTGCTTTTGAGTGCTAACCACAATTTCAATACTGTCGCTTTTAGTAGAAAGTATGTCCTCACTTGTTTCATGGAACATTATAAAATGAAACATCACTCAAGAAAATGGTTCATCAAGAAAAGTCATTCACCTTCTTATCAAATCGGAGCTATTTAAAGATACGAAGAATCTGATTCGTAATAAACTTTGTGATCCTTTATCTACAAGTGGTTAATTTACTTTACCTGATGACTGATATGCATGTATTTATCCGTCTGTATATCTGTTTTTTTCATGAAAACTGTATGGTATATGCCAATTTTGAGTGCAGAGAGTTCGACATTCTTCGTATCCGTTTGACAGAACCACCACGTATCTCCCCACTAGAATGGTTCAAGAGCGTTATTATTAGGGGGTTTTTTGGTATATATTGTGGAAAAGCGAACAATAGCTAATTCATATGACCCTGCCTAAGAGATTTCCAAACTAGGCTCATCACTGCTCACTGCTGCTCAGAAAATAAAATGCATATTATTTACTTTCCGCACGCCCATGAAGTACATATGCATTGTTCCTCCTAATTATTGTATACATACATATATATATATATATGTTGTTTATATAATTTATCTCGTATACTGCATGAATCTTTTGCAAATATTTGAACAATATCATTTCATGACATATACACTTTGTACTATGTTTTATTTTCGTTGATTGGAAATAAACTATGATTGAATTGAATTGAATTGAATTGATGTGAGCAAATATTTTGTGTCTATAAAAGACAAATTGCTTGTAATTAATTGATGGGGAATAATGATTAGGAATCTATCATCTCTTATGAACATGAGTCAGATAGAACTAAAAACAAACATGCGAATAGCGCAGCGTGTATTTTAATGCATGCATAATGATACCATGTATAAACGCAGACAGCATGAAAAAAAAAACCCACCTGTGTAATAGGATACAGTAAAAAAAAAAAAAAAAAAAAAAAAACACACACACACACACACACTTGATCAAATGTAAAAAAGGTGTGGAGGTAAAGACTATCACAAACAATCGTAGTTCGCAGGGGCGAGCTGACAATCAGCTGACTCCAAGGTCAGTAGTGCGCAGGCACAACATGCCGAACAGAAACCAGTGTCTACGTAGTCTAGCTTTTCAGAGTGTTTGTTTTGAAAAAAAAAAATGTTTGCGACCAATAGATAACGGATACAGAGTACGCCAATCTTAACAATGGAAGATTGCCCGCCAGCTTATTTATCGAAACCATACAGGAAGCACCATATACTTTGAAAAACAACAATTACCAACCGCGATGAATTTTGTTTGGTCCTAAATTAATGTTGTCTTTGATCGAAGGCAAGTTTGTTTTTTTTCTGCAACGACGCAAGCCCGACGGTGCGTACTGCGTACAGTATCTCCCGTCCGCTCAATGCAGTAGGTATCTGACATATCTCACCGCCAAGAGTAGCATAAGAATGTACCATTAGTCGCTTACAAACATTACCACTGCTCACTAGCTACTAGCTGTCATGCAGAACTGACAGTCATCCTTGAGCGAGTGAGAGACCGGTGTATAGGTCAAGAAAAACCAGAACTGTATAATAATCTTAACCAAGGAGGTATTACACACAATACCTCTTTGATTTAGCGACCATCGGACCTTGTTATTATTCCGAATGTGCGCACATTTCCTCCGTAGAGGGGATGACGAGCGAAGCGTAGGTACATGTATTACGAGTGTCCGACGGTTCGCTCGGCGTTGAGCTCTCGCCGTAGATCGTTGAGAAAGGAGCCTGTTTGCCAGCTTGCTGATTCCAAGACGACTTAATTTACTCTGCAATAAAACATCCACAACTAGGACCGACTGATACTGAACACCTATTAGCTCAGGTGCTATCGATTCCCTACGTTCTGCATTCAACAAACGGCAATCATTATGGGAGTCGCCAAGCGAAAGCGATTTGAAATGCTGGCCGATGTAGCAGAGCCCGAGAGGGGCCCACTCGGAGGTGAACAGCAAATCTCGACACAGAGGCCGGTTTTGCCCGGGATGAACGGAGTGGAAAACCCGTTATCGTCCGGAGCATCAACGTCGGCTTCGTCCACGACGTCATCGATGAATTCGTCGCTGTCATGTTTACATCGCCTATCGAGCGAAGTCCTGAATATCGATGCGTTGTCGGATGCGGAGTCAGAGTGGGAAGGAAATACAAGTAGCAGTGATGATATCGGTGATATCCATGCATGCATCTCATCAGAGAGGAATGATTTCCCACCGCCACATTCTTGCCACATCGCCCCATCAGGTAAGGGAGACGTGGAAGAAGCAGCGTCGTACCACTACGCCGCCCTCACTCACAGTCACACGACTTCCAACCACCCATACTCCACCACATCCACCTCCTACACATTAGGGCGTAAGTCTTCTTCGCCGCGCCCGGCAGAACGACGTACGAACGTGCCGCTGGACTCCGCCAACTCGACGTCTTCCGCCGGGACCACGAACGGCCGACGTGCCTCCCCGTCCTGCGCTCCCGCCGCCAAGTACCGCTGGAAGTGGACCCTACTGATCTGGTGTCACCTGAGCCAGATCCTGGCGGGAGGTCTGCTCAAGAGTCTGGCGGTCTTCCTGGACGACATCCTACAGGAGTTTGATTCCAGCGTAGCATTCATGGGTTGGATGTTCTCCCTCGAAGCGTTCTTCTTCGGTGTCACATGTGAGTATATCTTAAACTGCGATAATTTTCCATTTACGTTGATATACCCCCTTCTTGTCCTGGCATATAATTCGTTAATACCCCCTTCACCTTCCTATACCCCCTTCTTGTCCTGGCATATAATTCGTTAATACCCCCTTCACCTTCCTTCTCTTCCGAATTCACCTTCCTACTCTCACTATTATCATCTTCGTCATATTTTTCTTTTCTTTTTTTTTCATTTACTTCATGTGCCAACATTTTTTACTCTTTATTTTACTTCTCTACCCTTCGCCTCTTCTCGTCTCGTTAATTCTCATTCATGACCATTTTGAATCCCATCCTTAATCTTTTTGCGACATCCCATAAGGTTTTATTGATCACTGTGTTTGGCTGTGAAATAATGATGATAACGTCGGCCTCATGCCAGAAGGGCCTTAACACCATAGACTTTGTAAACTGTTAGGGCCCTTTTGGCATGAGGCCGACGATAGTCTTCTTGATCTAGCCGAGTGAGTTTTGAATGTTATCACTGCTATAGCAGAAGGCTCTGTCTTTATTAGCGTGATCAGCACCCTGAAAGCTTTGCCAGGTACCCTTTTATGCACTTGGGTCAAGAACAACATGATGCGTAAATCCATGGAGCCAGCTCCATGGTAAAACATCTTTTCAAATGACGTAGACACTTAATGAGATTCGAACTCAGGACCTCCAGTGGAAGTCAAGAGTCTCAAGAGCTATCCACTATGCCGCAGTGCCCCCATATGCATTTCGGGATATTTGTCATTATAGAGTATGAATCAAGCCATGTTGTCATACTATTTATAACCTGTAGTCAATTACATGTAGCTCCCTGAGCATCATCATCTGGGCCTACTTCAACTCTGTCTCAATAGCGCGCTCAGGATCAATAAACGTGGCACCAATTGCGAGGGTCCATTTACCAACCCATCAAGCAATTCTTGTAATTAAAGAACTCAAAGATCAAGTTGATTAGTCTGAGACAGATGAATGACCTGCGATTCAATTTAAGATTCTCACGGACTCGAACAAAAAAATAAGTTGCTTCCGAGTGTCAGTGTAATAATATGACGACGCTGTCCTCTCGTTACTGTATCTAGGAGTGTTTTATGAAGTGCAGTGGTCAGAACAATGATTACTAGCAGACATCCTAATTACTTCCAAACGGACATCATCAAAGTTGGCCTATAAAGTCTGTTGAGAGTTTCCGTGGTAAATGAAGTGGAAACCATTTCATATTTAAGTCTACTGCGCTGCAAAGTTCAAGTAGGTAGTCAACTCAAAGGAAGAATCTGCCATTTGTTGGCAAAATCGTCACCGAGAGCGTGTCGATATTGACCGATTCGCTGGAACTCTTTCAATACGAGATGCAGTCGTAGTGTCGTGCACCACAACCTCAACAACTCATCTTACGAACAATTCTTTGTCTTGAGCAGATTTTAGTAGCGAAATGACATGCGTGACTGATAATGTATTCCTCCTCGATTGTTGATATTATTTTATAACAAATTTCGTTTCAACCTAAATGTATACATGCATGCCATAAATTCGTTGATTACCTTGAAGTTTCATCTTGAAGTTAACTGTTGTGTACTCAAGAACATTTGCAATGTTTATATTGATATATTATGTTATTTTTCTGTGGAAGAGGAAAGAGAAATGAAAATGAATTAAATTGCATCGAAATGAATTTGAAATAGTAATTACCGAAGCTAAACGCATCTATGAAAATTTGAAACAATCGCGTGAGAAAGAGAGAGAAGAGAACAGTAACGACAAGTTTTCGCTTCCCACCTCACCTTCAGACAAACCTAGGTTAAGGTCAAACTAGACAATCGCTTTTCTTATGCTGATAAGATAAATGACATAGATATACCAGGCTATACTGCATGGGTTTGACACATTTTCCATTGAATCTTTGTCCTCAATTCAGTGACACGGTTTGTTAATTTGAATTTGTTATGAGGAAACAACACAATCTGGCTGTACATATTGGGATATGTACCATTATATACGGTAGCGTTTGTGAGCTGTACTAACGAATGGCAAAAAAAAAAAGTCCGTCTGTAATGAAGATCTCCACTGCTGACGGAAATCAAGAGTTGTAATCGGATCTTACCTGATAGGCCTATAGTGTTGGTAATATCGCGGAAGAGGGAGAGGGGGAGGGATTGTTGGAGATATAAAAGTGAAATCGCAGTTATATTTGAAGGTTGGGGATGAAATGCGATTAGGATTCTTTGTTTTATACTTGTGTATAGATCGCATCGTACCAGTAGGGTCTGATGATTTTGTTTTAATATTGTCATTTATATATATTCATCATTATATACAACTCTCTGTGCAGTTAGACAAAACTGCATGATATAATGATATACATAATAAGCATAAGAACAAAGGCAATCCAAGTAGACGAAATTTCATTAAGTTTGGACATGAAACAATGATGCTAATTGTGAAGTTTCACGTTTCTACTGAACGGTGATATTTGTAACATTTGAACTTCTTTTATATTCAACTATGACATTGGTGATACCATATATAGTGCAGTTTTCTCGGTGATCCGCGTAGATAATGAGAAGACTCTTTATGCAATATGAAAGAACATACAAGTCCAAAAGAAATTCAAAGTTTATTTGATGAAATTATTCTTTGAACACTTGAAATGGCTGAGATATCCAAAAATAAAGCGATCCTATTATGACTACTTTATTCTACTTTTTTTTTTTTTTTTTTTTTTGGGGGGGGGGGGATATCTCAGCCATTTGAAAACCGATATCATCTTTTTCAAATCAATGAAGTAGATCATTTGGATGCTGCTGATGTCATTGCCTCTTGAAATTATATGAAATTCTGTTCAAGTTCTGCTTTATGTCGAGATGATTTTGAGTTGAAATGTTTTTGAAATGTTTTGAAATGAAAACATACATACAAAAAAGATCACACAATGAAGAGAATGCATTCGAAAATATATAATTAGTATAAACGAAATCGGAAAGTATTAGTACAGATATATTAAAAAAATGTCAAGCATTATATTATGACAAATGAGAGACGGTAATAAATTACATTGTTAAACAAGAAAATTTAATACGATCGGTTCGAATGATTCGCAAAGGGATTTTTCGACATAGCTCTTGAGAATGCACCAACTGAAGTTATTTATCTAGTCTCTGTAGTTAATGCATTCGATAATTTTGATGCTGAATATGATAAAGTGATATTTTTCAGATTATGAGACATTGGCCAAGGTAGATTAAGCGTATTATTTCCATGTCATTTTCATTCATGTCAAATTCATAAATGATGAAGAAACTTACATCATTCTTTTTGATAACACTGCTCCCTTTGTATGTTTATAAGTCAAATGTGCACAAATTTCACACACACTTTTTTTTTTCTTTTTAATTCAAGTTCCATATTCCACATTCCATATTCAGGTTTCATATTCCATTTGATTTCGGAGTAAAATTTGTATAACACAATATTCAATTTTAGACATAATTTCACAAATGTATAAGGACAGTAATATAATGATGTGTAAATATGAGGAACCTACTAAAAAGCAATGCTTGTAAGGTGTAGGTTCCAAAGAAATAATATAAGCGTTTAGTACAACATGCTAATTACGAAAAATGACGAAACACAAGCGAAATCGGTATGTCGATATTATAATAAACTCTATACGGAATGTATAAAGTAGTTTATGATGTTCAAGGTAAAACTAAGGGATTCAATGCTCCATAAGATTGCACTACCTTTCACTTATACCTACGACGGAAAAAAAAAAGATGAATGTGGCACATAAAGGGTTCCCTCAATTTTTGATATGAATTGTACTTGTTCCTAGACATTACAATCACGTGGGAATCACGTTTCCATAAGGTGATGAGAATTAGCAATCACCTTTATTTCACTCCCATGAATGTCAAATCTATCGTTCGATAGACATGATAGAAGTCAAACATATCTCGCTATGTATATTTGAGAACTTAGATGCAAAGTGCAAAGTTCAGGAGCAACGAACAGTCGATCATTGTCGGTTTTTATCTGTTTTTTTTTCTATTGCCACTGATAAAGGAGGAAAAGTACACTGTGAACCGCGATGTCATTGAGTAGATGAAGATGTGACATACATTATCAATGGAAGTAGATCATCGCAAACGTGGCATCAGCTCGGCTATCAGAGCATTCAAAGATTATTGGTACTGTACTGACAGTAAGTATTGAGGGGGTATGTCAATATTAGTTCACTTCGAATGAACAACCTCAGTTGATGGATTTTTTTTTTTTTTTTTTTGTATACTGGTGTCGGAGATCGTATCCTGCTTAACCTAAATATTAAAGCCTACTTAGACGAGAGCTGACTGAACAAAAAAAAAAAGAAAAAAAAAAAGGAGTAATGCATTAGTGGAAAATAGGTAGGCCCTATATCTTTGTCGTCGTGTCGTTTTTTGCTCTTCTTTTTTTCCCAATTATCTATACCAATAAAATCATACTCATTTGGCAGGTTCGTTGAAAAATACCAATATGGTAAAAATGACAGCAGTCAAAAATGTTAGATAATGTTGCTTTGTTCAGCATAGTTTCTTGTTGAAGGGGTTGATATTTCTTAGCAGTATATACTCGGGTGCGGAAAAATGATTTCCGTTTTGTTAATAATTTTGTAGAAAATACACATGATAAATCTGATCTAGTCTGATATTACATGAGCCCTTTTGCTCTGTCTCTGTCTCTCTCTCTCGATCTATTTAAACAGTCCAAATGTAAAAACAGATAATGGTATCCATTTCTATCAACTTGAGATATTTTAAATGTAATCTGCTGAAAAACAGGAGGATTATAGTAAAGAATCTGTGTAATAAATTTAATGATATCTTCGAAAATATTTCAGTTATATGTAAGGACTGATGTATCATTTGAAAGATTTTATTTTTCTCGATTCGATTGATATCTTACTTTGAAAATGGTGTTTATCCTTTTTTTTTCATTCAATTCTCTGCATATATTTATTTATTATTCGATTATATATATATATATATATATATATATATATATATATATTTCTTATTTGTTCACATATTTCTCTCTCTCTTTCATTGTGGAGATCTTGGTGCGTAAATAATTAATTGTTACAATGGGGCTTATTCAATAGTTGTTTCAGAAAACATTGCATTGTATCTGTTACGCTGTGGTTATCTGAACTCACACCAAATCTAGTTATACCTGTATATCAATTCAAAGAAAAAAGAATATAATGGAAATGTTACTTTTTTATACACAAGCATTGTTACGTCAGGGGTGTGAGGTGCAATTACGGAACAAGAACGCACGAACTTGTTGATGGCTGCCATGCTTCAGACAGGTCCGTCATAAACCGCGCAGGACCAACCTACTTATGCCATTTATTATATACCGTCCTACAGGAAGGGAAGAACGGCCTTCCGATCCCTCCTGTCAATCCCATTGTTTCCGATTCCTCCTGTCTTTTCCATTGCTACCAAACGTTCCTATTTAGAATCATGAGTATGCCACATGTGCGTTTTGCATTAAGAGGTACTAGGTGTTACAAAAAATAATTTCCCACTTTCGATCCTTAATACTTGTAGTTCAAAGATTATATTACATCAGATAACACTGTCATTGATATGAGCAATAGCTGAATAGTGTACAATTTTGGTGGAGATGATTTAAAAACGAAAGTATAAATCAGTTTTATTAAATTCAAGATTTATTTTTAAGTTAGGTTTCAGATAGAATGACCTAGTATGACCATGACCGTTTTTCTGTGTTCTTTTCAATGTCCCATTCCCCCTCATAAACTATTTCAAATTAATTTTGGATTGAAGATCCATACCACGTTCGAGTGTATACTTCCATGAATGACAATTAAAATCAAATGCACCAACTAATGAGCATTTAATTATCAGAAATTAAAGAAAGCTATCAAATTCAGAGGTTGCACAATGCAGACTGAGAAAAGTGATGTCTGACACACTCAAATGGTATAATTGTGTGCTAACTATACCTGAGATGCTAATTGCAAATTGT
The DNA here is from genome assembly GCA_033980235.1 of Diadema setosum. NCBI lineage: Eukaryota > Metazoa > Echinodermata > Echinoidea > Diadematoida > Diadematidae > Diadema > Diadema setosum. The sequence continues at coordinate 7,196,728 of CM067066.1, forward strand.
CTTTGAATTCCGTTGTTAGAAAAGGACGTTTTATAGATTTCTTCGCATTAATATCAACTTGCAAACGATGATTATAATTCTCATGACACTGCAACCGGTAGCAATGTTAGTACTGCTGAATTATACTGGGTATAGTGTTGTTTGAGGTGACCATTCAGCTTTTAACTTTGTGCGAAATACCTGGAAACCACTTTATGATATTTAGAAAAAAAGCATACAATCCCAAGAGGAATTCAGTTTACTTGGTGAAAATTGACTTTGTTAATGGTCGAGATATCCAAAAATAAAGTAAAACAAAGCTATCGTAATAAAAGGTGGGTCCCACCATTTGTTATGATTGTTTTAATCTGGATATCTCAGCCATTTCAAAAGTAATTTTCATTAAATAAAATTTGAATTCCTCTTAGAATTGTTATTCTCTTTAACATTTTATAAGAGGTTTCTCATTATCTCAAAGAATATCATCAAAAGATGTGTGAAACTTGAAGCCCCATCTCAGCCCAAACTGCTTTTATGAAAAGCGATATGACTGTTGTGAGATGGGGACAGCATTACCATGTCAGTAATTAGCATCATTTTGACTATCAGTGATGTCATACCCTGTACCAGGGAGCTACTATACAATTGTAGTTGTAGCTTCATGCTTACCCCTTGTACCTCGTACCATATAGAGCTACTTGTGTGAATTGTAGCTTATTTTCCCGAATAAAAGTCCTCCACCAGGAATGATTACTCAGGACTTTAGGAGAGCGGGGACGCTGGTTAATTTTACTCTCTCTCTTTTTTTTTTTTTTTTTTTTTTGGGGGGGGGTACATTTTTGCGTTTTTAATTTTGTTTCCAATACTTCTAAACTTCAGAAGTTACAGTTTCTTCGGGAGGTCGTTCTAATGGGATATTGCGCCTCGGAAGATTGAGTGTGGCAGCATGCTTATGGACTCCGAGATAAAGTTTGATATCATATATCGACGCTATATACTGTTCGTCATTGGAACGTCGTTTATCTCGAGACATATTTTGTGGATGAACTTATAAAATCTGATGAGGCGTAGGCATTGTTTTGAAAAAAAAAAAGAAGAGCAAAATTAAAAAAAAATAAAACTTCAGCTTGAAATCTCATCTGTATGTTCATTTCAATGCTTTCATTTTATAAACTAACTTGATTTCCATCTATATTTTCACCCTCGAATGTTTTGTTTACAGGGATTGCTCTTCACCCAAATTTTCGTCAACCCCTTTATCCATCAGGAGAAGAGTGAACAGGTGTTTTTGTAACGATCCAAAAAGTGGATTATTTCCCCATGTCCTCATGGCAAATCATGTGCGATTCCCACTTGTGTCTGTTCTGGGAGAGAGATATCCGGGGCCGTCCAATGTGTTCTGTTGGTCTAATTTGTTCGATCCTTTGTTGTGTTTCTTATGTTCTTGATGCCTGGGGATTAAAAACTATGTCTTCATACATGATGTTATCAAGTGCCCTTATTATGATAGGATAATATTAGGCCTATTCCCTTAAAGACTCTAGAGTCAGTTTGCTGAGTTTGGGCTGAACATCTGTGTCATTCACGGTCTGGTCACCGGCTGTCTTCTGTTGGTGTTATGGTGCACCCCTCCATTACGTAATGTTTGTCTGCCTGTTATTCGTTTGTTTGCTTCTATTTTTTCCCATTTGTGGTGTTCAGTCAATGCGTTGCGAGGTCAATTCTTATTTTGGGAAAAGAGAATAGAGCAAGTGACCCAGATGCTATTACTATCATTTCCCATCAAAATGTTTTCACATTTGCATATAAAACATCATACATTTTTTTATGTCAGTATAACCTCAGTGAGGAAAATAATCTTTTTTAGATCGTTTTATAAAAAATGGTTTACTGTTACTGTTCCCGGTTCTCATGATGAATTATGGGGTCGTTTTTTATGTTTATAACAATGACATTTTTATGTCAGGAAAACTCAACTGAGGAAAATAATCGTTTTTTAGATCGTTATGTAAAATGATTTACTGTTTACTGTTTCCAGATCTCATGATGACTCTATAAGGGGTCGAAGAAAATTAGATTCAGTGCAATTCCCATCAACGAAACATTCAAAAATGAAAATAGTTTATAGATGAAAGCATTGAAAGGAACATTCAGATGAGATTTCACAAGAAGTGTACCCACAACGGGGAGGCTACATATATTTGGAGTTTTTTAAAGTTTTGTTTTGTTTTGTTTTTTAAACAGACATACCGCTGACAGTCAAATGCAAATGACAGACAGGTTGATGACGTCACCACTGCAAAACTTTCGTATTGGTTTGCATATGAAACGACATATATCCGTTTATTATGCCAATATAATTCAGCGGCAACAGCATATTGTTCCTCTTCGAAAGTATTTAGTTCAAATCCGGTTCTGTTGTTAAATATGAACTTGAGAAGTTACAGTTTCTTCTGGGAGGTTGTTCCAGTGGGGGATTGCGTCTAGGAAGAATGAGTTTCATAGCTGGCTTGTGGATATTACAGCGTCATACCAGGGAATTGTCACCTCCCTGGTCATACCATGGAGCTATGTACCTCCCTGGTACTACACACGCCATGGTCACACTGTTCATCATGGGAACATACTTCGTAGTCTATAGTTACTTTTTTGGAGCATGGAAATACAAAAATTCTTTGTACCTCCATGTTTGGAGACATGGATCTAATGTACTATAGCTCCGTGGTCTATAAGTTGAGTTCTCCATGGATGAGGTTATAAATACTGATGAGATGTTGTTTCGAAAAAAAAAAGAGCAAAATATGAAAACTTCAAATGTTTGCAGTTGCCCCGATGTGTGTGCACTTCTTGCGAAATCCCGTCTGTATGTTCATTTCAGTGTGTTCAGTTCTAAACCAGATTTATCTGCATCAATATTTTCACTCTCGAATGTTTTGATGACAGGAATTGCTCTTAGCCCAAATTTCCGCCAACCCCGTAATCCGTCAGGAGAAGAGTGGACTGGTTTTATAACGGTCTAAAAGCGGAGTATTTTCCCGTGTCCTCACGGTAAATCATCCGTGATTACGTTTGTGTTTGTTCTGGTAGAGAAATATCTGGGGTCAGCCTTTGTGTTCTGTTCGTGCGATCTTTTGTTGTTTTTCACACACTCTTTCTTCTACTCACAAACAGGCATTCTTAATACCTGTGGATTAAACATGTGTGTCTTCTTATTACATGATGTAATGGTACCCTTGTTATAATATGCTAGTATTCCCTTGCAACAGCATTGTTCCCTTTTGAATATTATGTAGTTCAAATTCGTTTTTTTTTTAAACTACTCCATAATAATCATCTAGTATCATCCATCCCAATCCCTCTGCACATCAGTTATTTCTGGCTGTTGTTAAGTATATGCGCTATTAACAATGTGTGCTAATTAACCCAGTCAACCCTGGAGAGGTGTATGTTGAGGAAGTGCTTTGCAGGGGAGAGAGGTTTTTGATTATTTTACAAAGGGTGTCGCTAGGTGATGACATCATCATTATTATAAAATGTATGCTCTTCCAAAAGGCGTGCTTCCGGTGACGTGTGAAACTGTTGAGGTCCCAAAACTTTCCGATTTCATGTCAGACGTATTCCTCAAAGCATGTGTGAATGAGCTCGCGCATTCATGAAGTTGATTTAAGTTGCATTATTATGGTGTGGAATTTACACGTCAAGGCTACTGGAGCCTTTCTGTATCAACGAGTAAAATGTGCGAAAATTTCACGCACACCTATGGACAGGCATAATGTGGGAGATAGAGGGTTAAACTCCTATACGGTCCGTTCTCTGTGAAAGACAAACAAAAACCAAGTAAGTAGAACAAGGAAAAGAAAAACTGTCAAAACGTATTGTGTGGAGTCCACTAAGCCTTGATTGGTGAGGAAGCCGTTTGACAGATGCATTGTTCTTGGATTCCTTCCCCTTTAATAGTAAATAATAGCGCGCGCACTTATCAGTCTTGTATAATAAATTACGTAAGCCAATGAATTAGGTCACGGGGATTAAAGAATCAAGTGACGTGATTAACAGCAGCCGTTTCTTTTTCGAGGAGGACGCTCGCTCCTCGTTCAAGTTGATATGAAGCCAAACAAGTCTAACAGGTCTCAGGTCATTGATTTCCACAAATGAATAAAACCGAATACTTTCGTCATGGTTTAACGATTGACGCGGCGCAAGATAACAATCAATTTCGACAGAATGATTGCGATTATTGATTTCTCAGTACTCGTATATTCATACACAAGACAAACACAATTGAAAACAGGGACAGATTCTAAAAAGTATTCTTTGCTGACTTTCGATAGCGCTGTGATCTGCTGTGTTGGGGGTGGTGGGAGGAACACAACTCAAAATGCTTTGTGACGAACAGATCCTTCGACCCAGTGCGATCATGCGACACACCTTGTTTTGTCGCATTCAGCTGTAGTGATATGCAAGTCGGTTGCATGCACGCGTGAATTGTTGTGACTGAATTGGTCTGGCTTCTTTCCTGTGCAACAGGGAGTCCATGGATGCCAGCATTCGAATACAACATAATCACCTTCATCTCTCTTATTTCCAGTACAGGTACTAAAGCAAAGACAGATCTATGGTTTTGCTATGCGCTGTTCAAAGAGCGTTTCCTGAACTTCACACACATCACTGTACAAAGAAAGAGCTTTTCAGCTCACTGCTGATTCCTACAGTTGACTACAATGACCCCAATTACGCTGCCAGCCGCTCTCTTCCCGCAGAAACCTCGCCCTCATTATCAATCTCATTATCATTCTTGAAGAATCTGCCATTAACCGCACTACGACAGCACGAACAATGGTATAAAAAAAAAATGAGTACAATTATGCTTGTCCCGTACCAAATGTCCTTAAAGGCATAATTTACCATTTGCAGATGAAAGCATTAGTGCTTTAAAATAGTTGTAAAATGTGAGTTAGGGATAGAAACAACCACTGTCGAAATTTGAATCCGTATAATCGATGTTAAGTGTTGTTAAATACACAAAATGTGAACAATAGTTATAATAAAAATGTTCCAGACTAAACCGTATACAGTTACGGTTTATTGAGAAAAATCCTGATATCTCCTTATATTTTAGGTTTTATTGCAAATATTTCATATGGTAGGATGTTTTATGATACAACAGACCTACACATATGCATCAAATGTGATATCTGGAACATTTTTTAAATCACTGCTCCCAAAGGTAAACTGGACCTTTAAGTGTACATAACACTGGATGAAAATCACGAGGACCTATCCATTGTCCAGAACTTTTAGATTTGTTTTTGTGTTTGTTTTTCCAGTTTTGATCAGTGCGACACCTATTGTGATGTTAATAGATATTGCGTGTTTACCCTTGAAATTTGTTCCATGCCGAGTTCCATAATGACTTATGGACAAAGAAAGAGGTGTAAGAGAAACACGTTATAGGACATCATTTCGTTACGCCGTTCCACGTTGTCGATATACTGTATAACGCTCTGACCTAAAGATGGGCGAGTAGAAAAAAAAAAACACAATGCAAAACGAAAAAAAAAAAAATCACTGCGAGAGAACCTGATGGTAATAATACATTTCTAACTGGCTTCAATGAATGGTTCACTATTGGACCAAAAATAGAAAAGCGATAATTCGTTCTGACTGGAAAAGAAGGTAAGGTATGGAACTTTACTATGAACCTCGTGTCTGCATGAGATATCAACCCCGCTTGAACACTGAATACAGTGATGTGTCCGAAATCACTTCATTGTGGAATCATGCAAAAACTAATTCTTCCCGAATGCTCATTGGCGTTTGTCCCATTTCAAAAGCACCTCCGATGATTTAGCTTGTTGTCAGTTTTGAGTGGAGAGTTCCTCATGTATTTCATATTTTGAATGAAAATACTCATTTCTTGGACTCGTTATCGACATGTATTGATAGTACCAATTCTAGCCAGTGTCATCTTACGTAGGTTTAAGTCAAGTGCTCTTTCAGAGGGATGCTAGAAAACATGAAAATGTGCTGACTTCTCTTTTTTTCTGTACTTCTTCGTCCTACTGTGACGTAACAAATTGTAGTTTTGTTATCCACCGATGATGGCAACACACGGAATTGACCGAAGTTTGTTATATAAACGGATTGTCCAATTTTCAACAAACTTCAATTATTTGTAATATTTCTGCATCAACTAACCCCGCATAAGTATTTCAGCATATTCTCCTTCAAAGGCGCCGATGTAACACCGCCTAGTATCTGAATAATGTGGGTGCTCCACTTCTTGCGGCGAGATTTTCTGCTAGTCCTCGCAGCTACCAGTTCTCGCCTCCGAGGGTCTGTGAAAGAAGACTAATCGTTACCGCGGTCACGTGTACTGTCAGCTGTTTTTTGCCAGCCTGCGCGAAAACTCGTAGATTAGAGTAAAATGCCTTTCCCCGCGGCCGATTGTGCGTATGGGCTTTGTCTTTGATTTGGTCTGTTTTTTGTTTTCTTTTTCTTTTTCTCTGATTATGACGATTGCCTGGTCCTTGTTTGAAACGAAAATATAAAGATAACAGAAAGACTGGTAGTCGCTCTCGACCCACTTCGTGTTCGTAAGAACCATGGAGCTACCTTGGTAGCTCCATGGTAAGAACGAAAAAAAAAAAAAAGACTGAAAGGACGAAGAAGAAGAAGAAGAAGAAGAAGAAGAAGAAGAAGAAGAAGAAGAAGAAAGAGGAGGAGGAGGAAAAAAAGAATAGAAAGAAGAGTGACAGCAAGAACATAATAACTACAGGAAAAAAAATTAAGAAAAATTAGCAGTTGTGAACAAAGGGGAGAGAAAAAATGTGTCGTAGACTGAAAATGTAACCGCCGTAACGAACCTTCTTCCGCTCGATTATATAGACTGAGCAGGGGAAATGCCTACTGAAAAAGAAACAAAAAATTAAACAGAACAAAACAAAAACCCTTGCACGCACGATCAAAAACCAGCGATCCAGCCTTTTTGGTTTCTATACAGACGAGGGTATGACTAATGAGAGTGTACAGTACTACAACTTAGTAGTAGTTCCATGTCCGTACCAAGAAGGTATTATAATTGATAATACAATGTTTGCTTGTTTGTTTGTTCATTTTCCATTTGTGAAGATGGCTGGATAGCCCATATTCAGCTATGTTAAGCTGGTCTTCCATGGGGTCCAGTTGGATGTGAGGTGAGAACACTTCACCGGGTTTAACCCTAAAAGGGCCGGGGGGGGGGGGCGGAATCCGCCCCCCCCCCCCCCCTCGACGTTACGCGAGAAGGCCTCGTCGCGAGGCTTCTTGACTTTGTTTGTTCAAGTCTCGCGCAACTTTTGAGACCAAATTTGCGACGTCCGCGCGTACTTTTGCGAAGCCACGCCCATTTTTGTAACGGAATGTCGCCCCAAAACGGGCACAATTTTGTGATTTTGTGTACATTTCCTATGGAAAACAGTGCTCTGTCGTGAAAGTCATAAAAACCTGATTATTTTTACAATTAATCACTTTAATTGATTAGTTTTGTGCTAATTATGGTAGAAAAGTGGTCAGTGACAATTTCCAATGAAAAAACAAAGAAAAAACAAAAGTTGAAAAACAAAGAAATACATAAGAAATTCTGAAAACAATAAAATACATAAGAATTGAAATGAATTTTGGAAGTTTTTGTGATGTACAATCGTTGAATATGCTGCAACAGATTTACAGACCAAAAATTAGACTCTCAATGCTTTTAATTAGGCTAAAATATGATCTTGAGCTTAATTTGCATAATTAATTAATTAAAATTAGAAATTGATTGTTTCAAAAACTCTTATGACACAATCTTGTAGATTATGACGCAGGTCTCACGCATGCAAAATTTCATCGCGATCGCGCCACCGATGGCCGAGATCTCGGGGGGGGGGGGGGGGGGCGGAATCCGCCCCCCCCCCCCCCCCCCCCCCCGGCCTGAGCATAGCCAAAAAAGCCCGGCCCCTTTAGGGTTAATAAACACCCTGCTCTTTGCGATGAATGAATGAAGCGGGTTCTATTACGTGCATGAGTTGCTACTCTCTCATACACGGGACCTGCATTTTATGTCCTATCCGAGGGACAGAGTGTTTTGCCTCTTGCTAGAGGGGACAGTATGCTTACACACAACACTGCTCAGTCCAGACTCGGGTTCGAACCCGGGCCGCGTGATCGTGAGGCAGACGCGCTACCGACTGAGCCAACTCACCGCCAGTTCGTCCAGTTTGTTGCCTCCAAGTTATGTGGAGCCTCCAAGTTCTGATCCTAAAACTGCGGTTTCTTTACATCTTTCTCTTCTTCTTCTCGGGTTTACTCTTCTGTCTGACAGTGTCAGTCATTCTACAGTAAAATTGACGAAGGTGCACATCGTTGTATAATTACTTTTATGATTTTCATCATTATTGTCATGATTATGATGATGACATTGATGATTGTCATTAATATCATTATCATTAATATTAATATTATTATTATTATTAGTAGTAGTAGTAGCAGTAGTAGTAGTAGTAGTATCATTATAATTTTTATCATCATCATCATCATTATTATTACTGTTGTTGTTGTTGCTTTTGTCGTCGTCGTCGTCCCCATCGACGTCTCTTTCATAGAGCACTGTGGAATCCCGACACTTCCCAACCTATCATCAGTCCGTCAATGCGCCCATGGCCAGTCGAACTGAACGTATTTAACAATGAAGGGAGATCGAAGGGAAAGGGGAAAAAAAATCAAGATTTGACGTAAGAATAAAATCGGAAGGAGACGAAGAAAAGGAGAAAATAATCCCCCCCAAAAAAAAGACAGAAGAAAGACATATGCCATGATTTCTTAGCTGCCCATCAGGACTGCGTGGGCAGTTTGTACCCAAACTTTTGAGGACGAGACCAGATAAAGACTTTTTTTTTTACTTGTCTTAACCTGAGACGGCGTGATAACATCGCCTTGAACTACTGGCTGCCCCTCAAATGACCCCTACACCCAATCCTCGAGGCCCAACGAAAGGCTCACCTTCCTTTATCGTATTACACAAAAAGTCAATTACAGTAGGACCTCAATTATGATAATGGCCACGTCGGGACTGGCCGGCGTCCGGATAATCGATTTGGCCCGGTTAAGAGGTATGCTCTCATGCAAAACTTTCTAGCATGATTCAATCATGCTAGGGGTATACACATGTGTATCAGTCACTATAATTATATGTCTACTATTGTAATTATCTGCACTGCATTGCCATGTTTCGTAACTTCTAATATTTGAGTATACATTTGTTTAATATGTATTTTATTTCTTTATTGATGTTAACCAACAATGAGCTCGATATTGCGACTCGTCGAATACTGCCGCTGCATTGTACCGAAACTACTCCGTGCCATCAGTGACAAAGACTGCTCCAGATCGTCTGCTGCGATGATTGAATATGTCCCGTCGTGTAATCGCACGATAATGGTTGAACGTGTGTTTGTTCATAGAAAGACTTGGCACTGAAAATACATGGAAACATTAAAATAATGTCAGCTAGTCGATGTCGAGATAACAGAGAATCCGAATAATCGAGGTCGTACTGTACTGGATTTGAGGGGAGATATGTGTCAGTCATTGTCGTGTCAGCAAGGAGGTGTCCTTGGTCTCAAACTTCCGACAAAGAGGCTCGCGGGTTCACCCAACCTAACGAGACTGTCACGTGTACTACCATGCTGTCCCTCTACAGACAGGTAACGAGTACCCCGTCCCCGAGCTACATAACCTGTCGGGATGGGAAATGAGACGAATGTTTTCTGTGCTAACAAGAGGCACGGCCTTTGCACACGTTATCAACCACCTTGTGCGGAGCTAAAGAGCAAGGTGTTTAGTAACTCCAGGGAGGTGAGAGGAAACCTCCCTGGTAACTCCATGATGCAAACACTCCCAGTGCACTGGCCCAGGACGCGGAGCGACAGCTGCCAGAGTGCGAGCCCTCGATGGAGCGTCTCACACACGCACCTGAAAACGTGCGCCCTGTATACTCTAATACCTGAACTCTGTTCTTGGCCCAGCAGATGTTGGTAAAACATGGACCGTAGGTCCATGGTAAAATGGTATGAAGCAGCGTAGCAGCAGGGTGTCCTGGTAGCAGGGATGGGAAGTGGGGTGCTTTGTAGGCTGCAGCCCTGCCCCGCACCGTGGGCTAACAAATTAGAATAAAAAAGGAGAAGATCAAGATTTCCGATGGTTTAGCCCCGAGATTCTTACCGTCGGGAGTGTTGGGGTAGGGAGGGGGGGGGGGGGGATGGGGAGAGAATTAACCTTTCACCAAACCAACATGAGCACTACCCCCTCCCTACACGCATATCCCCCAAAAGTAACAAAAAACAAACAAACAAACAAACAAACAAACAGGACGGTATCAACCAGACACTTGGTACTAAATGAATGAATGAATGAATGAATGAATGAATGAATGAATGAATGAATGAATGAATGAATGAGAGGAATAAACGGGAGGGGACTAAAAAAAAATAGGCATCAATTACTGACTCATTGATGTTAATTTCCATGATTAACTTGCAGGTCCATTTGCATCCCTGGCCACGAAGAAGCTGGGTCCCCGCTGTGTGATGATGGCCGGAGGGGTCGTTAACTCCGTGGGAATAATCGTAGCGTTCCTAGCAACCAACGTCGTCATGGTTGGGGCCGGCATTTCCGTTATAGCAGGTACATGTATCACGATAAATCGTCCTCCCTATTCAATTTGGGACCTGTTTCATAAAGAGTTGCGATTGATCTATAATGCTCAATTTATTGAGCGTGACTTGTTGAAACGAGTGTGAGTTCATATTACTGAGCGTAAGTCCTGTTTCATGAAGACACGTTTGATTTCAAGAAAAATCAACCGTAACTTTCAATAGATTGAGCTTTACTTGCGATCAATCGCAATGTTGTTTATAAACGCAATTTGCGATTGATTGCAACTTTATACGCTCAATCTTTATGAAACAGTCCCCTGTGATGTGTTTCTTGTCAGTTAGAGAATTCAATACCCACGGCCTATTTTCTCACACTGTACATTACAAAATATTACATGTAAAATATGTTTGTTTGTAGGAAAGGGGTAATTACTGTTGACTAGAACACGAATGTGATACATTGTAACAAAGCGCATTTTTTTTAAACAATGAGACGTTTGAAATGTCCCCTTTATCAAATAAGGAAGTTCAAAGTTTATCCACAGTGATTCTGGTGATCTTGAGGTTAGAACGCGCCTATTTCGATGTCGTCGTTTGTATTAAATTGACTTCCTGTCATCTGTATTTGAAATAATCTATGTGATAATATGGGAAATGAAATTTTGTCTTGATTTGAGTTAAAACTTCGCCTAGTTTTATTTCTATTTTGAAACGCCAAAGCAAGTAATATACTCAGCAACTTTTTTGCCTGATGGTTTTCGTACCATTGATTTGTTCGCGCCCATGTGCACACAATTGTTGTTACATAGCCTGTTTCTGTGCAATATGATAAGGTGGATATGAAATTAAGCACAATATGCTGAGATAAACAATAAGCTGAGATCAAATGCATTCTAATGCACAAATCAATGGCACGAAAACCATCCGTCAAAAAGTTGCTGAGTATTACGTCGCTGGGGTGACAAGACCTCGTATCTCAAAAATGTAAAAAAAAAACTTTTTTTTTAGCTTAATGGTCAAATAATAGGTCAAGTGATGTCTTGGCCAAATCCCAACTGTCTTACTCCAAAAATGAAGCCACCATGACATGTCAAAGGAAAGGCTTTCCCATTCACTACAGTGCTTTGGCCGCCATGTTTTTTTGCTCTCCTGAACATTTGACATTTTTTAGATACGAGGTCTTGTCACTTGCTTTGGCGTTGCAATAGAAATAAAACTAGACGAGATAAGACAATTGTAAGTCATTATCATATTTCGTGGTATATCTGCCACTTCGTGACAATGCATTACCTTCCTCCTGTTAAAGAGGGGAGGACACCACAAACCATGATAAAGAACGAATGAACAAAAAAAAAAAGAAACTAACTAACACACAAACAAATAACACTTCTAGCTAGTCTGCAAGACTTCGTGAGCACTCAATGCAGAGAAATTGGTAAATCATTAATTTTGTCTAGATCAACCAGCGTTCCAGGGGTAGATAACCCAAATGAATGATATAGATAACGGCTCTGCCTAATAGCCACTTCTAACGCCACCTGGATGTACTCAATACATCCCCACGTGAACCTAAGTATTGCTCCTGTTTTGCAATTTTTGATTCTTGTCACTGTCACGTAGATAGAATTCTTGTGTTTGCCGTAGCTATTCGAAAACGCGTTGTTTTAGACTAAAATTTTATCTCACATTCGCCCGGTGCGCTGTGAGTGTTCCCGTGTTTATGGCCAATCGCTTGACGTTTTGTTTCTTCTGAGATGTGATAACAGCTGTTCATTTTTTTTTTTTTTTTTGGACAAAGATTATTTGCTGCCCTCATGGTGTAGTGAGGATATAGTTGTATTGCTGACTAACTGAATGGATATGGAATATATATATATATATATATATATATATATGACGGAAGGAAAACTTGCAGTATAGACGTTGCAGTGATGTTCAGTCTTGCCTTTATTTCCCGAGCTTTCGGCTGTTTCACCAGCCTTTTTCAAGGGCTTGATGATACATAACATAAAAGCAAAATAGCAACCAATTTGCATGCATTTGAACAGAAATAAAAATAGTAATAACAAGAAGCCAATCAAACGGAATGTAGGCAGTTACACCAATTTGCATAGCAAACAACAAAACAAAAACAAAAACCAAAAACAAGGCAACAGAAAATCGAACAAACATGGGCAGCAATATTACATTCGCTCCAATGGAAAGGCAGTATTATCACATACACTTGCAGTGAAAGAATAAAGTTGTAGTAGTAGTTTAGTATAGGTAATACGAACGGTAATGCATAAACCAACATAAATTAAGGCACATTAGTTACCTTTTAAGGCGTGGGGATTTGCTTGTGAGTGGTGTGGTGTCAGGAGGATGAGTGTGAGGGGTTCGTACATGTAATGCGGGGTAGTGAAGTGTGAGGGGTGATGTGGCTTGGGGGTATTTGGGACGATGTAAAAGCAGACAGGCGAGGCACAATATGGGTACATGCCTTTGAAGGTCATTCGGGCCGTAAAACACTATTATGAGATATAGGTACAAGGTCTTTATAGTGAATATAGTGCACCTATATTCTTGACACTGTAAGCGGGTACTCGATAAACTTCAAAACTTCTCGTAGGTTCTGGATAGAGATTAAAATAGGACCTATGAATCTCTATCAAGAACCTACGAGAAGTTTTGCAGTTGTTTGTGCTATTTAGTTACAATTGGTCACTAATGCTTTTGTTGTTGGTGGTAGTGGTGGTGTTGTTGTTGGGTGTGTGTGTGTGTGTGTGTGTGTGTGTGTGCGTGTTTTGATGTTGTGGCTTCGCCTTTTTTTTTCTCTGAGGGATATTGTTCTATTCTTTTCTGTTGATTATGTACGACAAAAAAAAAGTATTTCAATTTTGCTCCATAATTTGGACTCATCCAACACCAGAGGAAAAGTATCTTGCCACTTAGCGATACGGGCTGTATTCGAAAAGTAATAATTATGTTATGATTTGTGTACAAATCAAATTATGAATTTCTCCCATGTGACACTGAAGGGCCCTTTGCATTACGGCTGATATATCATGTAGAACATTGGCAAGCCATAATATAACTAACTTTTTTTTTCACTTCAATTAATGCCAATCGAATGAATTTTTACTTGAATAAATTCAAATTGAATGGATTCTTTGAAGTGATGCCCGTATGCAGCTTTAACAGTTTTAGTAATTTACAGCTGAAGCTGAAACGGTAACAACACCCACATTTGCTGAGGCAGAAACACTACAACTGACAAAGACTAACTGACGTTTTCTTCTGTCAGTAAATTCACCTGTCTCTAAATCGTGTTGATCATCCTTTCAACCTCACATTATTTATTTAATTACATATCCACATTGTAGAAGTCACCGCAAAGACTTACGCGTTTGATTTCGAAATTTGTTTGTTTTGTGAGAAACAGTACAGAATTGTACTTCTATGACCATCGTAACTTAAATGCATCATTCAATGTTATCGTTGCTAATTCTTGGTTCTAGGTATAGGATCTTCCCTCATTTACGTGGCTGCGCTTGTCACTGTTCGACGCCACTTCTCCACGCACTACGCGCTAGCCAATGGGATAACGCTATCTGGAGTGTCTGTGGCCGTATTCATCTTTCCACCAATCATACGCGTCCTTATAAATCACTTTGGATGGCGGGGAGCCCTGTTCATTATATCAGCAATCTCACTCAACGCCGTCGTGACGGGGGCTCTCATGAGAGGCGGGAGCAAGCCGCGAAACACAATGAAGCCGGTGAACCTCGAAGATGCAAAGCCGCAACTTCCCGCGAATTTTTCCGCCCCTATGTCGTCAAAGCAGCTGAGTTCATGTCCAGACGAGAAAGCAAAAACTGATTGCCATTCTTGCAAAGAACATTGTTTGTCTACAAAATCCGAGTGTTCATCTTCCAGGAGAGATCCGAGCTGCAATGACTCTAAGTGCACCGAAGAATATGCTTTTCCTTGCGATTCTCGAAACGGCTGCAAAATGCCGCTTCAGAGCGTATACACCAACGGCACTATCGTCGTCAAACCCCTTCAGAGTACCCTCGTTGTTAGTGGTGGGATGCCGCGTCGGCTGGGTATCAGGGAAAAGTATGCCATGCACCTGACCGAGAACGTCACCCACGGTCTCCTCTGCGTGGTCGTCATGTTGTGGTCTGCCTCAAACACCGCGGTGATGAAGTACCTGGTCGCCGCCGGCGTCGAGCGGGGTATGTCGTCCATCCAGGGCGCGGTGCTACTGTCGTCAACGGGCGTCGCTTCCTGCGCCACCCTCTTCGGCCACGGCATATTCATCTCGCGGGGCTGGATGACGCCGCTGACGCTCTACCTGGTCATGTTCGTCGTCATGGCCGTCGCCGAGTTCAGTCTGGCGCTTTTCCAACGCTACATCACGGGCATCGTGTCGGCGGCTGTCTTCGGGTTGGGCACAGGTGCAATCACATCCCTCAACTTGGTAGTGCAGCGCTCTCTAGATGGGCGTGCCGGTGTCCAGGCGACCGGCTGGCTTATCTTCGTCGAGGGCGTGGCTGGTGCTCTTGGGGGTTACTGCATGGGTAGGCATTTCCGTCTGACCCCTCTAACCTACTTAATAACTCAAAACAATCGTTACTCATAATAATCAGGTATGAGAAGAGAGAGCAACACCATTGATCATAATTTACAAATCATAGGTTAATTTACTTATTTTGCAAAATCAAATTGTTCTGAGTGTAAGTAATGCTAAAATCTCCAAAGAGGCATGATAATTGATCTTTGGTGATTATATTTTTCCGAGTCCTTTCAAGGTTTACGAGTTCTTTGCAAAGACAAGAATGCCCTTTTATTGCGGGTTATATTCAGGCGGTTCACACTAATGTATTATCTAATTCCTTCCGCTCACTTCACACTATTGATGCAACAGCTGTATCAATTTAAGTGAAGTGGATTAAAAGTTTGTCAGAATTTGATTATGTTTGCCACAGACTCGGAAAAGAAATACATGTAATAGTCGTTTTTTTTCCATGTCACTTTCGAAGAAAAAGTTTAGGATATCATGTGGTTGAGTTGAGTTTATATCATGTTTCGAACTAGTCCCGTCCCGTCCATGATCAGTCTAATTTGTGAATTTATCGTCCCTCGTTATTTTGTTCTCAGGGGCTATACGCGACGTCTCCGGAAGTTACAAGATGTCTTTCACGGCCTGTGGGGTCCTGACGTCAGCAGCGGCTTGTCTGGTCATCCTGATCGCCGTCATCCGACGAGTGATTGGCGTCCGTCAGAGAAGCAGCCCCTGTCAATCTGCAAGCATTTGACGGGGCCAAGACAGTCATGCAAACACGCGCAAGGAACAAACGTAGTAGATCTCCAGAAGTAGTTCTTACAACCCTTTGTATCCAATGAACGAGGCAGGCTACTACCTTAAGCTGAATTTAAAAAGAGGTTCACAGAAAAAGGCATGCATTTTGTTATCATTTTCACTGCAGCAGCTCTCCTGAGCTCGATTTGTTACAGTTTCACACAACGTTTGAAGTTATTCTCTCAAAATATAGATTAATAAAAAAAAAAAAGACTGTGAAAAAGAAAGCAGAATCCGTCTTGACAGGAGTAACATACATAAAATGCGTCTTTATGACAAGGTCATTAGGGTAGAATATATAAAAGATCAATAAGATGCAGCCCAGCACCGCTTACGTCCTTCAGCTGAAACCAGATAACAGACGTTGAGGGCGTCCTGTAGCATACTAGTAAACGGTTGTATTGGACACTGTGACCCGGAAATACGTGCATACGACTGACTTTTAAACCGTTATGCTTTTGACACATTCTTGTAGCAAGTACCGAAGACCGAACTGCACTAAAAAAGTTTAATATTGATGTCATCTGAACGCATGCTAAAGACAATACGCTCAAAATCGGACAAGGTGTGCTGGGAATGCTGCACAAGAAAGTGGAATTTCATACCTGTGTACATTTTGGTCGTGCCTTTATTGTTGCATTTATAATCTTGAACAGTTTACTCATCCATATTTATGCATGCATACAAGTACTGCTCATCATGCACATCACAGGTTATTACTTACGCAATAATTATTTTGTGCTATATTCGGAGCTTACTTCAGTAATATCCAAATCAAATAACAGCTCATAACTTGTCGAATGATAGAGAACCCGTGTATTGGTACTCACATAATGCAGCTTGCAAAATCTTACTTACCTAGTAGTTGTCATGACATTGTGGTGCGAAGGTAGATTCTAGTGCAGTAGTTGGTGGTTTTATGTGTAGTATGGATTTCTTTTGTGTCAGAAAAAAAATGTCGTGTAGACTTGCGTAAAGGGGGTTTGATTAAAAGAAAAAAAAAACTGCTATGTAGAGCCCCAAGGATCAAAAACAGAGCTTTAGTCTATATTACATATTACTATCCGTAGGGCTCAGGAACATACTTAAGCGCAGAGATGCGACAGAGGAATCGGTTGTATTAATATCTCAGTACTTGCATACGAATATGACATATAAAAGCTCTTGATATTGCAATCCATATTATCTGATATCACTTCAACTTGCAATACTGCTGTTAAGCACTGTATGAAGCAGGGTCGTGGAGGAACCGGCAGAGAAGTTTCAGGGATATCTTCAGGGAATAATGGTTGAAATCAGAAGGAAGAATACAATTGTTTTTGTTGTTTTTTTTTCGCGCAGCTACGTCATCTCATTAAAGGGGAAATTCAGTCCAAATATAAGTAAATCTGATAAATAAGAGTAAAGTAATACGAGTTCAACGGTAAAATTTTGATCAAAATCGGGTAAAAAAATAAGGAAATTATGACATTTCAAAGTTTCGCTGATTTTTCGGAAACAGTTCTTGAACAGTAAATATGAATATGCAAATGACAAAGTAGACATGTCAAATCCCCACAACTTGCCATGTATAATAGTTTGTATATACAATTTTGAAATTTCCAGTTTTTCATTCAAACGCAATACTGAGTATTATGCTCGAGGCTCAAATCCTCGTATATCTAACTGATCACTATTCTGAAGTTATTCAACCGGAATACCATCATATTTCCGACTTCAATGACAGAAACATGGAATTTTTTTAATTTTATTTTGAGTACAGGATCAATGGAAAAACTGTGAGGTTATGACATGGTAAGCTCACCATTTGCATATTAATTTCCACTGTACAAGAACTGTCATTGCAGAAATTAGCAAAATTTCAAAATGTTATAACTTCCTTATTTTCAGCCGATTTCAGTTAAATTGTTACCGTTGATTTCGTAAGATTTTACTCGTTTTATCAGACTAACATATTTGGACTAGGTTTCTCCTTTAAATCTTTCCACTTCTCAGTTACGAGGCTGACGACCGACCCAAGTGCCTATCTACTGCGATGAATGCCTTTCAAAATAAGAATTTAATAGTAGCAGTACCTTCCGGTATGTGGGAAACGTTTTACAGGTTGAGATGGAGATGTCGGCCTGGTCGGGATAACATCGCTCTCAGCGCGTGTCTTTGGGTCATTAAGTAACGGGTCATCTTTACATGGAAATACTTCCAGTGCAATGATATGTGCTTTGCACCCGAAAGCTGATTATGAACCTCTATGGTTGTGAATAAATGCCATGTTTGAATGGTGTCAGGATGTACAATTTATAATCATACTGTACATAAGTTTGATAATCTATGGTTCAGATATGAATTAGGTATTGATATATTGAATTTTAGAATAAAAATGGACTATGTAAATTTCAAATCTTAGGGTTCTTATGATTATGCTCAGATAATGGCCATTTCATAATTCGTGTGTGCACATTATGATTACAAAGCTACTTTCACTTTTAGTATGTACTATTACAGTGACCAATGCGTGCATTTGCAGGGATTACCGTAGATGGTTACAACTAACTCTGGGTCATTACTTTGTTTTTGTGAAAGTAATCAGATGCCGAAAAACAGGCGATTGAAATCCGATATCTCAGTAATGGCATTGAAAGATGGAATATCATATCATATCGATGTATTTTCACTGATACGTACTGAGCATCGCCACCAGTGCTTGCAACCACAGTGTGCCTGTCATTATATACCTACCTACCAGCAAGTAGACATTTTAGGAGTCCAATAACGTTGTATGATTATACCATGAATGGTACCCTAATGAAATCACCCAAGTCAATTAAAAATGAGAAGCAAAGAACATCACATTATTGCAGCGAGCGTTACATACTCACAACATAGCGTGTTTGTGATGGCATCGCTGTGAATCAAAGTTTGTGTCAAAGTATGTGAGACTGTGAATGAAGATATCGCGATGTTTAGTAGTGCTGGTGTGCTTTTTGCAGAGTCTGCTTGTTTCGCGGCAGCCGCGATTCCGTTCTTCCGTTGTAGTCGAAGGTGCATTTCCAATTTTGGTTTGATTTTGTTACTGATCTTCATTGCATTGATTTTACACTGTTGTACGTGACTGCTAAGAAAGTAATGAACGCTTATGAACGAAACAAAACACGCAGCTGACGGCCCCTCCTAAAGACTATAGGCAGTGAGGGTAAAGAGCCTTGCCTACAGGGGCACAACTACTGCAGCTGGTAACAGTATATAGGGGACTCGAACCAGCAACCTCGTGATTGGTAGTGTGATGTCTATCCAATGTTCTACAGTAGCTCCTATTTTTTTTTTTTCGGGTGGAAGAAGGGCGCCCTATGCATATGGTTTGTTTTATTTTTGTTATTAGATATTTGATTTTAGGCTTTTGCTGCTGGAATATTAGTAAAGTGATAAGTGTGGCGGTCTGGTATACATGTCTACGTGTCCAGGAGATATGTGTATCAAGCAAAGTAGAATAATTCAAGCGTTGTGTTGTGTTCATAGATTACATAAACTTGAAATTACATTTGGACATTTCCTGACCCGAACAGGCTGGTTAAAAAATGCTTAAAAGACAAACAAACAAACAAGCTGTGGTGTATGTTTGAAGATTTTCATCGCAAAATCGCCATTTTAAAGCATTTAAAAGTATAAATTCGTCATCAGATAAAGCGAAATAAAACATTTCCAATGATACCTCACTTGTAACACAACAAGGAATATTCTTGTGTATGATTAAAAGTGTCTTGCATTTTCCTATTCTTTTTTTCTTTAGCAGCTTTAATCCCGAATATCTCAACTTTCCAAGACTGGAATTAGCTCGTTTGGCGATAAGACTCTTCATCTGAATTTCCCATACAAAGTATTAGTAAAGGCAAAGGGGAAAAGATAAAGGAGAGATATAGGAGGGAGAGAGAGAGAAACGGGGGGGGGGGGGAGAGAACTTCTTTGTATATGAGCATAATTGGTTGTGTTAAGTGTAAATAATAATCTTTAAAGTCTTCGGCACATTTCTTACCAGTATCTTGCCTTTGACATCTCGCCAATTACATTTTTACAATAGTTATGGCTGTTATCCCATATGCAGCTGCGTGGAAACTGGCTTCTTGAAAATTATCCATAAAAGCCAAGCATTATGCCCACGGCTTATGCCTTGATGCAGTCTATGTTAAGTGCACTTTTTCTCATTTCATTGTATCTCTTTTCATAGCTATTATTAAATGGCGTCACCTTTAATGTGTCACGTCTTATCATTATGAACATAACTAATTGTGACGTCACTGACATTAATAGGGAGCTTTAGATTTTAGACGCGCGGACGTTCAAACAGAAAAAAACATGGTCTGAGCGTGCGCAGTAGCGCACGTCAAGTTACTGCGCACGCTCAGATCATGTTTTTTTCTGTTTGAACGTCCGCGCGTCTAAAATCTAAAGCTCCCTAATTCAACGGCCCAGGGGAGGGGACGTTGTGCGATATCTACTTTTCTTTCGCTTCGTGTTATACTACTTCAAACGTATTCATGCAATTTGATTGCAACTCGAGTTGTAAGTTTAATTCCTGCTGAAGATGTGACTATCTAATGAAATACTATTATAGTGTCTCTATAGGCTGTTCTTGTTTATCTGTGTCGAGTTGTAAGTTTAATTCCTGCTGAAGATGTGACTATCTAATGAAATTCTATTATAGTGTCTCTAACCTGTTCTTGTTTATCTGTGTATTATGGTGCTCATAAATGGCATTTTTGTGTGTGCTATATGCTGTGTATGATTTTGTGGTGAAAGACAAAAAAAAAAAACCAAACAAAGGATAAATATGTTAGCAATTATTATTTTTTTTTATTGACATATCACCTATCGTTTTGTATGTATATGTATAACATACTGTGTCTAAACTATTCATGAATTGAATACACATCTATTCATCGAATTATTTGTGTAACAAACAATCGATTTAACACATATATTTCCGTAAGGTGCTGCTTGTCCTTCTTCGCGTTCATCCTTTGACTACAAACAACAAAATTGATACCCGTTTATTTCCAGAGGTGCCTAAAACTCAACGCTTGGAGTGAAGAGATCTTCTCTTCAAGCCAGGGATTGCACATACTCACACACACACACATGAAATAGCTCGTTCTGGAATACAACTCATCAGGCATGAACTACAAGAAGGCATTTTATAGTTTGGATAACCACACACAGGCAAAGCACAAGAATGTATCATCTACTCAACATGTCTGAACGAAAGGGGAAACGTTTTTATTGTGTGTCGAACAAATCAATATTTGAATGATATTTGTAAACTTTCTATCTAATAAAATTTCTTATTAACTTACAATGATTTTTGTGTAAGTGGTATTACTTTCTTATATCTTTTTGTCTATCGTAAGAGTTGTCATTTCATGCTAGATTTTGCTTGATTAGAATAAGTTGTTTTTGTGTCCACTTTAATTCCAATAACTTTGAAAGAAAGCATCAATTTTCAAGTACATCATGGATAACATGAACTGCCGTGATTTCAGCATTCATCTTGGTTTGGGGGCAATGTTTTGAAGTTATGGTAAAACAATTTACAAAATCATGTGTCGCTGATGAAGTCTAATTCAAAAGTAGGATTAATACCCACATCGATGTATGCCTATTTAAAAACAAACAAACAAAACAAAACAGAACAAAACAAAACCTTGTCCAATCAAAGATGCAGCATAATTACTTGCAAAAAGAAAGTGTATAGAAATGCTGCAAATAAATTTCAGAATGACGGCAACATTATGCCGTAGAAGCTAATGGATTGAAGTGCGAGTTTGAATTCAAAGCACGTGTGGGACCATTCAGCGTCTCGGTCAGTGCCCCGAAGGTGTGAGACCCATACCAATGAGTATACATCCTTGTCCGGAAGACAAGAATGCCCCAATCATTTGCCGCCGTTGATGGCGTGCTATACTCTAAAATCTGCTTTTGTAACGCTCTTTCCTTTTATTTTCTTTTTCCTTTGGAGGATGTCGAAGTATGTATAGAAGTACGTTGAAATCGCATTCAGCTTCCAATGTTTTTGGCGTTGCCGCCGAGTGAGTGGAAGTTCGAAGTTCAGACGAACAAAAAACGGCCAGAATCTGTCAGGGATCACTTACGAGCTTGCCGCTTTTTCAGATCAGCAAACTTATCTAAAAGCGCCTTTTGCGCTGCCTGTCTGGCCTCTGGCGGCGCGGGCATCGGATAGTGCGGCTTGATTTTCCGTATGTCGACGCTGATGTTGGTGTATAGGGCGTTGAGGGTGTAACTTGGGGTCGGGTAAGTGATATCGCTGAGACCATCTCCTTTGTAGCGAATGTTGAAAGTTTTCATCAGACCATACCTGCAGGGTATCAGCCAATACGTTTCCATGGTAACAGGTGACAACTAAACTGGAGCGATTGGGTATATCTTTCTTGTGTTCACAGAGACTCATCCCTGACTGACAACTTTGAATGAACGCAGTGCATGGGAAATTCTTGCTTTAAAATATATGAAATAGAAAAGTTTTTTTTTTTTTCGAAATTCAGGTCTCCCCAAAGGATTTTTTTTTGTCTCAAAAAGTATTCATGCCAATTATTTTATTTTGTCGATTTAGTTAGTCTAAACTGGAAGATGAGACGAGAATGACCCCTCCCAATAACAAAAAAAAAAGTGTAAGGAAGTAGCGATAAAGCCAAGAACAATGGATAACCCTTTGAGGAATTCTCCAACAATCATTTACTTGTGAAGTACACTATACATTTTAGGCTCAAATAAGTGGCAGTTATGGCTTGTGACAAGCAAATTGTAGCATCAAATTCTCTACAATTCTTCAGCAAAGTGCAATTGTTAAAAAATAAAAACACAACAATGTATTCTGTATGTTTGTTTTATAATATTCTCACCTGTCTTGCACCTGCGGCGCGCTCTCATGGTGATGGGTGATGACGTCATAATGTCCGACGGTCCCCTTCACCCTGCTGACCTCAAGCGCGACGTCCTTCACCCTCTTCAGTATTTCGTCGTCCTCCCCGCCCCACCCCCAGTAGACGTTTGGAAAGCCGTTTATCAGCCGGATTTGCCCCTTGCTCAGCCCCGTCACGGCGCCAAAGAAATTGTCGTAGGGCAGTCTTGGTCGATCGGAGGGAAAATTTACCAGAGAAAACAATTAAATTGCAGCACTTGAGAAGCCAATACATAACGTCTATTCAAGTGCGGCATGTTTCTATTTTGTTTTGTGCACTTTGATAAGTATTTGAATCCTGTGCAGGGAACATTCAACATTGAAATACAGATGAATTTGGACTAGAAAGTCATCAGATAAGATTGATTCTAGTTATTCTGTTTAATTACTGCGAGTCCAAGTCTGTGAAGCCATGTTCTATTACGGAAATCGTTTTAACTCATCTGCTAATATTCGCTCCTTCCCATTTCTGTGTTGAGTGTCTACCATAGCATAATGCTTAGAACAGCTAGGCCCCGTTTCATAGAACCTGTTACCAATCGATAGTTGTTATAAGCTACTAAAACCCTTGCATCTGATTGGCTGAGAGCGAATTTGTCATAGAAACTTTAATGTGGCAGTTGTTACTGATAACAAGTCTTATGAAATGGGACCCAAGTCTTCTCACGGTCTCGTGTGCAATCAGCAAAGTAATTGAATATATGCCGTGTCACAATGGAACACTGTGATTGCATTCCTAAGAAAAAAAAGTGTAAGTACAAGCTGAAGGCAGTAGAGTCAGTTAATTACTGCAAAGAAACCATATGAGGCAGAGAGAGGTGGGGGAGGTGGAGAACGAAATTAACTCCATGTAGCTGTAAGCTCTTATCCGGTCACATTCAGAATTGGATTAGTTTCACATCGTCCTAACTGTAATGTCAGTACAATGACGGAAGAATGCCCAAATTGGGATACACTTCCAAAAAACCTATGTCACTCAAATGAACTAAAATAAAAAGAAAATAGAATCTAAAAATACATTTGAAGGTCTTACCTGTAATTCCATCGATCTGACCCGGACAAAAAATGTCTGGGCATCCGAGAGCAGCCGTAGTAGTTGCGGTCGTCGAGTGGTATGTGGTCGACATCGTGGAAGATGAAGCAGTCGTAGTCGGTGAAGTTCAGCGCCTCTAGGAAACCCACGTTCATCAACATCGCTCGGTTGAACAACTCTTGGTTAGCCTATCAAAGTTAAGTAATTATGAAAATATCTGCAGCTTTGTCAATATTGCGGTAACAACAATATTATATCATTTTACTCATTATTTTCTTTCAAGAGAAATATATGGTCACATGATGTGCAACCATTCGCATTGCACTTTCTATCTTTATGCAGTACACACTAGTGTAAATGCAGAAGTGCAGAGTACTCTCCTTTAGACATATTATATATTCCTTACTTTTCTTCTTTTACTCTCTTTTCTGCGAGCAATAACACCATTTGATTGGGGGTGCACTGTTCAGTAAACGGTGGAACAACCTTCCCTTCTACCAGTACCAGCTCTCTATATTTATCACGCAGTATTTCAAGGGTGTTGTTTTGACTACCACTGCCCAATTTTCACGTTTTCATTCCTTTGTTAAGTATTTGAACTTTGTTTCACTGATTAATTCATTACATACCCCTCCCGAGGAAAGAGACATAAAACCGAAACTGAAAGAACTGAGCTGTCTCTTCTGACACTAACTCTTCATAATGACATAAGTGTATGGACATACAAAGTCATCTCATAGACAGTGAGAACCTGCTCCAAGTTATGTGCTTCTACGGAAGAAATCTTACTTGGTTGATCGTAAAGACGCTAAATTCGAGACGTTGCCTCTTAAGCGTTGGCACCAAGTACTTCAGTATGATCGGGAGGTGGGCGAATCGATCGCGGAATGGAATTATGATGGCTACCTGTATGGTGAGAAAGACGATGGTGAAGACTTTCAGCTGTGCGAATGATTAATGCACTCTTAAAACTATCACATCCGTTAATATCGATACCGTGTATCGATTAAACTTGTGATTTGCCTGGGGTCTTTTCTTCGGGTTTGTATAAGTTCTCCGGATTTAGTTTGAACACCAGCAAAGACCAATAACTCTAAAAGATGCGGCGAGTGGTGTGGTGAGTTCATTCGTATATCATCATGCATGTCATGAGAAATCATAACTTTGGAGTAAAACCTGAGCAAACTCGATTACAAAACTAAAAGATATCTTTCTATCGTGTCGGAAGAATCATTGGGGCATAAACGTACGGGATAGATGACCTATTCTGCAGTTTACATATCAACGAATGATTAAGAAAGCACTACAGGCTGGCTATAGAGTGGTGATTGATTGATCGATTTATTGTTGGCACATTTCTGCAATGATCTTAGATTAAGACGCCATTTTGTGACGTGTTATGAATGATGATGCACTGTACACATTGCGAAATGCCATAATATGCCGTATCATTTTCGTTTGGTCGGAATGTTATTCTTCAGGCGTGTCAGGCGATGCGTTAAATTATCACGTTTGAGATAATAAATTTATCCACATAATGTTGATATGTACTTACATAGCTAATGTAAATGAAATATGAAGTATGGATTCATTCATTTATTAATGACCTTGATATTACTGTTATTGTCTAATGATTCGGGAAGAATTATTTGAATAAAACGTACCTTCCATCGAGGCGTACAGCGAGCGGGCTTCCAGTGACCACCCGGTAAATACCAATAGTCAGCTATCTCGACTGCCTGTGACTCGATGGCAATGTCAAACAGACTGGCGACTTTCGTGTTGGCGCCAGCTAGCGATGACTCTACCAGTCTCCTCTGGAGGATCTCATTGGCCCGTTTGACTGCCTTTCTGACGTCATCGAAAGTTGGTCCGAAAACATGGTTTTCCGACTCCAGCATGGACGTGAAATCAAGATTCACGTTTTGTCTTCCCACTGTATGGAAATTGAGAATTGATACATAGAGATCGTGGAAAAACAGAAAGGCAGACAAAAATCAGCATCCACGCACACACAAACGCACACACACATACACACACAAACACACACTCACACACACACACACACACACACACACACACACACACATATATATATATATATATTACCCTATTCTTGCAAGAAATATTTCACATGATTATCCCCCCCCACACACACACACACACCAACATACATTACATATGCATAATACGTGTATAATCCGTATGATCATAATATGATATTCATACACGTTGAGTCGAAATCATTTGTCTCTTTTCCCCCGTCAATCAAGCTATTGTCTGCTTATCTGTGGTGTTTATCTTTAGACTGATATCGACCTGTGTGCGTATTCATTATTTATCAAAGCATTCATCTTTGATTGCCATATTTTCACGCATAAAAATTGCTAATCCCCAATCTATTCTCTGTCTGTTTGCCTGTCTATAATATATTCATCTATCTGTAACTAATGTCAATTTATACATCTATCACATGCTGCATTGATTATAATTATCTACATGCCTGTTCATAATGAAATCTTACCAAGACCAGAAATGTCGACTTCTGGGCATGTTGACTTCTCAGCACAAGAACAAGAAAAAGGACCTGTGACGGAACATTGTGAAAGAAATATCATTATTAAGATGTATTCAAAGAAAACAGGGGAAAAACACGACCACACTGACACTGCCCAACTGTACTTTTTCTTTTACTGTCAAAAATAAGTTCGAAATAAGATAATGTTATGAAATGTAAAGTCCTTTCAATCTTGTTTGCTTTCAGTTTTCATGACAGTCAGACTTCTGAATCATAATGACATGCATGGAGTCTGCTTCCTTGATGGAGGTGAGAACGTTTTAGCATTTTTTTTTATCGTGGGGGGGGGGGGGAGGCTAGACTATCAGCTACACAGCTTTTCACATCAGGTGTGTATTCCTGGGGGAGGGGTAATGGCTATTATTTTGATTTGAGGACGTATGTGCGTGACAATTTCTTTTTGAAATAATATCCATCAAGTATAAAACACACATTTTGCGAGTCTTCACAGGCATACTGGCGATTTCATTCGTACCATTTTTTATTTTTATTTATTAATTGTTATTATTATTATTATCATTATCATTATTATTATTATTATTATTATTATTATTATTATTATTATTATTATTGGTTGGAGGGTATAGGTGGGGAGGAGCTGACAAAGTGCAACTGTGACAACATTTACGTTGATAAAAAGCGGGAACTGCATTTGTAAAATATTATCATGGCATAGCATTATATCAAAATACGGCTGAGTGCTTTTGTAGAGATTCATTGAAGTAAAATGAATAGAAGTATTCTTTCAGTGCTATTATCTCGCAAATGGTCGTATGGCCTCATGCAACTGCTATTGTTTAGTCACCCGAAAAACGAATTTGTTAATGCCCATTGTCGGTGCCTATATTCAGCAACAAAATTTTCCATCAAGATTTGGCGGTGAAAGTCTTGTGCCGGAAAGAATAAGAATATTCAACACTCTTTTTATCGATTGTTTTATAGTCAGGGACATTTTAAGAGTTTCACAAGGTGAAGGATTCAATTCGTCCTGCGATGGTGCTTTTTTGTGGATTTAGTTTTTGATTGCACACAAACGCACTGGACATAAGTCGGGCGCGTGTTGAAGAAACTTCGGAGCTGTATTAAACAAAGCAAATATCAATGTGTTATCAACAGTTTGCACTGTGGTATTCTGACTGCGCACGAAACTCTCAGTGTCATGAATGTGTGTATGCGCGGTAATACACATTCGCCTTATTTGACGATTAGAACCATACATACAGCGTTGTTGTTGTTTATTCAGCAGAAATAGTGTGCATAAAACTTATTAGGTGAATTTGCATTTGTTATCCTATCAACCATACATAAGTAAAGCAGCAGTATTTGTACAATGACATTCCAACTGACAGACAAACTACCGGTTCTAACCTTACCTTGGTGAGTGAGTTCAAAGAACCGCATCAGAAGGTACAAGAGTGTGCACGCAAGTGCAAACGCGAGCAGCGAGAGGGTCCTCCTTGATCGCCGGAACCTCCCGGCTCCGTAACCAGCAAACCTCCGACGGACTCGCACGTACAATGAGCATAAGTAGCTACTCCTTGATAGCCAACATCCGACGAAGTCTCGAAGGCACGTAGCTACCCATCGCAAGCTCCTTAAACACGGCAAGTAATATAGTGAACGCCTAACGACCATCTAGCCGTTGGATTGGGACGGTTCTGTCACTGGTCTACATGGTTATGATAGATAACATAATGTGTGCTGGACTGGTATGTGTCTGTCATACTACCGAATGCACGAAGTCGATGTCTTCAAGCCAGCATTCATGTCTGCATACTGGAATAACAACTTCCGCTTGTAAGGCCCTCGAGTTCAACCCTGAAGAAATGCGATCGATAAACCTGTACGTTGTTGCTCTTCTATTCACAAAACCGCAGCTGCTAACCTGAGGATTGCCACCACTATTTTAACTATAGTGATAACAATCGATTGATCCCTGCCTGTGTTGGTATCCAATTTTCTACTACGGCAAATATCTCCACAGTGACGATGAAAGTATGAACTCATCATAAAGTTAGGGACAGTATTGATTGTATGAAGATAGTGAGAGTGATGTATACAGTAAAATGATCTACAAATCGACTACCTTAAAACTGAGGATAATTTAAAAGCAAGTTACTTTCTCAGGTCTTTATTTTCTCTTCCTTTGTTGACCCATTTTATTTTAAACCTGTCCTTTTACTAAAGATCATTGTTGCAAGTTTGGTGTACAGTTGAGGACTTCATGAATATAGAAAAGATTATTTTTACGTTTTGCAGCATAATCAGAATGAATGACGCTTAAAAAGTAGCGCAATCATGTTTTCTAAAAGATACGGAAATTTGGTAAGAGAATAAAAGTTCTGTATTTATTTATAGCGTGTAAAAAGAGGAAGTGGAAAATTGTATTCAGTTTATCTGAATAACAGCGAGGAAATTCTTTATCTTGAATAATGAAAAAATGTATAAGCCTAAATTGGATTTTGTAGATAATGACGTTGAACCAAATGTTGAATCTATAATTATCATCTTCAAAAAATCTTGATAATAGATTTTCTCTGTATTGCTCTCACTCTCTTTCTGGTATGATGCATCACTTTTGTTGTTGCATTAGAGACAACATTTATTGTACTATTCATTTTTATTTAATTACACCATGATGACATTTACTAAAATTGCAAGATAAATGGTGTTTTTGAAGCTTCAACAATGTTTATTAGACTTTTTATACATCAGCAAGACGTGGTTTTGTGTTACCTGTTAAATACATCGAACGTGTCGTCTCAGAATCTTCAAGGTTTCTCACAGTGATAAATATCAAAACATACACAAATTAAGAAGTTATAAATAGTGTAACATCATGTTAACAGAATGCCAGTTTCATTAAAGTAAGATCTTTATTGCAGCCTTAAAGTTCCACTTGTTTTCACACATTGTAGTGTTACCCATTGCAACCTACTCGAAACTTCATGGCTGCGATGATGATCACGGGAGAACTGGCATAATTGTACTAATGTTTTGAGTTGCTAATTTTCCGTACAAGTTATAAAATGCTAAACACACACACACACACACACACACACACACACACAGGGGCAGATCCAGGAATTTTGTAAAGGGGGGGGGGGGGCGCAACTGGTACCACG
The DNA here is from genome assembly GCA_033980235.1 of Diadema setosum. Classification (NCBI taxonomy): domain Eukaryota; kingdom Metazoa; phylum Echinodermata; class Echinoidea; order Diadematoida; family Diadematidae; genus Diadema; species Diadema setosum. The sequence goes on from CM067066.1 coordinate 7,226,433, forward strand.
TCCGGGTTTCATTTCATGTTTTTCTTTTTATTTCGTTTGTTTTTAACTAGAAATAAAGGGGGGCTTGCGCCGGTTGCGCCCCCCCCCCCCTCTGGATCCGCCACTACACACACACACACACACACACACACACACACACACACACACAGTAAGACAGAATATCTGCGATTCGTAAAGCGATTTGTTTAATCTATGGCCCGTGACACCACCACCACATCCACGTTGTGCAGGTGTGGTTGAAGCAAATGTCACTGTTTCCTTGATACTTGGAAAACCTTAAACACAAATTTCACTTATCCTTCAGTATTTTTCTGTTCATTTTCTACTCTAGCAATTGAAATCAACTTGAACATGGTCAAGTTAATCATGTAGGAAATGCAGCCGCCCTCCACAGAGCAAAATGTCTTTCAAGGAGCAAAATGACTTCAAAAAATGAATGTGACTAGCCTTTTTGGAATAATTCATGTGCAGTTTTATCAATATAATATATATATATATATATATATATATATATATATATGAGATATGAGAAAGGAAGGAGAAATCGATGCGTAGCTTTGACATCATTATTCCTCTTACTGTTCCTCCTTTTTCGGAAAAGCGCAAGAGTTGAAAAATTGGTATCCGCCGGGAATGGAATCCGGGTCTTTGGCATGGAACGCCAACGCCTTAAACCTCTAGGCCACGGAGACCCGTCATAGCGGTTCAGGCAGACCCAAGCTCGAATACCCGACGTACCAACCCTTCAGCCCTTTATGCACATGCTCCTTTATATATATATATATATATATATATATATATATATATATATATACAACTACTGGCTGGGATGTCTCTATGGGGGCCGGAGGTGTGAGTTTGCGTCAGTGAAAGACAAGATGAGGTGGGTCTCTGAACCGTTTATCTTCGTGATAGTAAATCGGAGCATGACGTTGGCAATGTAAGTCCATTGAAAAGCTATCAGGGATTCATGTTTGTCATGTTTTTTAAACTGATTTCATCCTTTCATTTTTGGCTCTTCGTGGAGGGAACCAGTCCATGGATGCGTCGTTGCTACGCCAAACGCGCACATACAAACTGCGCGGTTACCATGCACTGTGGCAACAACTACCACCAGCTTATAGACGCATTCCATCATCACAAGCAGGTTAGTTTTGAAATCCGTCCGACCAGGAGCAGACGTATACCCTTGTGTGTATGTTCTGCTTCAGAAACGGATTTTTAATCTAACATCACATCGCATCCTGGTCGCTGATGAAGAATGCGATGACTAACCTGTTTGGTGTCTTGTTTCAAAAACATCTTCTTCTTCTTCTTCTTCCGATAAAGTGCTGCCCTCAAATGGTCGAGGATGAACGCACTGCGAGAACATGCACATACGCCGCACCGGGGCAACAGAAATTTGAAATCAGGTGAAAAATATTTACAGGTGCGAGTAAAAATCTCTGGATGAAGAGTTACATCCTACAGAGTTCCCTCAGCGCAGTTTTGAAGGCGATGAGGGATGGGTATGTGGCAGGATCAACAGGCAGGCTGTTCCAGTCCCGGATGGTGCGTGGGAAGAATGAGTTGGCATACGCTGTAGTACTGGTGTGGGGGATAGTGAATCGGGAACAGTGTCCTCTGGTAGATGTTGAGAGCTGGGTGAGGTAAGTCTGCCAATGGATGTCAACCAAGTGATGTCTGATCTTATACATCATCAGCAGACGATTTTGGGAGCGACGTTCCTGCAGTGGAGGCCACTTGAGATGATCCAGCATGGCTGTGACGCTGCTAGATCTTTCGAAGTCGCCCGTGACAAATCGAGCTGCACTTCTCTGAACCTGCTCAAGCTTGTGTATGTTCCGTTGTGTGTGCGGATCCCATGAAGTCGCTGCGTATTCGACAGTTGGTCGGATGAATGTTGTGTAAACAGCTTCTTTGACTTTTTGGCTGCTATGACGTAGGTTGCGTGAGAAGAAGGCTCGAGTACCATTGGCTTTCTTGGTGACGGTATCCACATGATTGTTGAAATTCAATCTTGAATCTATATGGACACCCAGGTATTTGGTTGAGCGGACAACTTGTAGTACATGGTCATGAATGGTGTAGGAGGCAGGAACGGGATTCCTCTTGTTGGTGACCTGCAAGACCTGACACTTGGTAGCATTAAATCGCATCAGCCATTTCGCTTCCCATTCTTGAACTGCATCTAAGTCCCTCTGCAAGCGGGTTGAGTCAGCAGGTGAAGAAATGTGCCTGTAAACCACACTATCATCAGCGTATAGTCTGACAGATGAACTTGAGATGCAGTCCGGCAGGTCGTTGATGAAGATGAGGAAGAGCAGGGGGCCCAAGACACTTCCTTGTGGGACTCCCGATGTAACAGGGGATTCCCTGCGCTTTCCTCGCCAGGATAAAGCGTTTTAATGCCATTTTAGGTTTTAATCTCATTCACTTCTGTTCGTTATTGATCAGTGACTACCAGGAAAGGCTGGTTGACTATCAGGTAAAGTCTGATTGACTATCAGGAAAAGTCTGATTGACTACGGGAAAGACCGTTGACTATCAGGAAAGTCTGATGCAGTATTCCATCACGGACAAGGCACAACTACTGGCTGGGATGTCTCTATGGGGGCCGGAGGTGTGAGTTTGCGTCAGTGAAAGACAAGATGAGGTGGGTCTCTGAACCGTTTATCTTCGTGATAGTAAATCGGAGCATGACGTTGGCAATGTAAGTCCATTGAAAAGCTATCAGGGATTCATGTTTGTCATGTTTTTTAAACTGATTTCATCCTTTCATTTTTGGCTCTTCGTGGAGGGAACCAGTCCATGGATGCGTCGTTGCTACGCCAAACGCGCACATACAAACTGCGCGGTTACCATGCACTGTGGCAACAACTACCACCAGCTTATAGACGCATTCCTTCATCACAAGCAGGTTAGTTTTGAAATCCGTCCGACCAGGAGCAGACGTATACCCTTGTGTGTATGTTCTGCTTCAGAAACGGATTTTTAATCTAACATCACATCGCATCCTGGTCGCTGATGAAGAATGCGATGACTAACCTGTTTGGTGTCTTGTTTCAAAAACATGCGCTTTCCTCGCCAGGATAAAGCGTTTTAATGCCATTTTAGGTTTTAATCTCATATGTATATATATATATATATGAGTATATGAATATAAGAACGACCCAAGTCCATGGAAGACCATTTCGAGTAAACTAAAAAAAAAACTTTATATCTTTTTTATTTGTCCAATAATATTCTATTTAACTGTGATGGGAAGGCAACATTGTATATACAAATTAAAACATATATTATTATGACAATTAACATTTACATCAATTGTGGAGAGGCCATTTTGTGTGGTGGACTTGGGTCGTTCTTTGATTCATATACATGATATTCTGCTATGGAGATGAGAGAAGGATGGAAGAGGGCGCTATTATATGAATGTAAGAATGACCCAAGTCTTTCATTCTTACATTAATATAAGATTTAACTCATTCATTTCAGGCACTTTCGGGGGTAATTAGGATTTATCATTTATACACAAGATGAGTCCTTGCATAAGCTACAATTTCCCATGTCAAACTGAATTTGGCCAAAAATTGGACTTGGGTCGTTCTTATATTCAGGTCCTCATATATATATATATATATATATATATATATATATATATTATATAAGTACGAATTGTATCAATTAAACGTTCATGGCGATATTGTTTACAGCGATTTTGTATGCGTTGAAGTGGTTTACAAATAATAATGTACGAGTTAAATGTGTGGGTTTTTTTTTTACAATTTAATGAATCTATGACTCTTTTCGTGTAAATTTTTGTTTGTTATTTTTTTCTTCTCAAAATTCGATGTTTCTTTAAAGTGATAGGGACCTTAATATATACGTTTATCGTACTTTTCAAAGATTCTTTTTTAAAAATCATTGTTAAGTGTGATAAGATATCAATAATATTGGAAAGTAATCTTATATGTCATAAAGTAAGAATTCCACTACGCCTATGATTGCATTTATGGAAGATGTTGGTAAGTATATCACTTGTGACTGTTGAGGTTTTGATATCCTTGTCTCTAATAGACAATGATATGCATAGAAAAGTGCATAATAATTATACGATAAGTATTTTCTTCCCAATTATATATATATATAAAAAAACCTAGACACACAGCAATAGAAACAAAGACAATAAATACACTGCGTTTGCACGTCTCATGCTTAAGAAATTTATTTTGATAAAGAGGTAGGCCTGAAAGTGACTGAATTTCAACTTTGTAAAAAAAGGCAAATTGGTGTAAAGAGATTAGTGTGAGCTTCACGTAGTATTACGTTACATTTACAGATACACGTTAAATTATCAAACTTTGGTAACGAATAATAATCTACTATACACACACACAAAAATATAAAACTACATGTACAATGCAATAACATATTGCTAAATATTTACTGTGGCAAAACTTTGAGAGTCAAATGATTGCATATCAAATAGTCACTTGTCCTACATTGAAATCCATGTAATGTAAATAGGATGTACTGTTTCAGTATTGCACAAAACTGCATGAGTATTTGTGCGCATAATTGCTTCAAACATGAAGGCGACAAGAGTTAAAGGGAAGATAAACCCCAAGAGCAATGTGGATTGAGTGAAAGCAGCAACATTAGTAGAACACATCAGTGAAAGTTTGAAGAAAATCGGACTATCGATGCAAAAGTTATGAATTTTTAAAGTTTTGGTGTTGGAACCGCTGGATGAGGAGACTACTAGAGGTTATGACGTATGAGTGGACAACAATACCAAGAAAATATAAAGAAAATACTACAAAAATCCATTTTTCATGAAAATTACAAATTCCATCAACTTGATATTGACATATGTTAAGGGTAGCAATTATTCCCCCTGCTTTCTGAAAGCGGTTGGTCCATTGCTCTTTCATGATTCTAGAAAAGTGAATTTTTGTTGAATTTCCTTTATATGTTCTTTGTATTGTTGTCCACTCATACGTCATATCCTCTAGTAGTCTCCTCATCCAGCGGTTCCAACACCAAAACTTTAAAAATTCATAACTTTTGCATCGATTGTCCGATTTTCCTCAAACTTTCACTGATGTGTTCTACTAATGTTGCTGCTTTCACTCAATCCACATTGCTCTTGGGGTTTACCTTCCCTTTAAAACTAGTTACATGCCACTGAATGCCACATTGGCTACAAAGAAGATGCAACGCTAAGAATCTTTGAAAAAAAACAACAACAACAACAAAAAATCAATCTATTCACAGGAAGACAGAGTACTTACAATAGGATAACATTCATAATGAAAAGACATCTATACTCACTTAAATTGGGGACAAACCCAAGCACCTCATATCTGGATTATATGCGGAAGTGATGTAACGAGTAAACAAATTAAAGAAATTCCTTAAACAGTATACTTTACTGTGTTTAAAATATGGAGCTTGATTGCGTAACCCCTTCAGAATGTATAAGAATGCAAGTCTTCACTAACTTCAAGAAGTATACAAGTGTTACCGTGTGAATGAGCATTGAAATTACAACCAAAAAAATTTTGCAAAAATCGTGGGTTTGATTGTAATTTTCTTTCTCATTCAGAGAAAATTTATTTGCACGATGCATGTAGTTGTGATATGTATCCAATCCTGGACGGACAATTTGACGAACTTCCAGAAGTATACACGTGTTAAAGTGAGAGTGAGCGTTGAAATTCAGAAAAAAAAACTTTTGAAAATCATGTTTGTTTGTGTTTTACTTAAAAAAAAATGTTTGTAACTTTCTTTTTCTTATGATTATTTGATCCGCTACAAGAAAAGGATCCAAAAGTCGGAGGGAGGTCGGTTTTCTTAAAATGACATGACATTACTCCCTTTTTGTTAATTCTGTATATAACACGACTCATAAAGTACTCGGTTGCGGAGGTATCGATGATATTATGAGAGCACGTCGAGTGGTCTAAGAAATCAGCGTTTTGAGAAAACCGCCTTCAAAGTTTTCCTTCCGACGCAGTGGTGATCAAGGGGAGGAAAGACACCGAGTTTTCACCTCTTGACAGTAGAAGGTATGCTCCTAGCATCAGACTACAAACTCATGTCAAAATCAGATATTCAATGGTTTTGATCGACTTTGATGAACTGACTTCAAACTCGATTTTCTCGGCTCAGAAGTCAGCGACTTTCGGATCCTTTTGTCGTGTCGTGGCGGGTCACACATAGATAACTTATCTGCACGATGTAATGTAATATTATTATATCCAATTTTGGACGAACTTCAGTTCATTGCTTTAATGCAGTATCTACAATAGGAGGATTTTGGGATAACGATGCGATAACAAAAAAAAAAAAGAGAAAACGTTAGACTGATCTGAAAGGGGGAAAAGAAAGCAGGTCGGAAGTTTTAGGGAAATCATTAATGTGAAGTATGAAAAAAGTGTATGGTCCGAGTAAGGCCTTTTTTTTATATATATAGTTTTTTACTTTGTGAAACACCACACGATATTCTTCGAATTCAAGATCGAGATTCACGTCCATCGTGTGGCAACAAATTGTTTTATATAAGACAGATTATCAGCATTTGAATCTGTCCAAGGCCTTTCTACGCATTTAATGATAGCAAAGTTCGTACAACGAAATATCATGATTATCGTGTCAGAGATCTTGTTATCAGAGATAACTTATCTGCACGATGTAATGTAATATTATTATATCCAATTTTGGACGAACTTCAGTTCATTGCTTTAATGCAGTATCTACAATAGGAGGATTTTGGGATAACGATGCGATAACAAAAAAAAAAAGAGAAAACGTTAGACTGATCTGAAAGGGGGAGAAGAAAGCAGGTCGGAAGTTTTAGGGAAATCATTAATGTGAAGTATGAAAAAAGTGTATGGTCCGAGTAAGGCCTTTTTTTTTATATATATAGTTTTTTACTTTGTGAAACACCACACGATATTCTTTGAATTCAAGATCGAGATTCACGTCCATCGTGTGGCAACAAATTGTTTTATATAAGACAGATTATCAGCATTTGAATCTGTCCAAGGCCTTTCTACGCAATTAATGATAGCAAAGTTCGTACAACGAAATATCATGATTATCGTATCAGAGATCTTGGAGAGGTCCAAGAAAATGACGACAATGTATAGAAGCTTGTGCGTCGATAGCACTGGCGATCTTATCAATCAACGTTTGTAGAGCATGCGTGGTTTAGGGAATACTAATTTTCTGAATCCAAACTAGGAATCTTAAAGGGTCGTTATTTCACTTATATCGATGTTCTTTTTCAATATTTCAGACGAGGGTTTTAAGAGGGATATTGACTAGGTCTGATATTGTGGGTCTTTTCCTATTTCCAGTTTTATAATGTATGAATGCCTTCAGCGATCGACTTTCAAGCGGTCCTGTACAATGTCTATCAATCAGGACATATTCAAAATAAATAATAAAAGGGAGATAAAATTTCGTTCTATATTTGTTATACATTCAAAACCACTAGCTTTTGTCGTAGCTAAAATATTCATTATATCCTTTACTTCCTCTTCCACAATTGGAAGAATAACGACGATGTATTACTTTTGCTCTCTGAATTCCTTAGATTGAGATGAGGGAAAAATCCAAAATTAAATTGAGAATCTCAATCTGATAGATTTCGAAATCTAATTCCAAGTGTAATTTTGGATTTGTTCCTATAAACACAATGTTATGGACTGATTTCCAATCTAGAGAGGAATTTAAAGAGTGCCTGAGGAAAAAAAAAAATATAACTAAAGAGTTGAATAGTGGCCAGGTGATATGGTTATGGTATGTTGCTGGCAAGATCTTGGCTTTTTTTTTTTCAATTAGATTGTTGATGGCTTCTGATATTGTCTTGGCTCTTGTAACAATAACTGTTACATAAACATTAGCAAGTATTTCATAATTTTCCTATTAATTGATTTCATTGTTTATTACCAGCCAGGGTTTATTAAATCTAAAATTAGGGTTTATGAATTCAAAACTGCTTGGCAAAGTAATTTCTCTTTTAACTAAATCTTAACGCGTTAGAATGCTGCGGTCATGCATTATTTGTTATGATAAAGGGTAAAGTTTTATGTTTACACCCTTAAAAACATATTTTTGCGATTGATAAACAGTAAAAAAAAAAAATTGCTTATCCTAAGAGGTCTCGACATCCTTCAAAAATTTGGTGGCTGAACCTGGTCAGTGAGAAACGTTTACATTTACGTAAAGGCTTCACGTCAATAAAACGATATTGAATACTTCGTTGCAGTTAACATGGTGACATGCATTGTATAGATAATGCATACAGGATAACTCCGTCAACAAGAAGCACGCAAAGTTTGTAAAGTAGTAAGTCAATATAGGAATTAAAGAACAGCAAAGCCTAACACACCTTAGCTATCTCTTCAGGCTTGACAAAGTTGAGGTATTACGTTGATTCCTGACATATCCACACAAATCGTAATAGGAAAAAAATAAACACAAACAGTAAATCCATCTGCTTTTGTAATGCTAGTAAAATGTCTGATACGAAGGCACATATAGCGACAAATAAAACGAAACCAGAACATGTGTAATAAATATTGACGTTTGTACTTAAAAATACATTTACACGCGACGCACTGGGACGCACAAATACTGGCCAACGCACATATTATTACAGAAAGACCAAAGTAGGTTTTACAACATAAAATCTCTTTGAGAAAGACATCGTGTTGATTGTGCAGCAATGATGATTATACATTGTTATCAGGCGCGGTGGAGCACCCCAATTTGCATCTCATTATCGCCCCGTTATATTTGAATTTCCAACGGGCATCCACGGCTGCCCGAAACTGTGTGCATGAAAAAGTCAAATCTTTACCTTCTCCTTGTGCCGCTATGCGTGCCCCTAGTAAACTCAAACTTCCCACACTATCTAAGTTTTTAAAAACCTTCCTTTTGATGAAAACTTATGAAATTTGCTGCACTAGAACTTGAGATATTAAAGCGTTTTGAAAATCACCTCCCGCAAAACATGCTCTCTGTTTTTTTTCCGACTGGACTATGGCCGGGCTCCAATGTGTCCGAAATTGGCAACATAAGTTTATCAGGCCTCAATCCATATCTGGTGAAAGTTTTCGCTTGGTTCCACCTGTACTTTTTGAGAAATCAACTTGTTTCTACAGGGTTTGGAATAGAAAATTGTAGTCAGCGGAACAATTGAAAATGACGTCATTTCTTTTCCCGTAATATTGGGCATGCGTGGTACGTGAGATTCAGGATTTCGTGCTTATTGTTGGTTTGCATGTGACGCAGTCAATTTTGCTGAGTGTCGCACGGCGGTGACTGCTGAGCTGCTGCCGCGCACGCTGCATGCAGCAAAGCGTTGTGTGTGCTGTGACATGCAACGCTACAGTCACGCGATTATATATACATGGGACCGACCTGTACGCTTTGCGTTCGTGTCATTTTTGACATCACCTTCTGTTTTTTTCCGACACAACCATGACCGGGAATATTACGGTATGGCATTTAAAATGCAAGCAGATAAATAGATTTCGGTGTACTTTGTTCGAATGGCGCTGTGGTTCCGCAATCACACTTCGTGAATTTTAGGATGATTTTCGAGGCATATTTTTGGTAATTTTGCTCGCCAGGTTTTCGCTAAAATTTCACATTTTATCATTGTCAAATCCTTTAATATGTTATATGTGCATATTCGGACATGTTTTCAAATTCAAACTAACTCAATTCTAATCCGAAAATAGGTTTCCTTAAATTGTTATTAGCTTGAGAAGTTGTTTACTTTTTCTCAACTACGTGAGTACATGTTGTTTACTTTATGCAAATGAGGCTCGGCTGCCGATGGATTTCTGCGAGATAATTGGGGTGCTCCACCGCGCCTGTTATCACATCGACACGAACAGTGATAACGACACATTAATACACTCACACACGTACACACACACACACACACACACACACACACGCATACACAGTATTTGCCAAAAACTCACATTTAAATACACCCGTTATAGGTGTAGATTCCGAACTCATGGACGTAGCTCGAAAGAGGCACTCATAATAATTATTATGGCACACACTGGTTGACTGTGTAGCGGCTGGAGGCACTTTGAAAGGAAAACTTTGAAAGGAACGGCATCACACTGTCCCAAAGTTGAGGTTCAAAGATGGACACACGGTGAAGAAAATGTTCAAATATCGGCTCTGATCGTATAAACATCGGATTAGTCATGAGGGCATCTTAAAATCAGCGAACAACTGGTGGAATTTCTCAGGCTGCTAACAAAAGTTCGTACTTCCTTTGGCTTTTGATCGGCTTTTTTCCACATTCGGGGCTAACAAAGTCACGGGAAAATGAAAAGTGCATATTCGCACGGCCGTCTGGTGTCAACTTTGGGATGTGTGACGTCAGCCTTATACTTGAACCTGAAGCTCGTTCTGTATCCTACGATCCGATGTCTCTAAATTATTATCATTCGAGATGCATACTGCAATAATATCATTATTGGCGATCACGTAATTTAGTCACTGCCGTTGATCCCATTTCTACGCCAGATGGATATATCCGCTTAATATCAACGCTCACGTTAGTGTAAAGTAAGTTAAATATGTATGTCGGTTCTGGGTAGACAATGTTGTTCAGTCCATCTCCTCTGTAGCGAGTTCTAAATGTTTCCAGAAGAGAAAACCTGGGGAAATACGAAAATACAAAGGTCAAAGACCAAAAAGATAGATAAGATTATTTTAATAAGTAAATTGGTAGACAATAATATTTTCTGTGCGAAGAAACATCTGTCGCGGATTAAGAGGGAAAAAAGAGACATACTGAAGACTTGAAGTTATAAGACACACGCAAATACTCACGAAGACACACCTACACACAGATAAACTTCGGCTTGCGCAAGAAAGCTAGCAATAATGGAAGGGCGCCCTCTGTAAGAACAGCTAGCACCATAGCACCGCAGTTAGCAAACTTTTCTTTGGAGAGCGTTGGACCCTTTGTTTGTGTACCGGGGGCCTAGGCAGCTTACTTTTCTGCTGAGAAGACTGCTCGACGCACTGAGCCGGTCTGGGCAGAAGGTATCTTGTCAGCAAACAATCAGGGGACCAAATAGCTGACCAAACAGAGGCCATCACATTTTTACTAAATTCTATGAGGAAAGTGATGAAACACACCAATTTGACAAAACAGAGAGCAAAAAGAATAAAAAAAGAACCTGGCGTGAATACTCAATTCTGAGTGATACACGCCATTAAAATCAAAACTATAACATAAGACGTCAGTTCATAACGAGCTAAAGCAGATACTGCTAAGACCCACCTATCTAAAGCAGGAGGCGCCCTGTTATGGTGGTGATGAATGACATCGTAGAATGCAATAGGGCCCTTTGCCCGCGTTATGTTTAGGTGAGCCTCCTCTACTCTCATTCGGATCTCATCATCCTCCCCGCCCCATCCCCAGTATACGTTTGGGAAACCGTTGATCTGCACGATCTGGTCCCTCGTCAATCCCGTCACGGCTCCGAAAAAGTCTTCGTACATCAGTCTTGAAAAATGAAAGGGAGAGAGGGTAACAAAACAAAGAACAAAAAAACATAAACACAAGAAAGTAATAGACGAACCAAATAACGCAAGTGAAACATTTTCTTAAGAAATATGAACGTGGCACACGAAAAGGATTAGCCATTTGTATGCATTGAATCAACGGCAGTTAGTCAGAGAATATTGGTCTTGATAGGAAATGTCAATGCACTTTGGAGGGTAGCCTCAATCGTTGCTGCTAGCCAAGGGTATGTGTAGTTTTGGTATGATTTATATGTTCACGTGTCCATTATTCCAAGCAATTAATCCAGTAGGTTTACACACGCCGTATCAATATGTGTAATATGTTGCAGTGGCAGTGACAGTTGCATGACCTGTATTATAACCTATTGCATAAAAAATTGATTTCACTCTAAAATACCTAGAACAAACATTAACATGCTAGAGAGCGGTTTTCGATGAGATTTATTCTATCTTTGTCTCATTGTCATTAGGGGGGGGGGGGTGGGTAGGGTAAGACATAAGTCACTCAAAATAGTGATTTAATTTTGTTTTTCAAATGTATGTTAAAGGGACTGTACAGTACGGGTTGAGGTGGGGATTCATGCTTTGAACATTCCTAAGTGAGATAATGGGAAACCTCGTATGAAATATGAAATAGCATGTAATTTTAAGAAGGATTCAACGTTTATTTGATGGAAATTGGTTACTGGCGACAGACTACAACTTTATTAGGATCTCTTTCTTTCACCTTGTTTTTGGATATCTCAGCCATTTCAAAACCGATTTTCATCAAATAAACTTTTGATACCCCTTAGAAGTAAATGCTCTTCGACATCTCATACAGTGGTTTCTGAATATCTCGCAAAACGTTAAAAGCTAAATCCTCGCCTAGACCAGAACTGTACACACCCTTTAATCATTTTCCTCACAATTTAGCCACAGGACCATTCTGACACAAAACAATATTGTATAGTAGAAATGTTAGCATACAGTACCATGGAGCTCAGAGTGTTCAAGCAGGAAAGATCCTAAAAATATGTATATATAGTGATTGGTATGAAGAATAAGAATGTTTTCAAAATTTAAAACAAATCACAATGAACCAAATTGATAACTAACAGCAGATTCACATAAGAATGCATGATGAGGTGCTCAAGAACCCAGAACAAAAGAAGAAAGCATGCATAAATTCTATACATGTGAACATGTTAAGCAAGTGGTATACATGTAATATGGAATTATATTGCTACATTGTTGGAATATGTGAGCTCCTCTGTAATCTCATTGTTTAGTGTATTCTTTTTTTCAGTGTTAATTTATCTGCTCAAGGACCACAATAATCACTTAACAAATCTAAACATGGCATTGTCGATTCGTGTACAACATAAAGTGAAACTATATATAAAAAGTCTTTAATGCCCCAATAATCCATCCCACAAGTTCAAATTCAAGTTCAAGTTTATTTTCATATTTCCACTTTCTCAGTGATGGGATTACAAAATGATTGACAGTAAAACAAGAATACAAAAGATAAACAACCATATCTTTTGACTGGAGAAGAAAGAAAAAAATAAACACACTTAACACAAATGTATATGGTCATATCATCAGAGGATGCCACAAGTAAATATCAGAAATATGATGGGGTCTACATAAAAGCAATGACGCTTGTAAAACTGTAGGTTCCCGAATTCATAGGCGTGGAATTATACGGAGAACGGATATCTTTATCTTGACCAACTAAAATTATACCAGTGCAAAAATCAACATAAAGAATGAACTAATGAACCACATGAATATTGCTCAAACCAGACTGTACAGATCTCGCCGTTTAAAAGAAAAAAAAAAGTATATCAGTCTGTGGGACTACCGTACGCCTACTTGTAATTCCACCGGTCCACTCCGGACAAGAAATGCCTGGGCATGCCCGTGCAGCCGTAATAGTTTCGGTCGTCGTGGGGTATGTGGTCGACATCGTGGAAGATGAAGCAGTCGTATCTGGTGAAGTTTAGCGCCTCTAGGAATCCCACATTCATGAGCATTGCTCGGTTGAATAAGTCTCTGTTAGCCTGCACACAAAGCATTTTGGACAAAGAAAAAATGGCAACGTCATTTAGCAGGGTCAATGCGTCAGAGAAACGACAGTGAAAAAATTGGTTCCATGGCATTTGCTCCTGCGACAATTGCTCCCATGAAATATCTGCACCGTAGGCCAAACATATATATATACATACATTCTACCCATAGATATAACCTTATAATACCAATCCTAATCCTCACATCAAACTAAACCTAAAACCCTATCACAACCATTACCCTAACACTAAATCCTTGGAGAAAATACGACCGGAGCAATTTTTCGCAGGAGCAAATGTTGTGTCTCCGAAAAATGAATTGTGAACAAATAATCGTGCTCATTTCGAACGAACGCGGGAAAAAAAATAGTCACACATTGTTAAAATGCAAATGGCATGAGAGCTATAAATGACTGAGCAACTAATTCTGTGTCCAACAGTGTCCAAGACTTTTCTGGAATTCGATTTAACATAATGGCAATAGTCATGGTATAGATTCCCCTTTATTTCAGTAAGGGCCTCATCATTATTATTCTAGATTTTTTTTTTCTTCTGGGTCCAACAGTATTGTTTATCGTTACAATAAAAGTGACGGAATTTTGCACCAAAGAAAAACGTTAGGTTAAGTGAGGGTGAATCCTGTGTACGGATGAATAAGTTCGAAGTCCAAAGTACAGTCATTATTATTCACTGCTATGTATCCATTGTATCATGGCGCTCAAGGCAGTCGCATAGAATTGTGCGTGCTGAAAGTTTCGACATAACGTGAATCCACTTGGCATAATGACGAACATGCTGCAAGAATATCATTATGCCTCTGAGCTAGGACGTTTCATTGAGGCTTCAAAAAATGTTTAGGAATACTTGTCTTATCATAGTTGAATCAGGGTGTCGATGGTTTAGTTAGTTTAGTGTGTGTATATATACAGTATTATGTGTGTGTGTGCGTATGTGTGTGTGTTTGTTTGTTTGTTTAATATTCTGTATCTCGTGTGTATGAATTCCTGCGTAATCTTACACCATCAGGTTCAAGACTTGATTTGAGAAATTTCGCAAACGAACTTTTCAAAGTCAGAGCACGGGAGCAGTACATGCATATTGGTGGGTCGATATATTTTGCACATGGTGTTTCTACAGGTGTTTATTTTATTTTATTTTATTTTATTTTATTTATTTATTCTCCACTCATGGGATGGATTGCCCTGGTCAGCTAAAAGCTGGTTTTCACAGGGGTCCAACCAAAATACAAAACATGTCATCAGTACAAACAACAAATCAATCAATAATATACAACTGAAATTACATAAAAAAGCCAGAAGGGCATAAGCTATACAATTTAACTAAGGTTCTATTGTTCTATTGCTGCCTAGCGCATCACCGCTATAGTACTCTGTGGTATAGCCAATGAATGCGATCAACAGAGAGAATTCATTAAAACACACACACGCGCGCGCACCTTTAGGCTTCGGTACAGACGTGGGATCACTTTTGTTTTGTCACTCTGCTTCAAACTTTTTGTTTGCATGTGTCTATGTGTATGTGTGTGTGTGTGTTTGCGTCTGGTTTTTGCATTTTCGAAGCTTTTATTCTCTGTGTTTACTTTCTCCCACTCATTTCGCTTCTTCTTCTATTTGTCTGTGTATCTGTCTGTCTGTCTCTCACTCTCTACCTCTAGCCTTGATATGTATAGACATAATTTCTAAGTCACATACCGTGGGACAGAAAATATTATTATTGATCCAGTACGCAGCAAGTTGGCTACGAGGTAGCCAAACATGGCGTGTGAAGCGATTTGCAAATTGGATGGTGGGAAGGGCATGCTGCCAGGAGTGAGTTCATGTGTTGGAGGGTGTTGGTATTGCAATTTACTTCTAGTTCCTGGTTCCTGTTATGTTGAGTTAGAATAGCCAAGTTTAGCTGAAGAAAAAGTTAATGTATTTATGTGTAGCACAATTAGGCTCTCTAGAGTGTTTTTCCCCAGATTCTGCTATCAGTTTCTCGGTGCTCCCCCCCCCCCTCATCCTTTCTTGAAACAAGGTGGCCACTTTTTCAGAGTGACCAACAAAAGCTTTGTAATGTTATGATGATTCTTATTGAAGATGTACATATCGAAATTACAGAGCAAATAGATAGAATACATCGCTGTGCTTAGGTCTCTCTCTTTTTTTTTACAGGGTTTATAGATATGGTGGGTATTTGGTGAATACTTTGTCTTCAGTGCCTACTCGTAGACAGTGAGAAAGGGCGTGGTATGGTAATGTGTTTGTGAATCGAGAAGTGGAAAACAGATAGTTGAAGTTGAAAAACCAGACAGACAATACCGTATATGCTGCCGTCGCGAGATTGTGACTCACCTGTTCGACTGCGAAGAAAGTAAATTCGAGGAGTTGGCGCTTCAGCATCGGGGTCAGGTATCGTAAAATGATCGGCAGATGGTGGTATCGATCTCGGAAAGGAATGATAATTGCGACCTGTACAATACGAGACGACGACAAGCTTGACTTATTTTCAATTTCAATTTCAATATCAACTTATTTTCATATTTGTCAAGTATGTGTCATACAAAAAAAAAAAAAATAATAGAAAATTGTTTATACAAATCCAAAATTGCAAAGTACAGATTAGGTGAAACATTTACTGGAGTGTACAACTGCCTTGATATGAAAATGAACGTAATCGTCGGTTTACATTGATATTGGTGACTATAATCTCACAAAGTAGAGGAAATGTGATGGAGTGTACATAGAAGCAAGCTTGTGAGAGAATAGTAAGTCCTAGAATAAAATCAGTGGTAGGGAAATGACATGGGGAGCACAGATAACTGATCTAGAGCAACAATTGAGGGTAAAATCAATAAAAACACAAACTAATGTTACTACAAAGAATCAGAGACTTACGGAACACACACATACATGCGAACACATACGAGACATAATACAGGGAGTATAGATATAATGTGTCAAGTTGGGTGCCTTTCTGTGAGTGTGTGAGTGTGTGTGTGTGTGTGTGTGTGTGTGTGTCTTTTTTATATAATTCATGCAGAAGACAAGACATGGAAGACAAGAAATGTAATCTTTCTCGTCCGTTAAAATATTGAAATATATATGACAGTAGACACACTCTAAGTTTGAAAATCATAAACATGATAAATTAAAAATGAAATTTTCAGGGTCCACAGATCCGTGAGAAAACAGGAGGTAACCTCTATCATTTTTTGCCTTCCCATTTCCGGATCGCACCCTCTACATCCCCCCTCCCCCCCCCCCCCCCCCCCTTTCCGGCACCTATGATAATATGACTGAAAAAACAAACAAACACAAGCACCATTCAACAAGTAGCACTAAGTATCTATGCCAAAGAACTTTGCCACTGACAAAGGCTCTCGAGGCTTGTACAGGCGCGGTGGAGCACCCCAATTATCTCGCAGAAATCCATCGGCAGCCGAGCCTCATTTGCATAAAGTAAACAACATGTACTCGCGTAGTTGAGAAAAAGTAAACAACTTCTCAAGCTAATAACAATTTAAAGAAACCTATTTTTGGATTAAAATTGAGTTAGTTTGAATTTGAAAACATGTCCGAATATTCACATATAACATATCAAAGGATTTGACAATGATAAAATGTGAAATTTTAGCGAAAACCTGGCGAGCAAAATTACCAAAAATATGCCTCGAAAATCATCCTAAGATTCACGAAGTGTGATTGCGGAACAAAAGCGCCATTCGGACAAAGTACACCGACATTTATTTATCTGCTTGCATTTTAAATGTCATACCGTAATATTCCCGGCCATGGTTGTGTCGGAAAAAACCAGAAGGTGATGTCAAAAATGACACGAACGCTAAGCGTACAGGTCGGTCCCATGTATATATAATCGCGTCACTGTAGCGTTGCATGTCACAGCACACACAACGCATTGCTGCATGCAGCGTGCGCGGCAGCAGCTCAGCAGTCACCGCCGTGCGACACTCGGCCACTGCACTTTTATTTGATTGAATAAATGTAATTTCTTACCTTCTACGAAGGAGATATTTTAACAGAAACAAAAACACGAGAAAGTAGAAGTATGCAGACTGAACTGAGCTGACATGTTAATCTAAAAACTGAGAACTGTGTTCTGAGACAATATAGATCTAAATGCAAAAAAAATCTACTCCTGTGTCACATTACATGGCATGTGTGAGGAAGAAGAAAATTTGGCCTAGGGAAGGGGGAGGGGGGAGGAGGAAAAACTATTTGTTCATAAATATTCGATGACACAGAAAATCCAATCTTTATCATTTTTTTTTTCATTTATATGATTTTTATTTATTTTTTTTTTGATTACCTTCTACTGGGTGGATGGCATAGTTGGACGAAAGCAGATGGGGGCCAGTTTATGTAAATCTGAATTATTTTCAGCGGCCATGTTCTTTATTGATGTACATGCAGGTAGGCATTAATTTTGTGTGTGTGTGTGTGTGTGTGTTTATCACTATCATGTGTGTGGTACTGTCTTTCTTCCTATGTACATTGTTTTAAAGTGTTTTTATGTATTACGTACTAGTAATTTTTGCTACAATTATGTGTATGCACCTTCTTCCAACAAATCCTTCCATATTTCCTCTCAGATGTTGTCCACATTTACAAAATCATGTATCATCCTCAGGGCTGCCAACTCTCACTCATTGAGAGTGAGACTCACTCATTTTGGTCCTTTCTCACTCTAAAACTTTATTTCATTTGCATGCATTTCTATTGATCTCACTCATTTTGACTCCGAAATTATAGCATTGGCCTATGGGAGTCTCACTCTCAAGTAGTTTCCAATGTTGGCAGCCCTGCATCCTTCTCACACATTCCAATAGCAGCATCACTTTCCTCAATGATTGCCTCTTCCAACTCGGTGCACATCAATCGTACAGAAACGCATAAACAGAAGTATGCATCCCACTGAAGCTACGGTCACAGAAGTCCTTACGAACACTGTAAAAATGACCGATTTGTACAGCCCCAAATGGACAAAAATCTTTGTACGGCATTTGCAGGGATATCTGTGACCGTAGCTTTAATTCCGAGAGAAGTAATATTAGAATCTAGTTCAAAAGTTAACAGAGGGATGATCTGCATGATTGAGTGCTTTGATTTCTACTTGAATTTTATTATAATTTAGAGTTTAAATGTTAGTGTTACTTAAATACGGTGTTATTCATTCAGCTTTGCTGGCCATGGTCATTGCTGAATTCATAACTAGGAATAGAAAATTTCATAACAAACACATTCCTGCTTATGATTTTTTGAAGAAGTTAATCGCATGTGCTACCAAAATCGCAAAATCACAAGCTTCACACCCGGGCCTCACACATTCACAAACACAATCACAGGCTCCGCTCAGCTTTCTACCAACTGCTAAGGTCCACCGCCCGGGCCGGCCTGGCCGGGCCGAACCTCGAGCTCGGCCTCGACAGAGACGCGCCGCAGAGTCCGATCAAAACCACATCATGTCAGACCGTTACATTGTTATGATTATTTTACTCATTTAAACGAAACATTAAGATGTTTGTAAGAAATACAACATTCAAATATGATTATCACGAATGAAATTTCATCAAACTTCCTACTTACCAAATCACACAGCACGAGAATCCCAGCTGGCAAAATTGACTGCGGCCGCACAGCGTCACATGCAAACCAACAACAACGCACGAAATCCTGAATCTCACGTATCCACGCACGCATCCCCATGTTACGGTAAAAGAAATGACGTCATTTTCAAATGTTTCGCTGACTACAATTTTCTA
This sequence comes from Diadema setosum, assembly GCA_033980235.1. NCBI lineage: Eukaryota > Metazoa > Echinodermata > Echinoidea > Diadematoida > Diadematidae > Diadema > Diadema setosum. The sequence goes on from CM067066.1 coordinate 7,245,852, forward strand.
TTCCAAACCCTGTAGAAACAAGTTGATTTCTCAAAAAGTACAGGTGGAATCAAGCGAAAACTTTCACCATACATGGATTGAGGCCTGATGAACTTATGTTGCCAATTTCGGACACACTGGAGCCCGGCCATGGTCCAGTCGAAAAAAAACAGAGAGCATGTTTTGCGCCAGAGGTGATTTTCAAAAAGCTTTAATATCTCAAGTTTTAGTGCAGCAAATTTCATAATTTTTTCATCAAAAGGAAGATTTTTAAAAACTTAGATAGTGTGGGAAGTTTGAGTTTACTAGCGGCACGCATAGCGGCACAAGGAGAAGGTAAAGATTTGACTTTTTCATGCAGCCGTGGATGCCCGTTGGAAATTCAAATAGAACGGGGCGATAATGAGATGCAAATTGGGGTGCTCCACCGCGCCTGTGTATGTATAGCAAGGACCGTCGAACGTTTTAGTGGGCAGAATCTACGGACGAAACCCCAGGAAGTCATGGGTTTTGCTGTGTGTGTGTTATCGTTGTTTTTTGAAGAGCCCCTGGGTAAAACGTACCGCTGATACAGTGAAAGCAACAGTGGGTGCACGTCACGATTCCGACACCCACGAGTCCTACAGCCCACGAGTCATACAGCCCAAGAGTCATACAGTCCACGAGTCATACAGCCTACGATCTAGAAACTTTAAGTGAAGAAGGCTGAAGAACTCGACATCAAGTAAATAGCCCCTAAAACGATATACGGTTCATCAGCCCGACACTAAGCAAATAAGGACCATGAGTTCGACACCAGGTAAACAAGGCCCACGAGTCCGACACTATGATGTAAGAAAAAAAAAGCGAGACACACATTACATTATTAGGTACGCAGTGTCGATCTCGTGGACCTTTTTTTTTCCGCTGGTTGATTTTTTTTTTTTTTTTTCGGGGGGGGGGGGTAGTGACGGGCTCATGGGCTGTATGACTCGTAGAATGAGTGTATGAATCATGGACCTTTTACAATGTTGAGCTCATGGGCAGTATGACTCGTGGGTGTCGGGCTCCTGTGATGACCCCCTAACAGTGATTGTGGTGACGTGAGAACAAATTGCCTGAACAGGCAAATGTTAAAGGCATAATTTACCATTGATTTTGCACATGAAACAAAACCCAGCTTTAGTGTTTCACAATAGTTCTAAAATGTGTGTTAGGGATAGAAACAACCAATGTAAAAATTTGAATCAGTACAATCAATGTTAAGTATTGTTAAATACACAAAATATGAACAATACTAAGATTGTTTCTAGACTAAACCATCTATGGTTTAATGAGTAACACAGTGATATATCCCCATATTTTAGGTTTTATTGCAAAATTTTATATGATAGGATGTTTAATGATACAACTGACCTCTACATATGCATCAAATGTGATAACTCGAAAATTGTTTAAATCACTGCTCCCAAAGGTAAACTTTACCTTTAACGATGAAAATGGTAATGATGATGATGATAGTGATTCTGATACCACTATACCATCAACAGTGCTGTTACTATTGCTCCTACCAGAAAGGTGGAAAACTCTCCCACCTCCCTTCTACTACTACTACTACTACTACTACTACTTCAACTTCTAATATTATGTTATTGTTAATTTAGTTTTTGTTTTTCATTTCCTCATCTCTTTTCCATAGCCAAAATATGATACAAAATCTTTACAAAATAACAATGACGATTTGTACAAGCAGGTAAAATGGTATATCGGTGTTGTGCAATGAAGTAAATACCAGTATAGGGACAACATACATTAAGTAAATATTAAACAATAGTATAATATATGAACAAAATATTTGTATACACACCTACGCAAACATGTATTCACAATATACATGATATGCACGCAAATAGTTTGATCTTCATGATATCAATGCGAGTCGAAATAGCACTAAGTCGTAAGGAATATGAAGGGAACTTGCAGTACATTACGTGTGTAGATATCTAAGTAAACGAACGGGAGATAAGAGGAAGAGGTCCAAGTAAAGCATTTGGACAAGATACCACACACACACACACACACACACACACACACACACACACACACACACACGCAAACAAACAAGCACATGGACACAGATAAAGAAACAGCCATGCAAACCCGAGTAAATAAAACAACACAGGACAAATGGGTCATTTTGATATCTTGGTATCCATTGAAATAAAAGCGGTATGAGAAAAAAAACATGTAGGCAATCACAGCAAGACTTTAAAACAAGGCTGTCCGTTGAATTCACTAACTAACAGGAAACTAACAGGGAAGTTAAACAGATATATTACAATATCCGCTCGACCTATAAAAAAAATCCAAGGTGATGCTCAAGCCTTGTTTTTCTCCACATAAATTAAATATTGCCCTAGTATTGATCAGGTTCAAGGAAGTATATCTACACTAGGGCCCTATAGTTTATTGTTGTATATCTTTATAACATTTACCATCAGTCGTCAGTATTTCACAAGGTAGAGTGGATACATCTTTCATCGGATCTCTTTACATAATATTTGTTTAAAATGATAAAAAAATAATATTTGTACATAATATATGTTTTAAAAAACCCCTCAATTTTACCGGATATACAGTTCCTGATTCTCTTATTGCCCTTTTTGATAAGTTTCTTCTCCTACTCTCTGTGAAACTGACAATCTAATCTAAACGGGTAAATTTCTTCCAATTTCGGGCATGCTCAGAGAATTCGATACGTCACAAATATGAAGACTTGTGAAGGCAAACATGAAGCGCCATTCTTTAAATTATATGTTAAGGTAGTTAATCCCGTCATCCGATAAAGCAAAATAAAACTATTCAATGATGTCTTGGTTGTTGCATAATATTCTTGAAGTTAGGATTTAAAAAAAAAAATCACCTCTTCCTTATCATTTTCCTTTTTTCTTTTAGCAGGTATGATTGCAAATATTTGAAATTGAAAAAAAAAATGGAGTTAACCCCTTCTTGCAAGTAAACTCTTCACACCATTCCATTTTTATGACTAATGCCTATAATTATATGGAAGTTATGAGCTACTTATATACTTATGACAGCATTATGAGCTATATCATTATGCTTATGACAACATAACCTTTTCAGCAGCAAAATTCCACAAGGATTCAACGGGATAAACACACACACACACACACACACACACACACACTCAAAACACGTATCTGCAAGTCTATCTATTGCTGTTTAGGGAAAATCTATTTACACACATTGGCATCACATTGCATGCATGAGTTTGTGTGTGTTTGTGTGTGTGTTTTTTTTTTTTTTATCTTTAATGAATATAGGCGGGCGGTACGGCCTAACCACACACACACGCACTGGGAACTACATGTATGCAAATGTTCTTTATTTACTACATGTCAAAACTATCTATGTGTGCAAATCTATTTACACACATTGGCATCACTTTGCATGCATGCATGTATGTGTGTGTGTTTTTTTTTTTTAAATCTTTTATGAATATAGGCGTGTAGTACAGCCTTTTCACACACAAGAGAACTGGGAATTACATAATTATGTAAATGTCCTTTATTTACTGCATGTCAAAACTACTGGTTAATCTTCTGTCCCGCTCTAATCTTTTTTTTTTTAAATCATACAAAGCACTGAAAGTTTCAAATAATTTGGTGTGCATGTACAAAAGTTAACGAGAGAAAATACGCTCGGTACATTGCAAAATGTAGTTTGAATATTAGAATATTATATCTCTGTCAGGGGGCGAATCCAGGAATTCTGCAAATGGAGAGCGCAACTAATATTTCTGGTGCCACTTCCGGGTTTCATTTCATTTTTTTCTTTTTATTTCTTTTGTTTTTAACGAAAAATAAAGGGGGGGGGGAGGGGCGCCGGTTGCGCCCCTTCTGGATCCGCCACTGCTTGTATTTGTGTATGCGTGTGTGTCAGAGTGTGCGTACATGATTGTGTTCAATCTTTTATGCAATAAAGCTTGATTTAAACCATTGGTGAAAACGCTCACGTGATCTGAATATTCATATTCCACAATTTATTGTGATGGGAATTTTGAAGCCTTTTACTCTACAAACACAACACGCGTTAACAACGACACTTACCTTCCAACGAGGACGGCAGTTTATGGGTTTCCAGTGCCCGCCAGGCATGTAGAGATAGGACCCAATCTGCACGGACGACGATCTTAATACCGAGCGTAATCTGCTGCCACTTTTCTTCGCCACCTGGCCCCGTTTTATGGCGGCGAGTTTCTCTCGGAGACCGTCGTTCGCGAACTTGACCGCCTTCTTGACCTCGTCAGTGGCATTTCCGAGGACGATACGGACCGACATTGACATCGATATGTCACGCAGGTCCAACCTCTGTCTACCGACTACGAAAAAAAGAAAAAGAAAGAATGAAAGCAAATATGTGCATGATTATGCATACACATACACACAGCAGACAGTTCAGACAAATTATATACAAACAAGCAATCACATCATATGTATAAAATTATATAATTTTATGAATATAAATATTTTGTATGTAACTAGACTATATAGTGTATTTGTATATTCGAATTTATATACATATAGCTAGCCTTGAGTATGTATTTTGGATGTTTATGCACACATGTATGTACATATAGTCACACACACATATAATATATAATTAAGCATATATATATATATATATATAGAGAGAGAGAGAGAGAGAGAGAGAGAGAGAAGGAGGGGAAGGCAAACGAGACATTCGTTAAAAAAATGCAAAAAACAACAAATATCTTTCTTTAATATTAAAAAAAAAGATTATTTCAGTTCGTATTGTATTCCCGTATGGTGGTGATTCCCGTATGGTGATGAGCGTGAATTCATTAATCCTTCCATCCATTATTCATAATTAATCCATTAGTTCTTTCCAACTCGAGTCTGGAACCTCGAAAAATGGAAAATTGCTCGTGTTCTTTTCTCAGTTATTGATGGAACGAAGGAAGAGGAAACCAAACCTTATATTTAACCCCCCCCCCCTTTTAAGGTTTTAAGTTTTAAGGAGACGCAGCGGTTCAAGTGTTCAACACCTGACCTTCCCTGGTCTCATAGACATCGTGTTCTAAATCTGCCAGCATTTGGTTTCAATGTCCCATTCTTACAGCTCATGGTTATCACATTCTACATTTTCACACACGCATTTCTCTCTCTAGCTCTCTCTCTCTCTCTCTCTCTCTCTCTCTTTATATATATATATATATATATATATATATATATATGCATCACTATGTATATATATATATATATATATATATACATAATAGTGACAGCAATGGACTAAAAGAAAACATGGCGGGGCGGTGCAAGGACATGTAAATATATTGCCAGCAAAACTTGCACGAGAGACGTGGCTGTGATGTTGAGTAGCAACCCTTTAATTACGCTTTCGGGCTAATTGCTCTTCTTTAGAATCTACAATGACAATATATAATAACACATAAACAAAATCAACCCCGGTGTAAAATCATACTAAACTTAACTAACCTTCAATATATTAATTCTATATAACATTCAAAAATATACTAAACATAACAATGAATGCAAAACGAACAAAATTACAACACATTTTTAACAAGTAGCAAATAACCAAAAAAAGTTATGTTTGTTTGTATATGTATTGAGTAAGTTGTCCACAAGACTGAAACAGAGTTCATGCTGTATTCGCCAACAGTTTATTTCGGTACACAAACTTTCGAGCGATTCGCCCTTTCTCCAGTGTTGAAACTGTTGGTAAATACAGCATAAACTCTGTTTCAGTTTTGTTTTTGATGATACAGTGTATATATATATATATATATATATATATATATATATATATATATTATATATATATATATAAACGGTCTGATATGATACAGAAAAAAAAAATATTTGAGCGCTTTCCTTTTCTTACCGAGGCCTGCGATGTTATGTTCTTCACATGTCTTTTGATATCTTACGCCAGGTAGATGATCTGGAAACAAATAATGATAATGGTATTACGCACAGGACGATAACAAAAACCATCATAATTATCATTAGCTGCTATTATCGCAACAAATTTCACCATGTTCATCCTAATACCAGTCATTTTCACCTTTAATACTTTTCGTCACCTCTTTTTGGTTGTTGGTTTAACTCGAGTTTGCTTTTCCTGGCATCTATATTTTAAGATATTACTCTTCTGTATATCAGATCTTTTCAAGTAGCTGCAAAGAAATGTAAAAATTACACTTGACGCTATGATCATGTTTACCAACCTATGACACATTTGTTCTTGACCCTTTTCGGATCTTGTTGCAATTTGACCTTCGACCTTCGACCTCTGAGTCATTGCATTGTCTCCCCTGACAGTGCCATCGACTACAAGTAGTGTCAGTTAATACACAACCATTTTCCTTTTAATGCTGGAAAGTCCAGACATGTGATAAGGGACCGAAGTATAACAAACAGAAACCTCTGAGGTTTAAGTATATTTGGATAAAAAAGTAAAACGACCACATTTAGAACCTTACACTTTAAAAATGATGTAAGCATAGGCAAATTGACATCTGTCAAAAAATTAAAAAATCTAGATAATTTGATCGGTAAAATGCATTGTGTCTCCACTGACTAGCACATAGAACTCAGACGAATTCATTCCGTTTTTCAATGAATACAAAAAGGAAACCAACATCCCTGATATAATTTACCTGAGAATTGTAATGATAGAGAAACAAAAGGTAGACATATGTGCCGAAGACTTTAATAAAAAATTAATGGAATTAAACAAAAAGAGAAATTACAGAATTGACAGGCATCATAGGAAATTCGATGCTTCTTGAAAACATTTGGAGCGTTATTACTCTCTTTTTTTTAAAATCACGTCTGATTTAAATGAAACTTTTGAAAAACTGATATGTCTTAAATGCAATTATTTGCATACATGGCCTGAAGTTTCCCCCTCTCATACAAGCGATTTATAATTACCTGTGCTGATATTTTTCCGGCGTGCTGTCTGCGATGTATTCAAATGTAGCTTTTTCAACTTCAGAAGTTTTGTGAGATTAAATTTCGCGACCGGATGGGAATTATTGAGGTAGCCGTGGGTTTGAATAGAGAGGTTACGAAATGCATGGTGATCATCCGTCTTGCTAATTTTCCGAGAGAGTAGGTAAGTCATCTTAACTTTACCTATAGAAAAACAAACAAGTGTTTGTAAACAAGAATGAAGAATAAGAAATGATAACACCTGAAGCAAAATATTCAAAATCTGACAAAACCATTTACTTCTGATTGTCGAGTTACGTCCCGCTTAGCTAAGTACTTTATTTAACTTTTTCTTTGTTTCTTTTCGTAAGGCGTCAGTGTGGATATCATTTGATATTATTGATAAAGATCACTTTGTTGATCATTTGGGGGGGGGGGGGGGAGCATTGCAAAAAGATCTGTGTGACCATCAGACGAACATATAACAGTTAAAAAGAAAGACAACACAAACCAAAGCACAAGCACACACAGCCAATTGAACAGGCAAAGATAAGCTATTGACGACAGTCTGTGGAAATATTCAAGTTTTTCAGTTGAGGGAGCGCAGGGTAAACTGTTAATTAATCAATACATGAATATACACACAAAAAAAAATGAAAAGAAAAAAATCACGAAATTGATGAATGGTCTTTCCAACGAATCAACAATGTACTGTTCAATCTAATTAAGAAAAAGAGAAAGAATCACACTTACAGACGGGTTTTTATGTACAGTGTACCACCAAAAATAGTAGGCTATGCCCTTCATTGATTAACAAATTGAATGACCTGGGTTCATACCATTTTTGCCTCCCAAGTTATGCGATAACTGTGGCGTATATAAGTAATGAGTATTGAGAGGATATTGTACGCGAGTATTGTACACTTACACAGCAGGACAAAAGAATCATTTCATTTTGTACATCCGGGACTTTTACATAAACTTACGTCATCATTGATAATTACCAACAACAGCGTCCTGGCGGATAGTGTCCAAAAAGAAGAGGGGGATGGAAGCAGCTATGCAGACGAGAAAGATGAAAAGTACGATGGTGGAGGGACTCCGAAGTCGACAAAGTCGCAGAAACATAAGCCACCACGGGCTAGTCGTTACTGGTTGACTTCCCGCCACTGTCAACGTCATATTCTTCCTCTTCTCCCTACTGAGGGAGAGTTTCTGCACTTTCAAGGGTCACACCTGTGAAGATAATGCATGCAACTTTTCTTCCGCATCACTTGTCGCATCACTTGTGGGTTGGGGGGGGGGGAGGGATTTAACCAACAAAATAATGAAAAACAAATCAGAAAAACTAGTTAGGACACACGGTTGCAATTCGTTAATCTGAAAATGTAAAGGGCTTTGTTATTCCGAAGGGTCGTTAATCCGAAATTGAAATAACTTTCAGTATTTCGAAAATTCGTTAATCCCAAACTGAAAGAAAAAAGTCTTTATTCCTTATGTTAGCTCATCAGAAAATGAAATATGGTTCACATTTTCAGAGGTTCGTTAGTACGCGCTTTTGGGATTTAAATACAGAATCTTCTTATCACTCTCAGATTAACGAACCTTCGGAATACCGGACCTTTTTTCACTTTTACGAACCTCCGGTATAACGAATCTTTGGAACAAAGCCACAAATGTTCGGATTAAGGAAGCCTTTTTCATTTTCAGAGTAAGGACTATCTAAGTATACGCATTTTGTGATTCATGTGGTTAATTTTCGTGGATATAATGAATATTATGGAATAAAATGGCCCTTTGGAATAGAGAAATTTATTTCATTTACAGATCAACGAATCTATGGAATAACGGACATCACCCGAATGCACGGTCCGATAACACAATAATGTTAATTTGGGTGGATGAGGTTGATTTTCATTACGAAAATCCTCTTCAGAATGAAGCTGATCAAAACTTCAACAGAATTGAAACGAAATGTCAACGACAGTTTTCTGATGCAGGCATGCTTTTTAGTTGTAATTGCTAATCCCGAGAACAAAAATGTGAGAAAAGAAACGCAGTTATTACAACTACGACAGGAATTGACTAAATCGCCCGGTCACCTGCTCACTGGAGATTATAAGGTTAAAAGGATGGTACAGTATTGGTAGAGATGAGAATTGGGCTTTTAACTTTTTGCGAGATATCAAGAAAACACTTATGATATAGTACAGAGCATACCATTTTAAGAGGAATTCAAAGTTTATTTGATGAAAATTGGGTTTGGCATGACTGAAACATCCAAAAACAAAGTAAAACAAAGCGATCGTAAAAAAGTGTGGGTCCCACACTTATTAGAATCGCTCTGTTTTTGATATCTCAGCCATTTCAAAACCAATTTTCATTAAGTAAATGTTGAATCCCTCATGGAATTACATGCTCTTTCATATTTCATAAAAGGTTTCTCATTATCTCACCAAAAAATGTTAGAAACCTGAAATTCGGTCTCATCCAAAACTATACAATCCCTTTAAATGACACACAAGTTGGGTCATTTGAAAATCAACGATCAAAGAAAGAGAACATAATATCTCATGGAGTACTAATTTTCAGCGATTATTTTCTTTCACTTAATGATTGATTCCGAACACTCATCTCCAAAGATGACTTTAAAAAAGCGAGGCACTCGTATTTGAAACATTGTGTATCTGTGTGTGTTTTTGTACAATAACACCACACCGAAGACATCTGAAACACTAAGTAAATGACAATTGACACGTAATTCTAGTATTAGTATACGAAATAGAATATGTAGTTCGAGGATCTGAGAACCCGTAATTTTGTGGAAGAAAGACTTTGTCGACGTTAAGAGTTACAATTTGTAGATAAGTATGATGAAAATAAATAACTCTCCAACATCTTCTTAAATCTGGTGTCTATGTTATGGCAGTCGCATCTTTCCTATTGCCTCAAATGTTTATTTTGTACCAAGTAAACTTTCAAATTCGCTTAGATGCAATTTCCGTTTTAGTTTTCGTATATGTTTTTATGGAGTACGTGTCCCTCTTAAGTAAACGCTCTTGCAATACTTTCTACAACACAGTCAAGCTGGAACACAGATTGTATGTGTGTGTGTGTGTGTGTGTCTGTGTGTGTGTGTGTGTGTGTGTGTGTGTGTGTGTTCCGTTTATACACATGACCCTGGGGAATTCGGTTAAAATGTACAAATAGGAGGCTGTGTGAACTGTGGAGTCTATCTTGTTCTACGTAAGATTATCTCGCTTGTTAAATTTCATGAGCGCCGCGGTGCATACCAGGCGTAAAATATCAAATGGGGACGTATTCTGAGGGCTTAATTAACATTCAATCAGCACTTGATCAGAGATTTGCTTTTCTGACAGCTCAGTTAAGTAGGAGGCTCATTAACGACCATGACAACAAGCGTTTTAGCTGGAAAGTCTTGCACAAAACAAGTTAGACTCTACAACCAGCTGCAAATCATAAATTTACAATGCAATTTACCTAAGCTCATGACGATGTGTAGAACGGCACGCGCGTCCTGGAAACCTCATATAGTTAACATACAGCTAGAAATACCGCCATGGCAACTGCAGATATGCATTTGATATGCCTTTATCGCATTATTTCCTCAATAGGTCACAGTACATTTGACAATGTGTGAAAACACCCTTACATGATTTGACAGACCTTTGACCCTTTATCTTTGACCCCTTGGATCCAGTCTCTCTCTACAGAATCACTGTGCGGTGATGCATACTTAGTTTAATTTAGTGTAATAAAGTGAGTCATTTCCGAGGTATGGAGAAGAAAGTGCAATTTCAACAGTAAATAGTGCAATTATCGCATGTAAACCCGACCTTTGACCCTTGACGTTTGACCAAACGACACATAACTTCAAAAGAAAATAATTGTTACGCAATACATGCATGCATCATAATGTAGCATAATGTTTTGGGGTTTTTTTTTAGCATTTCATTTGACCTTTGACCTAAGACCTATAGACCTAATAGAACCCGTGGCTCAAACTGTTTCCAAGAGAACCTTTTTATGGTAATGCATGTATACGCTAAAAGTTTCACGAAAATAGCTTCGGCCATTGCAGAACTGATCGGGGGGGGGGGGGAATTAGTGAAATTTTCGAAATTGACCATGATAAGTGACCTTTGACCTTGAGAGCATGCACCCACAGCTGTGTCCGCGCATTCATGTATATCCCAAGTTTTATTTGGATACCTAACACGGTTCTTAAGCAACGTTTACACTTTGGCGAGTTGGAGTCGCGAGTCGTGCGCGAGCTGTGCGAGCTCCAACTCGCGTTAACTCGCACAAACTCGCGCGAAATGTAATTTTTTTTCTGGAATTTGCATGAGTGATATAAGATTCAACGCCGAGTTCACTACGCTCGCTGTACGAGTGAACCGAGCTCGAAACGAGACATACCGAGCTTAGTATGAGTTGAAGTGACCTTTATACGACTTATAAGCGAGCTTTAAACGAGTTGTCAAGATCTTATTACGAGTAATAAGAGTTTTATACGATCGAGGGGCGGGAAATGCACATTTCTGGCGCTCAAAGATGGATGCCAGAAGCATTTTCGCTCTGCTTGAAGAAGAAGAGACCCTGATCTTCTGCACGATTGGTGCGACCCTGTTGTCAAGGAGGCGCCGCAGAAAAAGAGATGCTCAAGAGAGGACCAAAATGCTTCAAAGGAGGTTTTGGACAAGATCCTGGTTGTTGAGGAGGCCAAAGTACGAACACTATGAGACGCTGATGGCGGAGTTAGCTGGTGAAGACCTGGACGGTCTTGCGGGGGAGATGACAAGGCGAAAGAAGACCTTCGTAGATCGCTGACCTCATCTGCTCGCTGGAGGAGCTATACATAACAAAAGGATACCAGTCACTTCAATACTCATAAGGGTACATCGTTTATATTTCACCATGTTACACAAAACTAGTAAGTTATTGAGCAGTTACTAGTAACCAGGAATTATACGGTATCACGAAATTACCTCGAGAGTACTGAAACAAAAACAAAAAATCACAGTTAACCAAAATATTCTGCACACGTAATAAAACATATTTTGAGATCTTGAGATGAATGACAGTAATGTAACACTTTACTGTTCCTTTTCTTTAATACAGAACAATGTTCATTATCATAATGTTTAATCACTTATTAATGTATCCAAGAAAAACTCCAAGAACTGAATAGTTTTAGTAATATTGTGCGTTATTTTAATTCATGTTAGTGTATGGGACAATACCTGATCAAAATGTTTGTTCACTGCAACACTTAGTGTTCAAAGCTTGTTTTGATATCGAGTGTTAAAATGTACTTGCGAACCTTTATTCCTTATCATCTGCCATATTCATTCAAACATAATTATGTAGGTGAATATATACAAAACAACAATATCAGCGAAATTGAGAACAGTTTGAAATTCACATGTAAAAAGTAAGTAACTCCTTTATAACATTGAGATTAAATATTTTCAATTACTCGGATACAACTGGTTGACGAAAATGTAAATTTAAAGAAATGCCTATCGTTCAGTTCAATTCAGTTCAAATTTTATTTCATATTTCCATTTTCTCAATGATGAGATTACAAAATTATTGACAACAAAACAAGAATACAAAATATAATATACAATCATGTGTTTTGATTGTAGAAGAAAAAGAAAATATACTTGACACAAATGTACATGGTCATATCGTGTATATAAGTATAAGAAATATGATGGGGCCTACATAAAAGCTTTAAAGCTTGTAAAACTGTATAGGTTCCCGAGTTCATAGGCATATAATTTTACACGGAGAACGGATATGTTTGTCTTGACCAACTAAAATTACACCAGTACAAAAAAAATCGATGAGTAATAAACTAATGAACCACATAGATATCGCACAAACCAGACTACATACAAATCTCGCAGTGTTTGAATAACAAAAATGCTATACATTATTAAAAGATGTATCGGTACCATGAAATAACTTGAATAACTTGGTGCTGCGGACAAGGACAAAAGACTGGGAGCATAAAAAGGTTGCTAAAAGCTTGGTAGTGTGTATCCATTAAGTAATAACTGTTTTAATTTGCGTTTGAAGGTGAATAAAGATAAGGAAGAAGTGATATCTAGAGGGAAATCATTCAAATATCTGGGTCCAGTAAATATAATTGTTTTCTTTGCAAAAATAGTACGAGTACGGGGAAAGAAATAGGCGTCACTCTGGCGAGTAGGATAACAGTGTAGAGCGATTCCTTTTGAACATGTGGATAAAAACAGATGGTTATTCATTAGTTGTTAGTTTATACTAGGCGAGGCCTGATGCTCAGTAGTTTGAGCTTGGACCTGGTCTAGTTTGGTGTCTTGTTCTTTCACCTGTCTCTGCTCGTCATTGATCTCCTCTTCCGTCTCCATTCTCTCTTCCTGCACTTCTTCTACTTCTACCCTTGTTCGAATGACATTATTCTTTCGGTGTTTAACTATCTGAATGGCCACAACTCTTGGATCTCTTGGGTCGGGGCATATTCCTCTCCTATTTTGCTAGTTGTAATAATGCAGTGACAATGGCCGTTTTAAAAGTACGTGTACATGCATGGGTCGATTAAAATGTGCTCTCATTTTAAAATATATATGGAAAAATATAGAACACAGGATATTTATTATTCAGCTGGCATGTCAATGTGCACTTGCAACGCAATCTGACTAAACTCATACGAAACTCGCTGTAACTCGGGGTGCTCGATCTGAACTCGCGCTAATCTCGCGGGCACCTCTCCTTCACTCGTAATACGATCGCAGTGCTCGTATCTCGCTCTAGTAAACTCGGAATGCACTCGCGTGTACTCAAATATGGCGAGTTATTACGAGTTATTACGAGTTTATCTCGAGCTTCTTTCGAGTTATTGCGAGTACCGCGAGTATATAACGAGTCTAGCTGAGTTTAGTACGAGTTACAGCGAGTTAGCAAAAATTTTGAACATGTTCAAAAATTTTGGGACTGCTCACGACTTCAAGGAGAGTTGTCCCGAGCTTGAACGAGCTCCGCCGAGCAATGCCGAGTTGTCGCGAGTTATCCCGAGTTACATGGTGAGCTTCACGCGAGTTATCGCGAGTGCCTCATTTTGGCAACTCGCCTTAACTCGCCATAGCTCGCCACGTCAACTCGCCAAAGTGTAAACGCTGCTTTAGACATTATCCGCAAAGTCGAATACAGACGGACAGACGGAGGGAAGGACAAACGGAAAATCCGAAAACATAATACCTCCGGCTTCACGGAGGAGTAAATTTAGTTTCGTATAGTTTAGTGTATATTGCTGTAATAAACGGACATGAAACGTAATTGCCATTCTGTACGTTTCATGTCCTCTTTTCAATCGTATTACGGTATCCCAATCTCAGCTCAATACCTTTGAAAAAAAAAAAAGAGTAATCAAACTCTATTAGATAGAGTATTGTTAATTTCAAAAGAAATCACTCCGAATGAATCACTGATTTAAAAAAGAAATGAAATAGAGGATTGTTTGTAGCTATAACTTTGTCTCACACAAATCGTCTTCTTTCAGATGCGTCAAACAAGAAGAGGTAGGCCTCGTTGTTTATTAACATAGTACATGTATATTCACTTCAATTAGATAAAAAATAAAAGTGATGCCAAAAGTTGTCCATCAATACGATATAAGAGTACCCACATTCACTTGCACTCACAAGCACACTCACAAAACACATGCATACACACACAATTATTCATTTGCATATACGTATATATATAATGTATATATGTATATATACATATGTTTATACAAACATATATATATATATATATACAATTACATTAATGTGCTGCAGCTCGACAAATAAAAAGTTTTTTTTTTTCAGTCTAAATCTTACATCACACGTGACAGACACACAAGCACACATACATACAAATCAGCTAACCAAGCCTGTCTGTCGACTTACTTACCTGGCGTACGTGGAACGATCATAAACGCCACTTTTAATCCGCCTGTAATATTGCATCGTATGGACACAATTTTTGCCAGTGCACCGTCGGGCTATCATAAAGTCACGCCACCTCCGGAGCGTAGCAGGTTGCTCGGATTCCCGGCGATATGCACTTGAACGTGCACAATCCGTCCACATCGGCACAACACACTGTACTACCAACGAGTGAAAAAACAGTCTGAGAATATGTTGTTCATAAAGAATGCGTCGTTAATGAAGTATGGACTGTGGTAGTTTTCGTGTGCGTGTGTGTGTGTGTGTGTGTGTGTGTGTGGTGTGTGTGTGTGTGTGTGTGTATAAATGTATGCGTTTTGTTCAAGGTGACAAACCAGTAGCGGTCCTTATTTTGCCAAGGCCACAACAGACTGAAACAAAACATACATTAAAAAAAAATCCTTCACCCTCAACAGTCTGAGAGCAAAGTGTTGGCCAATGAGGACCTAGGAAATCATGACGAGGGATGGCTGCGCTGTGTGAGGCATTGATCCGTGTTATAATATTCGCATTATATTTGCTGTTAAAAGACACAATATAGGCGGTTGTTGGTTTTGTGCCACCTTACATGGTCGAGCAGAACGATATATGGCGACAGACTCTTAAAGGCATAATCTACCATTTGCAGATAAAACAAAAACCCAGTTCTAGTGCTTCACAATAGCTCCAAAATGTGAATTAGGGATAGAAACAACCCATGTAAAAATTTGAATCAATATAGTTAATGTTAAGTACTGTTAAATATACAAAATGTGAACAATAGTTATAATAAAATGTTTCGAGACTAAACCGTCTGCAGAGATGGTTTATTGAGTAAAGTAGTGATATATCCTTATATTTTAGGCTTTATTGAATTTTTTTTTACATGGTAGGACGTTTTGTGATACAACTGACCTACCCATATGCATCAAATGTGATATCTCGAACATTTTTTTTCTTTACATCCGTCAACCCTTGATGACACCAAGACCATTCCCACAAACGTACTGCAAGATCCTACCTTTCATTTCACATTTGTTATCATTTCCACATCTGCTTAAAAAAAAAGCAACGTTAAAAAAAATATGCAAGAACAGGACAAGAAACATAAACCTCATAGGAGATTTCAGCATGTAATAGGGAATCTAGAGCTGCAGATTGACGCAGCCCAAAGATATATATATATATATATATATATATATATATATATATACATATATATATATATATACATATATATATATATATACATATATATATATATATTATATATATATAATATATATATATATAGAAGCATAATGAGAATTCACGTATTGGCTCCACGAAGAAATGATGAAATAAACTGGTAATGCATTTTCATCACTTATATATATATATATATATATATATATATATATATATATATATATATATATGAATTAGGGCATGTCATGCCATAAAACTGAACCCATGCACTGTATTTTAGAAGTGCTTTGATCTTTTTGCACGCTTTATGTGGTATTGTGTGGTGAAAAAAAAAGTGAGTGTATGTGCAAAATGCATATAACGTTGAATTAATTGTGTTTAAGCATGTGTTAAGAGCAGTCATTAAAAATTATGCACAATTTTGGGAGTGAGGTTAATTCCAGTCAATCAGACTGTCCAGGTAAAGTAATGTTACTTAGTTACTAATATTAAACCTGTAAAAATGTTGTTCATGAAGATAATTTGAATCCTCCTCCCTCAAAAAAAAACCCCAAACAAACAAACCCCAAAACAAACAAACCAACCCCAAAACAAATAAACAAAACACTTCTTTAGTTTTCATCCCTTTGTAACAAAAACGGGTTCTGTTACAACGGACACAGGTCTTTCACTGGCGATCGCTATAAAAACAGGAGGAAATAAGAGCCCATTGGTTTCTAGTATGGGTGCTGAATTAGTATGTAAACGTTGGTGTCATTCAAAGTACAGTAACATGATGGTGTCATTTTTTTCATCCCGGATCCTAACGAGTTTGTAACCTTTCTGAAATACGGGTCAAGTTGATATCCAGACAATAGTGTGGCACTACGATGAAAGTGATTTGGTACTTGTGCACTCGTTGTTCTATACTCTCGGAGAGATTTCGCTGAGCCCAACACACTCACACCTGGTGGGAGGTTCAATGAAAATCTGGGAACCAGTTAAAACTCCAGTTTACCATGAACTTGATGTTCTTACTGTGATATAAAGTTTAAAGGGGCCGCAGAAGAAGAGGAGGACAAAGAAAGGACAAAGGGGGGGGGGGGGGGCAGAGGAGGGACAGGTCGAACACTCTCGACCCTACTCATCTGTTCGCATTTATGAAATGATATTCAAAATCAAGTTGTCATTGCATTCACTATATCTAATAAAACGAAAAATGATTATGATGATATTGATATGATAATAACGTTCATTCGAGGGTTTTTGTTGTTGTTGTTGTTGTTGTTTCAAGTTTCCGCTATCCTAGTAAAATGAGATGATAAAAGATCAATATGAGAGCTGCAGAAGGAGAAAGAGAAAGAGAGAGAGAGAGAGTGATGAAAATAAGTGTGTGTGTGTGCGTGTGTGCGTGTGTGTGTGCGTGCGCGTGTGTGTGTGAGTGTCTCTGTCTGTATGTGTGTCTCTGCGTGTGTTTAAATATCTGTGTATAGGCATGTTATAGTGTAGTTTCCATACAACCCATGCAGTGCGCATCACTGAACACCGCATATTCTTTGCTAAGAAAGTGGTGCGTGGCATTGCTACATAAGCCGCAGTCTTATTCAACGGAATCAGCGGACGTAACCGACGTCTGTTTTTGTGCACATATTGGAATGTTGTGTTGACGCTCCAAATCACCAACCCGACGACATAGTTCTTTATAATGTTTTGTGCTTGTCTGTTTTCAACAAACGGAATCAGTATAGGTAAAAGGGAAACTATATAGAACGTTGCACTTTTGATCTTCCTTTTTGAAAAAATATGGTGCTTCTAGATCTGTGTTTAACTCAGATTATTACTGACTCCTACCATGCCTACGACAAAATTTAGATTAAAAATCTCTCCCATTGATAATTATGTCATCTATGTGGATGTGTATATACTAGGTGTTACAAAAAAACATTTTCACTTTTGATCTTTACAAGTTCAAAAACTATTATAGTATATCAAATAACACTGACATTGATATGAGCAATATCTGAATAGTGTACAATTTTGTTGGAGGCAATTTAGAAATGAAGGCATAAATTAGTTTCATTAAATCCAATAAGTCAGTTCGGAGTTAGCACATTGGTACGAATGACCTTACTTGTTTCTCAGTTGGTTAGGGGCACTTCACTCGTTTTCAGAGCGACATAATGCATAAGTTTTACGTAACAATTAATGGGATTCATCAATCCTGTTCAAACAAAGAATGAACTTGCGTAGCGACCAGATGACCAGAATGATCTGTCAATTAATTAAGACCTGTAAAAGCATCCATTTGATTATTTGGCATTGGATGTATTGACAATCTCATTTTATTGATATTGCCAAATGCCACTTTTGCTGTCAGGTGGATGTGCTGGCAAGCGGCATTTAAAAGGATTATATAAACAATCATTACATGACAGATGCTTATCCCAGTGAATTTAAAAACCAACATGCCTGTTGGTCCGAATGACCTTGTTTCTGCTCATGCGCAAAGTGGAACTCCGCCCTTATGGAAAGAACACAGTTTTACCACACTATGTAACACAGTGTGCAACACAGTGTGGCACACAGTGTCGAACACAGTGTGGAACACAATGTGTAACACAGTGTCGAACACATGTGTTTAATATGTGTTTAATATGTGATTTTGGGACGTGTGGTAACACTGTGTATTTACCACAGTGTGAAACACAGCGTTAGCACACTGTGCAACACATGGTCCAAAACACATATTAAAAACACTGTGAATCAAACCACAGTCTCACACACTATGACCATAGGGTTATAACCACATAGTCCATTACACTGTGGTAGTCACCACATAATCCACCACACTATGGTATTCACCACATAGTCTACCACACTGTGACAGTCACCACATAGTCCACCGCAGTACAATGTGGTAGTCACCACATAGTCATCAAATGTATCTAATACCACATAGTCATCAGATGTATCAATATTTGTAATGCATGAAGGCACGGTTACTGACTATATAACACTGTTATTGAATATGAAATTACCTTTTCATAACCAAATTTTAGACTTTGGTATAACAGAGCATTATTAGACAATAGTTCACAGGAAATCCCATTACAAATACTTCGAATTTAGAAGTATTTTATGAATTTTCTCAAATTTAGGTTGCTTTTTATAAATATTCATGAGCTATGCAAAGTCTGTACCACAGGAATACCACAGGAATACCACAGGAATACCACAGTGTCACCACAGGAATACCACAGTGTCACCACAGGAATACCACAGTGTCACCACAGGAATACCACAGGAATACCGCATGAAGTATCACATTCTGTATCTCAGCACTCCCACTTGAGTGTAACAACATTATGGACACAGGAATGCACATTATTTCAACATATACCACACTGTGTGTTTAGTATGCCAAGTATGTGGAGATGATGCAGGTGAATGATCTGAAACCCACAAAGTGACAACACCGAGCACAGGGTTTACACATAGTTCAATATATACCACACTGTGGTAAGTCTGTGTGGATTATGTGGTAAATGAATGATCTGAAATTCCACAGTGTGACAACACTATCAACACAGGGTTTACACATAGTTAAAAATATGCCACACTGTGTCAAACAGGAATCACAGTGTGTTCAGTATGTGATCTATGTGGGGATTATGTGGTAAAACACTTAAACTGATATACCAGACTGTGGTAGCATTATGAAAACAGGGTTTACACATAGTTCGATATATACCACACTGTGGTATTTGTGTGTCACTCTGTGTTCAGGAAGCCAATAATGTGGTACACTATGTGATCTCAAATCTCACACCGTGACAACGCTGTGACCACATGGTTATAGCACATTGTTTACACATAGTCAACTATGTGAACACACTGTCGTAACACTATACCACACTGTGGTATATGTGTGCCACTCTGTGTTCGGTATGCCAATTATGTGGTACACTATGTGATCTCAAATACCACACTGTGACAACACTGTGACCACATGGTTAACACATTGTTTACACATAGTCAACTATGTGAACACACTGTGGTAACACTGTGTTTGTTCCATAAGGGCGAACTGGCTTATTATTCATTTCTAAGTTAGATTCCAAATTTTGCTCTATTTTAAACCCTCTTTACAAAACTTTCATTTTGCACAGGGGTCAATAATTTATTGGTGTGTATGGGAGTGTGTGGTTAACACTCAGAAAATGGTCGTTAACAATGGCCAGGGTTTGAATGCTCTATAACATATTCATGAGAAATTCCACTATATAACTGCTAGTCTTTTTTCATCCTGAAATGTAGTGTATGCAAGCGCATGAAAACATGTGCTTACTTTTTCATGTGTATGCATTTTACCACATACCATAAATTCAGACTAGCAGTGTCCAGGGCAATCCATCATGAACTATCAATAAAAGCATTCATGTGCCTTGGAGCAAGAGTCCAGAAGCCCAGTCAGCAGAGCTCTGAAAAGGTGGTATTCATGGTATTCATGTCCATTGTTCAGGGTCATTGTAAGCACACACTCACATACACGTCATTGGTTCTTGTGTAAAGTTCAATTTTGTACAGAGGGTTAAAATTTAACCAAAATCTGGAACTTAAACTTAAAAACTTATCATGGATTTAATGAAACTGATTCATGCTCTAATATTTAAATCACCTCCAACTAAATTGTACACTATTCAGCTATTACTCATATCAATGTCAGTGTTATCTGAAGTATAGTTTTCGAACTATTAAGGATCTTAAAGGGTGTGTACAGTTCTGGTCGAGGTGAGGATTCAGCTTTTATCGTTTTGCGAGATATTCAGAAACCACTCTCGAGATGTTTTTGTGTTTTGTGTGTGTGTGTGTGTGTTTATGTGTGATCATTAGCAATGATTAGGGTACAATGTACCATGCAGAAACAGCTCTGCCGGAAGCTCTCTTGGCAATGAAGTGAAACCACAGCTTGTTTTAACTGTATTGTGAGCCATACTGGTCCCGTGGCTTCTAAACTGTTTTGATGGGCGAGTCATAAATCTGCATTTTGAGGACGTGTAATCCAAACACGATTATTTTGCTAAGTGTTTTAAAGGGGCTGTTGTTTGTGTTGGAGTGCAACGACCACCGACGATCGGGAGCTTTCAGCGCTGCTTCCACATCGATACAATGTCGGAAATCTGGTGCGATTCTGATACAATTAGTACATTATTTGCACACATTTTCATACTCGGTAACAAAATTATCAAAATGTACTTTGCAAATATGAGTCAAACAGTGACTTAAATTGATGTAGAATTGCTAATGAATCAATAGGTCATTCCTTATTGGGATGTCTTTAGTTCGGAGGCCTTTCTCGAGGAGGCGCGCTTTAAATCTAATTGGTAAGAGATTTCCTTCCTGGGCATGCTGGATGATGATAAAATTATGCCTTTATCCTCTTCAAACATTTTGCTTATGATCATGGTCTCCTACATTTCTAAACATAGATTTACTTTTCTTGGCCTCTTGTACTACAGGTACACGGAATCTTAAAGGTCCAGTTTACCTTTGGGAACTGTGATTTTAAAAATATTCAAGATACATGTATCACATTTGATGCATATGTTTATGTCTGTTGTTATCACAAAACACCCTACCGTATTATAACATTTTTGCAATAAAGTCTAAAATATAAGGAGATATCAGTATTTTTCTCAATAAACCATAACTGTAGACGGTTTAGTCTGGAAGCATTCTTATTATAACTGTTGTATTGTTCACATTTTGTGTATTTAACAATAGTTGATATCGATTATATGGATTCTATTTCTTGTTACAGTGTTTTTTTCTATCCCTAACTCACATTCTCAAACTAATTCAAAGCATTAATGCTGCGTTTTTGTTTCATCTGCAAATGATAAATTATGCTTTTAATTTGCATGTGTAAAATAACAGCTTCAGTCTTTACTTTGCATTATCGAAAAAAATGTACATTTAAGTCAATCATTTAACTATTTTCAGGTAGATCGTTGTTCAAATATTACTCAATAAGTGTTTTAATTGACCTTGTGCTATAGTATAAAAAATGCCGAAATAAAATGAAATAAATAAAAATGAAACGAAAGAGAATAAAATGAATAGATGAAATAAACAAAATTAAACAAAAAGAAAGCTAAGTAGAAAGACTGATTCATGTTAAAGAAAAATAATTAGAAGGCATTTAAAATGGATGGAATAGTTTTTGTTGAGAAGGGCTCTGAAGGGATGAAATAGTTTTTGTTGACTAGGCTTCAGGTTTCCAACATTTTTGTAAGATAATGGAAAACCTCTTTTAAGATATGAAAGAGCAAACAATATTCTCAGTGGAATTCAAGATTTATTTCATGAAATTGATTTTAAAATGGCTACGATATCCAAACACAAAGAGGTCCTAACAAAAGGTGGATCCCACATTTTAGTAGGACCACTTTGTTTTACTTTGTTTTTGGATATTGCAGCTATTTCAAAATTTATTTTCATCAAATAGAGTTTGCGAATTCATGTTTTTTTATGTTCTATGATATTTCATAAGTAGGTTTCTAATTATCTTAAAAAAAAAAAGTTCAGATTTGAATCCCCCATCTCAACCAAAACTATACAATAGTATATACTATACTTTATCTAAGTATTACATCCAGTATTGTTTGACAAGGATTTTGGTGTATATTAAACCATGATACATTGCACACACAAAGACATTTTAATTGACTGTTCTTTTCATCGGAATTGTGCAGGTTGTAGCAGTGTTTTTAATGAAAGTACGATTATTATGCCATCAGAGACATTGGAAGTGAGAGGGAAAGGTCTTAGGCTGGTATATCTTGATTAGACTTATAAAAAGCTGAAAGGGTGACGCTACCCTATATGGAAAGTGTGTGTATGTCATGTGAATGATTAAATGAACGAAAAGTCTGGACGAACAACTAAATAATCCTTGCATAAAGCGATGTACAGTATATACGCAGTCTGTTCGAGGGGGAGAACAAGAGTACAACGAAATACTATTGTTACTTAAGATGGTGTAGTTATACTTTTCAACAGCAAGAAACAAATGGAGATACATGTAGAACCTAATAAATGACACTAAAATTAGGAACAGCAAGGATTGCATACATTCGGGAAACAAGGACTTTGCCTTGCACTTGTGCAAAACGAGCGGAGAGCCCCTAATGCATGGATAGATAGCTTCATTGTATTGTCAAGTGCCTAATTTGCAAGTTATTAATCTTTTGTGACATTATGTTGTGGGTTCAGACCATGGTAACCTGGTGACGAACTTTCTGACGATGTGTCGCTCACACGTAATGCGTACCAGTGAAACTGAAAACCATTAATCTCGTTTATCAGGTGTATAGATGCTATTAAACCCAGAACACACGATTTCACGCTCTTTGTCTTCACCACACGGAAATGCTGTGCTTTATAACGACGTTCAAATGACTGCAAAACACTAAAGCAAACATAAGATTTGAAAATCATGCTGTCACTTTCAAATCATCTATGACCTTATATATACATCACCGTGCTGTTGATTCCTTTACTGCACATTAATGTCATTGGGCAAAAATGACTACTGGATTCGGTCACTCAGAGATTTTATTATTTCTTTTTAGATAATACCGTCAAAGACGGACATTGCTTGTGCTATATGACAGACACACTACTCATAAATGTGATATATCACAACAATATTTTCATCTCATGAATTAATAGCGGCTCTACGAAAAGAAAGACATATTCCAATCTCTTGCCGAGTTGACTAATTCGTCATTCATCTTCATTCGATGCGATCATGCCTGCATCATCCACCTGTAACCATGTATGCCTGTTAATATAGCTCATATTTAACGTAACACACAAAAAAATGACACTTGAGTATATTACATCAAAATTTGATTCGTGACCAGCAAGAGTAGAGCACATATTGCCGCACCTATTCTCGTGTTAATCGTGATAATGAAATCAATCGCATGTATTATGTTACATTCGTCTATACACCTCTCCAGCACAAAATCAAAATAACATCGGAGAAAAGTGTAAACACCAATGGCATATATACAGACAAAACTGACACGCGAACTCTAGCACCTGTCCAATGTACAATGAACCATCTTCGGAATATCACATAACATCACTTTATACTACATGCAAACAGCATACCAATGATGATATACAAAAGTCAACAGATCCTTGCTTAGCGGATGCTTGTTTACCCTTTTTTCTGCTCTTTTCTGTATGTAAGAAAAATGGCGCCTCTATTTCAACAAAGCATGATCTGGGAGCTATACAATTTACTCTTTATTGGGAGGGCTGCTAATACAGGTGTTGTTTACACAGAGCCAAACGGGCACTGTTACAACCGACCCATGTATTTCACATGAAATTCCATTCCCAAGAACAAATCCATAAAATCCTAAAACCTTTTGTTTTTGTTTCTCCGTACTCGACCGTCCTGGTATTCACATCAACAAAAATGGGATTCTGTTCAGTCTTCGTAACGTATAGGTTTCTTAAATTTTTGGGTCGATCATTCTATAATGTGTACAGTAAATTGTACTCTTTTCTACAATAATCTTTGTGCATAACTAATGTTCCGGATCCTGGTTATTTGTGCAGTTCGGTTGAAGAGTTCACAGCATGACAAACACAAGAAATACACCCAAATAATCAAACACAATTAAAACCATTGTTACGTGACTTTCTCATATTTGACGAAGTTATTTGAAAATCTAATATTCGAGTCTACAGGCAACTTGAGTTGGAGAACACCCAAACACACACACACATACACACACACACACACACACACAAAACACACACACTCACACACACAAAGTACATTCACATTAGCACGACTAACTCAGCACGCATTAGCATTAAAATCCGACTTAATTTCGGCGATAACAATAGCTGACATACCATTTATAACAGAAATCCACAGCCTTTTTTTTTTCTCTCCAAAGCGATATCCAAGAAGAAGGTCTTGCCCTCAAAAAGCCTGATCACTTTGGAGCGGAAAATTGATTATACACGTCTAGAACTTCTCAAATATGAAAAGTGTAGATGCTCTTTATAAATAATGATAGTCTCAAAACGTCTAAAGATTGAATTTGAACATAATTTATATCCTGAAGTTTGGGCGGCGAGCACTTGAGGCTTTCAAGTAACCTATTTTCTGTTCAATTGTGGAATGAAGTCAGGAAAAACACTATTTGAAAACCCGCAAGGGAACCGCGAGCGAACAAAGCGAGCGATTGCTCAAGAATGTATACCTTTTCCACGTAGCCGGAGAAAGCAATACATTCTGAGGAGGACTATAACTATACACACATTGTAATAACAACCCATGGATGGACTGAATCGATAACTATACTGACTTACCATGCCATAAGTCTATGCCTTTCAATGGTGATATCCAATGTTTCAGTTTTATTTTCTATCACTTAGAACAGAGAAGTCTTGCTTGAATTCAATATGCGCTTCGTCTACAAACTTTGAATCTGAACGTTGGATAAAATGCATACATGGGGTAGCGTGGTTCGATACCAGTAGGTGGATACTGGACAGGAGACCTGCAAAACTACGTGCTAGTTTTACAATCATGTCAGAAGATGGAGCTAGGATTCATAACAGAAGTAGACTGCGTGAGTTTGATAATGGAAATGGTCTCGACTATTTAGATACATGTATGTACACTATTCAGTTCATTATAGTGTGCATGCGGCTGTCGCGTTGAGGCGCATTAATATGGGAGCTGAACTTGTGAGAGGACAGTATTTGTTTGGCGTGCTGCGTAATGTGCATTCATATTTTGTAGTATACCGGTACCAATGGCGTTTGCATTTCAGCGGCGAATGCAGCGTTTGATGTGGTATTATGTGCATTCTGGGGCCTCGTAGGATGGAGAAATGATTGGGTTGTTTGTCATATCATTAAAGGTCCTGTTTATCTTTGGCAGACATGTTTGGGAACAGAGATTTAAAAATGTTCAAGATATCACTTTTGATGCATATATGTGTAGGTAAGTGGTACATCCTACCATATACCACTGTTGCAATAAAACCTAGAATATAAGGAGATATCACTATTTTTATCATTAAACCATAACTGTAGACGGTTTATTCTGGAAATGTTTTTATTATAGCTATTCTTCACATTTTGTATATTTAATAACACTTAACATTAATTAAACTGGTTCAAATTTTTACATTGGTTGTTTCTATCCATAACTCACATTATAGAACTACTTTGAAGCACTTTGAAACAAAAAAAAAAAAAAAAAAAACTTGTTTGGACAATACAATGGACAGAGTTGGATCAGCCGTGTAGACAACCGTGTGAATTGGTTTCGTGTCCCACGCATAGCTGCACATAACAATCGATAATTTGGCACGTGATAACGAGCAGAGCAGTAAGTTTTCCTTTTTTCTTTTTTCTTTTTTTGCAGCGCGCAGTTGCACTCCCGTGCAGTCAAGTAGCGAAAAAAAAAATGAAGTGAACACTGGTCATTCATTTCTGTGTCTCTGATTGGCTTTATTCTTAATCCCATTTTATAAAAGGTTTTTGAACATAGCTGGTTAAAGAAAGAGATGGGATAGCAGAACTATCTTGATAACCTTTCTGACTGAAATGGTCTCGATGTATGACATGTTTGTTTGTTGTTGTTTTTTAGCGAAGGGGAATATAGGATGTGGACTCTTAAAGGGAACGTAAACCCAAACAGCAATGTGGATTGAGTGAAAGCAGCATCATCAGTAGAACACACCAGTGAAAGTTTGAGGAAAATCGGACAATCGATGCAAAAGTTATGAATTTTTAAATTTTGGTGTTGGAACAGCTGGATGAGGAGACTACTAGAGGTTATGACGTATGAGAGGACAACAATTCAAAGAAAATAAATAAAGAAAATTCAACAAAAATTCACTTTTTTAGCATTATGAAAGAGCACTTGACTAACCGCTTTCAGAAAGCAATGGGGATAATTGCTTCCCTTAACATATGTCAGTATCAAGTTGATGGAATTTGTAAGTTTCATGAAAAATGAATTCTTGTGGAGTTTCTTTATATTTTCTTTATGTTTTTGTCCACTTATACGTCATAACCTCTAGTAGTCTCCTCATCCAGCGGTTCCAACACCAAAACTTTAAAAATGCATAACTTTTGCATCGATTGTCCGAGTTTCCTCAAACTTTCACTGATGTGTTCTACCAATGTTGCTGCTTTCACTCAATCCACATTGCTCTTTGGGTTTACGTTCCCTTTAAGGTGACGAACTGTGATGTTTGGACGTATATCATAACAACCATTATCACATAACTAGTTATGAAAAGGACTTGACGAATGAAGAAGTAACAAACCTTTCAATACGATGTTTGTTTATCACTTTATATCACTTCACGATGAAAACAACATGGCATTATAAGCCTACATCATAGATCGATGTGATTTACACTAGACTTGAAAACATGTATATAATTGAAATACAGCTTTAAACTAAGAGTGAACTGCCCAATCGTATATTAACTAAGATATTAGAAATCAATGTATATATGCAAATGATTCAAATAGCATATTATGATACACCATCTGTATAATATTATGTGAAAACTCTGTGATTAAATCTCCTAATTTGGTGGTATGCGTGGGAATTAGTAGGAAAAGAATGTGTCGTATTTCATAAAATGTATTTTTCAATTTTAATACCCTTACGAAATGGTGTCAATGTCAACAAAACGACTTGATTGTGAATACATCTGTTTGTTTTTTGGGCGACTGGCAAGAAAAGACTAGACTACGCTGGGATCATTCATGCAGAACAGGAGTCAATAAAAGAGATGCAACCCCCGTAGGCGTGTTTTTTTTTTAGACGGCAGAGATTGGGGAAACTTAAAATCTATCGGGGACCCTATCCCTAAACCTAACCCTAATCCTAGCCACGGTTGACCTGCTTATCAAGCCTTTGGTTAAACTATTGCTTTCTTTTATTAAGTTTTGTTGTTGTTTTCTTTAATTGACCAAAGGAGCCCTCTACATTTCTGTGTATGTATGTGAATGGAGATGGACTATCGTGAGAGAGACGAGGAAAGAGCCTCCCCGATTTCTTCTGTCTTGATCTATGACTGTCCTATAATTCCTGCTTTCACACTCACTCTCCCTCTAGACTTCTTGACTTTTCTTTTCTTTCAACAAGGGGAGGGATATTGTGTCTGTATATAATGTGTATGAAACAATTGTACCATCTCCATTCACATACATACACAAAATACATGTTCCCATCCACACGTTAAATGCGATTCCTTTTTTATTTATTTTTTTTTTATAGAATGAAATCAGATTCTCCCATTCTGATCTGGTTTTATCAGGACTATTCCAAAGAAATAACTGAAGACACGTCAAATTCTTAAATTCTTTCTTTTATTTTACTTCTTGCATAAAATCCAGTTCTCACATGTATGTACAAGATGGAAGGACATTCAATATGAAATGCATCTGACGGACCACAAAATGAACGATAAAAAGCACAAGATATGGTGAATAACAAAAGCTATTATGATCCATACCGAATACACGCAGCTGAAAGCAGACACTGTGATACCTACAGATTGGAATCGGTTTCGAGTTCTTGTTTAAAAAAAACTTATAAAAATCAAAATGGTGGAGCAATCAAAATATATTTTCTCTATTTATAATAACAATTCAATGTTCAAATCAACCATTGTTTTAAGAATTCTCTCGGGTCCAGTTGCATCAGTAGTATCTACAACATGAAAATCGCTCATTCGAATTTGGTTTGTTGTAAAGAAAAACAAAATCCATGAAATGAAAGCAGTATCACTGTTTAACATAATTCTTGCATTCAAAACTCTGCATGGTTATAAATGCAGTCATATATTATACAATATATACAATAAATTACAATAATGCAAGAAGAACCCGCGATACCTTTTTTATCCTTTTGAAACTGCTCATACATTGTATTACACACACACACACACACACACACACACACACACACACACACACATACACACACTCATTCATATGAATATATATATATTCTATACATGCACACTCACAAGAAGGAGAAAGAGAGGAGGCATACGCGTATGTGTAAAATCGTAGATGGCAAATTTAACTATCAATACAGAAAATCAATGCCGTACTTTTGAACTCGTGGGAAATCACCAGATTTGAACATGGCTATCAATATGCAGCAGCACCAGCACATGTTTGAAAAGGTGAGTAGGTGTCTGTTTAGACACGAGAAGTGCTCAACGAAGACAATCATGGCAGTCTACCGGTCGCCGCATTATTTTTTGTTTCATGAAAATCACTATATCACATATCCCACACAGACTTTGACAGACAGAGCTTCTATACATGTATTTATGCCGGTTGTTGTCATCGTACTCAGTAGTATCTATGCCATGCTTTTCATTTCATGCATATGTAAACTCAGCTATTTACACGCAGATATAACTGCAATGGTATGGGACTTTTTCATGATTACAAGATTCCATAAATCAATGCAATTGTTCAGGTGTGAGTTTTTTCAATTTGTCTCCCTCTACAAATTCACAAACTCACACCTGAACCTTCACCCCTCTGAATAATATCTTTCTTTCATTGCGATGTTACAGGACGTAATAGCAAATGCAAAAAAAAAAAAAAAGAAGAAGAAAAAGATGAAAGACATGAGGTCGGCTGTCGTGTACAGTAAAAACAAGAGTGGTTTCTAGACACAATACAGATATGCAATTTATTTAAAAAGAAAAAGAGGCAATAATTCAGAGAGAGAGAGAGAGTATAAAACAAAACAAAATGAACAAATTGGCCAAAAAGCCGGCGTTAAAATACACTTTCTAAAGCACCCTGATCACTTCTTTGCCTGATTTCCCCTGAGCAGGACGTCCAAAACCCAACTATATCTATTTACGTAAATTATCACTACATGAGCTCTTTTTACATTGTCGAGTTGTTATGATAATTTCATTACGTAAAATACTCGATAAGCATTTTATTTGGAAATGTGCTTTACAATTGGCAATATTCTTGGTGTGCAAAGAAATCATCAGACAGACAGACAGACAGACACATATACACACACACATACACGCGAGCAGGAAGAAAAAGAGAGAGGGGGTTAAGAATTAAAGCGAGCAAAACAACAACAGCAACAGCAACTTATGTATCATACTGATCACGCTGATCTTGCCTCATGTCTATAGCATGACAGCTGTCCAAAAAACATGATCAAAGTCCACTTAAGTTTGCTTTAAAAATGATTACTAAAAATTACCATAAGATTCCACTTCCCCCTCCTCCCTCCCCTCCCCCCCCCCCCCAAAAAAAAAAAATAAAATAAAATAAAACAAAATCGTAATACGGACTGATTTTGAACGCTGCTGTAGACGATGGCCAAGAAATGGTATAATCACAGAACCGGCCACTGCTGTTAAACACGTAAGTTGTTGAAAGTATGAGTACTGAAAATGGCTTACATATAAGAATCGCTTAGAATTTCTCTTCAGGAACCCGCTCAAATGACGTCATCAAAATGAACGCCTAAATGCAGCTATTTCACTCAACTACTAATCTACACTTGGGGATGGTATCTTTTACAGTGGAGCAATTGCACACAAAATGCATTTTCTTTGGTACC
This sequence comes from Diadema setosum, assembly GCA_033980235.1. NCBI lineage: Eukaryota > Metazoa > Echinodermata > Echinoidea > Diadematoida > Diadematidae > Diadema > Diadema setosum. The sequence goes on from CM067066.1 coordinate 7,276,649, forward strand.
TCTATAGCATTTCGCTACTGTGTTTTTGTGATTCTCAATAATAAAAGAAAATACAATATTTTGTTTTGAAATGGCAATCATTTTATCTCAGTGTGGTGTCTATTTCTTGCAGTCTAGTTCCAACACACTCACGGCTAAAATGATATTAAAGATACCAGGGCATCATACTTTGGTATGATAACGTTTGGTTAAGATGAAGTTGAACGAGACAAGAGCCACATCTTTCTACATAAACAGCGGGAAAACTAGTTGAAGATGTTGAATTATTAGTGTTCTGGGAACACACCTAGTTATCCCTCCGATGTGCTTTGACGAATTAGTGTAACAATGGAGAGTGAAACTGTTTAAAAAGTTTGGTTAACTGCGGTCTTCACACTGCAGGTCTGTACATTCAGCTTAACATCCTATATGAATTTGCATATATCTATTATCCAGTTCGAAGTTTTGTAAACCCTATGCAAGCATATCTCTTTTTTTTCTTAAAGGAAAACATTTAATATTTAGGCAATAATGTATTCTCCAGGCAGATTTTGTACAATTGTGACAGTAAATATGTCAAAGTTTGCCGGTAGGCAACATGGCAAAACACCTTTGTGCGTATGTAAATTGTGGTTATTAAAAAGTCAGTTTTGTCTTTTAAAAGGAAGTTTGCAATTTTCTACGCGTTTCATTCACAGTTAGCACTAAATTATTTGGGTAACCATGTTGACGTCATTTGGGTATCTTCCCTCTGTAAAAACCTGGGTAAATCATATTTATAAGGTTGTTAAAACATAAATATAAGATGAATCTTTAAAAAATGGATAAAAACACAAATATGTCTGCCAAGCCAGAGTCATCTGGCCCAAGTCCAGCCTAAAAGGCAGATCTAGCCATGCTAGCTGTATCAATGTGTGCAAGCCATCGGGGCCTGAATTTGAGCTTCTCGCAGCAGGTGCCCACTTGCAATGGGTGAGTTAAACTTCACTTCCGACGTAGAGGGCATATACGCATGCGCAAAAGCACAAGGTATAGCAGGACTCTTTCCTTTTTCTCAGGGATATACTGCATTTCAGATCCCACAGACGTTGATTTTAACTGCCACTAGTATACCATACCAGGGTTCCACCTCCCTTGTTAACCTGAGGTAGTTAGTGAGCCGGCGACCGCCGGTAGAGGAGAGGTGTTTGGGGTCTTCCTCTCCACTTTCAAAGGTTCTTTCTTGATCTTTTTCTGCGATGACGGCATATGGTAGTGAGGTTTAATCCTCTGAATATCAACACTCACGTTGGTGTAGAGCATGTTTAAGGTGTATGTCGGGACAGGATACACGATATCACTCAGTCCATCTTTCTTATAGCGAGTTCTAAATGCGTCCAGGAGCATATGCCTGTTGAATGAGACAAGGAATGAAAAGCGCGTGAAAAGTGGGAATGGTTTGGACATTGAAAGATCAAATAAGTTTAGCAGTTACATTCATCAATCAATCTAATGAAATCCCGCAGGATCATAATATTACGAGTGTTCCAACTTTACCTTCACGCATGACATAGAACTTTGCAATTGCTAGATCCATATCATTTCTCATACCAATTTATATTCGTGTATGAACATCTTATTTTTTTTTCCCCTGCAGCCAACGAAGCTCCTGAAAAAAAAAGCACTAACTTGAACGACGTTGCAAAGAATGCACTGTATGTCTCGGATCAGAAAGTATAGTCCAAGAGCATTAGGTCAAAAAAGGCTTAAACTGGATATTTTTGGTAACAAGCTGATTTTTTCTGGATAGGTCCAGAAAAATGTCTAGAATAACATACTAAAAGTCCTCATGAATCCTCTTTGAGCGTTTTCCACAATCCAAGATGGCGTCCAAATTGGCCGCCATTTCCAGAAATTCTTATAACTTTTCAACCAGAGAACCAAAATACAAAATTTAAATGCCTAAATATATGTTTTGAAGCATGAAGAACTCAATAAAACACATATCAAGAGATTTTGATGCACGCAAGTCCAAAATGGCCGCCATATTTTGAAATTCTTATAACTTTCCAGCCAGGTAACCTTAATACAAAATCTAAATTTGTAAATATATGTTTTGAAGGATGAAGAACTCAATAAACTACATATCAAGAGATGTTGACGGACATAAATACCGTAATCCAAGATGGCATCCATAATGGCCGCCATATTTTGAAATTCTGATAACTTTCCAGCCAGGTAACCCAATTACAAAATTTAAATGTCTAAATATATGTTTTGAAGGATGAAAAACTCAATAAATTATATATTAAGAGATGTTGACGGAGATAAGTACCGTAATCCAAGATGGCATCCAAAATTGCCGCCATTTTCTGAAATATTTCAAATAGGCAACCAAATACAGAATTTAAGTGTTTATGTTTCGAAACATTTATAAAGAACTCAATGAAATACATATTAAGAGATGTTGACGCACGATTGTCCAGATTAAACCGCTCGAGCTCTTCCTAAAATGCAAAATGGCGTGCAAAATGGCTGGCAGTCACAATTTTATCTCACAATAATATAAATAAATGTCAGTATAGTATATAAGAAGGTTTTTATTTACAAATAATTCTTATGAGTAAAGTATACAAATAAAACATTTGGATGTTAAACTCAAGGAGTGTGTCCTTGTTTCGATAGAAACATTCACCATCAGAATTTTGCTATGCAGAGAGCCTACTAGATGTTTTTACCACATGCTCTATTTTCGTCACCTCAAGCACATGAAATGAAAATTTTGTGCTAGCCCTTTTTTATTACCAACACATTTGGTGTCTACCATGAGGTGAGTTACATTTGAAACTGTCAGTTATCACTCAAGAAGTAAAAACAATTCTTTCTGATGTCTGTGCTACATAACTGTTGAAAATTAGTGTCTTCATGTGCGACAAAATAATGTGTGATTCATCAAATGACAGTGAATCTCTTTGTTGTAATGTATTGCTCCACCTTAAAACAGTGTCTAAATTATCTTAGGGTGGCCTATTCATTTCGTGTAGATTAGGTAAAATTATATTACAGATAGAAATCAGAGAATGTGGCACTCATAGTTATTGGTACATGGAGGAGGAATACTCCTCTCCCACACGAGGGATCTTCTTTTTTTTTACTCGAAAGTGAAACATATAGTGCAAACGTTTGGTAAGATATTGAATTGTTTCCATCAAAGAGTAGGAAATATATAAAGAAGTTTTCAGGGAAATGGGCAATATATGGGAAGGGTGTAAGGGGATCCCCTCCCCCCAACATGAGGGAGATTTTGCATTTTCAGACTTGATATTCAGACATTGATGCACCATATTGGTGAAATATTAATTTTTTGTTTCCCTAAAAAGGAACAAAAAGTTATGTAATCATGGAAGTGCGCAGTCATAGGGATGCCCGCTTCCACACGAGGGCATAATTTCGTATTTTCAGATTTGAAATTTACAGATCTATTGCACCTATTTGATGAAATATTTGATATTTGTTTTCTATTTAACGCTGGAAGAACGAATTCAGGAAAGTGTCGGGGAGGGGGAAGTGTGTGGGGAGAATACTCCTTCCCATACGATGGAGATTTTGGCATTTTCCCATTTGAAATTCAGAGATTTAGCACACTCTTTTGGTGAAATATCTGAGATTCGTTTTTGTCCTAAAAGTAAGAAAATATATATTACTAATGGAAATATGCAGGGGAGGTGTATAGGGTGATGCACCTTCCCACAAAATGGAGGGGTTTTTTTTGTTTTTTCTTTCAAGATATATGGGTTTTATGGTGCACAATGTTGATGACATACCAGATTGTTGTTTCTATTAAAAAGTGTAAGTATAGAAAAAAGATTAAAGACTAGTATATCCAAGGCAATGAGCTAGTAGAGGATGGGGGGGGGGGGGGGGGGAATAGGCCTTTCGACTGGAGGGAGTTTGGCATTTCTATGATCATTAACCGGCCTAGTGCACCTTTGGTGTTATATTGATTGTCCATCCTTAAAGAGTAGATAATTCATTGTCTCAGTATCCCCATCCCCTCCAACTCCAGGGAGCTATTACACTTGAATTGAAGTGAAAATAATAATATCATTTACATACATTCGATACAATATTTGGGAATTGTTAATCAAAGGGGTATTTAATTTATATTGGGGAAGTGAGCGGTGGAAAGGTTTTGTAGGAAGGACAAATTACCCTTACTTTGGCATTTTGTAAGTGAAAGATCTAGTGCCACTTTTTGATGACAAATTCGGAAATTTGTTAATCTCAAAAGTGTAAAAAGTCTATGGAAAGGGGCCGAGCGAGGGACGTTTTGCATTTTTATGATTGCAATTCAATGACTTCAGGATGAATATTTGGAAAATGATGATTGTACAGGTCACACCTTTCCCCAATGGGGGGGGGGGGGGGGGGGAATGCATCCAAGCGAACCTTTACCACCAGACCATCTGAGTTGTTGGATCTCGAACATTATGTTGAATATCTTTGTCTTGTGATAAACAAATGGCGACCATTTGGGGCAACATTTTGTTTTCGCGAAGAACTCACGTGGTTTTATTTGTACTTACGTGCTTCAAGTCACTGAATAAGTATTTTGTTGGGTTCCTTATGTCTCAATAAGTGCGCATCGCGGTTACGTAGTTGCAGGGTTATGAGAAAAACAGGAAATGGCAGCCATTTTGGACACCATTTTGGATTTCTGAAGTGCTTCAATGCTTTATTTGTGTTTCAAAATCTCCGAATAAATATTATATTTGGTTCCCTGTGACTCAAAACGTATATTTCGACATTACAAATGTGTACAGTTGAAATCTACTTGCAAAATTATGAGAAAAAAAAATCAGGAAATGGCGGTCATTTTGGACGCCATCTTGGATTACGGTACTTATGTCCGTCAACATCTCTTAATATGTATTTTATTGAGTTCTTCATCCTTCAAAACATATATTTAGACATTTAAATTTTGTATTTGGGTTACCTGGTTGAAAAGTGATAAGAATTTCAAAATATGGCGACCATTTTGGAAGCCATCTTGGATTACGGTTCTTGCGTGCATCAGCATCTCTTAATATGTGTTTTATTGAGTTCTTCATGCTTCAAAACATATATTTAGGCATTTAAATTTTGTATTTGGGTTCTCTGGTTGAAAAGTTATAAGAATTTCTGGATATGGCGGCCATTTTGGACGCCATCTTGGATTGCGGAAAACGCTCAAAGAGGATTTATGAGGACTTTTAGTATGTTATTCTAGACATTTTTCTGGACCTATCCTGAAAAAAATCAGCTTGTTACCAAAAATGTCCAGGTTAAAACTAATGCTCTTGGACTAGTAACAAAGAAATAATCGCCACAGTTTAGTTGTCTTTAAAGGGATTGTATAGCATTGGTGGAGATTAGGATTTGGCTTTTAACTTTTCATGAGATATCAAAAAGCCACTTGTGAAATAGTACAAAGCATACCATCATTCTAAGAGGAGTTGAAAGGTTATTTGATGAAAATTGGTTTGTGAATGGCTGAGACATTCAAAAGCAAAGTAAAACAAAGCAATCATAATAAAAGGTGGGTCCCGCCTTTTATTAGGATTGCTCGTTTTGGGTATCTCAGCCATATTCAAAATCAAGTTTCATCAAATAAATGTTGAATTCCTTCCGGAATTACATGCAATTTCATAAGAGGTTTCTTACTATCTCATCCAAAAATGTTAGATGTTAGGTCTCAACCGAAGTTGTACGATCCCTTTTAAGCATTACATAGCGTCTTTCCTTTGTACTTATTCAAATTACATCGCTTCAGTCATAGCGCATTGTCTCGTGAAATCCTCATACCATTAGCAGTCTGATCAGGTTGTTAGATGGGTGAATGTTCAGTGAAACGGAGAATGGATATCAATGGATATCAAACCTGTCTTTCGCCTGCGGAGCACTCTTGTGATGATGCTTGATGACGTTGTAGTGTCCGACAGGTCCTACCGGGCGGCTAACCGGCAAGTTTGTTTCCTTCAATCGGTTCCAGATCTCGTCATCCTCCCCGCCCCAACCCCAATACACGTTTGGGAAGCCGTTGATCTGCCGGATCTGACCCGCGGTTAATCCGGATACGGCGCCGAAGAAGGATTTATACGGCAATCTGTGTATGGAATATGAAGACGATTGACAACGCTATTATTACAATATTATGTCGTGTGCGTTGTTGCAACTATAAGAGAGATGACAATCATATTGCTTAGTTATTATAGCACAGTCTGACCTCTTATCTAGCCATGCTAACATTCAATGTCCATTTGTTTCAACAGACGAATGAACACATGAATCGAATCAAATGCAAATTCCAATGGTCTATGATGCAATTTCAAAAGTATGCAATTTCAAAAGTAGAATCCGCATGTTATGAAAATGTCCTAGTCGGCTTATTTTCACTCACTTGTAATTCCACCTATCTGCCCCGGACAAGAAATGTCTGGGCATTCCCGAGCACCCGTAGTAGTTGTGGTCGTCGAGTGGTATGTGGTCGACATCGTGGAAGATGAAGCAGTCGTAGTCGGTGAAGTTCAGCGCCTCCAGGAAGCCCACGTTCATCAACATTGCTCGGTTGAACAACTCTTGGTTAGCCTGTTCAGTATAGAAGTTTTTACTTTCTAAAGTCTTTTCTGTATGTATTGTATTTTTCATTATTAAAGTCAAATTCATGTCGTTGCATTTTCAATATCAAATCATAATCATAAATCATAAAACAATATCGACGAAATCGCTTCGCATGAGAACAGAACTTTCTCTGTGACTATAATGCTCGACCACTATTGCGTTTTTCCTTTTGGATTGCAGTTTTCATTTTTTGTTTTGTTGTTTTGGTTATGACCTTCACTTCTCTTTTGTTTTTACATAATAATGAAACAGTCACGTATCTCGACGGCAATGTATAACTACACTTTAGAATTGTTTCATGCCAGATGGGTATGCATCATTTAGGTTGAGAGGTATTCACAACGTGATTTTTTACTGGACGAATTTGCCATACGTAATGTTGACTTGTTTGTTTTGTTGCAGCGCGTTATATCATCAAAATTTAATAAAATGCTCAGCGTTGTGAACACGTGACAATGGCATAATGTACACAACATATGACTTGCGATCTGCGAATCGGCACCAACTGATATTCATATTTCTATTGTAGTCTACGGTCAATCATTGCAACTTGTTAATATAGATTTGTACACGAGGAAATCACTGGGTAAACAAAATGTAATCGATATTATGCCTCGACAGATGATGTATTGCACTACCATGCATTCTTGCAGACTACCACATGCTTATCGCATCCGTAGTGCAAAAAAAAAAAATTGTAATCAAGCGCTCTTCATGATAATGATATTCAACTGCCAAGAATGATTAGTTACACGTTACGAGTTTGACACCGAGGAATCATACATGCAGCCCACAAGATATACTGCCCACCAGTCATTCAGCCCATGAGTTCGACGCAAAGTCCCATGAGTCCGAAACAAGGCAAACAATGCCCACGAATTCGACACCAGGAAAACAAGGCCAACGAGTTCGGCACTAAGCAAACAATTTAAGCCCACGAGACCGACACATTAAGCCTTGTGATGTAATGCCGAACTCGTGGACCATTGTTGTTTCTTTCGAACTCCTGGGCTTTGTTAGTATGGAACCCGTGGGCCTTGTATGCTTGATGTCAGACTCATCGGCTTTATTTGCCTGCAGTATCGAACTCATGTATGGGCCGTATGACTCGTGGGCTGTATGGCTCGTGGACCTTTATTCACACTCGAACTCGTGGGCCGCACGTCCCATGGGTATCGGTCACGTGGGATGACCCCGAATGATTTGTATCCCATGCTTGGCAGTCTTATGCCATCTTATATCGACTAACCTGTTCTATCGCGAAGATGCTGAATTCGAGGAGCTGCCGTTGTAGCATAGGAATCAGGTATCGCAAGACGATCGGAAGGTGATAGTGTCGATCTCGGAAGGGGATGACGATCGCAACCTGGGTGGAACAGAGACGGTGAAATCAGAAGCATTGATGTCAATAAAAGAGTTTGCAGAGAGCTGTTTCACTTCCTTGCCACATGTCAAGTTAGTGCTGGCAAAAACTGGGAACTTTATCGCGTGAATATAATCATAGATATATTTCATACATGAATATTACAACGAAACGTTATGATATGATATATGTATGTATATATATATATATATATATATATATATATATATATTATACATATATCATTGTTAAGTATGTTGACTATGTGAATGTAGAAATATACATTTGTATATTAAAAAAAGCAAATCCGTGAAGTTTAAAAGATTATCGGAAAAATCGTTCAAAAGCTTTGACTTCTTGAAGTTTTGTGTCGTCGTCGCTGGATAAGAATACTGCAACAACCACAATGTCAAGCATAGTGGTACGATTTAAAGAGAATATAAGGAGAATTTCACATATTATTTTCCATTTTCCAGGCTTAAAGAGCGAGCACTGTGATGCAAAGATCAATAATAGATAATTCCACGTGTATTCACAATTGACTCGACTTACACCGTGGCACACATATAATAATAATGATAATAGCTGGTTTTTATATAGCGCATTTCACACACATGCATTGACATATGCCTCCATCAGGAGGCAGATGTAATAATACATGTATTACTTTTGGTATGTACTTCAGTAAAAAGGGCGTCTTTGTCATTACTACACTGACGTCACGAAATGTTGCAGTGTTCCTGTCCAGATATAACCTAAACACACTTCATAAAATGTATATTGAAGAAGCTTTCATTTCTAATTCAAAACTCATTTCTAGAGGATGAAACCTTTTTATTTCGCTTTCACAAAGATGCACATTTGAAAGATATCTCTGAATCTGTGCGCATATTAAACGTATAATCAATTTCTTGCATGGAAACTTTACTTCCGTATGTGATAAGCAAACAATTTAAATTACCAGTTCAATAAAAGGAAAAGATGGCAAATCCTGCAAAATTACGCCAAGAGTAAATGGTTTTAGTAACATACGCAGGCGGAGAGAGAACAGAACAGAAAATAATTATCCTCACTCAGATGAATATGCAAATACTATTATGCATATACTTGTGAGCACAAAGGAACAACGCGTTACGAAAACTCCCAACATCACGAATTCAGTAAAGTGGAGAAGAACACAAAAGAAATGATGCATTCTCACTTGTGGCGTCATCAGTGCGTCATGGTCCATTTATTGTGGGCGAGGTTGTTTTGGCGTTACAAACACTTTGCATGGTTTGGGTCGTGCAGTTTCCAGCTTTGATTTCCCTTGCTTTTACTGCTTTGCATTGCTTTGCTTTGTTTTGCTTTACTTTACTTTACTTTACTTTACTTTACTTTACTTTGCATTGCTTTGCTTAGCTTTGCTTTACCTTGCTTTACTTTTGTTTGTTTTTTTCTTTAGCTTTGCTTTGCATTTTATAATTATGCGTAAACCTTAAGAAAATACTTTCGAGTGCGTCAAAAGTACATCGAAATTTGAAACGTCGAGCTAATTTTAAAGGTACAGTTAATTATAGGCGAGCAGAGATGACAAAAATCGAATTATACCATAACTGTAGACAGTTTATTCTAGTAACAATTCTATTATAACTATTGTTCACATTTTGTATATTCAACAATACTTGATATCGATTATACTGATTAACATTTTACATTGGATGTTTTTATCCTTAACTCACATTTTAGAACTAAATATTTTGAAACACGACATATAAGGCTGGGGTTTTGTTTGATCTGCAAATGGTAAATAATGCCTATAAAGATTAGGAACGTCATGTGAACTTTTTCAACTTACTTTCCATCGTGGTATGCAGCTCGCTGGCTTCCAATGTCCCCCAGGGAGATAACGGTAATTTCCGATCCTAAGCGACTGCGACTGAATTGATGTATCGAACCGTCTGTCGCCCTCCTTTGCGACGCGGGCGGCCCCGTTCATCAGTTCCTTGTTCAGGATGTCGTTGGCCGCCTGAACTGCCTCGTCGACGTTGTGAGTGGATTCTCCAAGAACTAATTTTATCGCATCGGACATTGTGAGGTCGTCCAGATCCAATTTACGTCTGCCAACTGTCAATATATCATTATAAAATTTATTAATAAAAATATATATCAATATAGAAATAACAAGAAATCATTGGATCTTTACAAATTTTGTCAATATTTGAAGCAAGCGAGGAAAGAAAAGTTTTTGGAGAAAAAAAAATAAAGATTTGTATCCAATATCAACTGGAATCATATTCATACTATTTAGACTGTTTGTAGCGCCCCCTCTCAAATTGTAATATCTGTTTATGTATCATATGATGTGACATTTATTTGTACCTTAATGATGATAAGTGAATAAAATTTATTTGTGAAAAAAAAAAGAATAAAATGATCACTCTAATAATAGTAACAATACAATAATAATCATGTCATGAAATCATAATTATCATAAGGGCATAATAAGGCTTATAACGATATAATGATGATAACAAATAGTTGAATTGCAACTAGCAGCTATATATAGGTATGGTCAAATAATATTGATCATCCTTTGTTTGATGAAACACAAAGAGTAGTATTGAAATGGTTGTGATATCGATTTTTCCCCTTCATGGATAGTGCAGACTTGGTACAGCCATTCCTGGCTCATAGCGTATTGTCACTCGTGAAGAAAGAATGAATAAAAAGCAGTGGTTTCATACATACAGTAGTTGTATACCGAACGCATGTTTTCGTGGGTGATAAAAATAATAATGTTGTTTGCACTACTTGCACTACGATATCCGACTCACCATACCGTGAAACGCCTCCCGCTCCCTCTCTCCCTCTCTCTCCCCCTCTATCACTCCCTTTCTTTCTCTTTCGCTCTCTCTCTTTCTCTCTCTCTCTCTCTCTCTGTTGAAATCAGTTGGTAAACGTACCAGATATTTGATAGCTGTAAACAAGCACTGATACAATAACAGAATCATCAAAATCCTATCAAACATTTTTGCACCTTCCTCCCTTTTACCTCAATCATTCCCATCTTTTTTTCCTCATAACACTGCCATTTTCTCCTCTACTTTTTTTTTATCGTATATTATCTATCTTAAAGGTTTTCCCGGCCAGTTTCGCACTTTTGTCAGTCTAATTCCTTATAGGCGGGGGCGGAGTGACGTCACTTCCGCATAGCAACGAACTCGCTGCCCTTAGTGCGATGAAAACAATAGCCGTCAAACGAGCGTGTCATACAATACGCGAATTGCAATATATGGGACCGTTCATTAGCACACATAAACGGGAGTTTACGTGGATCTACAGTGGAGCTGTCAGTTCACGCTGTGTTACTACTGTCGCGTTTAATGCTGTTCATTTCACTTTTATTTACCGCTGAATCTAGTTCATTGTTTCAGTTAAAATATGCTTTCATAGATTATAAGATGTCTTTCGATTACTGTGATAAACTTTCACGGGAAGCAAAGGAGAGATACGAGACTAAACTGTCCTCCATCGGCCTTGCAGTTTGTCCCTACCGTGAGCTACCGTGTACCTAACTATACACAGCCCAGTCGCCGCTGTACATACGTATTCGCGTAGCGTATTAACAGCGTCTGGTCGGGCTACCGTGTACCCGCAGACTCGCGGATCAATGACCCTACGTCGTGGCCAGACATTCAGTTCGCCGATGTGTACATGTACCTAACGAGTACACCTGGTTAGTAGTCGGTTATCATTTACTTCCAGCAATTTGAATTCAGAGCATATCGTCCTTGACTTCACTGGACTCCAGTGGGATCCGTCTTCATTCTCCCGGCTGATAGTATACAAATGATGCACAGGATAGAGTGCATTAGTGTAGGCGTAGTGCACTCGAGGGTATTTACAATTGTGAAACATGCACGAGGCGAAGCCGAGTGCATGTTGCACTACATTGTAAATACCCGAGAGTGAGCTACGCCTACACTAACGCCACGAAATAATCCTGTGCATCATTTGTTTTATAAAATGGGTCGAAAATTCGAAAACTAACATCATTTTTCAGCGTTTTTCACGTACCTTTGTGGGTCAAGACGTCCGAAGATGTTCGTCCCAAACTTTTACGCACGTCGCACTCGCGGAAGTCCCGCACATACAGTATAAGTATAATGGGGGGTTGGGTTTCCGGACACCCGCATGAAAACTTACTTATTTTACATAGAATATGCACCCTTTACCTTAAAGACTTGATATAGACTCCTCATATAGGCCTACTAGACAACATACTCTGAAAACGGCGTGAGAATTAACCTGCTAAATCGTTGGATTTGCTCTTCAAAGTGACTCCATGTACGCGTCCGGTCCCATAACGCTTGGTCTACTGTACTGTACAAAGTGTATATGTATAGTATAGTACAGTATACGTACGTACGCCACATATGTTATGCACAAGGGAAGACAGGCCGGCCGGCCGGCAGCCCGAACTAGAAGTTGTTTACAGGATTGACAGCGCGTACGCGTATGCATGCAATTCATCAAAGGAGCCGCCGCGCGCACAGACGATCGGCAATCTACCATAGGATTACAGGCAGTGCAATAGTACTGAAGTAAAGGAAGGAGGTGTGTCTCATTTCAGAGCTTCCTATTGGCTACATTCTTGAACCCATTTTATAACAGCTAACCACCGGTTCCTTCTTTCTGGACTGCGATCACGTTTTGGAAGTTCAAAGAAAGATCGTTTTTTGTCCAACATTAGACTATGATTATGGCAGCCAAACACAACACAACTTCGAGGCATTGTGAGGATGTGAAACAAACGATGAAATGATGTACGAATCTGCAGTAAAAATGTCAGAAAGCTGTGCAAAAATAACCGATAATTGCACACTAGCGTATACCGTTCATTCAGTGCAGTGCATTATGCATGTACCGTGCGTGTATTATGCATGCGATGCATTGCTGAGCGCTGCACTAAGGTACGGTCGCTACGCATTTGTTTTCATCGGCCGGGTCGGTTACTAGGGCTCCATGTTGAAAATGCCCGGATGTCCGCCCCCGCCTATTGCTGCATTCAATTAAGCACAATTTAGCGTAGATGACCTGTTCGGTGATCTCTTCATTCAAATTCATTGGAGCATTCAAATTACCTGTAACCTCATTCTAATTAACACTTTTTTTTTTTCAATTCAAATTCGTTAAACAACCACCATTTTGTTATTCGTTCATTCAATTCAGAACGATATGGTCACGTGATCACGTATATGCTGCGCTCGTTCATTCGAATTAATTTCGGGCATCCAATTTAACAACTTTTGCAATCAATTTAGCACACATGTGTATGCTTTGGTTCTTTCTTATTTTTTTCCACATAGTTATTGTTTTGTTAGCATCATTTAACTTCGTATTTTTGTATTCATTTAAGAGATTTCGGCAACAGTTTTTTTTTTTTCAATGTACTTATTGAGTGTCCCAGTCCGAAGATGTGGCATGTGGTCATGTGGCCACAACTTATCTGGCCGTTGAGCTCTTTATTCCGAGTGTGTCGGCCTGTTCAAGGAAGTCAAGCTTATATGATCATCAAGTATTCCTATAATTCTTTCTCTGTCTTCTTGAGATATACTTTTGTAACTAACTTGTGCTGTCATGACTGTAAAGAGATGAAGTTAATCTGTAGTATTGGTACATGAAGGCCTATATGTATGAAAGGAAAGGGGCGTCACAGAACAACAAACTCGAGTTATATCAGGTCAAAAAAAAAATGATTCCTTTACTGCTTAACAGTGTGTGGATGAAACAAAAAGTCACCTAGAAATGCACACGTTTAAAAAACTCTCACCTTTTCATAATAGAAATAACATGACGTTAATTTGAATGAAAATGTTTGGAATTTGACTGCTCATTCGCGAAATTGAATGACTCAAACACCCTTTTCGGCGAGTGGTGGCGAATTTGAATGAACGTAGACTAATTTGAATGCCCTTTTTACGAATTCGAAAGCCACATGTGCAAATTTCATTGATCGAAATGCTAAATTGAACGCACAAGTTGCAATTTTGAACGACAGACTGTGGGATAACGAGGAGTTTTGCTAAATTGAATGAACATTCTATCAAATGGACTGACAAGAGTGCGAAATTGGCAGGGAATATTATTATTCATTGACCCTTGAACTTGTGAATATCTGACCAGAGATTGAGACACTCACAAAGTAATTAGGAAAACCATTGGAGATACAAAAAAAGGTCATATAATCCAGAAGTTGCCTTCTCTCTCTAAAAACAACCAACCAACCAACCAACCAACCAACCAAATAAACAAACAAACAGTCGAGCAAACAGACACCCTTATACCATTATTTCCATGTCATATTATTCGTTCGTCTTCCCTAATTTTTTTTTTTTTATTCCTGTGTACCCTCTAATGCAATATTTTATTTGCTTTTGCATCTGCTTATGACACGACAAGCAGTTAGAGAAGGTATATGGGGATTTCCTTGCGTGATGATATCATGTACAAGGTGATCAAGTTGGCTAAAATAGTAGAGTAGAATCAAACAAACGAAAAAAAAAAAGAAAAAAGAGAGACACATCCATCAGCGGAATTTATGGAATTTAGAGTTTCGCGGTTTTTCTCGACAAAGAATAGTGACATATCAAGGAATTATTCCCTCCCCTCCCCCCCCCCCCCGTGATTTCAATTGCAAGCTTAATAGAGTAACAAAGGTGTAATGTCATATAGCTATTTATCACCCTGGAAACTGGTTCTAACCACCTCCCTGGCCCGAATATCTGTGAACACGACATTATTGTTGCTAACCATGCTCGCACCTGGTTCCATCCCAAGCTATAACAAAAGACTGTGACGTCATCTACACTGTGACGTCTCACTTCGGTACTCTATCCCGAGGTGCTGACGTACCAGCAAGTGCTGGCTACGTACGGCCTCCCTTAAAGGTAGGGAATCCCATTTGCATGCCTTAAATGAAGAGTTGTATAAACACAGTGGTATGTTGAAGAGAGTATCATTTTAGAAACTCCCATAAAGTATTGAAAGTGGAAGGTAACATTTAGTACATTTTTATCTACCGTTAGATTTTGAATTGAATTCTTTTCGGGGCTCACCATAAATTCCAGTACATTACTAGGCTACCTTTGCAGACCCATGCACTGCATGTGTGTCCATCATGTATATTTTGTGAATAAAGTTCATCAAAACTTACAAACATTTCTATATACATTCTTGCCACACACTCTATATGTTATTACATCAGCTCTTATACTTTTAGATTTGTGTTTATAGATAAAAAATACAGAAGACTGCAACAAAAAGGCTTAAGTGTGGCTGACACACAGAACTACTGAGTAGTTGAGTTTTGTGCATTATTCAAATTGTAGATAACTGTTGACTTCCAAATTTACAAGCAGTGGCCTAAACAAGTCCCCTGAGGTTCATATTTAATGTTTTGCTGCATTTTGGGAGTTCTGTAAAAGGTATCCCCTACCTTTAAATAGCAGGAGTCAATATGTTCGTTTACCTTTTTTTAAGCTTAGAAACTGAGGTCATGATATCAATCAACAAGCGATTTATTCTCCTCGTGTTTTTCTTTTTCTGGACCAAAATATACGATTCATTTTTTTGTCCATGTAATTCAACCATTTTCCTCTAAGAGCGAAACTTACTAACTCGTAGCGTCATTACAATAAATTCATTCGAAGGAGACCTTTTCATTTATGTGGTTTTGTATGAAATCATTATTCGAATGACACATCATTCTAATCTTGCTCTGATCACAGAAATCATCTTGAAATAAATGAGGAATCACCGCGTTTAAAGAGATGCATCAAATTCTTACCCAGTCCGGGGATATCAAATTCTGGACATATGCTTCTCTCCTCATCCCACGTTTCTGGATTGGATGGAGATAATAAAGTCGTGACAGACGAACATGAAGTAAAATATGACAATTGAATGGAAATTCAGAAAAGAATCGACAAGAAAACAAACAAAAAATGTTTCAAGTATTACAGTTCCCTTATGCCAGAATTATACAGGTAAAAATGTTCTACCTCAATATACATTGATATAGGACTTAAAGTTCTAAATTATTCAGTTGCCGTCTCCTACCAATGTGTAATGACAAAACTTATATGATCCCAAAGCTCATGATTCTCTTGGAGGTGGGGGAGGGGTTTGAGTTTAGAGTTGCCCCCACTGTTCCAATATTCCAATGTATGCATGTTTGTATGTATGGGTGTGTGTATGTATGTGTGTATGCATTCATGTATGACATAATTATGTGTGAGTATGTATGTATGCAGGTATGTATGTTTTGCATGTTTGCGTGTGTGTTGTATATGTATGTATGTATGTATGTATGTATGTATGTATGTTTATTTATGCGTATGTATGTGTGTGTTATCTTCATAATTATTTATGTTCTT
Source organism: Diadema setosum (assembly GCA_033980235.1). NCBI lineage: Eukaryota > Metazoa > Echinodermata > Echinoidea > Diadematoida > Diadematidae > Diadema > Diadema setosum. The sequence continues at coordinate 7,293,050 of CM067066.1, forward strand.
CATAATAATTATTCATGTACTGTATGTGTGCACAGGTGTATGTTTGTGGGTATGTATGTGTCAACCTTTACTTTAACCGAACAAATATACATATGAAACAATATGTAAGCATATTAACCTTTGATAGTTTTGCCCTCTGCAGCGTCGTCAGATAAGTTTCCTCGACCTCGATCTCGCATCAGCTCGGCGATCACCTTGTCCTTCTCCCGCAGTAAGTCGTAGAGATTGGTGTCCGGCTGCACTGCGAAGATGTCGCTGATGTCTTGGGCCATGAGGTTACGCAACCCCCTCGCCAGACCATCTTCTCGAGCCAGTGAGTACGGCGACTGGCCCCTTTGCTGGCCTGCATGGGGAACGGGGAGGGGACAAATGGGTGGAAGAAAATGTTTTAAAGGTGGCAATGATGACCGGCGAGTTAAAGGCATAATTTACAATTTGCAGACGAAACAAAAACCGAGCTTTAGTGCTTCAAAAATAAATAGTTCTAAAAATGTGAGTTAGGGAGAGAAACTACCAATGTAAAAATTCGAATCAGTATAATTAATGTCAAGTATTCTTAAATATACAAAACGTGAACAATAGTTTAATACAATACAAATGTTTCTAGACTAAAACGTCTGCAGTTATGGTTTATTGAGAAAAATAGTGATATCTTCTTATATTTTACGCTTTATTGATTTTTTTTTACATGGTAGGATGTTTTGTAATACAACTGACCTACACATATGCATCAAATGTGATATCTCGAACACTTTTAAATCACTGCTCCCAAAGGTAATATGTACCTTCAAGGACGATCAAGGAGGTATTACACACCTCCCTGCTATGGGGTTATTATAGGTGTGCCATCATTAGTGTGGGATGTGCTTTCCAGGGAGGTTACGAGTCCTGAGACGTGATCTCGTGGGGGGGGGGGGGGGGGGGCTTAAAACCTTACCTAAATAAATTTCAAACAATGGGGTAAAACATAATTCATCTGCTTTATCAAAGTTCTCGGCAAGCAACGCATGCCTTTAATCTAAATTTTATTTGTTAAACCGTCTCCAAGTCATCACCACCAATCTCACATCTGGAACAGTTGTGACAGTACAGTTGAAGGACAAGTCCACTTTCATATACATAAAGATTGACAGAATGCAGCAATTAGAACACATCAGTGAAAGTCTAAGAAAATTTGACAATTCGTTCAATAGTCATGAATTTTTAGAGTTTTTACACTGACACTGCTGGATTAGAAGACTACTACAGTGTATGATGTCACATGCGTAGAACGATATAAGGAAAGTATAAAGAAAATTCAACATAATATTCTCACTTTTCTTGCATACTAATAGAGCACTTGACTTGCCTCTTTCAGAAGGCAGGGGGAATAATATTACCGTCAACATATGTCATTAGCGAGTCAAGAGAGTGTGTGCTTTTCTTCATAGAATGAAATTTTGTGGAATTCTCTTTTCATTTTCCTTATATCGTTCTACGCATGTGACATTATACACTAGCAGTCTTCTCATCCAGTACTGACTGTGCAGAAATTTAAAAATTCATAACTTTTGAATGGATTGTCTGATTTTCCCCAAACTTTCACTGATGTGTTCATTGATATTGCTGCATTCACTCAATCCTTACGTATATGAAGATGGATCTGTCGTTTCAGTGCCTCACGAGCGCAGGCAATCTCCTTTTACATTTTCCGTCATTCATAAAACAGTTTTATCGTTTAATGCCGTTTCAAGTAAGCAAATTCTCTCCCATGGGACAACATCAGAAATAGTGAAATTATCATATTGTGATAATAATATTGATCTAGCACCAGATTTGACTAATCCATAATTCATACCACATTTTGACAGTGATAATCATTGAGGGTGATGGGGAGGAAAGAAAATGTGACCGTGCACCACAAAACGAACATAAAGTCGAACCCGTTGATTTTACGTGAGGACTCAAAAAAAGGTGGAAATGGGTCAACCAAGTCAATCTTAAGTTTTTCATATTTTCTGAAAGAGCTGTTCTTTTTCTACATACTTCCTGAGTTTGGGATCATGAAATGAATGGGAAAGTGTGTTTTCAGCAGTTTTTCTATAATCATTTTTTTTTTTTCGTTCAGTAGTGTGATCAGGAATGCTATACGGTTGTGATCATGGCAAAACGTATACGTATCTCTTTTGAAGCGATTTCGAGATATTCACGTTTAAAGTTTAAACGCCTGCCGTTTAACATAGAGTCACTTACATAACTTAGAATTGTGTTCTATAACAAAAAGGAAACTTTTATGTTTTATCTAATTCAAAATAAATGTTCATTACCAAAGTTTATTAAAAGATAACGTAGTTCTGCCTAACCATGAGAATCTCATAGACTGTGTACAAATATACGACACGCGCGTACGGATCTGAACTTGAGATACGTAGTTCTGCCAACCGCTCAAGCTGCCTCATTGAAGGAGTACGATCAGGCAAAACTACGTTGTTCTGCCAGCTCAATGACGTCATATTAAAGGGTGTGTACAGTTCTGGTCAAGGTGAAGATTTAGCTTTTAACGTTTTGTGTGATATTCAGAAACCACTCTATGAGATGTCACAGAGCATGCGGTTCTAAGGGGTATCAAAAGTTTATTCGATGAAAATCGGTTTTGAAATGGCTGAGATATCCAAATAAAAGGTGAAACAAAGAGATACCAATAAAGTTGGGGCATGTCGCCTTTTATTATTAGCACTTTTTTGGATATCTCAGCCATTTGAAAACCAATTTTCATCAAATAAACGTTGAATCCTTCTTAAAATTACATGCTCTTTCATATTTCATAAGAGGCTTTTCATTATCTCACTTAGGAATGTTCAAAACATGAATCCCTACCTCAACCAGTACTGTACAGTCCCTTTAAGCATGATGTTATGAAAAACTCAATACTAGTAAGCCAAAAAACAAACATGTCAAAAAATCGAGATACGTAGTTTCGCCAAATCACGGCCGTATAGAGGCCTCAGACTCTTCATTTTTCAAAAATCCTTTGCACACACTCTTCACTTTGAACTCTAATAACTTTTGAAAGGATAACGCTACTGCTTTGAAAGTTGGTATTAATCATGGACAGAATGTGTTGAGAGAGCATGCTTAATTTCAACCTAATCTAATAATCCCTTCATTGTTGTTGCTCCAGTGGTTTACATCCTGTTTTTTTTTTTTTTTTTTTGTCCCATTCATTACACACTAGCATGGCTTGGTAAAGCGCTTGAATAGACCGTGCAGTTCAGAGCCTCATTTCTTGGTTCACACTTTTCCAGAGTGTGTGCTTTCTTTCCTGCATTTAGATAGGTTATGAGAGTCCATTTGTTTTGAGTTATACATCATTTCAAAGCTTAGAGTCTGCTCTTTTAGAAACTGCCCTTAACTAAAAAATCCTTATCTGGCGACTTTTTCCTGGTTTTGTGATGCAGGGTTATAAATAATACCTTGACTTATGAAAGCAATAGCGATGATGAACATTAAGACAATGATATGGACAATTACCAAGAGCAGCCTAATTATCATATAAGAGCAATCCTCTTCCAAAGGGCCCGCAATCCTCATTATCGTGAGTAAAACATTTTGTTTTACGATTCGAACTCCATGTCTTGAGTTGGCTGGTTTGCATAAATTAGCTCTTTTATGATTTGCCTAATTGTTTACTTAACATCGTTTTGTTATTTTATTGCCATTTCTGCATTTCCAAATGACTTAAATCACGTGACCAGCAATATTGTCACGCTCCAATTAATCTGTTGTTCTGTCTGAAAAGTTGTTCACGGCCAAAATCACAGTGGGGAGACACTTTTTGAAATCTCCCTTAACTCAAGTTAAACAGATAGTGGATTCGGAAAAGAAGGTCGTGCAAAAACATATGCATTTTCAATCTAAATTTCTACTCTCGGAAGCGTCAACGCCCACTTAAACACATCTACCCCCCCCCCCCCTCCCCCCCCCCCCCCCACACACACGCACATATAGTTATTGTTCGTTATTCCATAGGTCGGTGAATCGGAAAGTGAAATAAACTTCGTTAGTCCGAAACTGAAACAAGGTCCTTTAGTCCTTAAAATGAAACAAGGTTCGATAGTTCGAGAATAAGATAAGGTTCGTTATTCCGAAATACTACTTCTAAAACTTCTTATAGCCGCAAAATTCGGTGTTGTGATTAAAAAAAAAAAAAAATGATAGGATAGTACGCAATGAAAATTTGGGATTGTCTCAGGGCTTGAATATTTAAAGGGCAAAACCCGAGTTGCGTCAAAAAGCGGCGAAGATCATTCTTGAAGCTCCATGCGTAGATCAAGAGTCTTAATACTGAACTTATCTGAGCATTGTTGCAAGAGCGAATGGATTTGTATAGTGTCTGGGAATATGTGTGGGTTTCACCTTCACACAAGAGGGAGCCCTTTGTTTGTGTGTTCATTATTTTGTTTTTATGGAGCATTCTCTCTTTTGTCCAGCGCGAGACGATCGTCTGTTGTTAAGAATTATCGGTGGGAGCACCGCCATTTATGATAATACTAAACGTAATGTTCTCCATCAACAGCAGTTGCGCCCTTATAGGCAATATACACTGTACAACCTTGCTGCTGTCGGATACATAATATCACTTGTTTTCATGAATTTACAATGTACTTTACAGCCATGAACTCCCGCTTGCACCCTCTCTCTCTCTCTCTTCTCTTTTTGCTCGTGTCCAAGTGGTGTCTATGTCATGTTTGTTTTTGTTTGGCTGCATGATTATATCCCTTTTTACTCAAAACCGAGTTTTCTTTCCCCGAGGCCACTATTAGTACAAAGCAACTGCTTGTTATGGCCGTCTACTTTTTCTAACGTATCAATATTGTTGACTTGCATGGTTGAACATGCGTGCATGCGTGCATTTTTAACTTTTTGAGAGATATTTAAAAATCTCTTATGAAACATTAAAGAGCATACAATTCTAAAAGGAATTCAAAGTTTATTTGATAAAATTTGGTTCTGAAATGGTTGAGATATCGTAAAACAAAGTGGTCCTAATAAAAGGTGGGTCCCACTTTTATTAGTACCTCTTTGGTTTTAAATATCTCAACAATTTCAAAACCAATTTTCATCAAACAAACGTTGAATTCCTCTTAGAATTATATGCTTCCATGTGTCATAAGAGTTTTTTCATTATCTCACAAAAAGTTGGAAACTTGAAGCCTCGTCTCAGCCAAAACTATATACTTGTTCTCATAAATTTGCAATGTACTTTATAGCCATCCACTCCCGCTCGCACTCTCTCTCTCCGAGGGTTCGTAAGTCCGGAAATGAGTTTCACTGTTCAGAAGGGTCGATGGTGGGAAAATGCAAAAAGGGCTTCGCTAGTCCAAAAATGAACTGTATCCTTCAGCATAAGCAGCAGCAGCTGTTTTAAAAGGATGCTCCAAACAAACAAACGAACAAACAAACAAACAGCAGCAACTCTCAGAGAAAGGCAACCCCAGGGTAGCCGCTAGAAAACACAGCTCTCTCAGAGGGCGCTGTTTACAGAAGGCCCGTATTTACACCGCGGTCAAGACTGACAATGGGGCAAATCATTCTCGTCGAATAATAAATCGCATCGAATTAAATTCGTTTTGAATCCAAGACTTCTTGCTTTCAAATATACATTACATTTAGTATAATCATATACTGCGGTGCTCCATCTGAGAATTCTTAACAACAGACAATCGTCTCAGTTTGTTTGACCTTGTGATGACTCATAATGAAGTTATTGATTTTTGTCTAATAGCTACAAAACAAACAAACAAACGACGCAAAATATCTCCTTCTCCTTCTCTCTCTCTCTACCTATCTATCTATCTATCCATCTATCTATCCATCTATCTATCACTCTATCTCTATCTATCTATCTATCTATCTATTTATCTATCTATCTATTCATCTATGTATCTGTCTATCTATCTATCCATCTCCCATACCCATTCATTCATTCTAGAGGGGGCGCTGTAGCATATTGGATATGTCTCCCGACTCCCGATCGGAGGACCCGAGTTCGAATCCCGCCTAGAGCTTACGTCCTTGGTCAAGATGTTTTTATCCACTATGCCCCTCTCGATCCAGGTGTATAAATGCTTACCTGGCAATGCTAGGGTAACAACAATGGCAGAGCCCTCTGGTAGAGCAGTGGCAAGACTGAAGAGGCTACCCGGCCTATTATTATTATTATTATTATTATTATTATTATTATTATTATTATTATTATTATTATTATTATTATTATTATTATTATCATTATTATTATTATTATTATTATTATTATTATTATTATTATTATTATTATTATTATAATTATAATTATTATTATTATTATTATTAATATCATTATTATTATTAGTAGTAGTAGTAGTAGTAGTATCATTATTATTATTATTATTGTTATTATTATCATTATTATTATCATCATCATCATCGTTCATCACTTATTCATTCATTCACTCCAGAGCTGGTCCTGCAATGAGTAACTAACCAACCGTTTACTGACAAGTATGACTCATTTTCGTGCAATGCACATGGAACTAACGCAGGGACCGGTGGAAATTTAAGAAACGTCACAAGTTCTGGGCTCTCTACAAAACAAACCCTCCGACCGTTTCAAACTGCTGGGAGTCATTCTAGGTGAAGGCTGCATTATATGGCACATAGTTTTGAAATAAGATGATCGTGTCATCGTGACTCTTTTAGTGTTTGTTTGTTTGCTTTTTTGTTTGTTTGTTTGTTTGTCTGTCTGTTTGTTTGTTTGTTTGGCACATGATCTGTATCAATGAGACATGAACATCAGTCTTCAATTCTGCATTACCCTGTACTACCTACACGTCCGCACGTGGCTCAAAATAACAAAAAAAAAAAAATTCTATGCTTTCAAAACAACACCACAGGCTTTTCTGAACGGGCTCCGCCAACGAGACCGACAACTACGAGTCATACGGCCAATGAAATAAGGCCCATAGGTCCGACAGTAGGCCCACGAGTTCCATATTAATGGCGAGACCGCCGTTACATGACGGGGCTTAACTTGTCGGTCTCGTGGTCCTTCTTTGCTTAGTGTCGAACTCGAGGGCCTTGTTTACCTGTAATGTCGGACCATGTCATTCGTTGTTGCTGGTATCATTAATCATTATTGCTGTAACGAGTTGTCGTTATCATTGATTATTATTGTTGTTGTCGTTATCATTATCATTATTATCATCATCATTAATTTTGTTGTTGTCGAGTTGCCATTGAAACTAACCCGCGCCAATATCTTTGTCGACCATGCGCCATACGGTGAAAGTGGTGAGGGTGCTCATGCCAATGAAGATGTAGAGAGTGACGAATATGGTTGGCCTGCGAGGTCGAAATAGCGCCATCATCCGTTGTATGTAGATTAGCCAAGACGCGTCGGTATGCAGCAGTCCTTGCCCACTACCGCCGTTATGTCTTACCTGCGCCCCACTCATCTTTGGCACCCGTAACTTAAAATAAAAATGTCACCTGGTCACGGCCCCTAAGGCGGTGTCCGTCGCGTTCCTCACACCGGTGTGTCCAGTCCGAAAAATAAAGAACGTCACTCTATTGAAGTTCCTATAATGTGTGGAAGAGAAAGAAAAAAAAAAATACAGACGAATAAAATGAGTGGGTCTTAGAAGTTCGTAGAGGGTTGTTGCGTGTGAAAATGGTGATGACAGACGTATCACATGATTGCGTTGCGAGACTCAACAATATGACGATTAATGGATTCATTGGTGTGACGAAGGAGGACTATATGTGAGATATACAGCGATATTTTTTTTTCTTAGAATTTTGCTCTCAAAAAGTGAATGAGATGATTTGATGTAGCAGAGGTAGCAATTTATTTCAGACCTTATCAGAGAGTCGAGTCTGTGCATGGTATGGAGAAACGTCAGAGTGAGAGCAGGAAGTAATTAGATTGTAGAGTTCGAGTGGTAAAGAAGAAAGAGCATGAACTCAAACTTGATCTTCTCTATGTCAATCCATGTAGGAAGCATCAAAGCGATTGGTTGCACTGCGTTAAATTCGTGAAAATAGACCCATACGTCTTTAACGACAAGAAGAAACTGCATAAACATTTTAATGCACCAACACTACAAATAAAATCACAGTAAAAGTTCGAACGAGCATCCCATACACGTACGCAGACGAATAGTCCATGACATAACAAGCATTCGATCTACCCTAAAGGTGTGGCAACATGTTACCGGTAGACGCAAAAAGAGGGAAAGAAAGAAAGAAAGTAAAAAGAATTATAATATGTCCTGTTTACCTTTGGGAGCAGTGATTTAAAAATTGTTCAAGATATCACATTTGATGCAGATGTGTAGGTTAGTTGTATCACAAAACATCCTACCATGCAAGAATTTTGCTATAGAACCTAAAATATAAGAAGATCATATCACTATATTTTTCAATAAACCATAACTGTAGAAGATTTAGTCTGGAAACATTTGTATTTTAACCATTGTTCACATCTTGTGTATTTAACAATACTTTACATTGATTATACGAATTCAAATTTTTACATTGGTTGTTTCTATCCCTAACTCACATTTTAGACGTATTTTGAAGCATTAATGCTGCGTTTTATTTCATATATAAATGGGAAATTATACCTCTAAAAAAAAGACGAAGCAAGAGGTGATTAAGGCTTTATTCGCACTATTTAAATACGTCCACTAAAAACTGTTGAATGTCGCTTTTCAGATCCCAGTATTCAGCAGTAAAACGTTCGCTATAAAAGGGTGAAAGAGTCTAGATTAGGGGGAAAGGAGCGGGGGGGGGGGTGAACAAGGTTTGACACTTTTTCACTGATTTCATATCACACTAGAGCATGTTTTAAAGGGATAGTGTGGTATTGCTTGAGGTGATGATTCAGCTTTTAACTGTTTGCGAGATACTTAGTAATCACTTGATGAAAAATGTCAAAGAGCATACAGTTCTAAGAGGAATTCAAAGTTTATTTGATGGAAATTGGTTGTGAAAATTGGTTGTGAAATGGCTGAGATATCCGAAAACAAAGTTAAACAAAGTGATCCTAGTAAAAGATGGGTCCCACCTCTTATTAGGATCGCTTTGCTTAGGATATCTTAACCATCAAACAACCAATATTCATCAAATAAACTTTGAATTCCCCCTAGAATTATATTATGATCTTTTATTATTTCATAAGAGTTTTCTCATTATCTCAAGAAATCATCACAAAAAAAAAATGTTGGAAACCTGAAACCCCATCTCAACCGAAACTGTACCATCCCTTTAATGTCTCTACCGATATAATATCATTCTCAGCAAAAAGCATAGTACCCTGGAATGATCAATTAGAAAACCTTCTAAAGCTTACACGCGCGAGTAGAGTGTGATTTATCTGGGAAGCGTTTTTATACCTTCCTTGCAAGCGCTGGCGCTTTCCAGTGGAATATGACATTCTGTATGGTATAGCTGCCAATCGATATCATACAATACTATAGCAAGGAAGCTCATAAACGGAGTAACAGACATGACAGATGAAAATGTCAAAACAGCTGTCCACGGTATCATGGTGAATTAAGATGACAAATGTGTTTGCTTCCTTTGACTTTGCCATTCAAAGCCGCCGATTTTGATGGGGGGGGGGGGGGGGTGGTGAAAGCGTTTTTGAGATGTGGAGAGGAAGAAAAGATGTAAAGATTCTTCGGCAGTCAAAATCTGTGAGAAAAAAAGATAAACCTCAAGACCAGAGAAAGTAAGAATCTCAAAACAGCAAAACAGATAGGAGAAAGAGAGAAAAAGGAGAGAGAGAAGGAGATCTGGCTAAGATATTATGAATGCGGAATTTTGCCCCTCCCTCCTCCCCCAGTTTTATCATCCTGACAATATACACTTGTACACTGAAAAAAAAAAAAAATCGGTGTTATATTCAACACGTCCCAGCGATGTTCAATCTAACACTGATCAAGTGTCAATAGAGGACCACACTCACAGGTGTAGAAAGTATATTGTGATGGCGTTGAAAAGTGTTCACCTGGCACTACGTGGTGTTAATTTGACACTGTAGCTGGTGATATATTTGTCACTGCGCTGGTGTTAATTCAACAATGACACCGCATGGTGTTGATTTGATATTGCTGGTGTTAATGGCAATGGTATAACATCCGCCCAGTGTCAATAGGAGACCACACCAACTGGTGTTATTGTGGTGTAAATGTGTTCACATTTTTTTTTTCTAAATCAAGTATATCTTAAAATTCTTGGTCGTCTTGTTGAAGTTCAAAATCAACATGAAAAACAGTAAACAAGTAATTATTAAACAAAAAAAAAAACAAAAACAAAACACACATAATATTTTGAAGTGACACCAAGAGGTGTTCATCTAACACCACAAATGAGCACCGGAAATTTAACACCAGTTCGGTGCTTCATATTCAACACTGGACTTTTTGAAGTGTATAAGCCGCACTATTTCCTGCACAAAATGATGTGTGCTGGAAAATGTGTGCCAGGTGTCCCAAGCAACACAATAAATGACGATTTTTTGTCATTGTTTGTATTATGGCAGACAATTACTACAGTATGTTATCGTCGATGCATGCCCAAAGGAGACTCGTATCTTTATGGGAACACCGTGGTATATGAGTGGATGATGCACTAGATTGGTAAAGAGAAGGTCGTGGTTTCATCAATCCCGCTGGGTGTGTCTATATTTGATCAAGATCATTTTCCCTCTAGAGTCTTATTCATGTACATGTATATAAACCATGTATACAGTATAGACCCAAGCGTGCAAATCCTTGGGTATTAATGATGGCCGTGCAATCTGGGACAGGAGTATTATCTAACTCATTCTTGCAGTTGGTCTTTCAGCAATACGATACCGATCGTGCCAATCATGCTGATCGTATGTATGTTTCTTGAGCTTGATTTTAAGCAAAATTTTAATAGTAGATCGAGCGTTATTTTATTTATTTATTTTTTTTTTTGGGGGGGGGGGAGGGGGAGGGGGGATTGCATCATTGTGTAAGATCACTCTTGCAAACGCCCGATCTTTATGAAACAGGTCCCAGATTTGTTTTAGATAAATTTCTGTCCCTTGTTTTCTGGTTTTTATTCCATTAGTATCAAACCAGCAGGAGCATGGTGCTATATTGGCCTTTAAAGTCTTGTATTCAGCGATGACGTCGTACTGAATAATAATTCCGTTCTCTTAATTTCCATCTTGTATAGCCATCACTCAAAGAATTAAACTATAATATAAAGGCCGTGTCACACCTTTCCTGGCGAGCTACAGTGTACGTGGGCTTGTTGCGAGGAGGGATTTTTCCAGCACACAGGAGAATATTCCGCGGGCGGACAAGAGTGTTTGCGAGTTTCGCACTTGTTTCTTACCTGCTAGACGCGTGCTACTTACCTTCTACTTGCGTGTATTCCGTGTGACCTGCGTGAGAGCTTTGAAACCGATCCGTTCTCTGTTACAAGCGACTTACAGGTACTGAGAAGTACCTGCGTTGGAGTTGCCTGCGAGGTGCTACCGGTAAATGTCTCCTACTGGTGTTCTGCGTGTACCTCTGCGAGCGAACTCCCACGACTCACTTGGAACAAGTTTTGAGCATGCTCAAGGCCTTGTCATACCGTATCTGGGGAAGTTTTGAGGTTTGACTTGCGGGGAAACAAATTTGCTACCCGGAGCTCTCCGCAGTTGGTCCGCACCTGACAGTACCAGCAAGCGCCTATCTCGCCTGTAGTTGCCCGGAGGTGCTCACGCAAGTCCCATTTAACCGCAGCCAAGTTTTGATCATGACCAAAACTTTTTCCGGGTGAATCGCGGGGATACCTGGAGAGGCCCATGCAGAACGCCAGTGGCAGTAGGAGGCCCTTAGCGGCAGCACTTCGCAGGCAACTCCCACGCAGGTACTTCGCAGTCCCCGTATGCAACCAAGATAATGACACTCCGTGGGACTTCTGCCATTCCTTCAGAGGAATTCCTTCACTGAGTTGTCGGTCCCCAAGCGCCTGGCACACAGGTTACACAGTATACCCGCAAGAAGAATTTAAGTAGAACGCGTCCAGCAAGTAAGACACATGCACTGACTCGCCTAAATCCTTGTCCGCCCTAAGAAATTGTCCTGTATGCTGGAAAATCCCTACACGCAACAAGCCCGCGTATAGCTTGCCCGGAAAGATGTGACAGGGCCTGAACATGATTGCGGGTAAAAAGATTTGCGTGCGCACTTCCTGGCGACTACGGGTGAGATACGTGCTAGGTACTGTCATGTGCGGGTCATCTGCGAGGACCTCCGGGTAGTAAAAATTGTTCTTCGCAAGTCGCACGCAAGGCTTGCCCGGAAAGGTGTGATACGACCTTAAAGTATTTACTTTCAAAGACATCTTACCCAATGACCAGAGCCAGCCGTTGTTTTTTATTCGAAAAGCACTCGCTCCTTCGTAACACATTAAGTGCTTGTGCGCTTTTGCCAATGTGAACGCGGGGACAATACCCAAATAGACAGTGATATCACCGTGAGACAATTCGTATAAAATTCTACACTTTGCTGCAAAACAGCCCGTATCAATTTCCTATTACTTTCCTATAAATCTAAGCATGATGAAGTCGCAGGCTAGAAAGGCTCACCAATAAATTACTCCGGGCCACGCCCTCGAATGCCACGTACTGATCCCCTCCCCCCCCCCCCCCCGCCCCCTTCCCATTCTCACCTGTGCCTATAAGACGTATCATTTCCCGCATAATTTCAAATTTACATGAAAAGTAACACATCGCCTCATGTTCGTATGTACTGTAGCTTCTTTCAGTATTCTCATCAACAGTTCCTGGTAGTTTTTTGCTTGCTAAACCGTGTAACCGCAGGCAAATGATATCACTGTGGGCAGCTTTTTGCCAACAGATCTGAGCGTTTCTTGCAGTCTTTTAGCCTTGGGCTTTTCAAGTACTTAATCGTGGGGAGAAGCCATCTATATTGTATACAATGATCTTGTGATCGCAGGAGATACAATAGGCGTCTCCCTCAAGCGTCTCCTCGGGTAAAAGTACGTGTATTGTAATCTACCTCCCTTTCATAAGAACTGACCTTACAAGTGAACGAGTCAAAGGAATTTTACGTACACGTTAGAAGCTTTTTAGGAGTGACGAAAAACATCGCGGAGGTCAAAACTCGTGTTTTCTTCTTCTTTCTCTTCTTTTACTTCTTCTTCTATCTTCTTCTTATTTGTTTTATTTCTTCCTCTTCTTCTTCTTCTATCATCTTATCATTGTTATCATTTTACTACTTCTTCTTGTTCTTCTGCTTCCAGCTGAAGTACGGACTTGTGGGCAAAGCATTTTCGTACTAAGTATGTGCAGTACTGAAAATTAGGTTTTGATCCTAAAAAAAAAAGAAAATCATAACGTCACAAGTGTATGTATATTGTATATGAAGTAAGAAGTTCTCGTTGTACAAATAAAGATGACTACTTTGATGAGTGTCACCTGCCATCTGCACAGAGTGACCACCACACAGTGCGCAAAACATCAATTTGTGATCAGTCAGATTTCAAAATAGGCCTCTATAACAGGGACAAAAATACAAAACATTCCTAGCTCGATTATCCGGCCTTACGTCATAAGTATTCTGGTGACACAGACAGTAAGAACTCAATATTAAAGAAAAAAAAAAGAGGTCTTCATGTCACGTAACTAATACAGAGGATGGTTCCTTGATCATTTCCCAGCCGCTAGAGTTAAATGGCATCTACATTTTTTTTTTTTATTCAGTAATAAAAATCGTTTGGATGTAAAATATTTACAAAATGTAGCAGGTACAGTTCTTAGAAAGCCAGAGGCTTGTTAAAAAAAGAATGTACCCTTGAAAACAAATCATACATGTAGACATATTGCAATTTAAACATTGAAATACCAAAAGGTTACCAACAATATAAAAGGAGCACAGAGAGAATAAAACATATAAAAAAGCACAAAATTAGAATTGACAAAAGTTACCGATAACATCAAGGGACCATGCATGGAGAGAATGAAACATACTAAGACAGAGGACAAAACAAAATAATACAATCATGTAACACCACATGAAGCAAAGCAAACAAAACAAAACGAGGTACAAATAGAACGAGAGTACAAATATACGTGTCAATAGTCAAGAAAGATTATTGATTGCAGCACATATAAAGTACATAATAAAAAATATAATTCAAATTTCATATTTTGACTTAAATGAGAAGGCAAGAACATATCGAAGTTTTTTCTTTAAATTGTGCAAAGGCAGCTTTTTAAGATTTTCCGGAATTCCGGATTTCGAAATATTAGATCCATGAAACCTTATCGACTGTTTTTGGGCACGAGTTGTTCGGAAACAAAATGGATAAATATTAGATTGATGCCGTGTGTTTTTTGAGTGAATTTCATTACAACGTTTGAAATAATCCATAAAAAACAGATGGAAGTTTGAATGAACTTATGCATAAAAAATTCCAGTCTTATACAAAACTAAATCAGACAGAGACAAGACGCCGAGGCGACGAAATAGATCATGTGTATGCGCACGATAATGTGAGCCAGTACAAAGACGAATAACTTGTGGTGTGGTTTTCACAGAGTGTTCATATAGTAATGCTTTAGTTTACACTGTGAATTGATGACTGACATTGTGTTCACACTGTTGAAACGTTCGAATTTAACAGTGTGAAGAGATTTCACACTGTGTTCACACTGTGTTCACACTGTGTTCACACTGTGTTTCACACTCTGTTCTTTCCAGCAGGGTACATTTTTGTCATCTTTCGTCTTGAAGAGCTTGGAACGGCTGGGTTCAATAAAACCAGAAATGAGATCGAAGACTTGAATCATGTCACCTCTGAGAGTACATGTAGCTGTCTGTTTAGGCTAGATAGCGTAGGCACATCATTCTTACAGGTGTAGCAGCATAATATGGCAGGCTACACTGTAAAAACATCGGTGTTAGATTTAACACCATGGGTGTTAAATCTAACACCGATCAAACTTTAATAGAGGACCACACCCACAGGTGTAGAAAATGTATTGTGACGGTGTTAAAAAGTGTTTGCCTGGCACTTCGTGGTGTTAATTTGACACTGTGGCTGGTGATATTTTTGACACTGCGCTAGAGTTAATTCAATAATGACACCGCATGGTGCTGATTTGATATTGGTGGTGTTAATTTCAATGGTAAAACACCCGTCCAGCTTCAATAGGTGACCACACCAACTGGTGTTACTGTGGTGTAAATGTATTTACAGATTTTTTTTTTTCAAAAATCAAGTACTTTATCGGAAAATTCTTTATCGTCTTGTTGAAGTTCAAAATTAACAAGAAGTGCAGTAACTAAGAAACTATTCAAAAAACAAATTTAAATTTTGAAATGACACCCGGAGGTGTTAATCTAACACCATGAATGAGCACCGGAAATTTAACACCAGCTCGGTGTTTCATATTGAACACCGGACTTTTTGCAGTGTACATGTATGTACACGAGGCATACCAGCTTTGTTGCTCTTCTTTGAAATTTCTCATTGGTGATTATGTCACGTTTGAGTTGTGGGCATAACACACAGTGAACATAATCAGGGTGCGGCCTACATTGTTGTACACCAAAGCTTTGAAGATGGTCTGAATACGTCTTCATCGATACAATTGAAAATCCTTCTCGGGAGATGCACAATCCTATTACTTTTGTTCGCCACTCCTCCTGCATCGTTGCCAAAATTCAGTGTGGGGTCGAAAGTGACTCCAAGACCATTCTCTTCTTTTCTTGTCTCGAGTTTTGCTATATGTTTGTTTGTTTTTTTTTTTCGGCAAGACTTCCTTATGTCCCTACACTACTCATACCCCACCACTTAATTGCCATTAGTGTGTGAGAATATCATAGTGGGTAATTCAACAAGATTAAACTAGTGTAGAGTGACAAGGAACACTTACATTGTAGTGGGAGGGCCACATAATAGGAAAGTCTTTCCCGTTTTTCATGTCATAATTTGTTGGGAGAATGTTGTCTCTCACAGTGCATGATACCACATTTCCCGATATTGAATTTCAGCTGCCCTTTCTCGTGCCCAGTAATACAAGCCATGCAGGTCATCTTGAAGTCTGTCAACATCCTGTGTATCCTTTACATTTTGGTATCATCTGCAAATATCTCTGCATGAACTCTCAGTTTGTCTAGAAGGTCGTTTATATACGTACAGAACAAAGTGACATGGCCTCAGTATTCTTCCTTCCTTGTGGAATGTCATGCATCGCTAACTTTTTCCCAAGATGAGTCGATCCCACTCGCAACAATTACACGTTGCTTATTATACGTTCAGCAGTTCAGTCAGGAAATTTCTAATCCAGCTCAATAGGTTACCATGTATACCCTTGGCTCCCATTTTCTTTGCAACCGTTGATGCGGGTCTGAGTCTAATGCCTTACTGAAATCACATGTACTCCATCGACTCCATGAACAAATAATGGAAGAAAGAAAACCTACATGACGGTGTACGGTTGTAGATTCAAATTTGTATATGCTACGTCACAAGTTTATCTCTGTTTGAAGTTGCAACAATTGAACTTCTTACCAGGCAAAGCAGTTAGAGCATCAAGCTTAATTAGTCCTAAGTTATCCTTGAGAATTACTACAGCTGTAATCATTAGAACAGCCAGCCCCTAAAATACAGTCATATATGAGATGAATAATGATACCTGGAGGGGCAAATAAAGCACTGCTTTACGCCTCTTCTTCCAAGAGATATGATTTCGGAGTCTTTTCCCCAAGGAATTGTGGAAAATGAAGGTAAAAGCATGTACATGGTGTATGGTATTTCAAAACAAGTAGGATCTATCAGACGAAATATCAGTATGGCTTGTTAAAACGTATCATAAACTATTACGTAACAAATTTTATTCGTTGAGCCTACATACAAATGTAGTAGTAATACTTCGAGACGTGAGTGGAGATATAATCAAAAACATTTTACGAAATTCGAATATGATTTTATTTTTCTCAGATGATACGTATGACATTTTACACCAGAGACCGGAATGATATTCAACTGCGTCATTTGTGAATTTTGAGTAAGCAGAAAAAAAGAAAGTTAAAAATACAAAGTGTAATACAGCGCATCGGCAAAATCAAAACAGAATTAAACATGAAAATTGCGTGACGCCACTCCTGAGATGTCTGAAGTTACAGTATGAAGCTACACAGAAAGAAAAATCAAATACCGCGAATTACTTGTCGATTATGCGTCGTCATAGGCAAATTAGTGTGTACAGTGCACTCCCCTTATAACGAACACGGTTATAACAAAATTCCAGTTACAACGTAGTAAAAATTCAGGTTGCAACATTATCCGCTCTATATATTTGTATAGTTTATTTGTTTGGTTATAACGAAATTTCAATATAATCTTACGAGAGAAAACTGCCAGATCCTAGGACTCCTGGGAGTCCACTGTAGTTGTATATTTTAACATTAGAACAGTTGCGATATACATTCAAACCTGTCTATAGCGGCCTTCCAAGGGAGACAACAAAAGTGGCCGTTGTAGACAGGCGACCACTGAAGACAGGTTGGTGGCCATTTTGAATTTCAATACTTGCATTTTATAATAGCAGAAAATACCGCATGTTATTCTTTAAAGACAATAACCAGCAAATAAGTTTGCTATATCATGGGGATTTTTGTTATACAATTTACTTAATTTAAATATTTTTTTTTTTGCCTACTTCTGTTCTTTTGATTTTAAAGATAACATTTCGGGCCTGAGGAATTGCTCTGCTTCGAACCGGTTTGCATGAATGGGGTTTAAGAGTGAGTTCGAGGGGATTGATAATGTGTGGAGCTGGCGTAAACAACAAACAATACCCAGACAAGTACCCTATTGCCCTTTTTCAAAGGGATTTAAACACCAATTAGTTGGCATTTTGGTAACATTCTAAGATGTTATTAGGAGTTGTATTTGCCTTTGCATCTATTCAGGGCGGCATTATTGAAGCTTACATGTACATGTAGATCTAACGTTGTCAAGTTAGCGGTAAGACGGTTTTTCATGGCGAAGAGCTGCATTAATTTTGCCTGTCATGTCTGTGTGATGGTGACTGAGCTACGGTACAGTAGGACTCGGTAGAATTCACTCAATGAAGGTAAAAGCTGACGTATTCATGGCTGATTTTGCGGTTCAGCTACATTTTTGTGGCCACTATACGCAGGTACAGATATTCACCACGGGATACCAAATGAGTGGCCGCCATATAAAGGGTCTATAATACAGCAATTTTGTGCGGGGATTTTTCAGTGGCTGCTATAAGCAGGTGGCCGCTAAGACAGGTTTGAATGTATACTATGGCAGTACAATTATATCTCGCTTTTTTGTTTCTCTTTTCTTTTTTGGCTGATTTAGAAAAAGTAATTACAGTTCAATCACCCATAAGAAAATAAAGAATGAAAAGAGTGTAAGGTACATGAGTGATACATGTACAGCAACCCACAATATCAAACCAAAGATCAAACCTCCAGTCACTAAGATGTAACCTTAATTTCCCCTTCCCTTTTGCCACTCAATATTCTGGCCTCCTTATTCAACAACCGTAGGGAGAGTTCAGGTAATTTTTAAAAACGTTGGACATTTCGGGATCCTTTTTTATATTTACAAACATAAATGAAATAATTTCATGAGGAATATGGTAAGGAACATAATGTACTTATCTTCAAAATATCCAGACATACTAATTTTCCAAAAGTTGACACATTTTGTATCATAAATTTAATATCTCGCTTTCTTTAAGAGTCAAGATAAAACATTATCTTAACATATTATGTAGTTCTATACCTTGTACGTGTATATACATGAATATACGGACGTGATATGTGTTGAAGATTAAAGAAACATTTCAGGCGATTTGTATGATTTTATAGCAGATACTGCCATGTACATTTGTCACTGTTTGTACACATTAGTGAAGTTGAATATGATCCCTGAGCTGGTACAATGTACACCAATACTGTAAAAACCCAGAACATAAGACACTGAAGAAGGATGATGACATGGGAGGTCACATACAGCGTGTACGTTGTATACATGTATCCCAGTCATGTAGCCATGTACAAGCATGTAATGTTATTTACAATACCACTTGCTCAACAAGTCCACGTGTGTAGAATTTTGTATGTCTGCTTTCATCTTCTGTTCTGCTTCCTAGAGCATCCAAACATTTCATTCTTAAAGGGCCCCTGAAATCCAAATGCATGTTGATTTGTGTTGATTTATGATACTTCAGCATCACTTTTGCGGTGAAACAAATATCTAGAAACATTCCATATAATTATTTTTAACGATTTTTTCTTCTATTTTTGTTCAGATTACTTGGGAACGCCTACAAAAAAAAATCCTTCAAAACCAATATTCTTCAGATGGCCTCATCTGTCAATCATTGCTAAAGTACTGAAATGTTTAACAAAAGACATTGGAATGCACCTTCCCCTCGACTCAGCATAACTTGCATGTTCCCTCGCCATGTCTTTTGTTAGTCACATTAATATCACAGAAACATGCAAGTTACGATGTATGCTGAGCCGAGGGGAAGGTGCATTCCAATGTCTTTTATTAAACATTTCAGTACTTTAGCAATGATTGACAGATGAGGTCAACTGAGGAATATTGGTTTGGAATGATTTTTTTTTTTTTTTTTTGTGGGCGTTCCCAAGTAGTCTGAAGAAAAATAGAAGAAAAATCGTTAAAATATATATTTAATGTTTCTAGATATTCGTTTCACCGCAAAAGTGATGTTGAGGGTATCATAAATCAACACAAATCAACATGCATTTGGATTTCAGGGGCCCTTTAAGTGAAGCTGCTACAAAATGTATGTCATCATTCTCAATCGTTGTGATTTGTTATCAATTTTGAAAACATTCTTATTCCTCATCCCCGACACAAATTCTGTGACTCTGTACCCAGTGTGACCAGTTGTCCAGTTGCAAAAGCCAGATGTCCAGTTGCAAAAGCCTGAAAATCATCTGGAAGTCTCCTTTAACAACCTGTTTGCATCTTCTTTTTTTTATGAATGTCTGTACATTTACTTAAGTGTGATAAAATAGGCAGTTCGATGGACTCGTATATTTATTTCAAACAAGGAAGATAATCAATCACACTTCATCTATACGACAATAAAGTTTGTTATATTAGCCACACAATGATTATAGTTACATTGATTATAGTGTCATTGTTCATTAATGTACAATATACAATGTAAGTGTAAACCTCGTCGTATTTCGCCTTAATTAATAAAGAATTTCTGTCATTTTACTTTAAACTGTTGAATGTAGCCAGTCGTTCGAATAGGGTCTATTTGTATGTGTATGCATATTTCCTTGACATGCGATATTATAAAAATGTCTGAATTTTCCAATCACAAGATTGATTTAGTGAATATTTTGAGAGGAAAAATACGTACACACTGTACTAGACCCTACGCTGTACATAGTTGCAAATGTTTGCTAAAAATCAAAGTACACATCGTTTTTTCAGTCTAAATGAGAGCACTAGATACAATACATGTCTAAATCTAAAAGGTGATCACAACGTTTGATTTAATCTTTTGATGTCAACGGTAGGTGCATACATTGTACGTTGTAATTGAAGTTTAGATTCATGATAACGTTTGTAATTAATATAACTAGTGACTCTGATGTCCAACATGAAAACAGTAACTCCAAAATAACTTAGACGTGTTTTCAAATATTGAAAGATGCACCAATGAAATAATTGGAAGTTTTAAAACTCTACAAAAATTAATGTTTGGCGTTTACACTGTATATACAACTGTATATCACAGTGTAATTCTTTAGAAGATTTATAAGATATCGCTGTCAACCGGTCTGCTAATACTTCTACACCTTGTTTGAGATATAACATACAAGTACGTTCAGATGAGCAAATGTAGAGTTTCATCGAATAATCGTAAGGGTCTTTTAAGGAATAGTGATTTAAAAAAACGGAAGAGTTTAGCATGCAGGATCTAGAATATGTTCTACTAACTTAAAAGTTTTCATATCACATCCATAAAAAGAAAAAAAAAAATGCAGATGCCCCAAGATTTACCCCCTCAGGGCCATGAAGGAGATCTTACTATGAGCATTAACACGGTTTCATCTATTCCCCTCTCCTTTGGGCAAAGTCCGCAATACTGGGGGAAAAAAGTTTGAAATTCAAAATTCAGCTAGCGCAATTAAACAGCTGATTTTAACTTACAAAGTGAGAAATATTGATTTCTCTAGTTTTCCGCCTCCAAAAACTTTCATAAATAGCATTATATCGATAAACAAACATTGATTCCGAAGCCCTGTTTCTGTGCACCTTATTGACCCCAAGTCCCTGTATATAAAATGTACTCACTTACACTGTACATGAAAATGTCTGACACCTTAGTGTATATGGACTTACCTGGTCAATGGTATGTCACTGGTAGGGGGAGAGGCCGCTTGGTTTGCAACACATTCTGTAAAAACTTCCTTTTAATCGTCAATCTTTTCAGCTTGATTCCTCCTGCAGGATGGTATCAACTCCGATGATTCACGCTTCTCATTCGCTATTACAGTTCCGGGATTAATATCCTTTACAAGTCCAAACACAGATCGCTTCCTTGCGAAAGATGATTGACATACATGTACACCCATACACTGAAGATGCTCCAATCAATACATCATACGTCTAATTCCACTCTAATATTGCACTCATTTAAACAAATATAAGATGAGAGAAAAAATAAAGATATCTTAAAACTTTCCCTGAACGAACAAGGCTAAAATTTGTATTTTGGTTTAAAACACAAAAGAGCGAGAAAGTCGGAGGCTCGATTTTCGCAGAATCTGGTTCAAGCACGCGTTACATAAGCTATACCTATTTCATGTCCACCTGGACGCCGTGTAGCCCCAGGCAGTGAGAGCGTTAGAGCGTGTAACTTCCAACCATCTGCAGTAGATGGCAAACCTTTTTGTATGCAAAGCATCGGCCGCCTCTGGGGTGGCCATTGTTGAGGCACGGAGCACCATGAGCGGAGACTGCGGGTTTACCCAGTGATCCGTAACGTGGAGCAAAAGGGTGTTTTTTAAAAGGCAA
The DNA here is from genome assembly GCA_033980235.1 of Diadema setosum. Lineage (NCBI taxonomy): Eukaryota > Metazoa > Echinodermata > Echinoidea > Diadematoida > Diadematidae > Diadema > Diadema setosum. Next base: position 7,315,178 of record CM067066.1, read on the forward strand.
CTCCCTGATATCTGAGCTCGAGAATAATAGCCAGTGCATGGGTAAGCTCTTTTATACTTCACTTGGTCCCTGTAATCGCCACAAAATCCCCTTTTCCCTTTCTTCACGTTTTCTTGTCCTTGTTTTGGTGACTCTCTCTGCTCTAGAAGGAAGCGATTCAAACAAACCTCGCTCTGTCGGCTAGCAGCATGCAGCACCATGCTATGCACTGCTTGCCATACCAAATTGTAGGGAATGCGATTACAATTTAGTCGCTTTGTAAGAAGAAAAAAGAAAAGCAAAGAATCCAAATGCTCTCCGCAAAAAAAAAAAATGTACAAAAGGGTATCAAGAGAAGACAGAAGGTATGCAGAAAATAAAATGAAGAAGCAAAATGATTGTTTCAAAGTATGTGAAATGGCGAAAAAAAAGAGGGAAGAGAGGACCACACCTACCCACACACTAGTACGCTGATACACATTTAGTGGACTGATACACATTTAGTGGACTGTAGTCATGGAAGAAGAAGAAGAAGAAGAAGAAGAAGAAGAAGAAGAAGAAGAAGAAGGAAAAAAAGAAGAGGAGGAGGAGGAGGAAAAAGACTAGGCTGGATGAATTACAGTAAGCGGGCTTTTATTATAAGAAAAAACTAAAAACGTTTAGAAACGAAAACGAAGATGGAGACTACTGAGAAAATCTGAGCATCTTATGCAGCGAGAAAAGGCGTGAAAGCAACATGAAGCAGAAGAAACAACAACAATAACAGAAAAACACTGAAGAAGGGGGCTTTTGAGAATATAGGCTATAATATAGGTGTCTGAAACCAGACAGGAACATCAAATTTAAACTAGCTGTTGAGCTATCATGATTAACATTAAAGTAACAGGGGAAGAGCGACAAGACGCCATGGCTCGAAACACCACGTGACAGTAAAGACAGCACGACTGAAATATCATGAAAATTTGTATCTGATAGCTATGGTTCACATGATATGAATATCTGTATTTGTGTGTGTATATGTCTGTGTGTGTGTGATTGCGCTCATGCTTTGTGATGATTTTTTTTATATAGATTTTATTTATATTTTTTATTTAGTATACTCATGGACACGAGATATTATGTTTTGTATACACAGTTTCTGTTATTTATTTTACAGAATCAAACATTGAAGTGGAATGTATAGCAATGATTAAAATCGAATTAAAATCAAAGGAAAGGAAGCAAGAAGTGTGTGTGTGTGTGTGTGTGTGTGTGTGTGTGTGTGATTGAGTAAGATATTTCGCCACAGCCATTTTTTTTTTCTATCAAGGAGTTCAACATGGATATTGATGCTCTAATACAGGCAATATGGCAATGTATGACAGGAAGCGTAACGTCAACACTATTGGCTTCATCATTAATTGTATTTGAAGAATTAAGTCATGCACCTGCTCATACTGTTCAGTTATGAATTCGTGCTTTGTATTAACCTCTGCGTTTGGAGAAAAGGAAGAGCTTACGCGTGTGTAATAAAGTTATTCAAAGGGTGGCGGACCAATAATTTACCTCGCGTTATTACCTTCAGCAGTCACCCAAGGCGTGGACATTGGCTTGCGCGGTCCGTTTGGTTGTATCGATTTGTTTTGTATTTGTGGAGGTCGAAACAAAGAACGAATACGGGACTACTTGGGGTGTCATAACAATGACAGCTCTCGGGCTGCTGTTAATGAGGTCTGATGACTATTGTCACACCTTTGATACGTGATTTTACCCCCAATATACTTATCACGTTTAGCGGGACCCTCTCTCCGTTTTTATCTTTTTTTCTCTGCAAAGAAGCAAATAGGACATCAATTAGAACGTCACTCACTTGCAACAGGGGATTTGGTTGCTTCCCAATATGATAATCGAACATGTATTTTGCTAAGATAATGAGCTATCTTTCTTCAAACACCTATATATCATACATTACTTATCATATTATGTTAATAACATGTAATATGCTATATGAAATAATACATAAAGTGTTTCATCGCAAAATGGGCTAAGCGCTATTCTTAAACATTGAAGATATTTATTTTAAGTCCATCATCAGAATGAAATAAATGTAAAACCTTTCTAGTGATGCCTCATAGTCTTTAAGTTATGATTCAAGTTATCCCATTATTGTTTTCATGAATGTCTCTTTTTTTCAGCTTTGATCACAAATATATTTACTTATTAAGAATGAAGTAGCCCCGTTTTATGATAAATCTCTTGTGATTTGTATGTAGGCCCTATATGATTATATATAATATATATTTCGAGAGATCGTTCCTGGGGGAAAAGAAGAAGAGAGCAACGTCCGCCTCAAATCTATTTTTTTCTCTATAATACATATATATATATATATATATATATATATATATATATATATATATATATATATATATAATATGTGACCCTGCATCACAAAACGCACAGAAAGTTGCCAGACATGAAATTTTAGTTAAGACCATATTCTGAAAGAGCAGACTTTAAGCTTTAAAATGATGTATAACTCAAATCAAATGGACTCTCCTAACCTATCTAAATATTGGAAAGAAAAGCGTGAACTGAGAAAAGAGGATCTGAAGTACAGTGTCTTTTCAAGCGCTTAATCTTTACGAAGCCGTGCTGGCTGTGCGATGAATGGACAAAAAACAGGATGTAAGCCGCCAGAGTAACAACAATGAAGAGATTATCAGATTACACTGAAATTTAGCATGCCTTATCAACATATTCTGTCCATAATCAATGCAAACTTTCAAATCAGTAGCATCATCCTTTCAAAAGTTATTAGAGCTGAAAGTTGAGAGTGTGCCCAAGGTTTTTAAGAAATGAAGAGAAAGGGGGAAAGACACACCTCATCACACTAATCTACCAAAAAATGTTCGAAATAAACTGCTAAAAAATGCACTTTCCTGCCCGTTTTTTTTTTTCAAATTTTAGCATAATGTAGAAGAAGACTTGCTCTTTCAGAAAATATGAAAAAGTCAAGATCGGCTAGGTTGACCCATTTCACCTTTTTTCAGTTCTCACACAAAATCAGTGTGTGCGACTTTTTGTTTGTTTTGTGATGCGCGGTCACATATATATATATATATACATATTCATATATGTATATAACATATCTTATTCTACACATTTAAGCTTACATTGTATGCTTATGGTATATCCACGCTTCTTTTCAGGTACAAGCACAATTGATCGTGTTTTATGTCTGTTTCTCACCATAAAGCAATACATGCATTGTAGTGTTTATGCTTGTATAGCTTGATAACATCTTAATTACTGTCAGGAGATTTTGTTGTTGCCTGTACGCTATCTAGATGCAAACCCTGTCGCTTCACTGAAGTAACAAGCTGCGTATGCTTCTTACCTGACGCTACGACATATTATTATTATTAAAATTATTTGTAAATGTGTGTGTGCATGTGTTTTGTCGGGCTGTTATACCACATAATTTACACCGATATTCTAACAAACGCCAAAACAGATTGGAACAAAGTTACATTTACAATCCATCAACTTTATTAGCGCAAAACATAGCCCGATGAGTTTGTTTTGTTTGCTATTGTTGACACCCTCATAAAACCGTCTACTGTAGGCATGTGATAAACTTGCATTAATGTGTTCATGTACATCGTCTCATGTCAAAATTTGAATTAGAAGTATTTAATTGACACTATTCAGATGAAGGGAGAGTTTTATGAAACTTGTTTCTTCTTTGTAGTCAGATTAAAAAAAAAAATGTTGTAATGTTTGAATTAATGCCAGGCAAATACTGTAGATACTTTACAGATTCCTTACCAACAAGTGTCCAACATTCCATCAAATTCTGTGAACAATAATGATTTGTACTGATTGATGCATTTTCACTACGTCATTTATCTTCTTTTGCTGTAATGTCGGCGCGAAATGACTGTAATAATTATTCGAGTTTCCCCCTCAAACAATGTCAAAGGAGTGAAATCTATATGAAGAAAGTATACAATCATAACCATTCAAGAATAATGCCTTTATTTTTCTGACAAATTTTACAAGGGTATAATGGAATAATGGGCGCCGGAAGGTGGGCCATTATTGTCCCGCCCTGCATGATCCCCTCATTCCCATCTAAAATGCCATTAACATTAAACACTGTGTTCATTATTACTACAAACACGGCTTCCATCGTGACAATGATAGCGCTTGGTATCAAAAACATGATCACCATTATCATACCTACACTCATTTTACTCTATTTTTTTTTATATGTCAGGTGAGAAAAAGCACAAAACACCACAATAATAACATGGTGGTGTAACATTATGCATACACGATCTTACTTGTTATACAGTGTACATGGTATAGAATCGTTGCCAAGATAAGGCGAAACTAGACTTGGTAGAATTCTCAAGCAAAATCACGAACACTTTGTATTCATTCAGTTGTGCCTAACCTAATAATATTCTAAGAAAAAGTCCTCCCTCTTTATGTCTACTGCCCTCCCCCCCCCCCCACCTCTCTCTCTCCCTCTTCATAAGCTGGAAGCACATTGTATATGTACGTCAGGTTGGTATTGGTTGACTTAGTTTGGTTGAATTGATTTTCCATTTAAATTTCGATTTATTGTCATATTTCAACCAAAATGACATAATTTGTAAAAATCTATAGGAAGCACACATCTGATGCGTTATAGATTTTAAAAAAAAAAAATGTTTTATTCCAACCAATCTTAACTATGGTAACTCATCTCACCAGACGTCGTGAAACCTGCAGGATATAAAACTGTTGTGTGATTTGCGTAAGTGTGTGTGTGTGTGTGTGTGTGTGTGTGTGTGTGTGTGCGTGTGTGTGTGTGTGTGTGTGTGTGTGCGTATGTTTGAGGTCCAGTGTGCACGACAGTCGTATAGGGAGGGATTTCTTAGTTGTTACACAGTTCTGCGTGTTCCTTGTCGATACGACACAGCGACATCCTTGCACACTGTTATTAGTTTTACAAACTAAAGCACGTCGGAGAGAGGAACAAAGTCAGTCTGGACAGGAGGCTAGGCTCCCCGTCTAGTTACAATAGACCGCTTCTGTAACATGCTACAATTCATGGAAGTTTCTTTTCCTACAACCTAGTAACGAAGCATTTCATTAACCTGTTGTTGCTAGGTAGGGCAAGCCTCCGGCAAGCTTTGTAATTGTTTATACCCCCATCTCACTAGACGGCGATTCCGCTACGATCATCAAAAATCGACAAAGCGCAGCGGATCGTGGCTTGATCGCTTTATTATCTTCTCCATCATATCTTGAGTGGTTCAGAAGCGCGGAGCTGGGTCGCCACCATCGCCATTATGGTCGCCGCCAAATGTTGAACTTCCGTAGCACGAGCGCCGTGGTTTTAGAGTGTAATACTCACAATCGGCTCTCGAGCGCATTAAAAGTGTCATATTCGTAGCTATGACGGGGTAGCAACGCGCAAAACGTAACTCAAGCGTAACAGGAACCAACCATAAACCAAAGAAAGTGATGCACAGACCAGGAAGGTGGATATGGAGAAAAACGTATAAAATTCCGTTTTCCACATACACTCAGTACGAATCTACTCTGTTTATCAAATTGTTTGTCATATACCATTGCAGGTCAGTTGCAGTCTTTTCAAATATATCTTCATAACATTGGCTCATTGCAGGATACCAATTGTAGTTTCCTTGTAAGCCGATTCTTTAATATTATAATACACATTTCACCCTTTTAATTGAGTGGATGGCTTAACTAATAGTGTAATTTCACACCAGGTTCTAACTGGTGTGTTCATGCTATAAATGTAAGGGTGAAACCATATTCTGCGTATCCGTGTTGGTTTTACACTGACATCTGACTGAAGAAATTCAATCATAAAACCAATTTTATACCCCGATCGCTTGAGATCGTAGCATGAGCCCGGCGTTAAAGGGGATGGCTCACTGATCAGTGGCAATCAGTAGGAATGCTGGAGGATGATTGTTCCAATCCTTGTGGGATTCATTTAAGAGTACATTATATATCTATATTGTTGTGTGAAAATTATTTGCTTCAGAATGGTCTCATATTCAAGTATGCAGTTTAATGTTTCCAGGTCACAGTAGCGTGCCTGGTCAATGACGGGGCATTAATCTGCACATTACTTGAATATGAGACCGTTCTGAAGCAAATAATTTTCACACAACAGTAGATATAATGTACTCTTAAATGAATCCCACAAGGATTGGAACAATCATCCCTCAGCATTCCCACTGATTCCCACGGATCAGTTACTAGACATCCCCTTTAACGTATCACTGTCGCTCCGATCGTATCACTGTCGTAGCGAAGCCAAGCGTACGAATACTCAGTATCGCAATACAATCGGTGCGATCGCAGAAGCAGCGCGTCTCGTCGGCCTGGAAATGCTGCAACAACGTGGCTGAGTCGTTTCATCATCGTGGCACTACAGCGCAGGTTGAGCGTAGAGAAATCAATGTATAATCGCCTCGGGGGTCAAAAATGGAGACGGACGGCGATCGCTCCACGATTTGTAAATTTTTCACAGATCGCCATGGCCGCCATGGTCGCCTTTCAAGTGAGATGGGGGCATTTGGGCAACTTCCTGTGAACAAATCATGCGTAAAATCCTCATACATTACAGGATATTATGTAAATCAGAATGTGTTGCGAACGGCATCTGTCCATGAAGCAGTAAAGAAAGTGATGAGAGGTCATAATCCTACATGCAAGACGAGGCAATTATACTGAGAACATACATAATCAACGCTTGTGTCTGTTAACGCCTGTGAGACTCAGAAAAACACAATTAACCCAGATCCGATCAGGCAAGTATTAGAATAGTCCAGTCTGGACTATTATTAGAAAAGCACAGAGTCATTAGCTGTGTTTGCATGAAACATAAGGGTACCGTATGTTCCTTCAAGTTCAATCACATATTAATCACTGTGTATTATCCCCGTCAACTAGAGAAACAATACATTGTTCGGTACTGACAGGAATAAAGTAGGCCCTACATGTAAACATAAGACTCTTGTGACGAAAGCTAAAGTCACAGTCGCGGAATACGCTTTCAGATTTTTAAATCATGCTAGAACGAAAAAATAAAAAGACCGAATTAGCAGGTAGCTCACGGCCTACTGCATGCTACAAACTGTGCTCAAGTCCATGTGTTTAAATTGCGTGTGATGTTTAATGCTTTCCAAAGTATTCTTCAAAATTAATATTAAGGTTGTTCTACTTCACGTATTTAGGCACATGATTTGTTTGAATGCGAAACGAAAACTAGTCGAGCACTAGTCAGCTGAGCCTTTTAAATGTACTGAAGAAAAATGTCCATGGTGGTCAAAATCAGGATTTAGAATGTTTCGACGTCCTTCTGTGGGCTTGCACTGTTTCGTATGGTCCTCTTGCGAGCAGCCTGTGATATCTTAGGTGCACGCTTGACATAGTGTCCTTTCCAATGTACACTGGTCCTATTCTCCATGCGTCTTTTCCCGCATCGTTGACCGCGGATGGGACTAACGTGTGTGCGTGATGTGTATAATCTTCGCCTGGCGTCTGCGGAACAATGGACGTTTCGCTGAGCAGTGGGAGAGGATCGGAAGCCGGATTGAAGAAGAACGCGGTTGGCGGCATTGATCGTTCTGCATATGCTGAAATGGCAGCTGTTGATAGAGATTGAAAGAACGCAAAGAGGACATAAAAGAGAAGTCTGTGTTAATGATAAGATATTACTGTACCTCTGTAAGTATTTACACATCAATTATCTAGATCCAGGCTAGTACTGGTGTCAGTTTTTATTACAACTGATTGATAAATTGCCCTACATCGACGTAATAATACTGTATAATTATTTGCAATGAAATAAAAAATGAGATTCACACGTACGCGAATTAGCGGGACACAAATACTCGAGATTTGCATCGCGATTGCAATCATCTCGAGATGTTTGCACGATTGGACACAAAATTCCACCAATTAGCCTGATTGCAGCATCGCTAAGCTAATCCCAAGAAATCTTGCGCTTATTTCTGAATTAGTGCGCTACTTGACCGTGTGAACGCTGGACCAAATAATCTCGAGATTTTTTTTTCTTTTTAATCCCATCGTTCAAAGCGCTCATCACAACAGCGTGCGCGCCACACCACACTGTGAGACGCAAGAACAAAGATTTATCTACAGCCTGTATTTACCGCTCGGCTATTCCTGACTGTGTGAACACTTGAAAACAAAACAAAACAAAACAAAAAAATCTCGAGATTAAGAGCTTGATCGTCATCCCGCTATTTTGTACGCGTGAATGCGGCCGATTAGTTGCAATAAAAATTACCGAAACAAGAATTTCATCACGTTGAAGAACGATTCAGTTTAGTCCGACATTTTGTATCACCACGTGGAGGTGCTCAGGTTGACGTGAACCAAGGAGCAGGCAGTGGGTTAATGACCGACAGGAGTCATCTTACTACGCTAAGTGGTGTCCACACTCTCTGCTGGGTAAATTCTTTACCTATTCAGGTCTAGCTTCGCATCAGTTCCATAGAAACGTGAATGTCTTTACAATAAACAGGAATAAAGAGGATCGGGTGGCTCCTCAGACTACACGGTATTTCTGTTGGATAAGACTCTGTCAACTGGTGATCCAAGCGTGACAGTGATGAATAATTGAGTATCTGAATATCAGAACGACCCAAGTCCATGGAAGACCATTTCATTTGTCCAATAATATTCTATTTAACTGTGATGGGAAGGCAACATTGTATATACAAATTAGAACATTATTATGACAACTAACATTTACATTAATTGTGGAGAGGCCATTTTGTGTGATGGACTTGGGTCGTTCTTTGAATCATTAATGATTTTACATGATATTTATACACAAATTTGTAAACAGCAGCAGTGTAATTGTGGATGAGATAACAGTAGACCTGGGAAGTTTTGAGCCGCATGTCTTGCCAACCCTATGACCTATGACTGAATTGAATGTTTTAGATTTTGTGATGAAATATTTTTAATTTATTACATATTGTATTTGTTACTGGAACATTTGCAGAATAGGAAAGAAGGAAAAAGAATTAAGAGAACTTTATTTCATGTATCTTATGTATGTTTGGTATAAAACTCATGTTAAGTTATTTTCATTATTCATATTCTTCATTTATGCACCTTTATCTTTATGCATGTCCGAAAACAAATTTTATGTATATTTTATACATGACAATAAATTATCTTGAATCTTGAATCTTGAATATTCTGCTCTAGAGATGAGAGAAGGACGAGAGAGGGCGCTATAATATGAATGTAAGAATGATCCAAGTCCTTCATTCTTACATTCATATAAGATTTAACTCATTTATTTCAGGCACTTCCGGGGGTAATTAGGATTTATCATTTATACACATCAAGATGAGTCCATGCATAAGCTACTGACAATTTCCCATGTTAAACTAAATTTGGCCAAAAATTGGACTTGGGTCGTTCTTATATTCAGATATTCAATTGTTCGGGCAACAAGAGCGCAGTATAGACCATGATTACTGGGTTAAAAACAAGACTCTGAATCAAAATCATCGACAAGCCTCTGACCAATACTTGCATTCTTATCAATTTTCTGGCTCACTACATTACAAAATTACCCGAATTCTTTTTTTTTTTCCCATATCTCCTGCTTGTGAAATCATAAATTCTGCATCATCATGATTATCATGTGCCTCACCTTTAGTTGCTTTATCAGTGTCTACGTCCGCCAACCATCTTCTCAGATGGAAATGAAACGACCAACCAACCAACTAACCAACCAAACAAACAAACTGTTGGACACGTAGTTGAAACGCATGTGATCATTTTTAGTTCGCTGTTCATGTCATTACCTTAGATAGTAACACAATACTTCCTGCTTCCCTGTTTTCTATTTCACTCAAGGATACCAATCACGGCTAAAACTCGCAAAAACAAAAGTGAATTACCAGATTCAATCTAACGCCCTTCGCAGAGGCACTTTATAGCGAGTTTAGACATTAGCAAAGATGTATTCATTGACTTCATTTATTTTGCTCTGACAACCTCTCATAGATACAGACAAGGCCGAACATAGCATACATTGGAACGGGTGACGTGGCAATGGAATCGCCAAACTCGGGTAGGGCGCCCCTCCGTGAATGTGTGCCGAAAGACTGAATGGGTACTTGGCCAACACCGGAGCGCAAGGCGGAGTCGGCGGCGCGGACACGATCGGCAGAGCTGCAATGCCGCCCTCTCTTGACGAGTTGACGGGCGTTCTGGCGTAAGTGTGTTCCTTCAGTAAAACTTCAACTCGTTCTCTGCGGAATAATAAATTGAAGAACTACATGATGTCACTTGTTTATCATCGTTGCTATTGCTTGTGTGTGCGTGTGTGTATGTGTGTGTGAGTGTGATTATGGACAAATGATAGCACAGATCGGAGAGAGAGAGAGAGAGAGAGAGATAGAGAGAAGGGGGATGGGTGAGAACAACCAATCTATTCTTCAAGTTGTCGAACTTAATTCGAAGTCATTACCCTGAACGTGGTTGCTTAGCAGTTTGTTGCAAAAATATCATAGATTATACAGTGAAATTTCCTAAAATTTCGACTGTTCGGTTCAATTCAATTCAAATACATTTCATTTTCGACAGAAACATACACATCTGTCAGTACCTTTCTTTTTCATAACAGGGATAGTGAATAAGACACTGTTGCTCAAGCAACACAGCCACAGCCACCAATGAATGATCAAAAGGGGGAAATATTGAAGGCATCTGCCAGAGGGATGGTTTGTACTAATGTCCTTGTTCTTATCTGTCACCATTAGGGATGCATGTCTACGTCAACGCAGATGACAAACGAAGAGTTTCATCACAACATGGGCTAAGCGCCAATTTTAAACATCGTGATGTAAATCCATAATATCAACAGAGAGAGCAAAACAAAACATTTGCAGTGATACCTCACTTGTAACGTTACAAAGACAATATTGAAGTTATGATTAGAAATATAAAATATTTTCTGATTATTTTCTTTGTTTCTTTTTTAGTAGCGTTGATAGCGAATATCTCAACAAGGGAGTAACTCTCTTTGCGATAAAAACTCTTCAAATATTGAACTTGAAAATTGTTTTACCTTTCAAAGTCTGATAGTCTTGACGAGTCTCGAAAACCTTTGGCGAATGGATTGCTGTCAATCTTTAATCTCGTAATCTGACGAGTAAAATGGAGAGAAATACTTTATTGACAAACAGTCAGAAAGGCAGATTGACAGACTGATAGATATAGGTAGAAAAATATGTAGATAATCAGACATGGAAACAGAGAAAATAGAGAAGGGGGAGGGGAATATACGCTGGTACGACACATTAAGCTCAACGCTATGTAGTAACAAAATAGGGTAATGCTCTGAAGGACATCTTCTGACAATAACAACACATAATCGTCAAAGTTGATGAATACCACGATAAATGATATCATTATTTTATCTGGTAATGTGTTGACAGAGTGCCAGCGAGGTGAATCATAAAAATATTATGTTGATATATACTTATCATCGCTATCATGACTGTTTTAAAGATGATGATGATGATGATGATGGTGATGATGGTGATGATGGTGATGATGGTGATGATGGTGATGATGGTGATGATGGTGATGATGGTGATGATGGTGATGATGGTGATGATGATGATGATGATGATGATGGTGATGATGATGATAATTACTATCATTACTACTATCATCATTACTACTACTACTATCACTACCGCTAACTGCTTCTACTACTGCTACTACTACTACTACAACCACCACCACCACCACCACCACTACTACTACTATCATTACTACTACTGTTACTACTAGCATACTGTTATAAACAAAAACTAGAAATGTCGCTTTGGCGACTGGTATGCCTCCGCCATAATGCATGATTTTCCCAATAGGTCTAGATAGTACATGTGGACACTGTGTGATTACATTTTCACAAAATTGGCAAAATATTGGAATGACAAGTTTGTCACAAATGTGTTGAATGTTCACCTTCCTTGACGTAGGTTTAATTGGATGAATAGGAGAGCATGTATCTAGGGATTTAAGGACTTTAACTTGACTTTGACCCATTCATACATTTAGGCACTGAGTAATTTTCAAGGTACAGGTGTGGAGAATAAGTGCAATTTCTGAATTGAATAGTAAATTGTTACCATTTTCATCTGGCCCTTGACACTAAAATTCATAAGATAATTACTTTCAGGTAGAACATGCATAATATGTATTAACTTTCAAGGTAACTTGAGCCACTTCCGAGATATGGAAGAGGAAAAAGTTAGTTCAGCACTTTCACTTGATTTTTGACCTTTTGACCTTTGAGGCAAAAAGAGAAAAAAAAAAACTTTCCAGAGAATTTCTATTAGGTTACACACGTATACACCAAGTGTAAAAAAATAACCCTGCTGGCATTGCATAAATATGAGGGTAATAGTAAAATTTTGAAGTCTTGCACTTGACCTTTGACCCCTGACCTTTGACCCCATGAAGCCTACGTTCTCTAGATAATCACTTCCAGTCAGTACATGTATATACTATGTTCCATGAAGATACCTTGAACAATTTTCCAAGGTACAGAGAAAAAAAAGAAGTTTTAATATTTCACTTGACCTTTTGACCTTTGACCTTTGACCTCATGACCCAAACTTTCACCAGAGACTCTTAATTGGGTAATACATGTATACACTAAGTTTCAAGAAAATCTCTTCAGGCATTCAATAGATATGGTGGAAATAGTGAAATTTTATGTATTTGACCCTGACCTTTTGACCTTTGACCTTTGACCTCATGACCCAAACTTTCACCAGAGAATCTTAATTGGGTAATACATGTATACACTAAGTTTCAAGAAAATATCTTCAGGCATTCAATAGATATGGTGGAAATATTGAAATTTTATGTATTTGACCCCGACCTTTTGACCTTTGACCTTTGACCTCATGACCCAAACTTTCACCAGAGAATCTTAATTGGGTAATACATGTATACACTAAGTTTCAAGAAAATATCTTCAGGCATTCAATAGATATGATGGAAATAGTGAAATTTTATGTATTTGACCTTGACCTTTTGACCTTTGACCTTGAGCATGTGCACCCAAAAGTTGATAGGCACAACTTCACCCCCTAATACACATACATGCCAAGTTTCATTAGGATACCTCAACAGGTTGCGATAGTTACCTTGTCCACAAAATTCATTACGGACGGACGGAAGGACGGACGGAAGGACGGACGGACGGACGGACGGACGGAAGGACGGACGGACGGACGGACGGACGGACGGAAGGACGGACGGACGGAAGGACGGACGGACGGACAACCCGAAAACATAATGCCTCCGGCACCACTTCGTGGCGGAGGCATAAAAAAAATGTTTGCGACGCTACAGAATGAGTACACTGTGCAAGTCGATTTTGTTGATGAATAAACAGGTGTTGACGTCTTTTGTCGATAGATGTAAGCATTTTTAAAAAATGATATCTTATTCTCCCATGATTGACTTCATCCTCTCCCTCCCCCTCCCTCATTTCCACCACCCCTGCATCTCTCGCTCCCTCTTTTCTCTCTTACCAGTTGGTTCTGATAGGCTGTGACGGCGGTGAAGGACGTCTCAGGGAAGATAAAAGTTCGCATGTGCTGTGACCTCAACCCACAAGACCTCACGATGTCATCGAGCTCTTCGTCCCTCCCGTTCTCGTCGCAGGTCCCCTTCGAGACGTCGTCGTCGTCGATTCCGTCGTCCCCGTCGTCGACCTTCTTGACGATGTGGACTCGTGGCTGGTAGCGGTGCATCGAATTGAGGATGACCTGATAGGAGGAGTAGGCGGACCGAACAACCGTGTTACTTTTTATTTCGTGATTGGGTATGCGCGTTTTAAAGATTGTGAAAAAGAAACAATGCGTGCGTGTGTGTGTGTGTATAAGTGTGTGTGTGTGTGTCTGTATGTATGTGTGTATGTGTGTGTGTGAGAGAGAGAGAGAGAGACAGACAGACAGACGGGCAGACGGACAGACAGACAAGAGTGAGAGAGATGAATGATACAAAGAGAAATATTTGATACATTGGCAAATTGGGGTTTCAAGTATAGAGAACACCGATGGGACAGTAGGACCTAATAACGCAATGATGATAAGTCAGTCATAGTTATTAAAGAGGTAATGTCACTTGGAGTAACTGTAACGAAATAAGACAAGAAAGACAGACAAGACAAACAAAACGAAACAAGCGATCAAAAGCTAACGTGTACATGCGTACAAGAGATAGAGACAGTGGTACGCCACGATGCATTATCTGCCTGCCGCCTGAAGAGGGCGCGCTTCAAGGTTCACACGTGTTTTTACAGGCAAAACGGTTTGTACTGATGGCCAGTGACTACGATTTTTCACTCCCTCAAAATGCGCCATTGCTGTAAGGCATTTAAAGGCTAAATATGTTTGTAGGAAAGCATTTAAAGACACACTATTCTCGCACGAAATCATTACGAAGACAAGAAATAGAATTGAGAGCATGCATCTTTGAATAAAGTGTTCAAGTGTAGTAATGGATTGCCATAAAAGTTGACGACGCAGCGGAAGTCAATAATATACTTTACATTTCATTTGTATAATTATTTACAAATATCCCTTGGGCTGTTCATGCAATGGAATTTACACGAGTTATAATCCTTTAAACTGAAGAAAGTGCTTCGCCTCAAGCGATATTCACCTCCTGCGGAATTCCTCCGTTTTTATCTTCTTATTCGCGCCGTAATTAGCATGCATAATTATATGTATACTGCAGGCTTTTCAGGCTTATTTCTTCAGTATGTTGCTGTTAAAGGGAAGGTAAACCCTAAGAGCAATGTTGATTGAGTGAAAGCAGCATCATTAGTAAAACACATCAGTGAAAGTTTGAGGAAAATCGGACAATCGATGCAAAAGTTATGAATTTTTTAAGTTTTGGTGTTGGAACCGCTGGAATAGGAGACTACTAGAGGTTATGACGTATGAGAGGACAACAATACAAAGAAAATATACAGGAAATTTAACAAAAATTCATTTTTCTAGCATTATGAAAGAGCGCTTGACTAACCGCTTTCAGAAAGCATGGGGAATAATTGCTACCCTTAACATATGTCAGTATCAAGTTGATGGAATTTGTAACTTTCGTGAAAAATGGATTTTTGTAGAATTTTCTTTATATTTTCTTTGTATTGTTGTCCACTCATACGTCATAGCTTCTAGTAGTCTCCTCATCCAGCGGTTCCAACACCAAAACTTTAAAAATCCATAACTTTTGCATCGATTGTCCGATTTTCTTCAAACTTTCACTGATGCGTTCTACTAATGTTGCTGCTTTCACTCAATCCACATTGCTCTTAGGGTTTATCTTCCCTTTAACTAAATATGACTTTCATCCATTTCGAATTGTGTACACTTCCCAGCACGGACTGACGGAGCTGAGTTTTATCGGACATTACACAGAAATACACTCTGCTTGTCTACTGGTCTTATAAGCAAACGGAAAATAAGCCATACGTTATTCTGTGTTAGTGTCTTCGTGGATTACAGCCAGTGTACAGTCCAGACTGCGAGGTCGTTCGTAACTAGCCAGTCCTCAGTGCATCCAGGGAGGTACCTCCCTGGTGCATCCAACAGCAAGCACCACAACCCTCTGCACCTCGCTAGTTTTAACGAATCATTAATTAAAATTATAAAGCAAACACCGGAAAAGCATACAGGACAGCTAACTCCAACAAATCCCACGGACCACTTTGTTTCGACTTTTTTTAAATATCCAGATCCTTTCCTGTTTTGCTCCCGAACGTTACTGTCAAGAAAAATTATTGTAGGGACCATCCGGTTGTGCTCAGCAGCATGCTTATTTGTAACGATTGAAGTATCTGTAAAACCCGAGACTGCTCTGGCAGAAGTGACGTAGATCAAAACTCTTCATCATACAACTGAAGCCAGAATAGCCGCAGAAAGAAAAGTAGGGTATAAGGTATTTCCCCAGACGTACGTGCCTGGGTTCATCGGGTCTGCGAATGGGCTTTGGCGACGCCGACTTAGGGTTCCCTGGTAACCGAGAAAAAAACAATACCAGTAATGGCGCAGCATCGAATAATTTATCGTCCAATGAGTGCTGAAATTTGCTCGACCTTTGAACTGCTATTAAAATCCAAATGCATCTTGTGTAAACACGCCGCGGCTGTATTTTATCGCATGGCTGTACCGAGAGTGCGTCGGTAAATCGTGCTGCTCCGTGGTCTCGACAGGGACTCTAGCCTCGATCCAAGTCACACAATAATCATAAATGCAGAAAAATCGTGATTATTATGATATCACGCTTTAGAGATTAATCGAGCTTACTTGTACGATATAATTTTTTATAATATTATATTGCAAGCTTATTTTCCGAGAAACTTAGATTTAGAGCTTTTTGCTTTTGTTTAACATTATTGATTCATTTGAATCATATTATATGACACCATTAATAACATTTGTTTAGGCCAACCGGTATGTCACAAGAAACGTCTGTAGGAGACACTAAGCTGCATAAAGAATGCCCTTTTCTGGGATACTGCTACGTCAGAAGAGGAATGAACTCCCTGATTGGACGAGTGCCTTTATGTAAGACTCTGAGTCGGTTCACTAGGTAGCTTGATCGACCTGTACCGGGTTTTGTTTGAAGTACATGTATTTTCATTATCATCTTTTTTTTTTCTCCCTTTTTCTTTTTAACGAGGTCGGTCACGTGATGGTGATAGGTTTTAGTAGCGTGGCGGTGTAATCATGAATCAGAAATTTGTTTTATAATTTGAATACCTATCGTCAGCTCCTTTTTTGATGAACCAACAGACTATAATCACCGCATGACCTGGATATAAGTGACGATATGCCAGTGAACGTGTAGCTGTTTAGAGAAGGGAATGGGGGGGGGGGGGGGGTAGGATGAGCAGATTATGACATGACTACGTGCACGGGTGACCTATTTATGCTGTCACACCTCCTTAAGAAAAACAAACCTCTAAAGATGGGGGAGCGCACACCACTGAAATCAATCCTGCCTCTGGTTCGAGGCCAATGCGCTTGATTTCAACACCATTCTGTATTGATGGCTTTTGCATGGACTAACATGTTAATCATTATCATCATTATGACTTCAGCTGCGACAGTCAATGGTAGCCTACTTCCATTTAGTCTGAAAATTGAAAATATTTTGCTAAAGTACTGAAATAAAGAAATGAAAGTACAGTATTAATGCATGACAGAGAAATGACCTATGCAATTTCGCGAGCTGGACCCGTGGATCTTATACTTAGACGAGAACACCGATTCCAAATCAGCCAATCAGTCAAGCAATCAAGAAACCAATTGATCTGTCCATGAATCACTCCATTGATATGAATGAATGAATGAATGAATGAATGAATGAATGAATGAATGAATGAATGAATCAATCAATCAATCAATCAAGCAAACAATCAAACAATCAAACAATCAATCAATCAATCAATCAATCAATCAAGCAAACAATCAAACAATCAAACAATCAAACAATCAATCAATCAATCAATCAATCACTCATTCAATCAATCAATTATTCATTCATTCATTCATTCATTCAATCAATCAATCAATCAATCAATCAATCAACCAATCAGTCAATCACCATCAATCACCATCAATCATTCAATCGATCAATCCATCAAGACTGTAGTATAATGCCACCATAGAAAAGGGCTGTCGTTAAAAATGAAAGCAACCACAACCGTAACAGTGACCGACAGAAAAAAAATCAAAGTAAAACCGAACCATATTATGGAGATACTAGAAAGTAGTAGCTCCATAAAGTCAATATAAAGTAGTAGCTACTATATAGTAGTATATCCATGACTAAAAACCAATCAGAACTCACACCACAAACAGTCATAGACACAATTATGTCACAGGAATCTGTACACATGTTGTTGAAAAGTTCGCGAAATAATAAGCTCACATGACATCAGACCCATACAACATTGCTTCCCTTCAACATTCCAGCACACGGGAGTGGCGCCGTAGCATTGATACTCACGTGTCCGTTTTTGTCCAGTTCGTTGTTGGTGAGTTTGACCTTCTCGAACGAGACGAGCTGCTTGGCAAGCTGGTCGCCGCGGAACGGCGCGTCGGGATGCCGGTAGAGCCGAGGCGGGAGGGACGGGTCGGCCTTGCCCGCCACCAACCACGAGGAGCGGTGATAGGCGTACCGATATCGCTTGTTGTCGAGCGGGACGATGTCGAGGAAGACGAGATAGGACGAGCTCGGCTGGAGGCCCGTGAACGAGACTCGAAGAGTCGGGAACATCCTCCTGAGTCGGTGTCAAATGAATGAATGAGTGTATGAATGGAATGAGTGAATGAATAAATACAAGGACGAGTAAATGAATGGATGGAAGAATGGTTGTATGTTTGTATGAATGAATGATTGAGTGATTGAATAAAGGAATGGATCAATGAAACAATGAAAACTGATTAGATTAACTTAACAGCTTGTGATGACACATAAATAAATAAATAATGATTAATAGGGCTTATATATACACTCTAAAGAGAAAAGGAGAACACTATTAAACAGGACGTCAACCATCGACTGCTATTCGATTTATTCGATAGCCGCTGTTCGGATTCCTACAACTGTTTCTGTTTTAAATGTGTTGTTTATGTGAGATTCTGAATTTCTCGAGATGCATGCAGACACTTACTTGTTACATGTATAATGACCGAGTTATCATTAGCCATGAAATAATGTATGTTTGTTTGTTTTGTTTTGTTTTGGGTTTTGTTTTGTTTTGTTTTGTTTTTGTTTTTTTTTTTTGGGGGGGGGGGCAAATTAGGCAGTTGAAATCGCCCAGCTTTTCGTGGAAACAGTTCAGTGCTAGATAAATTTACGTAGTCTGTTGCTCGGTTTGTCAAGCGAACATGTCTTATCCTTGCGAAAGCCTCTTTGGAATTCCTAAATCAATGACGTGTATAAGGCCCAACACTGTTCCTACTGTAGATCCTTTAATCGTCACAGACTTTGCGCAGGGTTAAAGAGGCAACCAATTACTGTGTGTGACATGTCGCAAACTTTTTAGGGGTCTTGTTCTTTTATTTGCATGTTTTTGAGGCCGACACTGGATTTCGGTAATTGCGTACTCGGAAGATATCTGCCTGGACTTTCGCGAAATAATTGTTACTCTCTTTATTCCGTATCTCAAGTCAATTTCTCTGTCTTGCTTAGAAACGCCCGTTTTAAGCGCTAAATTGTTATATTACAATTATTATCATCATTACTGAATATGTCGATGATCCAGGGTTGAAATTTCAGCGAATGAATAATGGAGTAATCAGACTGCACGTGGGTAGATTTAGAATGGAAACGCTACGCAGGGTATAAGCCCTGACAATCTAATATCTCATGCTATTATATTTAGAAATTATTCGTGTTTCCGCTTTAGTGACATCAGTACATCAGCGAGGTCCGTTGTTTGTGTGTCCAACTTTGGATAGTCTTCACATTTAATCTCGCTGTGTTCTGTGGATTCTATCATCTTGCATCCTGCACGTTAAAGAGCGAAATGTACCTTTATAGATAGAATAAGCTTACCAGATGTAATTGATAAATGTATCAGATGCAATAACAGTGTGTGCGATATGGCCACCCAATATTGCTTGCCGTGGTCAACAGGGAAATATGAAAACAAAATATACCTACAAGCGTCAGTAGTTTAAGGAATAATTACCTTCCGGATTTAGTGATAATCATCTCTGTGCCCAGCTGGAAGAATTTATCCCATAATTCCTTCGTCTCCAGCTTGCATCCTATGGCAGCCATCTCGTTCCAGCACGTCGCGTCTTCCCCGCACATGTTGCAACCCGAGCCCGGAGCTCTTCCGGGTCTCACTGACGACGCTACGACCTCCGCACTCCGGAAACAGTCGACTCGACGTCCGTCAGCTTCTCCGACGCTCCCCGGAAAGCGAGCGCTCGGTTTGATGTCGGGATCGCGAAGAAGCGACTTCAGATTTCTCTGCGAGAGAGGACCAGCTTTGACGGCCTGATCGTGCTCGAGGTCGGGAGAGAGTCGATGGCGAAAGCCCTCTGTCGGCCCTCGAACGTTTCCGCCGTGGAACCCGTGCTGGCCCGACGGCAAATCCGGTGAGCGGCAGGCTCCTCCTAGGGAGCGAAGACGAGGCTCGTCCGAGTGCTGCTGCAGCGCCACGAAGGGTGGGGCGAGGAACGGCGAGGGCCCGCGGAGAAGCGCTGTCTGGGGAGGGGTACTAGAGGACGGTCGACCATTGATGGCCTGTATGTAGCTTTGAACTTCAGGCCCTGGAGTTGAATATCTCGCACATGGCGAATACTCCAAACGTTTTCCTGCCAAATGAGAATGATAATGTAACACACAAAAGCGCTGAACGAATGCAAAACATTAAGACCCGCTCACAACTCATGACATTACAATGCATAAATGTGTAAAGACAGATAGACAGACAAACATACCACTCACAAACAGACGAATACACAGACAGATGGGCAGAGAGAAGAAAGATATGTGATTTGAGCTAATAAACTTTTTTTTTTGTTATATACAGGGGCAGAATCTAAAGAATAGAAAATAGTCTATGCCAGAGACAGGGGAAACCATTAAAAGGAGACCTCCAGATGATTTTCAGATTTCTTCATTTAAACAACTATAAATTAGTTATATTGAGGACAGAGTTTCAGAATTTATGTCAACTGGGATGAAAAATAAGAAGTTTCGAAATTTATAACAAATCACAATGAACAACGATGATATGACAGATAGGCCATAATAATGCATGAGTTGGGGCTCAAGGAAGCAGAACAAAAGAAGAAGGCATGCATAGATGATACACAGGTGAACTCGCATGCAAGCGATATTGTTATGGAATTACACTGCTACATAATCTGAAATATGTGAGCCTCCCATGTCATCATCCTTGTTCAGTGTACTTTGTTTAAGTTTTTTCAAGTATTGTTTCTCTGCTCAAGAACCACAATAAATTCCACAAATCTATACATGGAGCCGTTGATTTACGTTATACATTGTGTGAAATTATGAAAATCATCTGGAATGCCCCTTTAATTTTCAGAGAAAATGTATGTTTTAAAGATATTACAGACTGACGGATGTGGCGTTACCACCACAAATCCGAACTCTATAAAACAGGCTCAAAATTATAACAATGAAAGTAACATGCCAGGTCCCTTTTCTCAGGGTTGAAATAGATTTAAAAAAATTATAATTCGGCCTATTCGGTCCCGGGAAAGGAGTGACGGGATCGGGACTGAAATTGATGCTCACCCCTTCCTCCCTCCCCTCCCTCCCTTTTCTAATTTTGTCACCGCGCAGTACATTATTTTTTTTTTACCACTTGTTACCTTTTTGTCTGTTTTCAATGCAATTGTCAACCATTACTACTGCGATTGTAATGGAAACGTTTACAGAAATGCAACAAACAATACGTTTCGTAAATACACCAAAACATTGTCAATTTGGCAACTCGAACTGAGGCTCGTGAAGGGGACTGTAAGTTGATGTATTTATGGATAGAATCCTTTTTTTAAATTATATATATCTATACTAATAATATATTAGTATATAGTATTAACAATATTAATAAAAAAATACAGGAAGCATGATTTATCTCAAATCATATATATTTGTAAACAAAGATTTGGCGTAAATATTCTTATTTTGGAATGATGAACGTCATTAAATTCAAACAACAACAACATAGTGAGGAAGAGAGAAAGAGAGAGAGAGAGGGGGGGGGGAGAGGCGAATACAACAAACGAAATACAAGATGTAATAATGTATTGCACTGAACTTTTCGCAAAGTTTTATACAAATTGACTGTTCTCTCATCAAGCATGTTAAGGCTTAAAAGTCAAATGGAACCATTTTCCAGACAGTCAAACATGTAGATCAAAATGGAATCAGTGCATTACAGGCACGACAGGTATGGCAACTTACTACTCAAAGTACGCAGGTCCATAGTTTGGTCCAGCACTTCAACATAAGAAGTATAAGTAAGGAAACTGTCGACAGAAATAGTTGGCGTACCGAGCTGCATGGCGCTAGTATGTAGACTTTAATGACGCCAACAACTTGATGCTACACTCGCTCTTTGAGCGGTAGTGCAACTGTTTGAACTTCAAGACGCCGTGAAAGGATAGCAAAGGGTGAATTTGCAGTAGCTGATCCAGCGGGACATTCTTTTCCGCGTTTACCCTAAATCATTGCACAGGAGAGCGCTAGCTAAGAATTCGTATTCCATGTTTTGGTTGCTTTCCTTCTAAAATCACCGTGACTTTGATTAACTTCTAATAGCAGGTTCACGCTCAGACTGTTGAGGATCTGCGGATAATCCTTATCGCTATTTACAAGGTGGACTTTTTCGGCTGGGCGTTGCCAATAAAGAGGCCAGTAACCTTTCACCGATCTCACTTGTATACATACGGATGAAATAGCGTGACAAAAAGCTGCCCATCTAACAATTTGTATTCTATGATTAGTTAGAAAGAGAGCAATCGTAAACAATGATTACTAATCTTTAAATACCTTATCCGAGGCTTGAAGTTGAGTGGGGTAGAAAAATACAATAGCACTTGCCGAATGGGTTTATATCGTCTGCATTCTTGAGTGAAAAAAAAAATGAGCTCTTCTTCATGGGATAGGCCTATAATCATTCATTATGAAACTTTGAGAATGGTACCACGCAGTGACTCACAGTCAGGGTATTACCTTGTCAGCAGGCATTGTCTGTGAGGTAGAGACAACGCATTTAATCTGCTTACAAAAATCAAGCAAATTTCGGACCGAAGTTAGCCCGCCGTTTTTAGAGTGCAAACGTGAGTGCCAATATTCAGCTCAAACCGTCCTCGTGACACGGTTTGAAATAAAAGTGTATATCCACATGTATTATCATAATATTCTAATTATCACAGTTCAGGAAAAACAACCTGATCCTATATTTAGCCATGATTCCTGTTACAACGTGTCTCTTTTCAGAGGTGTCATTATAAGCAACATAACCACACAATAATCTGTTTAATTAAGATCCTGATACTCCAACTCCATCATCATTTCACCGTCTTTACACCTTTCTTTTATATTATTGTCAGCTGAGAACAAAAAGGACACTACTGCGTTCTAAGATTTGAGCGCAAATAAAAACGAAACAATCAATCAATGAATTAAAAGGTTTATGTAATCAAAAGTGGGTATATTTAATAGCAATGTTCCATGATTATATATGTCTTTGTGGTTTTAATATTTAACATTTTACTGAAAATTAAAATAACTTAAAATTGACACCATAATGAAGAGGATATCGAGCTCTGCTACATGATACATGTAACTCAATACCCCCGAAACAGCGATAAAGCCCTTCTGGTTCTCAGCTGATGATATGCAAGTGAGAACATTTTGACATTCTCGAGAAGAATATCGTGAGTTTTTTTTTTTTTTTTTAGTTTTTTTTTTTTTTTTTTTTTTTTTTTTTGCACAGAGTCCTGCAAGAGTACTGCATGTGGTAACTATGAACATGATTACAAATCCAATGTCTATAAAACTCGTTAACTTCGAACATCATTCAAAATTCAAAAAATCTGCTTCATTTTCTTTAGAAGTGACAACTGCCGAAAACGTTCGTTTTCGCTTGATAGATTCACAGGGTGGATAAAATGGTGGATAGCTGCAGCACAGAACCGCAAAGTGATACTAAGTCAAGTGTAGGTTTACTTTATTTACATTCCCGATGCCTCAAGGTTTCCAAGCAGACTTTACGAATATCCAAAAGGTAAATGAACCGTTTCTTCTTCTTTTTTTTTCCTCCCAAGGGGGTTTCGGGAAAACTTCAAACGGCAGTTTGATTAATAAATTACTTGTGTTATGGATCGAAATTTGCGCCTTTGCACAATCCCTAGAGTCACGCTTCTCGTATTTGCAGACGAAAATTAGTATTGGTGTCGAAATTTATCCAGCAAACATCGCACGTAGTCGGGAGTGTTAGATGGCTGGCAGGGGGAAGGAGAGAAGAAATGAAGAAGAAAAAAGTTCCATCGGCACACATGCGGCTCAGAAAAGTTTCGTTTTGCCATTCATGTGGTCATGTATCGAGCGGTCTTGTTTGTTGGTATGAGAAGTGGCGGATAATATCTTCAGTGATATTACGCTTTTAACGTGATCAATTGACAACTCGTACTTCCGATTCTAGCCCCTTTTTTTCTCCTCTCTCCAGCGTTTTTTTTTTCCGGGGACCACTTATCTAGTAACTATATTCAAAATGTCCTCACATATAATATGCGACTATTCAAAAGTATATATATATATATATATATATATATGTATATATATATATATATATATATATATATATATATACGAGTGTAGGCTTGTATTATCCTTGTAATTAATGTCTAGACTAACGAAATGTAAAATTTCCTCTTCATCTTTTTAAAGTATCCTGCCTTTTTAGAAGTGAAACTGTAATGTTTGCGCACTTAACTTACTTAAGGCTGATTAAAACTTGGGGATTTATCAACTAAATCATCATGTTCGCATCCTGTTTGATATTACTTATTTGTTATGATATGTTTGTACTCTTTATATGGACGTACCATTGGAAGACCACCTTTTTCATACTCACAACCAGTAGACAAAGCAAAATATGGCCAATCCATCCGTGTTTTATAGGAAATAAATACTAGATCTACGAGAATTCCTATTACTACTCTACTACTACTACTACTACTACCTCTACTACTATTACTATTACTATTACTAATAGTATACTACTACTATTACTACTACTACTACTACTACTACTTCTACTACTACTATTACTATACTGCTGCCACTACTACTACTCTACTACTATTACTATACTGCTGTCACTACTACTACTACTTCTACTTCTACTAATTTTACTATTACTACTACTACTACTACTACTACTACTACTACTACTATGACTATACTGCTGCCACTACTACTACTACTGAGTATTACTATACTGCTGCCACTAGTACTACTACTACTACTGCTACTACTATTACTATACTGCTGTCACTACTACTACTACTACTACTACTTCTACTAATTTTACTACTACTACTACTACTAATACTACTACTTCTACTTCTACTACTACTATACTACAACAGAAAGATACTCAATTTTGACATTAGACGTAAATGGTAAAGTTTATATTCAAACTGTAATTGGAACTGTTGTTTTTGTGTCATCTTTACATTTTTGAGCGCATATAGGTACACTATCACTTTGTGTTATACGCTGTAAGAACTGTCAATTAATCATTATTATTATCAAAACATTATTCATCGCACATTAGCATCGAACACATTAAAAACCCCGCAGTTATATATGTTACGTCACTTTAATAATCGAAGGGAATATACCTCTATTATTTCATTTTCACATCAACAACTCCACAGCGGAGCGTAACCTGTATGTGCATGTATAAATAGTAACAGGCTTGTTCCAACTTTTCGGGGTACATTGTATTGAAAGAATTCGCAGTTGTTCGACAGTTCCGTTTACTCATCTTAACTCTGTCTATCATAATCTACAGAGACATATAGTTTGGAATCCAGCCTGAAAGGAATACCATTGGTTTCCTTCCCATCCTATTCATCCCTTCATGTCTATTGTATTCAGACCGGGCACGAGCGCAAACTCGGAGCGGAATTTCGCGACATCCATAGCATGGCATTATCAGTTTACTTTGAGACGCTTATGTACAATGACATATTATAGTCCGTTTCCTCTGCAAATAAAACGGTGCTGGCAGCACTGTCTTCGAACGGATCGACGCACCCCATTCCACGTCCGTCCAGGGCCTAGCTCGCACGACTTATTTGTCGAGAATCGACATCAGAAGTAGAACTTGTGCTCGATGACCGGGAAAAAGGGCATAAGAACTTAAAGTACTAGCAAAAATATGTTGAAATACACGGATAATCCAAGTTCCCATCGATATATATATATATATATATATATATATATATACATACATATACATATATAATTATCTAAACGTATATATATATATATATATATATATATATATATATATATATATGTATATATATATATATATATATACAATTATAGAAACGTATATATTATATATGTATATTTATGAATATAAGTCTTTTATTTCAAGGGATTGCGAGCCCCCTAGTCGAAAAATGGGAGGGCGGAATAAAAAGAGAAGAGAGAGAGAGAGAGAGAGAGAAAGAAAGGGAAATATAATTATTGACATCATATTCATGTCGTAAGCAAAGCGTTTATGAAAACTAACCAATTATGATCTGACTTCCGTTTAATTTGAAATTTGCAAGACTCACACGAAACAGGCGTGGTCGTAACGTTTCCCTCAAGGGCAATGGCCATAAAGATTCAGTTACCCGTACTCGATTGCTTGGAATTACGAAATTGATTCTACAATGTACATGAGAGAGAAATATTGAAATGTCGAAATGAGGCGGCCATTTTGAAGACGTGCATAGTATTAATCAGAACCGGAAATTATAGTCACTCGAATTTGAAAGGGAAGAATGGAGATGAAGTTTGTTCAGCCACATAAAGGGTTATCAAAATGCAATAGTGCAAACATGTTGGAGCCAAGGCCGTGCATGCCTAACATAATAGCAGCAACACCACGCTGTTCCCTTGTTATTCGTTCCCTTCGCTCCATTCATTTTGACTTGTTATTCCGATTCGCACTGGAGTTTATTTGACTCTAAACTGCCAGGGAGAAAAAAAACGATAGAAAGAAAAAAAAATGATAAAGAAAGAAAGTCAGAAGGACAGAATAAAATAAGGATGTGTTTTTGACAAGATCACGGGGCGTTCAGCGCATTGTGCGCTGGCTGCCCCCTCATAAAAAGTGGCAACAGCACTAATTGTAAGGCAAATATTTGAACTGCGCGGGGGCAGCGAAACTCTAGCCCAGCACCACCTTTGTTGACCGAAAGACAGGGTGGTCACGTTCTTTTTCTATATTTTTTTTTTGGCGCTTTTTTTAAAGTAAATCGGATGTTGTGAGGAGACGAGTTTTATCCCTTTCGAACAATTCTTCGTCTTCTTTTAGCACTGTTTGTCTCTCACAGGCAGATATATCATACTCGCTGGATCTCTATGAGAGAGTATTTTGCAGCACGAGTCAGCTTTTTCTCTTTTTTATTTAGGCTACAAAAATTACATACTTTCTTTGTTGTTAGCTGGCAGGTGTTGGTCATGGTTATGTCAAAGATTAGAGAGAGAGAGAGAGAAGGGGGGGGGGGGCATGAGTGAAATAGAGACGGATTGTTGGTTTCTTTCTACAGTGAGTTCAAGTCGCAAGACCTAACCATGGTGTATGGCGTTTCATCCATATGAAGATTAAAACGCGGGCAGCTTTCTTGCCATTTTTTTTTCTTTGCATCACTTTTATAACAAAGCGGTCTTGTAATGATGATGATGATTCTTTTTTTTTCTACTTACTCTGGACCAATCAATGCATCTAGAATATCATTATAATCTCTTTGTGCGGACGGCCTTTTAAAAAGAGGCGTGGCCTGCTGATAATAGCAAAATGAGTCTACAAGCGTGTGCATTATTGCACTAATACTGGATACTTTTGCTTGTTTTTAATCAAATTCGTAAATACACTGTGAAATCGAGTGTACCGGGGCATAATTTCAGATAAACGAGCAATCGCACTTTTTGAAATATGATAGAGATTCTTTTCTCTCTTTTTTTTTCTTTCTTTCTTTTCATAGATAGATGATATCGGGGCTTCTGTTTCGGCAATATTATGTGTCGGGTGTCTGGCCAGAGAGCATAATTATCGTTAATGTCTATATACTTCATCTAACAGCTCTCAATTTGTGATTACAAGATATGGACCGACGCCGCAGAGTTAAAAAATCCAAGAAGTCAACTAAAGGGCCTACACTGTTCAAAATGCGGAAACTAGCTGCACGTTGATACGTGTAAGCCTCTGATTAGGCAATCCCTAATTTTATTATACCATGATTTTATTATATCGAGATCTATTCGTATGACAAATCTTCAGAGAGAATGTTCAAGAAATTTTACACTCAACTAGAATTCTGCAGGCGAAAGTATTGAAAATCATTATTTTGTAACCAAAAATTCTGAACAATCTGAGTACTTTTTCACTAATTCTCTCTGCATTCACATGAATATTGTCTGGATACTGCTGCAACTTTGACACTGATATCGTATTTTAGATTCGTATTTTTGTACTATTCAGATAGTGTTGAAAATATGCCTTTATCCAACGTATTAGATACATTTCGGATAGATATGCTGTATGAATGTTTGATTAGTAAGGGATTCACGTCTACAAACTGTGCTTTTTAGTGCGGGATCACTCTTTTCCATCGTTTGATTACCTATGTCATTTTTGCAAAGTTTTCATTGTTTGTTTTATACTATTATCCATTCCTTCGCATATTTAGGACTATCCTTTATTGTGTATATATGTACTGTGTTTAATTTTTGCTTGTATACCCTGCACTATGTTTTGCCTATTGTTCCATGGTTAATAAAGAAATTTAATTGAGTTGAATGAAATGAATCGAAATGGAAAGACATAATTAATTTCAAAATACTGCAAGAAGTGGAAAGATAGAAACCTATTACACTTTCAATATTTCAATTCATTTTTCACAATCTTTGGTAAGATAACAATTTTGTTGGACTATAGCAATTAAAAAATTCACTTTTTTTCAATTTAATGGAATTTATTTTCCATATTTCACAACAAAAATGTAAGATACCAATAACTGAACAAAACAGTATCAAAATACAATTGCAAACATTACAATTGTATACAAAAGCAGATGCACATGCTCTCAGTTACATAATAGAGACTCCCCCTCCCTCCCCCCCCCCCCCAAAAAAAAAAGAAATAGGAGGGACATAATATACTCCCCATAAAGATAAAGATAGTCGATTCTGGTAACGTTAATAAACCAACATGGCACCCTGCCCCCTCATTTATAAAGAAGAGGAAGAAGAAAGAAGGAGAAGAAAAAGAAGAGGAAAAGAAGAAGAAGAAGAAGAAGAAGTAGAAGAAGAAGAAGAAGCTTGTCTCACTATGATGCAATTAGCATGAATGATCCGGTATGGTTCAGATCTCTGATATTCCTGGTTTCATCAAATGCAAGCATAATGGATAAAACATTTAGTTAGAATAATGTAGGGAGCAACAACTATAGGGACCAACAACAACAAAAGCTATCAAATTTCAGACACGGCTTTTGTTTCTCTAGCATTCTTTTTTTATGCACTGGAATGTAATGAATAAAGTAGGTGCATAAGCAACCCCTTTGATTTTCACACCAAAATGTTCCCTTGTGAATTATGACTTCACCGACAATGCCATTTGTAAAAGAACGGAATACGTTGTAGATCAATAGGCACAATCTTGGGAATGACAAAAAGCAATTTGTGTAATGAGTTTACGTAAAGTGAAAAGCAAACAAACAACAACTGATCCACCTCCTGTTCCTTTCATAGTTTCAACGCCCTGACAACTTTTATTGAAAAGTATTAAAAAAAAGGAGAAAATGTTGCTGTTATCGACGAAATAATGCTTCAATTGCTACGAAATAAGTATGATGATCATCAGTAAAGTGATTCATGTTCTGATTATGCTACAAACAAACAAACAAACAAAAACTAATTCGCCACCTGTTCCCTGTTTGAATGCCCGGACAGTTTTATTGAAAAGTGTAAAGAAAAAGAAAATGTCGTTATTAACGAAATAAATGCTTCAATTGATACGAAATAATTATGATAACGATTTGTGAAATGAGTCAGGTTCAACAAACTTCAGGCAAAGTCCTATACAGAAGCGACTTGGATGATTCTAAAAAGTTTCATTTGCAAGTAAGTCCAATTTAGAGATTAAAACCTGATTTTTTTTTTCAATCATTCCAATTGTGTCAATAGTAGTAGCAGTAATAATAATAATAATAATTATATTGATAATAATGATAATCATAATAATAATTATTATTATTATCATTATCATCATCATCATCATCGAATACTCATGCCTTGTGAAAAAGAAAGGTTTAGATATCTAAACAAGCCTGTAAATAACAATGAATAGATTTCTCGCAAAGAATTTGATGCATTTGATGTACTATTTTAGAAATCAATAAGAATATTGCACTAGTGGAAGATACAGTTAACGTGTAAAAAAAAATACTGCTGACTAACCGTTACTTGTCCTAGTCTTTTTAAAGGCAAAAGTTTTAATGTTAAAGTAGACGAACGTAAAGGACATCTGTCCGACTTCTTGAGTATGTTTCTTTTTCATTTCATTTCATTTCATTTATTTGGCAAATATAAAACAATATACAACATTTGACGACGTAGTAGTCTTTACAGCAATTTACAAAGTTTTAGAACAGTAAAAGTGCGTTCACCCCATTACTCGAGTGCAATTTTGGTATTATGAGATGTAAATGTTCTTGTAATTCAATCACAAGAAAATTCACATTTCATCATACCAAAATCATGAAAAGCATTGTGGATGAAGTGCTAAGCTCATGGACAGAAGTTCCCATACATAATATTATACAGTAGGAGTTTAATAATGATTATCTTTGATCTTTTATTGTAAGATAGGAGGGTGTTATACTCTCTATATTTACCTTGATTTTGTGAAATGAAATTCAGGTCAGAATTTAGAATAGAAGTCATACCAAAAGTGCGAATAGATTCCGAGGTACATGGAATTTCAAAGTTTTACCGTTGCGGTTGTTTTGTTTTGTTTTGTTTGTTTTTTTTTGTTTAATTTGGTTATTTCTGCATTCAAACAAATTTCAAATTGAACTCAAATAAAAAATAGTGAAACACACATATGCAAGCACTAAGACAACAACAATTGTTGATTTTTGAAAATGAAATTATAAAGAATACTGTTAAGTTATCCTTTCACTCAAACTGCTGTTTATATTGTTAAACCGATTTTCTATACAAACCAATGGCAAAGTTGTGAAGTGGCAACTTGCATTAACTCTCCCTTAGAGTGTGCATTGATTCCACCAATTTACAGATAGGTTAAAACTTTGTTATTCCACAACTTTCTTAACGTGCTTAAGATCGATTTCGATAAAAACGTGTACCTTTCTATCAAAGCCAACTTCAACAAGTTGTACGATCGCACTTTAAACCTCTTGTAGTACAGATTGTATTGATGATTTGAATACCTTTTAAAAATGTTATCAAACACAATTAAACATTAAACTCTAACATAGTGATGGCTCAGTCAAAATAAAACAAGAGAGATGTGTCAAAATTTGCACACTTTAAGCTGTATGATGATATTCAAAATTATTAAAAATGCTCAAACAGTCTTTGAAAGTTTTGTTGAACTATCAGATCATTTCATGAACGATATCACCGTTTCAGAACTGTGTATCTAAACTCCAGTCACTGGAGAAAATTTAGAATAATATATCCCATCTTTCATCACATAGGATTAATTCTTGCTAATTTTCTATCATTTTTATACGATATCAGAGATACTTGTAGCATTCTGCTTGCTATAAACACCATGAGCAGTGTTTGATATTCAGCTAAAGAGGACTTTATCAGATTTGGTTAATTGGTAGTCATCTATAGTGTCTGGATTGACGATTACGTCAACATAAACACAATTTATCCCTCCAATATCAAGGCCAGTTCTGAGACCATTTTCTACACCAGGACTAGTGCGGCAAGGCCAGTCGGCAGAAGTATCGAAAATCGTTAGCTGATATAGGCTCTGGGACCGTCGGCTGGTATTCAAAAGTAACGCCAGTCTTTGAACTTGCAATCAAATACCAATGCCATTTCCGCTCTGGTCGCTCAATTCTTCAGATTTTATTTGTCTGCGTTAATTGCCTATTTTGTAACTCATATCCCCCTTTAGAAGCAGGTGCGAGTCATGGCATATGCACTTCAAAACTACGATTACGTGCGGAAATAATGAGCGTGATCTGACTAATCATGTGAACAGAGCCTTTTAACGCCTTCTGGAATTCAATTTCAAAGCATTTCAAAAGTTTCGGCAATGCAGTCCCAAACATTCACTAGAGCTGACAATGACCTGTGTACAATGAGTTTATTGTGCTTTTTATTCTCATAAACGGAAGATACACATGTAAAACATGGAGCTGATTAAACAACCTCTTTTGAGAAGGAAAAATATATTTCGTGCTATGTCAATGATCTGAAATCACTGCAGAGGTTTTGCGGGGTAATCCGTCGTGTTCGTAACTCAACCGTATATATCTATACCTGTGATTTTGAATCAGTGTTAAAGTATGACTTAAGACTACGATTTGTAATTTTGATAGATGTTTATGTGTGTGTGTGTGTGTGTGTGTGGGGGGGGGGGGGGGTGACATTTGGCATGGAGGGTTCTTAGATATACATTTCAGGTATCACCTGTTTTTAGTAAGGTTATCAAATAAAGACCAAATACAAAATGTGGACTGAGTGAAAGCAGCAATTTTAGCAGAACACGCATAACTGAAAGTGTGTGTAAAATCAAACAATCAATTCAAAAGTTGTGAATTTTAAAAGTCTCAGTGCCTTTATCCCTGGATAAGGAGACTA
This sequence comes from Diadema setosum, assembly GCA_033980235.1. Classification (NCBI taxonomy): domain Eukaryota; kingdom Metazoa; phylum Echinodermata; class Echinoidea; order Diadematoida; family Diadematidae; genus Diadema; species Diadema setosum. The sequence continues at coordinate 7,347,896 of CM067066.1, forward strand.
CTGTATTTCATGACGTCATTATGGACAACAGTATGCAGAAAATAATAAAGAGAATTCAACATATTTTCACGTTTCTAGCTTCATTAAGGAACACTTGACTTACCTCTTTCAGAAATTAGGGGAAATAATGTTTCCCCATGACATATAGAGTAAAAAGTCGATGGTAATGTGTCCTTTCATGAAAAATCAATTTTGTGGAATTCTTCACAGTTGTTGTACTTGTTATTGTTGTCCATAATGACGTCCTGTATAATTTCTTTATAGAAACTGTGAAAATGTACAAAAATTTTGTTATCAGATAGTCCGAGTTAATTCCTCGACGTACATCAAACTGATGTGTTCTACTAGTATTGCTGCTGTCACTAAATCCACATTTGTATTTGACTTAATTGGTTTCATGAAATCAAAATTTCCTTCCAATCTTTGTAAAAGGACTTTAAAAATAGATGTATAAGCCTAATGCAAGTTCTGTTTTTTTTTTGTTTTTTTAAGAAGACGTGAGAAATCGATTTCTGCAATCATTACTTCTTTTCTTTTGATTCCTATGCAAAGCTACGAAAACTCCACGCACGTTAAATAGGTCATCTATATTTATTTGAATTAGTCGTATGCATCATTTGGCTAGCATTCTGTTACCACTCACCATTATTCATTTGAATTTCTTGATACGTCTATACCTCAAGATATTTCATGTTATAAGATGTACTTGCTGCCCACTATTAAACGTTCGAGACCTCCCACGATGCTCTTAGAATGAAGGCGGCATGCTGTCTCTTGTCCTGCGATATTTATGATATTTGTTTTATCTTTTATGGTCTCACCGAAAGAAATAAACAATTACCGTGGATATCAAACCTGAGCTGAAAAATTGGGGGAAAAAAGGGGGGGGGGAGGAGAAAGTGCTAGAAACAAGAGGAAAAAAGGACTGTAGACCAAAGACAGCGAGACGGACAGAAGTTCACACAAAAGGAAGAAAGCAGAACATTACAATATGAATTTGCTTCACGTAGATTAAAGGTATAAGCTTCACACAGATTAAAGGGGAAGGCTAGTAACTGATCAGTGGGAATCAGTGGAAATGCTGGGAGATGATTGTTCCAATCCTTATGGGATTCATTCAAGAGTTCATTGTATATCTATTGTTGTGTGAAAATGATTTGCTTCAGAATGGTCTCATATTCAAGTAATGTGCAGTTTAATGCTTCCAGGTTAGCGTCCCTGGTCAGTGACGGGGCATTAATCTGCACATTACTTGAATATGAGACCGTTCTGAAGCAAATCATTTTCACACAATAGATATACAATGAATTCTTGAATGAATCCCATAAGGATTTGAACAATCATCTCCCAGCATTTCCACTGATTCCCACTGATCAGTTACTAGCCTTCCCCTTTAAAGGTATAAACTTCACGTATAGATTAAAGGCATTAGTTGCCATTCGCAGATGAAACAAAAACCAAGCTTTAGTGCTTTAAAGTACAACTGTAGTTCCTAAATGTGAGTTAGGGATAGAAAAAACCAATGCAAAAATGTTAATCAGTATAATCAATAAGTGTTGTCAAATATACAATATGTGATCAATACTATTAAAATTGTTCCTAGATTGACCGTCTACATTTATGGGTTTTGTTGTATTTTTGAGAAGAAATAGTGTATTGCGATTTTTTTTTTTATACTGGTGGATGTTTTGTGATACAACTGACGTACACATTTTTTTTTATTTTTTTTTTTTAATCACTGCTCCCTGCAATGGTAAACAATACCTATAAGAGCGTTCAAATCATTATTGGGTTTTACATGTACCTGTATTTCTGAAACCAAAAACTCGTCGAACTGCATCAGTGGTACGCTGTATGTCAAAAAGCCTTTTGTTATCATCTACTAATAACATTTTTTTGTTTGTTTGTTTTATGTTTGCGGAAATGTAATCACATTCTATATACATGTACACACAGATCAAATAAGAGAGAAAGACAGAGAGAGAGACAGCGGAGAGCCAAGAGGCTAGTGAGGGGCAGAGAAAAACGGGAACTGACAGAATAAACTAAAGTACAGAAATACACCAAGAAAAAAAAGGAAGGTAAGAAGGACAAAAACCGGATGTTAAAAAAGGGGGGGAAAAAAAGAATCGTGACGATGACTTCCGGTGTAGAGAGTGGATGGTGCGCAGGGACTGCCTTTTTGCCTATTTGATGCAAGGCACTGCTGGGTGGTTGTAACTGCACAAAACCAAGTAATTAAATATTCTATGTTCCAAAGGAAACTACCCCCCCCCCCTCACACACACATACACATGCACATATCTGAAGATGTTACGTCCCCTCCCCCCCTCCCCCCCCCCCCCCCCCCCCCCGCGTAGGACAGACTCGAATAAGAACGTTAACTTTGCAAGTGGCATAAGAAGCAGCATCACTGGAAATTAAACACTTCCGTCGTCGTTTTGCAAACCCTTCTTGCATCTTCACCCGCCCTGACTACCAGATACCACAAGTCCACCTGTTCATTCACTATTAAAATGGGCTCTCAAGCACATAACTTAACGTGGAAAATGGCTGTCTGTTACAAAATGATATTCATTATCAGTATGAAATGGTATGGACATGCGTGGTTGCATGAAATGCTTGGAAAGGTTTTTTTTTTTTTTTTCCTTTGATTGTTGTTGTTTCGTTTCCCTCCCAATGTTTCTCTAGAGGGGAAGAAGATAAATTGTGGATCTGTGAGAGTGAACAATGAGTAAACTGCTACGCTGGTAGCTAGTGGTAGCAGTCTCTAACAAATGTCAGTGTCGTTTAAAACAAACGGTATTGTTTGATTTTAGCTAAAAATTATTTATTCAAATTTGTGGCACAGTTAGGGAGAATTTTTTTTTTTATTTCTCTGTTCGTTTGACTGCATCATCATTTCATGGAAATCAGCATGTCTTTTGTTTTTGTTTTTTTGTTTTTTTTTTTGTTTTTGTTTTTAAGTTGGAGCCAAATCTGTTATGAGTTATTCACAGGAACTTATGATTGTTGTTATTGTATACGAATTTCCAAAATTGGTTCATATATAATGCTATGTTGCATTTCTAGGATTTTTTTTTCGAGGAGGTAGAAGGAGGGTTCTGTACTGAAAAGGTAACCATTGAACATTCAGAGCACACGCAGTATAATTAGCATCCTAATGTTTCCATTCACTTCTATGATTTTTCTTCAGAGAAAAAAAAACACTTTAGTAAAGTTCCATTTTTTCTCTCTCTTTTAAATGGAACATGGAACAAAGGCATTGTCCACTATGATATACCGATAATGATTCATCCCCTTATTCGGAAACACGCCAAAGTACTGTAGTTTTTATGTGAAAACGCTGAGGTTTTACTCTAGCCGAAATGGATGATTTTTTTTTTTTCTCAAAATAAACTCAACAACAAACTACGGCCAAGAATATTGAGTGAAAGAGTCTATATAATTTTCCATCTACAAGACAATAAACCATATTACAGGAGAAGCAGGGAGGTGGAAAGAGACTACCACTTCCCTTGTAGTACACTGTAAAAACATCGGTGTTAGATTTAACACCATGGGTGTTAAATCTAACACCGATCAAACTTCAATAGAGGACCACACGCACAGGTGTAGAAAATGTATTGTGACGGTGTTAGAAAGTGTTCGCCTGGCACTTCGTGGTGTTAATTTGACACTGTGGATGGTGATATTTTTGACACTGCGCTATAATTCAATAATGACACTGCATGGTGTTGATTTGATATTGGTAGTGTTAATTTCAATGGTATAACACCCGTCCAGCTTCAACAGGGGACCACACCAACTGGTGTTACTGTGGTGTAAATGTATTTACAGATTTTTTGAAAAATCAAGTACTTTATCGGAAAATTCTTTATCGTCTTGTTGAAGTTCAAAATTAACAATAAGTGCAGTAACTAAGAAACTATTCAAAGAACAATTTTAAATTTTGAAATGACACCCGGAGGTGTTAATCTAACACCATGAATGAGCACCGGAAATTTAACACCAGCTCGGTGTTTCATATCTAACACCGGACCTTTTGCAGTGTAGGAGGCCCAATATACAATATATGTACGGCATCAACAGGCATAACAATTTTCTTTCAGAGACTCTTACCGAAAATGACGTGACAAGTTTATTCTTTCTGGAAAAGAAAAGTTATTTTATGGGTTTTTTTTTTTTCCACTACAGTTGAGATGTAAAATCGTATCAAGACCTTACCTAACACACTTTTTTTTCTTTTTCTTTTCTCCAGTTTATCTTAAAGGGTGTGGCCTTCGGAGAATGACAAGTAGAATAAGTTAAATCCATAAGACAAATGAATTCTGTGTTTTTTTTTTTTTAATCTTCAATTCGGGGTTTGGGGTTAGAAAAGTATCCATTTGGACACTTGAAATCTGGCGCAAATGATATCCTACGGTCAATACAATGAGTATGATATAATTTGTATTGTTTAATTACTTTTCATTGTTTCAGCCCTGACTGTTGAAGAGCATGATGGAGTTGCATCAGAAGTTGTAATAAGCTTGCCAGGAATGTGAAAAACTGCAATTGACCAACAGTTCTGCCAATTTTCTTCTTTTTTTAATTCACGTAAATTTCAGAGACTGGTTGATAATAAATACATGTTGTCAAACTCGTCCCCCAGAACACCAGATCACAGATCTAACGTTTCATCAACAGTTCATAATCTTCCACTTCACTAACACATTCAGTTTCTTACAATATGAAAGTCAAAGTTCGTTGATTGCAAATAAGTGAAACATTATTTCGAGTGAAGGCAGCACGCAGTGTAGTGCAGTATTTGAAAAAAAAATATTAAAATGATAATGTTCTCCGAATACAATGAATCAAAATATAAACCTAATTATGACACATCTGTAAAAGTTTCCCAAAATATTTCACAGGCCCTAGAATTACAGATTTGATTCATCACCTTATAATCCAGAAATAGAGCAAAGGACGAGACACACAAAACACACACACACACACACACACGGACACACACACACACACACACACACACACACACACACACACACACATCGATTTACATCTTACCTGTATCTGGCTCTTCCACCTTGTCTGCCCTCACGATGTCTTCATCGGGTTGTACACAGGGTTCGAACTGAGGTTCTGGAGGAGATGGTATCGAACCCGCGCCCAGCAGCGCCGCGATGGAGAAGGCGGAGGCCCGGGCTGAGAGCCCGTTCGCTTTCTCGCTCGCTCCCTCGTCTCTTGTTGACATTGGCAACACGTCCGGAGATATCTGTCTGTCCAAAAGATTCATCTCGGGCTTTTCCTCAGCATCCATTACTCGAGAAAGGGACATCTTTTGGATAAAAATTATTTTTTAAATCCTTTTTTGGAATCACAATTTTGTGAAAAAATTAGGCGGCTGTATTTGAAATCATTTAACAATAGCATATATCGCATATCATTTAGTGTTTACGATACGAATTAGTGCACCAATCTCTTGAGACAAAGAGTAAATCCAAGCTGTCAAATGGAGAGAATAATGCTAAAGATTGTTGTAGGTTTATTCTTGAATTGTCCAATAAAAAGTTGTTCACCTTAAGAGCAATCTGTTTAGTCCGAAGGGCAATGATGACGACTTTTCAATCTCCTTTTACTAGCATTTACCCTCAAACAGACGGCGAAATAAGGGCAGCCAGTTCAAAATGTAAAATGTCTGTTTTCAGAGACAGCGTCCCATTTCAGGACAAGGTTGAAAAGTTGATCTGAAACTTGCGACAAATTTTGACGAAGCGACCCATCACGCGGCGAACTTCGGAGCTAGCTCGAACCATTTCTCGCAACTCCTTTAGTTAAATTGAAATAGCGATGATATAGGAAGCTGACATAAATGATGTGACTCTCACGAGGTAAGGGTTTGTAAAGCGACGATGTTCCACAAATCAAGCTGCCCATTGACCAACTGAACTCTGTAGCCATGGGAAATGGGACAGGCGATTCAAGCGAAATGGCAATTTTTTTTTTTTGTAGCCACTCATTTGGAGACATTGTATCCCCAGCACGTGACCAATGTGGTGGACGCTATATTATGGCCCAGTCGCGAGGTAAACGCCGACGTCTACCGAAACCATGCCTCTTGCTCTTCCTCCCTCTCCCCATCTCTCTCTCCCTCTCCTCCCCTTTCTCTTCCCTAAAGTTTCCTCAACTTCTGTGGACGTAACAGGAGTCAAGAGTCAATTTGACGCTAAATAGCGGAGCCTCTATCAACACGGGAGAAGAAAGCGAGGCCCCGATTACAAGCCGGTTTTGATTTACAGAGCAACCATGACGATTTTTTTCTTATTAATTCTTCTTTCTTTTTTTTTTCTTTGTTAATGGCTGAACCTGCCTCGGGTTTGTGCATAATATTTACTCTTTGTAGCAAACGTCGCAAGATTACTAAAGACCAAACAAATTTTACCGCGCTCCTTTACTATTCTGCCCGGTCTCCTGACACGCCTGAGTACCTCTATGATAAGAAATATGTGAGAAGTCAGCTCGTATCATTTTCTTTTTTAAACAGATCACCGAGGGAGTAGAACTTTAATTGTAAAGTCAATTGCTCAGAGTGATGCAGATATCAAGATATCATTTTTTAAAGGGGCTGGGAAGGGTCAAGGGAAGGCATATCTAACTCAACCATCGTCTTATCTTTTATTTTCAGTATTATTTATGAAGGGTTTATATTAGTGTTTGTTTTTCTGCACGATCAAGTAGCGTAGCCTAAAGACATAGTATCTTTTTCGGGGGGGGGGGGGGGGGGGGGCTGGTGGTGTCTAATACCATGTCTTGTAGTTTCAGGGTTGTAGTTTTGGTCATCAAAGACGTTGCTGTATTTTGTATATTTCATGTAGCATCATTAGCTTTGGTTGCCATGAAAGACTGCTATGATTAATGATCAGAATGTTGCAGATAATTTAGAGCCTAATACGCCATCAAATTATTAACCAGTTTAATGGTCATGCATTATGTGGGATTCAATAGTTACAAAATGACTATCATCTGGTTAAAATCGTCACTGAAACAGGATAAAACAAAGATGAAGATTGTCTTTTGCATCATTCTTCACTTTTTGTTTATTCTATTTATCCATTCTTTTATAATGGTGTTCGAGTGAATTGAAACCTCAACAAGTATATTTGAGTATTGAATGACTGGTCTTATAAAGTTATAATGAGAGAGAAAGAGAAAGGAATCTACTCGGAGTTAATGAAGAAATCTGCCTTTACTAGGACTCAGATACGCATATTTATGGTTGTTTTGCCGAACAATTCATGAAATTTGTTCTTGCAGGTCTGTCATTTTGTCCAGTGACATGAGCAAATAGAACTGATGGTACTGTTAAATAGAGTGAAAATTCACCTGTATTGGAAATTCTACTAAAATTGGTGTTAAACTTTTGATCTCGACCGTCACGTGATCAAGGCCAAGACGGGTGAACTAGGCTGTAGCGTTGACAGCTGAAAATTTCGGAGGTAAATATCTTATATTGAGATCAAAAGTTTAACACCAATTTCAGTTCTGATGATAATGATAATTATTCACATTAAGGAAAAAAAACTATTAGTAAAGCAGAGTAAAAAATCAACCTTGACCTAATCTAAACAGACAAAGGAGACAAAAAGGAGGGAGAGAAAAAAATATCTTGGACTGATGGAACTCGAATTTGCAAAGGAATTTCGCGCTTTTATTTTTCTCCGGTGTAACTTGCACAAACAGTGTTGACTTCCATTATCGGAAAAATCCACACGCAGCAAATTAATAGGCGTAATCACGCCCCAAGAAAAGCACATTTCGACACCCGCTTTGTCATTCCTCAATACGTCTGCTGCTTGCTTGGACCGTGAAGAAAAGGATACGGCTGTGTTTGATCGGATGTCCGCAGCTAAGCACATCGGACGACCGAGCGGAGCCGACAGGAATGCATTTGTATGTGTCCTCAATAAAGCACGAATGATTGGGTATAAGAAATCAGTATCTATACTCCTTAAAGGGAAAAATCCAGTCCAAATATAGGTTAGTCTGGTTAAAAAGAGTAAAATCTTACGAGTCCAACGATAAAAATTGACCGAAATCGGATGGAAAATAAGGAGGTTATCACATATTGAAGTTTTGCTAATTTCTGCAAAACAGTTCTTGTACAGTGGATATGAATATGCAAATCATCGTGACTGAAAATATTTTTCTCTGATCTCTATTGATTTCATTCAGATCACACATAAAGACGTAAACACACACACCGCGCGCGCGCGCGCGCACACACACACACACGTACGTGTATACCCATGTATGTGTAACAAGCAAACGCAATCATACAAACAAACAAACAAATAAAATTGCGAATGAAGGAGCCTGCATTTTTTTTTTTTTTTTTTGTGCAATCGAAGTCTTTTCACCTTTAATGGCAATAAGGATTTATATCATTTGAATCTAAATTCTCTGTGCATATCGTTGACACACAACGTATAATCCCCAAGCAGATTGCGGGACGCACCGGTGTGGTGAATGTATGGTAGAGTGTTGTGCCACATAACGCTGCTATAGTATTTGTCACACCCACATGGATTTTTTATCTTTTGCAATGAGCTTTGATTCCTTATAACGAAATGAAATAAAGGAGTCATGGGTATCATCAACGTTCTTCGCACTTATTGGAGTGATGTTGAGGGCTATGAAAGGGGGACGCTTGGGTCCCCTCTTAAGCCCACCCAGCGGGCGAGAAATCGCCACTTCCAAACCCAAGGCTCGCCGTTTCGATCTCTCTCCATCCATCGCCGCTGCTGATTTATATGGCGCTCTGTCGAATTATGTCATCGCTGCACCAAATCACGAAGACGACACGCCCTCCCCCATCGTAGCTCGAAAATGGTCCTATCTAACCTCACTTGCTGCCAACCCACCCCAGCAAGAAATCCGACCCATATCCCTCCTCGAGAAATGGATTTTCACTTTCGCTAGATCTGGTAGACTGGTAGAGGATTTTCAATAAAGAACTTGAAGATTTTAACCTGCTATCAATAGTGAACTTTAGATTTGCGAAGTGGACGTTCAAGACGACGACTGCGTTGACTGTTCTCCCTCCCTGCGTTGTGTTGCAAAGTAGCTGTAGGTTTAAAGGGAAAGTCCAAATATAAGTTAGTCTGAGAAGAAAGAGTAAAAGATTACGAGTTCAACGGTAAAATTTTGATCGAAATCGGATAAAAGATAAGGAAGTTATGGCATTTTGAAGTTTCATCAATTTTTGAGGAAACAGTTCCTGTAAGGTCAATATGAATATGCAAATGGCAAAGTGAGCATTTCATCCCCTAACAACTTGCTATAGAGTTCGTACATAAAATCTTGAAATTTCCTGTTTTTCATTTAAACGCAATTATACCCAAGGCTCAAATCCTGATATATCTAACTGATCCCTATTCTGAAGTTATTAAACCAGGAATAACATCATGTTTGAGACTTCAATGGGACAGAAACATTGAATTGTCGTCATTTTTTGTACACGATCAATATAAAAAATAGTGAGGTTGTGACATGCAGCTCATTCATTTGCATATTCATATCCACTGCACAAGAACTGTTTTGCAGAAATTAGCAAAACTTCAAAATGTCATAACCTCCTTATTTTTCATCCAATTTCAGTCAAATTTTTACTGTTGAACTCGTAAGATTTTACTTTTTTTTAATTTTTTAATCAGACTAACTTATTTTTGGACTGGATTTCCCCTCTAATAACGCGGAGATGCAACCTATAAGAAGTAAAATGGCGACCCCAAAATAATGATCAGTGCATCAAGTAGCTTTCTGCGTCGTGAATTGAGCGGACGCAAAAATAGCCCAGAACACGTAGTGAAAACTCAGACGATGCTCGATACAAGTAGATCGATTTTGGCAAGCGATTGTGAGCATGCGCAGCACAGGTTTGTTTGTTTTTTTTTCCTCTCAACGTCTGCGTCGCAAAAGTTTTGATGAAGGTCGACTCCAGAACGACACTCACGTTGTCCATAATCATTGTGGCCAGTGGTGTTATAAAAAGACGCAACGTAGACTTGGTAATCTAATATAGTAGTGCCTCAATCATACAGTTCGATAATAAAAGTTCGTTATTTCGATAATGAAGGTTTGTTATTTCGGAGGTTCGTTAACCTCAAAAAAAAGAAAAAAAGAAAGAAATATGTTTGTTGTTCTGGTGGTCCGTTAACCCGAAAAACGAAGTAAGGTCTGTACTTCCCCGAAGGTTTGTTAGTACATACTCATCTCAAATAAGAATCAAGACTGTAAAATGATTTTTTTTATCATCAGGTGTCGGGTGTTTTCATTAAGAATAATTAGTATTGTTCGTAAATTGATTTTAAAATCTACACGAAATAATAACGTCATTGGCTCAAAAGTTGCCATTGACCTGGATACCGATATTCATTTATTATCTCTTTTTTTGATGAAATGACAAAAATATTTTGTATCTTCGGCACTGAATTAATGTAGTATTAGTAATACAATGACTTATTAGTAACAATGACTTTAAGGAAATGGAGTTGTAATTTTGCAGTATAATCCATATTCCTTACATTTCTTTGCTAAAACTAATTGAAAAGTTTTCTGTAAAGTTTAGTATTTCTTTATCTAACTTGCGTAAGTTTTTGTGACCTCTCTTGAAGGGTTAGAGAGAGAGAGAGAGAGAGAGAGGGAGAGAGAGGGAGGGAGAGAGAGAGGGAGAGAGAGAGGGAGAGGGAGGGAGAGAGGGAGAGACTTCAACCTCCTTACCAGGTCTGATTTTATGCCCAAACTATACGAAAGTTTTGCATTTCGTAAGTTTGATTTTGCTCTGTTCATCATAGAGTTATATAGAGTATCATTACAAGTTGACATTATTCACTCGCCTCAAATTTCCTTTAGACTAATTATTTTTCAGACATGATATCTGAAAATATTTTCATCATTCGTTAGCCTCATCCGAACCTAACAGGGAAAATTTTACACTCAAAACTTTATACTTCTATATTGTTGAATGCCACTTAAGCCATAGATTTATGATTTTTGGTTTAGATGGAAAAAATAATGTGTTTCATGTGTTTTGTACCTATTGTCTGGATCACACGAGTATTATGCGCTCATCATCAAGACTTTAAAAAAAATACAAATATATAAATTATACATCATTGTTGAGCATAATAGTTACAGCATTATTACATTGACCATGATGACAGCTAGTCATACTGTCTGTTATATAAGTTTACCACTTAGTCTTAGAGAACATAATTAGGTAAATTCACACGTATAGGTACAGTTGTGTTCAATAAGTACATGTATGTTTTCATTACGTAGGTAAACATCTTACGTGTACATGTAGGCGTAGGTATCATGAAAAGGATTTTCATCAGATTATGATAGGTTTTGTAAAGGCTTTGTCAACCATCAAGTGCTGGATGAGTCAATAATCAATGGTATAGATGCAACTTCTTAAAAAATCCTATATACCACCATTTGCATGTTACTCTGTAAATCACACTTTTCGAGAATTAGCATGGATGCTTTATAAAAAAAAGCGAATATTATTACACTTGGCCAAAATGGAGTGAATTTTAGTCTGGCTTTTGTCAGAGCGCAGTTGTTGAGTGGTTCGTTGGGGACGGGTAGCTTTAGGAAGGCGTCGAGGTGTCTTGACGTGAAAATTCTCCTCGTCAAGAAAGGGGTCACTGACAGACGTCTTGAGTCTGTTCACTCTGATGTCATAGTGCCACGAATCCACTTGAAGAAGGAGAGATAGCACTGAGTAGTAGGTATATGGAAGAAGCAGGGAGAGAAGGAGCGAATCAGTAAGGCCGTTTTCACACGTATCGAGATCCAACTGCGTAATCTGAATCACGATTCTAATGATGCATCACTTATAAAAGTCATGATTCAAATGACGCACTTTGGCCGTATAGGCCTATATGCAAACTGGGATCGCGGATAGTGATTCGAATCAATCAATAATCAATAATTCAAATCGTAATTAACATGGACGTGTTTTCAAATCACGATTCGCCAGAATTGCGGAACGAAAAAGTCGTGTGTACAGTTTGCCCTTCAAAATCGTTTTTTGTTTTTTGTTTTTTTTTGAAGGGGGGGGGGGGGGGGAGAAGCCTATATGGTGACATTTCAAGCCCATGCTCCTCAAATGCTCGCATTGCAGTCAAAGCGCGCGCTACTTGCCGCTCAACAGTAGGCCTAATTCGAATCGTATTTGTAATTGTAATTGTAATTCAGCATTGCAATTACCTTTCTTGGCCGTGTGAAAATGGCCTCAAAGGACAAATCCACCTTCACATACATGCGGATTGTGTGGATGCAGCAATATTAGAAGAATATATATCAGTGAAAGTTTGGACAAAATTGTATATTTTGAAAAAAAAGTGTCCATTTCCTTGACTTGTTACTGACGTATGCGTAGGGTAATATTATTCCCCTTGCCTTCTGAAAGAGGCAAGTCAAGCGTTCCTTTATTATGCAAGAGAAGTGAAAACATGTTGAATTTTCTTTATATTTTCTTTATATCGTTCTACACATGTGACATCACAACCCTTAGGTAGTCTTCTCATTCAGCAGTGACTCAGCAGAAAGTTCAAAAATCCATAACTTTTGAACGGATTGTCCAATTTTCCTCAAACTTCCACTGATGTATTCTTCTAATCTTTGCTAATATTGCTGTATTCCAATCCAGACGTCTATGAAGGAGGACTTGCCCTTTAAGACATGGAGAGAGAGAGAGAGAGAGAGAGAGAGAGAGAGAGAGAGAGAGAGAAAAAGAGAAAGAGAGGGGAAGAGGGAAGGATAAAGAGGTAGAAAAGTGAGAGGAGCAGGAAATAGTATTGAGAAAGCGACTTATGTGTTATGACGTACAGAATTTGATTTCCTACGAACGTGTTCCCTGTGCTCATCATTTGTAGACCAGCGAATCAATCAAGACGATAATATCGTCAAAAACATTGTGGACTTCGGCATTAGCATGCTTTCCTCTTCTGAGAAAGCGGCAAAAGCAGCAAGAGTTATTGTGATCTGCTTCTTTCACGTGTATTTGCCATCTATAGTTTGCCTCAATGATGAACTCTCATAATGAATCTTTCTGTACGGCACCAATGGTCGTCGATATCAAGTAGGGGTAAGTGTGTTTCTGTTTGTAGTATAGGAACATTGTAGCTTTACACACTAAGGACAACCCTAATACAACGATGATAACAAAGAAACGGATGAAAATGATACAATGAAATACTAAGTCAATAATATGTAGATATATTAGAATCAAAGGTTGATGAAATATCATTAGATTAATGGAGAGGGCATTAACAAATGGACATGGATTGACCATGTAAAACATAATAGGGATTCTACTGGTTGAGTGATAAGTTGTAAAAAAGGGTTGATCACAATTTCGATGTAAATCAGGTTTCTCAGCAGTCCTGTTTGATGAGCGCACTGGAGACACGGTCAGAGAGCGATTAGACAATGTTCGCTGGGAAGGGATTGATGAGATTCATCATGTATCTTTTTTTTTTTCCTTTCTCCTGACTCTTCTATAGATTTTAAATGATTGAACTCATCCGTCATCGGATGCACATGTCTACACAAGGAGAGGACTTGAAGCCGTTGGTCCTATGGATGCATGCTTACACATGTTACTTTTAGTGTTTAACTGCTGTCTTAACCCTTTCTAAGCCGATGTTCACCCGTTATTTCACACACATGCCTATGCACAAGACATTAATGTGGCACGCAGATGATTCTTATGGAGAACATTGTTATAGGATAATGCAAAACTCAAATCAATCATTTTATTCACACGGCACAAAGATTCCATGATCAAGTACAAACGGATTGCATTTTTTTTTTCAATATGACATTTTGACACGTAATAATCACCACTTATGCTAATAATTGTGACCAGTGTTGCCATGCATACGGACACGATCGTTAAGTAGTCTACATTGTTGATCGGCGAAGGGATGGCAGCTGAGTTTGGAGGCGGAGTTGTGAGGGAGCTAGGGTGGGGAGCTAGATAGGGGAGAGGGAGGGTGGAGGTTGGTCTCAATGATGCCAGCGGTATTTTTCGCTGGTCGTGCGTCGTGCTCGTCAGCGGGATGGGGTCTCAACGAGATGGATCTAGTCTTTGAGGGTGATCGAGAGACAGTAGAAGAAAGTCGAGGGTCGTCTGCTGATCCCACTTAAGCCACCTCAGATATCACGGCTCGTATACTTTCCCTAAAACGTGTAAACATGTCGCCTTAATTGCTGCGGAGTTGATATATCGCAGGTATCTTGGTGGCGTCCGCCGAGATACGGCGGAGGGTCGACTAGTGCGCCGTCTGGCCGTATATCGCAGCTCGAGCTCCAGATTGAACCAGTGCAGAACTGTGGGTACGTGTATGGTTTCGTGAACATCCAAGGGCGTTGCCGTGGCAACATGAAGTGTGAAGTGCGCCGTCCGTTATCCATATTCAGTCTCGACAGCATCTTGGAAATCAAAGAATATAGGCACGTTTCTCTCCAAGAGAACATGCAGTATCAAGATGAATCCAAAACAAAAGCAAGAACCAGCGTACAATCGAACAAAATGATTAACACATACACACACACAACTTCATTTCAATCTGCGTCGCATTAATGAATATAAAATTATGGCCATGATTATTGTCCAATTGTTGTCAAATTATAAACAGATTATTATCGATGCATTCATTATCAATATCTTAATACAATCGTCATCTACATCTGTGTAATCGCCATCATCCTCATGAAAAAAAAAATGAGATCAATGTAATAATAACAATCTGGGTTCTTTATATATATCCAGGGTAATTTCTTCAGCGTTTCCACTGCTATACCAGATGGCCCTCCTATTTATTAACACCCGAGTGTTGCCAGGTAGGCCTACCCATTTATGCACCGGGTCGAGAGTGACATAGTGGGTAAAAGCATCTTGTCTAAGGACGTGAGCACTGGACTGGATTCGAACTCGGCACCTTCAATTGATTAAAAGTCAAGAGTCTTATCCACATGTCACTGTGCTCACTCCATTATGTAAACCTAAGCCAAGTGAGATTAGAAAAGATATGTGACTCTCTCACCGCGATGAAACTGACTTCACCACTTATCTTTGTATTTTCATTTTTTTTTTCATAGATAATTTTTAATGTTCACAATGACTGGATATATTTATAAGTAGAAATTGGCAAAGGCGACAAAATGATATTACATGTACAAAATGATTCCATGTATCTGAAGAACATGCTGAAGAAGACCTCAACCGTTTGTTAATGCTATCATATCTTGGCATAGAAAAACAACCCTTATCTAAATAGAGAGAAATTTGAGTCTGTTTTCCCACCAAAGTTGTTAAGATTTTGATATTTTGTTCATAATCAATGAGGAAAATAATTCTCACAGGTTCAAAATTACAACAGGAACTCAAAAGGCATTGCAGCTGGTATCGGTGTGTGAAACTGCTCGACACACATAGCTTTGACATTTAATTATTCTTTCTATAATCTCTATATCTAATGTACCATTTACATAATCTCTATGATTCGATGGATTTAAAATTTAATTTCCTGTCTACACGCTGATTTGGTTTTTCTTTATTCAGATCTTCGGCTTGCCATAGAGGCTCCTAAAAACGATTGAGGACGTGGTATATAACTAAAAGCATGGCCTATCTAACAAAGTTCTCACTCAATGTGTTAGCAAAGACGTTTGAAAAGGGATACAACAGTAAGGTTTAGGCACAACTTACGTTACATATTTTCTCTTTGTTTCAGAGTTTCCCTACTCCATCTCATTTTCTTCAATTAGCTATTTTTCTCTTGCTTCTTTTGCTCCTGTTCGCTTTATCCAGCGAGCTTAAATCTTTTCTTTTCACCGCACTGTCGTCTGACCTCGCCCTCATTGGACAAAGCTATCGCAGTTTCAAAAAGGAGATATGGCTCGTCCGACCCGACGATATTTATGTCAAGCAGCAATGAGGGCACACCGCTAAAAGCCCCGACGATTTACGAAAGTTACGGTGGCAATATCTCTTACCCCTTGCTCATTATCGGCGAGCCCGTAATGAGGCAAAGTTTACACAACCTTTCATTAACTATCGTAACTTTGGGAGAGCTATCCAAACTTAAGGTAAAGTTTTTCGGCTTCTTGTTGGACAATGGAGAGCGAGCTGCTGATAAGCTCCTACTCACGGGCCGACTCCCGCGCGGTGCAGGATGACAACACTATGTTGTGCCCTGAACCGGTCGTCAATTTGAGATTTATAATGTCGTTGATCTCGAGTCGCCCCCGTGGAAGTACCATGTTCCTTAGGACTAGGATTGCTCCCGTCGACTTACGCGGGTGATAAGCAAGCAGAAGAAACTGTTTTGTTTGCGCTTCGCGAGATTGCTTGTAGAGACTCATCGACTTATCGCCTAATGTCTCGGGGCCGAAGACGTTAAAGGGGAAGTTTGTTGATAGACTGTGAAGTGTCCGATAGCCGGCTTCGGGCGCTCTTTATCTCGACTTCGGCGCGAACATTTTCAGTCAAGAGCGATGAATTCGCGAAGCTGCAGACCTAGAATGCAATACAAAAATAAGCTTTTTCCCCTTGCCAAAGTGACAAACTTTCATCTAAATAAGAAGTCGTTCACTATAAATTGTGATATTCAGACTTTCAAACATCCGGATGAAGAAATGGACACAGCAAAAGAGACAAGTTATGATATGTTATATAATATGAAATGTATAAAAGGGATATGATAAATGATATTATGATATATGAAATAAGATATACAATCCTTGTACAATATATAACATATGCTACTGTATAATATATAATATATGATATAAAATAGTGAAAACTTTCAGCAAAGAAAATGGGTTTCCATCGGGATTCGAACCCGAGACCTCCGGATTGCTAGACCGGTGCTCTTTACCATTCGTTTCAGGTCAGTTTTCCCCTTGTTTGTTCTCATTATGATATAAGATAATAACATATATAATATTATTTACAATATAATACGTATAATATAAAGACATATGCATACGTAATTTGTCAACATTTGCCCTGTTTTCAGGAGGACACCTCTGCAACAGAAGCTCTGATGGAATGGATTTTTACCTAATCGCTGCATGCGTCATTTTTTGCTCTGATTTTTCGCTACAGGTGATTTCGTCATAAAGTTACTGTTTGCAAAATCAAAAGTTATGAACTCCTGTAAATCGAATCGCGGACATAAAATGCGGCCCGAACTTGTTTTGCCGTCTGTAGCCATCAACTCCACTCAAGGGGAATTTACGACATCAAAATTCCACATGTTTCCGGCAGACTTTTCGGTGTTTTTCTTGTGACACAATATCATTCTAATGTGTTTCTTGTTGTTCGCTTGGTCCTTTATTTTTCTCATTTTTATTATATATACGATGTATCAGCAACGGCAAAAGTAAAAGTAAATGATTATGACACTCATCTCGTTAATAGACTTACGTTTCAGAAAACTCACATTAGCAGTGGCATTCTTACAAGAGAGGATGCAGTTGTCGTAATGATCATAATAGTATTACTAGGCCTACTACTACTGCTGCTGCTGCAACTACTACTACTACTACTACTACTACTGCTACTACAACACTACTACTAATACTATACACTACTACTACTACTACTACTACTACTACTACTACTACTACTACTACTAAGTACTACTACTACTACTACTACTACTACTAATTATACTACTACATGTACTACTATTACTACTACTACCGGTACACTACTACTACTACTACTACTATACACTACTACTACTACTACTACTACTACTATACACTACTACTACTACTACTACTACTACTATACTCTACTACTACTACTACTACTACTATACACTACTACTACTACTACTACTACTACTACTACTACTACTACTACTACTACTACTACTACTACTACTACTACTATACTCTACTACTACTACTACTACTACTACTACTACTCATCACCATCATCATCATCAGTGTATTGAGGCCAGTCGCATGTAACGACCACAAGCACATGATAAAATTATCAGGTCTCTGCGTTATCTGCCAAATTTGCCCTGTACAACCGAATGATCCCCGCAACCTCGAGTGTCTCTTCAAATCCCGACAATATTGAGCACTATGGTGTGTTATATTTTGGCCAATTGAAATGGTTCAGCATTAACACATGATTTGTCTCCTCGAAAGCTCAGTCGAACCTCCTTGGTACTGATGTGTGAATATCATCGTCATTTTCACCGGTCAGTACTCATATAGAGATTTCACAAATTTTTCATTATAATTTACTATAAAAGCATGGGCAAAATGCCAAAATGCTGATGGGGGGGGGGGGGAAATAGTACGTGTAATAATCTTCTACTCAAGGGATACCTTATTTACTCACACACACACATGCACACACAAACCATGTGTACACACATACTCATGCATTCAATTACATCAAGTACATATGCTGTATAGTATCCAATTTGTGTGTTTATTAATTCAAGTTTTGTTTGTCGTTGTTGTTGTTGCTTGCTTGCTTGCTTCGAATGCGCATCAGCCAATGCTGTGTAACTCCCATTATATAACGAAGTCCTCGGGACCGGCAGTTTTCTTTTGTTATATCGAAATTTCGTTATGAGCAAACAAATAAACAATAAAAAAGCACAGAGTGGATAACGTTTCGGCCCGAATTTTTACTTCGTTGTAACCTGAATTTCGTTATAATCGTGTTTGTTATAACGGGAGTACATTGTATTTTACTCTGTATAAGCTGTTATTTCCCCGAGGGTTTAATTTTCGCGAATTTCGAGAATCACAGTTGGATCGCGAATTTATCAACACGCGAAATTGTCTCCATGCGCTTTGATAACAGAGCATTAACGTAAGCATCGGCGTCGATTCACGAAAACAACATCTCGCGATAATGTCTGCGACCTCATCAATCACGAAAATATCTGTACGCGAAAATAACAGCGTATGCAGGTAGTTAATGGACAATCAGATACAAATGAATTTGGCACACACACAAAAGTCCCTGCATATTTACACACAATAAGAAAAAAAATTAAACACAAAACAAAAGCATACATACTCTTATCGCACTCCCACGTATGAGGTAATAGTTTGCTTTACTGATTTTTTGAACTCCTTTTTTTCTTTTTCTTTATATTTAATGACGGCTGGTACAATTCATTCTGGATTTCTAGAGTAACACACCCTCTGTGAGGCAGAATAAACATCGACAGAGGGTGAATGATTTGTTTCTGATCATGATACTGTACTGAGTTGTGTGAGTCCCTATTGGATAGCCCACAAAACGAGGTACAAGTTGTACTTCCAGATTGTATAACATCTATTTAAATGTATAATATGATTTGACGAGTGACAATGAGTTCAGCGCAAGCAAATAATGTGTTCCCTTATTACTTTGTACTAATTATTTTAAAAGAACAAAAGCAGCAACATTATTTCACAAGAATTCAGTTAGATGAAAACAATGATTAAAAAAAAAT
Source organism: Diadema setosum (assembly GCA_033980235.1). Taxonomy (NCBI): domain Eukaryota; kingdom Metazoa; phylum Echinodermata; class Echinoidea; order Diadematoida; family Diadematidae; genus Diadema; species Diadema setosum. The sequence goes on from CM067066.1 coordinate 7,367,452, forward strand.
GTAGATCTTGATTGGAATGAAATCACAACAGAGAGCAATTGTCATAACAATTTTACAGTATCAGGTCTATCTATCTCCCCCCCCCCCCCCCTACATTTGTTACACTATGTATGCAGTAAAATTCAAATGAAGACAAACACATAGGCATATATATATAATAATGATAATGATAATGATAATGATAATAATAATAATAATAACAAAAAAAAATAAAAATAATAATAATAGTAATAATAACAGCACTAGTGATGTTGAATCATACATGGCAACACCAATAGTAATATAAATTACACAGTAGAAAAAGTGTTTATATCATCCAAAAATTACGTTGTTGATCATACAACAAACTCCAGACAGACAATCAATGGAATATTCTAGTAATGTATTATTATGATACATTCAGTAATACACTGCATGGCACTAATAATGGTAGGAGCACACTCGTATTGTTGTCCCTGATGTGAAAGCAAGAAATACTACTGTCTGCAACCACATTGGTGATCAAACAAATTGGAAGACTGAAGAAAACCTCATTCGTATGACATGTGTATCATAACACATCATGTAATAATCCAATGCCCAGGTCTTCTGAGTAAAAACAAAGTCATTGCAACTGTAACCAGGTGCTGCTTATTGCTGGCAGATAATTACAATCACTCAATTTCACTAAAATTTGTACTTGTACAGAATTCTCAGTATCGCCAATACCTGGGTGCTGTGCGCAGAGCAGCGTTTTAGATGCATTATGGGATAGCTCACGGGACAAACTTGCCCCGGTTTTGGCTGCACATGCACTCAGATCAGGCTTTGTCTTTATCCAGAGGTATTTTTTGTTGAAGATTTCTTTCCATCATGTGACCAGCACATTGAAGCCTTTACAGTAGTGAACCATGACTCTAGTGACCGCAAATCAGTAAAACTTAGAAACTTTCAGCTCTTTTAAGCTGAATTTATAGCCAAGAAAAAAAAAGGGGTAACAACGGAAAAGCAGACAAATAACTCCACTGAATCGTATGGGAACTGGGACTCGCGTGAGACAACCAGAAGCGACGAGGGCACCGAGGAATCCCACAGTGCTTCTGTGACAGAGCTCTTCAGCGTACACAGAAATTTTCTGCGCATTGGCGATACCGAGAATTGAGCCAGAAGAAGAGTTCAATACCTATTCCGAATGATGGCACACATGAAAGACAGCTACACACCTTGTATACATGTATGTAATTGTAAAAAAAAAAAAAAAAAAGGGGGGGGGGGGGTTGGGAGTTCCCGTCTAAATCCAGTTCTCATGATCAAAATTATTTGAGACAAAGGCACCCGTTTACTCAGAGAGGGTTGGTGCTTCCCCCCCCCCCCCCCCCACCTATTGAGGGTTAAAGGGATAGTACAGTATTGGTGGAGATGAGAATGGGGCTTTTAACTTTTTGTGAGATACTAAGAAAACACTTATGAAATAGTACAGAGCATACCATTTTAAGAGGAATTCAAAGTTTATTTGATGAAAATTGGGTTTGGGATGACTGAAACATCCAAAAACAAAGTAAAACAAAGCAATCGTAAAAAAAATGTGAGTCCCACACTTTATTAGAATCGCTCTGTTTTAGATATCTCAGCCATTTCAAAACCAATTTCCATCAAATAAACATTGAATTCCTCATTGAATTACATGCTCTTTCATAATTCATAAGAGGTTTCTCATTATCTCACCAAAAAATGTTAGAAACCTGAAATAAGGTCTCAACCAAAACTATACGATCCCTTTACGAAATGTAAGTAGTGATTTGCATTAATACATATTATGTTCACATTACCCCCAGTCAAGAAACCATACACACAGGACAAGAAAAGTGCCACCGTGCAATAGTGCTCATTGCTTATACCTCAGGAATGGTTAGTGTACCTTCTCAGCTCACATAACATGAAGCAAAATGTGTAAGAAACTTAACACAGTGCACACATTATCATACCTGCCAACATTTCAAGATGAAATATCTTACTCGTGGATTGCAAAAATCTTATTTTATATGCAAACTGAAGTTGAAAATCTTACTTTCGGTCAAATCTTCAGAAAATACACATGAAAGGTATATCTAAAATATCTAAATATTTTTCAAAAATCTGATTTCTCTGACAGAAAATCTGATTTTGCTATTTTTAACATAAAGAATCTTACTGAATCTGATAAAATCTTACTATATAGTTGGCAAGTATGCATTATATCTCATTCGCATGTATTGCATACAAATGTGGCCTTGAGATAAGCAAATCACATTCATTATTTCAGTGTAATCAATAACAACGAGTTCCATTGCTTCAGGGTGGTATACATCTTGTAGTATACAAATGATGCACAGGTCTGAGTGCGTCAGTGGGAATTGTGTGCATAAGGTAACTATGGAATGCTTAACCCACGAGGCGAAGCCGAGTGGGCTGAGGCTAAATTCCATAGTTACCACATGCACACTATTCCGACTGACGCATGAAAAGACATGTGCATCATCTGTGCTACAGAATGGGGACGATTTTCTTGCCAAAAATCCATTTTTCGGTCATGTTCCCCAATAACAAATTTACTGGATGCATTTCCTTTTGGCTTGCCATAGACGAAAGCCCAAAAATCATGCATCCAGTACTTCAAAACCCAGAGACTCCGACCCCATGCACCTTCTGATCTGGAGATTCTCCCACCTGAAACCCCTAGCAAACAGGAGACTCCGAATTGATGGGCGCAAAGCACACATCACAAGCGTAAAGTTCCTTGTCACCAGGGTCCAGGGCCCGTTTAAGGGCCCTGGAATCTCTAGGGTTCTAGATCCTCTCTCATGCTATCTCAGGCTTATTTTTCAACATACGATGACTCTATACAAGTAAGAGATCACTTCAAGTAGGAGCCAGAGAGCCACACAGACCCAGGGCAGGAGAAATTAAATCTCAAGCAGGAGAACGGGAGATTTTGCAAAAATGGGCTTTCGGCAAAGCGGGAGAGTTGGAGTCCCTGAAAACCAGGCATCCAGTAATTACTGGATGCATGATTTTTCAGCCCATAGGAATCTCATACTGAGTGCACGAACACTTGCTTACCGGTAGTGCCCGAACCTTTGTCATACACGTAAGTGCGCATACTCTTGCTACAAGTGCGCAATAACATGTTTACCACTGTGAGGCAGCGTGTGGCTAGTAGAAAATCCACACACAGTTCTCGACCAACGAGACTGCAGGATTCTCGCTACCCATTCTATAACAAATTTTGATTATGGATGAGTAAGCCACTGTGACATCAACCTGTCATGTACTACTTCAATGTTATCTCATCCCTCACCTGAGTGCCACATGTGCATAATTCATTGGCATACTGTATTCTAAGCGAAGGCTTACTGCTAACTTTGAAAAACTTCCTTTTACACTTGTCTCACATGTTAACATTGAACATTGGCAAATGTACCTGTTCACAGTATGTTAGGATACACCACATTTTAGGGAAAGCAGTCATGTCGACTAACTATGATAAAAGGTGGTAAAAATTAATGCTGTCTTGATCAGTGACCTCACAATCGCTCCATCATCTCGAGAGTGGATATGATCATAACGTGATATTTCTGTTTCCTACCTTTACTCATTCACACAACAGATGAGCATTTGAACTTCCCAATATTCTTTCAAACATGGTAGACATGAGCATGACTGTTTGTGACCTGCTACAACACAAGGATCTTCAAGTCAGGGGTGATCGATTTTCTGAAAATGACATGATATTATTCCCTTACTCTTCGGCTATAACTTGTATTTAACAAGACTCATAAAAGTATTCGGTTGGGGAGATATCGATGATTTCATTAGATTATGTCTAGTGGCTTAAGGAAATCAGCATTTAGCAAAAAGCGCCTTCAAAGATTTTGTTCTGACGCAATCATGATCAAGGGGAGGCAAGACAGTTTTCACCTCTTGACAACAGAAGGTATGCTCCAAAATGCTCCCAAATAGCACAGAACATATTCCACCAGAATGACAAGAATATTGTAAAGCTATAACATTTCTGTGATATTTGAAGGTTGTTAGCTGTCAAAATTCAAATAATGCATCAAACGCTCACTGTAAAGTATTCTGTGTACGAGGAACAGTTGTATATACTAATCCTCCTGTGGTTGTAATATGATACTTACATGTATACTTCGAACAAAAGATATGGATGTTAAAGCTATCAGAAAGGAAGAATTCACTAGCTTCTTTATTCTGTTGTCTATGGCAAATAACAACACACCACTTACATGAACTAAACATACATTGTAAGTGCATCACACAGGTCTGTAAAACTAGAATAGTAGTTTAGATTTGTAATTTTTTAGTAGTAAGAAATAACTATTCAAATCTTAACGGTCAATTTAACTCAACACATAAAGATCCTCTTGAGTTCAAAATTTACAGGAGGTTTCCAAATTGTGTTTCCTTCAATTCCTAAGTGTTCTCACCAAAATTGCAAAAATTTGCATGCAAAAGGGATGACCTATCTTTAATATACAGGTTAAAATTTACCGCGGGAGACAAAATTTGTGGCAGCTGGCCATGATAGACAGGTGGCCGCTATACACAGGATCTTTAGTGGGGCCTTTCTCTTGGGGGGATTTTTCAGTGGCCGCATATGGCAGGTGGCTACTACAGACAGGTTGCCGCTAAGTCAGGTTTGACTGTATTTCTGTTTCCTGCCTTTACTCGATCACAAAACATTCTTTCAAACTAGGCAGACATGAGTATGGAAGTATTTGTAGAGTGTACGCACACCAGCCTCTATTAACACATAATCTGACAGTTCATGACTGTTCTACAACACCTAAAAAGAATGTAGCTATCCGAGTGGTTGATTTCTCATCTTGTAACATTTAGTGAAAAGTTCCATCGCACGCAGTGGCTGTCAGCCGTGCAATTTTGTTTGAGCAAAAAAGGACAGCGCATGGCTGACGTCAGCCATTTCCATTCACTCCCATGTTAAACTCACGATTGACTCAAAGATTTTGTTCCACCGATGTCACAATAAACAAACATTTGCTGCGCGCACTCAACAATTACAAGTGCATACTTTTGTCACTCTTTTTTGTAAACAACTTCAATCGATCGGTTTCGCGTACGTACGTACATTCGTCTTTCACAGAAAATGGTTGCCATTTCTGTGCTAAATTCAAGAATCTGTGTGGACCACATCTGTTGACATTTGAGGTGTTGTATAAAAAACAAATAGTGTATGGTCTTTACTTGTGCAATGAAACAAGATATTGCACTCTGTGAAAGATGAGGCACACTATTCAACTTGGCTGTATCTCATTTGAATAGAGCGCCTCTATCTTTCACCTCGTGCAAAATCTTGTATCATCGCACTCGTGACCATTCACTATTTGTATACTATCAAGTAAAGTAGTTCACATCCATATCATAGTCAAGATTATGCTTTAAAAGCTAAATAATCATTCTTTTCATCAGCACTTGGTGTTTACATCCATGAAGTGGGTGACGGACATAACAGTAACAAGAAACATCAACTGCGCTGTGATTAAAATCTCTCCATAATTTTTATCAACATCATGTTAGGTCCCACGCATGATGTCGTACATTTTCAGCTGCAATTCTGCACTATCATCCGATGAGAGCATGCCTTGTGGCCTGCTTGTGTGGGTACAGCGTTGCCTTTGCCGTATACTTCTGTCCGGCCACATCGATCTCGTAGCTGGCTTTCGTGATGTAGTCGTGGTTCAGCGGCTCGGAGTTTGTGACCCAGCCGAGCAGGACCATCTTCCCAAGACTAGGGCCGTAGCCGGTGGACGTGACCAGCCCCGTGAACTGGCCGTTGCGATAGATGGGCTCCCCACCCTGAGGCCACAGGTGGTAGTCAATGTCGTGGTCCTCCAGGGTGAACTGTGTGAGGCGGCAGCGGATGCCCTCCTGCTTGTGCTTCAGAAGCGCCGCCTTACCAATGAAATCAACATCCTGTGGTAAAAAGGAGATAAATACCGGAGACACAAATTTAAGTGTGGATCATGTATGATGTTAGTCTGTCTCGTACTGTATATTAGAAGGTAGGCAAAACATAGTTCTCATGTTTGCAAAAGCAACTGAATATTACTCTAAAACGGAGACACATGCACCTAAGAAACAGTTATGTAATGATAAAAATGAAAATTATATCCTCAAAACTACTTCAATCTCGGAGCTTACCAGATTGTGGTGGCTACGTGATGTTATTTCAGTTACACTGATTCAAATGAATCGGGTCACAGCAGTATCCATCCTGCTAAGCTAAATCACACGCAGCAGCTTGTTACATGTTAATTCTATACTACTACTATAGCATGATTTGGTCATCACATACTAGTAATGTTCTAACAACTTACTGTACTGCTGAATGGGGAGGGTGCTTCATGAATAAAAGTCATGTACTACAATAGAAATCATTGATACACTTTCAATATCAAAATACTCTAAAACAACTCCTTATCCTGTCAAATTATATCAACCAAACAAATTTCTTGGTTGACCCTTTTGAAGCATTATAAGAAAATTCAAAATGCTGGAAGATGAATTTTGAGCTTTTCTAAGACCTATATTTTATCTTTGAATACTGATTTTCTTGATACATTAATAGCTTTATGCCATTTTATCAAAATACTTGCAACAGCCATTTGATGAAACACACATGGAAATCATACACATCATAGAATGTCAGTAGTCATTATGACACAAAACATGTCAGCATTCATGGATTAAAAAATTTTGGCTTAGACCAGTAAACTATCTTCATGGCCAAGCATTACACATCTGACCTAATACTAACATTTGGTTGCATACGTGTATAAGCTATATGTGACCCTGCATCACTAAACCAACAAAAAGTCGCCAGACATGGATTTTTTAGTTAAGGGCAGATTCTTAAAGAGCAGTCTCTAAGCTTTAAAATAGTGTATTAAGCAGTCTCTAAGCTTTAAAATAGTGTATAACTCAATTCAAATGGACTCTCCTAACCTATCTATATATTGAAAAGAAAGTACACACTCTGGAAAAGTGTGAACTGAGAAAAGAGGCTCTGAAGCACAGGGTCTATTCAAGCGTTTAATCTTTACCAAGCCATGCTAGTTGTGCGATGAAAGGGACAAAACACAGGATGTAAACCACCCAAGCAACAACAATGAAGGGATTATCAGATTAAGCTGAAATTGAGCATGTGCTATTAATACATTCTGTCCATGATAAATGTCAACTTTCAAAGCAGTAGACTTATTCTTTCAAAATTTATTAGACTTGAAAGTGAAGAGAGTGTGAAGGATTTCAAGAAATGAAAAGGGGACTCTAAGACATACCTGATATTATTTTCTCCCCCAAAAAGCGTTGTTGAAAGACTGCTAGAAACACACTTTCCCATTCATGTTGTGATCCCAAACTAAAGAATAATGTAGAAGGAAAGCTCTTTCAGAAAATATGAAAAAGTCAAGATTGACTCAGTTGACCCATTTCTCCTTTTTTGAGACCTCACATAAAATCAAGGGGTGGGACTTTTTGTTCATTTTGTGATGCACAGTCACATATATACATACCTTATTTTGAAAAAATGTGACTGCCAATGTTGAATGCATGTGTTTCAATGCAGGCACAATAATTTGCTTGATTTTTAAAAACAGTTCTTTAACACCTGAAATTAGGTGTTGAGTATATCAGTAATTTCAGAAAGCAAGATTCTCTTACGATTGGAGTAATGCTAGGGACATGAATGCTTGTGACTGACATTGCGAGCTAGCCTTATACGTTGCAACTATTTTAGAAGGAACATCTTCTTACACATACTTTTAAGTTTTTGTCTCACAGACCTTATCAAATTTGACACGGTGCTCACGTCCGATCTCGAAAGGAGTGTGCATGTCATTGAAGTCATCTGCCCAGTAGGCAAAGAGCTTCTCTATTCTCAACCACCTGAGGGCGTAGTAACCGACATTGCGAATTCCGTACGACTTGCCAGCACTCATCAGTGACTTGTACACATTCACAGCTTTCTAAAAAGTGAACAAAAACATTGGAGAATATCCGAAAGAAAATCTGATTACAAAATGGGGAAAAGTTAAAAATGTACAAGGTATATAAAGACATGATATCATGAAAGAACAATGTGGTGCATCACCACATTATCTGTATTAAATTAGATTATAAAAGGAAGAAACTAGAAATGTCGCTTTGGCAACTGGTATGCCTCCGCCATAATGCATGATTTTCCCAATAGGTCTAGATAGTACATGTGGACAATGTGTGATTACATTTTCACAAAATTGGCAAAATATTGAAATGACAAGTTTGTCACAAATGTGTTGAATGTTCACCTTCCTTGACCTAGGTTTAATTTGATGAATAGGAGAGCATGTACATGTATCTAGGGATTTAAGGACTTTAACTCGACTTTGACCCATTCATACATTTAGGCATTGAGTAATTTTCAAGGTACAGGTGTGGAGAAAAAGTGCAATTTCTGAACTGAATAGTAAATTGTTACCATTTTCATCTGGCCCTTGACCCTAAAATTCATAAGATAATCACTTTCAGGTAGAACATGCATAATATGTACTAAGTTTCAAGATAACTTGAGCCACTTCCGAGATATGGAGGAAAAAGTTAGTTCAGCACTTTCACTTGATCTTTGACCTTTTGACCTTTGAGGCAAAAAAAGAAGAAAAAAAAAACTTTCCAGAAAATTTCTATTAGATTACACATGTATGCATACACCAAGTGTAAAAAAAAATAACCCTGCTGGCATTGCATGAAAGGAGGGAAATAGTAAAATTTTGAAGTGTTGCACTTGACCTTTGACCCCTGACCTTTGACCCCATGAACCCTACGTTCTCTAGATAATCACTTCCAGTCAGTATATGTATATACTATGTTCCATGAAGATACCTTGAACAATTTTCCAAGGTATGGAGAAAAAAAAAGTTTTAATATATTTACTTGACCTTTTGACCTTTGACCTCATGACCCAAACTTTCATCAGAGAATCTTAATTGGGTAATACATGTATACACTAAGTTTCAAGAAAATATCTTCAGGCATTCAATAGATATGGTGGAAATAGTGAAATTTTATGTATTTGACCCTGACCTTTTGACCTTTGACCTTTGACCTCATGACCCAAACTTTCACCAGAGAATCTTAATTGGGTAATACATGTATACACTAAGTTTCAAGAAAATATCTTCAGGCATTCAATAGATATGGTGGAAATAGTGAAATTTTATGTATTTGACCTTGACCTTTTGACCTTTGACCTTGAGCATGTGCACCCAAAAGTTGATAGGCACAACTTCACCCCCTAATACACATACATGCCAAGTTTCATTAGGATACCTCAACAGGTTTTGATAGTTACCTTGTCCACAAAATTCATTACGGACAGACGGAAGGACGGACGGACAACCCGAAAACATAATGCCTCCGGCACCACTTCGTGGTGGAGGCATAAAAATGCACAATCAAGTCATAAAGCTGACTTTGGCAACAGAACCATTACAATTTTAACTTTTTTTTTGTATTTTAAATATCTTTCTTGCAATGAAGGAGGGATAATTAAATATGAATCTATAGCTTAGCATCTGATGAATTCATGTCTGCCAAAAACCAAAAAAATTATATCCCAACATACGCATGCGTATATACAACCTTTATGATGATGCACCACATATGCTGCCAACTCACACTGGATATAAATAGCAACAATGCATGTACAATGAAATCTAAGAGAAAGAACAAACAAAGATAATGATGATCTTTTAATAAAAAAGAATTTTGAAATGACAGTCTTGGTTGGATACTGAAACACACAGGGTCAAACATTACATGATAAAACAACAAAAGCATTTAAACTTATAGCAAAAACAGAATGTAACACAGACCCCTGAATGACCTTTGTGACTTTTGAAAAGTGACCATTTTGTATTTAATGGTGTGCTCACTAATTCATGACCCAACAAATCACTCTCATTCTCACTCAGGGACTTTTTTTGTTGTGAGCATATAAGCTCATTCACACGAACAAAAGACCGGGATGATGACCGCGCTCCAAATCTTGAGATTTTTGCAAGCGTTCACACGTTCAGAAATAGTGGGATAGCGATCGCGCTCCAAATCTTGAGATTTTTTGCAAGCGTTCACTTGGACAGAAATAGCTTGCTAACTGTTGATCGATAAATTGATAAATCTATTATATTTGCGCCTCACAGTGGTTTGGTGTGTACGCTTTTGTGATGTGCATTTTCAATGATGGGAAATAAAATCTCAAGATTATTTGGTCCAATGTTCACACCGTCACCATGGGGCAAACTAGCATGCTAATTTAGAAATAAGTGCAAGATTTCTTGGGATGAGCATCACGATGCTGATCGTGCAAATTTGTGGGTGTTTTGTGCCCACACATCAAAAATCTTGAGAATGTGATCGAGATGCAAATCTTGAGATTTACATCCACCTAATTTGTGTATGAGTGAATCCCCTCATTACTTCGCATCAAGCTTACCTCATTAGGAATGTACAGCACACAGCCATCCTCTCCAGCATGGGTGACAGACAGTGCCCTCACATCATTAGCATACCCTATGCTAATGTCCTGATTGGACAAAAAGACGATAAATTTAATTTGCACAATACCAACACTTGGGCTCTGATACGTGTATGTCAAACTTTGATAAACATGTTATTTGAATGAAAGGGATGGCATAGCATTAGCTGAGGTAAGAATTCAGCCTTTAACTTTTTGCAAGATATACTAAGAAACAAATTCATGAAATGTTAAAAGGCATATGAAGAGGAATTCAAAGTTTATTTGATGTTTGCAATGGCTGTGATATCCAAACACTAAGTAAAACAAAGCGATCCTAATAAAAGATGGCGACCCACCTTTTATTATAATCGCTTTGTTTTGGATAGCTCAGCCAGTTCAAAACCGATTTTCATCAAACAGACTTTGAATTCCTCTTAGAATTATATACTCTTTCATATTTCAGAAGAGGTTTCTTGTTATCTCAAGAAATAATCATCAAAAAAGTTGGACACCTCAAGCCCCCTCTCAACCAAAGCTGTACCATCCCTTTAACCTTAGGTGATTTTCTGACTGGACAAACTTAAAAAAACAAACAAACAAACACTAGCACAGCATATACTAATGACCCAGTTGACAAAGCTTAAAGGAACATTATAATTAAACTTTGTAAATGAGGGATCTTTGGCATAGCCTTTCAGTGAATACATAAACATTAGGAGAAGCAATGTTCATGTACTGCATGTACATGTACGTAGCTGCTGACGCGGTGATAGCTGGGTAGGTAGATTTTACTTTAACAGTAGTGTAATCTATGCCAGTCTGTTAGTCTGTCTCTTTTATGGAAGTGCAAAACATGTAAGATTCATAACATATTTCCATTAGGGAATAGTTCTGGTAAATCATGTTGATTTTGTAGGAGTTGTAAATAAAGGACAAGTTCACCTTCATAGACATGTGGATTGAATGAATGCAGCAATATTAATAGAACACATTAGCAAAAGTTTGAGGAAAATCGGACAATCCGTTTAAGAGTTGTGAATTTTTAAAGTTTCTGCTCAGTCACTGCTGGATGAAAAGACTACTACAGCTTGTGATGTCACATGTGTACAACGATATAAAGAAAATATAAAGAAAATTCAACATTTTTCCATTTTTCTTGCATAATAAAAAAACACTTGACTTCCCAATTTAAGAAGGCAAGGGGGAATAATATCACCCTTAATATACGTCAGTGACGAGTTGAGGAAATGTGCACTTTTTTCAAAAAGTAGAATTTTGTGAAATTCTCTTTATATTTTCCTTTTTCTTCCTTATATTTTCCTTAGTGTTGTACGCATGTGACATCATACATTATAGTAGTCTTCTCATCCAGCAGTGACTGTGCAGATACTGTTGAATTTCATAACCTTTGACCGGATTGTCCGATTTCCCCCAAACTTTCACGGATGTGTTCTAGTAATATTGCTGCATTCACTCAATCCACATGTATATGAATGTGAACTTGTCCTTTATTAAAGTTGAAATCACTCTTTTCAAAAATATTTTGTCTGCACTGCTTGAACACATCCAGATGATAGAAAAATCCAGATAATCAAGGGAGGGCTGTATATAATTCCTGAAGGGTTTAGACAAATTGACTGGATGCACACACTCTTCCTCACACCATATGCCCCACACCCACACACACATAAGGAAATGTGGCTGTGGGTGTTTCAGCATTATATAATTTTTTTGAGAGGGGTAGGTGTGGGTGGTCCAGGGACCAATGCATATAAAAAGTTTGATCTAAGTTGAACTTCATTAAACAAGGTCCAGGTCTCCTTGATAAGGCCCCTCTCACCCTGATTGTAAAGGGGCGCAGGTCCATGAGGCTGAAGGAGGTGGTGGTCAGGCGCTGCAGGACACTACGGGCCCGGGGCCCAAGGACATTGATGCCCGTGTACTGGCTGGTCACGTCCCGCAACTGAACGGAGCCATCAGCAGGCAGGTGCTGGGATATCCACTGAAAGCAGCGACGAAGCTGGATGGTAGGGGAGATGATGAAGTACCTGGGGAGGAGTTGATATTATTTTCATTGTATTCAGGTGATAAAATGGAATAAAGTTGAAGTCAGGAGGGCACTCCGGACAATTCTCGCTGGTTTTGTTTTTGTTGTTGTTAATTTCTATCTTCCTTTATACTACTTGTAAAGTGCAAATTATGAAGTCTTAGTGAAAACTTTCAGGCAAAACAGGAGTAGTCAGTCAGCTGTGAATACGTAGCATGTTGCTTGAGGTTATACACAAACTGATGGTAGTGCTGATCAATACTATGACGAGGAGATATTTCTTACATCATCATGAAACATTCATCAGGAGCTTGCTGCGGCAGCTGTTCAAAATCTACCTGGTGTGTGGATGACAATGAAGTAGTATGCCGGAACAGGAATTTACAGATTGAGTGTAATGTAGAGACTGCAAAATTAATACAATATGTGACCGTGCATCACAAAATGAACAAAAAGTCGCACACACTGATTTTGCGTGAGGACTGAAAATAAGTGAAACGGGTCAAACTAGCCGAACTCGACTTTTTCATATTTTCTATTAAAAAGAGCAAGTCTTCTTTTACATAATGCTAAAATTTGGGGTCATAAAACGGGCGGGAAAGTGTGGTTTTTTTAGCAGTTTACCTCGAACATTTTTGGTAGATTGTGTGATTAGGTGTGTCTTTAGAGTCCCTTTTTCATTTCTGAAAAACCTTGTACACACTCTTCACTTTCAACTCTAATAACTTTTGAAAAGATAGTGCTACTGCTTTGAAAGTTGGTTTTAATTATGGACAGAATGTGTTAATGAAGCATGCTTAATTTCAGTTTAATCCGATAATCCCTCCATTGTTGTTACTCGGGTGGTTAACTTCTTGTTTTTTGTGCCATTCATAGCACAGCCAGCACGGTTTGGTCAAGATCAAGTGCATGAATAGACACTATACTTCAGAGCCTCTTTTCTCAGTTCACACTTTTCGGAGTTTGTGAATTCTTACCAGTATTTAGATAGGTTAGGAGAGTCCATTTGATTTGGGTTATACATCATTTTAAAGCTTAAAGTCTGCTCTTTCAGAATATGGTCTTAACTAAAAATTCATGTCTGGCGACTTTTTGTTTGTTTTGTGGTGCAGGGTCACATATGTTCTCCAATTGTGTTGTTCTGACTTTCACATTTGGTCTGCACTGGTCTGCACTGAGTTTACCGAGCTGACACACTGCACAAATTCTTGTCTCCATGTAGCCTCTGTGCAAAGGCAGCTTTAGGATCTTTGTATAGATTCTCAGGCTCCACAATCTCAATGTACTTTAATTGGGGGACATTATACAGAGCTCTATAATTGTAAAAATATCACATGTCTGTAGCCAGTGGACATATTGTATTAAAAGTGGCACTGCACAGCCCTTTTATGGGCACGGCATAAATGCTATGCAATGGTTATTCAGCGTCGTAGCCGTATGGTCACTGCAATATCCCAGCATAGCCTCTAAATGGAAGTTATACAGGCTCCACACAATTTTTTTTTTTTTTTTTTCAGGCTGCAATGAGTGTGTGGCAATTTCATTGAGACTGCTTGATTCACTTGCAATATCCACTCAGCCTCTTTGAAGGTCTAAACAAAATTTGCCTTTTATATGCCCACTCACTTTGCTTTAATAGCATGTTATGGTACCAGTTCCATGACATTTGCTCCTGTGACAATTGCTCCCATGAACTATCTACATGCTACGTCAAACATAAATTCTACCCACAAACATAACCATAACCCAAATCCTAATGCTCACATCAACCTGCATCTAAAACCCTAGTACAATGCTAACCCTAATCGTAAGTCCTCTGAGAAAATAAGACTGGGGCAACTGTCGCAAGAGCAAATGTTATGTCACCTGGGCCCCGTTGCAAGAAAGTTGCAATCAATTGCAAATAATTGCTAATTTTGAAACAACCATTCTGATTGGCTCAGGGTCTGCCCTATTAAGAAGACATGCATGCAACAATGATTTTGATTGGCCAGTGACAATCAGTTGCAAGTTGCGTTTAAACGCAAAGTTTCTAGCAACGGGGCCCTGGTATCACACGGAACAATCACACGTCCATTTTCATCTGCTGCTTCCACTAAACTGTTGAATGAGCTACCCTAAACTCTTTGCAACCGATGATAATTCTTCAGTGTCTCCAAAAACGTCTAAAACGTCCAAACATCCTAAAACCTCACTTTCTTGAGGATGATGAAAAAAGAGAAATGAAGGTGGGCAGATTCGCAAGGCCTCCAACTCACTTGTTGTGGTCCAGTCTTGCCACACTGCAGTCGTTCTCGTAGCCACCCCGCTCGTTGAGCATGGCGGTGTGAGCCACGGTGCCGATGGGCATGTCCATCTCATTTGGGCAGAGCTTTTGGAGGAGGGCAGTGGCTTCTGGTCCCTCAGACTGTAGCAGGTGGGGGAATTGAAGCAGATACAGAGCAGTGACTATCCAGACTGAAAGAATTACAAGTTTCTGATGGACTATAAGTCTGTCATTTACATAGACTGCCATTCACTGCCAGCAATGGATGACTTTGGGACATGATGAATGGTACTTGCTTGAACATTTTTATATCAAAGAAATCTTTACATCTCATGAAAAGTGAAAATTTGTGAAATTCTCTTCATATTTTCTTTCGGCCATTCTTCTTTTGTGATATGAATAGGAAAAGAAAAGAAAATTCATTTTTTTTTTTTTCACTAATCCACACTCTGTTTTCACTGGTTCCATATTATATATGCTTGGGGATACCTACTTCAGAATATATAACTGCAAAATTCAGAAAAAAAAAAGAGAAAAAAAGGTTGATGTAGTACCTTGACCTTTACTATGCTTTGTTTGGCATGCACACTGGAACAGATAGCATTCTTTGTTAGCACACAAAACTGCCTAGAAACTCATTGTCACTGAATGGAGATTACCTACTCCCCTTATCTTGTCACCACAGCCTTCCTGTTGAACTGTGGCTCATTGCTACACTTGATCCGGCTTGATAATCTACAACTGGGTCGGGTTTCACTGGATCACTGAATGCTGTGGAAAAAATCTGGCAGGTTCAGCTATTAACCCGTTGAGGACGGACTGATTTTTCTATAACATGCATTTCCCGTAGACACATGCCCCGAGTATACTTTGGACTCGTCTTCAATGGGTTAAAGCGCCTGGGCAGATGAAGGGTTAAAGGGTTAATGTGGAAAGCTTCTTTTCTTGAGAAATATCATCCACAGCTTGTCACTACTTTGCAGTGCACAGAACATACCTCCAGCTCAAACTTGCTGAAAGAGGACATATCCATAAGGCAGACACTCTCTCTGCATGCCCAGTACTCCTCGTTGACGTAGTCAAACCAGCCGGGCTTGCCGAATGTTGGTCTCTGCAGTTCATGGTAGAACTCCTCTAATGGAGAGAGAAATGTGATAACATTGGGCAAAATAATGATGATAATGGGTATTCCAGCAGAAGGGCTCTTTCCACCTGACTAAACTGGATCTCAATGTGGAGAGCTACATGTATACAGCACACAGTGGAATTATGTATACAACAACAAACTAACATCACAGAAGTGCATATTAAAAACAAAAATCAATATTCTGTGGGATTAAAGTTTTCGTGCCGAGTGGATAATAAACATATTCGCAGGTTCTTGAGTTCATCTTGAGAATTCAAAATGCAGAAAAAATTGTGAAGATTTTTTCATGGGTTTTAGAATTCGCACTGGCCAAAAAAAGTGTGAAATACGAGAAAAAAAAAAAATGTACCATGAATATTTCTGTGTTTACAGTAAACAAAGAACAACAGCAATATACGAGAATGAGAGATATATGGGGAGATAGATATGGGAGTCAGTAGGACCAATGAACACATTTTGTCTATGATGTCACTGCTCTCATCATAGGTAACTTGCTTTATTCTCTGGGCTAACTTTACCTTTAAAGGACAGGTTCACCTTCATAAACATAAGGATTGAGAGAATGTAGCAATATTAGTAGAACACATCATTGAAAGTTTGAGGAAAATCAGACAATCCGTTCAAAAATTATGAATTTTTGAAGATTTTGTGCAGTCACCGCTGGATGAGAAGACTACTGCAGCATATGATGTCACATGAGTACAACAATATAAGGAGAATTTCACAAAATTTCATCTTTTAAAAAAAGTACACATTCCCTTGACTCGTTACTGACATATGTTATGGGTAATATTATTCCCCCTGCCTTTAGAAAGAGGCAAGTCAAGTGCTCTTTTATTAAAGGTGAAAATATGTTGATTTTTTTTTTTACATTTTCTTTATACTGTTGTACGCATATGACATCACGAGCTGTGTTAGTCTCCTCATCCAGCAGTTCCAACACAAAAATTTTAAAGATTCATAAATCTTGTATCGATTGTCTAATTTTCCTCAAACTTTCACTGATGTGTTCTACTAATATTGCTGCATTCTCTCAATCCTTACATTGTATGTTTATGAAGGTGAACTTGTCCTTTTACCGTTATTGCGCTTTCTGTATCATGGTGTAAGCCCCCTGTATGCCACATTATTCTAAGAGAACAGAGTAGTCATGCTTCTGGAAAATATTATGTTTTTCAAATCGATCTAATTTTTATGATTTTTGTAATCCTAGACATGTGATGAGTAAAGTTGTAGAGGAAAGCTAAGCTTTGCTTTGATGTAAATTGTATGAAAAATCTACGATTGTTTTTCTTTCAAATGACCAGAAGACCTATTATTGCAGAGGCATGACTTTTGCACACACAACAGTGACAGAAACTCAGAATTTACTCACAAATCCAGTAGTGAAGATTTCTTGATATTCCATCACCACATACAGTGTACAATGCAAGCAACATGTGACAGGAATCGAATTGCCTGAAATGCTTTCATCGTACTGTGGCATTTAGCAATTTATATATCGGTTTGGACGGGTTTGAGTGTTTGAGCAGTATATGCAAACTTGGCATACCATCGACCGGGGTTGGGTGTGAGAATGTGGCACATAAAGAGTTAAACACTGTGACAATATGTGACCGTGCACCACAAAACAAACAAAAAGTCACACCCTTGCTTTTCCGTGAGGACTCAAGAAAGGTGAAATGGGTGGACCAAGTCAATTTTGAGTTTTCTATATTTTCTGAAAGAGCTATTCTGCTACATTTTTCTTGAGTTTGAGATCATAAATTGAATGGGAAAGTGGGTTTTCAACAGTTTTTCTACAACCCCTTCTTTGGTAGAGTATTGTGATCAGGTTTTTCTCAGAGGCCCCTTTAATTTCTTGAAAATCCTTTGCACCCTCTTCACTTTCAACTATAACAACTTTTGAAAGGATGATGCTACTGCTCTGAAAGTTGACATTTATCATGGTCAGAATGTGGTAACAGACCATGCCTAATTTAAGCTTAATCTGATAATCCCTTAATTGTTGGTGCTACAGTGATTAACATTATGTTTTTGTCCCATTCATGACACATGTAGCACGGCTTAGTAAAGATTAAGCACTTGAATAGACTCTGTACTTTAGAGCCTCTTTTCTCAGTTCACACTTTCCAGAGTGTGTGCTTTCTTTCCAGTATCTATATAGGTTAGGATAATCCATTTGCAATGAGTAATACATCATTTTAAAGCTTAGAGTCTGCTCTTTCAGAATCTTCCCATAACTAAAAATCCATGTCTGGCGACTTTTTGTTTGTTTTGTGGTGCAGGGTCACATATACAACTGTACATACAATTCTACCTTGTGCATTCACATTCATGAAGTAAACCGGCCTCTCCACTCCGCATCTCTCACCAAATACCGCCCCCAGCTCCCGCTGAGCACTGTAGAGTGGTGAGCAGCGCAGCATGCGTCCGGTTTCGAAGTCAGGCTCACTCGCTAGAGAGTGATACAGC
The DNA here is from genome assembly GCA_033980235.1 of Diadema setosum. Classification (NCBI taxonomy): domain Eukaryota; kingdom Metazoa; phylum Echinodermata; class Echinoidea; order Diadematoida; family Diadematidae; genus Diadema; species Diadema setosum. The sequence continues at coordinate 7,385,939 of CM067066.1, forward strand.
AGGCCTGATGATGGATAGAAGAGGAAAAGGAAAATATACAGTGCATCACAAACAATCATCAAAAGATCTACAATATTTCATGCAGTCAACTACCGTGATGACACACTTTGCCATGATTGCCTTCAAGGAAATAAAAGCCTGTGTGCTTTGTTCGGGAGCCACTGATTTGATGTGAGCCCTTACATTAATATTTTGCTCACAAGTATTAACCCATTGTTAGGTTTGAGTCCTGATCGGCACAGAAATTGACACACTGTTCAAAGTCCTTGGCTCAGAAAGGGTTAAGTAACTGGATGTATTGCATAGTTGTATCCCCATGGGAATTACACAACAAATATAGAGCTCTACAATGTAAGAGGGAATTGATTAATGTACACATATCCTCTATATTATGAGAGAAAGAAAGAAGGGGCTGGGGTGGGGGGGGGGGGGTTGAGTTCAAATTGCTACCAAAGCAGGTAAGCAAGTACCAGCCTGACCTGTTCACTCTAAAAGTGTTTTACTAAACGTTCCTATTGCCTATTGGGTAACTGTACACCTGTACATCAATCTTTAGCTCACATAGTGTGACTTCCAGTTTGAATGCATTATCGATCCAAGTAGTGTGTTCTTTCATTGTGTTGTACACTCTCATACCCTATTTGTGTTGTACACTCTCATACCCTATACATTAATATTCTTTGCTTTTAAAATGCGAAAATGAGACAGAGTATTGAAATAAATGCCAGAGTGAATCAGGTACTGTTTAATGTTGCGAACTGCTACAACACATAATGGTCAACACTTAAGCTTAAATTTGTCCAAATGGCTGGTATGCCTTTAACTCTCATCACCTACATTTTGCACACCTATTTTAAATTTTTCAGAGCATAAAACCATAGACAACTGACTACAAACTGGTAGCTGCCTGCAAAAATTGTCTACAAATTATGACAAGCTTTTTGGGTTTCATTAAATGCTTTCAACACCATGCCAATATAGCATTTCTGTCATCGATAGCACCACTCCCCTGCACATACCTTCACTCTCCACAACCCTGTCTCGGAGAAACGCCTTGTTGTTGTGATAGTCCGTGAAGCGGCGTACGTCAAAGGACCACGGGTTAATGGAGGGTCGGCCCTCAGCGATATACTCTGCCATCAGTCGGCCTGCCCCTCCGCTCAGGGCCACCCCTTTGGATGAAAAGCCTGCCATGACAAAGTAGTTCTTCATCTGTAGGAGTAGAAGAGAAAGACAATGTTCATGGTGAAGTGACATCAGCATTCTAAAGCCTGCTACCCACATTAACCCGTTCCACCCGCAATTCTCCAAGAGCCTTCAATGCCCTAAAACTAGATTCTTTTTGCAGGTCGATGGAGAACAGATACATGTAGGTCGGTAATCCGCCTGCACGAAGGCAGTCAGGCGGTACATGTATCCCCTTTCCATGGTCAACTACATGTGCCATCGAACAATGAAAACATTGATCAGTTGGGAGGTGTGAATAGAGCATGTGCTATTAGCACATGGGCTCCAAAACTCTTTTGTTCAACACAAAGTAGGCAGCTGAATGGAGTCAGTGAAAACAAATTTCCACTGAGCTCAGCCATGATTGCTCTGTACATCTTCATATAAATTGCACAAGTTTTACATCATCATAACCGAGCACTACTTTGGAAAAAAAACAAAAACAAAAACAAATAATACTGCAATACACACTGTTTTCATACAGAAAGAAAACTGATACTGATAGAAGAAACTCTAATCTTTCTATAAAAGCCATTTTACTGGGCAGCAAAAGGCAAATAAACATACTTTCAGGCCAAGAACGCAAGCACTCTTGTCTAAGTTGTAGGAACCTGTATACCAGGTTCCCGTGAAACCGTGTAACCCTTTCAGGACTGACTTTCCAAGATGCTGGTGTTTATAGGGTATATTAACAGGTTCCCTACAGTAGTGAGAGATATGAGTTAAAGGGGAATTCAGCACTAGTTCAAATTTATTCCAAAATGAGAGTAAAATCTTCCAAGCACAGCAGTGAAAATCTGATCAAAATCACATCAAAAGTAACAAAGTTATGAAATGTTAAAAATTCTCTCATTTTTTCCCCAAGCTGTTTTTGAACAGCTGATATAAATATGCACATAAGTGAGCTCATACTGTCATCTTCTCAGCTTTGAAATGATTACAAGTTTGTCCCAATGAAGACTTTCTTTATCCACTAGTCTAGTATGAGATAAATCAGCGCCCCAAAATACCCCTGTATGCAAAATTTCATACTATCCGCTGGATATGTGGTAATGAGCATTTCAATTTTTATTTTTATTATTATTATTTTTTTTTAATATCTGCCCCACTATGCCCCACATATACATGACCCTGCATCACAAAACCAACAAAAAGTCACCAGACATGGATTTTAGGCAGATTAGGATTTTGGGCAGATCCTGAAAGAGCAGACTCTAAGCTTTAAAAGGATGTTTAACTCAAGTCAAATGGACTCTCCTAATCTATCTAAATGCTGGAAAGAAAGCACACACTCTAAAGTGTGAACTGAGCAAAGAGGCTCTGAAGTGCAGGGTTTATTCCAGCACTTTTGCTGTTATCTTTACTAAGCCATGATATTTGTGCAATGATTGGGACAAACACGGGATGTAAACCTCCATAGCAACAACAATGAAGGGATTATCAGATTAAGCTGAAATTGAGCACACTATACTAACCCATTCTGTCCATGATCAATACCAACGTTTGAAGCAGTAACATTATCCTTTCAAAAGTTATTAGAGTTGAAAGAGAAGAGTGTGCAAAGGATTTTCAAAGAAATGAAAAGGAGCCTCAAAGACATACCTAATCACACTGCTCTACAAAAAATGGGTTGTAGAAAAACTGCTGAAAACACACTGTCCCATTCATTTCATGATTCAAAACTTAAGAATAATGTAGAAGAAGAATAGCTCTTTCAGAAGATATGAAAAACTCAAAACTGACTTGGTTGACTCATTTCACCTTTGAGTCCTCACGCAAAATCAAGGGGTGTGACTTTTTGTTGGTTTTGTGATGCATGGTCACGTATAAAATCTTCATTTTTATGACTTAATAGGTTTATAGTCTTGTGTGCATCACTGATTGGCTAACCACAGTCACCTGATAACACAGCAGCTCCAAAACTGTCAAAACGTATGTTGTGGGAAGTACCCAAAGGATTATCAAGTTCATACAGTATCCCCCTCCCTATTCATCCCCATACCCCTACTTTTTGGTTGAGACCTAATTTCAGGTTTCTAACATTTTTGGTGAGATAATGAGAAACCTCTTATGAAATATGAAAGCATGTAATTCTATGAGGAATTCATCATTTATTTGATGAAAATTGGTTTTGAAATGTAGTAGAGCAGATAAGCCGAAAAATTGTGCGAAATTTGAGTAAAGCATGAAACTTCAATGTTCCACCGATCCTTGGCAGGTTTCTACCTTTGACCTCTGATGACCTCCAGAGTTCAATGACCTCAAATTATCAGAATTTTGATATTTGGTGCAATTGGTTGATGATAGACATGATAACGATGTCTTAAAAATTCATTTGTGTTACAACTGAATCGCTTTCCTATTCCTCAGATCAAGGGAAATTATTTACATGTCTCTGCCTTTGACCTCCGAGGACTGTGACGGGTCAATGACCTCAAAATATCAGAATATTGATATTTGACGTATATTCAATGGTTAACTGTATACCTGGTGTGCAATCACGCATTTTGCTATTAGCATTTATGCTACAATAGAAGTGTCTTCTCATTCCACAGAACATTGGTCAATACCCTGTGTATATCCAACTTTGACATCTAAGGACAATGTGAGGTCAGACTTTTAGAATATCAAAATTTGTGTAGGATTACAATTATTGATGTTTGGCTTCATTGGTTTAATCCTAAAAGTTAAATCATTTACAAATCACGCCTTGATGTTATAATCAAAGCATGTATGCATATTCCACAGAGCATTGGTTCGTGGTAAAAGGTCTCAGGAATTTGAGCGGTCAATTACTTTAGAATTGAAGCTGACGTGTCTTCAGTGATGGTAGTGACCTCAAATACCGTATGTCCAGAAAAAAAAAAAATTACAACGGGACCCTCCGCAATGATATCTTTAAAAATATCGAATCAATCTGAATAGAAATTCAGGGTATGAAACTGTAACTCATTGCCCACATCTTACAAGAAACCCCATTCGATTTGCTTCAGTGGTCAAAGAGAAATGAGGAATTTTGTAGAGGATGTCAGGAATGTCTTCCCTCCAAGTTCTGTCTATTGTATTCACACACATGATCATCGAAGTGCTAAGATTGGAAGAATCAAACTCATGACATGCTTTAAAACAATCCACATTTCTCTGTGACCGCTTAACCAAATTGAATGGGGTTTACTGCAAAATAGAGCTAAAATTTTATATCTTAACACCCTGGAGTAGCATTTAGACAATTTAAACATATTGGGTGTTATCAATGCGAGAATCTGATTGTATTTTTTGGGGGGACATACTGTTGAATATTTATGTTCGGGTTAGTTATGCAGTCTAGCTTGCATGAAATTATGTGCAACATTATCAAATTTGCACTGGACAAAGTTTGTACGCTTAAACATGGAAAGTGGGGAGAGGAGTACCATATTTTGGGTTGATGCTTAATAGCATGTGAACAGGCATATGGCAAAGTCCCTTGAACTGGATGAAAGGGTGAAAGATGCTAACCAGAAAACAACAGGCCCACCTCATCAGGTGTACGTCACAAGTCAAACAACTCAAGAGTCGTACAGTCCATGAGTTACGCAGCTCACAAGTCATACATCCTGTGACCTAAACAATAGATGAACAAGGTCCATGAGCTCAACATCAAATATAATAGGCCCACAAGCTGTGCGGACCGCGAGCTCGACACTCGAGGACAAGTTGGCACACGGTACAAGATTAATATATTTATTTCAGAGAGCTTAATCTATTAAGTGTATAGGTCTTGTGGACCCATCCCCCCCCCCCCATGTGTCCAACTCTTATGGGCCTGGTTTGCCTAAACTTAGTGTCAAGCTCATTGGCAATGCTACCTAGTTTTGAGCTCGTGGGCTGTATGGTTCCGATGAATGACTCATGGTCCTGGAGCATACAGTGACGTCATGGACCATCTAGAAAATGACATACTGTGGAACTACTCTTTGCTCTTATTGTCTTCTTTATACTCGATACTCCTTAACAATTGGGCCTGGCCAAGAGTTGTGCCCCATGCCCAACTTGTTTAAAATATGGCCGCCATCCGGTTTGCATCCAATGTGTGAATCAGGATAATATGGCAGCGGGTAATATCATCCGTTTAAAACTCTCTGCCAGCAAGTGATGATTCAGTGCAACCTCCTGCTGAAATTGGTCTAGATGTATACCCTCGATCTCTTTCAAGACAGGGCAGCATCTGCATCTTCAGTGAAGCACACGATTGAGCTTACATTGCACGAATCGGCACACAGATCTCCACCACACTTAAAATGGACATCCTGAGGTCAGACCAGCGTTCTTCCAGGTGCACAGCCACTGTATGCGATCATCAGAGTCTTCCATTGGCAATATCTAAACAGTTTGGGTGAAGGTAAGCTTGTCTCTATGACGGGTGCATTGCGCATAGAGTACAGGATGCACGAGATAAGGAAGCTTCTTTTTGACTTGCGGGATAGGCTACAATTCTTTCTCAGGCAAAGGTTCGGAATTATCAGATCGTGGTCAGTCTGCACACAGTGAGCTGAACACCATATTATCAAGTATACGTGTGCAATGATTGTGTGTAATGATATGGGAAAATGCATGGAGAAATCAAAATACATATATACATGTTTATGTATTTTACGTAAAATCAGTTCCCGTCTGTTGTCTTTATCAATCTTGCAATGTTGTTGTTTATCATTTTCCCTCTCCATCACGAGTATAATGTGGAACGTGTTTATTATTTCACGTGAAGTTGTTGTAATGTCGGAAAATGCAAGGCTGTATTGCAGGTGGCCTTCAATTTGTTTTTCACATTATATTGACATGTTTAACAGACTGTAACTCACCAAGATGCCTATTGAAATCTTTTGAAAAACTTCTGCTTGATTTCACACGAGCGGATGATTATCAATTGTCGTTCTGCTATCATCGTGAGTGAAACAAAGTATTGTTTCTCTTCAAAAGATAGCATGCCAATCTGCAATTACTGTTGGTACTCATGTATATAAGACATTCCAACCCACCTCCAGCCTAGACATCCGTAGGTGTTGTGGGGTAGAGCGGGATCTGAACATCTCTCATGAAGCGAGACTTTTCTTTTCTTTTCTTTTCCCCACTAACAATGTGAAACAAAGTATTTAGGGGTTGTGGTGTAGACATGGTAGAGCGAGACTTCTCTTTTCTTTTCTTTTCCCCACTAACTACTAAGTATAGTAGGAAGCATAGAAGCATTCACACATACAGCCGTACTGTTTACATTTCCCATCACATGCTTTGAACATCGGAATTTTCACGTATACATTTTCCCTGGAATTTTGCCAAGAACTTTTCAACACAATACATGTTCAAAAGAAACCATTTGGTTCATACATTATTTGATTAAACGGGCCTACTTATCACCGTCAACGTACTCGAACAGTTTTCGCTAAAGATACAAGTATGTTTGACATGTATGTATGACAAAATTGCGTCGACTTAAGTGAACTTCGACTCTCGCGAGAGTCAATTTTTTTTCGACTCACAGTTATGTACATGTATTATAGTACATTTGCATGCGTGTGTGTGCGTGCGTGTGTGTGTTTGCATTCAAATTTGTCTGTTCTTGAAGATAATGTTCTTATTTTGTTCTAAATTGAACATGGAATTTGTATCAATACTAGTACATGTAGTTAAACGTAGTTCTGAGAATGTCTGCGCTTGTGTGGCAATGTGCATGTGCTATGTCTATGGTGCAACATAGGTAGCCATCTCTGTCAACCTACCCTGAGCCAAACACTCTCCCAGGCCCATCCCACCTCCATTGAACAAAACTACACAGCCAGCCGGGCACGCACAAACAAGCTCCGCCCACTTGGCCTGTCACTAAAATATTAAAGCAGCGATTGGCTGACCAAGGAGTTCTGGCTTGACATGGATAAAGTATGGATGTCCATGAGCTGTGTGTATGGATAAAGAATGGATCGATGTGCTGTACGTGTGTATACATGTATACATGTGTATGTATTTGACATGCGTGCGGAGCGGTACGGTGAGCGTGCATGCTTACCTGCAGCAGGTCAGGGACGGGGTTCTGCAACATGCCGATTTTTTGTTCTCCTCTAAATGTAATGAGAATGCCAGACAAATCTTCTTCGGCTCAAGTGATGTAAACTACGTGTATTTTGTACAAAAGGGACTGAATGTTGTACTTCGACACAGCCGAAATTTGACTCTCGTACTTCGGCTTATCCAAATATTTCTTAGAGAAAATACATAGGGAAAAATCGGGACTTTTTATTTTGCTTCGAGTTAAGTGATTTTCGACTCACTCGACGTCGACTTATCCAAGGTTTACTGTATATATATATATATATATATATATATATATATATATGTGTATAAAGACAACGTAATTATTGTATAAGTTCCCAAAAGCTCCTTACGACTTTCTCCAAGCCGGCGACCATATTATTGTACAGATACATAGATATTGGATTTGTCATCACATTTACAGCTTGCCACTCTAACTGACTACTCGGCTCAAACATGTTTTTTTTTTTGGTTTTTTTTATAAGTAATTTTCTAACAAACTTCCTTTCCCTAAAGCATTTCATTGGCTCAATCTTATATTGGGGTGTGGTGTTCACTAAAAATGAATTCGTTATTGGTGGGGCTAAGACACCCCCCCCCCCCCCCCCCTCCCCTTAGCCCCAATGTCGGTACAGGACCAAGCAAAAATTTGCAAGTGTAAAAAGCCCTGTAGAGGAATAAATTCTGGCAGGAGGGCGACCTTCCAGCTCAGAAGATCATTTATGTTTGGGGATCAGAGGGTAAAAACACGCCATCATGTCATTCCCCGTAATTTGGTGCGGGACTTTGGGGATGGAAAGCCATTGGAACTGACCACTATCGGGGAAAGTAGGCAATGTCTAACTTATAAATTCCTATGACCATAGACTTTTCTTGGGAGAGGGGGTTTCGACAAAAAAAAAAAAAAAAAGCTAGAAGGAAGATAAACGGTTTCATAAACTCCAAGAAGGGGAAAATACTGAGCATATTGACAGAATGCAGTGTTCTCTTTCCTTTTACTCTCTATCCTATTCTATTCTATTCTATTCTATTTTTTTATTTTATGTGCTAGTAGCAATCTGGGCTACAATGTAAAACTGATATGTTTGTTTTGTACATCCTCTAAAGATCACCAGAGGTCAGAGGTAGAGCCCTGTCTATGCTCTTTGGAATGTGAAGACAATTTCATTGTAAAACAGATATGCTTGTTTTGTACATCTTAACCATGTTTATCATTAACTAATGACACCACAGATCAATATTATGATATTTTGAGGTCATAAAAACCTCTAAAGGTCACAAGAGGTCAGAGGTACAAGTAACCTGTCTTTGCTCTTTGGAATATGAAGACAATTTCATTGTAAAACAGATATGCTTGTTTTGCACATCTTAACCATGTTTATAATTAACTAATAACATCACAGGTCAATATCATGGTACTTTGAGGTCATTGACCTCTAAAGGTCATCAGAGGTCAAAGGCAGAAACCTGTCAATGCCATGTGGAAATGGAAGATTTGTAGTACAAATGCATATGTGACTGGCGACAACGGTTTCAGGCAAAAGTCGGGAATTTTGAAAGTACATTTTTTGATTGAATCACATTGCCCATTTCCTAAGCTTTACAATGATATAAAACACTTGCATTCTCCGGCACCGTAAGTGGTCAAATAAAGCGAAATATAATGCACTTTTTGATTTGTTAGCCTGACAAAATAGCGAGAAAACAGGCTTTTAAGATTCACCTCTTGCTCGAAGACAATGCCCAGCGGCGATGCGAGCTGAGAATCACCCATCTGTACGATGGTACCAATCGAGATTACGCTCCGCCTCTAGCAAACACAGCGGCTTCTGATTGGCTCACTGAGAGAGTCAAATTTCCCGGGCACCTTCCTCGGAACTCAGCGTATGGAGCCGAATACACAATGCATTTCGCTCGGGTAGGTTTACCACACAGAACTCTCTGAGGTTTACCAGTACGTACACGTCTTTCAAAATGGCGGATACGATAATTGCAAGCTTGCTGGTTATGTGTGAATGTGCACGTATTACCCAATGACATCCACACGCTATGGCTGTGTTTTCAAACAAACAAATCAAGTTATCATTGCGGTTGATTTGTCCTGTAAATTTCACCATTTGGGACCCTTTGTTTTGTTTTTATGTCTCGCATGTGTTGCATTGTGCGATAAAGAAAGAAAGAAACAAACAAACACGACTCTACTTAATTTGGTTCAATTTTAATGTTTATTAGGCCTACAGTGTATTTAAATATTGGTCAGTTATGACCGCTCCTTTCCTCTCTTCTGTTGTCTTTCTGAGTCAACCTGTTGTACTACAAGCACAAAAATCAAGTGAGTTTCCAATCACAGTCATGTTGCACAATTTGCGACTCTGATGCGTTCAAACAATGTTCCCTATAGTATTTGTTTTCACATTGGAAGTCAGTTCTGTCTAGTGTTGTGTTCACTTTTTGTTTCATTTCCGTTGTCGAAAATGCGGTAGAAACGCTCTGATAGAAAGCCTACCGAAAAGCATACACTAGAGCGAACGTACAGGTGTCTATTGTAGCAATAATAATGGAGCACGCACGCGTGGACAAAACATTTCCGACACGCTGCAAGATGTATCTCCGAAAGCCGAACTATGTAAATGTATGCGACGCACCAGCCAATCACACGCGAGACGCCGCTCCGTAGCAACACTGGGCATATTGGCGCAGCGTTCGAAAGAACATCAAAGCTGACGAGTGCGATCCAACATAGGGTGTTTAAAATTCCATTTTCGATAGGAAAAATTTTGTCTTATGCTCCGAAATTTGGTGTAGATGTAGTAAACATATCAAAGATTCAATTTCTGCAAAAACCCCAAATCGACAAAAATAATGGTCAAAATCTTTGTACCCCGCCTAGGAGGGAATTTCTTCTTGCGACTTTTGCCTGAAACCGTTGTCGCGGGTCACATATTTAGTGCAGCGTAACCAAGATCTAGGCCTATCATTCACAAATGCCTCCAAACATCAATATTCTGATATTTTAAGTTCATTGACCTCTGGAGGTTATCAGAGGTCAAATCAGACTTACCTCCCGATCTTAATATGAATCTTATGGTATGTACTCACACTAGTGAAAGTTTCATGCTTTAGTCAAATTTTGCACAATTCTCATGATTTTGAGGGCTTAACTGCTCTACTAATGGCTGAGATATCCAAAAAAGAGCGATTCTAATAAAGTGTGGGACCCACACTTTATTACGATTGCTTTGTTTTACTTTGTCTATGGATCTTTCAGTCATTCCAAACCCGATTTTCATCAAATAAACTTTGAATTCCTCTTAAAATGGTATGCTTTGTACTTCATCATAAGTGTTTTCTTGGTAGCTTGCAAAAAGTTAAAAGTCCAATTTTTATCTCCACCAATACTGTACCATCCCTTTAAAGTCTCAGCAGACTGCATACCTCTGGAGCTGGTCCAAAGAGAAAATTGCCGTCTGGAGAGAAGCTCTCTGGACCATTGAAGAGCTGTTGGACCTCAGCCTTCTCAGCTAGGGGCACCCTCTTCAGGAAACCCTGCAAGTGGGGGGCTGCAGTTTGGAAATAGAGAGATCATAATACACAAACATTCAAATCATTGAACTCAATGGGAGCAAGCATGATTTTCACTCTCTCTTCATATACTGGACTGCAGTTAATTGTTTGACAATCTATCAATGTATAGTGCAAAACACTTTCCACTGTATGACTGTGCAGATAGATTACCTTTTGCTTTACATGTACAAGAAGTAAGTTGTATCCATGTCATCCTGTTTGTCAGAAGTGCCCCCAAATCAATAATACACATACATGTAATCTGCCAAAATTTTACAAATCTTGACTAAAAATGAATATCTGAACTTTGCTGTATTCATGCATGTGTTTCCAAAAACAGAAATTCTGGACTGTTACATACACATTAATAAGAACAAGAATACTCCTAACTCATCCAAGGTACCTTGTTTCTAGACAATCTTTTATCCTAATGAGGTCCCCCCTTGTGGTACCTCCAACCGAACACAAAATTCACCAAAGTGATCCCAGTCCTCCTCCAGGGACAGGAACTCAGCCTTCTCCGGGATTCCCTCATAGAACAGCGCGATTCCCTTGGTAGTGAAGGAGCCCACCAGTAGGCCTCCACCCCAGTCAATCATGTAGTTCCCGAAATCAAAGTCTCGCACATCTGCACAGAACGTGATGGTGGATCAGAAACTTCTAGATGTTGTTAGGTTACATAAGTTCTCAGTTCTTATATTTATGTACGATCTCTGCAATGGAACTATTCTGCACCCTCTGTCTGACTATTGCCAAATTGTGCATCATACTTACAGGACAAGAACAAATGAAAAAAGAATGTTGTACTTACAAAAATTTAGAACCACACAGGGACAATTTTCGCTTTCTTACTTAGGACCAAAACTTTGGAACAGATTGCCACGAGAAATGCGTGAACAAAGCAAAAGATCTACATTTTGTAAATCATGCCTTGCAGATTTCCTACTCTAATAGATATTATACTGTATCAAGTATTATTAGTTTTCTATGTTAGAAAATGATAGTTTTGACCGATTTTGATGGTTTGACTTCAAACTCGAATTTCTCGGCTCTGCCATCAGTGATTTTAGGATCCTTTTGTTGTAGCAGGTCACAATTGGAGTGCTTTCTGAGAAAGAACTGTCTAGAAACTAATTGTCAATGAATAAAGACTACATTACGTAATTCATACTGTGCCACTATGAAATCTATGTTGGACTGAGGCGCAGTGCTACACCAGTGGGTGGGCTTATACTTTACAAATAGATTATCTGCATTTTGAATGGGTTACTAATTGGTGGTGAAGTTTTATACGTGCCTGTGAACATTAAGAGTTAGATGATCTAGGCTTTTATTTTGGGAAAGTTATAGGAGATAATCATGAAGAAAGGTCCCAGTATGTCTGAGAAATCTGTTCATGCTACATACTGCAAATGCAGGTACTACGCAGTTGCCTCGATATTTGTAGAGAACATATACAAAACAAGGAAAAGTAGAAATTACGCGGTGCGTAATATATGTCCCCGCCAGAAGTAGTAAATAGAAGTAAGTAGAAGTAAAGTAGTAAATTGGGTTAGAAATGGCGAAGGAGTAGCATTTTGTAGCAAAATGTACCAAAATGTACAATACAGGTCAAAGGTCAAGGTCAAAGGTCAAAGAAGTCAAAGCTCAAAATTCTGTGTAGAAGTTTTGAAGCCCTCAACTAGTGCCATCACATGAAGCAAATGGAATCGAAATCGGGTTAGAAATGGCGAAGGAGTAGCATTTTGTAGCAAAATGTACAATACAGGTCAAAAAATCAAGGTTAAAGGTCAAAGAAGTCAAAGGTCAAAATTCTGTGTAGAAGTTTTGAAGCCCTCAACTATTGCCATCACATAAAGCAAACGGAATCGAAATCGGGTTTGAAATGGCGAAGGAGTAGCATTTTGTAGCAAAATGTACAATATAGGTCAAAGGTCACAACTGAAATTCTGTGTAGAAGTTTCAAAGCTCCCATGTAGTGCTATCATATAAAGCAAACAGAATCAAAATTGGCTCATAAATGACAGAGAAGTAGCAAATTGAAGATTTTGATCACACACGGACGCACACGGACAGACAGACGGACACACACACGTACGGAGCCCGTTTCATAGTCCCCTGCTCGAACTCGTTCGGCGGGGACAACTATGATGATAATGAAAAGTTTTTAGGAACACACAAGACTTACATGGGTATTTCTGAGGTTCGACTCCCTCGATGGGTTTGGTAATCATGTACTGGTGTTTGACGCTGTGGAGAGGTACTCTAACGGTGGGATTACTTCGTAGACCAATGTCCCTTGCCCACTACAGTCATTGACAAAAGAAATAAAGATCAATGATAATTACTTGACTTTATCAACAAACAAGCAAGCAGAACAAATATTTGCATTTACACGTTAAGTCTTGAAAGACTTTTGCCGCAGAAATGATCATTCTGTTACCAGTACACTGAAGAAAGACGAGATGGCACTGCTTCATTAATTATACAACGTCCAAGTAGATCCTTGTAATTTGATTGGAGCCTAGGATTGTTGGCGACGTGATATTCAATAAGTACTCCATTCAACGCGCCATGCAATTTTGGTTCTATTTTCTGCGTGCAACTTGGTTCAATTTTTTCGTTCTATTCCACGGTTCGAGAAATTGTACGGTACTGCATGTACTGTGTGTTGCATATTGAGGATCGCATGCAGCTACGCTTGTAGCGCGCGCAGTGTACGTGTGCGGTACAGTTGTACATGCATGCGCGTATGTAGGCCTACGTACATAGTGCTAGTGTATGAGCGCTAGCTGTGACCTGTATCTACATTGAATGCACAAGCGAGAAAGAGAATCGCAGTGGATCCACAAATGGCTATATTTTTCATATATAGACTTCTAGGCCTATTTAGATCTACCCAACAATCCTCCAACCAAATAACAAAGATCTACTTGGACGTTGTATAAAACAAATACTGTATGGTCTTTACTTGTGCAATGGAACAAGATTTCGCACTTGGTGAAAGATGAGGCGCACTATTCAACTCGGCTTCGCCTCGTTGAATAGAGCGCCTCTATCTTTCACCTCGTGCGAAATCTCGTACCATTGTACTCATGACCATTCACTATTTGTACACTAAAATGTGCACAAAATTACAGTGATCTGCATGTAACACTTGCAAATTATGAGAAAATTCAGGAATTTCTATTATAATGTTTTAATCTTCTAATTTGTGCTTAATATCCTATTATACAATGTACATATTTATATCCCTTTCTTTTTGTCAACCTGGTTGTCCTTAAACAAAAAAAACTGGAAATAAGGTCGAGTTCATGAGGTGGGAGGGATTGTCTCAATGCAAAAACCTTGACAGGTACAACTATCAAAATCAGCACTATAAAAATGGCATGTAATAGCACTGGTTGCAATCACCAATTCACCAATTCTTCCATTAGTTTGTGTGCAAACACAAATGTTTCTGATCAATGAATTAGCAACTACAGCCGCTATTCCTCTATTTAGTTGTTGTAGCTAGGTTACTGCGATACAGTGTTTTTATGTGCCATGTTACCTGTCCACCACAGTTGACGAAGTAGTCACACCGCACTTTGCCATGAGAGGTATCCACGGAATGAACGCTTCCATTCTCACTGTTGACCTTGCTAACTTGAACCCCCTCCAATATTCGCACACCTGGGTGGATGCAATATAAAACACTATCACATGTGGCCCGCCACAACAAAAGGATCCGAAAGTTGCCAATGGCTGAGCCGACAAAATTGAGTTTGAAGTCAGATTATAAAAATCAGTCAAAACCATCAAGTTTCTGTTGTTGGCAGAGTTGATATTTTTCCGTGTTGTTGAAATCATAAATAACACCCAACTGGAGAAATTTATGAAAAATAAAAACCCTGCAAAACATACTGCATAAACAGCATTCCCATTGAGTGAAGGCAGTTCTAGACAAAAGCGTTGGAGAGCAAACTGTATGTGCTTCGACATGTCAGATAAGCTTGCTTTCTGAGAGCGTATGATCTGTATCAATCATGTATCAATCATACATTGCATGTGCCTGCTGTCCATACATTACACTGTATAATATGTGACCCTGCACCACAAAACCAACAAGGAAAAGTAGAAATTACGCGGTGCGTAATATATGTCCCCGCCGGAAGTAGCATTTTGTAGCAAAATGTACAATATTGGTCAAAAATCAAGGTCAAAGGTCAAAATTCTGTGTAGAAGTTTTGAAGCGCTCACCAAGTGCCATCACATAAAGCAAACAGAATCGAAATCGGATTAGAAATGGCGAAGGAGTAGCATTTTGTCGCAAAATGTACAACAAAATGTAGGTCAAAAATTAAGGTCAAAGGTCAAAGGTCAAAATTCTGTGTAGAAGTTTTGAAGCCCTCACCTAGTGCCATCACATAAATCAAACAGAATTGAAATCGGGTAAGAAATGGCGAAGGAGTAGCATTTTGTAGCAAAGTGTACAATACAGGTCAAAAAATCAAGGTCAAAGGTCAAAGAAGTCAAAGGTCAAAATTCTGTGTAGAAGTGTTGAAGCCCTCACCTAGTGCCATCACATAAAGCAAACGGAATCGAAATCGGGTCAGAAATGGCAAAGGAGTAGCATTTTGTAGCAAAATGTACAATACAGGTCAAAAAATCAAGGTAAAAGGTCAAAGTTCTGTGTAGAAGTTTTGAAGCCCTCACCTAGTGCCATCACAGAAAGCAAATGAAATCGAAATCGGGTTAGAAATGGCGAAGGAGTAGCATTTTGTAGCAAAATGTACAATATAGGTAAAAAAAATCAAGGTCAAAGGTCAAAGAAGCCAAAGGTCAAAATTCTGTGTAGAAGTTTTGAAGCCCTCACCTAGTGCCATCACATAAAGCAAACGGAATCGAAATCGGGTTAGAAATGGCGAAGGAGTAGCATTTTGTAGCAAAATGTACAATACAGGTCAAAATCAAGGTCAAAGGTCAAAGAAGTCAAAGGTCAAAATTCTGTGTAGAAGTTTTGAAGCCCTCACCTAGTGCTATCATATAAAGCAAACAGAATCAAAATTGGCTCATAAATGACAGAGAAGTAGCAAATTGAAGATTTTGATCACACACGGACGCACACACGGACGGACACACGGACAGACACACACACGTACGGAGCCCGTTTCATAGTCCCCTGCTCGAACTCGTTCGGCAAGGACAACAAAAAGTTGCCAGACAAGGATTTTTGAAAGTGCAGCTTTAAATCTTTAAATTGATGTATAACTCAATTTGAATGGACTCTCCTAACCTATCTAAATCTTGAAAAGAAAACACATTCTCTGTAAAAGTGTTTACTGAGAAAAGAACCTTGAAAGTATGGGGTCTATTCAAGCACTTAATCTTACCAAGCCTTGCTAGTCATGCAAATGAATGGTAGAGAAAGCAGGATGTGAAACTCTGCAGCATGAAAAATGCAGGGATTAGCAGATTAAACTGAAATCAATCATGCTCTATTAACACATTATACCAATAACTGATGCCAACTTTCAAAACAGTAGCATCATTTTTTTTTTCAAGTTATTAGAGTTGAAAGTGAAGAGTGTGTAACAGGTTTTCAAAAGGGGACTCTACGACACACCTAATCACACTATTCTACGACAAAAAGTGTTCTAGAAAAAATATGAAAAACTTGATATTGACTACACAGTAGGTTGACCCATCTCACCTATTTTGGGTCCTGACACAAAATAATCGACAATTTGTTGGTTTTGTGATGCACAGTCACATTTACTGTACACATGTCATGCTGGTTTAAATTTTGCAAATTTTAAGAGTAGACTGGTTTTCTCGATTCAGCAAATGCACCAAATACTGCCTCTTACAGCAATCAATACACAGTAATATTAACTGTGACCGTGCATCACAAACCAACAAAGTTGCATGCCTCAATGATATCAGTCAGGGAAACCCTAAATTTCCTGAGAAAGGCTGTTATCTCAGAAAGTCAAGATAGAGCGTGGTATTACGTAATTACCGAGAATTTCCACGCTGAACGAGACCGTACAAAGTGAAGGGCAATGACTTTTCCATCTCTCACATCGCCTTAGAAAAGAAATCATAGAAAATAGCCAACACAGAGGTTCATTTTTAAATGCAACTCTATGAAAGAAAATAAAATTTCTCACAATTTACACTCAAAGTATAGAAAGAAAATGCACTGCTGTGTTGGCTTCATGCTTTTCAGGAAAGAAGACACAATAGTTTTCAAATTATTAGCAAGTTTAGCCTTCCTCTCAGCCACGGCTGTTGTCCTTTTTTCCCCCTGCAGTAAAAAAAAAAAGGAAAAAAAAGGAGAGAGATATAGGAGAGGAGGTATTGCTTTAATACAGAGAGGGGGAGAGGGAGAGTGGAAGGGGGAGAGAGCTCTAGTCAGAAAGGGGGAACTAGAGGGGGAATATACACTTGTAGCTGGTGATCGCACATGGCATGTGTACAATGTATCTATACTACAGGTGTATTGGGCAAGTATGCTGTATACGGTGTATACACACAGTAAATGATCCTATAATACACTCGCACTTGCAACTGGGGCTGGCTTAAAGGACAAGTTCACCTTCATTAACATGAGGATTGAGAGAATGTAGCAATGTTAGTAGAACACATCATTAAAAGTTTGAGGAAAATCGGACAATCCGTTTCAAAGTTATGAATTTGTGATGTTTTTGTTCAGTCACCGCTGGATGAGAAGATTACTGCAGTGTATGATGTCACATGCGTACAATAATATAAGGAAAATATAAAGAGAATTTAACAAAATTTCATCTTTTGAAAAAAGTACACATTCCCTTGACTCGTTACTGACATATATGATTGGGTAATATTATTCCCATTGCCTTTAGAAAGAGGCAAGTCAAATGCTCTTTTATTATGCGAAAGAAGTGAAAATATGTTGAATTTTCTTTACATTTTCTTTATACTGTTGTACTCATTTGACATCACGAGCCTTAGTAGTCTCCTCATCCAGCGGTTCCAACACAAAAATTTTAAAAATTCATAACTTTTGCATTGTTTGTCCAATTTTCCTCAAACTTTCACTGATGTGTTCTACTAATATTGCTGCATTCTCTCAATCCTTATGTTTATGAAGGTGAACTTGTCCTTTAAGAGCAGTTCTGAAAACAAAAATGCCTGAAAAGAGGACACGAAGCAATGGCTAATGCACTCTTCCACGCTTCGTTGAACGCACTGATTAAAAAAACAACAACAAAACTAGATATATCGCTACGGCTACTGATATGCCTCCGCCACAATGCATGGTTCTCCTAATAGGTCTATAGTACAATGTCTTGACAATGTGTGATGACAGTTTCACACAATTGGCAAAATATCAAAATGACAGGTTTGACACAAATGTGCTGAATGTTCACTTTCCTAGAACTAGGTTTAATTGGATGAATGATTAAAATGTCAGAGTGCAGGTATTTGGGGAACTGATGATTTTTACTTGACTTTTGACCCTTTTATAGGTTTATGCATTGAGTAATTTTCAAGGTATTGAGAAAAAGTATAATTTCAGTATCAAATGGGAAAATAGCATTATCTAAACCTGGCCTTTGACCTTTGACCTCACAGTTCCACAGAAAATCACTGTTAGGTTGAACATGCATAAATATGTAAGTTTCATGATGATACCTTGAGTTACTTTCGAGATATGGAGGAAAAAGTGCAATTTAGCACTTTCACTTGAAATTTTGACCTTTGACCTTTTGGCAAGAAACTTCCCCCAAAATATATATTGGGTAATACATGCAATACATTAAGTTAAAAAAAAAAAAAACCTTCAGGCATATTGCATTTTAAGGAAAGTAGTGAAATTTTGAGGAGTTGACCTTGACCTTTGACCCCCTGACCTTTGACCCATGACCCCCAACTTCCCTAGATAATCACTGCCCATTGGTACAAACATATATACTAAGTTCCATGAAGATACCTTGAACCATTTGCGAGATATGGAGAAAAACATGAAATTTCAATTTTTTTTCACAAAATAACCTGTGACCTTTGACCTTTGACCCTGTGACCCTAAAATCCACACAAAGTATTATCCCCCAAGGATATACCCTCATACCAAGTTTGATGTAAAACCACCACACGGTTCTTGAGATATCAACAAAAACAAAACGGGACGGACGCACGTACGTACGGACGTATGGACGGACGACCCGAAAACATAATGCCTCCGGCCACTTCGTTGCGGAGGCATAAAAAGAAAAAGAAAGAGAGAGTTATATTTTACGCATACATTTTTAAGCAAATGCTTGGTACCAGAGCAATTGCTTACAACCAGTAAGATATTGCTTGTGCTTGTTGGCAAAAGCTTTTGCTCACAAGCAACTCCTTATTTCAAGCATAAGGCTAGCAAAAGCATTTGCTACTAGTCTTTTACGCATTCGGCCTACCCCATATCCTGTTTCTGATGCAATTCAAGACATTGCATTCATGGATGCTTATTACATGCTAAATGTAAATGAGCTATTGCTAAACCTACTCATGCAAGTGTAACCCTACATTGTGTACCATAGAGTATGGTCGCCAATCCTAGTGCTGTTCTGTAAGTGTAATGAGTCATTACTGAAACTTAAGATACAGCGTGTACTATCTGCTATTGTACAACTGTAGATGTGCTGATCCAATTATGGTTCAGATCTATTTCTTTTTTTATTTAGATTCTCTTTAAATCCTATATGTGCTGCAAAAGACATTGCATTCATGGGTGCCTCTTACGTGCTGAATGCAAATGACTCTTGCTAGACCCTAAGTTTAATCCTACCATGTTATTAGGTTGCCTTTCCTAGTGCCGTTCTGTAGGGAGTAACAATTCTAGTGTTGAAGCTTTTCCTCGGTTCACTGATACTCCTGATACTAGGCACCGTGTTTCTTATTTATCACTTGTGTATGACCAGGAAATCTGTATTCGTACGTCCTACTAGGGCTGTTGGACTTCAGCCACGATCTTCGAAACGTACTAGCCCAGAATTCTTCTGTTAGGTCATATTCACGGATTATACTCACTTTCAGGATCAGAAGTTGTAGAACAAGGTGCAGGGACTTCACTCAGCTCAGGATCAGCAGTTCTTGAAACGGTGTAACAACTGTTAACAGCTCAGGATCAAATGATTTTGTGTCACGATCTTCCCACATTTATATTGTCTGGAAGAATCCTACACACATTTCCAACTTCCAATCACACATCTTCCTGGTAAAACCAACCAATCACCATGAAGAGGCACTGCTGTCACTTGCATTTGTCTCTTAATATGCAAAATAGGATTCAGTGCTCCTCAGACACTCAGTGAGCCAGCCAATCACAGCTTTCCTCCAATCATGCATCTTCCCGGTAAAATAGACCAATCAGCATGAAGAAGCATTGCTATCACTTGCATTTGACTCTATTGTATGCAAAGTAGGCTTCAATGTTCCCCAGAATTTTACCATGTTCAGTGAGCCAGCCAATCACACATCTTCCCAGAAAAATAGACCAATAAACACAAAGAAGCATTGCTGGCACTTGCATTGGTCTATTTTACTGGGAAAATGTATGATTGGATGAGAGCTGTGATTGGCTGGCTCATTGAACATGGTAAAATTCTGAGGAGCATTGAATCCTATTTTGCATAAAGTAAAGAGACAAAAGGAAGTGATATCAATACTTCTTCATGTTGATTGGTCTATTTTACCGGGAAGATGTGTGATTGGGTGAAAGCTGTGATTGGCTGGCTCACTGAACATGGTGAAATTCTGAGGAGCACTGATTCCTATTTTACATAAAGTAAAGAGACAAAAGGAAGTGATAGCAATGCTTCTTCATGTTGATTGGTCTATTTTACCGGGAAGATGTATGATTGGAAATTGGAAATGTGTGTAGGATTCTCCAAGACAATATAAATATGGAATGATCATGACATAAAGTCAATTGATCCTGAGCTGTTATCGGTTATTGCACCATTTCAAGAACTGCTGATCCTGAGCTGAGTGAAGTCCCTGCACCTTGTTCTACAACTTCTGATCCTGAAAGTGAGTATAATCCGTGAATATGACCTGACAGAAGAATTCTGGGCTAGTACGTTTCGAAGATCGTGGCTGAAGTCCAACAGCCCTAGTAGGACGTACGAATACAGATTTCCTGGTCATACACAAGTGATAAATAAGAAACACGGTGCCTAGTATCAGGAGTATCAGTGAACCGAGGAAAAGCCTCAACACTAGAATTGTTACTCCCTACAGAACGGCACTAGGAAAGGCAACCTAATAACATGGTAGGATTAAACTTAGGGTCTAGCAAGAGTCATTTGCATTCAGCACGTAAGAGGCACCCATGAATGCAATGTCTTTTGCAGCACATATAGGATTTAAAGAGAATCTTAGGCTATTAAATGAAAAAAAAAGTAGATATGAACAATAACTGGATCAGCACATCTACAATAACAGATGGTAGTCTTCAGTTTCAGTAGTCCTAAACTCCCTACAGAACAGGACTAGGATTGGCAACCTATAACAACATGGTAGGGTCTAGCAAGAGTCATTTGCATTCAGCACGTAAGAGGCATCCATGAATGCAATGTCTTTTGCAGCACATACAGGGTTTGAATACAATCTAGGTACATAAAAAATAGATCTATGGATTTAACTGCATGTAGCACATTAAAGAGATCGTACAGTTTTGGTTGAGACCCAATTTCAGGTTTCAATAGTTTTTGGTGAGATAATAAGTAACCTCTTATAAATTATAAAAGATCATGTTATTCCATGACAAATTGAATGTTTATTTGATGAAAATTGGTTTTGAAATGGCTGAAATATCCAAAACAGAGCGATTCTCATAAGTGTGGGACCCACACTTTATTATGATCGCTTTGTTTTGCAATGTGCTTTTTTTTATGTTTCAGTCATTCCAAACCTGATTTTCATCAAATAAACTATGAATTTCTCTCAAAATGATATGTCAAGTAATATTTCGTATGTGTTTTCTCGGCATCTCGCAAAAAGTTTAAAGCCCAATTCTCATCTCCACCAATACTGTACTATCCTTTTAATACAGCAAAAGATAGTACTCAATTCAATCACAGGTTACTGCTACGTAACCTGAAAGTCAATGTGATCATTTTATCATCGATTTATATGCTTACAATTCAAATAAAAGGAAATTTTCATATTATACATGGAGGGAGTTTAGAAAATGAACGCCAATATGGAACTTAGTATATATGCTTGTACCGATGGGCAGTGATTATCTAGGGAAGTTGGGGGTCATGGGTCAAAGGTCAGGGGTCAAAGGTCAAGGTCAACTCCTCAAAATATCACTACTTTCCTTAAAATGCAATATGCCTGAAGGGTTTTTTTTTTTTTTGATGTATTGCATGTATTACCCAATATATATTTTGGGGGAAGTTTCTTGCCAAAAGGTCAAAGGTCAAAAGGTCAAAGGTCAAGTGAAAGTGCTAAATTGCACTTTTTCCTCCATATCTCGAAAGTAACTCAAGGTATCATCATGAAACTTACATATTTATGCATGTTCAACCTAACAGTGATTCTCTTTGGAACTGTGAGGTCAAAGGTCAAAGGCCAGGTTTAGATAATGCTATTTTCCCATTTGATACTGAAATTATACTTTTTCTCAATACCTTGAAAATTACTCAATGCATAAACTTATAAAAGGGTCAAAAGTCAAGTAAAAATCATCAGTTCCCCAAATGAGACATAAATGGAGTCGACTTCTGTTCACATAAACCAAAACTTTTCAAGGGTGTGTACAGTTCTGGTCGAGGTGAAGATTTAGTCTTTAACGTTTTACAAGATATTCAGAAACTACTCTATGAGATGTCAAAGAGTATGCAGTTCTAAGGGGTATCAAAAGTTTATTAGATGAAAATCAATTTTGAAATGGCTGATATATCCAAAAGTAAGGTGAAACAAAGATATCCTAATAAAGTTGTGGCATGTTGCCTTTTATTACTAGCATTTTTTTTTTGGATATCTCAGCCATTTGAAAACCAATTTTCATCAAATAAACATTGAATCCTTCTTAAAGTTACATGCTCTTACATATTTTGTAAGAGGCTTTTCATTATCTCACTTAGGAATGTTCAAAACATGAATCCCTACCTCAACCAGTACTGTACAATCCCTATAAGGCCCAGAACAGATAAAGAGGAACTTTCATACTCTCTAAAAAAAAAATTGAGTGAAAATATTCACTCAAAAAAGAGTGAATACAAAAAAAGAGTGAATTTTGAGTGAAATTGGAGTGAATTTGAGTGATTGCTAATTTTCACTCGTTTGAGAGTGACCTCAGGGATCACTCCAAAAATCTTCGAGTGATCCCTGACGTCACTCCAAAATGAGTGAAAATGAACATTTTCACTCAAAATGCACTCCAATTTCACTCGAAATTTACTCTTTTTTGTATTCACTCTTTTTAGAGTGAATATTTTCACTCGATTTTTTTCAGAGAGTATAGCATAAACATTTTGGTATAAGTTGAGGATTTCTTTGTACGAATCACTTTCAAGTAGTCTGAAAATACAACAGGATGGGGCAGGAAAATACAAAAGAATTTAGTTTGTCTTTGGAAAACAATTAAGGCTCAAAATGTTCAAATAGAATGCAGTCCCACATTGAATAAATAAAAATTGTGTTTTTCTTTCTTTTCGTTCATTAGACATGGCTCATGCGGAGAAGGACCCTGTCTATGACATCAAGAGTGCAGCGCTGTGCATAACAGGGATCTGTACCAGACTGGCCCATGGATCTTTCAGCCAGGAAGAGGGCATCAAGTTAATCGGAGAATATGTGGAGAAAATCGACAGTAAAGCAAACGAAACTAACAATGTTGTGAAAGAACTGAGGAGGCATAATAGTCAGTTGGCCAAGACCAACTGGTCCTTAAAGAAAGAGAAGGGAGAACTGCAGAAAGAGAATGATGACTTAAAGGAAAAGATTACAAAATTGGAGGAGGATGTAGAAAGTTCACAGTTAAGCATGTCAGCGCTATTCCCAGAAACGGATAGCGAGGAAGAGGAGAAGCAAGAAGACAACCAGAAATAATTCATGAGGAATGTTTGAAGCAGATCTTGACCAATGTGCAGTAGTAGTTTTCTGAAGCATGAATGTGTGAATATTATGTCCCAGAAACTGAAGAAAGGGATTGGCCAGTTTTGAAATGTATGTATGTGTGTATACATTTATTAAATCTTTTATTTGACTTCAAAGATGACAAGTGAGATAAGGATAAGTTCATTGCATTAAAGTAGATTCAAT
Source organism: Diadema setosum (assembly GCA_033980235.1). NCBI lineage: Eukaryota > Metazoa > Echinodermata > Echinoidea > Diadematoida > Diadematidae > Diadema > Diadema setosum. The sequence continues at coordinate 7,410,080 of CM067066.1, forward strand.
GCAATTATCCTGAGAATGATGTGTGAATATTATGCACCAGAAACTAAAGAAAGGGATAGGCCTGTTTCTTAATGTATGTATGAATATATGTTTTTGAATCTTTTATTTTACTTCAAAGATGACAAGTGAGGTAAGGATAAGTTCATTGCATCAAAGTAGGTTCAATGCAATTATGCTGAGAATATTTTTTGTACAAATGTGTGACTATTATGCACCAGAAACTGAAGAAAGGGATTAGCCAGTTTCTTAATATATGTATGAATATATGTTTTTGAATCTTTTATTTTACTTCAAAGATGACAAGTGAGACAAGGATAAGTTCATTGCATCAAAGTAGGTTCAATGCAATTATGCTGAGAATATTTTTTGTACAAATGTGTGACTATTATGCACCAGAAACTGAAGAAAGGGATTAGCCAGTTTCTTAATGTATGTATGTGTGTATATATTTTTTTTCAATCTTTTATTTTACTTCAAAGATGACGAGTGGGATAAGAGTAAGTTCCATGCAATTATGCTGGGAAAGTATTTTGCAAAAATGTGTGAATAATATGCACCAAAAAGCTGCCAAAGGCCAATTACCAAGAAGATGAGATGTAGCTCATTGGAGAACATGTGGACAAAATTGACAATACAGCAAATGAGATTAGCTATCTTAAATTGTAATATAAGTAGCACACTGCTGAGAAAGGCAAGCTACAGTAGGTGACCGACACCTATAAAGACAAATGTAGCAAAACTGTAAGATGTAAAGAATTGACAGATGAGTATTTCACACTGTTAAAAGAAATAGACAGTGTATAGGGAGCTTTAGATTTTGGTAATGTGGACAGTCAGAGGGAATAAAACCTTTGCATGCATAAAATCACTATCAAAATTGATCTTGTACAGTCTGTTTTGACAGTTGGTTCTGTGCCTAAGATTTGTGCCTGCGCAAAGTTATCATGTAGAGAGGTACTTGATGCACTGATCATATGGAGGCACCATTATACTTTGTCACATATTATGTCTTCACATAATCTTAAACTTCTTCTCAACACAAGGAAGGAAGAGAGAACTGCCAATGCAATTGTTGTCAAACAATGTAAAGTTCTCTATTGAGAAAAAAAAAAGAAAAAAGAATCAAGTCAATGACGATTAAGCAGAAACATAGAGTTATGCCCAAAGTGTATTAAATGACAGTTCTTCACCTGTGTAAAAAAAGTGTGATATTTGATTGTTGTAAATTCAAGACCACTTCATATGAAGGAAAGATATCATTAGCAAAGTATGTGTAATTCATAAGCTTGTGCACCAATATGCTTCAAATACAATGCTTTAAGACCAAGTCTTTGAGGTAATATGTACCAATACTCTCACTCAGTTGTTCCATCAAGAAAAGCGTTTATGTTCAATGCTTACAATGTATGTTCATTGGGAATTAAAGATGGAAAAAAAAAAAAAAACATGGCACCTTCCAAGATATGTACATCACTTATCCGAGATTAGGACTTGGATATTACAGTGTGTACATGTACATATCTTGGAGAATGTGATCCACGTCCCCGTCGTGGTGCCGGTAACACTCTGCTATCACATGTGCAAAACAATTAATAGTAAACTGCACAAATTACAAATATATCATACAGAAGTACTGTTGCAATTTTGCACTCAATTAAAAAGGAGAATGGAAATACTCTTTCATGCAGTCCAACAAATAATTTTATCTTCAAGAATTTGTAAAGCAAATGGGACAGCAGAGTGGCTAAGGATCACCTTATTGGAACAGCTTGGTAACTCTCAGCATATGGGCAGTATGATAACGTGTTTTCTCAAAGAAAATATTTTACGATAAAAGCTGGAAACTTGCAGAAAATACTGCTCTTTTGCTAGAATTTCAATCTGTTAATGGAATAAATGCAGAATTTTTGTGGTTTTGTTTTCATGACATTTTCTATTAAAAGAAGTCAAGACAATTTCAAAATTCAGAACATGTGCACAATAAGACCTCGATCATATCAGCCTATATTTGCTGATAAATTATTTTCTAACGTTTTAGAATATTCATATCTTCATAATATCCCTTCCAATACCTTGAAATTGAGAGTTCCGATCCATGTTGTAGTATATTTCAGTATTATCAATAATCCACGATATTTATTGATGGTACTGAAATATTTTCGTTCAATATATCATCAGGTAGTCAGTAGTATGGCTAAAGGATCAATGTGTAATAGATGTCAACATTATTTTATGGGTTTAACCCATAAAATAATATCTAAGAAGGGCTCAAAATTAACAAGTCCATGGCTAGCCAAGGTAATGGCCAGGCACACATCAAGATTCAACCACAATGTGAGTCAACTGACGTAAGTAGGTCAGTCAATTCAACACTCATTTTTATGCATTTTATTGTTTAGGGGGAGCAAAACAAAATGGGAACACTTTTGGAAATTTTTGCTACCCCCCCCCCCCGAAATAATAATAAAAAATAATAATTTTGAGCCCTTTTTACTGGTTATATAAATTAGCATATTATATTACAGTATTTCATTTGTTTTGTGACTAGGCTATGCTACAAATGGGAAAGAACATCGATGGCAAGTCATGAAAACACAGACTGAAAACTACAGGTCATGCAAGCTTCCTTCAGCAGCAAAAAAAAAAAGGAATCCAGAATACTTATAGGTATGTACATGTAGTATCACAAGAATCATTGAAACATACTGCATACCCCCGCTAAGTGAAGTAATGCCTAGTGTAACATACAAACATCATACTGAATCTAAAATTAAATACTTCATTTTGGTATGAGAATGAGTAATATACTGAAGTGAAATAATATTTTTCACTTTAAATCCTTAATGTGAACTTCATATGTATTATTAAGCATAAGTATTCAAACAGGCTCTACAATAGCACTGTCCCGGTGGTCCAGGGCCACCAAAACTTGGCTTCAAGTCCACCAGATTTGAATTAAAGGTTGATTCTGGTCAATCTGGTGGCTCAATCAGGCAACCCAAATTTTTAAATGATGCACATAAAATGTAAGTTTTTCTTTGTTCTGGGCAACCATTTTCCACTGTTGGGCCACAAAAAATACAATTTGATAAATTTGGTGGCCCGAACAGGTCATCACCAAAAAAGTATGTGTGGAGCTTTAATTTAGATAAATGTTTTATTTCATTCATTCCAATGTTTTATTCCATATTTTTAAGAAATAAGATATTCAATTTTTTGTTTATTTACTGTACGCACAGCCTCAACTCAGTGATGTAATGCTTCGCGGAACCTGTATTATTACAAGAACTTCACAGAAACCAGACAGAAATTGCTGAACAGTACAAAGGTAACATATAAACATCATACTGAATTTAAAGGTAAATACTTTATTTTTGTATGATAATAAGAAATATACCTAAGTGAAATACATGTAGCATATTTTTTACTTTAAAAAACTTTAATACAAATTTTACACATATTGTAAAACAAGTATTGATAGAATATGTTTTTTTCTTATGAATCTAATTTATTTTACATTGTTTTTCTTATGAATATAATTCATTTTACGTTGTTTTTCTTTTACTGGTAGGAGTAAAAACAAGATGAAGAACTCCAAGCACCAGGCCACAGTAGCAAGACAAACTAAAAGAACTGTCGCAAGAGCTGACTACAACCAAGGCAATGCCATTTATGGTGATGCAGCTGGAAATCAATGCACATGCAATGTCCTACAGTTTCTTCTCAGAGCGAAAGAACAAAATCCTGTATCTTGGACAAGCACAGACATCAATAATGTTCTTCAATATGGAGCCAGGATGTACAGTGAACTAACAGCAGAGAGCTCAATGACACATTTGATGATAACTGAACTGCCAGAATTCAACAGTACACATCTGAATACTTATCGATTAAAAAGAGGGAATCCAATGGCAGGTACCATTCACACAGCACAAACAGATGCAGACAGCGGGCAATACACCCTCCGTGACGCCATTGTACAAGGAGTGCTCCATCATCAAACAGCATTTATCACCATAGGCACACATACACCAAGCTACACAATTGGACTCTTCCAGGAATCATCAAAGTACTTCATTTTTGACAGCCACAGCCGGGATGATGAGGGAATGTTGAGCGAAGGTGGCAAGGCACTTCTTCTTTCATTTCTATCAATCCACGAGGTAGTCAACCATGTCAAACAATTGGCAACTAGTCTGGGCATTCCCAATGACTTATTCGAGGTTACACCATCAACCTTGTCACCCATTCTTTCAACTCGCACTCAGCCAAAGAATCTATTATTTGGGTATTTTGCAGACCAGTCACAAAAGCAAAATGAAGAAAGAAGAAGAAAGGTGGAATTCAGACGAAGAAAGATGAGTGAAGACAGGGAACCATCATGTGCTAGAAAGAGGAGAAAAGAAGAGGAAAGAAGCAGAGAGACACAAAGGAAAGCTGAATATCGCATGAAACAATCACTTGAACAAAAGCAGATGGTTAAAGAAAGAGACAGATTGAGAAAAATGGAAGCTCGGAAAAAGAAGCCTGCAGAAATAAAAGAAATGGAAAAGGAGAAAGAGAGAAAAAGAAAAGCCTTGCTTCGATCAAAACAAACAGCTGAAATGAAAGAAAAAGAAGAAGAGAAAGAAAGAAAGAGAATAGCCTCACTTCGTTCAAAACAGACAACAGAAATGAAAGACACAGAAGCAGAGAAAGACAGAAAAAGGAAAGCATCTACCCGTGCAGAACAAACACCTGAAACGAAAGAAAAAGAAGCAGAGAAAGACAGAAAAAGGAGAGCATCTACCCGTGCAGAACAAACAACTGAAATGAAAGAAAAAGAAGCAGAGAAAGAAAGAAAGAGAATAGCCTCACTTCGTTCAAAACAGACAGCAAAAATGAAAGACACAACAGCAGAGAAAGACCGAAAAAGGAAAGCATCTACCCGTGCAGAACAAACACCTGAAACGAAAGAAAAAGAAGCAGAGAAAGACAGAAAAAGGAGAGCATCTACCCGTGCAGAACAAACAACTGAAATGAAAGAAAAAGAAGCAGAGAAAGACAGAAAAAGGAGAGCATCTACCCGTGCAGAACAAACAACTGAAATGAAAGAAAAAGAAGCAGAGAAAGACAGAAAAAGGAAAGCATCTACCCGTGCAGAACAAACAACTGAAATGAAAGACGCAACAGCAGAGAAAGACAGAAAAAGGAAAGCATCTACCCGTGCAGAACAAACAACTGAAATGAAAGACGCAACAGCAGAGAAAGACAGAAAAAGGAAAGCATCTACCCGTGCAGAACAAACAACTGAAATGAAAGAAATAGAAGCAGAGAAAGACAGAAAAAAGAAAGCATCTACCCGTGCAGAACGAACACCTGAAATGAAAGAAAAAGAAGCAGAGAAAGACAGAAAAAGGAAAGCATCTACCCGTGCAGAACAAACAACTGAAATGAAAGAAAAAGAAGCAGAGAAAGAAAGAAAGAGAATAGCCTCACTTTGTTCAAAACAGACAGCAAAAATGAAAGACACAACAGTAGAGAAAGACCGAAAAAGGAAAGCATCTACCCGTGCAGAACAAACACCTGAAACGAAAGAAAAAGAAGCAGAGAAAGACAGAAAAAGGAGAGCATCTACCCGTGCAGAACAAACAACTGAAATGAAAGAAAAAGAAGCAGAGAAAGACAGAAAAAGGAGAGCATCTACCCGTGCAGAACAAAGAACTGAAATGAAAGAAAAAGAAGCAGAGAAAGACAGAAAAAGGAAAGCATCTACCCGTGCAGAACAAACAACTGAAATGAAAGACGCAACAGCAGAGAAAGACAGAAAAAGGAAAGCATCTACCCGTGCAGAACAAACAACTGAAATGAAAGAAATAGAAGCAGAGAAAGGCAGAATTCGAAAACTGGCCCAACGTTCAAATGTGGACAAACACAGAAAAGAAAAACTACAGGAAAGTGACAAGCAAAGAAAACAGATTCAACGTTTTCCTTCTTCACATGAGAGAGTTATCTCAAACTTTATGAAACACAAAGATCAAGCCCCAGTACATGTTTGCACCTGTTGCCATCGGCAACTGTATCGTGAGTCAGTTTTTGGTTTCCGTAAAACTGCCTACAGCACCAATTCATCAGTAATAGATGCCTGCACAACAGACTTAAAGAGCTATGGTGGACTGGAATGGATATGTAAAACATGTCATAATTATTTGAAGAAAAATAAAATGCCACCACAGTGTGTCAACAACAAGCTTCAAGTATTTCCTATTCCAGATGAACTGAAAGACCTCACGGAACTTGAAGCAAGGTTACTAGCACAACGGTATCCTTTCATGAAAATCTTAGCCCTTCCAAAAGGGAAACAAGCAGGAATCCGAGGAGCTGTCATAAACATCCCAGTTACAGCAGAACAGGTCTGTGCAAGTCTACCAAGAACTCCATCACAAGCTGGAATCATTCCGCTTAAGTTGAAGAGAAAAAGGGAATTCAAGAGTCATGTTTCCTATCAGAACATTCGGCCTAACTCAGTTCATGTTGCCTTGGAGTACCTAAAGGGGAACAACAAATTCTATGGGTCTATGATTGAGAACTTAAACTGGCAAGAGGACTCCAAGGATGAAAATGAAGATGTCTGGAAGGAACTGACTGAAGTAAACAAAGAAGACAACATTTTCCAATCTGAAAATGAAGGCACTGAAAAGGCAGATGAAGATGAAGAAAATGAACAAGATGGAGAGGAAACAGATCCTAGGGATAGACTACGAGGCCTGCAATACGACACATGTGTGCAAGGTAGTGACCCCACACTAAGCTCTGATAGTGTATATAGCATTGCCCCAGGGGAAGGGAAAAGGCCAATAAGCATCATGATGGATGACCACTGCGAAGAACAATCATTCCCAAGTCTGTTTCCCACAGGCAATTATGGCTTCCAAGTGCAGCGTAACACCAAGTTATCAGTCAAGAAATATTTCAATGCAAGACTATTAAACAAGGATCCACGATTTGCAAGAAACATTGAATACCTGTTTTTTGCACAGTATGTAACTGAACACAAACAAGTAATGGACAACGTGTCTATTGCCCTTCGAAAAGCTAAGATCAGTACAACAGATGGGGAGAGATTGACAGCAGGGATGGTCACTGATCAACAGAAACTTAAAAACTTCATATTCAGAGACAAGGCCTACAACATGTTGCAGACAGTTCGTGGATCTCCACCTTACTGGCAGGGTGTCATGTTCAAGATACTGGCTGCAGTGAAACAACTTGGACTATTTACATGGTTCCTCACCCTATCTGCAGCAGACTTACGGTGGCATGACACACTCAAAGTGATTGGACAGCAGCAAGGGCAGCATTTCACAGATGATGAAATATCAAGCATGACTTGGGATCAGAAATGCAAGTTGTTAGGATCAAATCCTGTTACTGCTGCAAGACACTTTGATCACAGACTTCAGTGCCTATTTCGTGATGTCATTCTGTCGAAAGTGCAACCCCTTGGAAAGGTCACCAATTACATGTATCGCATTGAGTTTCAGCAGAGAGGCTCTCCCCATGCTCACTGTGTACTGTGGGTGGATGGAGCACCCCCACATGATGACACAGAGGAAAATGTGGTCAATTTTATTGATCAGTATGTGACCTGTAAGCTTCCTGCACAAGATGATGACAAACAGATGCATGATCTTGTCTCTACATTGCAAAGACACACACATTCTCCTTCATGCCGCAAGTCTGGAAAGAGGTGCCGGTTCAACTATCCCAGACCAATCGCTTCAGCTACAGTGGTTGCAGATATACCAGGAAATGAAGATGCAAAAGAAAACATCAGAATAACTAACAAGGCAACACAAATAATGACAACAGTAAGAGAAGCTCTTGGAGAGGAAAGCAATGACAGAGCAACAGTTGAAGATGTGTTGGACAATGCAAATGTCAGTCAAAGCGACTACAATGAGGCACTCCACATCAACACGAGAGGCAAATCAATTGTCTACAAAAGAGAACCAGCTGAAACCAATATCAATACATACAACACCACAATATTGGCAGCATGGCAGGCCAATATGGACCTGCAATTTGTCTGCAACCCTTATGCCTGCATTCATTACATCATCTCTTACGTGACAAAGGATGAACGTGAAATGGGAATGGCACTGAAAGAAATCAGTAAATCCCTGTCAGATGCAGACATAAAGACAAAGATGAAAAAAGTGGCAAGTCATTTCCTCAATGCAAGAGAGGTCAGTGCTCAGGAGGCTGTGTATAGAGTGCTTGGGCTTCCACTCCATCGGTCAACATTCCAAACAATTTTCATCCAAACTGATCTTCCCAGCAACAGAGTGGTCTTCCTCAAACCAAATGACATCCTGAAAAATCTAGATGCAGACAGTGAGGATGTTTTTGCACTGACTATGCCACAAAAATATGCCAACAGACCAAGAAACCTAGAAGACTGGACGCTCACAGAGTTTGCCAGGTGGTATGTTTCGACTAAGAGGAGTACTAATGAAGAACCACAGGAGGCAGATGAATTCCAGCCAGATCTTCTTGAAACAAACAGTGGCAAGCAAACGATCATCAAACTGCAAAATGGCATGGGTTGCATGCAGAAAAGACGCAAGCCATGTATCATCAGGTACCACAAGTTCAATGAAACACAAGAGTATGAGAAATACTGCCATCACATGCTGATGATGTACCTACCCTGGCGAAATGAAGAGGGTGATCTCAAGAATGGACATGAGACATATGGAGACCACTACTCCAGTATTTCTCAACAAATTCTGGATAAAAGATCACAACTGGAGTCACATGGTGACATAATAGAGCATGCTATCCAAGTGATGGAAGAATCTGGGCCACCAGTACATGCATGGGATACACTCGACACAGCAGCACAGCAAGAGGACGATGACACACACGTTGAACCATTGGAGGAACATCCTGACCACAGCTTTCTGCAACCACACCCAGAGCAATCAGAGGTGATGCGGGAATCGACCCAGGCCTCGTCATCACCTCTTACCATTGAACACAGACCCCAGTACATTTCTGATGAACAATACAAAAAAAAGGTATTCTCCCTCAACACAATCCAGTACCAGATTTTCACATATGTCTACAACTTGTGTGCTGACATAGTGAAGAGTAAGAAATCTCCTTGCCAATGGGAGCCAGTACATTTGTGTATTACTGGTGGAGCAGGAACAGGCAAATCACACTTAATTTCTGCTATATATCAGATGGCATTAAGATTACTGACAGATGAGAGAACCAACCCTGATGCAATCCGAGTTTTACTCACAGCACCAACAGGTACGGCTGCATTCAACATACAGGCAAGCACCTTACACTCAACGTTCCTTCTACCCCTGGGACAGACCAAGGTGTACAAGAAACTAAGCGATGAGAAAAGAAACACTCTACGCAGCAAACTCACGGACCTTGACATCTTGATTATTGATGAAATCTCCATGGTGGGATGTGATCTCTTCATGACTATTGACCAGCGTCTACGAGAAATCAAGGGTGTAAACAAGCTCTTTGGGGGTACATCAGTTCTGACATTTGGGGACCTCTACCAGCTTGCACCAGTGTGTCAAAGATTCGTATTTGAAGAAACAACAGATTTATTCACAAGGCTGGCAGGTTCACTATGGAAGGATAACTTTCTGATCATAGAGCTGGAGGAAATCATGCGCCAAAAAGAAGACAAAAGTTTTGCTGAACTTCTCAACAGGATCAGAGTAGGTGAACACACAGACGCAGACATAGCCATCCTCAATGAATGCATAGTAGCTTCAAGTGACCCTGCATATCCATCTGATGCACTACATGTGTTCTCAACTAATGCCCAAGTCAATGAACACAATGCTAGAAAGCTAGCAACACTTCAGTCCCCAGTAAGGAAGTGCATAGCAGTCGACAGGAAGCCACACTGCTTAAAGAGCTATGCTGTGAGCAGCGATGAACGCTTCACTGGTGGATTACCTGAAATCCTAGAACTGAAAGAAGGAGCCAGAGTCATGCTTACCAGAAACATTGACGTGAATGATGGTCTAGTTAACGGAGCACTAGGAACAGTAATCGGCATTGTTGAACATACACCACAATCAACAAATCCAAAGGCCATTCTTGTCAAGTTTGATAATCCATCAGTTGGGTCTGCATTGAGAGAATCATGCAATGAGAACCCAGAAGGAGCAGTACCGATAGTTCAAATTGAAGTACGGTTCTCAATCTCAGGAAAGAAAGCAAATCTTGAGGTTAACAGATGCCAATTCCCTCTCAGGCTGTGCTGGGCAACAACAATTCACAAAGTACAGGGGCTGACGGTGCCTAACATTGTTGTCTCAATGAAAGGAAGATTCTCAGATGGTCAGTGCTACGTAGCTCTCAGTAGAGTTCCAACACTTGCTGGACTTCATCTCTTGGATCTTGACCCCAAAAAAATAAGAGCAAGTGCTACAGTGAAAGCTGAAGTTAGAAGGATGATAAATGACATGCCAATGAGAACTCTACAAAATGAAATATCTGATGCCCTTGCAGACAAATCCGAGCCAGTTCTAATTGCACTGCACAATGTCAGATCACTACCTGCTCATTATGAGGAGCTGCTCAAAGTACCAGGCATGGGAAAATGCAATGTCATCTGCCTTACGGAAACTTGGCTTAATGAGAAATGCACCACGCACATGTACTCCCTACCAATGTATGAGCAGCTAAGAAAGGACAGATCTACAGGAAGACAAGGAGGAGGGATATGTATATACATCGACTCCTCTCTAGAATACTCAAGAAAGGAGACAGAAGTAATTATCCCATCACTAGAGATCTGTAGTGTTATCATCCATCTGCACAACAAGCCATTACTCCTGGTGACCCTCTACAGGCCCCCCCTACTACCCCTCCAACAGTTCAACAAGGCTTTCATCAAGCTTCTTGATTCATTGACAGCAACAAAGCTGCCAACCCTTATCCTTGGGGACTTCAATGTCAATATCCTGACCACAAGTCTCAGCCAGGATGTCCAGAAGAAAATGGAGGCATGTGGATTCCACCAGGACATAAAGAAACCCACACACATCAGTGGATCCCTGCTAGACCATGTCTACTCAAACATACCTACCACCATCTGGCAGAGTGCAGTGCACTACAGTGACCATGACATCATCTGGATTCTGGCTGACCTTTAACAGTAAGTATTTGGCTAAATATACTCTAACTAATAACCATACACTTAAAGGCATTGGCTAACATTATGTTCAGTTTAAAAAAAAAAAAAATCTGAGCTGCATGGTCCTAAATGCTATCAGAATATATATATGATAAGGTGTAAAAAATGAGCTGTGAAAATATATTGCTTCAAACATATCATTTAGTACTTCAAAAAAGTAAAAATTTGAAATCACCTCCATAGACTACTGTGCTAGAATTATTCTCGGACCAAGAATAAATGTAATTATGATAGATATCTTCATAGTAAACATTTTACTTTCATTATTTTTGCATTCTTGTTTGTTTTGTCATTCATTTGAACATAATTAGACTGGTCAGGCAGCTCAGATTTAGAATGTTTTGAATTGATCAAACACAATGTTAAAGAACAAGTTCACCTTCGTAGACATGTGGGTTGAATGAATGCAGCAACATTAGCAGAACACATCAATGACAGTTTGAGGAAAATCGGACAATCCGTTTAAAAGTTATGAATCCTTTAAGTTTCTGCTCAGTCACGGCCGGATGAGAAGACTACTATAGCTTGTGATGTCATATGAGTACAACTACATAAAGAAAGTATAAAGAAAATTCAAGATATTTTCATTTTACTCACATAATAAAAGAACACTTGACTTCTCTCTTTCAGAACTTAGGGGAAATAATATTATCCCTAACATAAGTCAGTAACATGTTCAAGAAATGTGCACTTTATTCAAAAAGTTAAGTTTTGTGAAATTCTCTTTTTATTTTCCTTATATTGTTGTACACATGTGACATCATTCACTGTAGTAGTCTTCTCCTCCAACAGTGATTGCACAGATACTTTAAAAATTCATAACTTTTTAACGGATTGTCAAATTTTCTCCAAAATTCCTGTTTTCACTCAATGCACATGTATATGAAGGTGGACTTGTCCTTTAATCAGTGCCTTTAAACTGAAGTTTATGAGTCTAACATCTGTAATATTAAAAAAATATGTCATTTTTGTTATATATCATAAGGACACTTGTGACCTTTGACCTTTTAACCCAAAATACCAGTAAATATTTGTCTTGTCAAACTCTACCCTCACACCAACTTAAAGGGTGTATACAGTTCTGGTTGAGGTGAGGATTTAGCTTTTAACGCTTTGCAAGATATTCAGAAACCACTCTATCAGATGTCAAAGAGCATGCAATTCTAAGGGGTATCAAAAGTTTATTTGATGAAAATCGGTTTGGAAATGGCTGAGATATACAAAAACAAGGTGAAACAAAGAGATTCTAATAAAAGGCGTGTCCTGTTGCCTTTTATTATTATCATCACTTTTTTGGATCTCAGCCATTTGAAAACCAATTTTCATCAAATAAACGTTGAATCCTTCTTGAAATTACATGCTCTTTCATATTTCATAGGAGGTTTCTCATTATCTAACTTAGGAATGTTCAAAACATGAATCCCCACCTCAACCAGTACTGTACAGTCCCTTTAAACGTTCATGTCTCATAGTATGTATACTACTGGACCAAAAGTTTGTTGTTGTTTTTTTCAAAAAAATATTCTGTGACCTTTGACCTTTGACCCTGTGACATTAAAATCTAAACAAAGTATTATCCCTTGTTTGTTTTGTCATCTATCTGAACATAATTAAACTGGTCAGGCAGCTCAGTTTTAGAATTTTTTAAATCGATCAAACACAATGTTAATCAGTGCCTTTAAACTAAAGTTTATGGGTCTAACATCTGTAATATTAAAAACATATTTTATTTTTGTTATATCACAAGGACACTTGTGACCTTTGATCTTTGACCCCAAAATATCAGTGAATATTTGTCTTTTCATACTCTACCCTCACACCAAGTCAAACGTTATGTCTCACAGTATGCAAAATACATGACCAAAAGCTGTTTTTTTTTTTCACAAAATAACCTGTGACCTTTGACCCCGTGACCCTAAAATCCAAACAAAGTATTATCTTCCCAGGTTATACCCTCATACCAAGTTTGATGTAAAACCACCACACGGTTCTTGAGATATCGACAAAAATAAAACGGGACGGACGTACGTACGGACTGACGGACGACCCAAAAACATTTATAATGCTTCCAGCCACTTCGTTGGCGGAGGCTTAAAAAGTATCATTTCAGTATTAAATGGTAAAATAGCAGTATCTAAACCTGGTCTTTGACCTTTGACCTCACAGTTCCCCAGAGAATCACTGTTAGGTAGAACATGCATAAATATGTAAGTTTCATGATGATACCTTGAGTTACTTTCGAGATGTGGAGGAAAAAGTGCAATTTAGCACTTTCACTTGACCTTTTACCTTTTGACCTTTGACCTTTTGGCAAGAAACTTCCCCAAAAATATATATTGGGTAATACATGCCATACATTAAGTTAAAAAAAAAAAAAACCTTCAGGCATACTGCATTTTAAGGAAAGTAGTAATATTTTGAGGAGTTGACCTTGACCTTTGACCCCTGACCTTTCACCCATGACCCCCAACTTCCCTAGATAATCACTGCCCATCGGTACAAGCATATATACTAAGTTCCATGAAGATATCTTGAACCATTTGCGAGATATGGAGAAAAACATGAAATTTCAATTTTTTTTTCACAAAATAATCTGTGACCTTTGACCTTTGACCCTGTGACCCTAAAATCCACACAAAGTATTATCCCCCAAGGATATACCCTCATACCAAGTTTGATGTAAAACCACCGCACGGTTCTTGAGATATTGACAAAAACAAAACGGGACGGACGGACGTACGGACGGACGTACGGACGGACGGACGGACGGACGGACGGACGTACGGACGGACGGACGGACGGACGGACGGACGACCCGAAAACATAATGCCTCCGGCCACTTCGTAGCGGAGGCATAAAAACAGTATTTGACGTGATCTTGGAAAGTCACGCTTCGTTGAACACACTGATCTTAAAAAGCAGTATTTAATAGGATCTTGGAAAGTCAAGAGTTTCCCTAACTGGTTATGTGAGAACTCAAAATAGGTAAGAATAGGTCAATCTACAACGTAGTCAATCTTAAGTTTCGCCATTTATATTTATGTTTTCTGAAAGAGCAACTATTCTTTGACATAATTCTTATTTGGGATCATAAAATCAGTGGAAAGTTGTGCCTTTTTTTTGCAGGTTTTCTCTAACACTTTTCTGTAGAATAGTATGCTTTGTCTCAGGGACCCCTTTTCATTTCTTAAGAAAAGCAAACAAAACTTTGCACCCTCTTCCACTCTAAACTCTAATGACTTTTGAAAGGATGGTGGTACTCTTTGAAAGTAGAAGTACTAGTTAGGAATTCAATAGTGTTGATAGGCTGTGCAAAATTTTTAGCTCTTAATCAGATAATTCTTTCACTTTGGCTGCTTTAGGGTTTTGTATCCTGTTTTTCATTGCATTCACTGCAGAGAGCACAGCTTGGTGCGATTAAGGACTAAAACAAGGCAATCGCCAAATTGTGTCTCGCCCATTCGCGTACAAGGAATTAATATTTTTTATAACTCCCAGAAGTTAATTGACCTGCTTATGACCTTTGACCTTGTGGTGACCTTCAATACCCTAAGGGACATTTACCATCCAAGTTTGGTCACAAACGGACAAAGGGATCAAAAGTAATGAGCCATAATCGAAACGCGGCATAAAAACTTAACATTGGGCCCTAAAAATTTGTTGACCCCTTTCTGTGACCTTTGACCTTGTGATGACCTTTAACTCCCCAAGGGACATCTACCATCCAAGTTTGGTCACAAACGGACATAGGGATCAAAAGTTATGAGCTACAATCAAAATGCGCCCTAAAAACATAACATTGGGCCCTAAAGTTTGTTGACCCCTGTCTGTGACCTTCACCTCCCCAAGAGACATGTTCCATTAAAGTTTGGTCACAAACGGACAAAGGGATCAAAAGTTATGAGCCATAAACGAAATGCACCCTAAAGACTTAACATTGGGCCCTAAAAGTTCGTTGACCCCTGTCTGTAACCTTTGACCTTGTGGTTACCTTCAACTTCCCAAGAGACATCTACCATCACCCAAGTTTGATTGCCATTGTAGCAAAATGTGCTGAGTTATGTGTGATAAGAGAGTCTTGCAAGTAAACTTTAACGTATGACCTCAAATGACCTTTGACCTTATCATGTGACCTCTTACGGCACCATAACATGAAGGTACCCCCAGTGCATCCATCACCCAAGTTTGATTGCTATTGTAGCAACATGTGTCGAGTTACGAGTGATAAGAGAGTCTTGCAAGTAAACTTTAACGTATGACCACAAATGACCTTTGACCTTATCCTGTGACCTCCAATGGCACCATAACACGAAGGTACCCCCAGTGCATCTATGACCCAAGTTAGGTTGTAATCCAAGCAACTTATGTGAAGTTATTTGTCAAAAGAGAGTCTTGCAGGTAAACTTTAACATAGAAAAGAGGGTCTTGCACATACCCTTTAATATATGACCTCAATGACCTTTGACCTCATCACATGACCTCTGACAACACCATAACATGAAGATACCCCTAGTGCTTCTATCACCCAAGTGTGGCTGCCATTGCTGTAACAGTTGCCAAGTTATGCATCATAAGAGAGTCTTGCAGGTAAACTTTAACATTTGTGACGGACGACGGACGGACGACGGACGGACGACGGACGGACGGACGACGGACGGACGGACGACGGACAGACGACGGACGGACGCCATTTGGATCCCTTAGTCTTGCCTTCACCTCCGGTGGGCGAGACAAAAAGTAGACACTACACTTCAAAGCATCTTTTCTCTGTACAGTGAAACCCCGTTATAACGAGTTCGGTTATAACGAGGAACCGCTTATAACGAGGTGATCGCGTCGGTCCCGTTTCCCTTTTGCGTGTAAACCTATGGCAGAACAAATCGGTTATAACGAGTTCGGTTATAACGAGATTCCGGTTATAACGAGGACATTTTCGGCGCATCATGATAAAGAAAAACATAAGAAATTTGATCGGATATAACGAGGTACCATTTTTTTGACTTGCCGCTTTTCAAACACGCGACAAACGAAACATTGAAAATCGAATTCACGGTATCCATGTCTTTTTCCCGTTTGGCAGTAAGACACAGTAAGACTAAATTATTAAACATAATCATTCGATTTTCTTTTTCGCGAGATCACACGCGTGCGTAATGTTATAGGTCAGACAACAGGCAAATATGGAAATTGGAATGCGTGTGCAACTCTACATTATATCCTTTTGTAGTCCCGACTTCCAGTTCTTTTGCTGGTTAGCAAATATGAGTGTATGATTATAGCCGAAATAATTAATGAAATCGCGATCTCGCCAGGTGACAGTAGCGTAAAAATAGTTGAATAACGCAATCCTGTCTCATATTTTTAAAGAACAGATGTATACAACGCGAAGGGATTTTCGGAAGAAGATATAGAATACATCTTTAATCCCTTCGGGCGCAATGATAATACATTGTATGAGATTACAGCGGAAATGATTCATGAAATCATCGCATTCCCGCAGGGCACCAACAGCGTAAAATAACCTCGCAAGTTACGGTAAATGACGCATGTATTTGAAATCATCGCGATCTCGCCGGATGACAGTAGCGTATAAATAGTTGAATAACGCATGTTAAGCTGCTTAGTAGGTGTTCAGAAAAAGAAACAAACGCATTTAGCAATTTGAATAGATCTGGATTTGTTCATTATCACAATTTTAACAACGCATTTCACAATGAAGATTTTTCTTTCTTTCAGAATGTTCTACGAGGAACAGATCTGCGTAAAAAGGATCACAACCTTCTAACTTCAATCCTGTCGCATATTTTTCAAGAACGGATGTACAAAACGCAAAGAGATTTTCGGAAACAATGAACAACGCATCTTTAATCCCTTCGAATACAACGAACGTACATTGTATAAGATTACAGCCGAAATGATTCATGAAATCATCGCATTCCCGCTGGGCACCAACAACTTAAAAATACCCCGCAAGTTACGGTAAACGACGCATGTATATGTTACTCTGAAATCATCGCGATCTCGCCGGATGACAGTAGCGTAAAAATAGTTGAATAACAGCTATTTAAAGTATTAGTCGGTGTTCAGAAAAAGAAACAAACGCATTTAACAGTTTGAAAAGATCTGGGTTTGTTCATTATCACAATTTTAACAACGCATTTAACAATGAAGATTTGCTTTCTTTCAGAATGGTCTATGAGGAACAGATCTGCGTAAAAAGGATTACAACCTTCATAATTCAATCCTGTCGCTTATTTTTCACGAACGGATGTACAAAACGCGAAGAGATTTTCGGAAGAAAATAAACAACTTCGGGCGCAACGATCACACACTGTATAAGATTACAGCCGAAATTATTCATGAAATTATCGCATTCCCGCTTGACACCAGCAGCGTAAAAATGCCTCGCAAGTTACGGTAAACAACGCATGTATGTTACTTTATTTGCGCTGGCGTTTAGAAAAACTTAACAAACGCATTTTATACAATCTGATTTTAATATAATATAGGCCTATACTTCTCAAGAACATAACGTGCACTATCATGCGAAGAGATTTTCGGGAAAAAAAAGAATCAACCTATTTCAATCCCGACTTTTTCGCCTAATTCACAAATAATTTCCCTTTATTCTCTGGATAATAATGATCCATAATTGTGTAATAACAACGCAAAGGATGTTCTTAACTTTCATTGATGGGTATATTATGACGTCGTGCTTATGTTTTTCTTTGTTTTTGATGCGTACGGTTATAACAAGGTACCGGTTATAACAAGGTAATATCGCCGGTCCCAGGGACCTCGTTATAACGGGGTTTCACTGTACCGTCTTTTCCAGAGAGTGCACATTCTTTCCATTATTCAGAGAGGTGAGGAATGTCCATTTGTACAGAGTTATTCATCATTCTCAAGCTTAGAATCTGCTCTTTCAGAATTTGCCCTTTCTAAAAATCCATGTCTGGCAACATTTGGGTGATTTTGTGATGCAGGGCACAAATTGTCTCTGAAGCAGGAATTCACAATACAAGTTATACTTGGCTTTTTGAAATAAAATTCCATGTCCTTTTAATTCTTTCTGTTACTGGGATTCTTGATCATGAATTTAACCATTCCAAATACAATGTATTACCTTTCAAGTCCCGTTTGATAAAACAAAATGATACCAATGCATCAAACTTCATTTCTATGTCAGTCTCACCATTGGCCTTGGCACTGCGTGCCAGTGCCATGACAGTGTTGGTTGGATCTGTTCTGCCGTCTGAAGGTGAGTACAGTCCGCCCAGAATGTCAGTGACCCGTAAGTAAGGCACCAGCTTCTCAATCTCAGATGGAGTGAGCATCTCACATGGACTACCAATCTCCCTACCGAATCAACAACACAGGAACCAACATATTAGGACTGAGGACACAGAAAGTCTGTTAATAATACACTGAAGAGACTCAAACAATAATGTGCAGTACTTAAAGAGTATCTGAAGTTTTTATAAAGCTGCTCTAAAGTATATGTATTAACTGAAGTACAGATTCTGATACCTATCTCTACACAGTTGAACATTTGAAGACTATAGTTTAACTCTAAAACATGTTCATAAATTACATATTCTGATTACTATCTCACAGCTTGTTTTAGCGATTAGTGTGGCAGTTGGAGCAGTTGCATATTACAGGTTAGCCTTTTGTCAAGGCCTCATGGCTGAAAAAGAGACTAACTGCGAGAGAACAGGTGAACGCGAGACCGAGAGGCGCCACTCGGTCTCGCGTTCACCCGCTTCTCGCAGTGCTCTGTGTGTTGCGAGTTAGTCTCATTCCTCAGCCATGAGGCCTTGTCAAAAGGCTAATTACAGGTGTGCACTGGATAAACATACACGGCAAAGATACTATCTTAACCCTATTTCCGGGGGGTGGGGGGCATTTTGGCCTCAACGTTTCGTGTGATTATTCCGCAACGTGTGATGCTCTCGCTGCGACATTTTATGACTTTTTTTTCTTTCAAGTATCGCACAACTTTTGAGACCAAATTTGTCGCTCCCGGGCATACCGTTTTGAAGCCATGCCCCTTTGAAAGAAATTTGTTGACCCATAATTGCTCAAAAACACGATTTTGTGTACAAATTCAATGTAAATTGTGTTTTTGCAATTAATTCATATAAAAATAAATAGTTTTACTTTCAATGGTTGATAATGATTCATTTTAGTCTGATTATGCTTTAAAAAGTTTCTGCAACAAAGTTTGACGAAAAACAACAAATTTTGATGAAAAACAACAAAAACAAAGAGTAAAAAACAAAGAAATACATAAGAAATTCAATAAACATTAAATACATAAGAAATGATTATGAAACCGAATTTTTGCTTCAATATTATTGTTGAGGATATTAAAAAGAATACGTTCACCAAAAATTAGAATTCTTGGAGCTTTTTTTTTTTTTATTCATAGGCATTTTTTTGCATAAATTAGCATACATTAATATAAAATACATAAATTAAAATTTGAAAAATCTAACTATACAGTCTTGTAGACTACATTGGCCTTTACATTTGTGCAAATTTTCGCGAGGATCGCGCGATCCACGACCGAGATCTGAATGGGGGGGGCGGGGGCCAAAAAGGCCCCCCCTTCAGATCTCCGTCGTGGATCACACGATCCTCGCGAAAATGCGGTGGTTTCAAGTCCCTCAAAAAACCCGATGGGATTAGGGTTAAGGACAGTGAGATCTAAATGCATCTTGTATATATGTGACTGTGCATCACAAAACAAACAAAAAGTTGCACCCCTTGATTTTATGTGAGGTCTCAAAACAGGTGAAATGGGTCAACTAAGTCAATCTTGACTTTTTCATATTTTCTGAAAGAGCTATCTTTCTTCTACATTATTTTTTAGTTTGGGATCATAACATGAATTGACTTGAAATGTCGCTATGGCGACTGGCATGCCTCCACCATAATGCATGATTCTCCTAATAGGTCTAGATAGTACATGTGGACAATGTGTGATTACATTTTCACAAAATTGGCAAAATATTAAAATGACAAGTTTGTCACAAACGTGTTGAACGTTCACCTTCCTTGACCTAGGTTTAATTGGATGAATAGGAGAGCATGTATTTGGGGATTTAAGGACTTTAACTTGACTTTGACCCATTCATATTATGCATAGAGTAATTTTCAAGGTACCGGTATGGAGAAAAAGTGCAATTTCTGTATTGAATAGTAAATTGTTACCATTTTCATCTGGCCTTTGACCCTAAAATTCATAAGATAATCACTTTCAGGTAGAACATGCATGAATACATGTAGGTAGTAAGTTTCAAGATAACTTGAGCCACTTCCGAGATATGGAGGAAAAATTTAGTTCAGCACTTTCACTTGATCTTTGACCTTTTGACCTTTGAGGCCAAAAAAAAAAAGGAAAAGAAAAAAAAAAACTTTCCAGAGAATTTATATTAGGTTACACATGCATACACCAAGTGTAAAAAAAAAAAATAATCCTGCTGGCATTGCATAAACATGAGGGAAATAGTAAAATTTTGAAGTGTTGCACTTGACCTTTGACCCCTGACCTTTGACCCAATGAACCCTACACTCTCTAGATAATCACTGCCAGTCAGTACATGTATATACTATGTTCCATGAAGATACCTTGAACAATTTTCCAAGGTATGGAGAATAAAAGAGTTTTAATGTTTTTACTTGACCTTCTGACCTCAGACCTCATGACCCAAACTTTCACCAGAAAATCTTAATTGGGTAATACATGTATACACTAAGTTTCAAGAAAATATCATCAGGCATTGCATAGATACGGTGGAAATAGTGAAATTTTATGTATTTGACCATGACCTTTTGACCTTTGACCTTGAGCATGTGCATCCAAAAGCTGATAGGCACAACTTCACCCCCTAATACACACACATGCCAAGTTTCATTAGGATACCTCAACAGGTTTTGATAGTTACCTTGTCCACAAAATTCATTACGGACAGACAGACGGACGGAAGGACGGACGGACGGACAACCCGAAAACAAAATGCCTCCGGCAGCACTTCATGGCGGAGGCATAAAAAGTGTGTTTTCAGCAGTTTTTCTACAACCCCTTTTTTGGGGAGAGTAAAATGATCAGGTATGTATTAGAGGCCCCTTTTCATTTCTTGATATCCTTTGCACACTCTTCACTTTCACTTTCAACTTTTGAAAGGATTAAGCTACTGCTTTGAAAGTTGGCATTAATCATGGACAGAATGTGTTAATACAACATTAGTCCAGTCAAAATAGGGTTTCACCCACCACTAATCGCAACAGTAGGAATTCCACGGCAGTGCAACTTGTTATGGGCTCCTAAACACCATACTAAAAGTCCCCCAAAATCCAGTGGGGCTAATTGGCTAAATTTGCATAATATGCAAATTAGCTCCAATAATTATAAAAATACAGTGTTTCCATGAAAACTAGGCTTCTAGGTTTCAGATTGGAACACTGAAAGTGTTGAAACCTATGTTTGCAATGTCAGTTAGTGCGATGCAAACATTTACATACACATAGTCAGGACCTCATTTGCATAATATGCAAATTAGCTTCCATAATGATAGAAATACAGTATTTCCATGAAAACTAGGCTTTTAGGTTTCAGATTGGAACACCAAAAGTGTTGAAACCTATGTTTACAATGTCAGTTAGTGCGATGCAAACATTTTTTATGTACATAGTCAGGGCCTCATTTGCATAATATGCAAATTAGCTCCCATAATTATAAAAATACAGTGTTTCCAGGAAAACTATTCTTCTAGGTTTCAGATTGGAACACCGAAAGTGTTGAAACCTATGTTTACAATGTTCGTTAGTGCGATGCAAACATTTCCATGTACACAATCTGGACCTCATTTGCATAATATGCAAATTAGCTTCCATAACGATAAAAATAGTGTTTCCATGAAAACTATGCTACTAGGTTTCAGATTGGAACACCGAAAGTGTTGAAACCTATTTTTACAATGTCAGTTACTGTAGTGCGATGCAAACATTTCCATATAAGTACATAATCTGGACCTCATTTGCATGATATGCAAATTAGCTCCCATAATGATAAAAATACAGTGTTTCCATGAAAACTATGCTTCTAGGTTTCAGATTGGAACACCGATAGTGTTGAAACCTGCGTTTGCAATGTCAGTTAGTGCAATGCAAACATTTCCATGTACATAATCTGGGCCTCATTTGCGTGATATGGAAAGGGTACAGAGCCAACGGAATAATTATGCAAATGCTTCAAAGCGCCGGATATGAGCCTATTAAGAGTGTTCAAATATGATATTTCAGTTTCTCTTTACCAAAAACAAACTCTACAGCATTAGTAACCTAGCATGAATAATATTATGCAAATCAGAATTTGTTATCAGACAGATAATGATAGCTTATCCATCAATTACGTAGATTCAAAGTACAAAATTAAACAAGTGTCAACATCTATAACTTGTCCAAATTTGTAATGAATGAACTCTATTTGGAGGGTGGTTTATTCGAATCTGGATGATTCAGCTCTTGCATCCTTGAGGGTTTTGAGTTATTGAAGATGGCACAGTCAACTTTAGGAAACCCTGTGGGTAGTGCCCAAAGTTACCCCTATCGATCATAATTATTAGCCCACGACCATTTACAGAACATGCATCAACCAACGCGATTTCTGTTGTTCTAAGCGTACAAGATTTTTTTTTTTTTTTAAAGTCGTTCGGCCGTCTAGCAAAAACTCTTTTATTTCCATGAAATAGAATTGGCACTGACAGAGGAGACATTTTTCTACAATGTGTATATCTTTTTAAAATAAAAGGTGGTGCACAGTCAAAGCGACTTGCAGGGAGGTACCCAAATTTATCCCTATACCCTCACGGCCCGTTACAAAACATAATCATACGCACGTGAATACAGCTGTCTGAAGCGAAAAACCTCTGTAACATCCTTTTCGTTTCATTTCCATTAAAATTCAGTGAAAGTTATCTAAAGAAGAATTATTGTTTCACAATATCTATAAGGTGAAAATAGTTCACATACGAAGGCAACCACGTAGAGGGTAACCAAAATTACCCCTTCCAAAGGCAGTCTAAGACATGCAATAATCATGTACCGACGCAAATACATAATTATGTTCTATGGGTACATGCCTTTAAACAGTCCTGGTCCTCTAGCAAAGAAACTTTTATTGAATGAAATTCAATGAGGTTAACAGAAGATATAATGCTCTGCAATTTTGACTTACACTGACATAGTTAAAGTGGTGATCATTCAAAGGGAGCCTACTGTATATGGGAAGTGCCCACATTAATTGCCTCTATACATGACCCTTATAACGCAATTTATTCCAATGCAATTACAGTCGTTCCAAAAGTGCATGTCTCAAAAAGTTTTATGACTATCACTTGAGTTTTATAACTATGTATAAATATTGTAAGGTGCTACTACAATAATTGTACATTCTTTTCATCCTACATAGTTTTACGCACCTCATTTTCTGTTCCAAAAAAAAAGTGATGTCTAGAATATATTATGTTCTTGTCGAAAAATGAAATAAGAATTGAATTGAATAATTTATTGTACTGAAATCAATTCCTGCCATATCAAGACACTTTTATTTCTATAAAAATTGCCGGGGTAAAGATAAAATAACTACATTGATCTACAATATCTATACAGTACAAAGGGTTCACTTGCAGAGACCACCTTGTGGGAGGTGCTCAAAGTAACCCCATGCATCCTGAAGGCAGTGAAAATCATGCAGTATATACAACCGCGAAAAATGTTCCATGGGTTCATGCCTCTGAAAAGTTCTTCCACCTGTATAGCACATATGCTTTTATTTTCGTTAAAATGCAATTAAGGTAATATAGGAGACGTTGCTTTACAATATCTATTTTGTGAAAAAAGGTGGACATTCAAAGGCAAGCCATTGGGAAGTGCGCAGATCACCCCTACCCTGACCGTCATGGTCCCAAAACGGGTTAACAAAACATGCATTATGTGATTACATTATGTGATTATGTAATTACAACGCACGGATACTATGAACGCAAATACCAACGTTCTTTCATGTCTTTAGTGCATGGTTTTAGAAGTAGTTCTGGCAATACTGTTACAGCTACACACTTTTATATCAATGACTGTCGTGGAAATCATAGAAGAAGCATTGCTTCACAATATCTATGCAGTGAGAGGATGCACATTAAATGTCAATCCTGTGGGATGTGCCCCAAAGTACACCATCCTCATGGCAATATAGAAAACATTGAATATCATTAACCCGAACATGTTCCAAACGTACATGTTTTCAAACTTCGATCGTGCCGTACATCAAGGGCACTTTTGTTTTCAAAAATACATTGTAGTTAATAGAGGAGACATCGCTCTACAATATCCATATTGTCAAAAGGGTGAACATTAAAAGACAATCGCTTGGGAATGGTCCAAAGTTACACCTACGCTCACGCCCCCTTAAGACAAA
The DNA here is from genome assembly GCA_033980235.1 of Diadema setosum. Classification (NCBI taxonomy): domain Eukaryota; kingdom Metazoa; phylum Echinodermata; class Echinoidea; order Diadematoida; family Diadematidae; genus Diadema; species Diadema setosum. The sequence goes on from CM067066.1 coordinate 7,434,787, forward strand.
ACACAGATATTAGCAACGCGAAAACTGTTGTTCTAGCATGAATGGTTGTAAAAATAGTCCCGGCAATACAGCAAATACAATTTTCATCGATGACAAGTAATGGAAATGATAGAAGAGACTTACACTGTAACTTTACAAGATCTATACAGTGAAGAGGGTGCGCATTAAACGGCAACCCTGTGGGATGTGCCAAAAAATAATCCACCCTCACAGCAATATAGAAAACATATAATATCATATAACACGAATATGTTCCAAAGGTACATGTTTTCGAAATTCCATCGTGCCTTACAGCAAAGGCACTTTTGTTTCCAAAAAATAATGCAACTAATTAATAGAGGAAACATTGCTCTACAATAACTACATTGTCAAAAAGGTGAACATTCTAAGGTAATCTCTGGAATGGTGTCTAAATTTACACCTACGCACACGCCCTTTATTACAAAATGCAGATATTAGCAACCCAAACACAGTTGTTCTAGCGTGAGTGGTTTTAAAAGTAGGTCTGGCAATACAGCAAATACACTCTTATATAAATGAAAAGTCACGAATATGATAGAAGCAGATTTGTTTTACAAGATCTACACAATAAAGAGGGTGCTTATTGAAGGGCGATCCTGTGGCGTGTGCCCCCAAAATGTCCTTTATTCACTTTGCACTATAGAAAACATATAATACCATATAACGCAAATATGTTCCAAACGTACATGCTGTCAAAATTCGCTCATGCCTTTATTATAGCAAGGGTACTTTTGTTTCCAAGAAATGCAATGTAATCAATACAGGATACATTGCTTTACAATACTTATATAGAAAAAAGGGGTGCACATGTTAAGCGGCCCCTTGGGAGGCGCTCAACCCCGCGTCCCCATTATGCAAAACGTGCATTATGCCAATGTGAGTACTGATGTTATGAATGTACTCTTACAGCTACTGCTAATTTGCATCTTATGTAAATTATTTTTGTATGACCAATTCGAAAAGGCATCCATCGTGTTCATTGACCTACAAAATATAAGTTTATACACTTAAATCTTTAAAATTGGATAACAGGAAGCTAAGATCTGTCAATTTTCTCTCATTACAGGTGCTAATTTGCATATTATGCAAATTTTACTATTTTGCCCCACTGGATTTTTTGGGACTTTTAGTATGGTGTTCAGGAGGCCTCAATGACTTGCACTGCAATGAAATTCCTACTGTTGCAATTAGTGGTGGGTTACCCCAAAAAGCGCTAGATTGACTGGACTACATGCTCAATTTCATCTTGATCTGATTTAATTCCTTCATTGTTGTTACTCCAGTGGTTGACATCCTGTGTTTTGTCCCTTTCATCGCACAGCTAGCGCGGCTTGGTAAAAGATTAAGCACTTGAATAGACCCTGCACTTCCCAGAGCCTCTTCTCAGTTTATACTTTTCTAGAGTGTGTGCTTTCTTTCCAGTATTTGATAGTTAGGGGAGTCCGTTTGAATTGAGTTATACATCATTTTAAAGCTTAGAGTCTGCTCTTTCAGAATCTGGCCTTAACTAAAAATCCATGCGTGGCATTTTTTTTGGTGGTTTTGTGATGCAGGGTCACATATGACAGCTTACTACTACCCCAATTATTCGAAACTGGATATTCAATAATGAACAATTATTAAATGCTTTGATCATGGTCTGACATCATGACTCAAACTCCAATCTGTCCATCTTTGCACAGTCCTATACTAACACCATTTAAATACTGTATGTTGGGGTGCTTGTCATTACAAACCATCTATAGGTAAAAGAAGAGACAAACAACCACATGTGGCTGGATGAACATCCCACGACATCAAGTAAAATGCTTTATACACTGTATGTAATCTACTTGCCAACAAATGTTTTCTCTCAAAACTATACAGTTCTCAAAGGAAAAATTACTACATATGTTGTGCTGAATCAAAATATCGCGCAGCCTTTAACCTTCCAAGACTTTATTCACATGTGAATTCAATTCCTTGAAGAGTTGCCTATTGGTAGTCACAGAGACTACAAAATGGATTGATTAAAATATACATGCCCCCATCCTATGCATCAAGAAGTTGTGTTTTTACCTCAAACAAAACTAAACATTCCCTCGCAAGTTATAATAACATGATAAGAGACATAAAATGTAAAGTAGCATCTATCACTGACCAAAATCAAACATCCATTTGCAGCAGGATTTTATCACAATGCCAGGCAGAAGTAGGCTGTATGAAGGTACGCGTAACAAAGTTCAACCATGAACAACACACTGTCACGGACATTACAGACACACAGATTCACACACAAAATTGTGATAGCAATAGGACCACAAAGGTATGTTGGTGGTCGGATGTTAAAGACTCCACCAGAAGTGCGATTTCTCCCAGTCAGGAACAGTTCTACAGTATGCAAACATTCAACAGTACTTTACAGCTACAATTGTACATGGTAAAATGATTAAAGTTCAGATACAATTGTAGATAAGGATAAAGGTTGTTTATTGATGAAATTGGAAAGAGTTCACAACCAAGCTAGCTTTGCGCATTTAATAGAAAGATTAAATGAGAACTTACCTGTTTGAAATTTGATCTTTATTTTACGAGGGAGTTGTAGGAAGAGAATACATTGAGAGACCCGCTTTGCGCACGCGCAGTCATTTTTCGAAGCATCAAATGTGGCTGCTGGATATTTGAAAGATTATGGAGAACTTAGCCTCACGTTTGGAAACTTTGGGAGGGAGAGGAGGGAATGTATTCTCTTCCTACAACTCCCTCGTAAAATAAAGATCAAATTTCAAACAGGTAAGTTCTCATTTAATCTTTCTATTTTACTTCTGGAGTCTCCAAAAGAGACTACATTGAGATTTTGAAGCCCAGTAGCCATATTTGTAAGAAATATAACAGAAATGACAGTCACTATGAATTGTCATTTACCAAAACGGTAAATTGTTTACCTTGCCTGGTCATTTTAGTAGAGCAGTTGAAAGACACTTGCTCCCATCCAGCAAAGGTTTTCTGTAGTACTTTCTGAAAGTCTTTTCATTCGTCCAGCCTGCCTTCTCAAGGATAAACGAAACTGGCAAGTCTGCTCTGTGTGCAGCTGACGTCGCAGCTGCTCTTGTTGAGTGAGCCTTATATTTTGAAGTGTCGATTCCTGCCGCTGTCATAACATCTTTGATCCACCTGGAGATGGTTTGTGACGTAACTTTCGCATGGGGTCTGCGAAAACTAATAAAGAGCCGACGCTCTTGGCCTCGAATTTCCTCAGTCCTCCGTATGTAGGCTTTGATGTAGTTGACAACGCACAATCGACGATCTGGAGGGTAGGCTCTCATGCTCAGTGTGTAGCCAGCGTTTCCCGGCCTATTTTGTTTCAGTAGCTCGCTGAAATGAAATGTAACTGATGATCCCTTGAGTATCATGTTGTCCAAATTCAGGAGCTGCAACGACTGTGCTCTCTGTGTTGAGATGAGAGCCATGAGCATGCATAGCTTTTTGGTGAGATCTTGTAGGCTCAGTGCATTTGCCGGTGACAGCTTTCTGAGATAGCAAAACACAATATTTACATCCCAAGTATCTACATAGCGAGGTCTTGGGGTTCGGAGATGGAAAACTCCCTTCATAAATCTTGAAATCAAAATGTTGTTCCCAACTGTAGAGGCACCATCCTCAAGAACTAGGAATGATGCGAGCGCACTTCTTGCTGTGTTGAGTGCATTGTATCCAAGACCTCCTACATGAAAAAGCTCACTAAGAAATTCTAAAACAAACTGAACACTAGAGTGAAGATGGCTTTTCTTCTTACTCTTGCAAAAGTCTTTCCACTTCTTTATGTACACACAATATTGCTTCTGGGTAGAGGCTCTCCAAGAAGCGGCCAAAATGTCCACAATTTCCTTCTTTAGTCCTGTCCTTTCGAAGGGCTGCCGCATAACCTGCAACAGAGAAGATCAATTCGATCATACAAGGGATGTGGTTCATGCGTAACAGGTTGCGTTAATAGGTTCCTACTCCTTGTAATTAGCACTGCTTCACCCTTTAACATCCTTTTCAGCTTAGGAAACCATGCCTGTGTGGGCCAATTTGGCACTACCATTATGCCTTCAGCTCTATCTGTCCTAATTTTTTGAAGACATCTTGGGATGAGACAGAATGGGGGAAAGGCATAGAATTTGAATTCTCCCCAATCCAACGTAAATGCATCTACGGCTTCTGCATTTGGATCTGGCAACCAAGTGACATATCTCTCAAGTTGGTTGTTTAGTCTGGACGCAAAGAGATCAATGTCTGGAAGCCCAAAAACTGAAACTAGTTTGTTAAAGGCTTGCTTGTTAAGCATCCATTCATTTCGGTCACTGAACTTTCTAGACCTGCTGTCTGCCTCAGTGTTCTCACTCCCTGGAAGGTGTGCTGCAGTAACCCAAATATTACGTTCCATGCACCACCTCCAGATGTCTCTAGCTGCACTGTCACAGTCCTTGGACTTAATACCCCCCATGTTATTCAAATAAGCAACTGCTGTTGTGTTGTCTGACCTAAGGAGGACATGAACATCATGTAAAGAAGAGCAAAAGGACTTCAGTCCAAACCCGGCTGCCAATGTCTCCAGGTAATTGATATCATTCTTTCTAGCTCTTTCCATTTCAAGATCGTTCCATCTGCCTCCTGTTTCAATGGACAGATTTGTGGCTCCCCAACCAAGCCCACTAGCGTCTGTACGCAGCTCAAGTGTAGGTCTGTTACGCTTAATTGGTGCACACTCCTCAAAGACATGATTAATCCACCATTTGAGCTCTTCTTTCCCTTCTAATGACAGCTTCATAGGTCTGTCAAAATGGCCTTTGTTAGCTTTAAGGGCGGCAATTTTGTCACGTTCTAGGCATCTGTAGAAAAGAGGGCCATGTTGGACTCCAGGGAAAGTAGCTATTATCTTCCCGATAACATGTGACACCTGCCTCATTGTGGGTCTAGTATTGTCAAGCAAGTCTGAACAGACTGTGATAATGTCCTGCATTTTCTCTTCTGGCAAGGAGATAGTCATATCACCAGTGTGCAGCTTAAACCCTAGGAATGTGAGCTCTTGTTGGGGTTCTAGCATAGATTTCTCCTCATGGACTACGAAACCTAGCTCAGACAGGAGATTTGTGGTTGCACGTACAGCCTCCTTTGTTTGTTCTATTGACTCTCCGATAATGAGAGTATCATCAAGGTAGCCTAATACTATGTGCCCCATTTCTCTCAGTGTAGCGAAAACAGGTTTCATGAGCTTGGTGAAAAGTCTGGGCGCTGTGCTGAGCCCATTTGGTAGGACTTTGAACCTGTAAAATTTCCCTTGCCATGGAAATTTCAAGAATTTTCTGTGTTCAGTGTCAATTGGAATGGAGTAGTAAGCATCTCGGAGGTCGACTGAGGCTAGGAAATCTCCTGGGGAGATTAAATGGGCAGCTGTATGGATGTTATCCATTTTGAAGTGTTGTACGCTCACACACTTGTTCAAATCTGTCAAATCAAGTATTAGTCGAACACCCCCATTTTTCTTGGGTCGTGTGAAAATGTTTGAGAGAAATTCTCCTTCTTCATGACCACATTCTTCGATAACATTCTTAGTCAGTAAGCTTGCGATCTCTCTGTCAATACAAGCTGAATTGTGCTGGTTTGGTTTGTATTGAATGAAGGGCTTATCCCTCCTAGGGGGCATAAATGCTTCTTCAAATTCAATTTTGTAACCCCTGATTGCTGCCAAAATAAATGGATCAGCTGTGATTTGGCACCATCGCCTGTAAAAAAGCCTCACTCGACCTCCGACTGCCACTGGAGCTTTCTTTGGAATACATTGCACACACGTACAAATACATTGGGGAATGCAGGTATGATCATGATGTGAATCGAAACTACCTACCTCTTTGGGTATGCTGGTAGTTATTTCTTGCGCTGCATTGGAGGCCTGTGCTGTGGAGCCTGTTGTGGGGGGCGGCTCGCTGTGCGGGGTGGTGGCTGCTTGCTGTGACCCCACTGTGGGCGCTGGCCTAAAAAAGGCCTGCTACTACCGCCGGCTGTTGGTCTGTGTGTTGAGGCAGCTGAACTTGCAGTCCAGCCAGCACTTCTGTATTGTCGCTTGGAGAAAACTGCTCCCCTGTACGGGTGGTACGTACTAGACTGTGGCCGCGAAATTGGGTTTCTCATCACCCCTGATGCAGCTTTCTGCTCCTCTTTGAGATCTTTCATTCTCTTTCCCAATTCATCCCCGAATAGGAATTTAGTGACGGGAGTGGAAGGTTTGCAAAGATGAGAGTAAGTGGCTGCCATGTCCGGCTTGATAAGTTCTTTCCTCAACGAATTGAGTTCAAAATTGGCATTGCACAGCAACGCCAATGCGTCCTGCTGTGTGTCGGTCAGCCGAGGTGATGGGAAGGACTGTATTAGCGCGCTCAGGCCCTTCGTCAGCGACTTCTGCACACGCTGTAACTTGGCATCTCTACTGCGTGTGTGTTGCGGTAGGTTATCCCAGATCGGGCCGTTCACCTTCGGTGTAGCGAGGTAAACACAGTTGCTCGGGGCTGGATACTTAGATGCCGTCTCTTCCAACACTTTTTCTTCTAGAGGGTGGCTTATGAGGTAAGTAGTAGAGCTGGCTAAGTCCTCGTCTACCGGTAGCCCTGTATCACCCGGCTTGGCAAATTTTGCTGCGAGAACGGGAATTTCTAGCACGTCTGCCGTGTCTGACGCAAATTCGCCTTCTTCTCTGTTGGCTTCGCCCGTGTCACGCACGTGCGGCTCCCCGCACTGTTGAAAATCAGTTTCCATAGGAATTTCACACTGTCCGGCGCTGTGCGCCTCATCGTACGCCACAAAATGGCGCGATGCCGGTTTCGGCGGCGTGGAGTTTACACTGGGCAGCGCGTCGACCACTTTACTCAGAAGACTTTCCAGTCTCGATAGTCTGTCCTCGACATCCGAGGATTTTTCGGCCGTCTTTGGGCCCTGCTTCGCTTGCGGCACTTTACCCGCCATGTTAGTACCGGAAACCGTGACCGACTTAACTAGTTTCTTTTTCGGTTTGACTTGTTTGCCTGTCGGAGGGGAACGTTCTTCGCAAACAACGTTGGTGTTTCCCACTGCGCCGGGCTTAGCCGGATGATGCAGCTGTTCTTGGGGCTGTTGTTGTACCTCCATCACCGTAGCCACCGCGTGACTTTCGTGGAATGAGGCCGCTAGAAAAGGCTGTGCTTGCCGCCTTGCTAAGCACCGAATAATCGTTGTACGATATTGGAAGATAGCGGAATCTAAATTCCACTAACTGCTGGTTTCTAAAACCGTTAGTACCGCGAAATGCAAAAAAAGATCAGAATTTTCGACTGCGATAAGGGAACTGCGTTCGAATACTCGTGCGTAGAAAAGCGATATGACTGCGCGTGCGCAAAGCGGGTCTCTCAATGTAGTCTCTTTCGGAGACTCCAGAAGTAAAATATGCTTTGATGGTTGAGAGAAGAATAAGTAATAAAAAATGCTTTGTAAGCAAAAAAAAGAAAAGTATGTTCTACTGTTCTACACATTATGCCTGCTTATCACCTGATGGCAAGGTTATCATATGACAAACATGTACGATGTACATGATGTACATGTAGACATAATATCGGTACATTGTCTATTTGTACATGAGCAAAGCAAAGCGTTACAGTGTATACATGGGCAGGGAAGGGGTGTTGACAGTAATTTAGTAAAGAAAAAATAAGGTTTAGGGGAAGTGTGGGAGAGTTGAGCCACTTTTTACATTTATTGATATTGTTCAATAACTATACACAATTTGTGGATTATTCCTTCGCTGGTATATACTACAACTATTCAGGCATAATATGATAGCCCAATAAGACATCTAGCACAAACAACTTGGGGGTGACACTTCAACAAAAATATTTTGCAAAATGGCTCAAGTCTCCCTTGATGTGGTGAGAGTTGAGCCACAGGGTTGGGAGAGTTGAGCCACTATGCTATAGTCCCTACATATCATATTAAGAAGTTCAGGCTTATAAAAGAAAATGACTATGAAAACCTATTTAAGGAAAGATGGTCTAATGGTAACACAGGGGGCGGGGCATCTGTTTGACTTACGGGTCATCGGATGGATAATGTGGATGTTGGTTGGGTCCACATACGATCACATGATCAGGATTTCTAGATGCACCCTGATTGGATTTGCGTAATAAGTCAAATGTTGGTGTTAGGAAGAAGAAACCGCCTGTAGGGCGTCACCCCTGGCGAGAACACCACATACCTTTCCAATATTCCTTACCTCATCCAATTGCAGACCCATTTCTTTGACCAAAAAATGACACTCATTGAGCCACTTGAAGGGAGGGTTGAGCCACTTGAGGGCTGAGCCATTGGAATACACGGTTTAGCCATGGCACAACTCTCCCTCGACATGTTGGCACAACTCTCCCCACAGTCGCCATTTAAACTAACCCTCAAAACCTATGAAAATGACCACACCAAACATGTTGAAATTTGCTGAAAGAAACAAATGATATACAGACTATCTGCTAATCCAAGCGATTTGCACTTATCCTCTACCATAGGTGTGAGAGAAAACCACATATCTGACAAGTCGACATTCACTTTTGGTGACCAAAAATGGTTTTTCTTTGACTATTTTGTCATGCTTCGTCCAACGTCGCTGCCTCATACACTGGTATATAGTTAATCATAGGCATGAACAAGAAATGGCAGCAGCTGACTGCTGTCAGTCACTATGAAGATGTGAGGTGGACTGGATCAACTCTCCCAGTGGCTCAACTCTCCCACACTTCCCCTATGGGTTTAGGGAGGGCCATGGGATGGAAGTTGGCAGGTTCTGAGGGGTGATAATGAAATGATGACTTACTTTTCCATGGCATGGACTCTTTTCAGGGATGTGAGCCTATTCTGGGTCTGGGCCAGCATTACTGCCCCTGGGACTCTGTAACCTGCAAAAAATCCAAGAACCAGGTCAAACCAAGGATATTTCACATTTTGCTTTGATTTCTGTTGATCGCTTCATATTTTCACTGACTTGGTAATTACTTCTTCTTCTTTTTTCGTGAGCGAGAGTTCCTGACATTAGTTTGCTGTCGTTTTTTTTTTTTTTCCAATGTCAGTATACACACATTATGGCCTATTGGAGTATCAACTACAGAAGCTGATAATGTGCAAGACTGCTAAAAAAAAACCACACACACAAATATTACTCACGCAGGCATTCGCGATACCTGTTAATCAGCACTGACGTTGTTGACAGTGCTCCATCCAATGGAAAAGACCTTGAAGTTTGACATACTACAACGTAGTACAATATATCACACATTTACCTATGACATGACCCAAACAAATGCCTTGGACTTGCCCTTGAAGGGCTAAATACCAATAAATGCACATAATCATTTGAAACATGTGGTATGCTGACAGCTTGTTGTTATCTAAAAGAGTGCTGTATAAACAAATTTAACCCTGGACGGTCCAGTCCCTCCTATGAACAGGGGACCACTGTGGTGATTCTATCACTTTAATAACCCGTTGAGGACAGACTGATTTTGCTACGACACGCATTTCCCATCGACACTTGCCCGAGTATACTCGGGATTTGTCCTCAACGGGTTAAAGGGTGTGTACAGTTCTGGTTGAGGTGAGGATTTACATGTAGCTTTTAATTTTTTGCGAGATATTCAGAAACCATATGTCAAAGAGCTTGCAATTCCAAGGGGTATCAAAAGTTTATTTGATGAAAATTGGTTTTGAAATGGCCGAGATATGCAAAAAAAGTTGAAACAAAGAGATCCTAATGAAAGGCGTGGCCTGTCGCCTTTTATCATTATCACTTTTTTGGATATCTCAGCCATTTGAAAACCAATTTTCATCAAATAAACGTTGAATCCTTCTTAAAACTACATGCTCTTTCATATTTCATAAGACGTTTCTCATTATCTCACTTAGGAATGTTCAAAACATGAATCCTCACCTCAACCAGTACTGTACAGTCCCTTTAAGGTCAAGAGATACAAGTCCCACAAGATAATCATTGACTCATCATAATACAGAGGTCAAAGAGGATAGAGGGTGCTGTTTTTTCCCCTCAGTGCCCTGAATCTACATACAGTACATGTATAATGCTTGGTGAACTACTTCAAACTATGACCAAGTTGCCTCATAACAAATATCTACTCAAATACAAAGGTATAAGATACAAAATATCTACTGTATCAGAGCTACATGTTTCCAAAGATTTTGACTTTTTTTCTCTTTCTGAATTATGCAAACATTCACAACGGCCTAATATAGTTCTTTAACCCTTACTGCGCTTTTTATGCAGACTGGTACATATCAATCAATTACTTAAATCCTCTTTATTTTTGCACCGATTGATACAGCTGTCTGAAAATTGATATTCATGAAACAGATCTAGAGAAAAAGAGACTGCTTAATCTCCTATACCCTCTATGTTTTTCTCTCTGTTTTTGTCACAATGGCTTCAGTGTCTAATTTACAAGGGGGGGGGGGGGGGGGAGGGGTGTAAAGGAGGGAGGATTATCAACATGTAGGTTTATGGAAAAGTCTGACGAGTATAACTGAGTGCCTAGGTACACATATTCGTTGTTTGCCAATTGTCAAGTACCTAGGAGTGCCCTCTTCAGCTGCTGGCACAGACGTCTGGAAACTAATCATCAATGAAAAGAGATTACCGAATCTCCCTTATGAATATTGTCTTGCCGCCAACGCCTTCCCGGTCGGACTGATGCGAATCCTGCACCTGATGAGCAGGCTTGCTAAATTTATAAAACTACATGTGTAAAGCCATGTTTGGATGGATAACGGAATGCTGATGCAAAAGCTTGATGTAAAGTTACACCGAGTGCCAGGGCACATACACATTACACTGTATCGCGATGGGGTTAAAAATTGTGCATGAGTTTAAAGGGGCATTCCAGGCGATTTTTATAATTTCACATCCTCTAGTACATAAATCAGCAGCACCATGTATAGATTTGTGAATTCATAGTGGTCCTTGAGCAGAGAAATCAATACTCCGAAAAACCAACAACAAATTACACTGAACAAAGATGACGACATAGGAGCCTCACATATTTCATAAATAAATCAAATGTAATTCCACTGACCATACTACGGATGCTTAACCCGTTGAGGATGAGTCCCGAGTATACTTGGGCAGGTGTCTATGGGAAATGCGTGTTGTAGCAAAATCAGTCCGTCCTCAACGGGTTAACAAGTTCACCTGTGCAGAATTTATATGCTTTCTTCTTTTGTTCTACAGTACTTCCTTGAGCCCCTACTCATGCATTCTTGTAGTGAGGCTGCCATGTCATCATCCTTGTTAAATGTGATTTGTCATAAATTTTGAAAACACTCCTATTCCTCTCCTATTGTAGTCACTACAAATTCTGAAACTCACTACCCAGTGTAACCAGTTTATAGTTGTTCATACCATATGAATAAGTCTGAAAATCATCTGGAGGTCTACTTTAATAGTAGATACTGTACATGGTGAATGAGAGGTGACCCACCTGTGTCTATCCCTGTCTCTTCCTTGAGGGCCTCATAGAGCTCGGCACTCCATCGCACCAGTGTACCCAGTGTGGGGTTCTTGGACAGCTTGCCCACCAGTCCCACAGAGTGCCAGGTTGTGCCGCATGTCAGGCTGTTTTGTTATAATTTGTTTGTTTGTTTGTTCATGAGATCATATTTGGAGAAATGGGGAAATCAAAAATGACATGGGAAGAGATGAAAGATACTTTTTCACTGGGAATGAAATGCTTTTTGTTTTGTTTTGTTTCTTTCTTGTGCATGTGGGATCAGCAGCTTTCATTTATCAAGAGCTCTTTTGTCTCGCTGGGATTTAAATGTTTGTGTGTGGGTTATATTTCATATCTTCTTAATGCGTATCTGACCAGCAGCATTCACCATAAAAAAAAAAAAAAGTTTTCCTGCACACGCAGCTACACACATAATTAGGATCAAGCGTAACCTGGCATCTCCCTTTTTTTGTGTGTGTGTGTAATGTAGCACCATAGCGGGTGCACCAAGAGGAGGCAGGCAGGGGGTGTGTCTGTGTGCACACCTTGCACACATAAGGATCAAGAGCTTGCACAATCCAAGTCATAAAATATCTCAGTTATTGTACTTTGACATCACGAATGCCGCAGGACTGGTATTCTTAATCACCAACCTTTGAGCTATTGTGGTGAAAAATATATGAGTTACACCATCAGCATATTGAGCACAAATAATGATTCAGGTAAATAGCATTCCCCGTGAACTATAATCACAAACAGTAAAACATTGACTGTACACTCAGGACTGTAAGAGATGTTTTAATTTGACAGTACATTGCCACAGAAAATGTTAAAAAGTGAGCAATTTCCTGTTCTTATACAACGTACATCTAGGTTAAATAAGAATATTATGAAAAACAAAAGAACTGCACACGTGCCCCAAATAAAAACCAAGAAAGAAACAATATGACAATAGCAGGCCTTCTGTTATTGTTACTTTTTCTTACATTACAATCATCACATCACCAACATAATTCATTCATAGATTAGGAATAATTTATCATTAGTCTTATAACATTTTTGTAAACATTCTTTTATCCAGACACGAAGAAATGTGAAGTTTTTATGAACACTCCACAGAATCATGGAGTTATCATTTCTGCTCTACTCACCTTCCTTGCTCCAAGAGGACGACGTCCTTCCAGCCAAGTTTGGCCAGGTGATAGGCGACAGATGTCCCCGCAATGCCACCCCCACAGATGACGACCTTTGCTCTGTCTGGCAGCTCCACTTGGGTGCTGGCCCTCCTGCAGGCCAGGTAGGAGGTGGGGTAGAGGCTTCGGCTGCAGGCAGTCACGATAGGGGCATATCGCTGGAGGGGAGCCGCCACGCTCCTGGCGATTGTCTGCATATTTCACTGTTATGACACATACAGTAGTAAAGATTGAAGAAAATCAAAACAAAAAGAACGAAAATCACTGTGAGAGCACAGACCTCCGCCAAGCAGCTACTTTCCACCGATGATCTTGCTCTTCCCAGAGATTTTTCTCCTCTCCACCACTGGAGATCAGTGATTTCCACCCATAGGTATTCATGCTGAAAAATCGCCCAATTTCCCAATATAGAAGCCTTTGTTACGTCAAAAACCCTCAGCTGCGCGGCGCTCCTAGCACTAGCAGTCTAAACTAGAGCAGGCACTTTAGTGCGCATTTAAAACCTCAAAAATGCGCAGCTTGAACTCCCAAGTTCATTGACCCTACCTGTCAAAATATCAAAAATCCTTCATAAATTCCAAAAAAAATTCTCGGATCACTACCAAAATTTAATCGTTTGTTACTTGTGTCATTCTCAACCTTTCCTGTAAGTTTCATCAAAATCCGTGCACAACTTTTTGAGTTATTTTGCACACGGGCAAACTAACTAACAAACAAACCAACGGTAAAGAAAACATAACCTCCTCCCTTGGCTGAGATAATAAAAGGCAAGGTTTTGAAGTTGTATTAAAAAAAGAGAGTCCTTTTCCTTTGGCTTTAAAGGAAAGCTCATTTTGTTTTTACAGAAGTGATATGTATTCAGGAGTAGTATTACAGTGTACAGAAGTAATGGAAGATTAATTTCATTTTTCATAGTACTTATTATTGAAAGTATAACATGTAGCCAATGCAGAGGACTGGTGCGACATTATTATTGCTTCATGATATCAAACAGGCTGCAACATTTAATAATCTTTGTAAACATGTACAATGTAAATGTACATGATTATAAGTTAAGATAGCAGTTATTGGTAGAAATGTGCATGACAGAGTGTGTAGACACATGTTTTCCCACTCCTACCCTCTTTGAAATGATAGTGTCAAAATGTTATACACGGACAGGACTATCACTACAGTATTCATACAGTGTCAGTGGGCTATTAAACCAGTCAATTTGGACAGGCTGTAGAGAAAATAATTGCCACATTGTCACATTTTCATTGTTTGTGTGCACTTCCAGGCGAGTAGAGTTACCCAGCAGCATGCAGGCACAGACAAAGCTTTTAACCCATACCATACTGAATTCTGAAATGCCTATAGACTTACGTAATACACCTAGGCCATCAGGTTCCCGTACGGAACGGGTTTAATACAGTGCCTAGTACTGCAGACTATGCATGTGCAGTACCGGTAATAAATTGCATCTACTTTTCCTAAAATAACTGAAACATTGTCACCTCACAACGGGAATATATTTTCAGAGCTTAACCCTATAATTCCCACCGGGGGCATTTTGGTCCCCCCTCGACGTTTCGCATGATTATTCCGCAATGCGTTATGCTCTCGCCGCAACATTTTGTGACTTTTTTCTTTCAAGTATCGCGCAACTTTTGAGACCAAATTTGTCAGATTCGGGCATACCGTTTTGAAGCCACACCCCTTTGAAAAAAAAATTATCGACCCAAAAATTGCTCATAAACATGATTTTATGTACAAATCCAATGTAAATTGTGTTTTTGCAATAAAATTCATTTGAAAATAAATATTTTTACTTTCAATGGCTGATAATGATTTATTTTAGCCTGATTATGTTTTGAAAAGTTTCTGTGACAAATTTTGACAGAAAAAAAACAAAAACAAAAAGTAAAAAAAAAAGGAAATACATATATGAAATTCAATAAACATAAGAAATATTAAATTATGAAGCCATATTTTTGTTTTTTAATCTTATGTTCACCAAAAATTAGAAGTCTTGGAGCTTTATTTGTTGATTTATAGAAAAAAAAAATTTGCATAAATTAGCATTAGATAAATTAATATAAAATACATAAATCAAAATTTGAAAAATCTAACTACATGTACATTGTATACAGTATTGTAGATTACATTGGCCTCTACCTTAGTGCAAATTTTTGCGAGGATCGCATGATCTACGACCGAGATGATGCTCAGATCCCCCCCCCCCCCCCCCCACAGTTGATATGTCTTTACCAAACATGTAACAATTGCCGAGAATAAATCTGGCATAATACACATGGAGGAAATCATGACCTTTAGCCCTCTAATAGCTACAACTTGTACCGGGTGCTGTTCGTTATTCCGAAGGTTCGATATTCTGAAGGTTCGTTATTCCGAAGGTTCGTTAATCCGAAACACACAAATTCCCTATACCTGGAGGTTCGTTAATGCGAAAATGAAAAAGGGTTCGTTAATCCAAACATTTGTGTTGTTATTCCGAAGGTTCGTTATTCCGAAAATGAAATTCGGAAAGACGAACCTTCGGAATAACGAATCTTCGGACTGAAGAGTCTTCGGAATATTCCACGAACCTTCGGAATAACGAGCTGTAACCCTTGTACCATATAATCAGATTCACAAACAGGCATCAGGCATGCCCTTTGAATGCCCTGACTTCCCAGGTATTGTGACTACAATAGCATCAACTGTGCACACTGTTTGTATTGGAATTTGTACCCAGCTCTAGCTGTACTGTATTCAAATTTGCTCAGCATAAATTCTGATCAGTTTCCCCTAGAGGTTCCCATACAGACTGGACACCCTGTTATGGCACAATTTGGTCAATCGGCACATTTGGTAAATGATGACATACAGTTGAACCTCTCGTATCCGGACAAGTCGGGACCGGGGCTCATCCGGATAAGGGATTTGGCCGGATACGGCAGACTCAATGCTTTATACATGTACATATACATACACATGTAGGTCCTACTGATGGTAGCCCATTGTAGTACCACATGTAGTAATGTGTATACTGCAACCTTTTCATTGTTAAAGGGAAGATAAACCCCAAGAGCAACGTGGATTGAGTGAGAGCAGCAACATTAGTAGAACACATCAGTGAAAATTTGGGGAAAATCGGACAATCGATGCAAAAGTTATGAATTTTTAAAAGTTTTTGGTGTTGGAACCGCTGGATGAGGAGACTACTAGAGGATATGACGTATGAGTGGACAACAATACAAAGAAAATATAAAGGAAATTCAACAAAAATTCACTTTTCTAGAATCATGAAAGAGCAATGGACCAACCTCTTTCAGAAAGCAGGGGGAATAATTGCTACCCTTAACATATGTCAATATCAAGTTGAATGGAATTTGTAATTTTCATGAAAAATGGATTTTGTAGAATTTTCTTTATATTTTCTTGGTATTGTTGTCCACTCATACGTCATAACCTCTAGTAGTCTCCTCATCCAGCGGGTTCCAACACCAAAACTTTAAAAATTCATAACTTTTGCATCGATTGTCCGATTTTCTTCAAACTTTCACTGATGTGTTCTACTAATGTTGCTGCTTTCACTCAGTCCACATTGCTCTTGGGGTTTATCTTCCCTTTAACTCAGTAACAGACCCCAAAATAGAGGTGTATGTTAATGTTGGAAGTAAAGTATGTAATTCATGTGTGTTTGTGTAGGAGTTCTCAAGGAGTTGGGAATCCCCCTTTCCTCCCGTAATTATATATAAAAAAAAAAAAAAATCACGGCGAGATTGCGTCCGTATAATAGAGAGATCCGGATAAAGGGAGGCCGGATAAGAGAGGTTCAACTGTAAATGGTATCCCGGGGTACCAAATAAAAATCAGCCATTGTGTTGAATTATTATTATTTTTTTTTTTAAAAAGGTTGTACCATGGGTGCCAAAAAGAGGAAATTATTCTTTGTGCTAGAGCTAGCGCGCGCTAGCCACTGCACTGAACTGCACTAAAGCACACGCTAGTGGTATCGCAGCTTCCATGCACGCATAGTATATAACATGCAGTGGCATGTACACACACACACAGTGCATGCATTTTTCTCTGGTACTACGGTACCCCCTGGGTAACGCGTGATGCATCAAATTACCAAAATGTCAAGTTGCCAAAATGTGCCGTCACTATAACTTGCACATTTGGTAATTTACCAAAATGTTCCGATAGTGCACCTATACCTGATGGGATCAACTGAACGTACCAAAATGTGCAGTTAACCCTAACTTACCTGACTTACCGACGAATTCCGCAACCATTCCGCCGTGCAAAATTTTTGTGACCGCGCCGCTCGCTGACTTTTTACTTTCAAGTCGTGCAACTTTTGAGACCAAATTTGTTGCGCCCGGACATACCGTTTGGAAGCCACGCCCTTCAAAAATTTTCGTCAACCCCAAAATTGCTCAAAAACATGATTTTGTGTACAAAGTCAATACAAATTGTGTTTTTTTCAATTAATTCATATTTAAAGATTCATATTTTTAATTTTAATGGCTGAAATAAATTTATTTCAGTATAATTATGCTTCTAAAGATGTGTATGGACAAATTCTGCTGGAAAAAACAACAAAAACAAAAGTTCAAAAAAACAAAGAAATACATAAAAAATGATAAAACAATAAAAAACATAAGAAATTAATTTTGATACTGAATTTTTTTTTTACGCACAAATGTTCGGAATGTCACTAGGAATATTTACACCAAAAATCAGCATTCCATAGGCTTTTATAAGCCAATTACAGACGAAAAATAAGTTTTTTTGCATATATTTGCATAATTAATTAATTTAAAATAAAAAATGCAAATTTTATGAAAATTTAACTTAACAGTCTTGTAGATTACATACGGCTTTATGTTCATGCAAAATTTTGCGGCGATCGCGGCGGTCAACAGCTGAGATCTGAAGGGGGGGCCATAATGCCCCCCCCCGGAATTCAAGCTTGCTAAATAGCCCAGGTAAGTTTAGTAGTCAAGGCGCTAATTCCTGTAAGAGGCTTAATTAAGGAGTTCGTTCAACCCACCCCGCAGAAAAGGTTTGACCAGACAAGGTGGTAGATGGGACCTCTATGAACATCCCCAGGTAGTATGTGGTTCCAAATTGTGGTGTCAGTAGAATTTTACTGGCCACTTTTCATCATGATTTGTTGGAACAAACGTAAAAGAGTCTGCGCACGCCAAGACTATTACACGCACCACTAGCACTGCTACAGGCGCCAGTGCCAGTGCTGCGTGTAGTAGTCTTTATAGCGCGCATATACTTTTTCTTCGATAAACAAGGGTTTTGCCTGCAAACTAACTTTTCACGCCAAGCTGGGTTCGGTGTAGTGTAGTTTCTAGCCGTTTTTATTTCGTCTTTATTTCAAGAGTTCAAGCAAGCCGAATGAGAGCGCATACCCGGTGATTGTGACGACCGAATCGCAATCACTGGGTGTGTGCTCTCACTCCACTTAGCGCAATATATACAGCGGGCTTCTGCATAATACACAAGCTGCAACTCAGAGAAATAAAGACGAAATAACGGCTAGAAATTAAGACTAGGGTCGGTAAACGCTTGTCGCTATTTGGGGCGCTGAAAACGACAAACTCACGCAGTTTTTTGCATTTATTTCATGAAGAATTCATCAAAACTGCATAAAACTATATATGTATATGTTGCTAGAGATGTTATCCATACAGTGGGATTCATTGTAAGTTATAATATTGTGCATGGTTACCATGGTAACCGGATGCCTAAAGGTGACTGGTAACCCCCAAAATGCCTCCTGCTGCTGCAAACATTGTTTTTTTTAATCTTATAGATGCAATAAAAAAAACACACAATTTTTTATTGATTTCGTTAAAAAAGTTTCCCTGTTGCCATGGCAACTAGTATTATCCAATCAGAATTTAGTTGTCAATAACTCGAAAACTAAAGCCCATAATTTCAACAAGAGACCCGCGGGTCTCACCTGAGTATCGCAAGTTCACCTTTCACGCAGTCACTAATCTAAATTATTCACAGCTCTACTAAAATTTGACCAGGCATTCTCAAGTAGAAGATGAAAATGTACAATAAGGGAACAAATTTTTTAAGATTCCTTAATTTGGGGGGATTGGGGGCCCAATGGGGCCCTCTGGGTGGGGCATGGTGCCCATTTTGATAAATTGAGATCCTGACCCCCTAGGGATGCTACCTGCCAAGTTTGACGAAAATTCATCATGGGGTTTTCAGGAAGAAGATGAAAATGTATAATTTAGGCCCCATTAGGACCCCTCCCCACCCCCCTCCCCTTGGTCCCAAGGGGGGCACCCCTGATTCTGCCATGAACAAACTTAAAACTACAGTCATCAATGTATTAACTCATAGTATCAACTTAGCTCTATCACTTCTGGTTCTAGAGAAGAAGATTTTTACAGATTCCTTAATTTTTTTTTTTTTTTTTTTTGGGGGGGGGGTTGCCCCCCCCCCCCCCCCCCCCCCCCCCCCCCCGGGGCCCCTGGGTGGGGCATGGTGCCCATTTTAACAAATTGAGATCCTAACCCCCTCGGGATGCTACCTGCCAAGTTTGGTGAAAATACCAACTTTTGCTTTAATGTCAGAAATTTGCATAATCATCTTCCCTGGATTCATCCTCACATGCATAAGTTCCTAAGTTTCTTAAACAATAGGAAGAAACATATGGAGAAATTTCTGTGGAAGATTTTCAGAATATTACTTGGGAAAAATATCCTGACTTTAAATGGAAAGAAAAATCTCCTTCTATAGGATAGATTTCAGAATACCACTAAAAACGTCAAAAATTCTTAACTTTTGAATGGATTGCCAAATTTTCCTCAAAATCTCCCTGTTGTGTTCTAAGATTAGCATATTGCTGCATTCTCTCAATCAACACACACACACAAAATAAAAAGGTGAACTTGTCCTTGAGACTAGATAATTCTAAAACTAATGGTGAATGTTTGTGTTTTTAACCTGTTCTTTTCCAAATTCTCTAAATACTTTCAATGTCCCCAAACGAGATTCTTTTTGCCTGTCGACAGAGAAATGGACAGGTTGGCAATCCACCTGTGCGAAAGCAGTCAAGCGGTACATGCATCCCCTCCCCACGGTCAACTACATGTGCCCTTGAACAATAGAAATATCGATCGAGTGCGATGTATGAATAGAGCATGTGCTGATGGACTCACAGACTCTTTTGTTCTACACAAATCAGGCACCAGAATGCGATGACTGGGGTCTGCGAACATAGATATCTACGGTGATCAGCTTTGATCGCTAATACATGTTCATTATGTGACTGTGCACCTCAAAACGAACATAAAGTCGCACACACTGATTTTGCGTGAGGACTGAAAATAAGTGAAATGGGTCAACCTAGCCCGAACTTGACTTTTTCATATTTTCTGAAAGAGTGGGTCTTCTTTTACATTATGCTAAAATTTGGTTTCATAAAACGGGCAGGAAAGTGTGTTTTTTTTAGCAGTTTATCTCGAAACATTTTTGGTAGAATAGTGTGATTAGGTGTAATCCCTTTTTCATTTCTGAAAAACCCTTGTCCACACACTTCACTTTCAACTCTAATAACTTTTGAAAGGATAGTGCTACTGCTTTGAAAGTTGGCATTAATTATGGACAGAATGTGTTAATGAGGCATGCTTAATTTCAGTTTAATTTGATAATCCCTTCATTGTTGTTACTCTGGTGGTTTACTTCCTGTTTTTTGTCCCCATCCATCACACAGCCAGCACGGTTTGGTAAAGATTAAGCGCTTGAATAGACACTGTACTTCAGAGGCCTCTTCTCTCAGTTCACACTTTTCCTGAGTTTGTGCTTTCTTTCCAATATTTAGATAGGTTAGGAGAGTCCATTTGATTTGAGTTATACATCATTTTAAAGCTTAAAGTCTGCTCTTTCAGAATATGGTCTTAACTAAAAATTAATGTCTGGCGACTTTTTGTTTGTTTTGAGGTGCAGGGTCACATATGAGTTTTGTAGCTGAGCAAGGGCAAACTAAATCAGAACAAAGGTAAAAAAAAAATACTGTTAATACGAATTCTTCCAACAGAAGGAGAACAAGTGCTGATAGAATAAACTCTAACCTTTTTATGAAACCCATTTTTGGGGACTTTATAAGACAAAGAAGCATGGATTTAGGCCACGAAAGCAGGTACTCCTTGTCTTCACTTTGGGAACCTGGTACCAAATACCAGGTTCCCGTACACAGTTGCTCCACGGGAACCTGGTATACCAGGTTCTCGTAAGGAACGGGTTAGTTAGTACTTAGGGTACACTTTGATTTATTTAACCATCTGCTTGAACACTACACTTACTTACTTGGTTTTCTTGGGTGTAGAGATGTACAGCATCTGCTTATGTGCCCCTCGTCACTGTTTGTCTCTAATACATGCTGCACTTGTATTTTGTAACAAGTTAACTGTTTAGAAAATCTAGTTACTTTCCATGCTCCATGACCATAACATTAACAATGTATCATTTTGTGTGAAGACCTATTTACTATAGTATGCCATGTTTAGATTACCCTTACAAATTTAATTCAGCCCCGGATCCTCATCATGGGCTGTGGAAAACAAAAGATCCCTTTGACATTGGTCTATCTATCTAACTAGGCTTTACACGGGTATATTGAATTTGTGTTCACGCACCCTTCCACTCAAGCATGGTCAACATTTACTTTATAAAGAATTAGCCTAGGCTGCCTACATTGTAAATGATGAGACTGCAGGTAAAATTGTCAAAAGAATCCCCGATATGAATGACACCCTCCCTCCATTCCCCCCCCCCCCCCCTGATACGTGGTTGTTGCATTGATCAGGGTCCAGGGACCAAGGAGATGGAATAGCCCGACCAGACGCCGGGCCGTGCGAAACACTTGTGTACAGCGAGAGGGCTGTGTATAGTAGGAGGTGGTAAGAGAACAGTGTGTAATTTTACTGTTACAATACATGTATGTAGATCTAACAAGTTAGAACACATTATTTACAAGTACACATGTTGTATATACTTGGTATATTCCACATACTAGAATTTTGCTATAGGCCTAGGATTGGTCAAGAGCTGATCACGTGATAAAGCATAGTTTTGCCCATCACATCACCTGAGAATAAAAGTTCGTTACACTCTATGATAGTCATTTTGTTTCGCTGATCTCTTAGTCCACGCAGTCCTAACGCGTGATATAACTTACAATTTTGAGTACGCGCGAAATAAAAGTGCGTTGCACTGTGGTCTATCATTTGACCTGGGTCAAGTGATAGACCACAGTGCAGTGCAACGCACTTTTATTTCGGTGCCACACACGGGCCAGGCGTGCCGCGGAGCAAATTCATTGTTTTGTCATCTACGCGCATATCCTGTCTAAAGTAAACTACATAGCCTCTAAGCCCTGAGGATACTCTAAGACAGCTAAAACGATTTCAGATGTGGAGTAAAATGGGAATATCTAGGACCCTAAGGCCTAACGTTAATATATGTGGAATAGATCTATACCGGTAGGACCTAAAGCAAATAATCAACTTTTTCGTTAGTCATGTTAGTTTCACTATCAATCAGCCCTACTATCACTTCCTCGGCGATCTGAACGTGTAATTAATACGCTATCTTTCCTCAGCTGCACTTCGGAAAGATAGCTACATCCAGATCGCCTCGGAAGTGATAGTTTGTCCCATCACCTTCACGAACGTTGATTATTTGCTTACTTTTACTGTACGCTGCTGTTGTAGATGCGGCCTGTGTGATATCTTGGCACGGCGTGCCGCGGCGTGCAGCTTGTCGACAGGGCCAGGGGCCCGCGCCAGACGGTGGGTACCCTGGTACTAGTACTAGAGACAGAGTACATATACTGTACTTTGTAGCGGTAACGTAGCCAGAGCCTGTGGCTGTAGCTGTGAGAGGCGAGGGGTAACTCCACTCTCAGCCGACGACGACGCCATGGCATTAGCACAAGCAGCCATAGTAGTCTTCTTCGACCTTTCAAGTTTCGAGGTTACAAATACACATACAAAACATACTTAACCTTACCTCTTTTTCTTTTGATCCTCTCCAGTAAATTTCAAGCAAGTGCAGAGAGCTAGCTAGCTGGGCAGATCAGTCCAGCATACACTAGCAGACTAGACTGCAGGTACTGATTGATATTACAAGTAGGCCTACGTACCCAGCTCTCTAAGCTGCTCGGCTCTATTTCTATTTTGCTACACGATATGGACGCCCTCAACGTCGAAAACTGGAGCAGGTCTAGTTGGATCTGTCTTGTACTCTTGCGTCGTGGAAACAGACTCCATCATGGATGAAAGGCAGCGTGAACTGGATTGATTTATGTAAATCGAGTTTATTTGACACAAACAGCATGTATCGTGATGATGACTGCACTCCCATAGCCGTAGGATAGAAGGCAAGGGCGCCGGAAGTGGGGGGGGGGGGGGGGGGGGGGGAGGCAGTTCCCCTAAATATATATATATTTTTTTTGGGGGGGGGGGGGGGGCAAAACAAGTTCCCCCCCCCAAAAAAAAGTGCCCCCTGTAACAAATAATTAATAGATTATCTAAAGACCAAAATGAACATTTTTTTTGTCTAAAAGTTGTCAATTTCATAACTGAAAATGCGAAAATTTCGCCTCTAATATAGGACGAAAATCATAACACACATCTATACACTAATATTTACGAGAAACAAATGATAAAATCTAGGCGAAATAGCAATCGTGATGGAACGAGTGCGACGCGTAAATTTAGTGTACAGTGTATAGATGGTAGCCTCGCGTCCTCGAGTGTGCCCTCTGAAACATACTTTAAGTACACCTTATACATTTTCCCTTTCTTGCTTCTATGCTTGTTAGCAATATAAGAATAATTTTTATTGCTCGAACAATGCGATCACGTTTAAACTTTTAGTGAATACATTTCAGACGAATGGCAAAGTGAAAGTAGCTCGCTCGCATTGGCCCGTACTTATAGTGAAATGACCAGTTTTCATAAGTTATGATCATAGTCCTTCGCAGTGATTTTTATTTACTATGTTTAATTCCCTAGAAATTTGAATTAAAATGTTCTGTAAACGTGACTTTTATACTGTTTTTACAAAAAAAGTCCATACCGTGGGAGGGGGGGGGGGGGTATCCCCCCTCCAACACCCTCCCCTCGCCGAGGATCTCACACCGTCACATAAATGTACTCTATGTTATAATCATAGTCCTTCGCTCCGATTTTTCCCCACTTTGTTTAATTTCCTATACAAATTTGTTTTTAAATGCTCTATAAATTCAACTATTGTACTCTGTTTTTACATAAAGTCCCTACCCCCGTTCGGTCGCTTCGCTCCCTCGCTGAGGATCTCACACCGTCACATAATGTGCCCCCGTCGAGATTTTGCCCCCCCCCCCAAAAAAAAAAAAAAACAAACAAACAAACAAACAAGAAACAAAACAAAACAAAACAAAAAACAAAAACAAAACAAAAACAAAAACAGAATCGTTACGGCGCGCTTGATAGGAGTGACAGTAACCTAGTTTGTTATGTTCGTGTGCCGAATATTGACGCCATCTACATGCGAATTTTGGGGTCATCCCACTAGACCGACACCCACGAGTCACACAACCCACTACATGCACTAGTTCGACATTGAGAATAGTCATACAGCTCACGAGTCATACAACCCATGAGTTTGACACTATATAGGCAAATAAAACCCATGAGTTCGACACTATGGCCCGAATTCACGAAGGTGGTACAAATGAAACCATGGTTTAAACCATGGACAAAAACCATGGAGCGCCAAGTGTCACATGGAATATTTCGTTACAAAATTGGTCATTTCATCGAAAAAAATGACGGTTTCGTTTACGAAATTATCATTTCGTGAACGAAATGTTCATTTAGATACAAAATGTCATTTCGTTACAAAATAATAATTTCATCGACGAAATGACTGATTTTGTAACGAAATATTCCATGCGACACTTGGCGCTCCATGGTTTTTGTCCATGGTTTAAACCATGGTTTCATTTGTACCACCTTCGTGAATTCGGGCCATTAGGTAAAAACAGTCCACGAGTTCGACAGATAAAACACAAGGCTTAGTCATTCTCGTGGGCCTTTTTAGCTTTATAGTGTCGAACTAGTGGGCTGTCTGACTCGTAAGCTGTATGGCTCGTGGGCCGAACAACTCGTGAGTGTCGGTCTTGTGACGTGCACCCCGAGTTTCTGTAGCTTTTTCTTAATTTGTTTTGGTTTTCCACTTTTCATGTGGGGTACCAACAGTTCTGTGGGGGCACCCCCAAAGAACTTCTACCAGAGTTCTGTGGGTACCCTGCACGGTGACCAGTGAAACGTTTTTGGAACCACGCCTTCTTCTTCACCTTGCGTATATGAGGCAGCGGCCCAGCTGTAAAGTCTAGCAGTTGTTCTAGCCAAGTTACAGTCTCAGGGACCCACGTGATTTTACCGGCTATGCAGCTGGAAACAAAGTAAACCCGTGCACGTATAGTATAAAATTGGAGCATTGTTACACAAAAGGAAAAGAAGCGCTCTGAGGAGGATGGAAATTTAAAGGCTTGATCCACTTCACCCCCAAAAGGAGGCTAGCTAGCTCTACTACATTTTCGATCAAAAATTTATCCTCTGATGATTGGTTGCAAGAGCTTTACGTGAGACATATTTGGATTAAGAAAACATCCTTGTGATAAAATTGTCTTATCTACATTTGGTTATAGTTTTACAGAGAATTTGGACGAGCCTACACAAACTAGCCGTGTGAGAAAAGTTTTTTTTTTTTTTTCAATTCGGCATCATTCTGTTTTGGGGATTCAACTTCCTCTTGATTAGCAAGGAAAACGAAAGTGGTTGCGATAAAAAGCACAGCTGCAAATCGATGACAATCCTCCCTCTTTTTTTCTTTTTTTTTTTGCCGTTATTTTGCTAAGAGGTAAAGAGAATATGACAGGTAATTATTTTCTTCCACTTGATTTAAATGTTTATCCGTTATTTTTTTGGCATCTGACGAAAATAAAAGTTCAAAGAACTCTGAGCGTGAAGCGTTCACTCCCTTACTGAGCTCCTGTCCCGTTCGTTTTCTTTTTTTTTTTTCTTTTTTTTTTCTTCTTCTTCTTCTTCTGGTTAAGTCTGCCTCCTTCAATAAGCTGAAGATTCTTGCATTAATCTGTGTTCAAAACATGCGTCATCTCCAATTCTGTCTACGTCCTCTTGTGTATGAGATGTTGATTGTCGATGGTCATATTGTATAGGAGATTGCATTATCGGCAATTAGGCGAACCTTGATGCTATAGACCATCAAGTACAGTAATGATGAAGGACTCGGTATAACGTCGAATCTGAGGTCGCGAGGGAGAGATACACGGCAGCTTTCCAAATTTTGCATCAAGGAAGCTTACACAAAAGATAATTCTACACAGGTGAACATGCTATACACAAGGGGTATTGTAGTGGAGTTATATTCTACATTTCTGAAACTCTATGTTGTGTGAGCCTCATTTATGCCATAATCTATGCTCAGTGTATAATTTGTTTAGAGTTTTTCAAAATATTGAATTGAAATGGTTTATTGATATCAACATCGTCGCAGCCAAAGGCCGAATTGTGAAGTTTTACAGCAAATGATATAAAAGAATACATAAAAATAGCTCAAAAGAGGAATACATGTACAAAAAGATGAACTATAGGCCTACACATAAATATCCATAACAAACTCAAATGAAGTGTACGACTTATTCTATGAAATTTAAAATATTACACTTAAAAAAGACATCGCGAGATTAATATTGCACAATGTCATGATATACATTTCAGATTGCAAAGAAATATCAATCTTTTTTTTTATCTTACCTCCCATTTCTCTCTCTCTCTCTCTCTCTTTCTGTCTTTCTCCCTCACTCCCTCCGTATCCCTCTTTTCTACAGGTATGTTTCACTGTGTCTATATTTCCCTCCTTTTCTCCCTCTCTCTCTCCCTCTCATCTCCCTCTCTCTCTCCCTCCCTCTCTCTATAAATAACTCAATATTCATATCCAATTAAAAGCATTCAATATCAGCCAGTACGGTAATTCTTCTAATACTTACATATATAACAATTAAAAATATTTTTATATTGTATACATTACCATAAATATCTTATAAGTTTGGATACTTCAAAAGATACACAAGCCATTATCAAAATCAGTGACAAGAACCCGAAAGTGTGAAATAATAACAAACCAAGGATACCATACATGCGTACAAGATGATGTCTTAACCCGTGTATATCATTATATCTTTCAGTTACACCAAAAAAAAAAGCACAATATACATTAAAAAAAATGCTAGGTATTGACCTCTATTCTCCTTCAATATCCTATGATATCATCGAATTCATATGGGATACAACATTTATTCTTTTAAACAAACACAAAAAACAATCATACAAAACTGATAAACAAATTTCACTGTAATTATACTCATACAAGAGATTTGCCGTGATCAAAAAGGAAGAACAAAAGGAGAAAGAAAGAAAAAAAAGGAAAAAAAGAAGGGGAAAAAATGAGGAAAAATATATAAAATTAAAGCATTATTGTATCCTGAATAATCTCAAATCACCAGGTAACAATAAAGATTAATATTGTTGGTATGGGTAGCCCTCCTGTGATATCCATAACAAAACATATACATGTATAATCTTACGCATAGAAAACTCTTGCTGAATTCAAAATGAGTGTAAAGTGTGGTATCGGACTGTTTCTGAATCTACTTGTTCTACACAGGAGCTCTGAGCGTTGGGTGCCGCTCCTAGTGTTGTGATCATGGTGTGATTATGGGTGGCAGGAGATGATGCAGTTTGGATGTTGGGCGTTGCAATGAATTGGCAAAAGTCGTACATAGCTGCTGTCTGCGGTCGGCCAGGGATGACAGGTTGCACTTTGCCAACGATTCAGAATATCGGGTATGTGTTCCCGAGAATGATGCGACATGCTCTCCTTTGAATTTGCTCGATCACCTGGCGTTGCCGCTCTGTAATACCACTAGACCACACTGGCACGGCGTACTCCAACACTGGTCTCACAAAAGTGGCGTATACCGTAACGAGGTATTATTTTATTGTATCTTTATATCATTTTTTTTGTACTCTACATGATATGAAATTATGAAAGTAGTCTGGACTTTCCCTTTAATGCACAGGACATACACTGGAGGAAGCGTCATAAATAGCATGGAATTTATGCGGAGTCATTGTCAAAGGTGATAAGAGTTCTCACAGCGTGTTAAGCTGTCTGATCAAGGAAAGGCGTGACATACTTGCAATTAATTGAGAGATGAAAGTGCAAAACTGCTTAGAGATGGAACATTCATTCAAACATTCAACTTCAGGAAGGAAGGAGCCAATTTTAACATCTCTATTATTATTATTATTATTATTATTATTACTATTATCATTATCATTATTTACATTATCATTATTATTTTTGTTACTATTGTCATTATCATTATTTACATTATCATTATCATTATCATTATCATTATTACCATTATCATTATCATTATTTCTATAATAGTGATCCAAGACGTACCCGTCAGCTGTAAGCTGTAAGCTGTTCTCGTAGATCATTGTTTGTGACCCATACTGGATAGGATACAAAATATACTTTGCCTTGACAGTTTCTTGTTAAAAGTATGAGCAGATGTGACTCCAAAATAGTACTATTGAGGGGCTAGAGTACGTTTGGAGAAACCGAGGCTCATACTTGTTGTAACCAGGAATTTCGAAAGTAAGGCAGAGTATCATATTTGTTTGATATTTGGGATCAAAAGACATCCTTTCAGATTAACATGATCACATTTCCGCGATGTAAAAAAAAACACACACACACACACAAACAAACAAAACTTTCGAATGGAGCCTATCCTTAGCTATAAAATGGGTCAAGAGCCAGCAAGAGATGTGGCGATATGTCGATAGACGTCGAATTGCAGTACGGCGGTAATCTGCTAGAACTGCGTATCTCCTTTTTTCCATCACGCGAGAAATCGAATTTAAAGATTCAAAGTTACACATTTCTAAACTGGGATAGAATGAGGTCCTCAGATTACAGTACATCAACCAAATGTTACTATTTAGTACATACTGATTGTATTTTTTTTTTTTGGGGGGGGGGGGGAGGGGGGGGGGGGGGGGTGCGGCTCTGGTGGCAGGCAGGGGCACGGGTGTCATGAGCCAGGACTGAAGTTCGTAGCCAGAGTCGCCCAGCATCAATCCTTTGAGGACTCCAGCAGCAAATGCTTGGCCAACTGCATTTGTCTGTTATAGAAAGTGAAAGACAGGTCATCATTGTCATGATTTTTTTTATTTTTTTTTCTCCATGGAAATAATGACCATAATGATGATTATGAATGATAACGTAAAATATGGGTAATCTTTATACATCTATGTATAAAGATTATATATATATCTGTGAATTGCAGACATGTACAACTTTTGTCTATTTGAATAATATCGTTTTAACAAAAAGTGAATTTAAAGAGCCATGTACTTTTTAAAGGTTCTTAGTAAAAGTGTAGGAGGGCAAAATTACTGAGTTATGAAGTGAAATGTGAAACTAAAATTTCAAAAGATATCAAAGAGGCATAAATACATTGCAAAAGCGTTTGAAGAAATAGTCAAGGGAGAAAAATGTGCATGATAATAGTGTAGGAGCATTATACTACAATTTCCCTGTTTAAATATTCTTTGTTTATATCTTCACCCATTTCTTCGATAATGAGTGGGATTGGGTTTAAATTTACCCAGATTATCCATCATGCGTAAATCTTTTATTTCATGCGACACATTTAGATTTAGTCAAGATAAAACATATCTATGCTGTGCATATCTTACCCTCAAAATTCTGCTGTCAAGTGTGCTTCCCGGCCATCGAGCTGAAACACTCACGGTGATCTCGTACTGAGCATTGCAAGTCAGTTGGACATTGATACTACTGTGGTAACCTTTTCGGTTCACATACAAATGCTCTGCAGCACCTACGGCTACTCCGTGGGGATGCGGATGTGAGTGCCATCCACTTCTGCAACAACGTGGAAAACCAGCCAATCGGGAAAAAAATCCAACTGGGTCTGTCTCACATCCTCTGGAGTGTGTGGGGATTTGATGAACTGTGAAAAGGAAAAAAGAAGAAGAATTGTATTAAATGATTGTTACAAAATTACATTCAGATTCAATTATTTTTAATATACAGACTCAGAACCAAGTTTTCACACGAATACATTTGAATGTGCTTTTTCAACTTTGTATTACAAAAACTGTTGTATCAATCAATTCATTACCAAAATAGACATGTCACTAACTCTTACTTGATGTTATGGCCGTAATTGTAAGATAATACAGCTGTATATCAGTATAAAAGATCAAAACCCCCTTTTCAAATAATTTATGATATTTATGAAAAAAATAATATATGCATATTGTACTTATATCAAGTAGGTAAAATAGAACTATAATTCAAGAAATGGCTATATGACAGCATTATCTATTTATGATACAAACTGTTAAAAATGATATACCAACATCGATGATGCATTGACGTTGGCAGTACCTGATGTTGTCAGCAATAAACTTCAATTATTGTTTACGGCATTTAACACTGTTTAATTGAGTGAATTTATTAGTTGTCTTGATTCAAGCTGGAAACAAGGAAAAGTAGAAATTACGCGGTGCGTAATATATGTCCCCGCCGGAAGTAGCATTTTGTAACAAAATGTGCAATATAGGTAAAAAAATCAAGGTCAAAGGTCAAAGAAGTCAAAGGTCAAAATTCTGTGTAGAAGTTTTGAAGCCCTCACCTAGTGCCATCACATAAAGCAAATGGAATCGAAATTGGGTTAGAAATGGCGAAGGAGTAGCATTTTGTAGCCAATGTACATTATAGGTCAAAAATCAAGGTCAAAGGTCAAAGAAGTCAAAGGTCAAAATTCTGTGTAGAAGTTTTGAAGCCCTAACCTAGTGCTATCACATAAAGCAAACGGAATCGAAATCGGGTTAGAAATGGCGAAGGAGTAGCATTTTGTAGCCAATGCACAATATAGGTCAAAAATCAAGGTCAAAGGTCAAAGAAGTCAAAGGTCAAAATTCTGTGTAGAAGTTTTGAACCCCTCAACTAGTGCCATCATATAAAGCAAACGGAATCGAAATCGGGTTAGAAATGGCGAAGGAGTAGCATTTTGTAGCAAAATGTACAATATAGGTCAAAAATCAAGGTCAAAGGTCAAAGAAGTCAAAGGTCAAAATTCTGTGTAGAAGTTTTGAAGCCCTCACCTAGTGCCATCACATAAAGCAAACGGAATCGAAATCGGGTTAGAAATGGCGAAGGAGTAGCATTTTGTAGCAAAATGTACAATATAGGTCAAAGGTCAAGGTCAAAGGTCACAACTGAAATTCTGTGTACAAGTTTTAAAGCTCCCATGTAGTGCTATCATATAAAGCAAACAGAATCAAAATTGGCTCATAAATGACAGAGAAGTAGCAAATTGAACATTTTGATCACACACGGACGCACACACGGACGCACGGACGGACGCACGGACGGACGGACGGACGCACGGACGGACGCACGGACACACACACGTACGGAGCCCGTTTCATAGTCCCCTGCTCGAACTCGTTCGGCGGGGACAATAAATGTGTTCTCAAACTATAGGTCTTAATAAGTTACTTTTTTGTTAGGAATAGGGAGCTTTAGATTTTAGACGCGCGGACGTTCAAAGGGTAAAAAACATGGTCTGAGCGTGCGCAGTAGCGCACGTCAAGTTACTGCGCAGGCTCAGACCATGTTTTTTTTCCCCTTTGAACGTCCGCGCGTCTAAAATCTAAAGCTCCCTATTGTTGGATTCTGGGACGTATCTCTGGACCTTACCTTCTATGCTTCTATCATCATTCCTCAGTGTGTGTGTGTGTGTGTGTGTGTTTGTGTGTGTGTAGGTTTGCTTGTGTGTGCGGTATGCTGACTTAACAGTTCCACTGAAAATTTGGTACATCATGTTTCCTCAAAATACATCATGCTTTTGCTAACATCTTTGAAAAAGCATTGTATAGCTTCAATCAGTGGTTGAGGAAGTGGGGTGGAGCTGAAGCATCTGGGACTATAAAGATTTCTCCAGAAATATATCTCATATGCCATAAAGAAGAAAGAATTAATAAATGAAAAATGAAACAAAATTGTTAAAATGAAACATACATAATACAAGCAGTAAAAATACGAAAAGCACATTCTAAAGGGCGCAACTGTAATAAAAACATGAATGTTGCATACATGTTTGTTTGTTGTTTTTTTTTTTTTTTTTTTTGGGGGGGGGAGGATTGACATGTGAGCCGCTTGAAAATTTGCCTACTACCATTTGTATACTAGGTATATCAACCACGGTAGTAGTGGGAATGGAAGGTGGCTAGTTAGGAAAAGAGGGATTTCTCTGATTGCCCTCCCCTTCTCTTCTAAATTCAGTTTAATATCTATCATTTCAGTGGCGTACCGTGGGTCGACGGATTGGGAGACACTAAACCCCCCCCCCCCCCCCCCCCCCGTGGCGATTCCCGGTACACAACGGCTGCATGCAATGACCTTTTATTCTATCCGATTTTTTTTTTTTTTTTTGGGGGGGGGGGGGAATGCCCCCGTGCCCACCCGGTCGCCCCCCCCCCCCCATAATTACGCCACTGATTTCTCTTGACACAGAATTCTATGGATTGTCCTTTGTAGCCTATTCTCTCTTTTGGATTGGGCCAAGGAGGTGTTTTTTTTTTGTTTTTTTTTTTGTTTGTGTGTGTGTGTGTGTGTCATTATTCAGTCCACCTTTTATGTTTTTGTGTTTGTGTGTTACACCTAATCATTGTATATTACATTAATTTGATACGAGTGTTTACAAAGTTAAAAAATAAATGAATAAAAAAAGTCCATAAAAAAGTGTCAGTGAAACCTTTCATTTACACGTTACCTCTGTGTGTATTTTTTTTTAGTGCTGCCAGCTTTAGGCCGATACAAGAAAGTAAACAAAAATGCTGCAAGTGTCACGTAGATCGCCATACAAAATGTTGATACACGTACGTAATGATTTTACAGTCCACAAGCACGGTAATTATTTAGCAGCAGTAACACGACACGACCACGATTACGAGCAACAGTTAACAGAAGTTCTGCGCGAATTTTGTCCCTTTTTTTTTTTCCCGATCCTGAATCTTGATTGCTAAAGTCAGGTGTGTGTAAATTTATGTAAGTAATATCGACTTAAGTGATGTCCCTTGAATTGAAACACTATCACTATAACAAGAGTCAGCTAACGGTGTTACTACTGTTAGTAATAGTATTGTTACTTTTTTTTTTTAATGAGTGGGACTGAGAAGTGAGATGAATGTGCGAGAAGTACTTGTTGTGTGCATTCAACTACTGGCCCGGCGCCGCGCGCCGCGCTAGCCTGCCAGTACTTAGTCGGAATTCTATCGCTGACTGGCCGGCCGTGTAAATGAATTTCTACATCATTATGGGGTTCATGGTACGTGACAGTGAATGTGAACAACTGAATGATACTACAAGAGTTTTAAGAACGTGATCTAGAGACGAGTCTACATGTCATAAGCTTGACAGAGTACAGTAAGTTAATGTCTCAGTATGCCTAATGGCATGCCATAAATTATTAGCCCGGCGACCAGCATAATGCCTCATAATTTCAGGAGAAAAGAAAAATCATGCATAGATTCATACTAGACTAGTCAAAGAGAAGCAATACTTACTTCATCCTTCTTTGCAGTGAGGAGTGTAACTCTCCTAACTATTCTCGAAGTTGTTGCATTGCTGCAACCGTGAATATATTGTTGAAGCACTGTCCAACACATACCCGGTAAAAAACAACAACAAACAAACAAAAAACCAAAAAAAAAAAAACCTAAAAACAACCAAAATAATAAAAAAAAAAACCCGTAGTGTAACAAATACTTGTAGATAGGATGGTACTTCATGACTCCTCTTGGCTTCCGGCTTTAACTCCTCCTCCAGCAAATTGATGATGAACTGGACCCATAGAGCTGCTCTATAAATCACTAGGCAAAGAAAGCCCACGAGACCGACACTAGGCATGCAAAGAAGGCTCACGAGACCGACAGGATGAACAGCGCCATCTACAGATCAATTACAAATTAAAATGTATACTTATACAGGGTGTTTCATGAAGGGGAAAATTACATACTGGCGGGCCGGGTGCAGTTTCGTCGACTCACTCTATCGAGCGTCGGACATTTTCTACACGTGTGGCTTTTATGTCACGATAAGGGGAGCGACATTGTTACCAATATGTTTCCTCTTTTTTCTTTTTTTTTGATAATTGTCCTCTTCATGGAACCCCCCGCCACCCCCAAAAAAGTATGAAAAAATAACAGAGGACAAGAACGATGTATAGATAGTATCTAGTTTAATTTTGGATGCCATCGTGCTATTTTTAATAGGCTTTCCCAATTTCTAGCTAGACTGTGGACAGGATGTATTTTTTCCCCTCCCTTTTCTTTCTCGCTTCACTAGTTAAGTCGGCTTTATTAGATATCCTATCCGCCTGCTTATACCCGCCTGCTTAGAGTTGAATTTGTAATTTTCTCTTTAACTATATAGTGTATGACATTCAACAGATGAAAACGTTTTATATCGCAGCGATTCACCTCGATTTGTGGCTTGTGTTTGTAAAATAGTTATTTTCCTCAAAACGGTACATTTTTCATGAAACAGAATAGCCGTTTTCATGGATGCATCTTCTTTTCCCGAATCCTTAACGCTACCTTGATTGACGATCACACTATTTTCTCTGAATGTATACTAAACCAACACCTTTGCAGATGACTACTCCCCTCTATATCATGTAAAGCGGGTGTGCACTGTAACATAGACAATTTTGTGAAATATTTTCTTATAAACTTCATTTCACAGCTGGCTATTTTCTAGTTGGTTGATCTGAATGTCCGCATCATTTATTTTTTTTTTTTATACCGAATGTGTTTTGCGGCAAGGGAAACGAGAGTGTTTTGGCATTTTCGAAATTAATGTTGAAACATCTCATGCACTTTTACTGGATTTTGTTTATTTTTTCACAAGCACTCACACACACAAACACAATTAATGATCTTGAACAGTTCAGGGGGAGATGGAGGGCATTTGATGGGGTAAACCCTACCAACTCTCCTTGCCTTTTCCATCTCTCATATCTTCCTTATGCCATGTGGACATCCTATACAATTAATTGGTCAATAGGTGGCGCTGTTCATCCTGTCGGTCCAGTGCCGTATATTAAAGACCTAATAAAATGGTTTTGGCATTTTTTTCTCAATGATGTAATAATATTAAATGTTAAATTCTAAGTAATTCTATGGTTGTGCGGGGTTTTTTACTGTTCTGAATTTTGTTCTATATTTGATAACATAATGGATACAATTTCCTCGGTTTTGGAAAACTTGCTATACTTTCACCGCATGCGGCGCACTATCACTTTTAAATTGTGATGACGTCTAAGAACGGAGTCGTTCACGACCAGTCTAGCCGTAGCCAGCGAGCTGGCAAGGCTATGCCAGCGCAGCGCAGCGACAGCCGGGGCGCGGCCGGCGGCACTGTACTGGCTAGCGCTGGCGGGGGAGCGAGCTAGCGAGCGCATAGCAGGTGCTGCGCTGCACTATTGTCATTGGCTAAGCCTTTAGACAAAAGAATATTTAATGAACTGTATCGGATTTAATACTGCCAATAATACAGATTACAACTGTGGTACGCTTGGATATCTATTATTTTCGGCGAACTCGTGAAATAGGCCCCACCACTGCGTGTCTGTACTATTACTAACTACGGCGACTCGCCTGATTCAGCCCCACCGTGTGGCGTTCATCTCGGTAGGTAAGCACGGCGGTGGGGCTGCCTTCCACAGTGAATACTCGTGAATGCGGCGAAATGACTTCATAATATGGCCCTCGGCTCGACTAATTTAACGGCCAATTTAACCATAAATACAACCCTACCTAACCCTAAACCCTAGGAGGATCTACCCTTGCTTGCTATAAACGCACGGGTACGGTGCACGCGTGACTGCGGTGGGGCCTATTTCACGATAGCCTCACCACCACTACGTGTCTGTATACTACGGCGACTCGCCTGCTTTATAGGCCTAGACCTACTCGTGAATCCAGCCCCACCGTGGCATTCATCGGTAGATAAGCACGGCGTTTGGGCTTCCTTCCACAGTATGATTTTTAGCATAAAACAAAAACTACTCGACCAAAATTGACGATCTTTCTTGGTATCGTTTTTCTTAGAAAATGACGCATCTAAATTACTGATCAAATTGCAGAAACTGACTATGGGAAACTGGTTAGGCTTTTTTTTTTTTTTTTTTTTTATAGCCACGACTCACCCTGTAACAACATATCCCCCTAACCGTTAGGCGTTAAGAGTGTAGCCTCTGTACTACTACCAAAGATTCTGCAATTACTACTTACTATAGTCTACTAGACCTAGTGCCGTAGTGGTAATAGTACACTACTACTAGTAGTACTAGTAGACTACTACTACTAGTAGACTATTATAACTACTAGTAGACTGCTACTAGATCTACTACTAGACTAGACTACTACTGGTAGTTTAACTTGTAAGCGCCGGCCGACGGGCCAGGCCACGGCCGGGACGCTCCCGCTTGCTTGCTGCGGCCGGAGTAGCCGCTCACTTTGTGAGCGAGCTGGGCCTGTTCTTCTAATCTACTTACTAGACAGTTACAACTTACAATGTCAGTCATGTAGAATACAGTGTATCCTTTCTAACGTTAAACTATATGGGGGCATACCAGACATACCACTCTGTATTTCACAGGCGATCGTTTCCGTGAGGTCTATTCTCGGGCTTGGTGCCATGTTCATACGCTCTTGCACTGGCAGCGGGGGAGACAGCTGGTTCATATCGGTAAGGTGCAGCCCTACGATAACGTTCTGGTTCATCGGCTGCCTCTCCCTCCCCATCTTCCCCTTCAACTTCATGTGCCTCCTCTTCCTCTCCGCTATCGTCAGAGCTGCAGTCTTCTTCATCATCATCAATGTCGAAGTTTACCCATATAGGGGAAGACATTATGCTCGAGGTACCAGGTATCTGTGCAAGCTAACTTAGTGATAATGTACGTGGTAATGCGTACATGTCGACAGTCAGTGTGTCGACCGGGAGCGCACATCCCGCGGGCCCGGGCCTGGACGGGCTAGCTATCGTGTACGCGCGTGTACCAAGCTAGTAATCTGAGTGCTTGTGCTGAGCGGCGTCTGCTAACTGAGCACAACTCCGTGCTTATACGTCATCAATCGGTTCAGGGGTGTTGGTCACGTGACTATCTTTTTCGCAAAAGCTGCAACGGGATCCTCCAAAAATGCGATATTTGGGGGAGTTTCTAGAAGCGATAAAAACCGGAACGACACTGAAAACATATTTACATTGATAATCATGACATATATTTTACATTTCTTTTGCATATTAAAAAATTTTGCAAGCATTTTATTAGGTCTTTAAGAGAGTCTGGCCAACTCATAAATTGGACGCCATGTCGTTACCCAGCGTACAGTGCGCTTATGATTTTAGCGTGTGCGCTTGGAGGGTTAGCGTGTACGCGCAGGCGTCCCAAAGGCA
The DNA here is from genome assembly GCA_033980235.1 of Diadema setosum. NCBI lineage: Eukaryota > Metazoa > Echinodermata > Echinoidea > Diadematoida > Diadematidae > Diadema > Diadema setosum. The sequence continues at coordinate 7,472,201 of CM067066.1, forward strand.
CGGTGCAGTGCCGTATATTAAGAGAGTCTGGCCAACTCGGTTTTTGGCTTATGTGTTTTGAAGCCTGTGATTGGTCAAAAGCTGGTCCCGTGATCTACAGGCGCCATGTTGTTACCAAAGTCAATCACGCGGGCGCGAGCAAAGCTCATACGCAGTGCCCCAGCGTGTTTCTACAGAGAATCCGATAGACCTAGCATTTGCAAGCGCGTAATCAAACAGTGCGCTAACGCAGAACCGGGTTGTTTCTACAGAAAGCGCATAATCGGATTGAATCCGATTCTCCACCTGAATGCAGGTGTGACCGGATGTCTGGAAAGTTGGTTGGTGCATTGTGGGCCCTAGCCCGGGTCAAGCATCTACTGATGATGCGGATGCGATCACCGATTGAACGAAACTGAGCACAGGGCCTGCCTAGCTAGCCTAGCCCTGGGCCGGCCGGCCCGGCCTAGTGTGGATACAAGTTACGACCGGCTGCTGGACGAATTTGTTTTCATCTAACTTAACGTTAGGGCACCTACTCTAACGTTAGCTCCAACGTTTATATGGATTAGAAACTAGTTTTGTTTTCTACCAATTCTTTGGTTCGTCAATTTTTCACGGATCTTAAGGTTGGATTTTTATATTCTGGATTATCACATGTGACGAGACAACAGCAGTTCACAGAGACAAAGCTTCTGTCGCGTCTGACTGAGTTCTGTAAGTTCCATCAATTCTATTTCTAACTAGTTTCTAGAGTAGAAGTAGAACCTCCTACTCAATTGTTGGGCTAGGCCCAACGTTAGGCATATTTCTAGTCTAACATTTAACGTTAAGAAGTTAAGATAAGATTAGGGCCTACACGTTTTAGGCGTAAAGAGTCGTTGGGCCTACTGCGACTGGATACTATCTTTAAATACTACTAGGGCTAACTAGGGTCTACTTCTACAACTTAAGTCTAATGTTAGACTATTCATGTTAGTGATTTCCACATTTTACAACATTAGCGTTCTAGGATTAACGTTAGGCCTACTTTTACTAACGTTCTTAAAGGGGCCCTGAAATCCAATTTTATTTGAAAACATCACTTTTGGGAATATAAGGGTGGCTCTAAGAAACATTCCATATTAATTATACTAGGCCTAAATATGCTCTATTTTGATTGATTAGAAATGTCTTAAAGTCAATCTAGAACCGGTAGTTTGGAAGGTTTTTTTTTTTTTACATTGTTAGTTTTGTTAAATATCTCAGTAGACGTAGGTGCCTACTGCATTACATACTGTCTTTACCAATGACTGACAGACGAGGAATAATAATATTAATATGTCTTAAAGTAGATCTAACGTTAGAACTTGTAACGTGTTAGTTTGGAAGGTGTTTTTTTTTTTTTTTGTGGGCGTTCCCAAGTAGAGTCTATAGACCCACTAACGTTAATCTGAAGAATAAAGAGAAAAAGTCGTTAAAAATAAATGGAGTGTTTCTAACGTTAGATATCCGTTTCACCACAAAAGTGGTGTTGAGAACTTGAGGGCATTTTAAATGAACACAAATCAATATGCATTTGAATTTCAGGGCCCCTTTAAATTAGGTCCTAACTTAGACCTAGAGAACCACTCTCTAACTTAACAAGTTAAAACGTTTGTAGTCTAACTGTTAGAGTCTTAAACACAAACGGCCTAACGTTACAACTAAAAGGCTCAACTGTGTGTCATTGGATTTATAAGTAGGCCTAACGTTAGATTTTTAGAACAAAGGCCTATTAAACGCGAGGGCTAAAGTTGACTGTTAACTGTGTTAGACCTCTTTTTTCGGGCAGGTAGGATTTAATTCGGGTAGAAACTCGGGTTTATGGAACATTAAAGAACTGTTGGTTATATTCCAAGTCAACGTTAGATTTTAGAACAGAAGTAGACCTAGCCGTTGTTTATAGGATGCCTAACAAAACAGTTAACGGTTAACGTTAGACTGAAGTTAGTCCTAGATAGCGTTGATTGTAACGTACGGTACCGTAAAGTTTGTTAGGTAGGCCTAGGTACCTTGCCTCTAAAAAATCTAACGTTAACTAGACATATATTCTAACGTTACACCCCAAGTGGACTCACTTTTTCCACTTTTGGATTGACAAAATGTGCTTCAAAATGTTTCGATACTCAGTAAATGAATGTTTGAATTTCCTTTCATTTTCGGACTAACGAAACGTCGTATTTTTATAGGCCCTACCAAGATCCATATTTCTTTTTGATTCTTTGTCGGATTAATACAAACTAGACTCTAGTAACGAACCTTTAGAATAACGACAAAAAGTTCGTAAAACAAACCCTATCAAACACTAGTTTGCTAATGCTAGACTTTAATGTTAGAGTTTGTCTTTTCCGAACTAAAAAGTATTAGGCCTAGAGTAGAGAATATCTATTTTTAATAGACCCCTATTGTAGATTCTATGTGCATCTCACACGTAGGCCTATTGTTAGCGCTAGTTAGTGTAGTATTGTCAATTAGAATGTAACAAGTTTAAAAGTCGTACTCGTAGAACTATAACTTCTAGTAGCTCGAATCTAACGTTAAAAAGTATTAGGCCTAACAGTGTTAGAGAATATGAAAACGGATAATACTAGATCTAACATTCTAGTGTTAGTTGTCTTGGTTTTAAAATCACAGCGCAACTGTGTAAATAACACCCCTGCCCCTGTTCGTGTGTCTCTTCTTTATGTTAAAATTCAGAGTATTTTCTTTACAAGTTTGTCAAATCTGAGGCAAATTGTGGCTAGTAACGTTAGAACCTGATACTCGGACGTGTTGGAGACACCCAACTATTCAACGTAAGATAGATCCTAAATAGCTGCAACATGCATGCACATAAAAGTCATGGCCACATTACATACCGTACACGTGTATGTCAAACTGGTGATTGTCTTCCGGGTCAGTATCGGATTATAAGCCGATTCGCAATCTCGGCGCGCATTGCATTGTGGGTTTATGTCAAAGGTCATTGGAGATAAACAAACTTGTAATAATCGTAGTCTGCACTTGAATCGTACGTGTGTACAGTGACGATTAGAATTCAGAAATGAGTATTTAACTATTTATCGAAAATGGAGGCAAATGGGACGGAAAGTGAACGTCAGCTAACCTTGGAAGAAATCAAATTTTGGAAAGTGGACGCTTTAAAGGATTTTCTTCGCATAAGAGGACTAAAAACGACGGGTTTGAAAGCGGAGCTGCAAGCGTTAGTCTACAGCGCAGTGCGATTTGGATACAGTGTGAAACCAAGCGAAGTTGAAGAAGAACGATCGCGGTCAAAACAGTATGCAGAATTGTTGTTCATAAACGGAAAACAAATTCCAGATCCTTTGGCGGACCTGAAAGATGACTGGTTGCCAGAAAAAGAAGGAGTGAAGTTTTGGCCACCCGTTAGTTATTTTGAAATAGCCGAATGGTTGTTAAGCGAGGCGCCCTGCCCCAGTGAAGCAAGTAAGATGGAACGGAAATCGCGTGGTAGGCAACTACTACTAGACCAAAAACGTTGCAAGAAAGATTACTCTCAGACTACAAAGAGGGAAAGGCCTTCTCTTACTTCAACAGCAAGTGGCTCCACGAAATATTCTACCACCCAATTTCAGCGGAAAGTGAAGTTTCTGTGTTGAAAGCACAATGTACTCCCTCATTGGCAGTAAAAAACATACCTCACAGCGTGTGGGTTGCCATTGACAAGTCCTCCGGAAAAATCTACAGTGCCTACTGTAGTTGCTTTGCTGGGTAAGAATCACACAAATTATGCAATGATGTTGTTGCCAGATAAACTTGCACTTAGACTCTAGTAAATTGCTGAATAATAGTTAATACGAAGGTAGACTATATTGTTTGGGACTAGGTGACTTAGGTCTAGATGTATGTGCCGTACAAATGGGCATCTAAATGAACCGTTTGATTTAAAAACCCAAAATACTTACCTTGTCTCTTCTTGCGTCCAGTTGTGGAAATTTAGGTTTTGATGAGCGCACTGTATTTTTTTTTCTCCTATCCAATTGAATTAGCAACTTACACACACTCCTGCAAACACCATGTAACTCTATGGCCAACACAAATTTCAGCACTGCCCTCTATCTGACAGATTGATTTATTTAATTTGGGAGGGGGGGGGGGGGGGGAGGGGTCCGCCAGTGCTAATCCCTCTAGAGTCGAGATCTAGTATATTTTAATAAAATATGAACAAGATCAGTGATCAGCATGATGTGAAGCACATCATCAAGATATAGAGTCTACATGATGTAACATGGATCCAATTGAAGGAGTGGGATTAAAAAAAGGATATTTTATCATCTAGGGTGTACAGGACAATATTTTCCACAAGTTCGATAATGTTTATTTCTGTCTCCAACTATAGAAACTGCATGACACGTAAATTTGCACAGCTCATACCAATGGCTCCCCGACTGGGTAAGAGTAGGATGATACCTCCGTTTTGAAGTTTAAAACTACTATTATATTGTTGTCTATATATGTTAATTACATTATAATTTGTATTCTACTTTCTACAGTCTGGGATCTTCATGCAACCATGTTGCTGCACTGGTTTTCAAGTTGGATCATGCCTTCATGACTGGAGTGTCGCAAAATCGACATCTACCATGCACATCGAAAGTCTGCAGTTGGAATGTGTACAGTGGGGGTGCAGCTGCAGTTCTTCATGGCAAGCCAGTGTGTGAGATGCAGTGGGTGAAACCAAGCTATGGAAACAAAAGTAAGCATACTTTACTTCCTATTTTCAATACCCCCCCCCCCCCTTTTTTTTCTTTTTTTTTTAAATCATTATATTAATTCATCCATGGATTATGAGTAATGGTTAGGAGGGATGGAATATTTCCCGATCAGAATCTTATTTCCCACCTAATTGTCCGGGAAATATAAATTTCTCCCATTGACTTTCTATTGTTTGGACAGGGTTCGGGAAATATCACCAAAAGTGGAAAATATGCCAGTGCCTGATGCCTGATGGTTAGCATGATCAAGAATTGATTTAGACCCCAAATTTATGATAAAGGAGAGGAGTAATAGAAGGTAACTTTTTTGTTTAGAATTGAATTATCTTTCTCCCTCGATAAATAGGCCAATATTTTGTTATTGTACATGTATATTAAAGGCATAGTTTAACAGTTTCTAGATTTAAAAAATCTGAGCTGCATGGTCCTACATGCTATCAGAGTATGTGATGGGGTGTAAAAATGCACCTGTGAAAAAAATTAGGCTTCAATGTTATTATTTAGTGCTTCAAAATAGTGAAAACCTAAAAGATCACCCCATAGACTACAGTACTGGAGTTATTATAGCTAGCGATAATAACTACAACTTTCATAGATATCTTGATAATGACTGGTTTTCTTTCATTATGTTTGCATTCTTGGCTGTTTTTTCATCCATCTGAACATGATAAGAGAGGTCAGGCTACACAGTTTTAGAATTCTTTAAATCGATCAGTTACGATGTTAAACAGTGGCTTTAAGCCGTGTGTTTTATCAAAAGAATTGGAAAACAAAAAACTACAATAAAGTATGAATCTAGGATGTAAATTTTTACTACTTGTTTAATAACTTCTGATATTTAATGAACTTTAAAAAAAAGTATATTTAGGTTGAAAGGCCTCTGAAGGAAATTATCAATTATTATTTATTATGTATTTTGGGGTTCAATGTTGATTCCATTTTTTTCCTCTAATACAGGGAAACGCAAACAGCCAGTCAACACAGCAGTAAAGAGGTTATTCAACCCAATGGGAAGCAAGGCAATACCACCAGCAAGACAACTTGCGAATGCCATGTACCCAACTTGTGAGAGATCAACAGTATTTAAGTATTTACAGGATGAAGAAAGCCACAATGTGTCACCATCTGTGAACTACTCTCCTGAAGTAGACTTCAATCTGGGACAAGAGGTAGAAGTTGAAACAAAGAATTCAGTCGATCCCGACTGTCTGACAACTTTAGGTGGCAGGTATGAGACTGTAGAGTCGTTCCTGAATGGTTTGCCTACGTATACACAGGAGGAAGTTAATGTCGTGGAAGAACATACAAGAGGCCAAGCAGAAAATATACAGTGGGCAAAATTTCGTGCAGGAATGATAACAGCATCTAACTTGAAATCAGCCATTACAAGGCAAGCTACGCTCGATGATCCATGTTCTTCCAAAAGTCAGGACACAAAACCTATCATAGAAAGACTGATGGGTCGTTCTACTATTGATCGAAATTTACCGAATCTGAAGTATGGACGGATAATGGAGCCAATCGCAAGGAATGCATATGAAACAATCCAAAAAGAAAATGGCCACCAAAGTGTACAGGTAAAGGAGTGTGGTCTATTCGTCCATCCAATCAAGGTGTTTCTTGGAGCTTCACCTGATGGATTGGTTTCTTGTAAGTGCTGTGATGAGCCTGGAGTCCTAGAGATAAAGTGTCCTCGGACCATTGCCTTTGAGGAACCAACAGCTGAGAATCTCGACTATCTCACCATGGTAGATGGAGAAACAAAACTGAAAAACAATCACCAGTACTATTATCAAGTTCAGTGCCAAATGGGGATCACTGGACGCACGTGGTGTGACTTCTTTGTATACACCCAATCAGGATTCCATCTAGAGCGCATTTTTTTTAATAGAGAAATGTGGAACAAAGCGATGGATGTGGCCGAGAAATTCTTCTGCCAACACATTGCCCCTGAACTTGTCAGTAAAAGCCATGAACCGTAGCATAGTGTGTGCAGCAACTGTATTGAATATTGACAGTACTATGAATGGAATATAACTTAAAATATCTAGAAAATATTTATCATTCACACTACCTTTTACCCCTTAACTCTTTATGCGTTACTTTAAGATTACTTAAAGAGTGATATCCAAGAAAATGAACTTAAATACTTTTCTGAGCACATTAACCCTCTCAGTACCAGACCTTGCAAACTCCATTGACTTTATACTAGACATCTACATGCCTATGGTCATGAGAGGGTTAATAGTGCATTGAATTGGTCCCCCAACAGACCCAGCACCTTGGGAGAAAGGTATTGATTTTTTCGATTGTTCATTCCCAGAACAATGAGCAGTACTTCCTGCCTTTGAATTTCATGACAATTGTGCAAAATTGCGAACGTAACGCATAAAGGGTTAATGGCAGACAGAGACATTTGCAGCCTAAAATGTGAGATTTCTTCGGTTATTTATGTCTTTCACATAAAGCAGTTATCAATCTAGAACCTTGAATTAGTACTTTGTAATATTTTGTCTAAGCTAGTTCAAGGGGACATGACAAAGTCTCATCATTTTAAATTTTATATGGTTAAAATGTATATTGCGATATCAGGCGACACTAGTTGATTAGTTTTCATACTTTACAAATACTGTATTGTATTAAAGGTATGATTCTAAGATTTCACACACATTTTGAGAAGAGTTAACATTTATTCATGCAAAGTTTTGTGACTTTTCATGGTGTATGAACATATCAGGTTTTAGGCTGCAAATGTCTCTATCTTTAAGATATTTTTGCTAGTATCATTAATTTTCTGATTTTATTCATAGATGAAATAAAAAGATACGTGAACTTGAAATATCGAGGTAATTTTATTGGTCGTAAGCATATTGTGAGTTTGCACTGTTCAAGGAAACAAAAATCGTCATTGCTATACCTGCTACTACATGTACATGTACTTACATACATGTACATCACTGGGAAATACCTGTGCCTTGCCTAAATGACTGCATACAGATTCACACTCTCTTCTCATAGATTATTAATATCAAAATGCAATTATGCTTGCCATTTTTTATGCTTCAAGAGTTATTCACAATGACCCTGATGAGAACGATGTATTTGCTTTAATATGGAATTTAATAGACGCTAGTCTGAGATATGGAATTTAAGAGATGCTACTCCGAATCTTCACACAACTCGAATAATCGTATAAGTCAAAGAAAAATTCTGGTTCAGATAGGTGTAAACCAGTATTGATTTTATTGTGTAAAGCAACATTTGTGAAAGGATTTTTTTCTTGTTCATTTGTATTCAATGTCAGCGAGGTTGACTGCACGTATTCGTGTACTGTTCTACCTCTCCCCCCCCCCCACCTCCCCCTTTTCTCACTTTTTTTTTAGTGCTCTCTCAATCTCTCTCATGCATTCTTCACCCTCTCAACCCTTTCACTCTATTACTGCAGGCAGCTACTTATGACTTTAAAAGATAACTTGTGTAAGTACAGCACATAAGAATTTGAAGACTCAAATACAGGTGCATATTCATTACATGCATCTTTCTCTTTTAATGACATGGCCATAAAAAAAAAAACATCTTTCAAATAGTTCTTTACATTCAAATTCATCATTCATGTAACCATTTTTAAAGGGAATTACTCAAAATGTGCAAGCACAAGTGATGGTGGGATAAACGTGACAAAACAAGTAGACTGGGAAAATCATGAGTGATCTATGAGGTTACATGTACATGTAATTTCTCTGCATTCTTGATAGCTGTTTCAATACAATGTCAGTATTACACCTACATGTACATGTAGGTAAATGTACGTGTATTCTTCATTCTTAATTTATTTCCATCCAGTATCAGTACTAGACCTGTGTGCTCCCTAGATATAATTAAAGCAACAAACTTTAATGTACAAGACTAGTAGCCTGTAACAAAGTTTAAAGCCTTTAAAATGATGGTAAAGGTTATCAGGTTTTTCATCAAATTGTAACTAAAGCCCACCGCATACTATTGCCAAGATTCACCGGTCTTAAGACCAGAAGTGTGACGTCACAACCTTGTCAGTCTCCAGTCTTAAGACTCGGTCTTAAGACCAGTCTTAAGGATTTGACATGTCAAATTTTTTAAGACTGGCCATTGACCCACTGTGCAGAAAATGTATGCAATTTCATGGTTACTTCATGGCTGAAGACCATCGTGTAGTGTGCAGCGGGCATTAAGGTTATGTGTTTTACTAAATTTTATCGGGTGTACTTATGTATACAGAAAAAGATCTACCTCCTCAATGTCTGAGCTTCAATGCATTGAAGACTGGCTCACTTCTAATAAAACAAAACACCTGAACATGTAACTGAATTACATTTTGTTTCATTTGTATAAATTTCTGTACAGACTCTCAGTAGTCATGGAATCACAAGATACATACATGTATTACCAAGTGCGGACCTAGAGCCAAAGATTATAATCATTATACTGACATATAATGTACAATTAAGCCCCCCTCTTTCCCGTAGAACCGCGCCTGAATATTACAATAATTTTCAAACAAGTGTTCAGCATTACTCCCACGTGCCGAAGATTGTGACTTGGCCTTGAACCAGAACAGCCTGGTGGGTAAGTTCCTGCCCTGCATGCAGTAGATGGCAGGTTTGAATCCCACTTCCAGTTTTTTTTTTGTGACTTGGTGACTTGCGATATTCATTATAGATCGAACATGCGACCTTCACCACATGAGAGTAATGCCGAAATTTGTTTAACAAATTACATTTCACTCCTATTAAAGCTTCTTTATTTACTATACAGGGCGGCCCAGAAAAAAACGGCCTAACCTATTTTCCACGGATTGTTTTTGCAATGAATGGTATCAGTGGATAAGGTAACATCTGATTAGAAAAGTGACACCAAGATGAGCAAATTTGGTTGAGTACTTTTCATTTTCTAGTACATTTTGTCAGGTAATGTCGAGCCCTAAAAATTTTCTCGTCGGCTAACCCTAAACTGAAAATAGTGGATATTTGAGCGTACCACAGTTGTTCAGGGTAATCTGATTCAGTTGATAAATTGTATTGACTAGAGACTACTCATAAGAATTGATCAACTTAATCTGATTACTCTTTCTAGCTGTGGTACGCCCGGATTTCCACCATTTTCAGTTCAGGGGTAGCCAACAAGAGAACAATTCTAAGGCGTGACTTTGCCCCACACAATGTACTATTAAATGAAAACTGCTGAACCAAATTTTCTGATCTTGGTGTCATTTTTCTCAGAAGACGTTACCTCATCCACTGATACCATTCATTGCAAAAACAATCCGTGGGAAATAGGTTAGGCCATTTTTTCTGGGCCACCCTGTATAACAATTGGTCAAAGTTAAATGATAAACACATTAGAAACCATTTAGCACCTAAAAGCAATGTTAGGTGCATTACATCAACAGCACCTAAGACAATGTGAGATGAAATTTAGAATGGATTGAGCATTGATTCTATTACACAAGCCAGGATTTGGAATGAGTGGGGGCACAAAGAGCAAATATAAAATTGGCACAAAATGACAATTAGATTTAGCTATATTAGTGTACACATTCAATGTTTTGGTGAATTCAAAAATGTTTTACTTGATCTACAGAAAGTGCTGGATTTTGTCCCAAAACACAATTAAACCTACTAGTACTTGCAATCATTTTGTACGACATATTTTCATTTATAATTATGACAAATGGCAAAATATCACTATACATGTAGTACATACAATACCTATATGGGAACAATTCAACATTTCTAAAGTTTTCGGTATTTTCTTTTGAAAATGATTTAACAAAGCATTAAAATTATTCACCCAGCACCACAAAATAGCACATTTATAAAAAAATTTGATTTCATTCAATTTTTGCAATTTACCATAACTATCTTGTGGCTTAAAATTACAGAGGGAGCGCGCATCAACTTTGTCCCCTGCCTGGATCCACCACTGTGTTGTTTTGCTGTCTCTTTCAAAGCACGAGAGGGGGGAAAAGGATATGAAAGAAAATATTTTCGAAGAAATACTTTGTAGTATATGTAATTTTTTTTTTTTTAAGTACAAAAGCAGGAAGACATCACTTTGAAGAATTGAAACTTTACTCTGTTTTGGATATATATGTACATCTTTTCCATTACAATTTTTTTTCAGTTATTTGACCTCACAAAAATATTTTGAATCATAGTCATGACATAAAACTACCACAAAAGTTTGTAGTCCACCTGAACATCACTTAATAAGATCTGGTTGCAGATTAACTAGAGCTGCACATACAATCAATATATCATCTGCGCTGGGTACAAGTGTGAGAGGCATTGTGTTGTTTAAGATTTTAAAATCTTTCAAACGATTAATTGCTCTCTCCACATGAATTCTAAGATTGGCAATAACCTTTGTCTTTTGCACTTTACTCCTTGTCATCTGACGCTTGCCTTGTGCAGCTGGTGGTATTTCAAGCGTAGCATGGTGCAAGAGTAATTCTTCCTGTATTGGAAATCCCCTATCGGCCATTACAACATCATTTGGGTCTAGGAGGCTTAGAAACCCACTTTCTCTGAAGATTGCAACATCAGATGCTCTTCCTCCGTAGGCTTTTGACAAGAAGGAAATATGCCCATTTGGCGTGATCCCAACTAATACTTTAATGGTATTATGTTTCTTATAATCTGACCAAGTTGATGCCTGCAGGTCAAGTGATCGTGGCCTCTCAATGAATATTTCCGTGCAGTCAATTATGGATCTAATGTTCCGGCAGTGCTTCCTAAATTGTATGGGCATATTAAGAGAGATGGATGATCTGTTTGGCCACACAATCAGAGGTTTTAGGGTCATTGCAAGGAACCTTAACCAAGTTGTAATTATCTGGGAGCATGTGCTGGATACAATTCCAAACAGCAATGCTAGAAACTGGACAGTCAAGTCTAATCGAAGACGCATCAGAACAAGTAGAAATTCATCCTTGAGTTGCAATTTTCTCCTTGGACCAGATTTCTTTGGGGTACCCTTGAATGGACGGCCTTTCCTGCTACATTTAGCACTCTTCCAGTACCTCATTGTCTTTGCATGAGGCTCTACAAATTTGTACATGTCCTCAAATGCTTGTTTGGAGCTGATACCTGTACAATGGTTAACATCTTTGTCAGTACGTATGTTCTCTGCACATATAAGTTTCTTTCTGCAGCTCTTTGGTCCTTTGTTTTCAGTTTGTCTTGAAATTAATTTGTGTTGTAACTCCTTGACTCTGTGTTCAAGAGAAATAATTTTTGCCTGTTTTTGGATGCAGCCTACACAATCACAACTAGGCTTGCAATCACACTTGTAAGTGTACCTGTGATCCTGTTCAACCTTCACTGAAGCAGCCATGCCAATAGATGGACTTGGTGTTGAAGATGTAGTGGGAGTACGGCAAACTCTTTTCCTAGATTTGGTTGGCTCTTCACGATCTCTTGGTGGTGCACGCTTTGGTGCTATTTGCGGTGAAAATTTGTATCCAAGATGAAGTACAGGATCAGGATGCGCCAAGGTTGGTTTCCCATCCGGGAAATGTTTCGAACACACTCTATCATGAGGTTTGTTTATCCAGTTTTTACCAGTTGATTGATCCTTTTGGTTCATAAGCTTATTCCACCGCCTTCTGCCATCTTGATCTTGCTTCTCAGTGGGAAATGGGAAGAGATGAAATGGAGGATCACAATCACAACACCCTAGTCCATTGAAAGTTTGATGCTTGGAGCATTTTCCCTGCTTCCACTTATCCAGCTGATAAGATCCATTGCTACAGCCGACAACTGCACACAGCTTCATGGTGATTCGAGCTGAAGTGGAAGAAAAGGAAACAAAATAATTTACGATACTATCTATCCAAACCATCTTTATGTGTAAAAACTAAAATGTGCTGGCTCTACTGCCCAGCACACAAAAGTAGGCATAATTAATCATCTTCTAGGCCCAACTGAATTAATGCATAGCTAGTTGGGCATTGAACATGAAAGAAATATAACGATACACAAAAAATATATAGCAATATAGACCAATTAACATGTAAGGATTTTCGATAGTTACACCGGAAAGGGTTCTGTCAATTAAAAAAAAAAAAATGAAGGAAGCAAAGACCAAAAAGTAGGTTGCATAAAGAAACAGTGCACAGTACCATGCCGGTGCTTGTCAAATCCACCACCACCATCCTGCGGAGAAGTTAGAACAATTGGAATTGTGAACCAAATCGACTGCTCCCCGCAGAATGGGGGAATCAGGCACTGTGCATGGTTATGCAATATTACTTGCAAGCCTCTTTCATGCTCTGACGCTTACATAGATCTGATGACTCACTCTCCACAAATGTAAACAAGATGCTAAGACATACACGCACACCGTACACAATATTAAACATAACAACTTTACACTCACACCTTCAACATCTTTCTCACAGTGACAAAAAAAAAATGTGCTCTCTCATCCAAAGACTCCCATTTAATTAAGGCTTTACAATAACATGTCATACTCATACTATAGGCTTAGTTTACACGTAGATCTATAGTCTTCTCTAGACCACTTCTACAAGTACAAGGTCAAATTACAAGTAATATGACCTTATACGGGCACGAACGTAAAATACAGTGGCATTTGTTTGAGTGCACACTCGTGTACAAAAATCCCAAAACCGTACGGGATCATTTTGGTGACTATGGAATTAAAGTAGGTATAATTTTTTTTTCTTTTAACATTTGGATGTTACTGTTAGCTTATGTTTTCAGCACTTTCTGGATGTTTGATATTGATGTAAACTAACAATGAATTTGAATTTGCAAAAAGTAATTTAAAAGAGTAAATATTTGAAGCAAATATTCATGAAGAAAAGGTGGTGTCATTTACCATTACTGGGTATAGTAAGTGCTCTATGAGTGCTCTAGACCTAACAGTATACATAACAATCAAATCGACAGAATTCAGAATTCAAACATAAGAGTATTTTTGTCAAAAATCCAATTAATGCAATCTCAAACATCAGTTCCTGGCCTGTACGTAACCATGAATAAATATTGCACCTGAAAACATATTCAACATTAGGCCTAGAAATCTATGCCATTTATAGAAGTTAGAACCTCATTCTTAACAACACTAACAGTCCCATCCATTATCTTTAATATGTGATGTTTTGTCTGAAAGCCACGTTATCCGGCCTACCTAGTACCTGTCCTAGCCTGGACCTAGCACCGGGGACCGCGCCGCTTCGTGCGACGGCTGTCGCAGTTAGCCTGGACCTAGTCTAAAACTGACTATGATTGAAGATCGTCTAAAATCTCACAACGCAAAAAAAAAAAAATAAATAAAAAAAAAAATACATGATTCATTAATATAGGAATATATAGATAAACAGATTATCAAAGGCCTAGAGTCAAGATTCACAGAATGTCGGCAAAAATTACCGTTCGTTGGTCCGCCAACATCCACAATGCATTATTTCCTTCACGAATCACCTGTCGATTCGATCGCCCGGCCCGAGCCGCCACGCATTGACTGTTACGTTATACTTTTAGTTAATTTATCTCCAAACCCGATTTTCTCGCGCATGCGCAGTTACAACTGCGAAAAGGCTTATTGAACCTGGCGTGTTTCTACAGCGCTGACACTGGAAACTGCCCCGGAAAGAACCACCTCATTAGACGGTTAAGTTAAGCGGAATCAGTATCGGAATCTGCATCGGAAAGAAACCGTTACTGGTGTGTTTCTACAGCCCCCTCTATCGGATACAATCCGATAGACCCGGAATTTGGGGTTCTGTAGAAACACGCTGAATTGTTCATTACGCGCAGCTACGCGCTAATTTTGTTTGCCTTTGGGAAATCCCCAATATCAGTCACGGTGCAGTGTGGGGATAATGAATTGTCATTGCCGTTGTCTACTTTATTGAAGTAGAAGGTATATAATATATCATTTTAAAGTTATTTTGATATGTTTCTGCGGAAAAACTGAAGATTTGTCATGCCTAAATTCCTGCCCAGCATGGCGTTGCTTGAACCACCTGACTCATGTGTAATGATGCACCGCTTTCCGACAGATCCAAAACGAAGGAAAAAAAAAGTGGGAAATCAGTGTGCGACGGGAAAACTGTATGATATGTTTTCTTTGGATTCCTCACGGTGTCTTTAAGACTATCCAAGCTTTGATTTACACTTGTATGCCACCGCCATAACGTACGAAGTGTAGCCTGAGGCATTTGTTTTGGTCGTCCGTCCGTCCTTCTGTCTGTCATTCATTCCGTAATCATTTTTTGGACACCGTTTGTAATGAAACTGTTTGACATAAGATGCATGTGTGAGTGGACAAAGATTTGTCTTTAGCTTATAAACTTTTGTGTAAACACGCTCAAAGTGAAAGGTCAAAATCATGTACATAATGGTTAAATTCTTAAAACAATATTACTATGAATGCAATTTTTGAAGGTGAGTACATGTATTTCCAGACAAAACTTACTGCGGCGACTATGATTCTCTTGTGATTTATTTATTTTCATTTATTGGGTGGGAGGGGGGGGGGGGTAGGGGTGGGGTCATGGGAGGGGCCAAAGGTCAAGGATCAATGTCAGGTAAAATGTTAAAATTCTAGTATCTATTGTTAAAATATTATTACCCAGTTCCTCCGTACCTTGGAGATTACCCAATGCAAAAACTTAAAACCAAACACGGTATATGCATGCCATCATTACTACACAGTTTACGCGTATATATAGGGAAAGATTTTGGCCATGATGGTCAAAGGTCAAGTGAAAATAGTAAAATGACAAGATTTTCCACATATTTTTAAAATAACCACTCAGGGTATTGCCATGAAGTATAGATAGGTCAACTGACAAGTAAAAAATGCTCAAATTCCTTAATACTTGCTCTCTTAAACAATAAAAGTCATCCATTCACACTTAGTTCAAGGAAAGTAAACTCTCGACGTATTATATCTTATGACAAACATGCCATTTTTTCTGTCAATTATATGAAACTGACGTGTAACATTGTCAAGACGTACTCTACCGTATGTACCCCCCAAAAAAATTACAACGGGACTCTCCGCATTGATATCTTTAAAAATAGTCAATCAATCTAAATACAAATTCAGGGTATGAAACTATAACTCATTGCCCACATTATTTACAGAAAACCCCATTCGATTTGCTTCAGTGGTCTTTGAGAAATTAGGGGTTTTGTAGAGGATGTCAGAAATCTCTTCCCTCCAAGTTCTGTCTATTGTAATCTCACACAAGAGCATCGTCGAAGTGCTTAACTTGGAAGAATCAGACTCATGACATGCTTTACAACAATCCACTTTTCTCTGTGATCGCTTTACCAAATTGAGAGCTAAGATATTGTATATTTTAAGACTCTGAAGTAGCATTTAAACAGTTTAATCCTATTGGGTGTTATCAATGCGAAAATCTGATTGTATTTTTTTTTTTTTTTTTTGGGGGGGGGGGACATACTGTACACCTGCTAAGAGAACATTGTAATATGGCTGAGGTATATGCCGGTAGCCATTTGGACAATTTTATTTGTTTTTTAACTTATTTCATATCTATATATCAAATGGTCCTGATCGTATAGTTTATATTTGGTACGGATGTCACTGAGGATATCCCTCATCATCATAATTATCCAGGTATTTGTGCTTTCGTTCAATTACAGGTCTTTTAAAAAACTATTTCTAAACAATTTGAGATCATTTTACATACCTTAATACGCACTTGCCGATGACGTTTCATGTTGTACATTGTACATAAGCGTATTCCTTTTGGATTACATACTAGTAGGCCTTCATGTCTGTTTCATACATAACTATATGGTACTAAATAGGATGGTAATTGATTGTTATTTACGTGCAAAACAGTAATAACTGTGGAATTCGTCTATTGCCTGTGCACTGCTAGAATTGTAAATTTATTTATCATTTTGTTGTACAATATTCTTGTTCCCTGGACAGCTTGCTAAATACGATATAGCATACAGTCTAGTGGAAGTGTATGACGCGGCATACTGTGAATTCTTTTTTTATTTTTACAGCAATAAAATTATCATAGTTATATTCAAGAATTATGTCCTTTAGACAGCTTCCCTATACCTGGGTGCTTAATTGTGTCTACAATGGTCTATTTGAATGTGTAAAAATGATTGACGATTGTTGGCTTTGTTCAACATGGATGGAATGAAAGAATGTCCCTCCCCCAACCTACACCCTTTCTCTCTCTGTGTCTCTCAAGCAACACAGTGCCTTGCGCCTTTGGGACGCCTGCGCGTAACGCTAACCCCCAAGCGCACACGCTAAAACCTTAAGCGCACTGTACGCTGGGTAACGACATGGCGTCCAATTTATGAGTTGGCCAGACTCTCTTAATATACGGCACTGGCACGGTGTTGCTTGACTTTTCTTTCTCTTAGAGGGAGAGAGAGAGAGAGGGTGAGAGAGAAATAATGATAATGATAATAATAATAATAATAATAATAGTGGTTACTTGTATAGCGCACAGGTCCACTTTTCAGCGCTCATGGCGCTTCAAAAATGAAAAAATTATTTGTGACCCTGCACCACAAAACCAACAAAAAGTCGCCAGACATGGATATTTAGTTAAGGGCAGATTCTGACAGAGCATAACTCGGGTCATTAATTGGACTCCCCTAACCAACCTAATATTGCAAAGAAAGCACACACTCTGGAAAGTGTGAACTGAGAAAAGAGGCTCTGAAGTACATGGTCTATTCAAGCGCTTAAAGCGTTACCAAGCCATGCTAGCTGTGCCATGAAAGGGACAAAACACAGGATGTAAACTACCCGAGCAACAACAATGAAGGGATTATCAGATTAAGCTGAAATTGAGCATGTTCTATCAACACATTCTGCCCATGAGTAATGCCAACTTTCAAAGCAGTAGCGCCATCCTTTCAAAGGTTATTAGACTTCAAAATGAAGAGTGTGCAAAGGATTTCAAGACAAGAAAAGTGGCCTCTAAGAGATACCTAATCATTCTACTCTCCCCCCCCCCAAAAAAAAAAAAAAAGGTTGTAGAAAAACTGATAAAACACACTTTCCCACTCATGTTATGATACCAAACTGAAGAATAAAGTAGAAGAAGGATACCTCTCTCAGAAAATATAAAAAACTACAGATTGACTCGGCTGACCCATCTCGCCCTTTTGAGTCCTCACGCGAAATCAAGGGGTGCGACTTTTTGTTTGTTTTGTGATGCACGGTCACATATTGTACATGTACATGCATACATGTTCAAATATGTTAACAAAGAAAAAATTGCAAACAAAAAACAAATGTATACCAAATAAAGAATGCAACATAAACCAATAAAAACTGCAATATTGTCAATGACATAAAGCAATTACAGTCCTCAGTGTGAGAGGAACAGATAAGTTTTAAGTTTGGATTTGAATGACTCTGTAGATGGCAGTTCCCTTAGCTAAATAGTTAACTGATTCCACAAATTTTGGTCCCATAACGGAGGAAGCATGATCACCCCATCCATGTTTTACTCTGGGTGTTTGGAGTAACAATGCATCAGATGATGAACGTAGGCTTCGTGTCAGATTGTATTTTTGAACAGAATTACGGGGAAAAAAGAATGAATTGAATGATGTAGTAATAACAGAATCTTGAAAATAATCCTTTTTTTTTTTTTGTTGCTATAGGTAACTATGTAGGGGGTAACCATTGTAAAGGGTGTAACCAATATAAAGGGGGTAACAAATGTATAATGTAAAGGGGGTAGGTTGGGGGAGGGACATTCTTTCATTCCATTCACGTTTAACGAAGCCAACAATCAATCATTTTTACACATCCAAATACACACAAGCACACATTTATACCGT
Organism: Diadema setosum; assembly: GCA_033980235.1. Taxonomy (NCBI): domain Eukaryota; kingdom Metazoa; phylum Echinodermata; class Echinoidea; order Diadematoida; family Diadematidae; genus Diadema; species Diadema setosum. The sequence goes on from CM067066.1 coordinate 7,490,805, forward strand.
ATAAATAATAGGGAAGCTGTCTAAAGGGCATAATTCCTGAATATATAAATGATAAATTATTGCTGTAAAAATAAAAGAAGAATTCACAGTGAGTCGTATCGTAAACTGTCACTAGACTGTATGCTACTGTATGTATATTGTATTTAGCAAGTTGTCCAGATAGGAACAAGAATATAAACTTACAATTCTAGCTGTGCACAGAGGATAGACGAATTCCAACAGTTATCAAGGTTTCGCACGTAAATAATCATCAATTACCATCCTATTTCGTCCCATATAATATTATGTATGAAACTGACATGAAGGCCTATAGTATGTTATTCAAAAGGAATACACTATAGTACAATGTACAACATGAAAGTAAGTATATAATAAGATCTAAAATTGTTTAAAAATAGGTATTTAGGAAATGTATGGGAAATTATTATTTATTATAATTCAACAGTAGATATTGATCCTTGAACCTTACCCCTCCCATACTCCCACCCCCCCCCCAAAAAAGGAAAAATAAATAAATAAATACACCCGGTATCAGATACTTGTAAATAAATAAAATCACAAGAAAATCACGGTCAGGCAGTAAGTTTCGTTTGGAAATACATGGAAATACCTTCAGGAATTGCATATAGATATGAGGGAAATAGTGATGTTTTAAGAATTGAACCATTATATAAATTACTGTGACCTTTCACTTTGAGCGTGCTTATACAAAAGTTTATAAGCGAAAAACAAAACTTCGTCCACTCACACAAACATACATGTCAAGTTTCATTACCTCAAACGATGCCCACAAAATTGATTACAGAATGAAGGACAGACGGAAGGACGGTCGGACGGACGACCAAAACAAATGCCTCAGGCGACATTTTCGTATATCATGGCGGAAACATACAAATGTGAATCAAAACTTGGATAGTCTGAAAGACGCCGCGAGGCTTCCAAAGAAAACAAATCATATAGTTTTCCCGTCGCACTCTGATTTTCCACTTTTTCCTTCGTTTTGGATCTGTCGGAAAGCGGTGCATCATTACACTAAGAGCCAGGTCGGTTTGCGCAACGCCATGCTGCGCAGGAAGGCATGACGAATCTTCAGTTTATGGCAGTAAGATATCAAAACATCTTTCGTATTGTATCTTCTACTTCAATAAAGTTGACAACGGCAATGACATTATCCCCACTGCACCATGACTGATATTCAGGGGAAGTCCCCAAGGCAAGCAATAATTAGCGCGCAGCTGCGCGTAATGAACAATGGGCACTGCGTATGAGCTCTGCTCGCGCCCGCGTGATTGACTTGGTAACAACATGGCGCCTGTAGGTCACGGGACCAGCTTTTGACCAATCACATGCTTCAAAACACCTAAGCCGAAAACCGAGTTGGCCAGACTCTCTTAATAGTGCCGTATATTAAATACGGCACTGTGTCGGTCCAGTGCCGTATATTAATATACGGCACTGTGTCGGTCCAATAAGAGAGTCTGGCCAACTCTGTTTTTGGCTTACGTGTTTTGAAGCCTGTGATTGGTCAAAAGCTGGTCCCGTGATCTACAGGCGCCATGTCGTTACTGAAGTGCGCTCATACGCAATGCCCATTGTTAACTGCCCCTTATTTGGCTTGGTTATTTTGTTACGTCTGAGCGTACACGCTAATCCTGTGACGCGTAATACGCGCGGTAACGACATGGCGTCCAAATTAGCAGTTGGCCTGGGGCCTGTTTCACAAAGGTCGCACTTAGTAAGTCAGGGGGTGCGTTCGAGCGCTCTCCTAAAGTGAACTGTACCGTACCGTACCGCGCCAGGGGAGCGTTCGAACGCTCCTAAAGTGTACCGTACCGTACTGTACCGAGCCAAAAGTGGATCACTTCCCGATGTGCTCCAAAAGCGTACCAAAGCGTACCAAAAGTTCGTTGTAAAGCATGCGCGTATCATGCGCATACGTCACAACGCAAAAACATAATTCTCTTTGTTCGGGATAGCTCTAAGTAGGTCAAGCGCAAGGTGAATGACCTTCTTGCTACAAACAAGCGTGACCTTTTCTAAAAATAACTCGAGAGGTACGCTTTCTCAACAGAGCATTCGAACGCTCCCAAACTGGCACAGTACGGTACGGTACGCTTTAGTTCAGTTCGCTTTGGTTCGCTTTAGAGCGTTCGAACGCACCCAGGGTGCGTTCGAGCGCTCTCCTAAAGTGAACTGTACCGTACCGTACCGCGCCAGGGGAGCGTTCGAACGCTCCTAAAGTGTACCGTACCGTACTGTACCGAGCCAAAAGTGGACCACTTCCCGATGTGCTCCAAAAGCGTACCAAAGCGTACCAAAAGTTCGTTGTAAAGCATGGGCGTATCATGCGCATACGTCACAATGCAAAAACATAATTCTCTTTGTTCGGGACAGCTGTAAGTAGGTCAAGCGCAAGGTGAATGACCTTCTTGCTACAAACAAGCGTGATCTTTTCTAAAAATAACTCGAGAGGTACGCTTTCTCAACAGAGCATTCGAACGCTCCCAAACTGGCACAGTACGGTACGGTACGCTTTAGTTCAGTTCGCTTTGGTTCGCTTTAGAGCGTTCGAACGCACCCTCAGACTTAGCGCTAGTCAATCTTAGTCTAAGTGCGACTTTTTAAGTCTGTTTCACAAAGTCAATCTTAGGCTAAGACTGACTTATTCGATTTGAATAATAATGTACGAGCCAAAAATAGGCAAATTAGCCATTTGTTGTCTGCTGATGATTTTTGAGTAATTTCTGGAAGGGAAATTGCTTTGATTTTCTGCAACTACGATTCATATGACATTACTGTATCATTCGTTATTCACAGTGCTCATTTACTGACTCATATTATTTGTCTTTTGTACATGAATAGCCGCTCGTTTGATGATTATTTTGATGTAACAGATGTTTTGTGTATGAGGCCTCTTTAATCCAGTCCCACATGTATTGGACTGTGTGAAAGTTAGGATGAATGGGGTTGCTCGCGCAGCTCGCAGCAGCTAGCTGGCACTGATGATATGATCTCTGCATTCTAAATTCTGTACAACCATTCACATTGCACAATTGGTAACTGGGGACCTTGGTAGAAGAGGATTCTGGCTAGCCTCTTCTTGCACACGAAGAGAAGTTTTCTTTTCCAGCTAGCTAGGGTTGGTCGTAACTACAGAAGTGAGTGTAGCTTAATCTGTTAGTCATTAGGTAGGTCCTTGAAATTAAATGTAATTTGAGCAAGAGATGATTCATCGAAGGTTAGGAAGGGACTGATTATTATGAACTCTGTGTGTGTTGTACCGATACTTGTATTGAAATTTGTAGAGTCTGCTCATTATATCATGTCATTACGACATTAGACAATGTCTACATTAGCCCGACCAGACGCTGTTAATACGATGTGCTGTGTATATGTTGTGATATGCGCCGCGCGGGTTCTTTTTCACTTTTCTTCTTCTCTTCAATCTCAGTTTATCAATCGAGTCCTCACGCATATCAAAAACAAATGGGAGATTCAACTTGTGTTTTATGCCTTGTTGCTTTTATTGCAGCACAAGTTTCCACAATACAGGTACGTTCCACAACACTAACATTGCGAACAAGATACGTCCTGGCTGAGAGCTATCTATCCCATGTCTGTCCTCTCCAAACTCCAGGTTCAGACCCTCCTTTCCTCTAAGAAAGCTAGCCCACAACAACTCTAAACAAAAGATCCTACAGACAAAGTTCATTCCCCTAGAGTTAATCCCGCTATGTACAGACCCAATTACATTCAGGGTGGCCATTCAATTTCAAACAAAGCAACCCCAAACTTGTGCACATAAAAACGTTCATGGCCCCAAGATACAAAAGAGTTGTAGATCCCTCTAAACACATCTATATACAAAAGCTACTTAATTCCTCTGGGAACACAACTTTATTGCCTACCCTGACAAATCCAAGAAACCGTACAAACCCATGAGTCAACTTCACTAGCAATACAGGCACATAATTAAAAGCTACACTAACTTTGTAATTTCCTGCAGGAAGTTTACACACTCTAGTCTATTTGCAACCCGAACTCTGCTGCTAACATCCACAAAATTGTGATTTACTACATATAGTTATGTATACATAACAGTTCTAGTATTAGTATGACTATGACTATCAATTAAACATGGCTATGCCTAACAGTAATAGTGTAGAGTCTGTGCACTGTGATATTAATCAAGATAGGGGCACAGTGCCACATCTTCATGATTTTGAAGAAAACAAAGTGCATGATTGCCCTAGACTGCATGTATAAGGTTAGTTAGAACCATAATAAATCATGGCTATGGCTATCAATTGGTCGAATTTTAAAGTCCAATTGCTGGGCCCTGAGTTGAATTGGAAAGTAATTGATGACTTTATGCATTTTCGGATTTTGGAATGTGTTTGAGAACTGCATCAATCAAGTTTAGGCATAGAAACTACTAGACCTCTAACGTTTTCCGTGTTACGTTTAATACTGTGTCTGTAGCCTTTGATGCGAGGCAAAGGTGACTGTCTATTGGCTAACCGTTTCCTCTAACTGACACAAAATGCTGGGGGGGGGGTTGTTATGTCTTATTTTGTTTTGTTTTTTGCTCCCAGGAAAAAAAAAAAAGCATTCATTAAGATGTTACTGGTACCGTAGAAATGGAACTTGGCTAATTTCATTGGCAGTCATGTGTAGAGGTACTGTAGACCAATAAATCTGCATCTTGTTGGGTAGCCTCTTGTTAATTGTATTTATACGGTCGCTAATGCAGTCGACCGTATTTCAGACTGTACAGATACAATTAGGCTACCAAACAAGAGACAAATTTATCGGTCTAACCAGTTAGTGTAGATAGACACAGCCCCGTCCTGTACACAAGAGGTATGATATTTCTAACAAGTATAGGTCTAACTAATTTGTCGGGTTTTTCTTATTTGTTGTGAATGCATGATATTTATAATGGATAGGCATGCATTAATATTCATGGGTAAGCAGCTAAGAAGATAACACAGGTAAGAAAGGATTAGTAGAAATATAATTAATTTCCAAAGTCCAGATACATGTAGTTTATATAGCTCTTTATGAGCTAAAAAAAAAAAACAGTTCAAACTACCAGTACATTTGTAGGTAGGGATCTATTTTTATGACTATTTTTAATTTGGACCATTGTTCAGTGAATAGTGTAGGAGTAGACCCTCTACGAAACTAGTGATTCTCTAGTTTGTTAAAAATACTGCCATCTCACTCAGGATAAGATAAAGTGGAGGAAATTGATGAATATTAGGAGTTGATTATGCTTTTGAACTTCCCATTTTGGAATTTAAGTCTGACTTTACGCATGGCTTCAGGCCATGCGTAGAGTTATGCAGGACTTGGTGGGACTTACGCATGACTTAAGCTTTGTGAAACAGGATTTAAAGTCCTGCGTAAATTTACGCAGGACTTTGGGATTTACGCAGGGTTTGGGGATTTACGCATGAGTTAAGTCAAACTTAAATCTTTGTGAAACACCCCCCAGACTCTTGTATACGGCACTGTGTCGGTCTCGTGGGCCTTGCATGGTAAGCTTGGTGTCGGCGTCGTGATATGAGCCTCTTTTGCCATGCCATGCCTAGTGCAGTGTCGGTCTCGTGAGCCGTACCGGTTACTAGTATACAAGTGTCGGTCTCGTGGGCTTTCTTTGCATAGTGCAGATGTCGGTCTCGTGAGCCTTTTGTACGTAGTGTCGAACTCATCGGCTGTATAACTCATGGGCTTATTTTGCTTGATGTCGAACTCGTGGGCTGTATGACTTGTGAGCTGTATGACTCGTGGGTGTCGGTCTCGTGACGTGCACCCCTACTAGGCCTACTGTATGTACGTATGTCGTATGCATGATGGGAAACGAACAAGTTGTCTTTTATTATCTAGACTCTTGAGGCCTCTACCTACCTAACATGTTAGATACTCTATGTCCTACTGTCATTTCTTCCAGCCAGCAGAGCAGCAGCTCTAACACACTCTAACTCCATGTCTCAAGTTACACAAGAAGATCTGCAACATAACATTGAAAGTAGGTCTAACGTTACACCTGGAACTCAGAAGGCAGGTAGATCAACATAGGTTCTAACGTTAGACCCTCTGGGAGGCAGTGAAAGTCTCTTTTACCTTTAGGCCTAGTGTAAAAAAGAAAAATAAATAAAATAAATATTGGACTAAATGAAATAGATCTCTAACAGGTAGTCTAGATCTAGCTTAATACAAATTTAAGAGCAGATAAAAACTGTCAAAATTTCTAACTAGAAGGTTACCTCATTCCTCCGTTTTGGTACTTTTACCAGGGCCAACGGCTGGTGGTTGCTATGCTCGCGCACGATGCAAGAATCAATGTGATGAACTGGAAGACCATCATTCAAGCTGCTGGCATCTAAATGCCTGGCCACGGGATAGCTTTGTTGGATGCTGTAGACACTCTATGTCTCCCCTCAGCATAATCACTGATGAAGAGACATCCTCTTCTGCCGATGCTGAATCAATACCGGTAGGGCCTAATCCTTTTTTTTTTTTTTTTTTTAATCTCTGCATCAGAGGACCCTCGCTCTGAATACTAACGTGTTGAATAGACGTAACAGTTAGGCCTACTACAGTGTAGTAGTCTTCCACCGACGTAAAATGATGCGTTCATGCTGCAGATAGTGCCGTTTTGGATGGAGTGTTGTAGACCTTTGTTAGACAGGTTATGGTACACTTGCCAGCGGACGGAGGTCGACGAATTATTGGTGAGTTTACTAGACTAGTAGAGTCTAGTACACTGTAGTTCTTTCTGTCTCCTTTATCTTACTGAGTTATGTTTGAAAAATAGTGTTTTAAGTGAATCCTAACCTGCACGTGTGTGGAATTGTTAGTGATTGGATAGATTCTAGACGTTAATTGGTCGCATTCGCATACATTTTCAGAGATTTTCTCTAGGCCCTAGAGCTACTTTTTGGCTACGTATTAAACAGTGGCCTAGATGGTCTAGGCCTACTACAAGTGTATGATTGTGTGTATACTGTATGTATACTGTACGCGTTCGGGCTGCGCTAGTCGTGAATCAGTGTAGATAACACGTACCTAGGGCCAGGTTCTACCTAACGTTAGACAAAAGATCCTATGGATCTTTGCTAAAGTTAGAACCTTCTAACGTTACGCATACGGTATCGGTACATTTTTAGATGTTTGATAATCTGCCCATATGGGCATGCTTTGAAACTAATGATAATTTTAGCTGTTTTTCTAACATTTACATAATATCCGACACAGTTTGTTATTCTTAATCGATCGACCTCGTACTCTGTTTGGGCCGTGACTCGGTTCCATGGCGTAATCATCGATTCGATGGTCTGTGAGACGTTACTTCTAGCAGAATCAAAATCGATTTTATAATTTCAAATTTTGGATAATTGATCAAGCAACAATGTCCAAAATTATCATTTTTTTTTGAAACCAATCGTTCACCAATACTGCCGTCAACTGTTCTAAGTTATGCATACTGCTTCATTAACTATATCATCTAGATTCTATCTCCATCTCGGTTCCTAAAACACATAGATCTAGCCGTAGACTTGGATTTAGAGTAGGCCCTACCTTCACAATTTCAGTCATGATTCTTTAATGTCTTCTAAAACCACTGAATGAATGAAATTATGTCTGTGCACAGGTTCCCAGCTGACCGCATTAAATTGTTTGTCCATCACTCAGTCCTTGTTAATATAACGCAAATGGTTAAAGAAAAAACCCAGAGTTTTAGTGGGAAATTGTTTCCTACAACGAATGTATCGCTTCATTTTGGATTTGCAGGATTAAGGTGCATTCACATTGCATTCGACACGACAGCACGACACGACACAACGACACTTCGATACAACATTCGATTTTCCGTTCACACTATGCACGACACGCCCATAAATGTCGTGTTGGATGTCATTCGATTTGTAATCCATCTAATACCATTACCATGGCAACAAACAATGAAAATGGCGGCCCCCGTATTTGATGATGAGGAAGCTGCGATTATCGCCTGCTCGTATTTGTTTGTAGTAGGAAGAAGAGAATGGGTGCATGAGATAAACCAAAAAAGGTCATCGCTGGGGGAATATTCCCACTTGGTGAGAGAATTACTGAGTCATGAAGACAGGTTTTATGGTTACTTCAGAATGGGTGTGGACGAGTTCACGCAACTCCATCACCTCATCAGTGACGACATAGAGAAGCAATCCACCACTTTCAGAGCGGCAATATCTTCCCTCGAGAGAATGGCAATTTGCCTCGGGTGAGACTGATGAATTATTATAAAAAGATGCTCCATCCACCTCCGTAGATAATTAATGAATGTTACACTTTTTGAATAATAAGATTAAAATATAATGTATATTTACTGACACTCTGTAGTATTTTGTATTCTTTGTTTCATACACGTGCAGACATACACATACATACGCACACATACACACACACACACACACGAACACACGCTCATTCACATACACACATACACGCACATTTGTTTCATCGCTGGATATGGGCACAGTTGCTAACAGATCATGATGAACACCAACATTCTACTAGTGATGTCACGGGATTGCAATCATTGGAAACCTGTGACGCACAAGTCAAATCGTTCTGTGCGAGCTTGAAACATCATTGGAGATGAGAAATTAGTAAGACTGACTTTATCAATTCATCACATTTTTGGATTCTACGTTATTTTAATCTCTCTAAAACATACAAACAAGCAAACACTGATCGTTATGAGATCAACTCAGATCACATTACACTTCAGAGTAAAATTCATAAACAAAACGAAAGAAATGCAATTTTAAATTTTAACAGAATAGGCCTATATTTCAATGTTAATTGAAACGGCATAAAATAACACCACATAAATTTACAGGTTAGATTCAACAGTGGCACTGAGTCTGATTCTAGTGGGACATTGAATTTTAATAGTCCTGTACAAGAACATGTATATTCTTTTCCCATAATACAGCAATTATACTGATTTCTCTCTAACCAACTTTCTGAATATTCCTTGTGCTATTTCAGACGACATAAAAAATTTTGATAGAACGCCATCTAACCCACTATGGACTGTCACTCCCCTTTGATACTGCATTCAAATGAGATCAGAAGTATACAAAATTTAATTGAATCGGCTAACAAATAATTGCCTTTCATCTAAAGTTGTTGCCGAGATATTGATACATTGCAAGTATATTTTTGTCACTGTGTTATATCAACAAATCAATATGATCTCATCTTGAAATTTTACTATAACATAGGAGGGATGTCTGGTGAACGTGCACATTGATAAATAATGCATTATGTACAAACACAGAATACGCCAGTTTCATACCTGTAAACAATGAGACCCAATGGAGGGAAACATATTGGACTTAAAATCCCACAAATTGGATCATCATCAGATATTCACAAACATAAATAATTCTTACTTTACACTTAAAAATCTGAATTATGAATCAGGTGGGAATGATATGGGAATTTACTCACCAAGATACCACAGTACCTTTAACATCTAATTTACATTTTAAAGTTTTTTTTTTAGTACAATACTATACTCTTCTTAAAGGACCTATGTCAACCTAGAGCATTTGCTTATTATAACCCACCTCTCTATTCATACCTTTTCAACATCTAGATCAAATGTAGTCTAAAAGATCGGCGTGTTATATAAGCAGTCTCTTAAATGCTCGAGCCATTCGTTCCTATAACATATAGGTTTTCCCATCCATTTTCGCACTTTTTTCATTCAATTTCAAAGATTTATTATTCAATTTCGTGCCGTGAAGCACGTGGAAGGCAAATCCGTCAATTTCGTCAATTGTCATTGTAATTCGTTCTTCGTCAAACATTTTCGAAGACATAGTATTCAAAATCGTCAGTTGTCATTCGAATTCATCCCTCCCGCTGACGGATCGCAGAATGTGAAGATCAAATTCGTCTTTGTTCACACAATTTCATGGCTGCCCACCAAAATCGCCAGATAAGCAGCAAACACAATTATGTTATCCATTCTTTGACGTTAAAGAGGCTACAATTCTACACTTAAAATCTTGTCTTTAATCATGTTTGCCTATACGAAATCGTTTGTCAGTGTTTTTGTATGCGAGACGGTACTTCTGTTTGTATCAGTGTATACTCGGATTGCTTGTGTATGTGTCTGTATGTGTGGTTCTGTGTGTGTGTGGGGGGGGGGGGGAGGGGGACACTTGGGTTTATGTTAACTCCTGGATGTTAAATGTGAACGGTTACAGACAAAATACATGAGGTGTGAGGGAAATCACACCGGATAGAGATATGAGACGAATATGAATGAAAATTTAACGAAAATGATTGACGAAAGACGAAATCGATCGTGCTGTTTTGAGTGCTGCGAGTGAGACTGACGAATGTGAACTCAAAATGACGAAAATGTATGCCAAATGACTAAATTGAATAGACTTTATTTGAAAATGAACGACGAAAGACGAATTTGAAAGTAAGATTGGCCTATTCCGAATATCCCGCAACGAAATTGAAGTAAAAATTTGTGAAATTGAATGAAAAAAGTTTGAAAATGAATGGGAAAACCTATATTAAAATTTTCTCTGTGACAAAGTTATAAATCTGCAAGTGAGACTTTAAATTGTTTATACAGTCCAATGTTACATTGGCTCATGTGAATTGTTCAGATACTGTAGGCAAAAATGTTTGAGAACGATGAAATTGTTCCCTACTTCCGTATGAGTTAACAATCTTTGTTCATTGAAACAATGAATGGTACATTGAAAATATGTAAATTGTTCTTTTCATCTGAAAAATATTTTGGGGCAATATCCCTGAATGACTTTTTCGGGGTGGGAAGATAAAGTTCATGGACCACACACAAATAAATGTATGCTTTAATATTCTTCGTACTGATACTTGGCAACAGGTGACTCATTTGCAACTATCGCATATAGTTTCCGTGTGGGTATTTCAACAGTGCACAACATTGTCAAAGATGTCTGCGAGGCGATGTGGAAAAGATTACAGCCTCTCTACATGCCAGAACCATCTCAGAAAATGCTAGAGGAAATCGCAGAAGGATTTCAAAGGAGATGGAATTTCCCACTACATTGCATCGGAGCTATCGATGGGAAACGTGATCGTCCAATCTCCTCCCAACAGCGGATCTATCTTCTATAACTATAAGGGAACATATTCCCAGGTCCTTTTAGCACTAGTCGATCATGACTACTGTTTCACAGCTGTAGATATCGGCGCCTATAGCTCACAGAGTGACGGTGGTATATTCGCAGCAAGTGAGCTTGGGAAATCCCTCAACAATGGCAGATTCCCTCTCCCCAATCTCACAAGTCTCCCTGAAGCTCAAAACCTAGGGCAACTTCCCTTTGTAATGGTAGGGGATGAAGCCTTTCCCCTAAAGACTAATATCATGCGCCCATACCCCGGAAAACAACTCCCTGATGAGAAGCACATATACAATTATCGTCTCTCAAGGTCACGCCGGGTAGTTGAGAACACATTCGGGATTCTAGCCTCGAAGTGGCGAATCTATCACAGGCAAATTCAGTTGCACCCAAGCCAGGTGGATTCAGTTGTTAAGGCAACGTCTGTGCTGCACAACTTCATCAGGAAGAGTGCGTTCAAGGATGAAAGGCGTACCCACACTGAGACAGACACCAATGATGCAAGACCATGTCACAGCCTCCAGAACATCCAATCCTCTGGGAATCATGCATCCAAGGATGCTCTAGCGATCTGAGAAAAGTTCACTGAATACTTGTCCTCCCAGCAGGCGCAGTATCCTGGCAAACAAATGCATGTTTTGGAAAGGCCAAGTAAAGTAATTTGATAGTTGGTATCTCTCTTGGCTTTAACACGAGATTATAAACTGTAGAGAATTACATCCAAAAGATGCAATTTAAGTTTTGGGTCAAGCAGGATGTCTTTCATCTCCCTGAAATGAACTTATTATTTTCTTGAGGTTGTAAAAAGCAATGGCTTGAATATGATTCACTTGATATTAAGGATCACATTTCAATTGAGATCCAGAATTTACATAATTTAAAAAGGCTAAGTAAATTATTTCCCTCTACAAAATGGTGATAAATGAAAATAATTGGAAAAGAAATACCAGTCGTTTTAAATACTCAATGTGAGGGATTTTATGTTTCTCCAAATATCATTGACAGAAATCATCAATAATTCTTATTTCAATTATTAGACCTTAAAGCTTGCCTTCTAGCCACCCCACATAATTGAGGAAAGAATTATTGTTCCGATTGGTTTTAACATGCTTGTACATGTATAATTATGTAAAAGAAAGAAATAAAGTTTCATAAATCGTGATGTTAGTACATTATACGATCACTCATTTAGATATTCAAGATGACTGGTTAAGAAATGATTGCTCCTCTCCCCCCCCCCCCCCACTCAAAAAGTGAAATTTAATGTCATAACATCCTAAATTCTCTCCAATTTTTCATAAATGTTGCACTATTCTGTAGGGGAAAATTGCCTTCCTGTGTAAATAACCCAGACCTCCAGTACTATTAATTCCTTTGTTCAGAGTATTTAGGAACAATAATATGTCAGGGTATCGGACATGGTGAAAATAACATGTACTATGTCCTCTTCACATGACATTACTTACTGTTTTTCAGAAAATTTTCTATTAATTGCAAATTGGACGAAAACATGCTTTTGTTATAGCTACCGTATGATTGCAGATGACACGATATGTAGTACAATTACAAAGACTTAATAATGTACTACTTATGCCGATATGTATATAAAGTGTGACGACAGATAAACACATCATTGGACGTTTATCCATGAGATAAATCATTGAGGAATCGACAGAACAGTTACACTGTGTGCTACCATTTCCACTCTAACGTTGAAACAACTGGTGTATTAACTATGGAGAACTCCCCATATTGATCTTGTAATTTAAAAGATAACTACTAGAACCATTTCGATTGCTGTGCAGTCGACTGTTGATGCCCTCTGCCTTAATTTTCATTAATTGATACAAAGCAGTCAAAACATTCCTTCAAATTCACATCATGGATGTTATTGTCTTTTAGTGTTATTCCATCAAATTTTACATCCACTAAAAATTTCCAACCCAAAATAATGGCCCCCAAAATGCCTTTTCAGCAAGATTTCTGTTTACAACCTTTCAGCTAAAGTTCAGTGACCTTGAATCTTGAAAGACAAAACTTGGGCATGAACTATGAACTAACATGTATATGTATTGTAAAGTATTCATGTCCTCCAATGACATTCAATGTCCACATGCCCTGGTGCATTTCTCTCACTCGGTACAAATGTTAATACTAGGTGTTTAAAATCCCACTTTGATCATTAATAGCTCGAAAAGTCAATAACATTGACAATTTTTAAACAATTTTGAGACATTGTTTGCTTGCAAAACTAACGCTTATTTATTCATTTATAATTTATCATTGAATTTAAAAATTATGTATCAAATGTTGGTGTTTTTCCTGACTCTGTACAAGAGATAACAATTTTAACACAGGTCAGTGGTGTGTGCATAACAAATCCTCCAATTCAGATGATTCTTTTGGTTCCTGACTCAAAGAGATTATCATATTCACTCAAATTCAATGATCTATTAATTAATGCTCCCTGAAATCCAAACGCATGTCGCTTTCTTTTGATCTGTATATTAAGCATAAACATCCCATATCTTATGACTTAAAAATATAGAATTGTGTCATACTATTTTATATTATTTTTCAATAATTTTGTCTTATTTTCTAAGCTCCATCCGTAAAAAAAAAAAAAAAAAACACAAACTTTTAAACCCACTTTCTTGAGATGACATCATCAGTCAATCGTCATTAGCTATAAAACCGGTTCTCCAATAATGCCAACTCACAAACATGCGTGTACAGTTAGACATTGCTTTGTCAGGAATCTCAAAGTGACATGAGGAGAAAAGAAAGGCTGTGATGAGCTAGTGTATGAAAATATACAATGCTACTGTAATCAAGTAACCAGTTATCAGGCAAGCACATATCGATGCTTTTGTTCAAAGTAAGCTGAGTTAGAGATGATGTCATCTGAAGAATCTTACTTTGGAGGTTTTTAAGGGTGGAGCTTAGCAGATTAGACGAAATGATTGGAAAAAAAAAATATATGACACAAATTTATGCCCCAAAGTCATAATTTATGTTAATACCGATCAATAGAAGTCAACATGCATTTGGATTTCAGGGAACCTTTAAGCCACTCTGGACTGGAAAGATTGATGTTAATAGAGCAAAATACTCCAATAACACCGCCTTTTATTACACACACCTCATTGACCTGTATTAAAATAATTATCACTTGTAAACAGCCAAGAAAAAGCACCAATATTTGACACCTAATTTCAAATTCAACTATAAATTATGCATGACGCAAATCTCTCGTTTGAAGAGGCTACACCCCAGTAAATAATGCCAGTGCATATCTTGGCAATCAATGACTTAAAATCAAAGATATAAAACACCTGTTTCTTGACCCTGGCCTAATCTAAGCATCAGTCATCGCCACAGCACCACAGTAGGGGGGGGGGGGGCACCGCGAGAGGAGGAGATTGTTTTGGTTTTGGCATGGGCTATGTAGCTCCATGGTGCGTGTGTGTGTGTGTGTGTGTACGTGTGTGTGTGTGAGTGTAGACATTCAGCGTATGCAGACAGAGCATGCCTGTACTGCAGTGACTGGAACTATTGTCATTCCATTTTGTCTCTCCCCTTCTCCCCCCCCCCCCCCATCTCTCCCCTCTCCCTCTCTCTCTCTCTCTCTCTCTCCCTCTCTCTCTCTTTCTCAGCAGGCTGATTGTAACCAGGGAGGTAGTAGTATCACCTCCCCGTTGTAACTCACTGCCAAATAGCACATTGTCAGCACCGGCAAACTGGCAATGCTCTCCTTCTTATTCATGTATTTTCGTCATTTACGGGTCAATTTTTTTCGTTCGAAATGTAAAATGGATGGCCATAGAATTTCTCAATAGAATATAAAATTGAAAACTTTAGAAAGGATAGAGAAAATTGAGTTCACTTTGAATGGTCTGCCACAGGCAGATATCCTTATCATGCTCTTACGTAATACGACAGCTGCTTTCTCAATGATCCAGTCAGCAGGCTGTTGTAACCAGGGAGGTAGTCTCACCTCCCCTTTGTAACTCACTGCCAAATAGCACATTGTCAGCACCGGCAAACTGGTAATGCTCTCCTTCTTATTCCTGTATTTTCGTTATTTACGGGTCAATTTTTTTCGTTCGAAATGTAAAATGGATGACCATAGAATTTCTCAATAGAATATAAAATTGAAAACTTTAAAAAGGATAGAGAAAATTGAGTTCACTTTGAATGGTCTGCCACAGGCAGATATCCTTATCATGCTCTTACGTAATACGACAGCTGCTGGAGTCATCAAACCCTGGCTTGGCCTCCAGGTTTGTCACGCCGAGCAGAAAGTTTATTTGCAATGGACAAGTACTTCGACTCCCAACTCTCAAACGACAAATAAAAGCACCCCACTTTGGTAAAAATTCGGCTGGGGTCTCGCCTCAAACGAGAGATTGACGGCATGATTAAATATAAACGTTAGTTTTGCAACCAAACAATATCCAAGAAAATTATGCACTCGTCAGGTTTCCGCTGTGCGAATTTGAGCAACATTTGTTATGGATTTTTTTTTTTTTAAGTAATTAACGATCAAAAGAGGGAAATGTTTTTTGTAACACGTAGTATAATGATTTAAATTTCAAAAATATAAAATACAAATAAGCAAATCTGAAAGTTTTGACACACTATTGTCTGAAGTGGACAATGTAGTACCCACAAATGTAGTAACATTCACAAATGTAGTAATGTTCAAAAATGTAGAAACGAGAGTTCACAAATGTACAAAAAACACACACAATTGAGGTAAAACTTTGTTCACCAATTTGGTAACTTCAACGTTCACAAATGAAGTAAACATTTGTTCACAAATATAGTAATACTACATTTGTGAACAAAGTTTCACAACATTTTTGAACTTTCCTTTTTGGTCAATTACTTCATTTGTGAGCAAAGTTTTACTACATTGTGGGTTTTTACATTTGTGAACTCTTGACAAATAGTAATATTATTGCTATTTTATGAATCTCATTTCATGGCATTTTATTCTGGATGGTAAAAGGATTTAAGTTCTATTCTCTACAATTTTGAATTATCGAACAGAAATGACTTCTCATAATAAGTAAAAGGACCCAAGTCTTATAAAGACCATTTTGAGTTATGAAACAAATTATTCCTTTTAACATGTGAAAGGATCCAAGTCGCATTCTGGGCTATTTTTAGTGAAGAAACAGAAATATTTTTTCTCCATAATGGGAGCCTTTTGCAAGATTCAAAAGAAAGTGTAACAATGGCCTAAGTCCAGATGTGTGTGATTTTTTAGCGATGGAACAGAATTTATCTTCTTTTTTTTTTTCATGACAAGAACCGTCAAAAGCCTGTAATGAATTAATACGTTTGAAATATTTCTTCGAATACAGAAATGAGTAGTTAAAGGATCCAAATCCAATTTTGATGATTTTGAGATATGGAGAGGAACTTATCCTTTATTCATGATACACTGTTAGAACGCTGTGTAAAATTTCGTTGTTTAAAATATTGTTGTTTAAAATTCTAAACAATGTTGTTTAAATACAGAAAATTGGAGCTTGAATGCCTTAAACAGCGGTTGTTTAAAAACAATTCGGAATGATTGTCCAAACAATTAAACATCGTTGTTTAGAAATTGATGGGCAAGAGTCATGTGATAGTCATGAACCAATCAGCGGGCCTGCATGTATCCTTCGTCGCAATCGATCGCCGGCCGCGGGCGGCCGCCAGGCGCAGGCGGCCACCGCGTCTCACACACACACTAACACGTACACGTACATCACACGTTTATGTACGTATATTGCTATATACTGTAGCGCGGCTATTCATCATGATGGACGGCGGTGACGATGACTGCAATGCAGCTAGGCCTATATAGAGTTACGAACATTCTCAGCAAATGGGATCTAGCTACAGAAGAACTTTGCCAGTCATTCCAAGGTATTTATTTATTTAACTGATTGTATATACATCGCTTCATGCCCATTTAGATCTGTAATTTGCATGATGTATGAAGCTAGTCACGGCTAACGCTTCAAATCAGGGTTCTTGGCTGGGCTGCGCTACGCCTCGCCTTCATGCATGTAACGTTAGATCTAACAAACTGCATGTTAAGTTAGGTCGTCGCATCTCTACCGATACGTAAACATTATGTTTTTCAACCAATTCGTGCTTGTATAAACACCTGCATAATTCAATCCTTACATACATTTTCAAAACTTCACATAAAATACGAATTTCTTTTACAAAAACTAATCATCTAAATCAGCGTACGGAATATATTCCCATTGTTGACACAGTAGTCAGTACAGTAGCCTATTCGTTGTACAATGTAGTTCTATCTGAACAGTAACAGCTGGCACCGTATCACATCATGCACCTCGCAGTGTCCGAGTTCGATGATGTAGAAATCTAACAAATCGTAGGCATAGGGTTAACTGCGACAGCCGCCACACGTAGTGTGGCGGCTGCGCCGTGCTCCCATAAAAGATCTTCATGTTGAACAAACGGGTGCCTTTGCGGCGCTATATTTCCTTAATTTTTCAACAGAAACTACTAGGAATACTTACATGGGTCGATGAAACCTAAATGACTATCATCGGCGACTGTTTGATGCATTTCATTGCTTGTCATGCACAGAATGATGTCTTATAAGCAGCTCACCGATGTTCACAGAATTCACAATCACATGCACAAGCGCACAGGATACTTGAACTATAACATAAGCGAAACAGCGGGGAAGCCGCCAGGACCGCGCCTGGCGGCGCGGTCTCCGGGGCTAGCATAGGGTCTAACGTGACGGTTGGTACCATAGGGCCTAGCTGGGCAATGCTAGGGCCTAGTCAAGGGCTAGGGCCTATATTTTAGACTGCTGTGGTGCTAGTGCTGCTAAGTTCAATTACACAATGACCTGTCTCGATCACTTCCTACCTCATAATTTAGAACTTATGGTCGGCTGTATGATAGCCCTACTACATCGACCACCCTCTTGTATGTAATAAACCGACCGTGTATTAATTGGCGCACTGAACGCTTAGTACGCACTTCACTGCACGCAAAGCACATAAAAATGGATTGGCTGTGACTGCATGTTGATGAGGATGGTGTGGGAAAATGCGAAAATTCACCGTTCATTAACAAAGTTAATGGTTTTAATCAAGGACAAAATTTCGAATGAATATTTTCACCGAATCGTAATGTAATGTCTATGGAAGTTTCTAAAAAGCTTCGTACAACACGGTGTTCAATACAACTTGGTTTGCGTGCATTGTCAATGCAAAAACAGCGGTCGATCTCAATAAGGAGCGTTACCGCGTGGAGCTGAAACGAGGCCACGCAAGTTCGACGGCGATATTTTTGCACTGAAACTTCGAATCGAAAAGGGAACAAAGGCATTTGATAGCCTAGCTCTGGATTTTCTCAATCACGTAGGTCAAGTTTTTTGCATGAATTTCAGTGTTAAATATATATTCTTATCAAGCAAATAAACATTAGGCGGTCGATGAGTAGTAGGTCCAACCGTACAACCAAAATCTACTGCAAACGTAATGAACCCCCTAAAATCCAATACACTGTACTAAAGTGCAAGTTAAGTTCTGCTACTTTTGCTGGAGCAATTCATTCTTTACTGAGCATCATTGCCATCAATGATGCTCGATGAATTAAGGTCTACGTAAGCTTCCAGCAGAAAAAAAGGCCTAAAACCCCTATAGAAAATGACGATAAAGACAGAAAACAGATTGTGGTGTTTTTAACGCACAATATAGTCTATGCACCACACGTATTGCCTGTAGTAATACAGGTAATATACCACCTTTAATAGTAGAGTTCTATTTCTTTCGTGTAGGTAGGTTGTTTGGAACCAATTTTTGGCACTTTTGTCACTTTCGAATAAGTTTCTATGCAAAGATTAGGAGCTTTCTTCTCAGTCTGTCAAGATTTCCATGCCAAACGAAGCACATTGTGCAAATTCACACAAACTTGTGAGAAAAATGTTTATAGAATGAACATTTTTGCAGAAGCTAATGATCATGCATAATTCACTCCATCATTTATGTTTTTGTTATTAACTTTAGTATTATATTTTTTTCCATTTGGTTTATAACATTCTTTCTGGGCCACCCTTAATATGATTACAAATGCAATCTTGTTCCCTAATTTGTACAGATCAAGCAAGACTTCAGCCAGGAGATCATGGCTGAAGACAGGATGTTTGCAGCATGGCCATGTATGCTGACAAAGTACTCTAGTATGGGGAATCAAGATGTCCATATCGTAGCAAACGCTGCTTATTCGTCACATGGGTGACACCGATGGCCTTTCCCAAGGTACATTTTGAATAGTATTGCTCTGTGTAGAGATTCTAATCTACATCCCCAGTACCACCCTTTCCTTTTTTGCATTTGAGTTGAGGTGAATTTATTAACAACATTAACAAAATACTTACAGTATGTACATGACTATTAAAAAAAAAATTGTTAGACCGAGAAATTCATTCAATGCTTGTTAATTAATTTCTAAGACTTTCGCAAAAACCTGCAAAAACTGAAGTGGATCTGTAATTTCAAAGCCAATCCCTAAATCAAACAGATCATCCGGGCTCTTGATGACTCTGCTTTGTCCATTATTCAACTTGCATGTCATGTTCCCGTATTTGGTTTTGTTGCCGATTCGACATCATGGGCTTCCTTGGCATTTATCATGCACTGATCGAGTGACACATTGCATGCCTTTAGATCTTCATTGATGTACACACTTTTCATGTTCTCTTTTCCTTTCAGACTAGAATGCCCAGAATACAGTTTGTTCCTTTTGTTTGCAATAAAGTGGACTTTGATCTGCCTGCTCTTTCCTTCTTGCCTTTTCCCCACGATGATGACAAGATCATGAAGATGAGATGTCCTCTTTCCAAATGTCTAAGCCAACTTCCTTGGCAACATTTGACTCGCCCTCAGTAAGCTCTTCCTCTGTCTCCTCAGCCCCCTCTGGCAGGCCAGTCAGGCAGAGATTGTCCCGCCTTAGCTCATGTTGGACCTCGTCCTGCTGGAACTGAATCCTCAAGAGATGACATGTGCATTCAGAACATCTTTAATTGTGCTCATACAAGCTTCT
Source organism: Diadema setosum (assembly GCA_033980235.1). Classification (NCBI taxonomy): domain Eukaryota; kingdom Metazoa; phylum Echinodermata; class Echinoidea; order Diadematoida; family Diadematidae; genus Diadema; species Diadema setosum. The sequence goes on from CM067066.1 coordinate 7,511,090, forward strand.
TTCGCTCATTGTATCACATGCGGTAGTGCAGCTTTAATGACTTTAACTACAGCTTGGACAATTATTTGGGAGAGGCTGCCTCCTGCCCCTCTCACATTATAGCACCCCACGGCCACACAGTTCATGTACACTGAAACTTCTGGACGGTTTGTCCTTGCCTCCTTCATCTACCATTCCCCTTTTCTTCTCCACTGCCTGATCAACTCACATGATAATCAAGCTTTTGTCATTATAGGATAACATTAACAGAGAAGTCTTTTATGAACTATTAAAGTTTTTGCATTCTTTTTCCTACTACTTGGAATAAAAATCACTGGACCTTGAACATCCCTTGCTCTTGCTAATCTAATTGAGATATATGCATATTAATTAACTGATCTTGCTTTATGCAATGCCAGAATATGACATGAACCTCCTGCAAAAGCCCAAATGTCATTCATATTGCAATAGTCTTTGTTAAGCACTTAACAGTAGTGCAAGATTATTCTTATTAAGGCACTGGCTGTCAACACCATTCAACTTTCTTTCATCCAAGTTCATGGTAACTCTGATTTCTGCTTTATAGAATAGCATGATGATTATTACAGCATTGTAATTCTAATGCTTGGCCTTACAAGTTTGGCTCTACTCATCCACAATTACTTGCCCGTCTTGGTAGTAAATGCCGTTGCCAGAATCAGTCCCTCATTCAAAATGTGTAGTATTTTCTACAATACCCTCCAAACAACTTTAAAACAGCCCCCCCCCCCCCAGTTAGTAATACCGGTTGCAATCAAGTATAATATAAGTACATAAGCCAGCATCTGAATATGAGCTGATACTTGTCAGCATTTCTCTTTATCAGCCTTGATTGTGTTAATATTTTTAAAGGGTATATTTGTACTTTTGTCATTAAAAATACTCCCCCTGTGTCATACATTTTGCTCTGCAGAGGAAAAAGAGACGCTTGCATTCAGCATGCTGCCGCTAGTTTGCCGAGGCTGGACTGCAAGGGTGTGGGGCAAGTGCTCCTTTCAGGAGTCGTTGGAGTTATTCTACGACTTTCAACCTGTAAGTACCTAACTGTTCGGAGGCTAGTAATCTTCTAAAACAAGTGATGTGTTGCCCTCTTATTAAAATAATGAGATGGACTTTGACATTGCAATACAAAATATAAAAATCATCAAGCTGTGGTCCATAGTTACAGAAATTCCCAGTTTATGCTGTTTCATTTGTTAGTTTAGTCCATGGATTCTACATATTTATGCAAATTTACTATGTTGCTAATGTATGCTGTGAATCACAATAATTTTTTTAATGAAAAAAAAAATCTTATATTACATAGTCAACATACATATTTACTTTATTTTGTGCCTGACTGCTCAATCACACACTTGTCCAATATCAATATGTCCTTTTCATTTTGATGAAAAGGGGAAAAAATTCGCATGAAATGCAAAATTGGTCCCAAATGTCGCCAATAAGGAATATTCCATTCGTCAATAAATATTGCACTTGACCTATGGTATCATTATATTCAGCAAGATGCTGGAAATATATCACGTACCACTCATATACATCCAATGTGATACAGGGTGTCTCTCCCCCCCCCCTCCCCCCATACCAAAAAGAAAAAAGACCTCGCATACTCCTTAATGTTCCTACAATGTAAGTGGACAAAATTGTTATACTACTAGTATTGGAAAGAGTAACTTACCCAAAGTAATGAAATGCAATTCAGAAGTAGTTTTTGTTTGATAATACTTTTTGCCTGGGCTTGCCAGCAATAAAGTTAATTGCCTTTCAGAAGTTCCCATAGGCCACACATTTGAAAATTCATTCAGCGAGGTCATGGTTAGCCCTTGCAAGAATAGAATTTTATGTAGTACATGGATGTTATATACTACATAAAATACCCAATTTAGGGTATATGTTTGCAAATGAAATGTTGCAGAATTTGGCCAGACACTTTATTATGAACTCTACCTTGAACATTGGAGAGGTGTGGGAAATATATCTGTTCTGATGGACCTCATACCAATGCCTCAACCCAACACTTCTGCGTAGATTATTTCAAGATTTTATCGAGATGTATAGTTATGCATGTTTCTTTTCCAATTCCATTTCATTTTACAGGAGGGCACAGACCTGGCTTTCTACATTGGACAAATTGACAGGAAGCAGAGACCACAGCCCTTCATCTTGCTGATGGGAGGATCCTGGAAGAAGCCACTGCAAACCCTTTGTCATTAGGAAGTTTTGGCTACACGACGCGAAGACCGACAAATATGAGGAAGCGATCACTTGTGACAGTCCCCGTACTCTGAGTCCCGTCCCCATATCTATGCAGTTTCGCTTTCCTGTGTAGGACGGAGGCGTGGCGACAAGATCGCTGATCGGTTGGCTGACTGGCTGGCTCACTCCTGCCCAGCATCGGGACCGAACGCTATTTTGGCCAAGTACCGTACTCGTTTTCCCCCGGACAGGACGTTCCTCGGATTTGATCATGTGCAGAAGCAAATTTCACCCACGACACGCTTAACTCCAGGCTGCGTTGTGCTTGCGAAAACTCCCTATTGTAGAGAGACAGGGATTCTTGTTTCCAACTTTGACAAAGGCTGTGGACTGTGCATTCAAAGTGCATTATGTCCTAGATGTAGAGTACCAGGCTCAATGTTTTGCTGCCTGGCAGTTCTTGGAGACAGTTGTGTACAAAATGCCTGGTAAAGTGACGTCCAATTCTGTGAGAGAGATCAGGACATACCTGAACTCTTCAAATCAGGAAGATTAGATGCATAGAATGAGATTTTCATGGTCATCAGAAGTTTAATTGACAAAGTTGACTTTTAGGTCATTCGTCAAAGCAAAGGTTTGGTATCTATGTTTTATTTGTTTATAACTCAATAAGTAATGGATACATGTCACATGGAAAGATCAAAGGTCATGAGAAGATTGTTCTATCAGTGGGTAATGTTGGCCCTCGAAAACTTGTGATAAAGATGGGCTAGAAATGAATTAAAAAGGGTATTTTGCATAATAATGACTTAATGAAATATTGGGCAAGATCTTCACAGGTTTATACTGAAGCATGACAGTCAATTTTCAGAAATATAGCAATTGTGAAATTAAAACCTCATATCTGTTGAGCATAATGGAGGTGACACTCTGTACTGAATGTGGCCTTCATAAAATTCAAGATGAACTGTTTCGTAGAATGTATATTTCCATTATGTATTTATTTCATTGTATATAGAGTAATCTTCATTACTGCCATCTCTATCACAGGAGTGACAGAGATGATCTTTGCTGGACAAATGTGCTGTACTTGGCACATCCCAGTTATGAAAAAAAACAACAACTATGTGTTCATGGTAGCAGGTATGACTAAACAGGAGTAAGTTTCATTATAATTACAATGTACTGTATATGTTATTTGGTCTGTTCAGATATGCTGAATATAGGTATGGAGTAGAATTTTCACAAGAGATAAAACTTATTTCTTAATGTGAATGGTTTCTCCATCTGCAGTATATTTACAGTCATCATTGTACTGTCAAGGAAATATAATCTAATAACCCCTGACTTACTATTGCAGATGTTCCTCAAAAGCATTGCAACTGAAATGATTCAAAATGTTGTTACATCAAATTGAACATTGTTAAAAATGATCTAGTTAATAGACAAGCTGTGTAGTGCAATACCTTCAGTAATATTTTCTTAGTGGGGCAACAAAGTACAGTATTGGGACAGAAAAGCAAATCCTTAGAGGGCCATTCCCGTATGCTTCGCTTATGAGATTTCCAAGCGCATGTTATAGTGACCGATTGAAGGTTTTCTAATGATACGCTGCCAGTGATATAGACAGGGAAAATGTGCTGAAATATATAATTGGTCAAAAAGATAAACATTTGTGTTATTGTGCTTATATACAAGTGAGTTGTACAGTAATATGGGATTAAGAACTGTTTAAATTCTAAACATGAATATTTAATATTTGCTTTAAACAACCCAGTTGTATAAAATTACTTTTAAACAACCCGGTTGTATAAAATGACTTTTAAACAACAGTTGTTTAGAGTTTTAAACAACTTTTTTTAAACAACTCAGTTGTATAAAATTACATTTAAACAACTTTTTTTAAACAACCCAGTTGTATAAAATGACTTTTAAACAACAGTTGTTTAAATTTTTAAACAACTTTTTTAAACAACGCAGTTGTTTAAATTTCTTTTAAACAACAGTTGTTTAGAATTTTTAAACAACAAAGGGTTAAAAGTTTAAACAACTACGTGTTGTTTAATTTTTAAACAACAGTTGAGCGATTCACCGGTTAACTTGTGGTTGTTTAAAATTTTAAACAACCTTGTTGATTTTTTTCTAACAGTGTACGGAACATCGAAAGAAATTAATGAGAGATACGGTTAAAAAAATTCTCTAAATGCAGCAAGTCATTTCTGTTTCTCAACTCGAAATCGCAGAGAATAGGACTTAAACTCTTTTACCATCCAAAATCAAATGACAGGAAATGAGATTCATAAAATAGCAATAACAGCACTATTTCTTTTTCAGAAGTTCACAATGTAGTAACGAGAATTCAGAACTGTAGTAAAAAATTCACAAATGTAGTAAAACTTTGTTTACAAATAAAGTAATTGACCAAAAAGGAAAGTTCGCAAATGCAGGAAAATTTTGTTCACAAATGTAGTATTACTAGTTTACTACTACATATGTGTGAACTCTGCATACTACACTCGTGAAAAATACTACATCGATTCTGTAGGGCAACTTAGATCAAATGCATTTACAGTGTGGAAAGGTGATCAATTTCAGCCTTATGAACCATTTGATAGATGTCGAACTTGAGTTGAGACTGGATGATGGGAGGGAATTTGCCGATTGTTGCCGCAATTTCTTGAAAGAATGGGTCTACTGATGTTGAAGGGAAACTTGTACTTCTCTGTCTGAAGTAATCGAGCATTGCACATTCCAGTTCTTGTCTCCTACGCTTTTTTGGTGTTTCCTTTGGAGGTGATGGTGATGCTGGCTTCTCTGTCATGTCGACATCTGAAGTGGAGTCATTGTTGCCATGTAGCGACTCATCTTTCCTGTCCTTGTCCGCTTCGTCCTCTCCGTTGCCAGATGACAAATTGGTGCTTGTCCTGTGTTAAAAATGAATCCCCATTAATTATCTTGAAATTGTAACAATGTACAGATTACAGATTCTTTTTTTTTTTATCAATCATCCTCTCCTCGTTCATTTGGTCCTCTTTTCTACTGTGTATGTGCGCACAAATTATACAATCAATATGCCGAAATAAACACTTCATTAGGTACAGATACGGAAAAAAAACCCATGTCAAATACACATAGCCCCGCGGCTATTGAAACCATTGTTAAATTTTGTCAAAATGCGTGAAACATGAGCACTTTGGGTATAAATAGATTTTATATTTTATTTAATGATAATTCCAAACAGCATAATATCAATAATGATTATTGTTGTTATTATATTTGTTAATAAATTAGGAACAATGCTATCACTTATTTGTATGATTAATCGTATACGTTTTTAACGTATTTGTTTGAACTTATTTGTATATTGAATCGTATACGTTTTAATGTCATTATATGAAACGATAACTGCCTGTATTTATGGATTCTATTATAAAGATGAAACATAATTTTACAGAGTATTAAAAACTGAGTCTGAATTGCAAGGACACGAGTGACTGAATTGATTTTTTTTTTTTGTATATAGTATTTGGTAGAATAAACACAGTCACTCAGAGTTTAATGTTTAAGAGTATTCCGTCTTTGTTTTCTACCGTCTATCCCAGCCATTTGTACAGTAAGTTTCCTGTCGCTCAATCAAGAATCATTTCCCTGTTGGAAGAACCATTTTTTTTTTTTTTTGGTTAAATTAGAAGTTCAAAACTTTTCATATAAATGGCCATAGAATATAAACACATTCACTGAAACTGATAATTTTGGGGGAAATCAAATTTGAAGTGTTTTCATATCCAACAGCCATTTCAACAAGTTATTCATGTCAGTTTGGTCACACTCTTTCCCAGCCACTCTGTATGTATTACCCTGAAAAGTAAATGGTTATAACATATACTCGCTCTCGAACATGTATGTGCGGCAAGAGGAAGCTCATGACTGCAGCATACTTGTATGTCTTCGTGGTGCTGGCTGCATCCCCACTTCTCTTGTCCTTTTTCTTTCTCTCGTTTCTCTGGAAGGCATCTCGAAGATGTGTCCACTTTTTTTTTTTTTTTTTTGCAGCTTCACCCGTAATGAAAATTTAAGTAAACATATGCATTTAGATATATCTGTATGATACACTATTTTGAACACATGTGATCGGTGGGCAGCTTCAAAACGCAATGTGCGTTCCTTGGCTTGTCACATTGCTCTTCAAGGTTGATGTAAAAAGAAACACTGTTTTAAAATTTAAATAATTTCAAGACATACTGATATTCATTTCAATTTGTTTGATCTATTTAGATTGATAAAGATTTGTATATAACTTCTAAGAAAATAAGAATTCAAGCAAAGTAAACAGAAATATGTTAATGATAGTACATTTTTACTAATTCTTGCTCATATATGCTCGTAATTTTTCGAAGAGTCTTCCTATTAAATTACGTTGCAATTGGGCTACCATAGGTATTGCCATTTACAACTTGTCTTACTCATCTAGCTGTCTAGGGTATAAAAAATATTTATATGCAACATATCTTGACTGTAATGCATTTCGATCTGGATTCTGGAGCACGTAAATAAATTATTTAATCAAATTTCATAATCACACAAGGTGATGTAGTTAAAATTTAACTACCAACTATTCATTTCATGAACTAAATCATATGAGACGTCTCTATTGTCATGAATAAATAACCAACCACTCAGATATCGCGTGTCCTGTCATGCTGTTGTGTCGAATCCAGTATACATTAAAGGCACTCAATCGTGGCGAGTGGTTTGTGCGGCACGGAGACGAACGCAACACGCTGCCTCCCCCATTCTATATCAAATGTAGTGACCCCCGAATGAGAATAGCGCTGGCTCAATGGGTCAGCGAACAACACGCTAGGCTACAAGAGCTCTGTGCTACAAATCTCCTAACCCAAAATGGCTGTCCCAGCGAGCCACGAGAGCTTCCGAATGGACGCACACTCTCAGTGCGCATGCGCATGAAGAGAGGCAAAAAGAGCCACACGTCTTCTGGCCTCTCTCCTCCAATCACCGCAGCTCGCGGTGACAATGTTGTGTATGATGCGTAGCCGTACACACACACGCACACACACACACGTGGCAGCATTGTCCCCACACGTTTATGGATATAGCACCGAGTCTGGCATTGCGCAATTGCATGCACAAACTTCGGTCTTTCGGAGTTTACGTACCATAAGGGATGACGCTCGGCTGCCTTTAAGCCAATATTAATGTTTATTTATACATGTAGTACTTCTAAATACGGGTTATTACAAGAAATTAGGAATCATTTGTGATATTTTGCCGTCCATATTATTTTTCATGTAAAATCCACATTATTTGGGCTCTGAGTATAAAGACTCAAGCAGTGGAGTGTATTATCCTTATGCTGTGATTGTATTTTCGTTTATTTACTGTATTCTTTGAAAAAAAAAGTTGCAGAAATGAATTGAATTGACCTTAATTGAATCATTATTAAAAGGTGATGAAGAGCATCATATTGTATCCTGATGGTTATGTATATTAGTGGTGGATCCATTATTGTGAAAAAAGGGGGGTTGAATTTTCAATTTCCCTGTGATAAAAAAAAAACCAAAACATAGATGTGATGACAAAAAAAAAAAAATAAGGGAGTCAGCCCGAAAAATAGGAGGGGGGCACGGCCAATTTGCCCCTCGATCCTCCACTGTACATGTAGATCACTTAAAAATTTCACTTGACTATTTCCATCTCTATATAAAGAAAAGGAAAGATTACTAACCACTGATCCCAACTTTGTCGCCAATCTGGTTCCATACGTCCATTTTCTTCACACTTTCCTTGAACGAAGGCAACGACTTGTATAGACAGGGGTTCTTCTCCACCTCGAAGATCAGTTCCTCCTCCATTTGGGTCCTTCATTTAAAAGGAAAATTATTAAGCAAAAAAAAAAAAAGTTATTGTCGCAAATCTCAACCTGAATAATTTATGGTAAGAACTCTAAATTGTTTTTTTTTTCTTAATTCTGAATAATGCGTTATACACGCGAACAACAACAAAAAATAAAATGCCTGTAGACCTAGACTCTAACTTTGTACTTGTTACTTCTGGGCAGAGGTGAATTTGGACTAAGTAATTAGGGGCACATGTAGCCTGTTATTACTGTTAGTGTTAGTGTTACGAGTGTCTCTGTCAGTGTTACTCCCCACCCTCCCCCCCCCCCCCAAAAAAAAAAAAAAAATGTATTCTTAAACAGTAGTCTACACTTTTCCGGATCGCACATCCACAATGTAAATACCTGTTTCCGTGGTATCGTCCTTCAGTATCCGTTATTGTAGTTGAGTTGGCACTGGTTATAATCTGTAGTTATCACTTCACACACTGTATCCATTAAAATCCCGAGCACCAAAACAATGGCGCCGGGAAACGTGCCCCCTTATATAGGGCTCACACCCGTAAATACAAGGGAATGCCCCAGGCCCCTTCACAAATTCGTACCAAAGATACCAAAATAAATGAAGAAAAAAATTGATTAAAAATCAATGATGTAGTTTGGCAAAAAACTGAATAGCTGTAGATATTGAGTATGAATTCCTCTACAAATTACATTTTGGTTGGAAGATGAAAGTTTTTCTGGTGGAATTTGAGGGGACTATATTTCATTGGGTACGTGTACGGAAAATGGGTGATTTTTTGAGTGATAACAACTCGTAGTCTGGCTTTGCGGACCCCTGGACAGAATTTGAACTGAATTATCCACCCTGAGAATTTGATGGATGAAAGGGTATATCTAACTTATCCAGGTTAGTGAAGCTGAAACACCTCATTTCTCCCAGCTGTTTTACAGAATTTTTTTGAAATTTGATTTTTAACACACATCCCTATGGGGAAATATTTATGGGTGTGAGCCCTATAGAAGATGCATGCAATGCACACAAGTCTATGGGAAGTATTCATCCCATACAAACTCTGCTGGTTTATGTTGATCTATTGTGTCAGATCTCTTCCTCCCTCCCCCTTCCCCTTCCTACCGCCCCCCCCCCCACACCTCTCTCCTCTACCCCCCCCCCCCCAACTCTGTTTGGCTACAATTTGTTTTCTTATGTTGTTGTGGTATAGATAGATCTTTATACATATCAGGCATCAGTATCACACAACTTTGAATGACTGTGTTATTTTAATGTATTTCTTTGTTTGGCTACCACTGAAGCAGGTCAAACTTCATAAAGTTAGTCTGTTTGACAAAACAGAGTATTTTCAAGTATTTTGTAGGCAATAATGTGATGATGACACCCCCATAATCAAAGATTACTGCCTGCCTCTAGGTATTCATCTTATGAAGAACTGATCTACACTACATTTTTATCTTTTTAAAAAACCTCAAAGGGCATGAGTTTCAAAAATGTCCCTTTGAGAAGCTTTATGACCCTTGAATGTGTAATTTCCCATATGATGTAGGTGCAAATCTCATAAAAAACACATTTATGATGTTTAAAAGTCAAATGAGAAATATGACCTCCACTATAGGGCTCACACCCGTAAATACAAGGGAATGCCCCAGGCCCCTTCACAAATTCGTACCAAAGATACCAAAATAAATGAAGAAAAAAAATGATTAAAAATCAGTGATGTAGTTTAGCAAAAAACTGAATAGCTGTAGATATTGAGTATGAATTCCTCTACAAATTACATTTTGGTTGGAAGATGAAAGCTTTTCTGGTGGAATTTGAGGGGACTATATTTCATTGGGTACGTGTACGGAAAATGGGTGATTTTTTGAGTGATAACAACTCGTAGTCTGGCTTTGCGGACCCCTGGACAGAATTTGAACTGAATTATCCACCCTGAGAATTTGATGGATGAAAGGGTATATCTAACTTATCCAGGTTAGTGAAGCTGAAACACCTCATTTCTCCCAGCTGTTTTACAGAATTTTTTTGAAATTTGATTTTTAACACACATCCCTATGGGGAAATATTTATGGGTGTGAGCCCTATACGGGATGGGCTCCCGTAAGTGGTCTATGGGAAGCTATAGCGGGTGTATGGAAAGCCCCGCTATTCCCCACAGGGGTGCTTCTACTACACAGATCCTATTCATTACCGGAGAGTGTGGATTTTCTTTCAATTCAAATCTAACTTGGAATTGATTAAAATTGGGTCTAACATTAACAAGTTAGGTCTAGGCCCTATGCCTAGGGCATAACTCAGCCCTCAGGCTCCAGACCTAGACTCTACTCTTAGTCTTAGCCTGTTAACTGTTAGTGTTACTGTTAGGACATAGAACTTACATTTTTACAAGTTAGTTCTCTACTTACATTTACAAACTTTACTCTTTAGATCTAGATCTAACTTAGTTAGAGTCGAGATCTAGACTCGCATTGTTAGATAGACTAGACTCTCAGAAGTCTAACAACAGTAACAGATCTAGATCTAGATCTAGACCTCTAACAAAAGTTAGATCTAACGTTAGAGTCTCGAGACCCTCTAGAATGTAGACTAGGTATAGTAATTTAGTATAGACTCTTACAGATTTTAGACTCTCGCAGTTAGACTCTAAAAGTCTTAGACTTAGACAGGTTACACAACATAAAACGCAGTTAAGTCTTAAAACTAAAAGTAAAAGAATTAACGTTAAGTTAACAATTGATTTGGGTTCAGACCTAACGTACGTTAAGTAACGTTACAAGTAAAAGTTAGATAGAAATGCATTTTATGATTTGCACAAAAACATTTTGAATTTAAGTTAATTTAGATCTAGAGTCTAGATCTGAAATAAATGTCTTGATTATCATCACATTTAATTTTAAAACAACGTCAATGACATGTTACCAAAATCATTCACCGTTGCGGCGTTGGTCTAGATCATAACTCTAACTTGTTTAAGTATTACCAATGATCATGATGTGTCTTACTCTTAGCCCGACCAGACGCTGTTACTACGCTGTCGCTACGTATCAACGTACAGCGACTGGGCTGTGTATAGTTAGCTGCGTCTAAGACTCTCACGATGGCATCAATTTTTTAAACAGAGGTTTATTTTCTTATTCTCTTCTTCACTTCAGTCTGTCCGAATTTTTATAACTTCAATCTCATGAATTGGACTTGGAGTTGTTAGAGTAACTTAGACACACATTCTTATTTTTTTAAACTTAAAGTTAATGTTTCTTATGTTACTGACACTCCCGTTCTGATTGTCTTACATTTGAATTGTAACGACTTCGAAAGTTCGAAGGCGGCTTGACTTGGAAGTTGGAGTTGAGGGTTAACTTCGTAAATAGTTCAACAATTCTCAATACAAATGTTAGAATATCTCTGGTGGTAGTCTGGAGATCGAGACTGGGTTGAGAGTCTGGTTTGGGGCCGCCGCACCGCCAGAATGTTTGATTTGACGGGCTGCGCCGTGACACACTAAATTAGGCTAGCTCACGTGATGTGCACAATGTTCTTCGCGAGCTCCGGCCGTTCCTTCTGCATACTGTAATCGTTATCTGCACAACTATAGTACTGACTCAAATGTGTTAACAACGCAGTTTCTTACATATGGGACTGAAAAGGTTAAGCAATTACAACTTTGGTATTTGTATGTAAAAGTCCATAGAGAGGCTTCGCTTGTTTCCCGCTTCCAGCGACACGAGCAAACTTAACAAGAGGATAGTCATACTTGTTTGTGATTGGCTAAAACTTTACCCCCGCGAAGAGTGTCGTGTGTCGTGCTTGAAAAATCGCTCTGAGAGCGATTTGCTAAATCGACAAATTAATTATGTCGTGTCCTCGTCGAATCAGGAAGGACGACACGACATGCTTGAAATGTGAACGGTCTCATTGGGTTTGCACTGGAGTAATTTGTTTTTGTCGTGTGTCGTGTCGTTGTGTCGTGTCGTGCTGTCGTGTCGAATGCAATGTGAATGCACCTTAACTTGGATCTCAGTTCACGAACTCGTGGTTCCAGTGTGTTATTTGTATCTAACTGGTAGATTGTTTACTGCACGCATGTCCCAAAGTTGTGGAGAGGTTTCGCATTTGGTATACTGTAGACCAAACACATAATGTGCTTTGAACAATGTGTCAAAGGCAGTGAGTCTGAAAGGTATTCCCAGGGCAGGATAGTACCAAGTGGTAACATTGACGTAATATTGGTTTATGTTATCCTTCTGACGTCCTTTGGCCAACAAGTATAGAGCTGCATCTGCTTCTGCTTTCCATCTTCAAGATAGTGATCAAGGCTGTAGCATCAGACTGAAGCAATGAAATATAAATAGATTGTACAATGTATGAAGCTAGTCCTAGACAAAATCGACTGTGACTTTTAATCTGATCAAAATGTAATTACTTTGACTCAGTCATACATGGGTTTACAAAATTTTAGCCTTCGTAAGTGGCCCACAGTCTTTAAAGTTCAAGACTCGACTTTCAAAAGCACGAGCAAACTTTTTTGCCGTCATCAGGGGGGCATTTCATGAAGGAACTTGTCGGATAAAATGTCCGACAAGTCGATTATATCCGACAAGTTCAGAGAAATCAGCCAATCAGACTAAAGAATTTCTCAAAACTTGTCGGATATAATTGATTTGTCAGATATTTCATCCGACAAGTTCCTTCATGAAATGCCCCCAGGACATCACCCTGGCAGAGGCAAGTGACCGAAAATATTGACAGCATCCAAAAAGGTCATCTGTGAAGCGTATTTGAAAAAGGAAGCGAAGCGAATATATTGTGACGCGAGGAGGTGGGTCGTAATTGGCCCCTATTTAAGAAATAAACTCTCTAATGAGCCAACAAACCATTAATAAACCTCCTTTCAGTTGCCACCACATTTCAGAGGTATGAACCCTTATCGAATGACAAGTGAATATCAATCGATGTAACGCAAGAAACTGAGGAAGTCAAATACAAGGGGGGGTTGGGTTATTCAGCTAGAATATAGTAGCAACTGCAGGCTCAACCAATAACCAAACGCCAAACTCAACACTAGCTCTTTCAATGCTACAAGTGCTACATATTCATTCTGCGATCTGTATCTGTGACTGTGTGAGCCTGCAACGGTTAACTCCGTCCTGGTGCCAAACTTCTGAGCTAACTCACCATATTTCAGCCATTCAGTTATAATTTGCAGTTTACATCTGTTCAAGTTAATGGTGAATTCTATTTCTAGGAAGTTGTAAATGTTTGACAGCCACGATCTGACATTCCATGACAACTACTTGTTCACCGTGTAACAGTCATTAGACTCAACAGAACATGCTCGAGATGCACACGCATTCATGCACACGTGCATTCATGTACACACGTGCTTGAACATCGAGCAGTCTGATCACCATCGTCACACATCGCCAATCAAACACACACTCGGACAACTCCCCTTGTTTTCCTCTATTTTGTATTTGCGTAGAATTTCCTTAGTTTCTAACCAACAACCTCCTCATGTAACGTGGCAAGGCACTCAAAACTTCGATGGGGGGGGGGGGGGGCGTTCGTTGAAGGCGAACGTTTGTGCTTAAGTTTATTATTAGCTGTTACAATAAATACTACTTATGACATCTTGCATTCAATACGACTGACACAGCACAAGACACGGACTTCTCAACTCACACGACCAAATAACCACACTCACTCACAGCATGACCAGGCAAGTACAGTGATAGAATTGTCTGTTTTGGAAACTGAAGAATTTGAGTAAATCTCAATCCAATGCAAGTGTGCTTTATTAATGTATTTACAATCGTATGTACAACATCATAGTCTTACTTGCGTAATACTTAATACCTATAGTCCATGGGCCAGGTCAGATATTGGTACCACCAAAAGGGACAAAACCTTTGTGGTGCCGTTTTGTTTGTTAGGCATATATAAGTGTATCAAACTATGATAGCAATTCCAAATGATTGCAACTGATTGACAATTTGAATTCCAAATGAGTAGCTTAGTCATGAAAAATGTAGTCTTTAATCAATGCATTCTGGGCTTTAATAATCAGCCCGCGCGTCTAAATCGAGACTATACACAGAACGACAAAGCACGGTCTCTGCGGAGCGCACTGTTTTGAACGCCTTGTATCTCTCCGTGGAGTCATAGACTACGTTCAAGGCAGCCGAGGCCATATCCAAAGGCTGTTCTGCATGGTACCTCTCTTTATGTAGGAAAAAATGTATGGAATGGGAGACGTTATCGCAAAACGGTATTTTCTTATTATTCATTGTCATTATTTTCTCGCTAAAATACCCATGGGAATTTATTTCTACGATAAGTTGCTACATTCCGCTGTGCATATTTTCATATCTTTTGCCGAGCAAGAAATAACAATTTAACGTTGTTTTCATACATTTTTATAGCCAATTCAAGGACTAAATCTGGATAAGTGACTATTGTATCAATGAATATTTAAGACATAGCCTAATCAAGGCTTACATATTATGATAAGATAAGTGATAATAAATTTCCTGTTTGAAAGAACAATGAAAATTGGAATTATGGAGTAATCACTATAAAGATGGCAGTTCAAAATGACAAGATCATACAGAACGGAAGAGTACTGATGTAAATTCCATTATATATAAAGTTAGATTACAGCGTCAAACAAGGTATTTGCAGATCTTGATACCAGCAAATGACCGCGGTCGTACCTCAAGGGTTGTATACAGCAAGGGAATTGGAGGGTTTTGCCCATTCCCATTCCTAGACTTTTACCCCAAACCCAGACTTTGTGTTTTTTTACTTGGACATCACATTTTCAGATTTATCAGATATTGAGTAAGTCAGTCAACAATTAAAGAAATTATCCTTTTTTTTTTGGGGGGGGGGTTGTTAATTGTGCTTTTCGAAATTTGGTTATCCTAGCATGACGCATGGCAAGGAGCAAAGTAATTTCGATTTAGCAATTCTATTTGTTTCTCGGTATCTACTTGGATTTTTGTTTTTATATCTTGTGTCAGAGGGGATCGTTATGATAATTCTTCCCTGTTCCAGACTTATGAAACTCCACCAAAATGCAATTACTCTGAAAATTCTGACAAATACTCTGCAACAAAACACTAATTTGCTCCGTCGACATAGCTCTATTTGCATTTGCGGACATTTGCTACTCCCCAGTTATATCTGAAGTTGCATGGCGGTGACCAATAAAAACAAAACAGAAGAATAAAGCCGCCCCAAAACTCTCTCTTTTCGATTAACGCCCATAATATACATCTGCGTGCGTGCCTTTTTTGTGTTTGCTCATTAGTTTGTTTGAATCAAAATTAATGTTCGTTTTTCGTATATCTTTTGGTATGATTATCATGGCACTATCTATCATATTTCCTGTCACTGTATCCTTTCCATTAAGTGTCGAAGTAAATTTGCTCTGAAGAGTGTTTCGTATATTTAGTAACATTAACTCACCCGTTGTGCAGAATTATTAGTATCAAGAAGGATGTTTTGCTATCTCTCGTTGCGTTCTTAATTTTGGTGAATACACTGTATGTAGATATCTCACTATTGGCGTGTTGGTACTTAGGAGTTGGAGGTGTCTACGTCAAAATGACATCGAAATGTTGGTGATGATAGTGGCTCTGATTATTTGGAGTAGTACAGAATATTTTATTACGAATATAGTAATCATGATTTTAACAAAGGATGACAGATACGATTTCGCCGTTGATAGTGTCCTTTGAAATGCCGGGTTGTTGGTTTTTTTTTTCACTCTTTTCCCCTAAATATTCCCCAAAGTGTTCATCGCATAGTTGAATAACAACTCTAAGAACACGAAGAATGCAACAGCTGAGCTCGCGTGTGTGGAATGGGGATGCCCTCGCATTTGATTATGTGACAGTGGATGAATTATTATTATCCCCAAAATAGCAAAAATTTGGAGGGGGAAGTGCTCCGCTGATACTGAAAATTAAACTTTGCTCACTATAAGTTTGATATCTTGTCTGATCACCTCCAAATTTGATGTCGTTTCCTGAAACTTATTACGCATATACGTTGTATACGATATATTTACCATGGCAACAAATAAACATAAGCAAGTTCTGTTTCACATTTTGACTCGTTCTTAGTTTCTTGTTACTTATTATTTTATGTATTCACAACATAAAATAATAAAATGTTATACTTTTAAAGGAAGTATTCAATTATGTTTGAAATAGCTACAGCGCCCTCTTGTGTTTTGTCTTGATTTTTTCTGTGGTTAACACCATTTACTTAAGTTTTGGACCTGTAAATGCTCCGAAAAGGTCAAAATGAAGTTCAAATATGTCTTAATATGTCTAGATAGAAATCAGCAAAAAACCAGTTGCATTTTCGCCTTAACTGCCCGATATATGTCTTAAAATTGGTTAATTGAATATTATTCAGTGGGATTCTCTTTGTTTTCTTTGTATTTTGACAAATTTCTACCTCTTTGTGCTTTCCAAAAAAAAAAAAAGTTTTAATGGTGCCATTTTGTAGAGTATGTCTTGATTTACATTTGTGCCACATTTCAGAGCAATTGATAGAAAAATGTTGAAATTATAGAGGGAGCGGATTGCGCCCTCCATGGTTTACCGAGCTTAAAAAAGGTATTTGGGGTTATGAGGGTTAACGGCTGATACTGAGACTAAGCTACTTCTCTGGAATTGCTATCATAGGAAAATATCATCTACAGATACATACCATTTCAAAATGCATAAGCAGAATTTGTCCCTTTCAGTGGTACCAATATCGTAAAAATCTGGTCTTGGCCCATGGACTACTACTTTATTTTATCCTATGTGCGGTTGTGACTCGGCTGTATGGAACTCAGAAGAAATAATACCAAATCATATACTTGTACATAAATAATGACACATTCAACGTTTGGGCTTGTGGCTTTCTCCTAAGTTGTAGCTATCCTTCTTAACCATTGCCGTGCTCCGAGGGGCATATTACTAGGGATGTCACACAAAAAATAGAAATTTAGGCAAACCCTATCAAGCTGCACCTCATATCGATCGGTATGACCTCTACAATTTAGGATCACGGGTTTTTGACAATAATGAGTTTTATGTAAATTAGCGCTAATTAAATATGCGCATATACGAAAACTCACCTGTCAATTGATATTCATGGAGAAAACATTCCAAAAAAATTACTTAAATTGCTCTAAAGTATGCGTAATTAGTATTCATTTTATGCAAAAAAAAAGGTGACAAATGTTAGGATAGCGCATGGTTCGTGTTAGTTTAAATGTGCAATATCAATTTGTTTTGCAAAGTCATGAAATGATACATAATTTCCTCAATCCTATTAATTAAAAATGAGCAATTATGCAAATAAGTGCTCATTAATTATGCATAGGCATCTAGAATAATACCTGTACACATATTTTCTTTCAGTAACATTTCTTTGAACTCACCTCTATATTGTTTCTAAATTATTATTTCCAAATCTCCCCTCTCCAGGTCTTCAAGGAGCTTGTACGTGTATATGGCCTGATCTTCAGCATATTTAATGTTATACCATTCTGGGTAGCCAGGTACGGTTGATATCACCTTGCCTTCAACAGGATACCTGGGATCTACATCTGACACCTCATTCTCACCCTCGCGCTTGAAAAAGTGCCTCACTCTCTTCCCCACCAAAAATAGGGATTGTTTAGTACTGTTTTTGTCCATTGATGATGACGCCTTTGTGATAAGGTTAAGCAGATTTTCCTTGAGTTCGTCAGCTGTGAGGTTTCGTCTTTTTCCTGGGTTCTCTGAAGAGCACTCCGAAAATCGGTACAGCGCTGGATCCGCTTCCTGGGATAAAATGTGTTGGCGGAACCTCAATTGTGCCTTCAATGCATCCAGCTTCTCCGATTTCGTCTTGATTGATAGTAGGGATGCCTCCACTTGATCACTGCTTTGCCATAGTCCATAGAATATTATCTCTTCTGTCGTAAGCTCTTTCTCTTTTGTTTGCTTCTCCTTCCTTGCTTCTTCCTTTCTGAGCTTCTCCTTCAGAAGATCATTTTTCTTTTCAATGATTGATTGCCTGCGCTCCTGATAGGTCTTCCTCATTGTTCGAGCGTCCTTTCTCGCTTCTTTGATCAGTTTTTCACGATCACCTGCTTCCTTCGTGCCAATCCATTCACCAGTCTTGTTCAAGCAAAACATGATCATAGCCTCTTGGCTCAGGTGAGTAGAATTAGGTCGAGATCGCAGAAGCTGATCCACGTAGGCTAGGACACGTTCGGCGAACTTGTTATGCTTCGCAACTCTTCTGTAGGTATCAAACATCTCTGCAGATGGGCTGCAGTGCACTCCACCAGGGAGATGCTCCCCATAGGGTTTTCTGAGAAGTACACACATTGCCGGTAAGATGACGGATAGAAAGACTTGAACATCTGCATCATGTTCTGACGGTTTGATGAGGCACTCATACACGGCTTCAACCTTGACAAACATCTTGTCGCCGAAAGGAAGGATCTGTCCTGTCATGAATTCGTTTAGGTTCTCCTGTGCCTTCTCAAGATATGCAATTAACTCTTGGATGTATTCATTCATCTGGAGGATGTGGATTTCCTTATCTTCGATGACTCTCCAAAGCGGACGTGTCACTAGTTTATCGATCAGCCCAAGGGCTTTGCATCCTGCGATGTGCATAGGAATGCTCAAATCGTTTTTCACCGCTTTTAGGAGGGCATTCAAATTCCTCTGTTGGTCAAGGTATTCTTTCAGTGAAGAGTACAGAAAGTAAATGTGAGCACTATTTCCTCTAAATGGACACAGTGGGACTGCTCTCATTCCACGTTTGTCCAGATATGGCTTTACAAACAGTTTGAAATCCCCATAGCATCCCGACTTCTGGTCGCCGGTCCTTGAGAATGCCTTTGATGCCGTGCGAATTAACCTAACAGTACCGGACTCGTTAGACTGCTTGAGCACGAAGGGCGGTGTACTTGTGACCTGATCTTCAGTGGAACTAGAATTCTCACATTCAAGAAGAGAGGACCCAGCTACTTCAGCAAGTTGAACAAAGCTGTGGAGACCACAGAAAAAAATTAGAGACTCTACAGGCGCTCGATCCTCGACTGTAAGATCGCTCCAGTTCTGTACAACTTCAGGTAATACCTCTTTGCGGAAGGACTCAAGTAGCTCATGCCATTTTTTTTTTCGGTCGATGCCCTGTCAGACATTATGCTCCTGATGTGACCCAAGATATGCTTCCCAGGTTCAGAATCTGTACTACTTGACCTCTCATCAATATCCCTCAACACCTCCTTGAATGTATTGAGCATGTCATCCGCTGATTTCGTGGCAAGATCCCTGAGCCCCAACACCCAGTACCTTCCATTTTCATCTGTTGCGTGATACCCCATATATTTCTCCGAGTATTTACTTGTTTCACCGCTATAAAGACATTTATCTTTCTTGGAAAAGTCTTCTCCTAATTGCTTCTGCGCAAGGGCGAGTCTCATAATGTTCATGTTACCAATGGTAGTTTTCGATGGGAGTTGTGATTGCGTCAGACCCACAAATTCTAGACAGTCACTGATGACTTGACCACATGGTTGTACCCAACATGATGCTCCAAAAGTTTGTGCACAAGGCAT
Source organism: Diadema setosum (assembly GCA_033980235.1). Lineage (NCBI taxonomy): Eukaryota > Metazoa > Echinodermata > Echinoidea > Diadematoida > Diadematidae > Diadema > Diadema setosum. The sequence goes on from CM067066.1 coordinate 7,530,803, forward strand.
GTAAAATCCGTTGTGTATTGGTTTTCACTGTAGGTTATCACTGTTGTGTTCTGTAAACTGTTATTTCTATCTTCAAGGCTCTTCACTTGCTCTGACAATGCAACTTTCTCCTTTTTCATCTCTTCTAGGGTCTCGAGGGCCACCTGTAATTCCACTTCTAGAGCTCTTATTTGTTCACTCTGTGATTCATATTTTTGCTTGATTTTCTCGACTTTTCCCAGATGGTAACTCGTCATAGACCTGCTTCGCTTTAACGCAGCATTTTTCTCACTTTGCAAGGAGGAGAGATGTTCAAGTTTATTCCTGGCAGCCTCAAGTTCATCCGTCTTCTCCTCAAGGGATGTATGCAATTCACTAATTTCTGTATCCTTTTCTTCCATCGATTTATGCAGCACTGATGCCACTGTTTGACCAGCCTCAGCGTCCATGTCATGATCAGCATGTTTACGTTTTCTTGTAGCAGACGTTTTTCTAGGAAACTCGTAAGGGGATGACAGGAAACTCTCACGTCCATCTATTGTGGGGGATTTATTTTTATTTTGTTTTTGAAATTTTTCATCTATTTTTTTTTTTTAATCAACAAGTGTGGCGGACGGCTGTGGCGCCTTGGTTGTTGTCGCTGAGGGCGCTTTCGCCACCACGAAAATTAAAATTGACCGAGAGATATTAGTAGTGTGATGTATGTGTTTCCTGAAAGATTGATCAACTCCGTGGGCGAGGTACGTGTTAAGCCCAAATGTCCGAGTGGTAAAAACATAAAGAATAAATCGACCTTTCGGAAACTAATAGTTTCGGTGGGGATGAGTTCTTTGGCCAAAGTATATGACCGTGCAGGGAAGATGGAATAAAGGGGATGAGTATCTGTGAAGAGTATGTCTGTTGTCCTGTATCGTGGGGTTGTGTGGTGTATGAAAATAGAAACTGAGTCGAGTGAGTCGCACACAGAAACAAAAAAAAAAGACTCAAGATTGTAAGACTCAGATTTCAAGTTCAATAAAAACAAAAAAATCAAAATTAATTATTTCTTTTACACAAGCTCCAACAGAAATCTCCACTGTTACATACCCTTTCACGTGTATGTGACTATACGCCTGAAGCAATCCTAATCTTAACTTATCTTAAGCTTATTCGCATGCCTATCTAACCTCTTCGTGAATTCCAGTATATAGAATCCAATCCTCTGTACTCCGATTTTGTGGGGCCTAGTTTGGACTTAATTAGTGAATCGCCAGAATCCCTACGATTTCCTGAAACTAATATAAAGCATGTTTCTTATATTCTAACAGAGTATGAACTTAATTGGCAGACGATACAAAGTATAAGTTGAAATTTTACGTAAGGATATATGTGTGTGTGTGTGTGTGTGGGGGGGGGGGGGGTTATAGTTAAGTGTGTTGAGGAGTGAACAGAGAGTCGGTCGTTACCTGGAGTAGAACTCCAAGAGTCTCCTCTAAATTTATTATCGTGGGGATATTATGGGGGAGCTACGGAGGGAAGTTTATAGTCTAGTGTGTTGAGGAGTGAGCAGAGAGTTCGCTCGTTACCTGGAGTAGGACTACCTCTAGAAATGAGAAATGGAGATTTCTCTTACTTATCTAGACTTTATGCGGACGTCGAGGAAAACACTACGCGGAGGTAGCTACGGTATGCGCTAAGAGCTAAACTTGTACCTTCCGTAAATTTTGTGCTTGTTTGACGTCGCATATATCTTATTATCTCGACATATACCACTTTCTTCAGTATAAAATCCGTGGTTTTGTGAACGATTTACCAGGTGACCAGGTAGGTAATACAGAATAAGTGTCTCTAAAATTTACTAAAATCTACAAAATAGCGGTAATTTTTCAATCACGAAGGATCCAAATCAAAAACTGACGTGCCTACGTCATCACGCGATGCGAAGCCGAAGCTCGCATTAAAACTCATACCATTTGTAGGTCAGCTGCCGAAGAATGATAAAATTAATTTTTATCACCAAAGTCTAATTTGTGTACAAGTGTTTTAGTATTTGCAATTTACTTTTCTGAGAGACGGTGAATTTAGGGAATTTTTATGAATTATGATAGGCGGCTAAAACATCGAAGATAATGAACGAGGGAAGGCCTGCAATTCTGAATAATCACTACGCGGTACGTGCATCTACCGGCAGTGTTTTGGATCCTTCGCAAAGGACATAACGTAGTATTCACACTCCATATTCCTTCATATTCCTGTCAATATATGGGGTAATTCAGCCAATCGAGTATTCGCTAAAATCACTAATTCAATCAGTTATCAGGACATTCCTGGCCGACAATTCATAATAAAGTGGCATTCCCTATCATTTCAATGCCTAATGCATCAGGTACGTTTGCTGAAATGTAGTCTATCCACCTATAATGTATACGCATAGACTTTATACACGAATCCAAACAAAACCATGTCAGCAGTAAGTCAGTTATAAACATCAATCAAGAATAACAGTGAATGTCGTAAACTTCAAATAAAAACTTGTCTTACATAACGAGATTGGGTCGTTGCACAGCCCTCCTCCCTCTTAAGTGCGTCCTCGCATTTATCAGTATTAAATTGATCTGAAGTTATATATTTCATGCTTATAAAGAAGCGAATTTCTTCGAGGAGACAATTAACGGACGTGTAAAATCTCGGACACTTCACTTCATTTCCAAATATACTAACTGTAAAATACAATCAAAACAATATCAAAGTCGCACCTTTGACTAATAAAACACAGGCATTTGACAGACATCAGCCTTTGCTTCCTGAATATGTGAATGTGGGCCCTATGTACACCCATCCAATAATAAACTCCTCTAGAGTCGCACCAAAGTCCAAAAACTATGCGCACACTCCAGAAACAGTCAATACATACCAAATATCCATATCCATAAACCTCAAGTGAGAATGTGCGTCAAAATACTTACTTTTGAAGCAGCGGCTAATACCTGCCAATTAAGCCATTCTATTCACCACCTTCCGGCGAGACTTTTTTGGAGAACAAGTTTTGGTTTCCTTGAAGAAATTTTTAATAATATACACATTTAAAACATTAAACATCAAATTCTGTGGCGTAACAAACGATTCACATGCACTGAAGGAGAGAATAGAGACAGAAAGTGAAGAAGAGAAAGAAGGAGAGAGATAGATACGGTAGGAAACATCTATCCTTCAGAGATAGACTCTATAGACCGATTCAAGCGACTGTTCATGGAAGTGCGCCCTCTTAAGGCGACGCCATAACTGGGGGCCAAACAGGCCGGGTCGGCAAGCGCCCTGCGTGCGTGGCAAGGTTGCCAGCGGCAGCCAATTCTTTTACCACCCGGCGCCAGCCGGCCAGCTAACTATCTCTGGCGCTGGCAGAGATCGACGCAACTTGCTGTGTGACAACTAGAGTCTACATTTTTTTTTTTTCGCTAGCTAATTGAAAATAAATAAAATTCAACTTTTACCGACTATGAGCGAATGGGTAGAGGACATACGGCTGTAGCCAAGACTTGAATTTCAAGGTAAATATCGGTACGATCCGTGAATGTTTGTGGACTCTATTTCTTTGGCGATTACGTGGGTACTCGCGTGTAAGCCCCGTATATTTACATTTGTGTAAGAGAATAAAAACCGCTGGGGAGAATTACTGCTAGGCACAGGCAGACGTCTTGCTAATAAGCCTAGGCTGTTGACAAGTTAACTGATATAATTAAATACAAATAATGAATAAGAATCTTGAGCTAGATAGTGGCGCAATGCAAGCTATCAGTTAACTTAACCTTTTTAGGGCAGGCTTTTGCCTTTACTCGGGAGTGTCGGGCCAGCAGGGTAGAATCCGTCTAACATTAGATCTTGTCTAGAAATCTAGGCAAGAGTCCAGACTAGATCTAGACCTATTGACTTCTAGAGCCCTACATCCTATATCATTTTCGGTTGTCGCACCAGGCAAGCCTAATTGTAAGTAAACCAAAAGGAATACAAATCTAGGCGTTTCTAAGCCGTATAAACTTAATTTACGTTGCCTGATGTCAACAACCGAAACTACTCTGTACTATTTTAAGTCTAAGTAACCTTGCGTAACATCACGCTAACGCCTATTATGATCTACAAAAGTGATTTTCAAATCATACTTTGTTAATTATGATTATGAAACGGATGTTTGCCACCATCCATGGTTTAATATTTAATAAGTATCACTTTATCAAAGGTAAAATTCAGAGTTCCAGGCCAAAATTGAATAGGCCTATGGTCAATTCAGTGCTGAACATTGAAGAAGTGAAAACAATATAAGAATTTAACGCATCTTGAAACATTTTATTTAGCTGTAGTGTATGCTGTAAAATATGTTTGTCATAATAATAAAGTCTAGCGAGGAAGTGTAAACTTTGGCAAGTAGGACACCAAGGATAAAAAAAAAAAAATCAGTGAATTATAAAATTCTTTGATCTAAACTTGTCTTCTAAGATGAACAACATACCTGTATTTTCAGAATATGCAGTGATAACCTAATTGAATAGAGAATCTAGTAGACAATCTAGTTTGTTTCGAAATCTGTGCATTTTCATACCGTTGTATTTCACTTAATTGTCTTTAATGTTGCCTTATTTTATCATGCGTCAGCGGTGTCTGAATTTCACACACTGCCGTGAAGCTTCCATTTCCATTTTTTTTTTCCTGTTATTTGTGCACCCAACAACTGCACAATGTGTTTTCCTGATCCTTCCTTTGAAGCTTTCAAAGTAGATCAATATGTCTGAATCACTCAATTTGTCCAAAAGAAAGGCATTAAAAGCCGCTGAATTACTTTTCCACAGTGAGTGAACAATCACAATATTAGCGCGGCGCCGGCGGTCGCTGGCCGCGGCGCAGCGGCCGCGCCCGGCTAACTATGCGCGATGGGTACGCTAGGCTGCTGAGCTGCAAGTGCAACTCGCTGGGTAGCTAGCTCGCTGGAAGCCCCCGTTGGCCCCCAGTTATGGCGACCGTTATAGCGCCGCTAGCGGCGGTAGGTGAATAGGTCATCGAAATTGAATCGGTCTATATCAGATGAGGACATTAGAAACATGCATTGAAGGATGCAAGAAAAACAGAGAAAGGATAAGAGAGAGAAGGAGAGAGGGAAGTGACAAGAGTGAAAGGAAAGGTTAAAGGTGGAGACAGATACAGTAGGAAGATCCATGCATCTCGGTCCTTCAGAGATAACTTCATTGTATACACATCGTAATTATAAGAACATTGTGCGAAGACCCACAGGTGCGGCAGGATAACGAGAGAAGAGGGATCCGACGAGAAACACGGAGAGCTAAAAGGAAACAGCAAAAATAGACAAACCAAAATCGGAGGGTTCTTTAATTCCTGAAAACCTTGTACTGAAAAAGTGTGTAGAACCCTCCGCTAACAGTCTCCCCGCTTGAAAGGACGTGACAGAAAGACTCATAAGTCGCGAGATGTGATCTTAAGGGTCCACAGTTTGTGTCGCCTGGTTCTCGAAATGCATTTCTTCCCACACGTCTCCTCCGAGGCTCAGGACATCTTCGGGGGCTGGCTCAGGGTCTTTGGACTGGCAGGACTGAAGTGGACTTCCGGGGTAGGGGTCGGGGCTTGGGACGGTAGAAGTGGTTCCCTTGCCACTTCTGCAGGTAGGCCGGCCTCCACCCGCCAAGTCCCTTGGGACAGCATCATGGGTTGGACTGGTGGTGCGTGTACTCGGGTCCTTGATGGGTGAAGTCTTGGGGGTGGGGCGGGCAAAGCGGGGAGTTCCCGGAGTCGCTGGTCGGGAAGAGCGGGACGGGTCGGGGGACGCCTAGTGAAATCGGTAGGTGCTCGGATAGGAGAACGACTGCGCTCCCGACGCAACTTCTGGTTGGTGTGTCGCCGCTCCTCGTGCTCCGCCATCTTTTCTTTTCGACAGTTCCTGTACGAGCAGAACTTTCACGTGAAAGGCATTTTGCTAAAGGAGAGAAAGAGAAAAGAATTAAGTATTGTTCTAGGTCTCGCGAGTGGGAAGTGCACTGGGGGCACACATAGTCGTCATCGTCTTCATTAGCGCCGTTTCTCTTACATTTTCCTCCCCCTTTTTACCCTTCTCTTACTGTTCTTTTCTTTTGACCGCTGTTCCTTTTCCCTCTTCTTTTCCTCTCTCTTTTTCTTCTCTGTTGGCCCTGCTCTTCTCCTTCCTTCTTTTGTCTTTTCGCCGCCACCAACTTTAGAAATTGCTCTCCCGAGATCACTTCAGGGAGCTGCTCCCTCTTCCTTTTTCTCACGACATCCACTCTCGGGAACGAGATCTTCAAGTCTTCAAGTGATGGTGGAACGAAGGTCGGGGAGTTGGGTTGGATATTATGATGCAGGGGTGGAAGAGGGGATTGCTGAGGGTGGAAGATGAGGGTGCTGGGGTTGAAGATGACGGTGCCATGCTTGCTGTATCATCCCCCGCTGAAGTAGATGGATCGCTTGCATCAGCGTCTTGTGTTGAGGGTGTAGGGAAGTTGTAGATGGAGGAAAGAATGAGGTGCTTCCTGTTGTAGCCCTTCGTGAACGGGTACAACCCTGCCGCCCTAAATCTGCTTTTCGCTACCTCCTTGTTCGCCGTTACTCTTTCCCACGCAAACCGAAAGACAGATGAAAACGTGTTCGTCACAGAGTCGCCGGGTGCTGAAAGCGGTACATGTATTGCCTTTCGGCGTCATACCACGCAGACTTCAACGACCAAAACAGCGACACATCGCATGGTTGGATGACGTGGGTTGCATGCGGGGGAAGTCGGTAGAGAATAATTCCGTTGTTGTAGCAGAATTCCGACACCTGGGGGCTCTGATCGGTTGGGTGACCGTCTACAAGAAGAAGAATCGGAAATAGCACTCTCTTCTGCACCAGGAATGGATGGAACACATTCGCTATGTAGCCGTAAAAGGCTTTCGAATCGAGCCATCCACTCTTGGTGGGAGAGAAGAATGCTCCAGGCGGTGCTCCTTCTATGGGATTTCCTTCTCGCCCTGCCCTCTCTCCTGGTAAAATGATCATGGGCGGTAGATACTCACCGGCGGCTGACACTGTTGCCAAGACGGTTATTTGTGTCTTGTCAGAGTTCTTGAGTTCATGTACAATCCCCGCATTGTCGACCAGATACTCCTCGAATTCGCGAAACCAGCAGTCAATTCGCCCTGGAGTGAGGATCGCCCTCTCCTTCCCAATTGGCTGAGGTTTCCTTAGAGTGATGGTGGGATAACGTCTAAGGAAAGCCTCCCACCAGGCTTGACCAGGCTTGTTGTTACGAAACGGAGTGTCGCGCTTGTCGTCTTCGAGGAAGCGCTTGATGACCTGGTATAATTAAAAAGATATTATATGGTGAAATATGGTGAGAAATTGTAATCTTTTATTTGGTTTCTGTTTTGCCCTAATCAGACTGGGCTCTATCTTTTTGGTCATAATGGGGGGGGGGGGGGATCCAAAGCGCCCCGCACGAACGAAGAGCAATACATTTATAATGTATAAAGTTAATAGACCTACTATGGAATAACAAAAAAAAAAATCACATTAATCAATAATCACGCCACTTTATGTATGAAACCTGATTTTTTTGCTCTTATGGTGACTACATACAATTACCGAAATACTGTTTTGGTTGAACTGTCTTTAAAGTATTCTGAGAAGACGTACTCGAAAAAAGGTACGTACCCAAACTGATTCCTTATATATTTCATTCTCTTTTGAAATTCGCAGACTTTTTTGTACTTTTGTTTTTTATTGTTATTTTCTTCACTTAAATTTGTCGGGGACACTGTCACAAAGATACACAACCCTGATTAGGGTTAGACTATTCCATTTTTATAATAACTCTGTGCAATTCATGCTTTAACCTTTTTAAATTACATTTTGACGGATCCCAGAGATATAACTTTTGTAAGTTTCTCAATCTTTATTGAGGTGGGAGTTACAGAAGAGCGTTTTAATACCAGCTGTCCTGAAAAACATGGAAGTCGTTAATCTCTGCCATTTTCTTCAGTAGCGCATCATTGATTATTATAATCCATGCCCTTAAAGAGAAGGTACAGCAGTGGGTTATTAGGCGCTTCCCCTCCAAAAAGAAATAAATAAATAAAACGCAAGGTAAAATCATATATTGCTGATGGTTGGTACGCTCTAATTCCTAAGATTGATAACTCAATCTATTATATTGAATTTTCAATCTGCCACATATTGCTATCAGGGACGAATCTAACCGGATTGGAAGTCAATCTATCATTAGATTAATCTATCATTACCATTATCACACTAAATATCAAGTTAAAGATCTTAATTTCATGCATTTTATTTAACGCCACATTGACGACATTAACGACATATTTTGGCACTTGCCTTGTTATTTAATTCACGCACATCATCTACATTTTTATCTATATACCCCATGATTCCTAAGTACATTTGATGTATGGCAGTGGCGGATCCAGAGGGGGGCGCAACCGGCGCACGCCCCCTTTATTTTTCATTAAAAACAAAAGAAATAAAAAGAAAAAAATGAAATGGAATCCAGAAGTGGCACCAGAAATATTAGTTGCCCCCCCCCCCCTTTACAGAATTCCTGAATCCGCCCCTGTATGGTGACTGAGGGCCTGAAAAGTAGCATTGATTATTTCTTTGGTTCCAGTAATAACCTTATCAATTGTTGTTAAAGTCACTGACGCAGCAGATTTAAGTCTCATAATGAGTGAAGCACAGAGTCTTTTAAGTGACAACTCATCAAAAGTTTCGAAATATTCTCAGTTGTCAATTTGTTATTTAATTCACGCACATCATCTGCATTTTTATCTAATATACCCAATGATTCCTAAGTACATTGATGTATGGTGACTGGGGGCTTGAAAGGTAGCACTGATTATTTCCTTGGTTCCACTAATAACCTTATCGATTGTTGTTACAGTCACTGACGCAGCAGATGTACTTCACAATGAGTGAAGCAACGAGTTTTGGTTTTTTTTTTTTTTGTTTTTTTTTTGTTTTTAGTGACAACTCATCGAAAGTTTCGAAATATTCTCGGTTGCAAATTTATTATTTATTTCACGCACATCATCTCCATTTGGATTTACCCCATGATTCCTAAGTAAATTTGATGTGTAGTGACTGAGGGCCTGAACGGTAGCACTGATTATTGTCCCCGCCGAACGAGTTCGAGCAGGGGACTATGAAACGGGCTCCGTACGTGTGTGTGTCCGTCCGTGTGTCCGTCCGTCCGTCCGTCCGTCCGTGTGTCCGTCCGTGTGTGCGTCCGTGTGTGATCAAAATCTTCAATTTGCTACTTCTCTGTCATTTATGAGCCAATTTTGATTCTGTTTGCTTTATATGAGTTGGGTGCTCAAGCTGGCCTCCCAGTCTGTCGATAAGTACTTGCACAGCTGCACGGATGAAACGATATTTTTCGAACATATCGATATGCAAGGCTCGACACTAACGGTGGCCCGGGGCCACCAAAAATGAAAGTCGGGCCACCAAATTTCAAAAAGGGCAAATTTGGTGGCCCGCCTCGGGCCACCAAAATTTTTTGAAAAGTATGTCAATAAATTCGTAACTTTTTGCGCCGGAACCTTCAAAAGGACATAAAAGTAACTTTGTCTTTTGTCTTAATTATGTGCATGTAATCTGATGTCATTTATCTATGTTTAGATGTTGCAACCCATGTGCCTGTCAATGAATATTTATACTTAGTCTTCACCATTCAGCAGTTAGATTTGTTTAAAGGATGGATGACAAGGACTAAATGAGTGCCTGAGAGAGAGTGTTGCGAGTTTGTTGAGGTTTATTTATGAGTAGATATGTCCGGCTTCCAATTCTTACTATGACAAAAGTTAAGTATTTGACTCCTTTAAAAAAAAAAAAAAAGACTTTTAATTTTTTTTTTATTTTTTTTTTCGGGCCACCAAATTTTTTTCTCGGGCCACCAAAAATTTGAAATTGATGACTTTGGTGGCCCCATCGGGCCACCAAAAAAAAAAAGGTTAGTGTGGAGCCATGCGATATGTCATTATATACATGTAGTTCATATGGGTGTAAGCGATCCCTAAACACTCGCTCTCGCCTCATTCCTCGTTGAGCATGCTCGGCCAAGTTTCTGCAGCTGGAACGACTATTGTTGTTCCAGCTGCAACGACAATTTTTATGAAATGGCTTTCAACGACAAAATTCAAAATAGTCGAAAGAAGAATTGTCGTAGTTCTACCTTTAGGAAATGGGGCCCTGGTTGGCGTGTCGCCGCTCCTCGTGCTCCGCCATTTTTTTCTTTCCGACAGTTTCTGTACGAGCAGCACTCGCACGTGAAAAAGCATTTTGCTAAGGGAGAGAACAGGAAAAGACTAAAAGTCGCATTTCGTTTCTAGTACAAATAATCAGGTGGTCAAGTCCTTATAGGATAGCGTCTGGTTTGTTGTGTTTGGAAGGATGTTATGTGGGTTCGTTCGGAAGGTAGGTTACTCAAAATTTCGTTGTCTTTGTCGTCATCACTTGAGTCGTCTCTAGTGACCCCTCCAATCAGGTGAGTATCTGCCGTCTCTTGCCATGGAGCTAGTTCTCCTGTGTAGGGTTTGAGTCGGTCAAAATGTACTATTTTCGCATCTGTTGGTAGGTTTCGGACTAACACCCTTCCTACGTAAGTCGTTCCGAAGCTACACAAACTGTCCGACTTTGAAAGTTTCACCTGATGCTTGCCTATCGTAATTTCTCTTTTGTCGTGTCATGTTCTTTTGGCATGTTTGGTCATCCGAGTATGGATGTCTTCCATACTGTCCCTAAGTTCGGCGGCGTAATCTGAGAGTAATTCCGGGGCAGAGTGTTGTGCCAAAAGATCTATGGGGTCGGTAACCTCGCGGCCAAACATCATCATATTCGGGGTTTCTTAGATTGTTTCGTGAACAGTGCCTCTATAGGCAGCGGTGGCAAATGGGATATATAGCAATCTCAGTTTTGTTGGTGTTCAAGAGGGTCGATCATCGTGGCTAGCATTCCTAACAGTGTCCTATTGCAACGTTCCATCATTCCGTCTGACTTTGGATTGTACGCAGTAGTTTGTGTTTTCTTTGTACATATGAGCTTACAGACTTCTTGAAACAAATTCGACTTGAAGTTACGACCTTGATCTGTATGTATTTCCTTTGGTACACGATACCGGCACACAAATTCCTCGACTAACTTCTGCGCAACCGTATGCGCTTGTTCATCAGGAATAGTGTAGTGTGCTACCACCAAAATATACACTGCAAAAAGTCCGGTGTTAAATATGAAACACCGAGCTGGTGTTAAATATTCGGTGCTCATTTTTGGTGTTAAATTAACACCTCCTGGTGTCACTTCAATGTATGAAAATGTTTTTTTTTTGACTAGTTACTTGGTTACTGTTTTTCTTGTTGATTTTGAACTTTAACGAAACGATCAAGAACTTTCCGATAAAGTACTTGATTTTGGAAAAAAAGGTGTGAAAACATTTACACCACAGTAACACCAGTTGGTGCGGTCCCTTACTGAAGCTGGGCTGGTGTTATACCATTGAAATTAACACCAGCAATATCAACTCAACACCATGTGGTGTCAATGTTGAATTAACACCAACGCAGTGTCAGAATATCACCAGCTACAGTGTCAAATTAACACCACAAAGTGCCAGGTGAACACTTTTCAACACCATCACAAAATACTTTCAATACCTGTCGGTGTGGTCCTCTATTGACACTTGATCGGTGTTAGATTTAAAACCCATGGTGTTAAATCTAACACCGATGTTTTTACAGTGTACCCATTGCCATGATAAGTCAACGGAAGGAGACCTAAAATATCTAATGCAGTCCGCTCCATCGGACTGCCAGATTGTCTCTGTTGCAAAGGCGCTCATCGTTTCTTTCCATGAGTTTTCCGCCTACTACATGCGGGACATTGTCTCATGAAAGATCTATACATCTGCTTTCATCCCGACCCAACAATAACGAAGCTGAGCGAAATGAAGTTCCTGTAAAGCTTTATGTACCATAGATTTTGGCAAAACTAGTCTATCTCTAGGAGTCCTCTCTTCCGATTCCCAACTCCATTACACATATGCAACTTTCCCCCAGTGACCTGATAAATCTTTGGTCCTAAACGAAAGAGGAGACACTTCTTCCCTTGTCGGCTTAATTCCGCGTTCTAAAGCCTCTATGATTGGCCTTACACTTTGATCATCTAGTTGAGCCTTCCTTATCTCAACTGCACTACCATCATCCGACAACTGAATAGCACAAGTTCGACCAAAGTTTAGTTCGTTATTTTTAAGTTCACATCCAATTTCTCTGCCACATTGTGTACCAGGTCGTCTCGAAAGTGCATCTGCATTGGCATGGCTACGACCAGCCCTATGAACTATCTGAAAGTCATATTCCGATCAACAATCTCAAGCCATCGCGCTAGTCGGCCCTCAGCTTGTTTGAAGTTTGTGAGCCATCGCAAGGCTCCGTGGTCAGTTCTTACTTTCACGTGTCTACCGTAAAGCTACTGTTTGAAATGCTTCAAGAAGTGACTACTGCTTGTAACTCTCTACGCGTGACGCAGTAGTTACGTTCGGCTTTACTTAGGACTTTACTTCCGTAAGCGACAACCCGTTCTTGTCCATCCAGGACCTGAGAAAGTACCCCTCCCCCCGCCCATACCGTCTTTACTCGCATCAGTGTCGAGGATCAATTCTCCTAAACTAAGATACGCAAGGATGGGAGTAGTGGTTAGTCCATTCTTCGAATGCGATTTGACAGGCGGGACTCCGTTCGAACCGCCCGACACGTTTCTTTTCGGTTAACTGGTGAAGAGGCTTCGCAATAGAGACGAAGTTCTTGATAAAGCGTCTGTAATGTGAGGCTAGTCCAACAAAGCTTCGACTTCTTTTACGTTTGTCGATGTTGGCCAGTTTTTGATTGCCCCAGTTTTCTCTGTCTAAGTTGATATTCCTAAGTTCGATACTTCATGCCTAAGATAAGACACCTTAGTTTTGAACAAGTGACATTTCTTTGGTTTCAGTGTCAGGTTTGCCTGTCTCAATCTTTGAAACACTTGTTTTAGTGTCGCAAGTTCTTCGGGTACTGAATAACCGAAAACGATTTCATAATCTAAGTACACTAAGAGCGTTTCCCTGGTGCCCAGTGGAGCCCTCATTGCACCTTGACATGATTAATGCATTTGCAATGACGTTGAACGCTCTCTGCACGCAATGCTTAACTTCTAGCTCAGAAGTGAACTGTGAAATGTAGTCCACATGCCTTATTTCACGAGGTGAGTGCTTGTCCAGCTTGGAATGGAGAGCGAACGTTTAAGGCTTGTGGTTAAAGGGGAATCCAGTCCAAAAATAAGTTAGTCTAATAAAAGAGTAAAAACTTACGAGTTCAACGGTAAAAATTTGACTGAAATCGGATAAGAAAATAAGGAAGTTATGCAATTTGAAGTTTTGCTAATGTCTGCAATACAGTTCTTGTACAGTGGATATGAATATGCAAGTGAGTGAGCTGACTATGCCATCACCTCACAATTTTCCATTGATCGTGTAAAAAAAAAAATGACGAAAATTCAATGTTTCTGTCATTGAAGTCTGAAACATGATGTTATTCCTGGTTGAGTAGGTTCAGAATAGTGATCAGTTAGATACACTCTATATCAGGATTTGAACCTCGGGCATAATTGCATTTGAACGAAAAACTGGAAATTTCATTTTTTTTTTTTTTAATGTTCAGACTATATGGCAAGCTGTTAGGGGATGACATGCTCACTTTGCCATTTGCATATTCATATTGACTGTTTAACAACTGTTACCGCAAAAATTAGCGAAACTTCAAAATGTCATGGGCCATTCTCCGAAAAAGTGTGCAGTTGCAGTTGTACAAATTACAAAAATTCAGCATCAAAGATTTCATATAATTATTATCAATTCAGAAACTTTAATCCCTTCGAAACACGAAACAATCAATGGGTGATTTTTGAACGCTCCCATTTTTTCCAGAATCATTTACAAACGCAGTGTCCTTTTTAACACATTAAGCCCACATGTAAGAGACGTTACCAAAGGAAGCATCTTAGAAAATTTTGGGTAGTCTGCTTAATTCTTGCTTAAATATGACAATACTTATGTAAAGCTACAAGCTTTAACATGAACAACGATCATGGAAACATTTTAGAGTCAGCCTTGATCTTATCTGTAACAAAAATGATCGTGATTTATAAAGTGAAGACTAAATAAAAGTCAAGAGCATACATAAATTTCGGCTTGAAAAATCTTACCCGAAATGGAGTTTCCACACCTGCAGTTCACTCATATCGGTAATCGCATTGATTTTGTATGAAAGGTTAGGAATAGGTATTACACTTGTGATTAAAACAAATGCCACGAAATATCTCTGCCAGATTAAATACACTTTGGATCAAAAGAAGAACAGTTTATGGTAACGTATCTGACGCATACAATTTCAGACCCAACACCAATCATGCCAAAATGTGCATTTTAACTTGTAAAACCATCACAATATGACTGTCTTCGCAAAAACATCGCACTTCTTACCATGAAGAACGACCTCGTCATATGCGATTAGATCTTCATGGGACTTTGAGATACACGTAGAATAAGAACAAAAAAAAAAACAACAACAATACAAACCCACAATATTTTTTCTTGTACAGTTCTGAAATTTTGCATAATTACGCGGAAGACGGGAAACATGAAGTTGGATAAGATTTTCATGCAAATAATACACATAAGTTCCTTTTTTGATTGTTCCTGTCTATAATGAATTTTGTCTCAAGAATTGATAAACGATGGTAACGTATCTGACAAAGCATTTATGTTCATTAACACATCAGATTAACATCAAGCATTCAATTCTACTTACATCAAACCCCGGTTCAGTCAATAAAATGTGTGATCCAAAACACCTGACGTATAACGTGCGACATCAAAATTCTATAGTCATTTTCAGAGCATAATGAGAATAAAGGAGTGCTGTTGAATTAACCATATTTAAACTGAGCGCATTTGATATAAATGAAATGCAAAGTTAGAACGGACAAAAGTTGACCGTTCTTGTACAAAATAATCCAGGTATCAGACTTCAGTCTTGAAAATCCTTCTGATTGAGTTTATAGGCATAACATTATTCTCATACAAACGAGCAGAAAGTAAAAAGGATTTGCATTCTCTCTTGTATCTAAATCCACGCGTGGTACGTAGGCCCTACACTCCAAATTAAATGTTAGGCCGAGCCAAAAAGAATACGGGTTTCCCAAGTAAGAATTTCACAATCATTTGCAAAATGTTTGGAATCAATCTACACTCAACCAAAAAAGTAAGTTTCCCCTAGCATTTTTATGCCTCCGCCACGAAGTGGTGCCGGAGGCATTATGTTTTCGGGTTGTCCGTCCATCCGTCCTTCCGTCCGTCCTTCCGCCCGTCCTTCCGTCCGTCCGTAATGAATTTTATGGACAGCGTAACTAAAAAAAACCTTCTGAGGTATCCTAATGAAACTTGGCATGTATGAGTGCATGGCTCCAATTATGGGTACCCAAAGTGTAACATATGGGGTCAAAAATGAAGTTCTTGGAATGAAATTGATTCTCTCCTTACAATCTTCCTTACACCCTGTATTACTCACCGATTTTAAGAGCTGTTCCATGGGCAGTGCACATGTAATCAAACATCAAAACATCAAGTGTCTTTGTTCATAACTCCATGTCCATTACCTATTTTTTTTTGACTCATTTATGGAAGCAGTTTCAGAAAAACTTCAGTGATACATTAGTTGATAATTGCTATGACTCATCATATACCAGAAATTCAGGGATTTGCATCTTCACCAAAGCATAGTGATTGAATCCATTATGGACAATAGTTATGAACATAAGATTTTGTGACCTGTGCTGAAGAAATTTAGCAAACATCCCTGAATTGATATCATATCCCCATTAACAACATTTGAATAAACAAAGGCAATGGAGTGGACCAACATATAACATAACTAAAGTTGTAATCATTCTTATTCTTTTTCACTGTAAGAATTTGCTGTTGTCAAAAAAGATTATGTTCATAACTGTAGGACACTACTGATGGTTATTTTAAAGAAACAGATTACTCTTATGCATCAAAACTTACGAGAAACTAGTTAAGACTAAAGAAATAATGACTAAAAATCAAATTAATTTTACAAGTTTAATTTTAAGATAAATGTTTTAATTTTATGAAGTTGTTATGTTCATAACTGTTGGACGTGGTGTCCAAGTTATGAACATAAGGAAGAGATGAAAAGAAGTACAACAATATTATGTAGTATACAACACATAAAATCATTAGTAGTTTATGTTTTTATACTGAAAAAGACAGAATAGTTCAGAATTGTTAAGAAATAGCTACATAACTTTGACATTGATATTACATAAAAACCGAATCTTACGTTCATAACTCTTTTGTTCACAACCATGTCCACCTTCGTAATTGATGAAAAAATAAAAAAAAAGATGTAACATGCTTATGTGAGGTAATATTTTCTTATATTTTCATGAAAGCAATACCTGGTGATACAAAAGTTTAGAAAATGATTTTCCATTACTTCAGAATAGGGCTGTATTATGTTCATAACTGTGGACACTAAAAATTCAAGTGATGTTGCAAGTGGTAGTGTATTTTTAATATCAGAGTAATGGGAAAAAAACATTTTTAGTTGTTGGACTGTTACTCTGATCTCTTTTGAATCCTATATGACAAAACAGCTATTGCAATATCAACTGCAATTGTGTGATTTATTTATATATGTTTGGTGGACACCAAAAGTTATGAACAAAACCCTAAATGTTAATACATCCATATATTTTTATTTGAAGAGCACATGGCATGCTCTCAATATAACAATTTTTTGTACTATACTACTACATACATTTCATTCATCAAATGTCCAACACTCACAATCCTTCCTTTTAATGATGGGCATGAAAATGTTTTTGTTTTTAATGTTACGTTTAAAAAGCCAAAAAACTGCATTTTTTAATCTAAAAATGGCTGTAAAATAATACAAAAATATTATTCTAAATAATACGAAACTGTTAAATCTTTATCAGAAAATAGCACCTTGGTGCGCTCAGCAAAATTCTATGGATGTTAAAAATATTGCAGGATGAAGGGTACCCATGATCAGAGCCATGCACATGTGTATTAGGGGGTGAAATTGTGCCTATCAACTTTTGGGTGAACATGCTCAAGGTCAAATACGTAAAATTTCACTATTTCCACCATATCTATGCAATGCCGGAAGATATTTTCTTGAAACTTAGTGTATTCATGAACTACCCAATTTTAAATTCTCTGGTGAAAGTTTTGGGTCATGAGGTCAAAGGTCAAAATGTCGAGTGAAAATATTAAAACTTCACTTTTTTCTCCGTACCTTGGAAATTGTTCAAGGCATCTTCATGGAACATAGTAAATATACATGTACTGACTGGCAGTGATTATCTAGAGAATTTAGGGTTCATGGGGTCAAAGGTCAGGGAACAAAGGTCAAGGGCAACAATTCAAAATTTTACTATTTCCCTCATATTTATGCAGTGCCAGCAGGATTATTATTTTTTTTTTTTACACTTGGTGTATGCATATAACGTAATAGAGATTCTCTTGAAACTTTCTTTTTTTTTCTTCTTTTTTTTTTGCCTCAAAGGTCAAAAGATCAAAGATCAAGGGGAAGTGCTGAACTAACTTTTTCCTCCATATCTCTGAAGTGGCTCAAGTTATCTTGAAACTTACTACATATTTATGCATGTTCTGCCTGACAGTGATTGTCCTATGAATTTTAGGGTCAAAGGCCAGATGAAATGGTAACAATGTACTTTTCAATACAGAAATTGCACTTTTTCTCCATACCTTGAAAATTACTCAATGCATAAACTTATGAATGGGTCAAAGTCAAGTTAAAGTCCTTAAATCCCCAAATACACGCTCTCATATTCATCCAATTAAATCTAGGTCAAGGAAGGTGAACATTCAACACATTTGTGACAAACTTATCATTCTGATATTTTGCCAATTTGTGAAAATGTAATCACACATTGTCCACATCAACTATACACCTATTAGGAGAATCATGCATTATGGCGGAGGCATACCAGTCACCTTAGCGACATTTCTAGTTGGATGTATTACAAAAAGTGTTTTACCGATTTTCATTATTCAAACGGGAATGGATAAGGAATTTTATTACTCATAACATGAATGACATATCATTGCCACCAGATATCATTATTGGTGTGAAAAAAGTGCATTTTATGTCAAAATGCATGGAAAAAGTTGCAATTTAGTGATTTCCATTGACTTTTACACAAATAATCAAACTATGTTGCCTCCAGCTAACATTTTGAATGACTCTTAGCATGCGTGTATAGCAGCCATCAAGTTCTTTAGCAATTTTTGGTGGAGGCAACATGTATATGACCAACACAGAACTGTAAAGGTATCTACCTAGAATAAGCCAGAAGATTATTAAAGGAGGCTTCGCTTTGCCGGCCACTGATTCAGGAGCAATGAGTGTGTTTCTAAACTGATACACTGGATGCCCAAGCATGGGAGCAGGAAACCAGACAGACCAGTGATCAACTTTGTTGACATGCTCAGTAGAGACACTGGTCTAGACACCAACGAGATAAAAACTGCAATGCTGGACAGACAAACTTGGAGTGCCATTGTGGATCGAGAACACAACTCGTATTAAGCAAGTAAGCAAGTAAGCAATCAAACTATCACTCAGGATTCTGAACTTTTAAGCATGGTTTATTGCATATTTCTCTATATTTCTTTCTTTTCATGAACATTCAGTGAAGTGTTCAATAATTGATATGTCCACCATCCGCTTCAATGACCAGCCGGCATCTCTTCCTCATACTGTTAACTAAAGTTTGTTTATGGTGCTGCTCAATGTTGGCCCATGCTCTCTGCAAGATGCGCTAAAATTCTTGCAGTGAAGTGTCATCTTTCACCTTCTTCGTTTATTCTTGCTCGCATTCCGCCCAATGATACCCCAAAGATTCTCTATTGGATTACAGTCAGGGGATCTTGCAAGCCACTCCATACGTTCGATGCCATTTCCCTCAACAAACTGATCTACAACTTGAGCACGATGAGGTCTAGCATTGTCATCCATGAAGATAAAATCGTCTCCCATAGCTGCTGCATACGGAATGACGTGCGGTTCCAACACCTCGTCGACGTATCGCTGCGCCGTCAATCGAACTGACTCTGTCTTTCCATGACTGTTGATGCCGCCCCACATCATCACACTGCCAACCTCAGGGCCCTCTAGATCAGCTATGCAGTCACGATTTAGTTCCTCCCCTGCCCTTCTCCAAACCCGCATTCTGCCGTCAATCTTCCTCAGATAAAATCTGCACTTGTCACTGAAGAGAACATTGGCCCAGCGACGCCTCCCCCATCTCCTATGACGTCTTGCAAAGGCGATGCGCTCCTGGCGATGGCGATCCGTGAGATTCACTTTCTTCTTGGGTCTTCTAGCTCCGAAGAAGACTGTTATCATCTTGCCTCTGTCCTCGTCTGCGATGTAGTCGCTTTTTTTAATCTGTTTTGCTGGAAATAAAAAAGGGAAGAAGCATGTAGGGATACTTGAAAATGTAGAAGCATAAAAATGTTGCAGCATTACAAATCACTCCTTTTCATGCAATTTAATAAATTTCATAGAATACAAGTAAATTTGACGTACCTGTCAGTTTTCTGCGAGTTTCAGCCTTATTGGTTATGGACATATCTTGCCTGACAGATGTCACCCTTGGTCGGCCACTTCTTGGCAGATCTTTGACCTCTCCAGTTTACTGAAACTTTGCTCTAAGTTAACTTATGGCATTGGGCGAAACCCCTAGTCTCCTGGCCACCTCCTTAACCGGAACCCCAGCTTCAAGGAAAGCTGTAGCTCTTCCTCTTTCAAAAATTTGCAGACGCGGCATGATGCAAAATGGCCATAAGCACATTAATGTGATCAACTCAAATTGGAATTAAAAAGCACATGGCTTCGACCAATATTTTCATATTGAAAAAGCCTGTTGTTCAAAAAGTATGCATAATGTCTGTTTAATAAGGAAGCATATTGTACCTGAAGAAATTCCTGAGAATTACATAACAATTTGAAAAGGTCATTTGCTAACTTGCAAAGGAAATGTACAAGATATGCTTCATATAACCTTAAGTGTAACCTTTTTCCCCATGCATTTAGACATAAAATGCATTTTTTCACACCAATAATGATATCTGGTGGCAATGATATGTCATTCATATCATGAGTAATAAAATTCCCCATCCATCCCCGTTTAAATTATGAAAATCGGTTAAATAATTTTTGAGATATATCCAAAAATGCTAGGAGGGAACTTACTTTTTCGGTTGAGTGTAATATCACAAAATGGTACCAAAAGATTATTCATGAATCAGATGTTTCTTTGTGTGGTGGTTTCTTGTAATTCTATTATTTGAGAGATGAAAACAATAGCATTTACGTTAAGATGCCCTTCCAACTTTTTTTTTTAAATAGAATTGTCCTTGACTGTGATTTTGGATTCTTCTAAGCCCCGTAAATGAGCCTTAGTAATAATAAATCTAAATTTACCTCCATGCCTATAGTTAGGAGCTCATCACTGCTTGTCCCAAATGGTGCCTTGGCCTCTCGTGCTCGTCCTTGATATGTAAACAAGATATCATAATGCACCTCTGAGTCTGCATTTTTCTCCTCCCCTTCAGCCTGCCCAAATGGCTGCTGGTCTTCATCTGATGACCTGTCCGTAAAGATATTTAAGGACATACACCCATTAATAAATAACTGCAGAAATAGACACAGGCGTGTACATTTCTGTGGGAGTTAATCAAAAGCAATCATCCTTCTGTCAAACGGGAGGGTACCCAACATAAAATTGATTAAGATAATTAAGGTATTACAAACAATTAATAGTAAAAACACATTATTGATTTAGATTTTAAGTTGGAAAGTTTGGCATTTTAAAATTGTACTTTGTATGCAATTGAGAATTCAGTGGTGTCACGGTGGATTGTCTCCTGATGGAGAAACTCTATTCTCACGTCCCTATTTTTTGGTTGTTGTTGTTGTTGTTGTAGCACATTTGAGTGTATAGAGGGATACTATCAAAAGAGTGTCCACTGGTATTTTTAGATTAACTGCAGTATTAATGCCATCTTATGCAACCCAGGATAAAAATCCAATTGAAACCAGTTGAAATTTTGGAAACTTCCAACTGGTTTCAGTTGGTTTCAACTGGAATAAAATTTCAAGTTAAAGTGAGTTGCCGAACTGGAAAATATTTTATGTAATTATTATTTCCTATTCAAACCAATAAGAAGTGCAGGTGAAACCAGTATGAAATTATTACTTTTTTCTTGTAACCCAATAGGTTCCAGTTACAATTCATTACCTGTGACACAAGTGGTTTAGTTGGACTTCTAACTGGAATCAGTTTGGTAACTGTAGATCAATTCTTACTGTAACCAATTAGTTAACTGGAAATTATTTTCAACTGGAAATGAAACTGGAACCAGTTAGTTGGGAAACTGGAAATGACTTCTAACTGGTTTCCGAATTTGAATAAGAATTTTATAAGATAGTTTCCATTGTTTCGGGTTACCTAACTGGTACCTGTAGTCCACAAAGTCCCAAATAGATCTAGACAAGATGTAAGAAAACAGGGTGACTATACGGCTCAACTAACTACAAAATTGAGAGCGCTGATTTTTTTTTTTTTTTAACGTATCGTATCTGGTAGATCACACTGTATGTTTATACATAAAGAATTTGGGTTCGTTTGGACCACTAGCTACTGAAAACAATGCAAAGAGCAGTCTATGACTGCCTGTGAGTACGATGAACTAGGGCTGTCCGTATTCTCTTCAGATGGTGTTGCAGCGTCTTGTACCTAGGGTATTTCCTCATCTGGGGGTGTTGCGGCGTTCGACCTGTCCGGTCTTGGTTCATTGGACAGTGCAGCATCCCGCTCCTTTGGGGGTTTATAGATGTTTGTCTTTGTGGATGCGTCAGCAGAATAGTACTGGGGTGGTAGAGGCAGTCGATGTCAGTGGAAGGGATCATTCTCGATCGTACCAGTTGATGTTTGTGAAGGGCATTTGGGTCATATGGGTAGATTCCAATTTTTTCGGAAGCCTTGCTTGATGTTGTGCATTGTCATTGTTTTCTCGAATGGGTTCTTGAGAACTCGTGGGATTTCCGTTTTCGCTACCCACAGTGATCCTCTGATGGCTTTCCTTCTTTGATGGACCGGCCAATGTGGCTCTAAAGGCTCTTGAAGACAGAAACATCAAGAGGCTGACAAAGATGTCTTGTGTGGGGAACTAACTGAGGAAGTATGACATTCTCTTCAATTGCATACCTTCAATATAAATAAGGGGTTTAGATGTGACGCATGTCCATCTTGTAGTTAGAGGACGGGGTTGTCCTCACTCTTGTCTGGCTGCATGGCGGCATGGGCATGGCGATGGTAAATGCCGGCATGACCGGCCACCTTCTTGGTTGACTTGTTTAGGTCGACCATTGTGTCATCTACATTATAGATCCTCTCTAGATAATCATGAAGAATCATCTGTCCATGACACCTTTAGAAGCTGAAAATACTCTTTCGAATTGTCCATACTCGAAATCATATCCTCGATCTATCTGAGCGATCTAGCCTACGAAGTTTCAAAGTCATCTAAGGATACGCCTTTCGAAACCTTAGCCACCAGTGGTAGCTAGGCCCATTCTCTCCCACCTAAATAAGTCCAGAATGGGGATTCCCCATCAATGTTATTGTCTTCTTCTTGCAATCGCAAAATAATGCACCACCCCTTTGAGAATTTAATGACTCACACTGGCAACGTCATCAAACGACATCAATGAATTACGGCTGGCGTTATTATAATTGTTATTAGGTGTAAATGTAGTTCCAGCAGAATTGTGACACAGGAGAAGGGGGGGGGGGAGGGGGGTCACAAAGATCACACTAACTCGTCATAGAAAGCTATCCCTGCTCATGAAAAATTGAACTCGCCAATGAAGGAAATAGTGAGTATTGACCGAGACTGTTCAAAAGTATGAATGGTCAGTGATAAACTCAGTCTCACTATTAACTCTTCGAAACACCCTCCCGGTTGTAATATATTGACATTGTGATTGGAATCAGTAAATCAAAACAATAATTATTTACCCAACATAAGTTCATAATCTATTGATAATAGACGTAGGCCCTACTTAGATATCCAATACCTTTGGGGGTAAAAAAAAAAAAAAATTGGTCAAGAGACAATGCTCCAAATTTGGAGATCCCAATAGGCTTGTCAGCATGTGTCTTTTCAAGTTAACAAATGACGCACAAGCTTCTTTCAAACTCATCATTGAGAATTCTGAAAGTTCCTTTTCTCCTTGACACTAACTGACGAAGTCTTTTCTCCCTTATGTTGTCCATATAATATCAGGCCTCTCGTAAAAAAAAAACAAACAAAAAAAACCTTGACAGGGTCCTCTGTACACCCAGTCAGTTTTCCGCTTCCAAACTTTTGCTTAGAATTGACAATAAGGTTTGAAATGACATCTCTTTCGGGTGAGTTTGGAAGCGCCTTAAACACTGCTTTCCGCAAGACTACCAAAGACTTGTCTCCGCCATGATGAGGGACTCTTGGCTCTGCCGATGAGGAAGTTCCACATTCTTGTTGGAGAGCCTTTCTTTTGTTTCCGTCTTTCCTCTGCCTTGAACTTGGATGTTGGACAGATTTATTTTTCGTGCCTTTTTCTTTTGTTCTTTTTTTTTCTTCAAATCTTCAGCTTCTTTTCTATTCTTCAAACCCGCAGTCTTTATGCACTATAGAGTGGCATTTTCTGCATGAAAAAAACATACCACCACAACTTTAAAAATATCAATACCGGTACAATATTTCCCCCATTTCAAATATTTCTTACATTCTAGTGAAAAAAACAAAGAAAAAACGTTGATAGGATGATCGAAACTATAAAAGAGGTGGATACTAATGATTCATAATCATCTACAAGTAAAATATACTATAGCCATATAGGTTAGAATTTTCCGTAAATATAATTTTGATAATTGCGGTATCCTCACTCTGCATGGACCCTGGGAAATTAAAATCAAAGACACCCTTTTGATAAGTATATTTTAATGAGAACATATTCAGTCTATAATAAACTATCACTTCATGGAGTTTTATATATATATATATATATATATATATATATATATATATTGCATGTACGTACTGTAACAACGGGTCAAAACTACTGAATTGATAACATTTACGGGTTGAATTGGTTTACGTGTTTCGTCTGTCACTGCTGGTATCCAACTGCTAGCGTCGGTACATGTAATATACGCGCGCATCCATGATAAAGTGCCCCACTTTGCCGCAGTTGTAGCATTGTCCTTTGGCCTTTTGTGTAGTCTTCTGTCTGCCACCACTTCCAAGTCTGATAGCTTTCTCAATTTTCTCAACCAGCGTGTCCATCAATTCCTCAATGCCATTGTCGACCTTTACCTCCCTTGTCCTGGCATCCCACTGTCTTTCTCTGCTAGCTAGGAAGAACGACTCCAGTTCGAGAGCGAGCTGCAAAGCATCGTGAAGCGTATCGCATCTATTTTGACGAAGACGCAAACGCATATCCTCATCGCTGATGGCGTCAATAAACTGATCGAGTGCTAGCGACTCGGGAATTGCGGTGCCTGCGTCCGGACATGCCTGCATCACGAGACCCTCTAGATCTCCCGCTAGTTCAGGTAAACTCAGGTAAACGGCGTCGGCGATTTCTAAACTGTACTTGACTCAGTTCTGACTGGTGGACACAGCCAAATCGCATTCTAAGGGCTTGCACTATAGTACCCGAAATTCACCTCTCTGCTGTGCGGGAATGGTAGCAAGAACTGAAGCCTTCTTACCTGTCAGGCTTGCTGTAAGATAAACAGCCATCCGATCTTCATCCCAGCCGTTTAATCGCGCTAACAACGAAAATTGAGAGAAATAAGTTTCCCACGGCATGATGGAGGTAGAATCACTTTGCCGCGTTTCTGATTCGAACTAGACTGCTTTAGTAGTGGTGACGGAGATGGCTCCCTGACTTGATCAAGTTTAATTTCTTCACGCTTAGTTTCAACAGCTGTCATGCGCTCTTCAAGTTCTTTTTGAATAGCTCGCCCCCCTCCCCCCCCCCCCCCCGGAAGAAATCAGTAACTACATATCTGCTGAGCTGATATAAATGCTATTTTGTGCTTTTTTGCAGATTCTTTAAAAACACAGAAACATTCAAAAATAATTTTGTGGTATGATTATGCACCATACCTAGTTGTCTGACAATACCTAGGAAAAAAAATTGTGTTTCCGTTATTTTTTAAATGTTATTTAGGAAAATGTAGTTACTGCGGTGACTTATCCTTGATTTTAGGTAGTTTCCCCGTGGAAAAAAGCAGTAACTACAGATGGCCAGGAGTCTGCTGTTTTCCCCATGGAAAAAAGCAGTAACTGCACATGTCACATGACCATAGTGAGGAGACTCCACTTTATAAAGTTCTTCTACTTTCTAGTTAGTCTAGATCTATAAGATCTAGGACCTAGACCTGGACTAGCTAGGTCTTGTCACTTCTAGGAATGAATGGCATTCTGTGTAACAGTAAGGTAATTGAAGTGCTTGGCCTGGTCCCTGGACTAGACTATAAAGTATCAAGTCTCTTCGTCCTAGATCCTAGTCGAACTCTGACGTTACACTTAGACTACAGATCTATGCCCAATGTTAGTGCTAGACCTAGATCTAGATTACTGACATTTTGTCTAACACTAAACAGTTAACTCTGACTCTGTAACGTTAGATCTGGTACGCAGTAGACCTAGATCTAGACTATTTGTGTATTAATACTAGTGCTCATCTCCCTTCATAGCCGCCATTCTGTCATTTTTGTCCCCGCCGAACGAGTACGAGCAGGGGACTATGAAACGGGCTCCGTACGTGTGTGTGTCCGTCCGTCCGTCCGTCCGTCCGTCCGTGTGTCCGTCCGTGTGTGCGTCCGTGTGTGATCAAAATCTTCAATTTGCTACTTCTCTGTCATTTATGAGCCAATTTTGATTCTGTTTGCTTTATATGATAGCACTACATGGGAGCTTTGAAACTTCTACACAGAATTTCAGTCGTGACCTTTGACCTTGACCTTTGACCTATATTGTACATTTTGCTACAAAATGCTACTCCTTCCTCATTTCTAACCCGATTTTGATTCCGTTTGCTTTATGTGATGGCACTAGGTGAGGGCTTCAAAACTTCTACACAGAATTTTGACCTTTGACTTCTTTGACCTTTGACCTTGATTTTTGACCTATATTGTACATTGGCTACAAAATGCTACTCCTTTGCCATTTCTAACCCGATTTTGATTCTGTTTGCCTTTTGTGATGGCACTAGGTGAGGGCTTCAAAACTTCTACACAGAATTTTGACCTTTGACTTCTTTGACCTTTGACCTTGATTTTTTACCAATATTGTACATTTTGCTACTAAATGCTACTTCCGGCGGGGACATATTTTACGCACCGCGTAATTTCTACTTTTCCTTGTTTTTTCTGATTTCCAGTCAAGCTGCAGCCCAGGTCCAGGAAAGGATAGATTTAGTCTAACAGATCTAGACTAGGGTCTAGATCTAGTTAGCGTACCATGGCATAGCCCACATCTAGTAGGCCTAGTATTTTTGCAATAGACCTAACTTTACCACTTTTTTGTGCCATAAAATTCCTCAAATTTTGAAGGGGGCAGTTCAAATACCAAAATCACATTTGGATGATTTTCAATTTATTTTCTACTGAAGACTTCAGTCTGAGAATTTGATTTTTTTTTAAAGTTTAGATACTAAAGATCTAGAGATCTAGATCTGGAGGGGTCTAAATTTTGGTAAATATAGTCTAGATCTAGATCTAGACCTTGGCCTGGGGTAGACTCTAAATTCTGTTATATTCTGTTATAACACTAGTTAGAGTTAACACTACTTAGATCTGGGTCTAACTCTTACTATCATCAAATTGTACTCATTATCAATCATCATCATCGTCATCATCAACAACATTATTTTGTTGTCTAACATTAGGGTCTAGATCTAGATCTAATACAAGTTTTACAAAGTTGTAAAAATGTTGATTGTAAACTTATTCAAATGGGTGTGAAATGACATTTCTGGTCATTAAGTTCAATCCTACCGTAGATCTGGACTTAGTCTCAGAAAGTGAAATACTAGGTTAACGTTAGTAGATCCTAGTTACAAGTTAGACTTTCTCAGAGACTATGTCCAGATCTACAGTAGATTATATTAGACCTAACGTTAGATTGACCTTAACATGTCAAGTCTAACTCTATAATTTAGGGTTAACTGTCAGACCTTATTTAGTAAATTTCTACTCATATTTTCAGCTCACCTTGATTTTCTTGTTCTGGCCAAAGCCATGGCCACCATGACTTTTCCTCTGCAATTCATGATAATTTTTTTTTTCAACTTTAGTATCCCAATTTACATGCTGCAGGTCATGCATAATAATGAATAGTACATTATGGAAAAAACATAGAACATAGAAAACTATGGTATAAGAGCTTGCCATTTACTCACATAAAAATCTAGACGATTCTTTTTCATAGCTATGATGCGTTCTGTATTTTCCAAATGCTTCATAGAAAACAGAAACGGACTTAGAGTTGGAATGATATTTTTGATTTTACAAGAAAATATAAAATATTTTGCATAATAGATAATTGTATTCACGAAATGTCCTCTTTCAACATGCAAAGTTCCAAAACAGATTTCTTCATCTGTGAACATAACATTGCGGACATTTTTAGCTTTGAGCCAAAAAAATACTTCATACCAGAAAGATGACACATGGGAACATTTCAGAAATAAGTGTATTAATGTCTGTGGATGAGAGTCACAAAAATTACAAATTGCAGAATCACTGATACCTATTTTACATAGATAATAATATTGGATAGCGATTTTTCTGTGTACGAACTTAAACTGAAAATTACGAATTCTATTCTCTATCGATGATCTATAGATCAAAGAAAAACGAGACTTCCATAACAAAGAATCGTGTAAGTTCAACAGTAAATCGGTTTCCCATTTTACTTGATGGTCTGTCTCTGAAAGTGTGATTTTATGATTCTTTACAAAGTATGGGTAACAAAATTTTGAAACTCTTTTGGATTTAAGAAAATTGTTCAGTAGAAGATCACAAGGATTCGAAAGTAATACAACATTTTGACAATCTATATTTTGCTTTATGGTGAATTTCCATTCTTGAGGAATTGCATATCTACTATTGAAAAATAAATCAAGAATAACCCTGGATTAAATTTCTGTAATATTTGGTCATAATTCATGAAGGAACCATCAGGGTTGATGATATCTCCTATGTAAGTCATGTTTGATTCAAACAAATTTCTAGAATAAATAGGCTGACCATCAACTAGAATATGGGAGTTAAACCATAATGGCTGTGAAACAATTTCCTTGAATTTAAGTGGATTGTAGTACTTGTAATGACACCATGCAAAAAGAACATCGTACCAAAGAAATCAATATTATCATTTAGAATGAGGTGCCGAGGTGAAAGATTCCATTTAAAGAACATATCACCGCCCATAGTTTTTACATACATTCTGAGAAAAACTTTATGTTTACTCTCATTTTCTGTATCAAGGTACCTCTTTACCCAAGTTATTTTCATACCAGAGGTAAACGATTGCAGATTCGGCATTTCGGCATTTCGGCATTCAGACCACCCTCATCATAATCATTATACAACAAAGAACGTTTTATCTTATCGTTCTTATAACTCCATAAAAAAAAAACAAAAATAGTTTTGAACCTCATCAAAGAAAGATGGAGGAGGATTTGGCAATATACTCAAAGGATAAATAAATTTTGGAATTATTAAAGATTTTATAATAACAATTTTTCCATACAGCGTCAAAGATCTACAATTCAACAAATTCAAAGGTGTTCTTATTTCTGCAATTTGAGGTCTGAAATTCAAATCATAATAGTTGATACAATCAGAGAGGGGAATCTTTATTCCTAGATACATAAACAAATCTCTTGGCCAAGTAAATGGAATGTCTCGACACAATATTTCTGAAAAACCTCCAAGTCTGACTACATTGCATTTCTCAGGGTTTATTTTTGGGCCTGACATTTGTCTAAAACTATCCAACACTCCAAGACATTTTCTTAGATTCAATTCATTCGGCTTCAAAAACATAATTAGGGAGCTTTAGATTTTAGACGCGCGGACGTTCAAAGGGGAAAAAACGTGTTCTGAGCGTGCGCAGAAGCGCGGGTCAAGTTGACGCACGCTTCTGCGCACGCTCAGAACATGTTTTTTTTTTTTTCGCTCTGAACGTCCGCGCGTCTAAAATCTAAAGCTCCCTATTGTGTCGTCTGCATATTGACATATTTTCATTTCCATGTCGTATATTCTTAATCCTTTGATTTCCTCATTTTGTCGCATTAAACAGACATGTAACTCAACTGCAATTATAAAAAGATATGGAGATAAAGGACAACCTTGTCTCACTCCACGTTGTATATCAAAAGATTTCGAAGAAAACCCATTATTTATTACGCAACCCTCAATTTTGCAGTATAGCAATTTGACCCACTGAATAAAGGACTGATCAAAACCAAAGGTATAAAGAGCATAATATAAGAAATCCCAATCTAACATATCAAAGGCTTTTTCAAAATCAATGCTTTAAGCAATACCTTCCATGTTATACATTTTACAATAATGTAATAATAATCAATGAACAGCCGTATAATTTCTCCTATGTATCTACCTTTCAGGAAACCATATTGATCCCTACTTATTATATGAGGTAAAACCTTTTTAAGTCTTTGGGAGAGAATAGTGACTATAAGATTTTGGCAAAAAATCTCTCTCAAAGACTTAAATTCATGATAGATTTGCAGGCATGCCTGGACCGCAGAAATTTTTCAGTCACTTTGTGACTGCATGGTTAGCACTGTCACTCTGTGTGTACTGTGATGTGATGAATTCTGCAGTGCAGTTGTAAGCATGCTGCAAAATATTATGCGCATGCAGCATGATTCTGCACTCTGAGCGCGCTCAGTCTGCCAGCTTTGCTAGTCTCCAGAACGAAACTTTTTTCTACAACTTGTCATATGAGTCCCTGCGGGCAGAGTCAAGTTACTGGTGAAACAATCTTTTTATATCTAGTCCCCTAAAATATAGAAGAAACTGCTGTTTATATTGTTTAAAAAAATGATAAAAAATATACAGGAAGGACTACAGAGTCTGAATGATTAGACTGAATCGGTAGTTACTGCTTTCTTCCGTAGGTTTTGTAGTTACTGCTTTCTTCCGTGGGGAACCTTGCAAAATTGAATCAACTGGATGTAGTTACTGCTTTTTGCAAAAGTGAAAAAAAAAAAATTTTGGTCACTTTCATTCTTTTTTTTTTTTTTTTTTTTGCAATACTGACCTATTCACGTTAAAGAGCATTGGGTAAACTATTAATTTTTGCAAAAAAAAAAAGAGAAAAATTCATTAAAATGTCAGTTACTGCTTTTTTCCGTGGGGGGGGGGGGGCAGAGCTGAAACTGAGTCTAGATTAATCGAAGATTAAGAAAAGAAAGAAAATTTGTACTCCGCTGCAAGCTAACAGTCAACCATTCATCGCCGTAAGTAGGCCAGTCACAGACTGATCGCTCGATGATTTACGACTTTTTACCGTTTTAGTTTTTCGCTTATAGAGCGCGTTTGTACTGATGTTCGGCGCATCATGCTCGGTACATCAGCCACTGATCATAAAGCATAGAATGTACGGCACGCATAAACCACGTTGGATAAAAACAAATCAGTTTACCGTCAGCTGGCAAACTTTTACTTCTGATCATTGATATTTGCTTCCTTCATAAATCATTTGACTGTACGGACTATGACACTGAAGTTGTAATCCACATTTTCATTATTCAAATAGACCTCTGTAAAATGGATCTTGAATGTAAACAAGTTTAATGACAATATGCCGATTGATTATAAGGTCTAACAAGACCCCAGGGTGAATCGCACATAAACTTTGGATTCATCTTAAAATTGCTTTATTATTATTATTATTATCATTCATGATAGGTTTGTCATCATCTAACAGAAAATTTTTCAAACTGAAGTCCCATCTCAACAAATGCAAAGCATAGACATTCCTGTATATACAAGTACAAATGAATTAACACAGATTGGGTGTTGATTGTGCAGCGGCAATAATTTCAAGAGAATTAGCAATCCTTTTTAGCAGAGAAGTCTGTTGGCGCATGATAACCAATCTCTCTCTCTCTGTCTAACTCCACAAGCTGTTGACTAGCGGATGGCGTAAAGGTAGCAGGGGATGAGTCGCAGGGGGATGTGTCACAGGGGGATGAGATGCATGCAGAGGGGCGAATCGCAGGGGGATGAGATGCATGCAGAGGGGCGAGTCGCAGGGGGTTGAGTTGCAGCGGGATGAGATGCAGGGCGATGATTCTCTGGTACCGGAGTGATTGGATGGTTGCCGAGGGGATGTGAGCCCATGGAGCATTAGGGATAATAATAATAACAGTGGCTACTTGTATAGCGCACAGGTCCACTTTTCAGTGCTCATGGCGCTTCAAAAATGAAAAAAAAATATCATATATTTACATGCATATACATATTCAAGCATTTCAACAAAGAAGAAAATGGTAAACAAAAGCAAATATATACCAAATAAAGAATACAACATATATCAATTAAAAATACAATATTGATCCAATATTAATGACATACAGCAATTACAGTCCTCAGTATGAAAGGAACAGATAAGTTTAAGTTTGGATTTGAATGACTCTGTAGATGACAGTTCCCTTAACTGAAGAGGTAACTGATTCCACTTTGGTCCCATAACGGAAAAAGCACGATCACCATACCCATGTTTTACTCTGGGTGTTTGGAGTAAGAATGCATCTGATGATGAACGTAGCCTTCGTGTCGGATTGTATTTTTGAACAGAATTACTTATGTATATTGGGGGAAAAGAATGAACTGAATGATGTACTAATAGAATCTTGAAAATAATCTTTTTTTTTTCTACAGGTAACCAATGTAAGGAACGGAGAACTGGTGACATGGAATCAAACTTATTAGTAAAAGTTAACAATCGGGCAGCAGAATTTTGCATGCAATCGTTGAAGTTTTGTGACATCTTTTTTTGAAAGATTACACAACAATGAATTCGAAAAATCCAACCGAGAAGAAATCAAAGCATGAATAAGTATCTCAGCTGCAGATTTAGACAAATATTTCCTTATGAAACTTAAATTACGCAACTGATATCGAACATTCCGCTGAATATGAGTTACATGACTTCGAAATGACATTTCCTGATCAAATATGACACCTAAATTACAGGCTGTTTTCGACGGAGTAATGCAAGTGCTACCGATGTTGACATGACATGACTGATAATCAACTTTACTTAACATATGCTTTGATCCCAATAACAGAAACTCAGATTTATCATCATTTAGTTTAAGGCCATTGGATGTAAGCCAAATTTTCAGGTCTTGCAAACATGCTTCGAGTTTTACAATGGCGGATGACAATGAAGACACAGTGGGTGTAAAAGACAAATAAAGTTGTATATCATCCGCATAACAATGATAACTAATACAATGCTTGCGAAATACTTCACTAATTGGTTGCATATACAGAGAAAAAAGCAGCGGGCCTCCAACAGAACCTTGAGGTACACCAAACTTTGTCATAGTTTTACAAGAGGTAGAATCACCAATTCTGACATAATGAGATCGATCACATAAGTACGATATAAACCAATCAAGAACAGTTATTTTGATGCCCAAATATCTCAATCGTTGAATCAGAATAGCATGATCGACAGTGTCAAAAGCTGAGCTCATATCAAGCATGATAAGAGCAGTGATGTTACCACTATCTAATTCTCTGAACACAATATCTGATAAGTTGACTAACAGTGTTTCTACACTATGACCAGGCTTGTACGCAGATTGAAATGAATCAAGCAATTCATTATCTTGCAGATACATTGTCAGTTGTGAGAAAACAACCTTTTCAAGCAATTTACTTAAATAAGGTAAATTTGAAATTGGACGGTAATTTTTTAAACACTTCTGATCTAAGCCCGCTTTTTTCAAAGTTGGATGAATAACTGCTTTTTTACACACCTGTGGAACTACACCTAATCTCAGGCTAGTATTTATGATTCTTGTGATAACGGGTGCTAAAACTCTGCCACACTTCTTAACCAAATCTGTTGGGATTGGATCAAGTTCACATGAATTTTGTTAGGTGAGTTCTTAATAAGCTTTTCTATCTCATTAACAGTGACAGACTGAAACTCACTCAATTCTGACTTGACTTCACATACAATGTCATTTGGCTGTTCACAACGAGTTGGGAAACTCCGTTGGATTGCCACAATTTTATCAATGAAATATTGATTAAAACAATTGGCTAACTCAACCTGATCACCACGAGTGAGGTGTTCTGGTAAAGGAGATCGCTGTTTTCGGTAAAGTAAAGCATTAGCAACTTTGTACAACTTCTTTGTATCTTTCCCACAATCCGTAACCTTTATTAAATGATATTGTAACTTAGCATCTTTAATCAAGGCATTTACACATCGCCTTTCTGCATGATACATCTGCTTGTGAATCTCCAGTTTTGTGGACCTTGACATCCTTTCTAACTGTCTACGAAGCAGTTTTGCTTGAGCTATTTCTGGGGTATACCATTCCGTATTGGGGTGTATTGTGACCTTGATTCGTTTCTCAGGTGCCAACTTATCAAGGGTGGCAGTGAGTAAGGTGTTATACAAATTCACTTCATCATCAACATTATTAACTTGAGATTCAGCTGATAAAAGAGACTTAACATGAGTATCAACAACAAACTCATGTGGGTTTACAGATTTCAAATTCTGTGTCACAACAATTTTTTTTTTTTTTTGATACAACATTTAGGAAGGTTCAATTCACACATTATTGCTGAATGATCTGATAAACCTTCCACAACACCAGTATTACAAAGTTGTACAGTGTTACCTTTATGAGTTATAAGCAGATATAATACATGCCTCGATTATGAGTTGGCTCATTAATATGTTGAATCATATTAAAGGCTGACAATAATTTAGAGAACAACTTTTCGATTATGAGTTGGCTCATTAATATGTTGAATCATATTAAAGGCTGACAATAATTTAGAGAACAACTTCGAATTCGAAGTTGATGAGTCCACAGGTATATTGAAATCACCTGCAATCAACTACTCAGACGAGCAGAGAAGCTGTCTATCGAGAACATTAGAAAACTCATTCAAGAAAATCTGAAAGTGTACTGAACTGGGTGGACGATATACATTGATGAAATGCAACGATTTCTGCATATAATTCAGAGTCATCTGAATCATTTCAAATGTTGTAACATTTGGGGAATCTACAATTCTGACATCTAAATGACTTTTAAACAACACAGCTATTCCTCCTCCTCGTTTGCCAACCCTGGGAATGTGCTTAAATGTGAAGCCATGTGGTGTCAATTGACCAATCGGAGCAGCATCATTAGGCGTAAGCCATGTTTCACAAATAGCAACAATGTCTAATTCATGATCAAGAATATAATCTACAAAATCAGCGGTTTTGTTCTTCAGCGATCTGGCATTTAACATAGCAAATTTCAAATTCATACATGAAATATCAGAATTCACAAATTTTCTTTCGTGTAACAACTTCACAGTTTGATCCCTATTTTGTCTTACTACTCTTTTACCTCTTTGAGTCTTTTTCACTCTGTTAATCTGTAGTGCTGTTATCTTTGCTGTTGTTGTGTTTGTTGCCTGGATGTTGTTCATGCGTGTGTTTGTTGTTGATCTGTTCTTGATTACGTTGTAGTAATCGTAGATGTCTTCCTCTGATGTGTGCTGATAGAGGTATTTGAACTTTTGGTCTTCGTCTGTTGTTGTGATGAACATCTTTGGTGCGATGTGCATGTAGCGGAACATGGCATCGAAGGATTTGACCTGTTGTTGTTCCTGCTTGATTGTGATGCCGATGTGTTTGCTCTGTATTTTGCGCTGTCGTACGTCACTTGCATTGCGCCACGCTCTATTGTCTTTGAGCTCTTGGCCGTTCCTGAGGTTGAATGGTTTTGACGGATCATTTGGTTTCCACGTTTTGAGCATTAGGAAATGCACGTGGTAGCTCTCGTACGCTTGCTGCTTTCGTGGTTCTAGGTTGTCGTTTAGCGCCTGAATTGCTGTTATGATGTTACTACACTGTCTGTGTAGCCATCTTGCGATGTTTGTGCATATCTCAAGTTGTTCTTGGTTTGTCAGGTGTAGTATTCCTGTTTGCAGGTTCTTTAGACTGAATACACCACAGTGCCCTTCCATTTGACCCATCCCCCTCTTTCTTCTATTGAATCTATTCATGAATCCAATATGCTCGCTTTCAGGAAGCCACGGATGTTCAAGAGAGAGTTTCTTGTACATCTCAGCTTGATGTTGCGTGAGTGGCAGTAGGTTGTCAGTAACGAGATTAATTGAGATATTTTGAGTTTTGTAAAATATCTATTTTAGTGTTGTTAGTGAGATAATTGAATTTTGACTCACCATGTTCGCCGTTAGGAATCTCTCTTGGTGTTTGTGCTCCTTGGCGTAAGTTTGTTGCACACTGTTGTTCAGCTGTAGTACCCTCTGGTGAACTTGTTGCCATCATTTGTCCTTCCAGAGTTTATCCTTGGCAGAGTTTCGTATGTGTACTCTGGTTGTTGTTTCCACACGAGTGTGACGTCGTTAGCTATTTCCTCGTTTGTGAAGTGTTCGTAGTCCTGTCTTTTCAAACAGAGTAGCTGTCCCATTTGTGATGGTCTTGTCTCGTGTCCTCTATTTATAGGTTTCTGTTGTGTCTGATCGTTTTGTGATTGACCAATCATTTGTTTTCCCGCCTTTTTTTTGACCAATCAGGTTTCTTTATTTATCGTACGATGTTTATCCGTTGTCATGACAACTGTGCGCGCGTTTGTTCTATTTTTTAGGTATTTGTGCTATTTATAGTATCAAATTGATACATTTTCTTCCGCTGTTTACTTGTTTATTTTCTTTGTTTATTTTTTTTGTTTTATTATTTTCTTTGTTTATTTCAGGTTTATTTTTTTATTTTATTTTCTACAGTAAGTCTACTTTACTCTACTTTTTTATCTACTTATTTTTTTAGAGTTTTCTTTGAGCTCTTTCTTGTTTATTTGGTGGCCCTTAAAAGGGCCGTTTTCGGCCAACCGTGGTTTCACTTATGTGGCCTTTAGATATAGTTATACCTATATCTTCTTGTAGATCTTCCTGATCTCCTTCCCAGTTCTCAGCTCTGTTGTGTAGCTTCGTGGTCTGAGAGTCTGCAGTCTGCGTCGTCTCTTTGCTCTGATTTGAGCTTGTGCTCTTTCTCCTTCTGCTTCTCTTCTTCTGCTTTGGCCTGTTGTTCTGCCAGCAGTGCTGCTCTTTCTTGGTCTTCGATGAGTTTCTCCTTTCCGATGCGTGGGAAGATGCAGTTGTACCACTCTCTTGCCTGGAGTCTTTGTCCTTCCGTTGGAAGGACGACACACAGGCACTCGACGAGTTTCTTCCAGAGGCGATAGTAGCAGTTGTACATGGCCTTTGCGCGCCATACCTCCAGGAACATGACCGGTGCATTTCTGTAGTTGAAGGTCTTCATGTAGGCCTGACCGCCATCCCAAATGTCGAACCAATAGATCATGTCCTGCCACCATTCTACCAGCAGTCTGTTCATCCATGATTCGATGTTGTCGTTGTTGACGTCGAATGGATTGCTGTTGTTGATCGTTTCCACAACTTGGTGTGGAACGTTCCACGTAAACTTCCAGAAGATCGTCAGTACCGACATAGCGTTGTTTGCCCACTGCTCCATTGCTGTATTGTTACAGAATGTACAGTGACAAATTGGTTGCGAGTCTGCCATCCTTGTAGTAGTAGATACGAGCTTGGTATAACCCATATGTTGCTAGTACGAGATATTTTGATGGAATGAGGTGTTTTAGCATGTAGGGTACCTTTTATACTGTTAGATAGTCATGTGACCTTGTTTACGTTTAGGGAAGGCGACCAATCAGCGGCGCTCATCGTGTTTCCGCCTGTTTACGGCCCGCAGGGCCAGGCGACGATGCAATCCCGGGGAGAACTGAGGATGCTGAACCTTGAATTAACTGCCTCAAGAGGTTCGAGGCAGTGTCACTGACACTCTCGTTTGTGCTCTAGAAAGAGACAAACAGTAAACACAAATTCAAAATGGTAACAGCTCATGTTTTCTATTGAAGATGGCTATGTATAATGAAGTATCGATCCATCACAAGATTATCTTTTGGGATTGACTTCATGTCTCTTTCCTTGTTAGATAAAATGTAACAATGTCATAACTAAAAGCTTGAATCTGAACAAAACCAAATGAATCAGTGATGCATTAAAGTAATTCAGTGTTCAAGTTCTTTATTCAAAATCTAAAGATCAATTGCTTTTACAATGTTATGACCCTACATTAGAAGTTTTAACACTA
Organism: Diadema setosum; assembly: GCA_033980235.1. Classification (NCBI taxonomy): domain Eukaryota; kingdom Metazoa; phylum Echinodermata; class Echinoidea; order Diadematoida; family Diadematidae; genus Diadema; species Diadema setosum. The sequence continues at coordinate 7,568,481 of CM067066.1, forward strand.
AGGCCTACTTTTTAAATCTAAAATGACAGAATTGAAATCAGAATATTTTGATGGAAGAAACTGTATTTTGGTAGAATTGAACAATAACAATTCAAATGCTTAATATTATTTACCTTCCTAAGAACACAGATGATGTCCTTTCCCCAGGATGATGGGCATCCATAGGCAGCAGGCAGTAGCAGTGAGGTCTGAGATATAAAGATGAATAGATAAAGGAAGGGTATGGAATCAACAGACATTAGTCATTTCTACAGCCCAATATGCGAGTGAAATGATACAATCGATTTTGATGGCATACAGAGTAGTCAATTCACATTTGAACAGACTAATAATTCTCATAGTGGCAAGAATATGTATTTCTGTCGTAGAAAAAGTCTATGAAATGTATACCAATGGCAAAATTTTAACTTAAATAACATAAACATTATTTCAATAATCACACATGCGTACAAAGAACGATCTTAATAATTTTTCTTTTAATTTACAAAGTGCATGATATATAATCCAAAAAAAATAATCACAAAATTTACATCGTGATTATTTCTTTCATCTGCATGTTTCATTATTTTCACTTGAAGGGTGTTACATTACGTTAATTATCATTAAGAATAAAGTTCTTGGATCAGCTCTAGCCATCAATTTGTTGGTGGGCCAGGCATCTTGGGGGTATAGGCCTGGATGTGGTTAAACCACCGGATGGCCTTCTCTTGTGTTATCTTGTGGCGTCTGTATTTCGCCGAGCTGCCTTCTGAACGAGGTTGATTCTCCACTCCTGGAGGTTGACCCGAGCTTCCTGTGCTGCCCCTCTGTCTCCCATCCTCTGCTGCAGCTCCGGGCGGGCCAGATCTCTCTTGATGGCTGCCTTAAATGCAGAATGGGCCATCTCCACGCAGTTGAGAAACGGAGAGTCGGGAAGAAGAAATGTCAGATGAATCCTCGGGCTCTTATTGTCATGTGGTTGAGCTCTTACGTGAGGACGTGCGTTGTCATAGATCAGGTACAGGTCCTCATGGGGGGGGGGGGGGCATTGTGACATTCATTAGCAATGTTAGCCACGAAAGTAAGCCCAACCTTACAGGAAACTGCAAAATTGCAGTTCCGACCACGTTGGCCATGTACTACTCGACGAGCATGGATCCCATGTGGGGCTCTCCCAAATATCGTCATGTCTAGACGTTATTTGTAACCGGTCCATCAATGTAAACTCAGTGTGCAACGACACCCTCGGCCATGAAGCACTTTGCATACTCCACGCGCATGTCTGGGATACTCGGTGAATTTCTATCACCAGCAACATCCTCAGCTAGTTTAGTAGTGATGAGCATTCCGTCAAGTGCTCTTGCAATAGTGGAGACAGATACAGGGGACTTCTGTGGAAGAGCTGCCTGTAGATCTCTCTTCATCTGCTCAAGGATAGCTAAAGGGTTACTGTTCACATTGTGTTGGAGGCGAGCTCTCATTTTGCCATCCATCTTCACGTTTCGTTCGCCTCCCCTCGGCAACTTATTGCGTCTCCCCGTCCGAAAATAGCTGGCCACAATTAATCTGGCCATTGAGCATTTTATTTCCTCTACTCTGACTTGACTTCCCAGACAGTGTCATCTGGCTGTTCATAACAAGATGGGAAACCCTGTTGGATTGCCTCATTTTTTTTCAAGAAATATTGATTGGAACATTTTGCCAGCTCAACCTGATCACCATGAGTGAGGTGTTCTGATAAAGGAAATCGCTGTTTTCGGTGAAGTAAGGCATTAGCAAATTTGTACAGTTTCTCCAGCGCCTCTTTGATCATGGTCCGATCCCCGGGCCCATTGAGCTATGAGCACTCCAGCGACGCTCGCTTACGTGAGACATGCGGCTTTATATAGATTTTAACGTTTGCTAGCGCTCAACGGCGCGCGCGTACGCGCATATACATGTATACGTGAATAGTACGTTTTCTATCTTTGGTAACGTCATGGAAATGATACTAGTATTCTTGATCCCGATGCGAGAAGAGAAAAAAAAATAGATTCAAATAGTTATTATTGCATTATAGTATTATTGATGACATTGTTGTTCTTTAACAATGTGTCTTTATATTTTCAAATAAATACATACATATATATACATACATATATGAAATTATCAGAAAATAGTAAAGCATTTTAAGGAAATCTCGTAAAACACCCCGACCCTCAGAAGGTGCAACTTGGTTCACTTTGGTCGTAGGGTGCAAATAAGAACCGTAATTGAACCCTAATTTGTCTGTGTGTAGTGACGATTTGTGTTTGATTGAATTTTTGTGATTATTGAAACGAAGTCGGGATTCTTGCTTCCGTCAGTTACTTGGGTTTTACATCAAGGAGGCAATTCCTTAATTTGATTTTAACACAGTGAATTGGTTGTTTCGGTTGACCTTTCCGAAGTCTTGTAGGTACTTCACCAGCGACTCCTCTGAGTCTGTCCAAATCATAAAAATATCATCGATATATCTCAGATAGAGTATGGACCTCTTCTCACGTTTGGATATGAAACGTTCTTCTAGCTGACGCATGAACATTTTGGCATAATGAAGGAGCCAATTTGTTTTATAGGAATGGAAGTGTGAAGTTTATAAATGTTATGAAAATATGTGTGCGACAATGTAACTGTATTGACCATACTATGTTAAGCGCTTTTACTTAGTCATGGGTGATATCCTCCAAGAGGGGGCCAGATAGAAATTCGTTAGCTGTCATCAAGAATGTCTCGTCGTTGTTTGTGTACATGATTTTATTTCATCTGCTTAAATGTCAACAATGCTGCCGCTGTACCATTTTGTCGCGCCCCTCTTCCTCCCATATGTGCCGCAGTTCTTTATTAATGGGAGTGCTGACATCTGTTATTATGGTAACAATTTGATTATCCAACGCTGATTAGTGGTGCATCAGAAAGAAGGAATTCCAGTTCATCCGTGCGAAACATTTGGACAATACAACCTTATGTATCTCTTGCACCAAAATCTTAGTCCTGAAGGGCAGATGTTTTCTTCAACGACTACATGCACGGGTCTTCCGGAACAGTTTCTCCAATCACTCATGCTACGTGTCGCATCAAACACCACATTTGACCTGCATTTTGCCCTGCTGCTCCGTCTGGTGAGCGAGTTGGTTTATTCCATTCGTGCAAGGTCTATTTCTCTTGTCTGAGTGACCATAATTGAAGCTTGTTATTCTTTCATTCAGATCTTCTAATGTGAAGCAACCCTTCTGAAGAAGCTCATTCAGAATTAGCTTAAGTTCCAATGGACAAACGTCTTCAAGGATATCATGCATGACATTTGGAGCACGATTTGTGGTCATATGGAAATGCATCAGCTCATGTAAGAATCATAGGGACTTGATTCCGGCTTCCTGCAAATAGTCAAGAGCCAAGTCTTTTACATAGTTCTCCTTGTTTCGCATGAGTCTTTCCTCTTCCTTCAAAGCCTTCCATATTGAAGTGCGATTCATGCGGCACGACCTACATGGGTATAGTTGGCTGTAAATCCTTTCGCGTAGCAAAATAGCGAGGGTATTCCTAGGTTATCACCTACGAATTGCCCAACTGCAACACTAACAACCCCACTAAAGTAATGGGTATCAATGTGGATACCTTCTGCTTGTAGGGACTTGAGATCTGTGATGAACTACTTGAAAATTGCACTGTAGCCATTCAGTTTTACATCACCTGTATTGAATAACATAAACAGCAGAATAGTTGATAAAGTGCTCCGGTATCGTGGGGGAACATTAGCAATTGTGCAATATACTGCTCCCAACTTGTGAGTGCCTGCTTTAGGGCTCAGAGGATTTGTCACTTCAAAGTCGTGTATGAAGACAATCAGTCTGATTGTGGGAGGTGGCGATAAGAATTCACTCCCTTTGCAGTTCTCCGTCATGAAAATCACGCATTAATTTAATCATCAGTACTTGGTGAATACTTTGCTGCGATTCTCCAAAGATCTGTATGCTCAAGCACCATCTTAAGAGTTTTGATTGGCACATACTGAAAGGTTACTGGTTTTCTTACTTGTGGGACATTACCAGTCAGAGGATTATTACATGGGAAATATCTTGCACCCAGTGGGAGTTCACGTGGTCAAACAAAGTCGTCGCTATTCATTTAAAAAAAAAAATTCTCTGTAAGATGTGTCCAACTCTTCAAATGGACAAGAAACTGCAGCCAGGTCTGTCAATAAGGCCTTCAAATTATCATCATCTTCATATATGCCTGCTTCATGTGCAAATCTCTGTATTCTATGATTTGTATACAATCTAACGTCGTTGAAAAGGGAGGCTGCATTCTAGACAATGGAAGTCACAGTGGATTGTAGGACACAGTGGATTGTGGGACACTACTGGAACATTGGCAATTGTGCAATATACTGCACCCAACTTGTGAGTCTACCTGCTTTGGGGCTCAGAGAGTTTGTCACTTCAAAGTCGTCTATGTAGACAATCAGTCTGATTGTGAAAGGTGACGATAAGAACTCACTCCCTTTTCAGTGTTCTCCATCATGAAAATCACGCATTAAATCATCAGTACTTTCCGACTCCCAGGGATATACTTCACATCAAGCACATAAATGAACTTGGAGCAGGCGTCAATCACAGAGAGGATGGTTGCCTCCTCCACAGGACCACAGCATGTTGCACTACAATCACAAACACTTTATCTGGAAAAGGTCTGGTCCCATAAGCACCAACGCAAATGGCTGGGTTTTCTTGTTGTCCATTATGTATTGGGGATGTTGGTTCCAATCGCTGAAATTATTGTGTAATAAATTCAAAGAAAAGAGAGCAACGTACCGGCGAATCCATTATTGACGGTACCTTTCTGCCCTTTTTTTTCAGCTTTGTTCTTGACCTTCTTCAGCGTAGGCTGATGCTCTTCGATTTTTTTTTCCAGTACACTCGCCTGACATCAGCTCTACGGAATTTCCGGTGCCAGTCTCTTGTTCCTCTCTTGCTTTTTTTTTCCCGATGATTGCCGTCAGCTCCCTGACACGTCCTCTCATATTTGATAATTTATTTTGCAGCACTTTGTTGGAGGCTTCGTGGGTTTTCCTCAGCTGCTGCACCTTCTCCGACCTGCTGATAAGCCTTTTCCTCCTCACACACCTAAAGGAGGGGCTTGCGATTTTCACGTTCATTCTTATCTTTATTTAAAGGTGATGGAATTGGTAGAGTTGACGATGACGAGGCAGGAACTGGAAAAGGGTCCTCAAGGAATTAAATCTTTTCCCTTGTTCAAGGTCTTCTTAATCTCTTCTTCATGGATTGGTGTCTGGCCCTCAACCGCTCAAGCTGGCGAATTAAAGTCCTTTCCTTCACACTCCAAAACCTTGCTATCTCTGGCAGAACTCCTGCCTCATGCGTCATGTCAAACACTTCCAACATTAATCCATTAGAGACGGTGATATCCTTTATTGTGGCTAGCAGTGTGCCTGGTATGATGCCTGCCCTTTCCATGCAACCACTGGCTGCCATTTTCCTGTTATATTGAATACAGTCAGTCTATTCAGTCATTCAGTCTCCGCCTTCGGTGGGCTGGACAAAAAACAAACGGAATGAAGGAGAAGTTCAGCTTTACAAGGAATCGTGGTTAACGTATGAGCAGCTCGGCGTCTTCGAGGGAAATCAGAAAATTCCGTGTAATATGGTGTAATTTTACCAGGAAAAAAATACGCGGACACATATAACCAAGCGTTTTTAGAGTGTATGAAACTAAATCCATATTCTTTTGTTTCTACTCAACATATTCATGATATTTGGGCTTGGAATCTCTTAAATACAGCGATAGAAATGAAATATGACTATGATGCTTCATAAGATATTGCCGAACGTTTTCCAAAATTACATGTCTGATAATATTTCTAGAAAATTTCTGAATTATTCACTTCGTTCAAAACAAAATTTGAATCTCCTAAAGCCAAATTCTAATAAATGTAAAAGGATTGTTTTTTTTTTTCCTCCAGGGGAATATCAGTGTATCATCAATTGCCCAAAGAAATTCGTAATGCATTAACTTTGAGATCTTTTCAAATGTTATTATTTGATTATTTATATAGAGCATTGTAACAAAAGAAAAAAAGAAGAAGACTCAATTAAGTACCAAATCTAACAGCCATTTTTTGGTATGTGTGTGGGGGGGGGGGGGGTGGAGGGGTTATATGAGTCATGCTTCTTCTTTTTAGGTTTGTTCTCCTCTTTCTTTTACTTGCTGTGGTTTTCTCTACCTATCTCTGATTATTGTTGAATCTCACTGTACCAGTTCTGTAAATGATTTTCATTATTTTTTTTTAATGTTTTATGTATACGTGTATAATTCTTGTATTGTAAATTCGGGACCCTGTGGAAGAATAGACATATTTTGCAGATATGATTGAACAGAGCCATCCCCCGTTACTTCATAATGTACGTATATGCAATGTACATGCAACTTGTGTGTATATATATATTTTTTTTTTTGTTAATCTGAAGGCGGAAATGAAAAGAAACAAACAAATCAATATCTCATGGTTATCAGCTAGCAACTCCTGCTCTTTTTCGTCTCCCTCTCTAATGTCCTTTCCACGTTTTTCTTCTTATCCTCTTGTCCTCTTTGTCACTTCCGTAACCATCTCACTGGCTTGTATCTAATTGTGGAGCTCGCGATCATGAACTTCTCACGTTCTTTTTTTTTTTTTATCTAAAGACAATTAGAATCTAACATGATTCAGTATCTTTATGAATATTTTTGGCCTTTCATGCTTTACTAAAAATAACAAAATGAGTTCATTACAAAGTCGTTTGGTAGAAAATTTGTTCGACTGTACGGCCTTAGCCGGTGACAAAATGATGACGTCATGTGTGTCCACGAAGCGGCAGAGGTTGAAAAAGCGGCGTAATGACAATTTTGCGGTCAAAATCGTCAAATTTGTTACGGAAGGATACTCTACATCTACCAACGAGTCAGCGAAGGTAGTTATACACCAGAGAAGTAATTCGATTTTGCTAAATTTAGGTAATTTTGATAGAGCGAATACTTACTTGTTTTCCCTTTAGCCCTCATTTCACTCTGTAGCATATCGGCGTGAAGAATCCAGTCCAATGCGTACATTTTCGTTTTATACGCGCACTACCATAGATAGAGGGCGGTCGGTTTCTATGCACAGTGTCGATTCGTTGGACATCTACTATACTCACCCGCTGCGAGGGAGAAGCTAAATCCTGTGGCCAGGCCACCCAGTGTGTTAAGGGCGACAGTTTCCCCGCTAGAGATTGAATGGCTATTCCTCCTACCAATAAAGACGGTATTTCGAAATTTGGAGATGTAGACACACCTGCCAATATTAATCCACTAAAAAGTGGGAAAGAAGTTGTTCATGTTCTTCGAGTTCAGGGGGCGGGGACCCACCACCGGTCTTTTGTTCTTCCCTTCGTCTTCTTGCCAACTTTACTTCCGGTTTCGTGGAAGAAAACTTCTTCCTTAATTTGTCTGTATCCGTTGACAAGCTCACGGAGGTAAATGGCAATCGCAGTCCACGCCCTTTCCTTCACTTGTGCTGACAAGACGGGAGACAGCCACCCATCGATGATGTCTTTACTCGCAAGTGCTTCTCTGGTTAACACCTTCTTTTCTTTCGCGAAATTCTCTTTTCTTTTCAGCGGCGCCATTGTTATCAAATGTGATAGACAATGATAACGAGTATTACTTTTATTAATGTTAGCTCCTTTACTTGCAATACGCTATTGAATGCGCGCAATAAGCACTCTTTAATATGCACGCAGCGGGCATGAAACTTACAGATGCATGAAAGTGCGGTCTTCTGTGATGCATACTCCCGATGCTCTGTTCTTTGTGGTGTCTTTTCTTCTCGTTTCTTTGGCTTAAGGTAGGCTTGAGGACCGTCCCCCATCGGCCCCACTGTGTCGCTTTCTTTGTTAGTCTCCCGAGGGCCCCGAGACTTCTTTGATGGGGTGACGAGGGTTCTCGACTTGGTCACGACTGGAATTCGTACTGCGTCTGGATTGAATGGAAATATCCCTGATTTGCAGAATTCAGATTTCAGACTGTCTTCCCACATAGTAAATCTTCACCTGAGTGGTCTGTGGCGAGAAAGGATGCAATCACTGGGTTCACCTGAAGTATTGCACCGAGCAGAGGGCAGAGATCTTATAAAATGTCTGGTCTTAATTTGCCATCTGTGCATAATAAACACTCCACATTCAGTTGCAAGTTTCTGCAATATCTCTGACATTAATAAAGAAAAAAAAAAGTTATCTGACAGTTCCAAAAAAAAAAGAAAAAAAAAGAAAGAAAACTCTCTTCCAAGTAGACGAACAGACATATACCCTCTTTCCAATAAATAGAAAAACTAAATCTTCTGAACAGGTCTCTGATGTCTCATCTAAGGCGTCACGGACAAGGGTCCTGAGATTGGAGGCGAGTTCATAGATCTAGTGAGACAGTGGTTCCATCTACTCTTTAACTGTACATGATAACTTTGTATCTGCAGGGGCCTGTTTCAGTACTTGTTGCCTGAAATTCAGCAGGGCTTTAAGAGCAGTCTTATGGGATCTACTTGGGAAAGACTCTACCATTTCTTCTATTTGTCTCTCAAGTTGCCATAGTCTATGGTAGTGAATGCCCTCGGTGTATTTCGGTATGTCCTGTAGTCGTTTTGTCTCTCTTGAGTTCTTTTCCTCTTCTTCTTTTTCCTTGTTGATCACTCTACTAGTTTGACTAGCTGTTGTACAATGTGATCTGACATTTCTCTGTACTTTTCTGTATGTCTCTTGCTTTCCTTCTTGCTTTAGCAATGAGTGAGGGCGCCTCATCTTTAGAAATACCACAGATCCACCTTGAGGTCTTGATAACACTGTACATGATTGTTGCTTCATGTGCAAGTAGCTTGGCATTTGGGCGCCATTTCATCAAATGGTCGAGATATGCAAACACCCTTTCTGCAAATTTGCTGTGTCTGTCTATACACTTGATATTTAGATTAAATAGTTGAGATAGTTGATGGTTCTGTAGGAGAAGGTATGGCCTATGGAGTCATAGGTCAAGTGAAGATATTAAAATATCACAATTTTCTAATTCTCATCCCTTCTTATTTACATACTTTGTATTTCACAGAGATAAAGTTATGATAAAAGCAAAAAAAAAAAAAAACACACACACACACAAAACCCGTATAGCAGAATATATAAAATAAATGTGTAACCTATCTGACGGCAATTTCTGTAAATTACACAAATATAAGGTATAGTACACTTCTTGTTTAGATGGGAATTCAGCTTAAAACTTTTTGCGAGATAATAGAAACCCACTTATATAATGAAATATTTAAGAGCGTGCTATTCTAAGAGGAGTTAAAGTTTATTAGATGAAAATCGGTTTAAAAATGACTGAGATAGCCAAAATTAAGGAAAGGAAAGAGCTCCTAGTAAAAGTAGATGGGCCATCACATTTTGACGTTTTCGTAGGCGCTCTCTATCTACAAATGTTAGATCATTACTCTTTCTCCTCCCCCTGTATTCTTTCTGAATTTCCACTCACTTTTTCCCAATTTTCTTTAACAAGAACCTAGTAGAGCACGATTTCATCAGGTTAATTTCGCACGCAAAAGCGCGTCGCGGTCAACCTGGCTGCCCGATTATACGTTATATTAGTAACGTTAAAAAAAATTATTATGATCGAAACGTATGTGACGTGCCGTTACCATTGCCACATTATATTCACATAAATATTTATTTTCTTATTCGATTTCTGTTGTGTGATTAAACATTACCTTTTGTATTCAAAATTATAACTGATCTTTGTGTCTATACATCATCATACTCTTTTCCTCGGATGAATTAAGCTAAAAAGGTTGATTTTTATAAGGGACAAAATAGCAAATTAAACAACATGAACATGGTGGCGACACGAAAATTACATTTTTTTTGCACACTTTTTTTTTCAATGGGCTTATAATTTGTTTGGCTGCAGAAAGGACTGTTTATTGTGTAATGACTGACATTAAGTTGAATGTTTGGGGTGTCGATCTACAATAAGAGTATATAGGAGTGAAAAAAAAAAGTTCCAGGTTCTTAAGCAGTGAAGATATGTTAGATAATGTAGAAAATGTGATATTGAACGTATTCTAATTTCACCCTTTGTCAGCGACAATTTTGCACGCTTTGAGGATATGTGCATTTGCCATTCGAGTTTAGCATTGCCACTCTAAGTGGTATCCTGGTCTTTGGACAACAGAAATCTGCTTCTATCTAGATGCTATAGATAGGGCTAGTGCACCAAACGAATTACGGTTATAAAGTTGTGATAAACCGATAGTCGTGCGTAGTCTGGAGACGCAGAAAAGTCAGAAATAAGACTCTAGACTTTAAGATTCTGCTTAGATCAGTATAGCTTACAATGATAGGTCTACTGGGTCTTACATGTCTAGAATCTGTTCTGGACTGTTTATAGTAAGTCATCTTGTTTCTAGATTTATCCGTGAAAGCATCATCTTTTTCACTGCCTCTCCTGGATTGTAAAGCATGAAATTACACTTTTTATCTTGAAAATTACTCAATGCATAACTTATAAAAGGGTAAAAAGTCAAGTAAAAATTCTCAAATCCCCAAATACCTGCACTCGGAGACAAAAGCCATTCATCCAATTAAATCTACAGTTTAAGGAAAGTGAACATTATACACGTAAATTTGATACAAACCTGCCATTTTGATTTTTTTTTTTTTTTTTGCCAATTATGGTAAACTGTCAGCACAAATTGTAAAGACGTACTATAGACCCTATTAGGAGAACCATGCATTATGGCGTAGGCATACCAGTCGCAAGAGCGACTTTTCTAGTTTTATTATTTTTTTTTAACAGATTTGCAAAGCTTATTAAGCACTTTTAGTCTGCATTAGTAAGTATTAAAACAAGATGGCATTCGAATTTACCATTCCATTGTGTCATTACCAAAGGTTTTAAATATGAAAAAAAAAAGTCCTGTTTAAGAGTAATTTATCAAGTGATGAGTTTAATCGTTTTCAAAACTGACGGTAACACACCTGTTTACCGGGTAGCAGAGAACTCCTCCAGAGTCATCAAGGCAGCCGCGGAAGCGTGCCTTCAGAACGTCAAATGCCCTCTCCACGCAAACTCGGTAGTGGACTAGGCTTCTGTTGAACCTCTCCTCTAAGTCGTTATGCGGCCGCAAGATTGGTGTTAATAGCCACGGCTGGAGCGGGTAGCCACTATCCCTTATATTTGACATAAAATTGTCATAGAAACTGCATTAATCCATTTTGTATGAAGAAATTGGGAAAAGTTAATGACTTAAAATTATTTTGTATGAAGAAATTGGAAAAAGTTAATGACTTAAAATTTGAAAAAGTTAAAAGAAAGGATCGTAATGTCAAGCGGGTATAGCAAATCCTAATAAAAATACATATGTATTTTGTGATAATAGAAATATTATTTCTAATTTCTCATCTTCCACTGTATAAAAGATCATAACTTTTTTTTCTTAAATAAAACGTATAAGATAATCTTCTCAAAATACATTGTCAAATGCATGAGTATGTACCCCGATTATTAAAGCGCTTTTATTAAAGTTAAATTTATTTGAAACCATTTTAATAAGGAATATCAGAAGTGCATAATCCGTTTTTAAGTATGATCTGAAGTAATTACTTTTCCTATGTGCTTAATAAACTGAAATCCTCACCAAGAAGCCAACCACTAGGAATTTGTCCCTCTCTTAACTCGTCTTGGAGAAGGCAGTTGTCCCATTATGTAAGCGTCGTGGGTAGATCCCGGCCAATGTGCCACCACGTTCATAAAGTGGAGATCAGAGTCTACCACAGCTTGAACATTCATCTTGTGCCTCCCCTTGCGATTCACGTAGACGTGTTCTTTCTCCCTATATAGGTGATCGCATGCCGATATGTGTGCAGTCTATGCATCCAAGTGTGTTCGGCATCCGGGCCATGACAGCATACTATGCATTATGTTATTTTTTTTTCTTTTAATTATTATTATCATTATTATTCATTTATTATTTTTTTTTATTTATATATATATATATATTTGGCTGCGTTGCAATGCCGCCAGAAGTTGAAATACTGACCAGCTCTGTCTGCGAGGGCGTCAGTCACGGCAGCGATGCAGCGGTTCTGGGATGGCTGACTTGTTCCAGTGACGTCTCCGACCCTCCGACGACGTTCTGGAAAGTCCCACTTGCCAAGAACCTATAGTTGTCGCTACTTTATGTTGTAATTTGGAATCAAAATAACAATGCATGATTTTAATTAGTTATAACCGTAAGCATTTTCATTTGAACACAAATGATAATAATGTAAGTAGCAGAATGCGTTTAAGTTGATGAGCATGTATCCCTTCTGACAAGTTACAATACATCGATAACAATAGACCAATAAGCAAATGACTGGAACTGGTGCGATTTAAGGGGCAGCTGGAAAAGAGAAGACTCGACTATTACTTAGCATGCTGAAAATAATATTATACAAGAAAACTGATCTTAAATTCATGGTTTGTCGCTAATGATGAATTGATACTAAACATTACGCACTTGATTGTACTTGTAGGGTTACTCGTTACTACACAAAAATAAACGTCACAATGAGGCCATTAACACTTAAACGCTTAAATAGAATAAGTCAATAAATGGAACAACATAATATATATATATATATATATATATATATATATATATATATACCTTTAAAAAAACAAAGACGTTAACTGACTTTAAATCAGGTCCTACATTGCCACAAAGTCTTGATATTACAATGGTAAATCAAGTGTCATATTTTGCCTATAAGTCTTACTGATCATTCCTTGTGTATAAAACATAACATGGGGGGGGGGAGGGGAGTCATAGACGCACTTGTTATTCTACAGAAAGTGCTTTGTTGGATTGGTGTTCTAACATATTATCACGTCTCGTCGCATTTGTTCGCAAATTCCTCCATCCCGAGACGGTAAGTTTTGCAAAATTATGACTCGGGAATGTTAGCAAGATTTATTCGATTTCTGTGTCTTCTCTCTTCGCGGCCAAGATAATGCTGCGCGAGAAAGGTTGCCGCCATTGTACCTCGTACAAAGACGCACGTTCCACCCTGTTTTATCTGAGAAGCCGCATGAATTAGCACGCGTTAAGAATTACAACTGAAGATAGGTCTGCAGATTGCCGTGTAATCTAATGACTGTAGGTTTTCGCCAAAATAAAGTCACATAAAATTCCTTAACATGTAGTTACATTTTATAACAATAATAACAACTGTAAAAACAGCAAACAACAAGTATTAACCAAAAAAAAAAAAAAAACATGAAAAGGGGGAAAATACGTATGTCCTGTTTGTCATGGGAAGATGAATCTATAAATTCCTAGATACATAAAGAATTCTGCACAAATTAATCAACTCTCCACCTCTTGTTTGAAAAAAAAAGGTCTCTTAAATTTGAGGTGGATGACTTTTCAAAATAACACCTTTTGATTAACAATTTTATTTTCCTTTTTTCGTCATAGGCAGTAGAAAATTAAATTCATATCCTACAACATTTTTTCGCATTTTAGACAAGTTCAAAGGTATGTTCATACCTGCCAGAAACAACCGGGACTTTGCAGAAGTTTCTATATTTCATAACATATCTCATCCTTTAATAACCTATAGTTTATACAACTACTTGAGTTATTTAAATCAAAATTCCACTCTTCCCTTCTTTGATCAGACAGAGTCTGTGACACTGTTTTTTTTTAAACCATAAAAAATCTATATCAGCACATTGATTAAGCCAGACATTTTGTAAGTGCTGACTAAATAAACTGAATCCTACTACATTCTATTAGAATATTTCTATGCAAAACAAACATATGTTTATACAGTATTGTACACAATTTTAAATCGTCTTGCTAGACTCATATAAACCAGAAGTTAATCATTCTTAATGTTGTCAAACAATTTATAGGAAATCTACCTAACTCACCATAAAATTAATCATATTTGAACTTGTACTTTTCTTTACTCTCAGTATAGTTTTACAAACTTTGAGATGCAATTTCTCAACAAGATTTAGGGTACATGTATCCCGAAATTTCACAGCCATAAAGGATAATCGGAATTACAACAGCATCAAAAAGTTTCAGCTGTGTATCAATATCTAAAAACATAGACCTGCATTTATTCAATATTTCAAACATTGCTCTACAAGCAGTATCATACAACCTTTTGATTGCAAGATGAAATGACCTATTGTAATTCAAAGTGACTCCTAAATATAAATAATTAAGTACAACTTCTAAGATTTGATCACCAGAATAAATAACAGGCTTGTTCCTTATTTTTCCTCCTGAAAAGAAGACAATGTTGGTTTTTGTACCATTCATTTGGAGACCCCATACATCACAATATTCTTTCATACCAAACATAGCTAATTGTAAATGATCTTTGCTTTCTGCTAACATGATGGTGTCGTCATCGTATAACATTGCAAAGATATATAGATACAAGACAGAATCATCACTTTGAAAGAGATCATATGCTGTTTCGAAGAGTATAGGTAACCCGCCATATTTCTTGAACAAGATTATTTCAAGGTCACTTAAAAATATTGCAAAAAAAAAAGGAGGTTGCAAGTTTTTTCGTTGCCTCACACCAGCAAGACAATGAAAGTAATTGGATTTTACACCATTCAGTTTCACACATGACTTTGCACGTTTGTAAATACTATATTAATAACACTAACGAATTCGGCATTAATGTTATTACTCAACAGCTTTTTCCAGAAAATCACTCTTCACTGCCAAAGGCTTTGCGATAATCAGTGAATGCGCAAAATAGTTGTTTTCTTTGACCTAGATAAAAATCAAGTAAGAATTTGAAAGTTAGTACATGTTCAACTGTTAAGTTCCTTTACAAAGTCCTGCTTGCTCCGGTCCAATAATGCTATGATTATTCACATACTCAGAAAGGCGGCAGTTTACAACGAATGCAAATAAAAAAAAAAACAGCTTAAAATAGTAATACCTCTGTAATTATTTTCTACCATAATTCTGTCACCTTTCTGATATAACAGGCAAAATAAAACCTTCCGTCCACTTTGCGGTATAATGTTGGTGTGAAGCGTATAGTTAGCGTGAAACAGGGCCCAGTTCTGATTCATAATCAAATTCCAAATTCATATTGTCGTTACTGATGAAGGGTAAGCCATTGCGGAGAGAAAAATCATTAATTTCTAAACAAGATTACTGAGAACAATAACAGTAGTGATGATAATAATCGTCTTCATTTTATCGAAACTATTATTGTTGTAACTGTTGTTAGTACTGACATTGCCATTATTGTCTGCACATTTTTGTCTTTGTCATTCAATTCAATTTAAATCAGTTCATTTATTTCCGTCTAACAAATAGTGAATACTACAAAATCATATTGTGTGATCAATTTTAACAATTACATAATGCATTGTTAATCGTTAGGTATCATAATATGATATGCGTACAAGGAAGTAGAATGATCAAGAATAGCAATACATACTTAGAAAGGTTGACAGAAAAGTATGGAAAAAGAGTGGTCCACTAAAAAGCAAGGCTTATAAAACGTGAGTTACTCAAAACGTAATATGTAACTAATTGCTATCCGAAATCTGTTAATGAGCAGCTAAATAATGCGATTGAGTGTACAGCAGGTAACAAGGACGTGACCAATATAAACAATAATTATTTCAAAGTAATTTGTTACTCTAGCCTATAAATTAAAAAAAAAATAAAGTGAAAATTTTCATAAAACTTCTAAAATGATTGAAATTGACATGATGTAAACGGGATGGATGGTGAGATTTGTGCTGTGTGCTGGATGTAGATTCCGTTGCTGAAATGTGTGCTTGGTTGGCATTTGGTTGGCTACTGTTTATTGAAGGTCTGGCTCTCCCTCGGTTGTCACTATTGATGAAATATGTAGATCATAATCATGGTCATTTTCATGATGATTATCATTCAATACCATAACGACTATTATCTTTGATCCTCGTTACTTTTGATATAATCAAACCCATTCTAGCTGTTATATATATATATATATATATATATATATATATATATATATAAATCTTGTTATTAATACGATCACTGATACAGGGTATTACTGTTTCAATCATTGAAGAAATCATCTAAAATTCCGGATGTTTTGACATTGCTGAGGTGGATGTTGTGTTCAGAGCTGACTTGAATATGAAAGTTGATTCTGGGATGGGTAATTGGATGCTGTTTCGTGGAGAGCTGCAAATGATTCTGCCTCTTTCTTTCATGGTGCACTGATTTTTTTAACTTTTTTTCATCCTTTGTTCGCGGCATGAGTAAAACCCGTCTTTACCTCCTTCATTGCATGATCATTTTTATCTTGATCACTATACCCTCTATATTCTAATCATGATTATCAAAACTTTCTGTATACTCCTACTGTTGTATAGTACCATGATTATTGTTATCCTAGTTATCACTTTCATTAGCTTCGTTATTTCAGAAATAATTCTCCTAAAATTTCAGAATAAAGATTACCGCGCTGTAGTAAAGACTACGCACTTATAATACTTGCAACTTGTGGAGGGATTGAGATCGCCGTATCAAACAGGTCCGTGGTTGGATCCTGTTATTTATTTATTATTTACTTATGTATTTATTCATTTGTTTATTTTAAAAGGGTCGCCCAAATCTTTTTTTCATCGGGGCTCTTCAAAACACAGCAAATAAAACATTGCAGCGTTACAGTTACTGATAAAACATTTAAAAACATTTGAAATACAATAAAAAATCAAACAGAGAAGGCTAATATGATAGTTTTCAAAAATGTTAATACTACAACAATTCCTATTAAATAAAAAAACGAGGTTAATTGAGGAAAACAATGAACAATAACATCTATTGTACAAATGAAACAAGTGATATAACTCTGGATATTAATTATTGATATTTAATATTTCCTGATATAACAGATACATGGGTAAATGCATGCGTGAATGCCGAAGTGAGGTGTGTGTATGTATGTATGTGTGTGTGTGGACCAAGAGTAAGATTGAGTCTTTATTAAAGTTTTAGTCTATACAGGCAAGCTCTTGAAAATGAAAGCAATTTAGACTTTAAATTTCAACTGTGATTTCAGCCTATGTTTAAACCTCCATTTTGTATAAATTTGATACTTGAACCACTAAGAAGCTATTTCCGACTACCATTTAATAGCAAGTCATAAAAAAAGAGAATTTTATAGATTGTCATCTGTTTCCAAAGGAAAGTTTAAATGCTCGCAGGCCATTTTGAACTTCATGCCCAGAGGTGGTGTTTAGTAATGGGCCTAAGGCAGTCGTGAAAAAAAAAAAAATCTAAACATTCCAAATAAATCTAAACAGTCCAGATATGCCTAACTTTCAGTGGCAAGACTTGAATTCCGCGGACCTAAGCTATTAAGAGAAGTTTTTCGTTCAATAATTGTACTATAGTCACTAAACTCCTAATTTTTTCTTAGCAGTATATACCGTATATATCTAAATCTGATATAGATAATGACAATATAATTAAACGTGCTCAATATTTATGTAGCACACAATGGAAGGTTTCAAATTCGAGTCCCAGTGATTAGACTTAAAAAAAAAAAAACGACTTAAAATCAATGTCCCTGTTAAACATATTGAAGAAAGTAACAAAAAACAGATCCCAAGAACTCTGGTGTAATCATGAGAATCATAAAAAAGGACAATCGGTGTATGAATTATATATAAGTAATAAAACTAAATGTAGACAAAAATAAAATGAAGAATAATGTCGATTATATCAAATTTTTTGAAGATATCTAGCATTCAGAAAAAAAATCTAATGTAAAAGTTAATGTGTTTTTATATTCCTTTGATGCCTGTGATTTGCGAATCCTTTCTGCTCTGATAATCATAATGAATCTAATCATACCAAAGACGGAGGAATGCAGTGGCACTAAATGTTACATGCTTTACAAACATAATAATTACAGCAAAGAAAGCGACTCTCCGTACATATTATTTGGAACTATAATAGATTTGTTAATAAAAGCTCTCAACCAGAGTAATCGTCATGGTGCTAGAGACTGACAAGGGTTTTACAGGTGACAGGTGTCCGTGTTCCTGCGAAGCAGACAACAGCTACTGGAGAGACCAGACACCAACCACCTCAGAGGCAGAGTGCATCATGCCCGAGAGATGTGTGCAGAACTTGGCCAGGAAAAGGTTGCCGTATCAATGGAAAACAAGAACAAGGTATGACTACTTGACTGCACTTCCTTTTCTATATACATGGGGACAAATCTTAACAGTATCAAAAGTTATGCTGTTCAGAATCATCCTTAAGAGCCATTGTTGATGTCACTATCTAATTTTCTCACATGTGAATGACAGGTAAACCTCCCCCTTGTTTCTTTTTTTGTTTTTTGTTTGTTTGTTTTTTCCTGCCAGACATTTTGGATAGTGTGCGCAACGCTATGGGGTTTTCTTTCCCAATCCACTTAAGAGGCATACAAATGATTAATACACATTCAAAGCAAGAACAAGAATTCAGGAAAATGTTCGCTTTACAAAAACATATGACAAAATGTTGTTTACAGCTTGTAGATATCAATTTGCTCAAGCTCTTGCATTTTCAAATGGAGGAATTAACCAGCGAAAGATTACACATGTTTGATATCAACCTCGTTTAATGCCATTATATTATATACGTAAAATACTAAAACTTCAGTGTGATTGTAATCTATACTGAGGTGAATTATATTGTACCGTATATCTTAACACCACACGCACAGAATGAGTACGTGTAGTTGAATCCGCTAATTCCGGTCATGTAACAAGATCGGATGTATCAAATGGATGTAAGCTGTTAATGGAGCATGATGAACGTTTAACATTTTCTGCGATATCTTTATCCTTTGGAATAGTAAGTAATGCCAATCTGTTGAGATACTGATTTTCTTTATAGTGATACCAATTGAACTTCTTTGTAGTTTTTCTCAAATTGGCAATGTGCAGCTGGACTTGTGTGTATGTTGTCTATCACATATACGTGTGAGGGCTTAAAAGCGTTACATATTATTTGTATATTCCCGTCTGATATGCAATGTGACCCCTCACCTGTACGATTATGTTAGCCAATTTCAGTCAGCTGCTCAATAACCAATCTGACGAAGGGCCAAGGTCCCGAAAGTTCTACATGCATTTCAGCGACGTCCATTGCTGTCATTTTTATTTTGTTGTCACTGTGGATACAAAATTAACACACCATCCCCGCTATGTTCACGAGTTTGAGTTCCTGCTGCCACAATAAACTAGTGTAAAAGTTATAATAATCCATTTTGAACTAGATCGAAACAGGTGAGACATTGACATTAAGTGCGCTTGAGACAAAAGAGGGATTGTTTCAAAGAATTGTGAATTGTCCTAGTACTAAGTAACTGACTTCATAATTACATCTTTTAGTTACTAGTCTTGTAAGGTTTGTAGCAGCACAATGAGTCACACTTTCATTTTCTAACTTTACAGAGAATTGTTTTCGTCCACTCGCTGACCATATCCGCTAGTGGTCACTCTACGACGTTATACAAGCACATTTTTACGACTGCTCTGGCCCTCTGTATCGCAAGCACTCATATATCATCTGTCCGAACATTCCTCGCGAACAACGTAACTTCACCTCCGGTCACTCCTACGGTCACCATGACAACGCGAGATGGACATCCTTTCCAACTAATCTCCTTCTTTCTTCGCTCCACATCTCGAAGAAGTTTCGCACGCATGTTACAACTCTTCATTCACAAAATTCAACTTTTCACGCACACAACACTTCTTGACCAGCTTTTGACGTGAAGGCACGGAAACGTCAAGTTGTCAACTCGCCAAACTTCATCATCAAACATCGGACTCGCGAACTTCTTTCTCTCTCTCTCAATCTATCTCTATTTTCCATCTCTAACTTCGCAGTCTCGTGGAGCATTCAGCATTGTGCTACTTCGCCTTATTTACTGGAATTATACTTTGTGTCGCGTTATGTTCTTGTGTATACCAAATGGGAAAGTGCAAAAACTGAACTCTCAATTGGAGGACCATTTCCTGCAACAGCATCGACTCCAGGTGCAGCTCGGAAACGCGGGAGATATTGTGTGTATCAAAACAACGAATGGTGAGTAGATCTAAGGATATATTCTCTACGCTCTATAAATATCCCACTACGAAATCCCTTCAGGTTCATATTGGAAGTAGACCATGCCATTGATCAACACTTGCAACTAAACAGATTCTTGCTGTAACTTTTTTTTTTTAATCGCCCTCTGTAAAAAATATATTCGTAAGATCGCAACTGCTGATCTGCATTTTAACAAACATGTCGGAAAACATGTACAGAGGGTGACATGTGATAAAATTCTGTCCTAGCACATTGCCCCACTGAAATGATCGCTTTCTTTCAATCGAATAGCTTCGTCCCGTCAAGTGAGCGGCCAATCATTTCGAGCACACCTTCCTGCCTTCCCTTACCTCGTCAACCCTTCAGTGTACAAGTGTATTTCATCATGAAACATAGAGAGGAGAAGCTCTTCAGCGTGTTCAAGGCAAAGAAGGGATGGAAGCATTTCCGGTCTGAATATTGCGTATGTTACGCTGCAATTTACAAAGAAACATTCTTAGCTTACAGTTTTTATGAAAACTAGTCAATGTACCCGTGGAGTGCCAGAAATCCTCTATGGGGATTCACCCAGAAATGGTCAAGGTCACTGGGTCAACGGAGGTCCGGTCCGATCTTGGCCAAACTCGCTGGAAGCATAAGTAGGCGTACACCTGGGAAGGCCTACATAGCGCCCTCTATCGGGTGTCTGATTATATTTCTGGGGGAATCCCCATATTAGTAGGCCTACATAGCGCCCTCTATCGGGTGTTTGATTATTGCAGCTGACGAAGATTAGTTATTTGACCTTTGACCCCAGTGACCTTGACCTTTTCAAAAATGAACCCCTTAAGGGCAATTTCGCGGTCAACCTGCATCCACCCACTTAGTTTGATGGAGATCGGACCAAGGACCTGGAAGGAGTAGAGGAACAAACAGACAAACGTTGCTCAAATTATAGTATGATTACACATTCCATCAACTTGATATACTGACATATGTCAAGGGTAGCAATTATTTCCCCTGCTTTCTGAAAGCGGTTAATCAAGTGCTCTTTCACCATGATAGAAAATTGAATTTTTTGTAATTCCCTTTATATTTTCTTTTTATTGTTGTCTACACATACGTCATAACCTCTAGTCTCCTCATCCAGCGGTTCTAACACCAAAACTTTAAAATTTCATAATTTTTGCATCGACTATCCGATTTTCCTCAAACTTTCACTGATGTGTTCTGCTGATGTTGCTGCTTTTACTCATTCCACATTTCTTTTTGGGTGATGGTTTCCTTTGTAGAACCTTTCAAGTCAAATGAAGAGGTAAAAAATTAAAATTCAGGTATATTATGCAAATTATCAACAAACATTCTATTCTTGTTTTCATGGACATGCTTACTTTTGTGTGACAAAACAGGTACGACTCTCGTAGTGAATCGCCCTCAGGTTCTTTACTGGTATGATGTATGGACGCACATGGCTAACGTTCTTCCAATCGCCATTACGGTGGTGGATGATGAATGACTGCAGTGCTTCTAGTCGTCGACAATGGGGCAGATTTGAATCCAAGGTACGGCTCACTTTTTTCGATTATTTTCATAGCAGCGTGGAAACTAATTTGAAGAGAAAACAAAATGCAGGGGAAAAGGTGTAGAACCTACATTTCTGAGCTGTAGAAACTATATGTTCAATTTCATGACAACGCCGCGGGGAATACAAATGCTTGTAAATTCATTTACGCATGAAGATTAAGATACCTACTTTATATATGTATATATATGTATTATTTTTTGTGACAAAAAAAAAACAAAAAACAAAAACCTATTCCGTTTACTTATTACGACCATAACTTGGCACTGCTTGGGGGCTTCTAAACTGAGAAGATTGTTTCTTGTTGATGTATAATTTTGTAATTTCTTTTGATCATGACAGATCACGTGTAAACCAGATTTTACAATGGAAATCTCTGGAAGATAGCCGACGTAGATGCACTGGCGGTCATCAGCTGATTGTGCTGCGGGACTCCCAAGCTCAGTCGAGGGGAGCAGGTTTGGGGACAAACAAGAAAGCCGACAGCAGCTGTCTTCACTCCTGCCCAAAGAGACTTTTGCATCCACGTCACAAAAAAAAGACTTATGCGTCCACGTCATTAGCATCTACAGCCGGCAGAGGGGAAGGAGAAGGAGCTCTTTAAGTTTGTGTTGGAACAGCTTAATGGGTAATGGGACTGCACGGCTTATGCTGGCTGCAGTACTCGAGCACCTCACCTCACGTCAAGTCATCTCAGACCCACAAGATGTCCTGCTCCCCACTGTCTAGAAGAGTCTCGCGTCAAAACGTCAACTCACCACTCAGCACATCAATCCACCACCCCCCTCCCCCACGTTCCCATCCCAGTACTCACCCTGGATAAACATTGTCTATATTTGTCAACTGGGCTGTTTCCGCTCTCAAGCGTAAGCTTATAGGATACAACCTTTTTCTGCAATTGCTCCCCTTAGATTGTACCTTTAAATTATTTTTCCTTATTATTAATGTACCATGAATTTGTATTAAATGATTGTCAATATTTTGTATTCAACAAGTTTATTAATAATTCTTCCAAAAAATCCTATGATTTGTACAAAAGAAAAATGTAGGGCCTATTTGTATATAACGTTTGTCATGAAATTGCAGAAATGATTATCAAACAAACAAACAAACTCAAAGCACCTACCAATTAACATTCATCAAGACATCAAGCTCCAAATACACGCATCTGAAGAGAATAAATGGCATGCTGCTAATTTTCAGCAAGTTTGTGGAGGACGCATGTTGACGCTGCGCCCTCCACCGACCTGTCGGCAAGACGGAATGCCAGCTTTTCTCTGGTTTTCCCACCCCATCTCCGACAGAGCACAGCACGTATGACCTCGTACATTGTTGAAATGAAGAAACAGACACAATCTGAACAGGAACAGCATATGCCAAGTAGAGTCAACAATCACCTAGGACACCGCAAACATTGTCAGACATACATCTTCACAAGCAAGACAGATAAAGCTGTAAGGCACATGCGACTTGTACACTAACCAATATCACAGCCAAAACATGTCATTATCCAACTAAGTTCTTGCCAGTTTAATATATCAATGACACTGAATTTCATTGGACAAGGGACTTCTCTGATTTGGTATTTTCTGCGCAAAATTTCAGCGGGGAAAACTAACCATGGATAAGAGCAAACCCTTTGTTTATAATACAACGTTTTGCGTCTACGACAAATCCCTGTTTATCAATTTTGTTTCTTTATATAGTCTATGTCAAGAATTACCTATTTTGCATGTGTTCAAATGTGTTCAAATATGTTCAAAGCTTGCGTTCAAGCGTGGTATCATTGAAATCTGAGAAATCATATCGCTTGTTGTAGATACGAGTACATTTTGCAACAACGCGATTTACATTATTTTTTGACAAGTTAAGAAGATACTCTATGCTGAATATTTTTTTGTGTTTGTGTGTGTGTGTGTGTGTAGACATTGTCAGTCAGCTATAATTATGAACAAAAGGTATTATCATGGTTATGGTTTTATTAGATCATAGTATCTTTTATTGCTAGAAGTTAATGGTAGCTTAACGACTCTCGATGTGACATCCACCGTATATCTTAATACTCGAGTATCAGATAGGATAAGATGCGATACATCGATACGTTTTGCAATGGATCTTATATTTCGTTATGAAGAGCTTATAAAGATATTATTTTTTTGTTAAAAATTAAAAATAATGCACCATGGTAAGGAGAATCACCAGTTCTTACAATGTCATATACCTCTGTAAACTTGTTAAGCTTGCTTGGTCGATGATATCTGTCATTGTTTGATGCTGCGATGTTGTTTTGGTAGATATCTTGTTCACTGCTTGTAATACATGTATCTGTGATTATACGTTGTACAGATGAACGGCGAAAACTGAATAAATGTATGATTCAACCCTGACTCTATACATCAGTCTGTCAAAATTGATCGCGTTTCGTTATTGCTATAAGTTCTGTTGTGTAATCTTTAGGATTACTGTGGCATAAATGCAGTTTTCGTTGGACACTTAAAAAGGGCCACTGCAATCCAGTGTTGACCTCTATCGATGCCCTATGGTGTGTACGTAGCCAAATCAATAAAATATTCATGAAAATATTCGTCATTCCATTTGTTAATATTCTTTTTTTTCTGTACCCCTTAAAGTCCCACCTCTCTAGCAAAAGAAAAAAAAAAACCCTCCAGTTCTCTATTCATATTCTTGTTGTAACATCATCCTCCTGTAACACATGGGCTGAACAAGAGACAGAGTTAATGGGGTTATATGCCTTTATGCCATCCATTGCTATTACTACGTGCACTTATGACAGCATCACACGTTTGTTTGTTTGTTTGTTTGTTTGTTTGGGGGTGTTTTTTGTTGTTGTTTTTTGTTAGTTTGGTTTTTTTTGGTGCACGTTTCTGGCAAATGTTTCACGTAGCCATGACATGGGAAGACGGAAGAACCAAGCAACAAATAATTTCCGTTATTGTGCGTTCTTTTCTTCAAAATGTAAAACTGTTTTTATTTCAAATCACAAATCTATCACTTAGTATAAAATTTGAAGTACACACGTAGTTACACATGCAGATGTGCAATAAAACTTGACAATTTCGTACACAAAATGGTTTGCAATCTCGAAATATGAAATTACCAATGAAGGCAATAGGGACTTAACGAAAATGCAATTTCGTCCTATACCGATCATTTATACTATAAACTTGGAGTTATTGATAATTCATTACGTATAATTACACGTGTTCAAATCAACAAAGGCATAATACACACAAACACATATGAAAAATATGCACACACACACACACACACACAGACATGCACACAAGAAAATGAATATTTTTTATAATCTGTTTGTAACGTGGTGAATCCCCTTTATCATCTCGTTTTGTTTTAATAAACCTTGAACACTCTGAATTTTTTCCCCCAAATACATGTATCAAGATCTTTTACCCGCATTCCAAGTTCCCATAATCTATTGCAATGCGAGACACGAAACCCATCTTCTAGGAAAGTTACTTTTGAGGGGGAAAAAGGGGGCTTTTCAGTTAAAGGCTTATGAAGTGCGCTCACTCACTCTGAAACTCTTTAACTCTGTTAAACGCCGGACAAAGAAATATAAAGCTATACCAACCGCTATAAAGGGTTTATCAAATTGTTAAGAAGCTTTGCATACTCAAAGCACATTCTACCGATGCTGCTAGTGATCGTTTTGCATTTTTTTTTCTCGAATGCTTATAATGCTTACTTGACGCACAATTTGGTTTTTTTTTTTATCAATTTCAAGGACATCTCTTCTTGATTTGATGAATCACAGCCTCTTAAACATAGCTTGAAGAGTTTCTCTTTCAGGGAATACGAACATATGGGAGACAAAAAAAAAAAGACCTTGCCGAGCATCATGAAATTAGTTGTGTGACAATAGTTACTACGTACATCAGGCCCACTTAAAATACGAGGTTCGTGATACTAATTCACAACTGCGTTGATTTGGCATAACGTTTATAACGGCTTGCGTACTTCCCTGCTCACGGGAATACAGCACACCCGTTCCTTTCAACACTGAAAAATGATGATCAATTCTTGGTGAACTTGGAGCGAGAAATTCGTGGCCGTATCATGGTGTATAGAACTTACTGCTCGCTTTGTCATTGCTCCTACTCAGTAATGGCTTAAACTATCCAACAACTACACTCACTGCTACTACAACATCCTCTGAACCAGTTACGCATACAGACGATATATCGCTAGCGAATATGCAGCATGAATTAACGACAACGCTGAAATTGATTGAATACATTAGATAGCTTTGTGTGTTTATTCTCGATGATTTTCCTTAAAATCTTTGCTCTGGTACTCAGTTCTTTGAATTATCAACCCAAATAAGAAAATTTACCATTCATTATTTTTTTCCGTTTTTCTCTCGCTCTCTATCCAAGCAAACATTATTTTTCTTACGTGTGCTTTCATCGTGCCCTTAACACGTTGAAAGAACTCGTGCGCTACTTACGAATACGAAGAAAGGGGGCGCTTGAATAATCTTTTGAAAGTAAAAAAAAATAAATACAAAAATAAGAATAAACCCTGCAACAACAACAACCAAAACAACCAAAACTAACTAGGGCTGTACTCCTTCAGAATATCAATGGCACATATGACTTGGACATACCAAACATTACACTATGATGCATTGAAGAACAGTGCCATTTTAGAGTGCCCAGTATTGAAATAAGAAGGTACAAGTAATGACACTACAATGCAGTGTTATCCGAAATGTTTCAAGTTCCCAGGAAAACTATGATATATCTGGCAAAGACTGGATCTTAAAAGTTATTGCTACACCCTAACACTGTATACCAAAATAGAGATAAAAAAAGTGAAAGGGAAATAGGATACAGCATAATCGCTGGTGTTTGTATGGTGTATACACGATAAAATAGCACGACACATCCCTCCAACCCCCCCCCCCTCCCCCTGCATACTTGGTGAGGCTTGCTCATGCAACTTGCAAATACTGCAACACTTATTTCGTGTTTCTCTGAAGGATTGCTCTGAAAGAATTGCGGCTTGTTAATACTTTTTAAGTATACAAAAGGCTTGAAGGCATAATCGTTCTCTGTCATGATGTGACGATTTCTATAACTATCTCTCTACTCTTCCCTCAAAATCCCTCTTTCATTCATTTGTGCTCTTTCAGGGAATTAAAAAAAAAAAAAAGGGCAGTGAACTTTGTACTCAATTTCACGAACAAGCATAACAACAAAACGAAGCAACAAAAGAGTTAGCGCGTATAAAAACCAGCAATAGCTAGAATAGCAACCAGCAATATTAGACCATTGCAACCCGTACGAGTGTATGCACCAATATTTATTGTACATGTAGTATCGGCTGATGATAACAAAGATATAACGCTCTACGACGGTGCTTTCGCTATAAAAAGAATATGAGAAAAAATAAATCAAACAACAGTAAAAACGCAACCAAATATCGTAGAATCTTGACAATCGATAATCCGTTTCGAGCTTCATACCATTATAGCATACATGTATACATGTAACTATGTGTATATAGTTTACTTAAGTATGACATTTTATAATGCCTACTTCATCTCAATGATATGAAAATACCGTTTTCTAAACCAAATACGTTTCGACGTCTTTATCGTTTTTGTTTTTTGTTTGTTTTTTGTTTGTCGAGTGCGAAATCTAAATTGCACAGATGTGTACATGAGAAGGCGTCAGCCATTCTCTCAGCTTTCACTTCGACATCCATTCGGTATTGCTGTGCACAATCAGTAGCACTTAAAAGCACCGTGTTGCTAGTAATAACGAAAGGAAAGAAAACAAAGCAAAAAAAATCATAACAAAACAAACCAAAAAAACCCATAACAAAAGGAAGACAGACTGTGATACCCTTCAATTTCCTCAAATTTAAGTCGCTCCGAATGACCTTCCTTGCGAGCACTCCAAAGAATTTGGGATGAGGTTCTGATGTGCACGTCTGCGAGGTTTTCACCTGCCCCCTGTCCTCTTTAGTCAAAATAACTCCACATCTGACAATTCAACACAATTGTTTAAGTCAAAATTATCGGGCGGCTTTGTACATTATACATAACTTAGTCCTCTCACGCCGCGCATGAAGTTTTATACTTGCATGACAGGCAGGAAGATCAGCCATACGTATATCAGTATTCTAGTAGAAGAGAATATTTCAGGGGTTTTAAACAATCGGGAGTTAACCAGTGTCCATCGTTCATACTAGCGCGGTTTCGTCCAGATCCTCCCGGATGGGTTCTCGCCGTGGCAGGTTGTTCCTGTTTCTGGCCGCCTGCTTGGCGGCTTTCTTGGCGGCCTGCATCTGCTTCTTTCTCCGCTTTTCTTCCAGGCGCCGCTGTTTCTGGGCCTTCTTCAGCGCCTTCAGCTGCTTCGGCGTTAGCTCTCCCTCTGGGATCGTCAGTAGGTCCTCCACCCCATTACCGTTTGCTCCGTTGCCCGTCGCCCCTCCCGTCAGCACCTGCTGCCCTTCTTCGCCCTGCTGCTGCCGTTGCCGTTGCTGTGCCTATAGTGATCAATGGATGGTAAGGAGACTGAAATGTTCTCACAGTGATGACGGCGAGAGTTCATGGTGCACTTAAATCCAATCTAAAGCATACTAAAGGCGCAGCTTTTAAGAGTAGAACATTATCTTTACGCTATTATCCTAACTTGCCTTATTGTTACCGATTCTTTCATTTCGGTCAACATTATCGCTGTTCTCGCACTCATAAGACATCAAAGTGGCTTCCCTACAGTTGCCCCAAATCCACTCGACTACAAATTTGACACCACTTGCCACGGCGTGACGAAATTCCTGAAGACTTTGATAGTGGATCATAGCTCATACAGTTTATATTCCAAGAAATCGAACGTTTCTCGGTGTGAATTATGCAGCTTTCCCTTGTTAAAAGCGTTTTCATGTCAAGGACATAAATCACACACACACACACACGCACGCACACACACACACACATTACGGAAGTGGCGGTTGTAAAACGCACCAGTGGCATGTTTGTTTGCTTTTCTTTTGTCAAACGCTGATGTCTCTACAATGACGACGGGTCTACATAAGCTAGGTGAAAGTGAGTTTTCCTATATTATGAGGGAAAATGAAGGAACTACAGATTCCAACTGAGTGTGATCTGTTTACTTTGAACTACAATTTCATGAAAACAACGAAAAAACAAACAAACCAACAAACAATGCTTTGGTTGAGCAAATTGAAACTTACAGTAATGACGACAGTGCGGTTACTGATGGGGCGGTTGTCGTCACACAGGCCGCAGCTGGGCGCGCAAAACTTCCTCATGAAGAGAGGGTTCCGACTGCACCAACTCTCTTTGGACCAGGCGCGACACTTCCGGTGGACATCGCGGCACTCTGGTGGAAGGGGAAAAAAAAAGTAGAACAGCAAATAAAATATAGGATAGGAATTATGCACATATTATATATAAATTAAAAAAATAATAATAATAACAAGCAGCCTATTAATCAACAGGTAGGCCTACATCTTTGTTTCTATTTGCTGCCGGCCTTGCTGTATTTTTCCAGCTGGAAAGATGACTGTAAGATAATACAGTTTTTCATTTTTGTTGGGAATTAGGACAAGAAACCTGGTTCGATGATCACAACTCAATATAACGGGTGATACTACTGATCATAGATTGGGAAAGAGGTAGCTACACATCTTGACGTATATACCACATCGAGAAGTCATCCGTTACTGATTAGTTCCTATGGTAACAAGCTCTATACGATCGAAAGGGCCACTCGTAAAAGGATTTCTGCACATTACAAATTAGTAGCAAAATAAAAATATAGTCGCTCTCGAAAAGGATTTGATGTTGCCGTCAATACGTTAGAGTACAGAGTTGTATTTGACTACGTGTGCAACGAAGTTAACGAATAATGGAATAAAATTACCCCATATGACCCGAGAAGAAAAATAAAGTCTCAATCGAGAACCAACCTTCCACTTCCCCACAGTGTCCGCAGCTTTTCTGACACCTCTCTCTCAGCCCATCTTCGTTGGTCAGGCAGTGACCAGCACGGGCCCATTTTTCACAGCCAGCGTCTATGTCAACGCAACCTGTTGGCAGACAATACACCAGAAAGTGAACAGAACATGAATCCGAGGGCAACACTGCAATATCTATTATGATTTACGCTGTATCCATCTGTTTCCTGTAACTGGTTTTATCAGACTTTTTGAAAACTTTTCCTATAAATAATCAAATTCAAATAGACTTATGACAAAGACACGGTTACAGGAAACAGATGGATCAACAATGGAGGGCATCCCACTGTTTGCCACAAGGCTACACTCGTTGCCTCGAGAAGGAGCCCTGATTATTAAAGGGGAATAACCAGGCATTAGCTTAGCAAGCAGTAACATAGAATGAGGATGACGGGTAGCCATCAGACCGCAGAGTACAGGAACCGTACGTTGGACTCCCATTCCACTCAACGGAGACCCTTGAGAGACCAGAGGACCTCACATTGGCAAGATTCCGCAGCAGTCTCCAAGACCAGATTAAAATACCGTAGTATGTGGAATGGCTTTACAAAACCCTAAAAAGATCATTATGGGACCCGAGAAGTAAATTTCCAGCATTTTTCTCAAAGATCTCTAAATGTGGAACTTTGAAGATTGCTGAATATTCACTGAGAGAGGAATAAGATTATCAACAGATCACTGAAAGATCATCTGGCGGCATAATAATTATACTCCACAAGACCTCTGAGAGATCAATCAAAATATCCGAGAGACTGTAGTATTTCAATGATTCCTCATTGATCTCTCTCTCAAAAAAAAAAAAATGACTGTCGAAAGATAACTTACAGACTATAGTAAGACCCTTGAACGCTCCTTGAGAGATCGATGAAAGACTGCCGAAAGATTATTATGAACCATTTCAAAACTTTTGAAGACCAAAGAGACCTTGAAATTCACTGAAAGATTAGAGAGGAATTATGAAAAACATCGGAGTTCACTGGAAATCCACTGAATAAATCACTGAGAAATCTGCCATTTTTTTTTAGGGTCTTTCAGTGGTCTTTCCAGAGGTCTTGCCATGTGGGGAATAGGGTTGTTAGTACTTACTCTCTTCTGGCGGACACCAGTTGCAGCTGAGACGACAGTTCTCCTCCATGTAACCTACATTGACCTGGCATCGCGTTGTCTCCGCCCAGGTCGGGCATTGCGGGTTGCGATCACGACACTCGCCTGAAGGGTGGACAAGTAAATTTCGGCGACGGGGAAACGGAAATTGAGAAAGGAATATTATTATGACATAGACGTAAAAACGCCGTAGAGATGGTAATACGTAACCCCTGCTTGTATCATCTTTGTCATGTTATGTGCTCATTTCTTCTTTTCTTTTCGTTCCTGTGTGTGTAACTGATAGTATCAGTTGATATTGTTGTTGTTGTTTTTTTTTTTATCTTCATAAACAACTTATTGAGGGACACCAGACATGGCTTGCATGTACAGTGCCTTGATCGAGCACAACATAATATCGTTTGAGATGAACATACATTTGGTTCCAAAACATCACACAAGCCCTGTTCATCATCGTTGTCCCATTACCAAAGATACTACCCCCCCCCCCCAAAAAAAAAAAAAATAATAATAATAATAATAATAAAAAGTAAAACAAAACTTCCTTCTGTCCAATTTCCAAACTTGTTTAATAAATCATTGTACGAGGCATGGGTTCATCATCGTCTTACCATGCCCCCATATTCCTCATGCTCATTCTCTTACAAAACGCAAAAGCAATATCAATGACATCGACGCATTCACTTGCCATACGAGACCGGTTTACGAGCCCATTCAAAATTAATGCAAATCTTTTCTATATAAGTTTGTTTCTTACAACGATAAAACTTGTCCGAGGCTTGCTGTTTATAGCATCACTTTTCATATGCAATCTTGATTTCAAATTTCCCAAGGTCCCTTTTGCAACGAGTCGATTTGTATGCTAGTTGCTATATCGGGGTGGGAGGGGAAGGTATTTAATGTCAATTAATTTGAATAAAGAGCGATGCAAACCGGTCTATTCATATTGACGTGCACTGCCCTGATATGCAAAATCATGCTTTCTATGTGAATCTCACATTAGACTATTGGCACTTAATACTTGACGTCTCGACAACTAATTGCCTTCATGTGCACATCTCTATACGGAACAAAACAACATGCAGTGCAGTGACAAGATATACAAACCAACTACAATCAGCTACGACAAACGGATGCATATGAGTAAATGAGCATACAACAATGACGTAATAATGGCTCTAGAACGAACACCTCGCTCACATTACAGCGAATCAGAACACAAGGCTGGTAACACTCGTCAAAAACACACACACCAAAGTTGCCATGGTTACACGTAAAATACATGTATATAAAAAAAAGAAATGGTCAGCGGTCACATCGCCACACTAGCGTCTTCTGAGGTATTCTCGATACATCTCGCGAAAAGGAATACGAGGAGTTACAAAGGAGTGGGATAAGAGTGGTATACTGGAATAGTTAGGTTATTGTTTGTAGGAAAAAAGGCTGCTGAAAACTGCTTATCCAATAAAGGTGAGCCAATGGAGTAAAATGGAGTCAAAAGGGGCCTGAGCTTTCGATCCTAGCAGAATCTTCGTCAGAGGCAAAATGACAAACATGCAGGGACAGCAATCACATATAAGGACTTCACACAACAAGAACAGACAGGGACAAGCTGGGTACACAGAACAAAGAAAACAAAGGAAGGGGTGGGAGGTCATGGGCAAGGAGCCCAACAGGTAAAAGGAGGGGGATTAAAGCAGGAAGGTGGACAGACAAAAGGCAGAGGAGAGGGGACAGACAAAAGGTAGAGGGGAGGGGACAGACAAAAGGCAGAGGGGGGTCAGTGATGATCATGAGGATCTTCTGACGAAGATTCTGCTAGGATCGAAAGCTCAGGCCCCTTTTGACTCCAGGTTATTGTTTGGTGTGCTCTCCCGGTTTTGCTATACAACAATCTACCATCTAGAAGATCGTAGCAGGTGCTGCTAGCATGTGATTGCAGTTAGTGATATTAAATTCCCTCTCCAGACATGCAAGTTTTATCTTCTACCATTATTAACCGATGTAAACCCAGAATGTTAATAAGAGTATTGCTTGAGCTCATATATTTAAGCAGAGGGTGGGAACAATTTCGATGAAAGCCTGAACTTTAGAGCCAGCACTTGTGGAAAGCGGTACATAGTTTTTTGTTTTTTTTTCAGCATTTTTCCCCTTCGTGTTTTTTTTTTTTTTTTTTTGACACATAATCTTGCGAAATATTCAAGCACGACATGACAGATTATGATATTTGTTGGCAGCGTGGGATCGGTTGGGTTCATCAATGCTTTCAGTGCAGCATGCGGAGACACAGCATTGTGTATAACATGTTTATCCGCATCGACATGGCTGTTGCTACAAACGAGAAGAAAAAAAAAAACAACGAAATAACACTGACTGATCACAAAAGACATGATGCATTGTCAAGTTCACATATCATTATACAGCTCTCAGTGACTTCTTTAGTGTACTACCTGCATCACACAATTACAAATCAATTTGCATCTAGGTCAATCATGATAAATGATTATAGTCTTTGTGCTATTGTCTCACAAGCTATGAGCTACCTGAATAATGGTTAGTCGATTCGAAGTTGCGTATAGGTCGAGCAGGCCAAAATCTTCAGATATACACTATAGCCATACCGTTTTGAACCCGTAGTAAAAAGGTGTAGACGAGTTGATGTGCAGGAATTTCTGCAGCTGCAGAACTTAAGTTTTTATATGAAGGACGAGCAGAGACAAAAAAAAAAAAAAAAAAAAAAAAAAATCAATGTTACTGTGGAATTCTGGATTTTCTAAAATTGTACCCTTCTACCGATATTATGGAA
Source organism: Diadema setosum (assembly GCA_033980235.1). Lineage (NCBI taxonomy): Eukaryota > Metazoa > Echinodermata > Echinoidea > Diadematoida > Diadematidae > Diadema > Diadema setosum. Next base: position 7,602,177 of record CM067066.1, read on the forward strand.
ATGGCACTATCGACGACCGTTGTCATTACTTTTCGATTTCCGCCCGGATGTTCGACGAGAGCCCGACAACCTCAACCGCGATCTAAGCGACTGGTGAGGGCGCCTTTTGGTCGACGTTTTCGCTTGTTGTGTGGACGCCAAAGGTGGAAGCCTGCCGCCGCGAACCGTCTGGCCGACGCGGCAGAAGCCGCAGCTGTAGGAGCAAACCTCGGCCATGAAAGTGGGGCGTTGACTGCACTTCCCATCCTTGGCAAAGTCGCGACACTTTCGCGTCTTGTCCCTGCAGTCTGGCAAGGCAAAAACACAACCTGACTACTAGGGTACAAAGTCAATGAAGACTTTATGTATAATGATCCTAACTGGTTAAAAACAGTCCTATTTTTTGAGAAAACAAAATATTATAGACACAGGTTCAATATGTGTAACTTCTAAAGGGGGCAACAACTTCTCTTGAAAATCAGTCGTCAAAAGGTCTTAATAAATACAACACCTTTTATGACGAGGAAAACATACATTACTGTATCTATACATTATTCAAATACAAGTCATGATAATCAATGATACATATAAATTATGTACTTAATTTGGTGATATCTGATCCAGATTAAGAGCACTGAATAACCACTGAAGTAAATTATTTCAGGTCACCCATTTTACCTGAAACCAGCAAGTGGGTCCAACATTCAGATATACGTAGAAAATACATTTTGTGAACAACTCGGGATTCAAACATATCAGTAGAGTATTTTTTTTCTGCTCGTCCCTTTGTTGTGTTTCATTCTTGCCCACTGCTGTTCTAACCTTCAAACCGCTCTTGCTTGTGACAGACGCCGCAGCTGAGGGGGCACTGATAGGCCATCCAGCCCCGATTGGTTTTGCACTCCCCGCCATCTGCTAGCTCCTTGCAGCGGAACTGAGCATCCATACATGCTATAAAGATGGGCGGCAGTTAAGTTGTTTAAACGTTAACATAACATTATATTAAAACAGCAAAATATTTTTAGAGTCTCTCGCCAGCTTCTCATCCCTAGAAGTTTTCAATTCTAATCACACGTCTAGACAAGTGACTAAATTAATAATCAGACAATTATGGATTACTTTACAAGATACTGTAATGTCTATACGTGTTGACCGTTGGAGTGTATTCATTCTTGACGAAAAAATATTTAAACATGCTCCTCAATAAAACTGGCGAATGAATGGTGTCACGTTCAAAGATTTTAAAGAGCATATTACTGCATCACTGTATATACCGTATGCGATTACTAACGTGCATGGCTATTACACACGAAATGAATTTATGCACGTGTTTTATATTTACGATGTGTAATGGAGACACTCTTCGGGCGTGTATAATTGACCATAACCAACCAACACTGTCCCTGTATAACAGTACAGAGAAGAGAAAGTTCTTGAAAGTATATTTACGTGGAACGACATCGGGCAGCTGGCAAAAGCTGCAGCTCTTCCGGCAGTTGACCCTCATCCAAACGTGTTCCGGGTCACACTTGTCGTTTTTAGCCAGGTTTTCACAGATCGTCTTCTCATCGAGACAACCTGAGGGTTACAAAGTCATAGATACACATATTATTTGAAAACGAAGTAGGTATAATTATTATTGTTGACAACTTGTTATTATCTATCATTCTATTTTCTATGAAATGATGGGAAATCGTAACAACAGCTCTGTAATCTTATCCAAACTGTACAGTTTATTCAAAACAAATGCATAATACAAAAGCATAAAAAGACAAAAAAAGCCATCACGACGTTAGAACAAAAGCAGCGATTAATGAATAATGATAATATATTAATTAAGCGTGCGCGTTTCGAGAATACATTATTAGATTATAAAGATTAACAATTAATCAGTGCGATTACATCGCGGACTTGGAAAACTTGATGTCGTAAATTTCATATCATAATATTAAAATTATGAGTTTCCTTTCTAAACCTTTTTATAGACCTACTCCTGCTTCATGATAGTGTCGTACAACTTTAAATTATTGCGAATAGTTGCTGTTCACCATAATATATGTCGCCTTTGCACTTCTTGTTATCACATGTATACATTCAAAATAAAAGGTTGAAAAAGGTTTATTTCAAATTAGTTCTTGGAAGCTGGGCGTTGCCAAAGTTTTTAAGAAACGTTGAAGATAAAGAAAGAAAAACGCGCTGGAAATTCAAACAAACAGGTGACTGTATACATTTAAATCCATGCAGCCTCCTGATGTTGTATAATAACCATCCCACTCCTTAGACAAGTTAACCAGAAACATATACTGGTAGTACTGTTATTAATCGAAATCATCATTTACTGGGGGTGCTGGATAAGCCAGGTTTAAGTCTGCACGAAACCCATGCAGCACAAACTTGCCAAACTGAGAGGCGTTGATCGATAGTTGTGAATGGTGAAAAGAGATGATATTCTTCATTTTTCTGTACTTTGCTGAATATTATAAAAGAAAGTACATCAACCTTAACCTAAATTTAATTTACAGTGGGACCATAAGGAGAAGAAAAAGAAAAGAGAGCGAGAGGGGATAAGAGAACACAAAGGGAACATATCTCTGGGTGTAATTGGGAGAGGAGATAGAAAAGGGCAGATGCTATGAACTTCTGTTGAACCGATAAGGCTCAAGTTACTGAACCATCTGGGGAGAAGAAGAGGAATTCAAGGATACATGGTATAAATGGACGCGGCTCAGTTGACATATAAGGTTGTATTACTTCCGTCGTTGCGGTTCTGTGATTGATATTGTGTGGTGTCGTGTGAACTTCTTTACCTATTTTAAGTCTAGTTCATTCAGAACATGTTCATCATCTGTGCGCATTGCGTGGTAAATTGCCACAGACACCCAAGTTTGGAAAAATAAGTACATGTTGGCAGCAATGTCTATGTTGTGCCGAAAGAGGGGCTGACACACATGTTGCGTCTTTGTTGCATCTGTGCAAATTTAGGACGGCTCGGAAGTGGAAGGTTTATGCACGGTGAAATCTGTACGAGTTCGAAGGGGTTATACGCCCACTCATTCTGAAGGAGTCTACACCCTTGGACCCTTGGAATGCAGATGTTTTACGGGTGCAAGGATTTCATCGGCTAAATCTAATATCCTTCTCGATAGAAAAAAAAAAGACATTGTTTTCTTTCTTTAACATTTGTCAGTATGTTTCAGCTCGTTTGTATCATTACAATGGCTAGTAGCTCTGAGAGCACATTTCCTTCGTTAGGACTATTACAAAGGGAAAATTATTACAAACACACATAGAAAAAAAAAATGCCGTAACAAAAAAATCAGGCTTTTCTTTTTTATCATTTAGGTGCTTTGTCAAGTACATCTGTTGCTGTAGGCTTCTTAAGTTGAACAGAAAGACAATAAGTCTTCAAAACCACGCTGTTAAACCATTTTTAGTTGATTATGTGAATAAACTCTTATCATGAATCGAGTATTCACAGTGGATTGGTTTGGAAAAAAAAAAAGATAGGATGTCGGAGTTTCAGAATAATTGATTTGTTGTGAGTATGAAAGAAGAGACTCTGACTATGCCAGTTTAATCACATTAAAATTTCCGATAAGGAAATTGAATTTCTGTAAAGACCAAGTATCCACTGCACTGAAAGACTCATGACAAGAACACAGTTAAAGCAGCTGCTTCGATGTACATTGAGTTCTACTAGTATGTTAGCTACAAAATTTGACGTTAATCACGCTCAACTCCCACTAAATACGATCTGCGTTAATGGAATATTAATAGACTGATTGTCATTATAAGTATCAAATTGGACGAATGTTAGATTTAGTCACAACTTTAGGCTAAGACACATAGACGCTATTGCTACAAATATTCTAGAACGACTACGAACCATGCGGTGGATATCATGCGACATCAATGATGACGACCACGACGTCTGTAACGATGAGGTGTTAGGCCAGAATATCTGTGGTCAACCATTGTCCGCCTTCGTGATGGCCGGAGTGCATGCCATCTCGACAGAGTGGACACAGACGACGAGGAACGCACCAAGAAATGAGCACCAAATTATATACAATGTCCATGCGTATAACGGCGATTGAGTATAATAATGTTAGCAGCTCAGTCATAATGCAGAAATAAAGAGTAGCTGGACTAGATCAGCACAAAAAGTGATACATTCCGTTGTTTTAATAGCTCGGACATTTGATTTCTTTGTGTGCCGTTTGTTGTTTGTTTGTTTGTTTGTTTGTTTGTTTTTGCATATTTTCATATCAGCTACTTTACATTGTTTTGTTTTCACAATGCTATGACATTTTCATGAATAGATTTGATGTATTTTTCCAAATATATAAACTAGTATCGCAATCATATCGACTAAAACCATTGTTTCAATGATGACACCTATGCTTTACATTGAGAAACTTAATACGGTGCAGTTTCGCGGTCTGCCAGAATACAAATTTGCAGCAGGTTTGGAGCTGCATTCTTGAGTAAAACATTTTGCTTTCTTTAATTTTTATGCAAAATGTGCAAACTGTAAATGGACTGTCTCTTTCGCCATCTTGTTCAGAGCTGACCAAAATAATGAGTGTGTTAAAGGTTAACTTCATGCACACTATGGCGGCGGTCTCTTCGAACTATTGCCGCTGACACAGCAGCAGGTGAGGGCGCCCTCGCCCATCGCACCCGGTGTAAAGTCGGACCCAGGTGGCGTCCCACATATGCCGCAGCTCACGGGACACTTCTCATTCATCCAGGCGGGATATTCTGTGCACTCGCCGATAGTCGCCCAGTACGAGCAGTTGTAGTGCCAGTCCACGCAAGCTGAAATTCACAGGAAAGATAAAAAGTGTGAGTGAAGTGGTCAATAATATTGAAATAACCATAATAGCAGATCCACGGATTAGTTGTTGCTCTGCCCGGTGAGTTTCCGGTTGACATGGTCAACTTTTGTTATCATAGCTTTGCATAAAATATGAATATAATCATCATGGTAAACTACTCTTTTAAAAACAAAAATCTGAGGTCTTTTCGCATGAATTTTCCTTACCTAGCCAGCCAACTCCATGGACTGTAATTAAGAGCAGTTTCTGAGTCAAATCAGCGAAAATCATTAGACGGCAGTGTCATAACCGTCTGTCAGTCACTGTTACTCAACACTACCTTTAAGAATCGATTACCTCAGATAGAATTTTATAATCGTTATTTCACAAGTCCAATCAAACATTGCTGGGAAGTGCACATCGGCTTTGCTGCTGCAGTGAAGTGTAGTTATCATTAGGCCAGTGGTAGCACAACCTCGTGCTGTTGTTTCCGTATATGACCAAATCGCTAATGGTAAAACAATCGACTTTTTCCGTACTTTTCTGTTCGCCAAAATGGGAAGCTGTTATGAACTTTTAATACTCTTTTTTTTTTCCTTTTCATTCACGACACCTACGCTCATCCAGATGAGTTTATTGTTACAACTATGTTTCTCCTATCAATTGCGAGTAACATTGTTTCCTATCATTTCAACTTCTACTATACCTACTACTACTACGACGACCACCACCACCACCACCACCACAAAACTATCATTGCTATACTATTACTACTACTACTACTACTACTACTACTACTACTACTACTACTACTACTACTTTTTCATCTTCTTCCTGATGCTCTCCCATCTACACTACAACCCACATCACACAACTATAGTACACTTACTATTACAATTACCTTTGCAAACACTCCAAACACTGCCACTACCACTACCACTGTAATTCCTTGTACTTCTTTGTCTACTACCATTCCAACCCCACACAGCTACCTTGACCAATACCACGACCTATCTCTTACCCTACCTTTATTTACAACATCTACTACCGCGAATATTAGTGTTCCACTACAAATTGCTATTACTGCGAATCCCTGAAATGTCTGACCAGGTACAATGCCGTTGTCTCCACACAGACCACAGCTGACTGGACATTTGATGGCCATCCATTCAGGGTTGCTAGCGCAGTCTCCCGCTTCGGACCAGCCCTGACACGCCTCGTACTCGTCCACGCATCCTTGAGGTTTAGACAAACCTGCCGAGTATGGACAGACATTTCCAATTTCAACATTTCAGTCCATAAATTTCATAGTGGCTATTAAATTCTAAATACTGACTTTGCCAATCCCTCAAGAATTTATTCTAAGAAAATTAAATACTTGAATGAGTCCAGTTTCATCATAATATTTTGAAACTTTGAACATAGTGATTATGTTTAGAGCTGATGGCATGTCACGCACGCATATTTTTTTTTTTTTTTTTTACAAAACACAGACATAAAGACAGATAGACAGACACACATCTTCACACACACATACACACAACACACACGCACGTACTTACACACCCACACATAAAATAATGATAAAAACAACAGGACTCCTACCTGTCGTATTTACCGTCCCTCCGTACAGCTCGCCCTCAACGTGCAACTGCTTATTGCCACGGGGATTTCCCTCCACGTGATCGGGCCTGCCACTGCCCTGTCGTGGCGCCATCGAGCTCTCTTCACCGTCGTTACCGCCAAGGTCTTCCCCCTCGCTCTGTTGAAGACCATCTCCTTCTCCTTCACGTTCGTCCTCGTCTCGGTGGTCGTCACTGACGATGGTGACTTCGGGGCTGCACCAGAGGCAGGTTCGACGACACCGTTCGGCCATCCACTGCCGGTTCTCCTTGCACATGTTCATAGCGCCCCAAAGGGGACACTGTTCGTTCGTGTCTTGGCAGTTTGGGGATTCTGCTCTCGAGGGGGGAAAGGCGCGAAATCATGGCATGCAAAACGTTGGAGGGAAGGTGGCGTAAGCACAGGATAATGCAGAAAACAAAAGTACATCGCAGATAAGGTGTTTCTTTTTTGTTTTGTTTTTGTTTTGTTTTGTATCTGGATCTAAACAGCTTGAAAGAAAGCTAGGCAAGTCATGGAACCACAGCGGCCGAAGAGGGAAATAATTTGGATGGCATGATGACAAAAAGATGCAAACTATGAAGGTTAGCCTTTATTCAAGGCGCTCTAGACAGCATACCTCATTCAATATGTAGTTTGCGAAACAAGCGCGACGACTCCTATAGACCAGTGAGCAAAGTTTAGGCGGTATGCTGTGAGTGACCTCTTGTCTTCAGAGAGTTGTAGGCCTATGGTAGGCGACGTCAGCGCCTTGAAGAAAGGCTAACTTGACTACTGATAAAAGAGGGGACGTGATAAATCGAGTAGGAATAAATGTGATATGGCATTAGTCAACCTTGATTCTTATGTGCACGGAGGAGTATGAAATAGCTTGGGATTTGATGCTTTAAAGGGGGTAACCGGGCAGCATTGATATGACTTTTAAGTGATCTTGGAAAAAGTTAGGATAGCCTCTTCCCATGGTAAAAGAATTGTTGTAATGACATTACAAGGTTTAAAGCTTAAGGTCCAGCAGCGGGAAAGCAAGGTGAAAATTCAATACAAACTTGAACCTATTGCAAAAGAGGTATGAACTGTAGATGGCATTGCACTGCGGTCATCGTGGCGGTTTCCATTGTAGGAAATACATCATCGTGTCCAAGAATGATTAATAATGACTGGGACAATGTATTTCCCATTTTTAATAATGGATAGCTGACCCATTGCCATTAGCATACACAATTCAAAAGACATCATCACAACTTGACAACTTACTCATTTGTCGTAGAAGATATCGATATCACGCCAGTGGATGCATTTTCGCTGTTATCGGATAACTACTAGCATCTTCCTTGTTCTCGCCCGCCCACCCACCCCCCCTTTCTCTCTTTCAATCTCGAGCACACATACACACACACACACACACACACACGCACACACACACACACCATACAATATACCATTCAGTCTCATGGCATGGCAAGCAAATTGTTGCATATTTCTCATCGCAGCATGATCAATGAAACAAAAACAAAAACAAGAAAACGATCATAAATCATGATGCTTTCATGCACAGACGAGGCTATCAAAGCCTCCACCCGCCATTTGCTCAAACGATCGATATCATATATCTATCGATCTCATAGATGCATCATTCGATACATACCGTTATCGATAATTATTCTACCCTCTCCGCCAGTGCACACGTGACAACTTCGTCTGCAGTGGCGCTTCATGAATTTTGCGTTGCTGTTGCATTCCCCTAACGTGGCCCAGTCATAGCAAAGTGTGTTGTCGTCTGTGCAGGAGAGTCCTGTGTGTATTTGGGGAAATAATACAATGGAATGAACAGCACATAGTCTCAGAACATATTCTGACAAATAGAAGACATGAGTAATTGGCTGACTGACCGACACAGCATAGTCTTTGTATGTGACAGTATGATGATGATGATAATAATAATAATAATAATAATAATAATAATAATAATAATAATAACAATAATAATAATAATAATAATAATAATAATAATAATAATAATAATAATAATAACAATAATAATAATAATAATAATAATAATAATAATAATAATAATAATAATAATAATAATAATGTCTTCTTTATCCAGGTAGTCTCTTTAGTGTTGCCACTGCTCTATACCAGAGGGCCCTAGCTGCCATTATTATTACCCTAGCAGTGCCTATATAGCGTTGCCAGGTACCCATTTATACACCTGGGTCGAGAGGGACATGGTGGGTAAAAAACATCTTGTCCCGATTAGGAGTCGGGAGTCTCCTCCACTATACCACAGCGCCCCCTGTATCATGTCATTCACCTTTTGATCTCCTAAGTTCATGTTGATGGAACTTCTGTGCCGCCATTACACCGGCCATTTTGGTGCACCTGCACATTTTCTGTATTCACGATGGAAATTCAGTCAACATGAATTTGATGAACAGGCTTTGATGAGCTGTCTAAACTTGAGCTCGGGCTTCTGACAAGTTCAAACGTCAGCACGATCTGCTTTTACTCTCTTATCTCTAAATGGGGGCACTGTGGCATAGTGGATAACACTCCTTACTTTCAATCGGACGTCTCGAGTTCGAATCTCTCCCAGTACTTAGGTTGTTGGACCAATGTTTTTACCCACTATGTCCCTCTCGACCCAGGTTTATAATCTGAACGGGTACCTGGCAATGCTAGGGTAATAATAATGGTAGGGCCGTCTGGTAGAGCAGTGACAACACTGAAGAGGCTACCCTGGATAAAGAACACCATTATTATTATTATTTATGAAAGTGCCTCAGCCTCAGTAAGAAGAGGGCAGGGGGGCGGAGAGGAAGAGGAGGTGGGGCGTAGAGTTGAAAGCTGACGGCATTTTTGCTGCCCTGACAATAGGGACCGTAATGTCATCACTCCCAAGTAATTCTGGAAGAAGAGGCATAGCCAATTGAACCCTGGACCTTAAAATAGCTAACCCCATCACATTATATCGTTAACATATCCGATGCAGACATGTCCCGCCATATGCGTGCAATTATGTCAATGTACGATGGGCTCATTTATGCTGGCACTTGCTCTACTTTTCAACTGGAATGAAGAAGGAACATCAAAGGAGGAAAAAAATGCAAGCCCGCTCACGCAGATATCGACCAAATACATTATCAACATTTCACCGCCCTGTCTGTGCCTTGGAATGGTAGTCGAACTAAGAGTATCCATTGGGGAAAACAGAATCTAAACATGATCTAATTTCCCCTTCCTACGTTGTCCCTCCCGCCCGCATCTTCTCATGAAAAAAAAAAAAAGAATTATACGCGCCATGTTTCTTATGCGCCAACTTCCCCCGGCGACTCCAAATATGTACGCGATGCGTGACACAAATCGGGTGAACGAGCCTAAAGGCACAGAGCGCAAGATCGTGTAAATTTGGACTTAATCATACTTGCGACGAGCAGCTGGTGTTCCGTATCACGAAGTCATTACTCTTTAACCAGCACGGACAAACTAATAAAAGCAAGGATCATGAAGTGATATCAATCCTTAAATAACTTCAGACGCCTCAGCCAGGGCTTTGTTTTACAAAATTAACGCCTCTGGGCCTTTAGGTATCGCCGAAACGCGTATACTGGCGCGATGGGTCTTATTAGCACGGCATGAATGTAATTTTGTTGTCTATTAAAATATCTGGCGTGACAGGAAAGCCGGAAACACAGGAAAAACATTTTAAGATGCTGGCATATGAATTTACTTTAGCCTGCAATGATTGAAATCACGCTGATACCCTATACCGTATCCCGTAAGTCCCCATTTTCGCCTTCAATTTCCCTCACGTTTAGATGTAACATTCACGTATTTCACAACAATTTAGAGAGGGAAAGACATGAAACACAAAGACAGGGAGGGAGAGGGAATCAGAGGCTAGAGTAGAGTGAAAAAGCAACAACACACATATATCCTGGTAAGGTTGCACTCGCATAATATCACGTTGGTGGCGCTGTTCTATAACATCCTACTTGATTACTAGTTTATTTTACAAAAAATTAATGACAGTCCCAAACGGGAGACATACGTTTAGTTTTCATTGACATGGATAAACATGACATATTAACAAGGGACAATAATATCAAAAGGAATGCTCATTTGGAGCAAACTTACGTACAAATGTAACTTACGACTTGCCTATCTTGGGACTTCTTTGTTCGGAATCCACCCACGTATTTGACCCAGTTATAACCTTCATCTCCCGATCAAGTTAAAAGATTTCAAGCAGTATATCACTCGACGGGCACAGCTAGTATCAAGGGAGTCATGGTTTATACAGGCAATGTATACCTTCGTTAACAAATTTACGACCTTTTTATTATCAATCACATTAGGGCTGTCAATTTTATATAGCATCTAATTATACATCGTAACTTTCGGTCCTAAACTAACCCACTGGATGGCTTGTGACAAGATGCATGCACACAGCTTGACATCGGGGTAACTCCCAAGATGAAAATGGATGGATGCTCAAAATTCCACAACATTACAGCAACAACAGTCATGTGAGTCTAGTGACCTATTGAGCTATAAATTACGCATACTGCGAGTGTGCCGAAATTAACAACTCTAAATTACATGAGGAAAAAACAATCTCACTTTAAATACAATGTTAATTTTTCTTTTTTTCAAATATTTGTATGGCATCCAAAAGAAAGAATTCGAAACGACAAGGTGCTATTTGTACAATCCTGTCATGGGAGAGTGTTCTTTTAAAGGAAACGATTAAATTGCTTTCTAATGTCAGTTCATGAGAAATTCTATACAATGTCCTGCTTGTTCAACAACGCCAATATACTTGGACCAAAAAAATAAACAAAACTCTATCTGATTTGATTTTTATTTCTGAATGTCACACTGCGAAAAAGAAAACTTTAAAAAAGCATCGTAAATTTGAAAAAAAAAATCGTATGAAATCATACAGTATGTGTAAATTGTAATAACAATCATAAACAAACAATTGGAAAATAATTATTTAGTCAAATTTTTACGAACAAATGCAGGAGACTAGCATCTCCAAGCGGGAGCTTGATTTTGATGACGTCATTCTCTCATAGGAACAATGAACAATCAAACGAACAAACAGCTCACCATGATTCCATCGCGAAACTTGCGGCGTAAATTCACATGAAGCTGTTTCAGCACTTACCCTCCTCTTCACCAGTTTCGGTGTTAACGGCTCTGCACTGCTTACAGCTCAAGCGACAGTTCTGCAACATGTATTGCGGGTTGCGTTCACACTCGCCAATTTTAGCCCAGCGCTTGCAGTTTGATGTTCTGTCGATGCACGCTATTGCAGGAAATTTTTTTTCACACAGGAGAGAAGATGTATCACGATTTGATAGAGGTCACTTATTCATATTTCGCTTGCTACAAACAGTCCCTACTATTAGGCCTACATCGTGAAATACATTCTAAACACAACGCGTTGTAATACACGGTAAACCAATTACGTGCAGAATTATTACCTTCGAATTAAGTTTGGGCCGTTGCACGATCAACTAAAGATTAACCAATAAACATCCTGTTCAATGAACAAGACACTGATGTATCTCTGGCAATTTACTACATGTATTGCATAATTCACCCTGAACAGGGGAAACCAATCTGTAAAATAAAATTGTATATTCATATAAATTTATGGCAAATTATTAGAAAAAAAAAAAAGAACTTAAACCACGGAACCTTTCTAGAAACACCTGAAAGGAGGAAAGGCGCATCAGCGGAAAGATTGACAAAATAAATGTTGTCACATTGCAATAAACAGCCAGTTTACAGGCCTGGAGGGAAAAGGTGAAAGTTCTCTCACGGTCCTTAAAACCTTTCATATTATACGTTCGTCACTTAATATGGTCGCAGTCAGTGCAGACGTTGCAGTCTCGATACAGCGGGCCTTTTGAGGGAGGCTGCAGTTAACATGGTTAAAGACATGAATGCGTGTGCCCCTGTCCATCTCTTGATTTACAAACTGAACACATTATATAAGGCAAAGAGAGAAGGAGAAAACAACAACAACAGCAAGGACGATCAAGACAACAACGACAATAAAAGCGCGCCATCAATAGCCATGTCCAGTGAAGGTAAACGTAAATTTCTGCTCACCTAGCCCGTCCCCGTTGGCCAGGGCGATGGTACACCTGTCACAGCTGAAGGGGCAGTACTTCGTCATCCATTCCTTGTTGCTGGTGCACTCACCCATCATGGACCAGATCGGACAGTAGTAAGGGTCAGTATCTTCGCATCCTAATACGGATAATCATAATGAAAGTGATGACAACATTGAAAATAGCAATAATGATAATACTAATAACATCAATATCGGTCACAATGATGATGATGATGATGATGATAATAATAATAATGATAATAATAATAATAATAATAATATTGTTTTTATTGTTATTATTATCATTAACTACCATTGTTACTACTATTATCATTAGTAGTAGTAGTAGTAGTGACAATGCTGATGATGATAATAACAATAATCATAATAATCATAATAATAACTTAATATACAGATGTTGAAAATAACAATAGTTGTAGTAATAATAAAATGTTGTAGTTATAATAAAAAGTGAAAATCATGCTAACAATAACAAATTAATGTAATGATACCAGTGCCACATATACAAATATTGATAAGAACAGGGAGCTCCCTGATAACATCGATGATGAAAGCATCATCACCATCATCATTTTGATCTTCTTGATTATCTTCACCATCATCAACACAGTGGGATTTCATTTCAACATGCAAACACAATAGGGCCTAATATTATCGCTGCTATACAGGGACGAGTAACAAGGAGGGGGACCCCACCCTCTTCTTCCCGCAAAGAGCTTTAGAATCGGGAGCAGCGAAATGAGGAGCGACATGGCGACGAAATGCACGACGAATGTGACAAAACAAATCATTTGTGTATAGGAAGAAAGATGTGACTGTGTGATTAATAGTGTCAGACAGTCGACAAACGTCATCTCCTGCAAGGCTAGTCACATTATATCATGAGGCAGACGCACTCAACATGACGCAATGTACATGTATAAGTGTATGAGACATGATACCTTCCTACATCATTGAAGGCACTGCAAACATATCTTCACGCGTATAGAAGATTTTAATTCATTTTCAGTTTTCTTCATGTGGCATAAGGCAAATTGAGAAGTGAGAAACTTCATGTTCACGTGACCTGAGAGACTATCAACTGCACCAGCCCAAAGGACAGAAAGTTGAGATTTAGTCAAGAGAAACTGACATTCAAATCATAGCTCCCACCGATTCATATCTGCTTCATAGTTTCTGTTGCGTGCACGTTACTTGTCGGTCGAAACAAACAAACAAACACCATATAACCTTAATGAACGTCCCACGATATGACATTTATTTTGATTTCCTTCGCATTCGCAACTGCACAACAGGCGAATTCATAGCCGTTTTTCTTTGACGCGGAAGATTGACACCAAACTGAGTGTTTGCTCATTAGAATATAAACAATGTGAGCAGCAGAAAATAACTACTATAAAGAGCTAATAATTAGCCTATAATTGTGACGAAGTGACACGCAGGAGGGAAGGAAAGTGTATCTACGGTAGCGATTCGTGATGGAGAACTTTAAACAGGCAGTTAGCCAACTAGAGCAGGAAGAATCAATCGCAGAATCAATACTGAGGCATCACCACATAATGCTTAACAACTTCCGCAGTGTGACTTTAGCAAAGCAAACAAGACACTTTGTCATCTAAATTCCACCGTGGACAGTTCGCTGTCCTCAAGTACATTGCATGTAATGCCCAAAAATCAATGCCTTGCTATTCAAGTCACACAATTATACAATGCACAGTTATACAATGCACTCGCATGAATAAGTCATTATCATACGATGTTAAAATAAGTACATACATTAAAGTTACATTGAGAGTTCTAACATGAGTAAAGTGAACTGTGACACGGCATTTTGTCTGTGAAATACAATTGCAGACACGAACAGTGACTAAACACTAGACTCCGACGGCGTAACGTCAAGCACTGTATTCGAGAATGGTTTGATGGAAATAAAGATTCTATGGCATTTGCTTCTATGGCAATTTCTCAAATGAAATATCTGAACTCTTAGCCAAACATAGATTCTAACCATACAAACATGACCCTAATCCCAATCCGCACATCAAACTAAACCTAAAACGCAACCCTAACCCTAAGACCTTCTAGAAAATAAGACCGGAGCTATTGTCGCAGGAGCTATACTTAACGATTTCACAGACTGGAAAGTAGGAGATGTGAATGGACAGGAAATATGCACACACTGTCTTGTATGAGTTTGTATTTCATGACATGGGAATGTTGACAGAATTGATAACACCTGAACAAAATGGTCAAAACACCCTAACAATGAAATTAGCGCCCTTTCCCTCCTCCCCTCTCCCATCCCTTCCTATGAAAGAAACGGTGAAGGAGTTGGATGAAGGGAGAGAGGGTCAGGATGGTGGGAGAACAGCATGGAAAGAGAGGAGAACTTACGACCACACTTGTAGAGGATGTTGATTCTGTAAGCGTCGATGTGGCTGAAGTCGTCCCTGTGTCCGACGTCGCCGATCTGGTAGGTCGGGTAGCGAGGTCCGATAGTTACCGAGTTGCCGTCGTGAGAGAAGGCCGTCAGCGGGTAGTGCATCAACGACAGAAAGTCGTATCCAGTGCCAAGAGTCTGCACGTGGTCGTTGCTGTACTTCCGGAAGTTGTTCGTAAAGCCTATTGATAGAGTATAAGTGAACGAAAGAGAGAAAAATCCAAGAGAGAATGAATACTAATTCATAATATGTACGAATATGCTAGAAAGACGCAGTAGTTCTAGAGATTGTGTGATGGCGCGATAGATGTAAGAAATAGCTGTTACGCTTTGTTTAAAGGAGTGAGTGTTTACAGGGAAAATGCAAAAGATGAAGCTACCGGGTGAGAGATACAGAAAATGGCCAGGCCATCATTACTCTCCCAGCACCACACAATCCACATTGCTATGTCTCTGTCAGAAGGGATATTGTGGGTAAAACCTGTTCACAAAAGTAAGTTCGCATGGAACAGGATTTGGATTAGGGACCTCTCATGCAAGACCCTAGAGCCGTAATCACTACACCGATGTGCAGGCAGTGACAAGTTGATTAATAAGATGGTTAAAGCGGGAGAACCTCTCTCCTCACCTTCCTTGATGTTCTGCCAGTAGATCTCGATGTAGCCGTCGCGGTCGGGTCGATTGTGCTCATGTCTGAAGCCGATGGCGTGCATGAGTTCGTGCATGATGACGCCACGACTGCCCCGGCAGGTTCCCGACAACGAGATCTTCTGACGACCACCAGTCCTTCCGACCATTGACCAGCACCTGTTTCAGTGACGATCACCAACAAAAAACGATCGTATAATTATCAGGATATCATTCTGAAAGAACCACTGCACACATGTCAGTATTCAACAGGCTATTACGTCATGACACTGTGCCATGAACCACATGCATGCAGCGCATTACTGCAGCTTGAATGCTTTTGTTCTGGCTATTGCTATGGTAAATGCAATCATCGTTGCCTGAAGATTGCAAACCTCGTTGGCCCTAGCTTATGAATGTTTGCAAGTTCAATGAAGAAAGGGCATATGCCACCATAGACCAGGTGATAGTGGACATTGATTTGCTTGAATATGGATCCGCTGTCATAATGACGCTGAATTTGTACAGTTTTACTGTCTTACTGGACAGTCTAAACTCATAGAATATATTCTATATCTTTTACTTCTATATCATGATCATTCACTATCATTTTTGCATTTCTAAACTGGAAGACACTGGCTTTTTGATAGAAGTTTAATAATTTTGTAGCATTCGGTCTACACACGCACATGCACATAGACACGCACATAAACACACAGAGACTCCAACCCTAGGCACCTTCTGATCTGAAGATTCTCCCGCCTGAAACCCCTAGCAAACGGGAGACTTCAACTTGATGTGCGCGAAGCGCACATTACGAGCTCGAATCACGAGCACGAAGTTCCCTAGAATTGCGGTCTGGGGTTCTAGATGCTCTCTCGTGTTATCTAAGGCTTATTTTTCAACATACAATGAAATTAAGTACCGTAAGAAATCATTTCAAGCGGGAGAAATTAAATCTCAAGCGGGAGAACGGGAGATTCTGCAAAAATGGGCTGCCCGGCGGGAGATCTCCCGTCGAAAGCGGGAGAGTTGGAGTCTCTGAAACACATAGAATACACAACATCATAAACACACACACACACCATAGGACACATATACAAACACAACGCTATAAACACACACACACCATAGGACACACTTACATACACACACAACTTTATTACTTACTATTATCATTAATAGATACTATGGCTACGTATACCGAAAAAAGGAAAAACGTTTAGAGATGAATAAAGGGCTCGCAACTACCAAACGCTTAAATTTTGCACGTCTTGGACACTGTGCTTGACAAGAAAGTCAGATAAACAAAGAAACATTTAAAAACAAACAACAAACACAGAAACAATAACACCAAATCAACTCTGCCCTGTTTGAAGGCTGTTTCTGTATTGATGGTGCCCAAGTGCACCTTCGTCCTATAAAATATTCGTCATGGCGGGGCGCCCTTTTGATTCCAGACATTTTCCTCGACCTAGCAATGCCGGTCTTTCGTTTCAGCATATACTTTGAGTATACGACATAACAAACAAACAAAGAAAGACGAAATAGCAAAGTGTTGTAAACAAACACACAATCACGAAAAAAAAAAAACAAAAAAAAATACAATTGTATATGAATTAGAACAAAATTACACCGCAGCCAATGTTTTAATTACCATATAAATTAATGTATACTCCCGATAAAACACGTACACGTGGATCAAAACGTGATGGTTATCTTACACAGATCAAAATGTAGAGGGGGGGGGGGTGATAGATGGTGGCACACATGGGGTGTGTCTTGTAATCACGCCTTATGGAATATAACAATATAACATGGCGCCTGTCTGACACCCAGGATGACCGAACTCTGACTCCAAAGTTCTCTGACGTACCCCAGCGACTGGGTGAAAAGGATGTAGTCTCGCTCGATGGTCCTTGGTCGGAACCGAATGCAAGTCATCTCGTGGAATCTTTGCATGGCATCTAGAATTCGCTTCTTGTGCTTGTCGGCTGCAAGAAAAAGAAAAAAAAAAGTTGCATTAACCACGTTGGTCATCCCTACTGAATTTGCATACTTCTAACTTCTTTACAGCAACTATTCCCACATCGATCCTCGACAGTAACATACATATTCGAACAATAAACAATGTACGCACATTATGCAGCATACTTGATGGATTTACACTTAATCATTCTGCACGATGAAATATCCAGCTTGTTAACATATATTCTAATCAACGTATTTATGTAGTTTTCTGAGCGGTTCCGGTTACACCGGCAGATAATAAACGGTATGATAACCAAGAAGACAAAAATTCTAAACAAAAATTTGCACAATGCCAACATAATATTATAACATGATTCTAACTAAGAATTAATACAAATCTTAATTCAATAGTCTTATTTTGAATACTGCAATGAGAGTCACTCACTGAAGTAACCGTCGATGACGTAGGGAACGGCAGCACCCGGCCACAGACTTTCTCGATCACGAAGCGCATTTCGACGTTTCTGTCGTAGGAAACGTAAGAAAATACACGACGATTATATAAAAGATCAAATTGAAACTTACTGATGCAGGCATAACAACAAGTTTTCTTTCTTTCTTTCTTTCTTTCTGTTGTTGTTGTTGTTGTTTTTATTACTATGTCAAATCCATGCCTGCTCTAGACTGAACCGTTCTTCCATTCTAACAACCGAGTAAATCTTTCCAAAAGACTTAATACTCAAAGACAAATCGAAAAAAATCGTATTTAGTAAATACCGCCCAATATATCTACAAATAATTGCACGTAAATAATTATATTCATGCATAGCATGTGTGTACGCACGTTTCATGTTATGTAAATGACATGGAAACGTATACACAATTCTAGCCGGTTATTTCATTCTTCATTCGTTCTTTTATACCCTTGCTCAAGTGGTTCTACGCCAAAAAAGGAGGGAAAAAAGAAGACAAGTAGACCAAGATAAATAAAAGAAACTAAAGGGAAGAATGAGCACACACACACACACACACACACCCACACACACACACACACACACAAATGAAGGGAGTGTTAAAGGACTACACCATTTCGCCGAAATTATATTTGGCATGCTTTACCCTCTTGCTTTCATGCTCCTCAAGATCCTCCACGTAGATATCTCCGTCGATCAGATGACCGTGCTTGCCGACTTTACTCCCCTCTGTTCGGACAAAGAAGGAGTGGAATAAAGCGAGATAAAAATCACAGAATTTTATTCACATCACAAGGAAAAAGGTTAATAAATAACCAAACTTGTTCGAGGCAAATTATATTGTGTTTATTGTGATACCACCACGGTGCATATTTAGAGCATGGTGCTACAAGTATGGCCATGCTTAAAGGAACCATGGAATGTAAATGCATAGTGACTTGTTCTGAATTATAATACCCTTATCATCACATATATGATCACATGAATATCTAAATATCATGTGACATATATTCTCTTCTACTATTTTTTCTTCAGATTACTTGGACACGCCCCCCCCCCCCAAAAAAAAAAAAATAAATAAACCTTCCACACCAAGATTTTGCAGGATGACATCATCTGTCAATCACTGCTAAAGTAAAAGACAATGGAATTCGCCACCCCTAAGACTAAGCTTGCATGTTTTCCTGCAATGTCTTTGTTTATCAAATTGATAACTATTCAGATATAAAAAGAGATAATGCACACCAATTTCAAAGCAAATAGTTATGAAGACTAATACGAGTCTGTTCTCCACCAATTCTTAATCCAGTTACAAAATGTATATATCAAGAGCCTACCTAAGATCTGTCGCCTCCTGATTACCCCCCCCCACCCTTTTTTCACACATACACACTCACGCACTCTACTTCTTTTTCTTTCTTTTTTTTTTTCGTTTCTCCGACTACAATTGTCTTCAACAGCTTCATCTTTGTCTTGCTTTTTGTTGCTATTGTGTGCGTCTTTCTTTATATGGCTGGCACTCGTGGAACCCTTCTGAGAATTGAACTCTCCAATGTACCGAGGCATGTCTTTCCTGCTTCAGCCCACGATTTTCTGGCTCGAGGTAAATGCCAAGAAAACTCAGGAATAGAAATGAGGCAGGGATTAGACGATTTTCTTTTCAATCATGCTCAATTTCCAGCAGAAAATCAGCGGCCTCGCTCCATCAGTTTGCCAAGAATACGTACCGCCCGCACGTGGGCCGCGAATCGACTGACTGATTGACTGACTTGACTGACCGGGTAACCTCTTGCGCGAGTAAATGCAGAGGGGATCACTCGCAGAGATCCACCGCTGTCCAATAAATCTCAATTCTAAATGAGATACAAATTGAGTTATGCTGGACTTCGACAGAGATAAGACAATCAACAGGAGTATCTTCCCCCTCACAATCGGACATCGGTGCCATGACGCCGACAAAAAAAAAAAAGAATGACTTCGTTATTACTTTCTGGCCACCAACAAATTGAATTTCGGTCTGGAACTGATCACGTACAGGTACATTCCTTTCGACTCATCAAAACGGTGCGTTTTCAAAGCACAAAAAGAGTCCGCATCACCGACGGCATGTAAATGATCTTTACAAGATCAGGATTTGCGGCAAATTAGATATGCCTTGTCTACTTTTAAGAACGTGGTATCTTGGCAAATTCGTTCAAGTGCATTACGATAATTGATAACAAGAATGAAATTATCATACATAAGCGCGAAATAAAGACACGTTAATTTTTTGGCACTTTTGGTATCTTTTGCTTTTTGTTTGCTTTGTCTTCTTTTGGTCATTATTCACACGCCTTTTGTGTAAGTACTAGTGAACATTTTGTTAACACCCCGAGAAGAACATCCCATACCTTTATCTAGAAAACAACTATGTAGACTTTTGGTGATACTTTTTGTCTTGTGTCTTGGTTAGAAATTGCTGCAATGGATGAATACAATAAAGTGAGACAAATAGAGAGAGAGAGGGAGGGAGAGAGAGAGGGAGAGAGAGGGGGAGAGATAGTCGGAGCATATCAGAGTGCATGTATAAAATCTACACTTTATGAAAAAATAGATTCAACTTCGCACCTTTACCAGGGTTACACAGGGAGCACCTTTAAATTTCGCGGGTGCAGCTTTGCACTTTTCAGTCCAGTGTCGACCTTTAAAGGAGCAAATTTGCACCTTTCTGGCCTGAAAGGTGCAAGTTGCACCCGATAAGGTGCTCCCAGTGCAATGTTACACTGGTAGAAGTGCAAAGTCGAACCCATTTTTCGTAGAGTATACCTTTTGAATGTCTCCAAATATCTCAAAACAAATCTGTTCATCCGCCAGCCTAATTACCATTGTATTCGCAGACCACGAATGAACGACCACGGCGTAATAAGCGGGAAAAATTGGGGGGAAATAATATTATGCTGTGGCATTAATTGTGGATAAAACTCTTGACTTTCACTCGAAGGGCAAGGGTCTGAATCCAGTCCAGTGCCTATGTCTTTGGACAAGATTCTTTAACCCACCATGTCCCTCTCGACTCAGGTGTATAAATGGGTACCTGGTAAAACTATAGGGTATAATAAAATGACAGGGCCTTCTAACCAGGGAGGTGGGAAGGTCTTTTCCCATCTCCCTGCTCTGACAGAGCAGACAGTGACAACACTGAAGAGGCTACCCTGGACAAAAAAAAAAAAAAGACCTTATGATGACGACGATGATGATGATGGTCATGATCATCATGTCCATCATGACATGATGGTAAAGATGATGATGACAATGACGATGTTTATGACTATATATTATCATTATTGTTGTTATTAGTATTATTATTATTATTACTATTACTATTATTATTACCATCATCATTATTATCATCATTATCCTTACTGTTATTATCATTACTATTATGATTATTACTATTACTATTGATGTAGTGGTGGTGGCACATAGTAACCCTTTAATATCATAGCTCTTCAGTGAAATTCTTCGAGATATTCTTCAGATATTGTCACGTTTCTCTTTACCACAAATCAATTAAATTGGGATTCCAACATTAAAGGGAAGATAAACCCCAAGAACAATGTGGATTGAGTGAAAGCAGCAACATTAGTAGAACACATCAGTGAAAGTTTGAAGAAAATCGGACAATCGATGCAAAAGTTATGAATTTTTAAAGTTTTGGTGTTGGAACCGCTGGATGAGGAGACTACTAGAGGTTATGACGTATGAGTGGACTACAATATCAAGAAAATATAAAGAAAATACTACAAAAATCCATTTTTCATGAAAATTACAAATTCCATCAACTTGATATTGACATATGTTTGTTCATTTTGATGGAGGTGAAAATAAAGTTGAAATTGAAATTGAAATTGAAATTGAAATTGAATATGTTAAGGGTAGCAATTATTCCCCCTGCTTTCTGCAAGCGGTTGGTCTACTGCTCTTTCACAATTCTAGAAAAGTGAATTTTTGTTGAATATCCTTTATATTTTCTTTGTATTGTTGTCCACTCATACGTCATATCCTCTAGTAGTCTCCTCATCCAGCGGTTCCAACACCAAAACTTTAAAAATTCATAACTTTTGCATCGATTGTCCGATTTTTCTCAAACTTTCACTGATGTGTTCTACTAATGTTGCTGCTTTCACTCAATCCACATTGCTCTTGGGGTTTACCTTCCCTTTAAATATATTCAGAGATGTGTGGGCGATAAAAAAGCAAACAAAGAAAAAAAACCACCTTGGACATGATTTACCTTGGTCATGCATGACCCATATAATACTAATACACGACGTGCACCTGACTAAAGAGTTGTGACTTCATGGTTGGTGGCGACCACATACTCCATGTTTATGCAGCTGTCATTTGTATGACGCACCTCTTGACCCCCGGGAAAAGTGCGTCATGGTCGCGTCAAGTACCACCAATTTGATGACGCGTGGTACCGTCACGGGAGCAAAATGTCCGTCACAATACTGACCCATTATGTGCGTCATAGTCGGTCATTTAACCAGAGTGTGTCAAAAGGTTCGTTAATGGGACCGTCATGTAATTTTGCGAGGCTTCTTGCATGGTATCCCTCCGTAACAGAATAAAACAAACTCGCGATCGCGAGTCGGCCGAATTCACCGGCTCCTGGAAACGCGAAAATGACACAATTTTCATTCAGTTTTATTATAACATACTGATACTCACTTCATTCTCGTATGTCTTCTTTTTCTATCTGATGTCAGACTAAAGGTCTTTTCAGAAAGTTTGAGCACAAATTTGCTCCAAAACCACACTACCAAACACGATTTGTGATTAAAATCATCACATACAGCCCTTGGCATCGCGAGGCTCGCTGTCCTTCAATCGCATTCACTGTAGTGTAGCATCGACCGTCGACCGTGGAACCTGCAGCAAAACCACGTGCGTGATGTCGACCATGTGGTACATGTATACAGTACACGCGTACATACGTATACAGAAGGCGAGGCATGGCAGAGGCCAGGCCGCAAAACACATACAAACGATTATCGAACTAACATTACTGAGAGTCTATTAAAACCTATATTAACTTAAATAGTAAATTCTATTTAAACACTAGCCATATAAACCATGTACCTAACTTGGGTTTAATAAGGTTCGTGTTTAAATAGGCAGGGGCTTCAATCAAGCTGTTTTCGAATCGGGGAAGGGGAGGCGGGAGGTTAGGGGAAAAATGACTGTGGCCAGGCCTTAGTTTCGCGAAACTAGATAGTTTGCCATAGCAACGTGTATATCAAAACACGCGTTTCTATGCGATGGCCATGAACTAGGGAACGGTTTAGAGAAATTCAAAGTCATTCGAAGTTGAAGTGGTTTTATCCTACGCATTTTTATTTTTGTTGTTGTTGTTCATATCTAAAAAATTCGATTTCTTAATTTTTTTCAACTGGTATTTGGGAGTCTTGTAATATATTTTAAATGTTGATAGAAATTTCTGAATATATTCAGAAAGTACGCCTAGGCGCCTACTGTTTGGATAAACGGTAAACATGCAGTCTACGTTCGATACGAAGAAATCATTACGTCTTTCACGAGGAAAAACATACAAAACAAACAAAAAACACCTACGAACGAATGTTGATAGCCAAAACTTTGATAAGTAATAAGCAGTTATCATGAGCGTGAACTGAAATTAATTGTCATGATTTTGTTGTCTAACCATGTGATGACTGCATCTCATTGAACCTACTCGTAGTGAATTTCTCTGGGCATACGAGACCTTTTAAGTATTTCTGTGATTGCATTTTTAATTGACTGATTAATCGATCGTTTTTTTTTTTTTTTTATTGTTCAGGGAACATAAGATATTCGATCAAGTACATTATATTCGACTGTTTGATGTTTCCTACTATGCACCAAAAGAAAGGCTATAGAATCACGATCTCTTTGCAATGATTCCTTTAATTCAACTAATGAGCTGGTTCTTCGATCGATATTTCCAGGATATTTACACGCTGTTTATTCCAGTGCGCGCATTCTTCCGTCTGGCACGCACCTGGGTGTGGCACCTGCTTTTGTGGAAATTTCCACAAGGGGGGAGAGGGGTGGGGTGTCAAGTTTCTTCGAGCCGAAGAGACTGCATGTAAAACAATCTCTTCGCTCTAATTTATTGTCATTCGTGCTTTCCCCTTATTCTTTGCTGATATTGAACATTTAGATTTAACTTTACGAAGGTTGGTAGCACGTGGTTCTATTTTGTTGTGAGGTGTATGTAATTTCTTTTTTTTATCATTCTTGGGAAGGAAAAGAAGAGTAAAGGGGGAAAGAAGAATAAGAGGGAAAGTAAAATGAAACGAACGGCACGTATACGCTCAGCATTCACAGTAAGCCGTCTTTTTACACCAGCATAGTTATCATCACCATCGGACATCACTCAGACCATTTTAGCCTTTTCCTATATCAACATTAAGAAACACGCATAGTCCCTCGAGATAAACAACTAGGAAAATAAATAACAAATACAAAGTATCAACACCTCCCAACAACACAAATATTTAGAAAAGACAACACACGGCACACTAAAGCTAGTTTGCAGGCACAAACCCTTGTTGGTCGTAAAGGAGTCTGCGCCAAGACTACTACATGCACCACTTTGGCACTGTCCCATAGGCCCTGTGTTGAAGCTTCTCCCAACAAGGGTTTGTACAGACTTCTAAAAACAGTTTCACACGGTGAAAATCAAACTCCACCCTCTACCCATGTGATTGGTTGCTTTCCAATGTCCATCACCATCTCTGGGGACTTCGCTGGTAGCACCCAATAACTGGATAATTAGGAAGACAGATATCACCAGTCCATGGGTGAAATAAAAACAACACTGGTCAGACAATCCTTCCCCCATTGATACCAGTACACCAGATTCCAAGGGGTGACCGTTTCTCCCTTACATAGTACAGTCATCTTTTCCCCTCTAAATCTGACTCTTCTGTACACCATGGAGCAGCATGCAGACCTAAGCTATGTGGATTCATGGTGTAAACCATGAAATGACTAAAATGTAATGAGATTTTTTTTAGGGCATCATCTGCTTTTCTGAACAAGATTTCAAGGCATGTTTTAACAACATTTCACGAGAATCCACTTAAATGACTATCAAAAGAGCATTGGCCCCTAAACTATTCTATTAAAATTTCGTTTGATGAAAATCAAATTTGAGATGGTTGAGATATCGCCAAACAATTGGTCCTAATGAAATGTGGGAACTTTCTCTTATGGACCACTTTGCTTTACTTTGTTTTTGGATATTTCCAAATCCGACTTTTATCAAATAAAATTGTAACTACTCTTTTAATATGTCAAGTAGTTTCTATCATGCAAAAAGTTATAAGTTGAATCACCTTCTCAACCAAAACTACCATCCCTTAAACGCCTTTTTTTTTCTTTTACTCGCTGGTATACTGTGTAGTCATGGGCCCACTAATTAAACACAAACCTAGGTTCATTGTAAGTGTACCAACCTATGTGATAATTTAAAATTAATACCCTTGAATTTCATTATGTATAGGTTCTGAATAAAACCTAAACTTTGAGAAGATCAAGGTTGAAAAGCAAAGAACAGTTCTGGTGCATGCCTATGCATGAACCAAACCCAGAAAAACATTACTTCTAAGAGGTTTTCTACTTCTAAGAGTAATCTTTAATAAGTAGAGTCAGAGATGGTCTTCTGTATACTAGTAACTTCTCTCCCTAGTTTGATCTCTCTCCTATTGCAAGTTCCGACAGTGTTTCAAATTCACTGTCAATTCCTCTCTATGTATTGGTCTGATAAAACAATGCATTTCCTGAATGAATTTATACATACATCTTTTAAAACTTGTGATAGATATCAATGTAAAATCTCCTGGATGCTGAATCATAACTTGCAATTGATTATAATTCTCTATTCTATACTAGTAAAAATCAGTTGCTGGTTGCAATCAATTGTTTTCCATCTTTATTAATTGCATAACACTGAAAGAGCTAATACTTACTTGTCATGTATTAATTCAAAATGAGTTGAATCTGCTGTGTCGTAGCTGTAATAATCTAATTAAGTGCTTTTTGGAAATGAACCTGCAGTCTGCTGGCAACAGCGTAATATTTGTCACTGTTGACCAATGTTTTGCCATGATAACAACATTATTCATATTTTTAAAATCATTTACAATTTTGTGGATCAAACTTTTTCTGTTTTTTTTTAAACCATTTGAGTTGCAATTTGGGAATCATGACCACTCTATAGTAATGCTATTTTGCACAACACTTAAATAATACATTATAGAATTTTCAATATGCCTCTTTCCATGGAACATTAGTATTTTTATGGATAAATACAAAGTCACATGAATTGACCTAACTCCCTTGCTTTTTGAGCAATAGACTTGAAATTTGGCACATGTGACCACCATTGTAGGCCTATACTGTATATCTTTCGTCATTGTCGACAGTGTTTGCCATTAACAGCATTTCTATCAAAAACATTTGTGGAACAAACTGCCCACTTTTTGAACATTTGATTTGCAGTTTTAGAGACTGGTGATCACTCTTACTTACATGTAGGGCCTATGTCATTTAGCAAGACATTTGTTTGTGTAGGTGTGGTTTTCAGTCTGTCTGTTGCCATGACATGAATATTTTCTTACATATGTGGATTGATCAACTGTAACTCCATCAGTTATTGAGCATTATATAGAATTGAAATTTCGCATATATTTTGGCTGCTAAAATGTAAAGTGAAGATATCCAAACTTCATCTCTTGTCATTGCTGACCAATGTATTTACGTGATAACATACAAATTACTAATTGATTTAGCTAAATCCAGCAGTTTAAGTATAGGATTTGATTGAGATTTGACACATTATGACCAATACACATTTCAATTGCTCAAAGCATTTCTTTCCTCAATGTTGAACAATGCATTCCCATGGCAACATTTTTTTTTTGATAAACAAATATTGTGGATTAATAATGTAGAGCTTACTCCCTCAGTCTTCGAACATTTGACGTGATATTTGGTACATGTGACCACTATATAGCATGTTGATGCTTAAACTCTGTCTTTGGAGTATGGCAATTCTGTGTTGCCATTTTATAGGCATTTTTCATTAAAAAATATTCACTTCTTTCGTCATGGACGGACAGTATTTGCCACAAAAATTATGAACTTTTTGAATAAAAATAAATAATACAAAAACATTATGGCTTATGCTGTTTTCCTCAGTTTTTAGAATGTTGTTATAGCTTTTAATAGATTCGGTACATTTTTGGGACCATTATTGATATATATGCATTTATATTGAAAAACACATTTTTGTCAATGTTGAATAATGCATTGCCACGGTAGCAACCTGATAAAAAGTACACAAAAACATTGTGTACTGAGCTAACTCACTCAGGTTGAGGTCCATGGGGTATTAATCACATTTAGTGATAGTTCTGGTCTGGATTGCATGTATTGTTGCTGCCAGTCCTCGCCTGTGGTACATTCTCTTTATTTTCTGAGCAACACATTTTTGCTTGTTTGTTTAAATGAACTTCTGTTTGTTTTTTTAAAGAAATGTAGGTAGGCTATTGTTCTTTAAACTGCAGAGACTCCATCTCTCCCGCTTTCAACTGGAGATCTCCCGCCGAAAGCCCGTTTTTGCCAAATCTCCCGTTCTCCCGCTTGAGATTTAATTTCTCCCGCCCTGGCTCTGTGTCTCCCACTTAAAATGATTTCTCACATTGTGTGTTCGTATGTTGAAAAATAAGTCTTAGATAGCACAAGAGAACATTAAGAACTCTAATTATTAGAGCTTCCAGAGCTCAAGCGGGCCCTGGACCCTGGCCGCAGGGAAATTCGCGCTCGTGATATGCGCTTCGCGAACATCAAGTTGGAGTCTCTCGTTTGCCAGGGGTTTCAGGCGGGAGAATCTCCAGATCAGAAGGTACTTGGGGTTGAAGTCTCTGAAACTGTAACCATTTCTCTTTTAAAAAATGGGCATATATTCCTTGGTAATGAAGCCCATATTATGTGTGGGAGCTTGATATTTTGACCTGGTTATAGAAACTTCAAAAACTCATAACTTTTTCTTTATCTAATTTTCCTCAAACTGTCACTGATATGTTCTAATAATGTTGCTGAACTCTCTCAATCCACATGTATTTCAACGTGAACTTGCACAGTACATATCACTTTTACGATATCATCAATATATCATCTCTTTTCTTTTATCTACTCCCCGAAAGCATTACAACATTACTTCATTTATGCGTTCATGGCTTTATGACAATGCAACACTGTTTTATAGAAATATCAAACAATCGCAAGAAATATTTTGATGATATCGGTAAAAGACAAATTCACATTGAAATACAATCGCATGTGGATTGAGAGAATTCAGCGATTAGAACATATCAGTGACAGTTTGGGGAAAGTTAGATAAAGAGAAAGATATAACTTTAAAAATTCATAACTTTGTTATTAAGCTCTTTATCCACAATATTTGTAAGAAACAGTTTGAATGCATGACAGTTACAAATTTGACTTTGGTGTCAGATTTTTACTTGAATGGATTGATCCAGGTTAGCTAATTTTATATCTCAGCTCCTATGGGCCTATTGGCAAGTATTTCGTTGAGAATTTGAAAACTTGAAATCGGGTATATGTTGGTACATGTACCTCACATTAGCAATAGCACGAGCAAGAAATTACGTAGGCCTGAAGGGAAAGGTCACCAAATCATAAAGTATAGTAATCTATTACTGTAGATGAATAAACCTTGGTACATTTATTATCAAAGTTCGAGTAGGCAAATTTGACGAAATACATGATAAGCAGGCACTATGCATATCACCTCCCTGGTTTTATGTAGACTCGCATTAAATAAGAATGTCACATACAAAGCTACTTATTTCTTTTTAAACAGATAAAGGTTAGGCTCGTAAAGACATATAGTTTGGTATAATCTTGATTAAGACTTATGATAGGTATGTTTATAGCTCTTCATGAAATAAAAGAAATATGAAAGAAGGAGTTTAAACATGACACATTACAATTGTACATAAGTATGTACGCAAGAGGCCAAAAAAAATATACAGGTTAGGTAGACTGATATATAAAAAAACTACAAACTTGCTCAGATATTTCATGCAAATGGGGAATGCATTTTCAATGTACAAAAACAGAGAATGATTTATTTAGTATTTCTTTCACAAAGAGATTTATTGAGAGAAAGGTGAAAATAGAGGGAAAATCATGTTGGTCTTGCTATGATTCGGTAATTATGAAGAGTAGACAGAAAAAAAGAAAGAATAAGATCTACTGAGAGCTTGAAAAGAGACTCGAAAAAGAAGAAACAAACCGAAAGCAGGGAGGTGGGAAGAGATTAATCAGGATATTGATATTTTATTCATTTTTCCGTTGGAATAGGCGACGGGCGACGGGATTTCCACGCAATATTCGATTTTCCCTCACCAGTTGTCGTCCGGTCACTGACTGGTACTTCAATACCCTAATTGAATTTCCCACCTCCATGCAGAAAGGGAATGGCTGGGATATGTTCCTTGGTTCCTCATAAGGAGGTGGTCACTCATTGCAGAGGGGAGCATTCTTGCTCTAGAAAGTACATCCCAAGTCTTACATAACAGTTCAAACCACCATCTGGTTTTCTACTCAGGTTGACCTTTATCTCAGTGGTGGTCAGCCAGACAGCCCCCTATAGGGCATGTCAATCACGGTTACCATGACAATCCTCTCAGAGTGAAGCTCCGCCCAATAAACATGAAAAGGTGTTTATGGACCCAAAGGTTGTACAAACCCTTGTTGGGAGAGGATGCAGTGTAGTGGTGCGTGTATTAGTCTTGGCGCATGCAGACTCCTATACGACCAACAAGGGTTTGTGCCTGCAAACTACACTAAAGCGGCTGGTATCAAACTTCGTCGCTTCGATTCGAAAAAGTATTGCAGCAAAGCGGAGAAATCTCCGTTACGAAAATAGCAGTGCGAGACACTTGAAAGAATTACGTCAAATACTTCAAAGTATAAAGGGAACGGATAAAGTGATATAAAATGGAAGAAATCGTACCAAACGATGTGTGAGAAACGACAGTGGAGAACGGTAAGTTTAGTAGTACGCTTAGGCCCTACCAACAGTTTACAGCACCGAAAGCTACGCGAAAATAAGGTGAAAATACACATTGGAAACTCGGTATTGCGACGAGACCCTTAGGATCAAGTCAATAAACGATACAAAGCAAAGGAAATCAATTCATTTTGACTGGAAAATAGTTTGTTATAAGTATTCTGTTATCATGGTTATATGAGATCTCCCTTGATAGGGGTTGAAGTCTCTGAAACTGTAACCATTTCTCTTTTAAAAAATGGGCATATATTCCTTGGTAATGAAGCCCATATTATGTGTGGGAGCTTGATATTTTGACCTGGTTATAGAAACTTCAAAAACTCATAACTTTTTCTTTATCTAATTTTCCTCAAACTGTCACTGATATGTTCTAATAATGTTGCTGAACTCTCTCAATCCACATGTATTTCAACGTGAACTTGCACAGTACATATCACTTTTACGATATCATCAATATATCATCTCTTTTCTTTTATCTACTCCCCGAAAGCATTACAACATTACTTCATTTATGCGTTCATGGCTTTATGACAATGCAACACTGTTTTATAGAAATATCAAACAATCGCAAGAAATATTTTGATGATATCGGTAAAAGACAAATTCACATTGAAATACAATCGCATGTGGATTGAGAGAATTCAGCGATTAGAACATATCAGTGACAGTTTGGGGAAAGTTAGATAAAGAGAAAGATATAACTTTAAAAATTCATAACTTTGTTATTAAGCTCTTTATCCACAATATTTGTAAGAAACAGTTTGAATGCATGACAGTTACAAATTTGACTTTGGTGTCAGATTTTTACTTGAATGGATTGATCCAGGTTAGCTAATTTTATATCTCAGCTCCTATGGGCCTATTGGCAAGTATTTCGTTGAGAATTTGAAAACTTGAAATCGGGTATATGTTGGTACATGTACCTCACATTAGCAATAGCACGAGCAAGAAATTACGTAGGCCTGAAGGGAAAGGTCACCAAATCATAAAGTATAGTAATCTATTACTGTAGATGAATAAACCTTGGTACATTTATTATCAAAGTTCGAGTAGGCAAATTTGACGAAATACATGATAAGCAGGCACTATGCATATCACCTCCCTGGTTTTATGTAGACTCGCATTAAATAAGAATGTCACATACAAAGCTACTTATTTCTTTTTAAACAGATAAAGGTTAGGCTCGTAAAGACATATAGTTTGGTATAATCTTGATTAAGACTTATGATAGGTATGTTTATAGCTCTTCATGAAATAAAAGAAATATGAAAGAAGGAGTTTAAACATGACACATTACAATTGTACATAAGTATGTACGCAAGAGGCCAAAAAAAATATACAGGTTAGGTAGACTGATATATAAAAAAACTACAAACTTGCTCAGATATTTCATGCAAATGGGGAATGCATTTTCAATGTACAAAAACAGAGAATGATTTATTTAGTATTTCTTTCACAAAGAGATTTATTGAGAGAAAGGTGAAAATAGAGGGAAAATCATGTTGGTCTTGCTATGATTCGGTAATTATGAAGAGTAGACAGAAAAAAAGAAAGAATAAGATCTACTGAGAGCTTGAAAAGAGACTCGAAAAAGAAGAAACAAACCGAAAGCAGGGAGGTGGGAAGAGATTAATCAGGATATTGATATTTTATTCATTTTTCCGTTGGAATAGGCGACGGGCGACGGGATTTCCACGCAATATTCGATTTTCCCTCACCAGTTGTCGTCCGGTCACTGACTGGTACTTCAATACCCTAATTGAATTTCCCACCTCCATGCAGAAAGGGAATGGCTGGGATATGTTCCTTGGTTCCTCATAAGGAGGTGGTCACTCATTGCAGAGGGGAGCATTCTTGCTCTAGAAAGTACATCCCAAGTCTTACATAACAGTTCAAACCACCATCTGGTTTTCTACTCAGGTTGACCTTTATCTCAGTGGTGGTCAGCCAGACAGCCCCCTATAGGGCATGTCAATCACGGTTACCATGACAATCCTCTCAGAGTGAAGCTCCGCCCAATAAACATGAAAAGGTGTTTATGGACCCAAAGGTTGTACAAACCCTTGTTGGGAGAGGATGCAGTGTAGTGGTGCGTGTATTAGTCTTGGCGCATGCAGACTCCTATACGACCAACAAGGGTTTGTGCCTGCAAACTACACTAAAGCGGCTGGTATCAAACTTCGTCGCTTCGATTCGAAAAAGTATTGCAGCAAAGCGGAGAAATCTCCGTTACGAAAATAGCAGTGCGAGACACTTGAAAGAATTACGTCAAATACTTCAAAGTATAAAGGGAACGGATAAAGTGATATAAAATGGAAGAAATCGTACCAAACGATGTGTGAGAAACGACAGTGGAGAACGGTAAGTTTAGTAGTACGCTTATGCACTTGTCAATTGTAGTCCCGGCCCATGGGTACCCGGGGATGGCCGGGACTTGCATCCCACTTGCAATTTTGCATGTTACACTACCCGGCCAAGTCCCGGCCAAGTCTCCGACAGGTCGGGCAAAATTTTCACGGAAATCCCCCGCTAAGTCCCCGGCAGGCCGGGCAAAATTGAAGTTGAAATCCCCGGCCAATTCCCCGACAGTCCGGGCAATATTTGTGCAGAAATCCCCGGCCAAGTCCCCGACAAGTCGGGCATATTTGTATAGAAATCCCCGGCCAAGTCCCGACCCTCAAGGCCCGGTCACACTGCCCAAACGTCGCGTAAGTTTGCGTGAATCACGCAAGAAATTTGGTTTTGCGCGTGCTTGTCCGGTGAGAGTTTTCGCTGATTTACGGGATGAAAATCACCGATGAATTGCGCAAGAACTACGGAAATATCACTCAAAAATCACTAATCAGCGCATAGGCACGCAAAGGCCCCAAATAGGGCGAATTCGTGATTGTGCGCGACGCCTGACGACAGAGGTCCACGGAAAATCACGCATAATCTGCGCTTTATCACGATTAACTGCGTATGAATCGCACATAAACGTGATAGCGGCAACATTTTCGCAAACGATCACTGATATTCCACGCATATTTCGCGCGTTGTTCGCGTAAGAACAACGCAAACTACGCAAAAATTACGTAAAAACTAAAACAGCGCAATAGGCCTACTGCCTAGAAGTGTGTAAACTTTTACGCGAAGCCGAGTTTTGAGCTGCTCAAAAACCTGGCTTTTGAGGACCTGTCACACTGCCCAAAAGTCACGTAAACGCATGAATCACGTAAAATTCGAGCCTTATTTTACGCGATACGATGCGCGATTTGCGCATTTCATGAGTTTGTCTACAATTTTGAACATTCGTAGTTGTCAGCCGATGTGCGCCGGATCGGCACTTTATGCAGTTCCATGTTTTGAGGAGCTCAAAACTCGGCTTCGCGTAAAAGTTTTACGCAGTATTGCGCTGTTTTACGTAATTTTTGCGTAGTTTGCGTGGTTCTTACGCGAACAATGCGCGAAATATGCGTGGAATATCAGCGATTGTTCGCAAAAATGTTGCCGCTATCGCGTTTACCAACGACTCTCCACTGACAAAAAAGCAGACTATAAATAATGACGCATGTTTCGCGCTTGAAACACCTATACGTATCACTGAAAATCACTGAAAAAAAAATTGGCGTAGGCCTATGTATCTCTAACAGAACACGGTAAATACTCACGAAATACTGATCGAAGAATCACTAATGTATCACTAACAACTCACGTATGATTTTGGCGCTATATTTTTGCGTGATCTTTCCGTAGTTCTTGCGCAATTCATCGGTGATTTTTCATTGCGTAAATCAGCGAAAATGGTAAAATTCTCGACGGACAAGCACACAAAACCAAATTTCTTAGTTACCGGTACGTGATTTATGCGATTACGCAACTTTTGGGCAGTGTGACCGAGCCCGCCCGCGTGAAATCGCGTAAAGCGCCGATCCGGCGCACATCCGCGGACAAGAAAAAAATTCAGAAAAATTCATGAAATGCGCAAATCGCGCATGTTTCGCGCTAGGCTCTTTACGTGATTCATGCGTTTACGCAACTTTTGGGCAACGTTACGGAGTCCTCAATAGCGGGGAATTGCTAGTCAAGCGAAATAATTTATGGTCACATTACCGTACTGGAAATATGGTACATGTCATAATCAACTCTCAAGCAAAATCTGGCTCAATCCCGGCCAAAATTCCCGCCCCAAATGTCTGCCATTTGGTTGGAGCGAATTTCCCCCGACAAACCCCGGTTTATTCCCCACCCACCGGGGCAAAATAAGTGAATCTCCCCCGACAAACCCCGGTCCAATTCCGACCCACCGGGGCAAAATAATTGAATTTCCCCCGACAACACCCCGGTACATCCCCGGCCCACCGGGGCAAATTAAGTGAATTTCCCCCTACAAAGCCCGGTCTATTCCCGACCCACCCGGGCGAAAAAAATGCTGAAATCCCCGTCCAACTTGGTTGCAAGTCCCGGCCATCCCCGGGTACCCATGGGCCGGGACTTCAATTGACAAGTGCATTAGGCCCTACCAACAGTTTACAGCACCGAAAGCTACGCGAAAATAAGGTGAAAATACACATTGGAAACTCGGTATTGCGACGAGACCCTTAGGATCAAGTCAATAAACGATACAAAGCAAAGGAAATCAATTCATTTTGACTGGAAAATAGTTTGTTATAAGTATTCTGTTATCATGGTTATATGAGATCTCCCTTGATAGACCGAGAAATACATCGAGTTTCCACGATACTCGGGAAAGAAAGTTCGAACGCTTTTCACCTGCACATACTGCAGTGCACATCAATACACGAACAGAAACTCACCTCTTCCTTGCAGAAAAATGATGCAATAACATTACAAAACACACACACAACACTCTAAAAATCATTTCGTACTTGGGAGGCAAGGGACAAGCGGATGAAGAAGAAGAGAAAAAGAAGCAGACATTGCACAACGGAACGCTTCTACCCCGACTCAATGTAGTGGCAACTGGCTACAGTGTGCAGCTAAGCTACTGACACTCGCGCTCCCCAGCAGCCCACACATGGGGATTCAGTACCACGGGGATCGAAGTAAACGGGTCCGTGTAGGCGACAAGGATTCACGCTCGCGAAGTTCCGTTCGGTGTACACAGTTCGCAGGCAGCGAATTGCGTGAGCGCACACAGAGCTCTGCAGCATTCCAGTCTGGTACGTACTGCGAATAACATGTGCGTCAAGGGTCAGTCATTTTCACGAAGAGGTGCGTCACCATTTTGACTGGTTAATGCGTCAATGTCTCATAGAGGTGGGTCACTTTTTGTGACGGAGGGTACGTCATGGTACCTAAAAGGTATGACGCACATTGGTACTTTGACGCACCTATCCCGGGGGTCAAGAGGTGCGTCATACAAATGACAGCTGCATTATCCTCACATTGTTTTCAGAGACCTTTTCGTCTTTGTCGTTGTGTAAGTCCTATTTGGCTATGTGTGGTATAAGGCAAATCTGAAATATGCCAGTTCATCCATGACAGATCTTTGTATTCACTCAACATAATCATGACGTCAACGATTATTTTCGGTGGCATGCGAACATTTTGTGCAAATTGGCTCAATTATTACTTTGGTAATTGTCTTTGGCGGCCTTCACCGGGCCATCTATTTTGAACCATCCCTTTCAACAGCATGTACAATGTATGGATAGGTTTGCTTCTTTCTGATGGTATTTCTATGGATTGCTCTATTAAGGTTGTCATGATCATTGACACAATGTTTAATTTGCAGGGAGAAATACTTTGCGAAACACAGTTATAGGACGCGATCGGCTAGCACGACAGCGGGAGGCAGATAGGCATAACTTGCCCGGAAGCCACGCCCGACATCCGGGTCACAGGCTCACGATAAGTGAGCAACTGAGAACGGTTCCGTTCAGTCAAAGAGTCCATAGTCTCATTTTCCCTCCCCTTGCTCTTTCTCTATCCGTCCCTCTTCCTCTCTTTTTCTCCTTCCTTCTCAACTCTCTCTTTTCTCCCACTTTGCTCCATCATTCATAACTAGTGATATCATATAAATACGTGGAAGGTGACAGTCTGGAACAGTATTATCAAAATTCTATGTTCCCAATCACTTTTTCTCAAGAAAAAAAAAGAAATGCATTCACGTATTTCATGAATTATTGTGCCTGCGTTCAAATATATTCACACACACACACACACACACAAGCACACACACACGCGCACACACACACACACACACACACACACACATAAAACATGTATGGTTCTAGGACAATTTACCCCCTTAAAAAAATTATCCCAGACCCTTCCCCTCACCCTAAACATAACTCTAACCCTAATGTTTACTCTAACCTTATCACTAACCAGTATTTAACTGAGGGTAATCGTCCTCGAGGGTGATGTTCCTGATACGGCTCATTTATCTATTATTATCTCATTTCGGTCTGGCTGAAAATACACGTCTGCCTGACAACTTTATCAGCTGTATTAGAAGTAATGTTACAATAGTTCATAAGTATTAATTCATTATTATGACTGGTAAGAGTATTACTTAATTTGGCACCAGTTACATGAGTTAGTGTTTCTGTAAGCTTCTCATAATCTCATTGCAGTATGCAACCACAGAAACAATACCTCGCGACCTTGTCATGCTTGTGTTGATAGATGAAATAATTCCTGCATTTCCTGCCAAAAGGTATATTGATTGATATCAACAGTGCAAAGACTCTAAATCGTTGTCACCTTAACCCCTGCCATAAAAGAGAGAAAAAAAAAAGAGTATTAAAAGGGAGCAAGAATGATAAAAGGATTCACCATAACGGTGGTAACAGTAACAGAGAAGGTCAAAGATGACGATTATAATCATTTTAAACTCACCTCTGTCGTAGTCTTGGTTTTCAAACAAGATATCCATCATGCCTTCAAGAACGGCCTCCACTGCAAGAATGAAATGAAAACACATAACACAATTTATTTAATATTTTCAATACAGGTATGAAGTTCACTAATCATGATAATATCATGCGCTGACATTCATCATATGAATTACATGTACGGGAAGGACTTGATGGACATTGATTTGAAGGTGTTCGCGAAGTATGTGTGTCGACGATCCATTTTATAATCTTAAAATCTTAGTTGCTTTTGATGACTTTTTTTTTTTAATAATGAGAAACCTTGTTTGAAAAACGAAAAAGTATATTATAATTATGAGACGAATTCAAAGTTTATTTGATGAAAATTGGTTTTGAAATGGCTGAGATATCCAAGACAACGTGATCCTATTAAAGGGTGGGACCCACCTTTAATTAGGATCGCTTTGTTATCCTTTGTTTTTGGATATCTCAGCTATCACAAAACCGATATTAAGTAAACTTTGAAATCCTATTAAAGGGTGGGACCCACCTTTAATTAGGATCGCTTTGTTATCCTTTGTTTTTGGATATCTCAGCTATCACAAAACCGATATTAAGTAAACTTTGAATTCCTCTTACAATTGTAAGCTCTTTAATGTTTCATAAAGGGGTTTCAAAGTACCGGCGTCTCGCAAAAATGTAAAAGCTGAATGCTCATCTCAACCAATACTACATCATCCCTTTAAACATGTGACGGAAGAGAAGCGTGACACTCTAAATGAGCGTTGGTATCATCAATTTTTGTCGTGGTACTGCTGGGAGGGCTCTTTCAGTAGGAGGAGCAGCGCCATCTCAACAGTGCATGGCAGTAGTTCAATAATTTGTGTGAGCGAGATTTTCCATCATAGAACTATCTTGACAACCCCATTGCAGGAAGGGAGGGGCATTCAAATAGTACTCGAAGGTAACGAGCCCATTTATCATTCAGGAGATTATGTGCTCATTCTTTCAATACTGTAACTCATTAAATTCAGTTACGATAATGGCAGGGCATTACTAGTATTGAAGAGGTTCTACCCTGGGTAAAGACGGCTTGCATGATGTCATTCATGTGGTGTATGAGTTTGACGGGAAATAGG
This sequence comes from Diadema setosum, assembly GCA_033980235.1. Taxonomy (NCBI): domain Eukaryota; kingdom Metazoa; phylum Echinodermata; class Echinoidea; order Diadematoida; family Diadematidae; genus Diadema; species Diadema setosum. Next base: position 7,640,375 of record CM067066.1, read on the forward strand.
GTGGAGGACTCTTCAGGAAGTTCTTCCTAACTGTGCTTCTTCCGTTCGTACACATTCATATTTTACGTTTCGACTCAACAACGGAAACACTGACAGACAACCCTGCCTGAAATGAAAAACATAGGGCCTATCCATATTCCTGTTTTAGTCAGATCCAATTCGTATTGAATCAGTTGGGCTGCATTAAATCAAAATATGTAGTTCAGCTTATTTCATTTCAATCCAGTTCAGTTCAATTTAATTCAATTAGTTCAATTCAAATTAATTCAATTCAATCCAATTGCATTTTCATTAACTTTAACAGGAAACGACTGTGGTTTTCGTACGTCTCGCTCTTTGCCAATGTACAGTGCACTTGCACACCAAATGTAAAACATGACTTAGGTAATGAGAGTGAAATCAACAGATAAGAATCGCAGTGTAGTTTTTACCAGAATCGGTCACAATGTCATGTTCAAAAAGCTTTAGGATTTTTGTTCCACATGGCGTATTTCGATTGTATTGATCGCAACCACTTACAAAGAAGCTGGGTGATGATGGCACCAACTAACACCCTCCCATTGTCATTTGGTCAAAAAAATTAGCACCTGCATCACTTTCACTCGACAGACATATGATTGCTAGGTTACAGCAAAACAACAAAATGACGAAGCGAAGAACGCAAGCGAACTCTTTGATTGCGCGCCAATTCAGAACGCTAAATGATGGTTTGTGTTTAGGTGAATGGGTTTCAAGGCATGCAATGACAACACCACCGCATCTAACAGTGTATGACTGCGGTAGGCGCATACATGGATCAGTACTTAAGAAAAATGCCTAACAATTTTCCCTTCCATATCAGAATAATACAACTTTTATCGAGTTGCTGACCTAATTGTGTATTTATTTCATTTCATTTCATTTCATTTCACTTTGTGTTTCCGACAAAAATGCACTTACAGTGTAACATTAATATACGTATTTATGCAAAATCAGCGCAACATTATGATAAAGGAAACTACTTATACGAACGGAAATACAATTATAGTACTGTGACTTTTATAACCGTATCAAAACTAAGTAGATGGAAATGGATGGTACTTCTCTGAAGAGCAGAGCTTGAAACTGGCAGTCCCCTCATGAACAATATTAATAATCTTTTAACAAAAAAAAAAACAACAACATGCACACACACAAACACACACACACACACACACACACACACACACACACACGAGGCAGTTCTCTTATAGGAAAGGAAATAAAGCATGGACGGAATGATAGGAAGAAGGAGGGCACAATCAACTTTAAGAGGGAGTGCAATTACACTTTGAAGGACAAGTCCACCGTCATAAACATGTGAGTTGAGTGAATGCAGCAATATTAGTAGAGCACATCAGTGAGAGTTTAAGGAAAATCAAACAATCCGTTCAAAAGTTATGAATTTTTAAAGTATCTGCACAATCGCTGATGGATGAGAAGACTACTACAGTGTATGATGTCATATGCGTATAACGATATAAGGAAAATAAAAAGAGAATTTTACTTTTTGAAAAAAGTGAACATTTCTTCAAGTTGTTACAGATATATGTTAAGGGTAATATTATTTCCCCTGCCTTCTGAGAGAGAGAGAGAAGTCGAGTGTTCTTTTGTTATGCGAGAAAAGTGAAAATATGTTGAATTTTCTTAATACTTTCTTTGTATCGTTGTACACATGTAGCATAACAAATTATATGGGTCTTCTCATCCAGCTGTGACTGAGCAGAAACTTCAAAAATGCATAACTTTTGAATGGATTGTCCGATTTTGCTCAAACTCTCACTGATGTGTTCTACTAATATTGCTGCATTCTCCAATCCTCGTGTCTATGAAGGTGGACTTGTCCTTTATCAATTTTACGACACTTCACCCACAAGGTTCTTGTGTAAATGAAAAACACAGTCTAGAAGAATAGAGTAGGGGGTTCCTCTGAACATTTCGCTTTCGAAGGCAATGTTACGAGATTATTGTCACGCTGGCTTTGATAGCAAGTGCTAAAAGTAGGAGGCAAAACAATGAAGTATGACATTTCCATTTAAAAGTAAATTCACACAGCACTGGGCTGGTGGTGGGAAGATTATAGCAACATTTCCACAGTACGCCTTAAACTATTAACGTAGAGGAGGAGAGAACAGAGATGGCCAGATGATTATTACAAATATAGGCCCTACTGAAAGCAAATATACAAATCTTGTAACACATACGGACACACAGAAAAAAAAAAGAAAAAGGGAGGGGGGGGGGGGGGCAAGAGGAAGTGACAAAGACAGAAGAGGGATCTCGAAGAATACTGCAGGCATGCAGCGTCATTTTTTCGTATACAAGAGATGCGAGTCGGTCAAGGACCTACAGGTGTGATATCATTCAGCTTCGGCGAGGGACGTGGTCTACTTATAATGTTTGCGGTATGAAAATAGCACCGGGGGAGAGAAAATATTTTCTGTTGACGCGTAAAATCTAACATTGGCCTTCCAGTGTCACACTTTTGGCGAAATCTTGTCCTTGGCGGCGCGGCAATGGCTTGGTTACAGAAGAGTTATATCCCAACCTAGCGTTGAATGGTGCGAGTCAGCATGAGTTGACCGGTCATTCTGATGAAACCGGGCGGAAATGATGAAATAGAGAAAGAACTGAAAGAAAACGTGTGATAAAAAGTGAGTTGACAAAAAACAGATGAAAATTAGTGTTGTTGAAACGCGAGAAGTCCCTTGGCCATGAGAGCTAACGAAAAGATTTGACTGCTTGTCATCAGGTTTTTAGTCAGTAACACCGTGGGACATACTATTTTGATTAAAAAAAAAACAACAACAAATGTGACTGTTCTCTCTATTTTTTTTTTTTTTTTTTGTTTCTTCGATTGTTTGCTTGTTTGTTTTTACCCTATTCGTAATTAGGTGGAATCTCACCATAATCTAGCCAGGCCCATGATCAAGCAAAGACAGAAGATACCAACGAATATGGGTGTCTGGTCTTCTGCGAGGAACCACAGAAGGTTAGGCAGAACGCATCACGCGATTGCTGGGGACCCATAGGCCATTCCGAGTTTGAACTTCTTTGAAGAGTGTCATCGCCCGAGTCGAGATATTGATGGAGATTTTGCTCGACACATGCATAAAAATCTCACCGGACTACTTCCCCGCCCTCGTCAGCGCAGAGACACCCGCGTGGAATCAAACTCGTAATGAATGCACTTACGCCAATTTCCTTCACTTCCACGTGGGTTTCGACAAGCAGTAATTGCTTTCGAGTGATAGCCATCAATTCAAAGAACTTCCAAAGAAGCGAGGTAAAGAAGCTGTGACGAGGGAGAATGAAGAGGAAGACAGGGGAGGTAGGAGCCTATGAAGACTATGGGCAGAGGGGCAAAACTATCCACTTATCAAGAGAGACCATGTCATGAACAGGTACTGGCAAATGTACCACTGGTAAATGTATGATATGGATATACACATGAAACGTTATGATACACCTGGACATCTGGCCAGATTTCACTTAACACATTACCTCAAACACAGCCTACGTGGGAAGCCTATCATTCCCATTATCCATCGATGTACTTAATGTATGTATGTATTTTTTTTCTCTACTATTATGTAAGAGCTTCAACAAGGAGTCAAGGGATTACTGCACCAAGGTATCAAGGTACAAATATTGAACACTGGTGCACCAAATCCATGTGTGGGACCCACACTTTATTACGATCGCTTTGTTTTACTTTGTTGTTGGATGTTTCAGTCATTCCAAACCTGATTTTCATCAAATAAACTTTGAATTCCTCTTAAAATGGTATGCTCTGTACTATATCATAAGTGTTTTCTTGGTATCTCGCAAAAAGTTAAAAGCCCAATTCTCATCTCCACCAATACTGTACCATCCCTTTTAAAGGTCCTGTTTACCTTTGGGAACAGTTATTTAAAAAGTGTTCAAGATATCACATTTGATGCATAATGTGTAGGTCTGTTGTATCACAAAACACCCTACTGGATAACATTTTCGCAAAATAGCCTAAAATATAAGGAGATGTCAGTATTTTTCTCAATAAACCATATATAACTGTGGACGGTTTAGTCTCGAAACATGTTTATTATAACTATTGTTCACATTTTGTGCACTTAACAATATACTTAACATCGATTTTTCGTATTCAAATTTTCACAGTGATTGTTTCTATCCCTAACTCACATTTTAGAATTATTTCAAAACACTAATTTTGGGTTTTGTTTCATCTGCAAATAGTATGCCTTTAAAGGGGATGGCTAGTAACTGATCAGTGGGAATCAGTGGGAATGCTGGGGATGATTGTTCCAATCCTTGTGGGATTCATTTATATTTATTGTTGTGTGAAAATTATTTGCTTCAGAATGGTCTCGTATTCAAGTAATGTGCAGTTTAATGGTTCCAGGCTAGCATGCCTGTACAGTGACGGGACATTAAACTGCACATTACTTGAATATGAGACCGTTCTGAAGCATATAATTTTCACACAACAATAGATATAATAATGTACTCTTAAATGAATCCCACAAGAATTGGAGCAATTATTACCGAACATTCCCACTGATTCCCACTGATCAGTTACTAGCCATCCCCTTTAAGCGTTTGCAGACTCCAGTATATGTGTATCATTCAAATCTTAGGAAGAGACCAGAGGGTGAGTGACAGAAAGGGAGAAGGAAAGAAGGTAGAGGGAGGTAGATCGAGGGAAAGATGGAGAGAGAGCGAGAGAGAAAAGAAAGGGTGGGGTGGGGAGAAGAGCCTCACTGAGGACAGTAGTCGCGTCCACGCCTGGAACCAAAGTTATGGCCAAACTCGAACCAGGGACAAGTGCAGTGACGATCGACCGATGACTAGTCAAGAATGTAACCAACCATGGAACCACACCTCTGCAAATATTACAGGTGATCCATGCAGTGATTTTCCACAAACCTTTTTTGAATATTTGCCAATTTCTGACTGAAGATTGGCAAATGGTGGGATTTGTGAAAAATGTGTGTCATATCGGCAGCCGAAATGCATGAGCGCTCAGCAGTGAAATAAAGAGCTCTTTATGATTGATTCTTCATTATCTTAACCACAAAGACTTGGGAAGCTTCCAGCCAACAGGAGATTAAAACAGGATGTATAGTAGTGACATTGTCCTGAGGGATATCAGCCGGATATGTAAACAAAGGCGTTATGCAAATGGTTATATTTGCACATTGTTACGCTGAACCAGGGAGGTGAGACGAAAGTCAGCGCTCACTGTTTTTATTACATTTCGCTTGTTTCTGCCACGCTACATCTCGAGTTTTCTGATTAAAACGTATACTTCAAGCATAGTGATCTCGATGGTATTCTGTCTTTTTAGACATAATCTTACGTCTTTAAGTATTTTACATGAATATATCAATATTTTTATGATCTGTTACAATCTGATTCTATAGTATCTATACTAGTGTTCGAGAACATCTCCCGTCCCCCACTCATCTCCTCCCATTCGGCCCCGTCTCCAACTGCTCTCCTAAAGGCGAAGAGATAGATAAATGTACATAATGATGATACGGCCTGAACGCATCATAACGAGCTCGTGGGCGATTCAGCTCTCAGCCTGTCCAGATCAGGGAGGTCACCTCCCTGTCCAGATCAACTTTGCTTGGGCATTTGTTGGGCGAGGTCCACCCAACGATCTGGGTGGACTGAAGTCAGTCAAAGGTCACTCAAAGTTGACCGGTGTGTAGGCCTACTTGCAGACTTGCGCACCGCCATGGCGCGATGGCGCGCCAGTTTCTCCTGCCGCTGACAAGGCGCCGCAGCGATCGCAATTTCAACTGAAGAGATCCGAAGCCTTTTAAGAAGTTGTCCTAGATGAACACGAGACTGAGTTCTTGAACATACTGTGACGGTAAAGTTTGCAAAATATTCTTTAGTTTATAATACGCAGGGTCATTGCTTAACTCCTGGTAGTTTGATATAATTTGCGGAGATACCTTGCTGCACGTTTGATTTGCCTCAATCACGCGCACACTTACGACTGCAAGGAATTTCGCGGAGTCCTGATAGAAAACGTCTTTCCTTTTTTTTTTTTTATTGCGTTAACATTTGACGTATGATGTATTTCATACACGCTCTCAAACGGTGATGTAGTTAGGCATGTTGGAGTCATTCATTCGTACACAGATTTTGTATCACACTTTATGAATTGTACTTCTTACATATTGTTTAATATACAATATGGTTTGTCAAACGTATGCTTTGTATCATGTATTAACTCTATTACCTTTTGTTAGATGGAAATAAAGAAAAACTGAATTGAAGATGAAGTGAAAAATCTAGCGGTCTGAAAGTTCAGACCAAGTATTTATTTGAATCGCGTACATCCCGTCAGCCACTGAAATTTCTACATACAGTACCTGCCAAGAGCAGATGCAGACCTCCGCGACAATGTTACTGCAGGCTTTACTTCGAGGCTACTGTGTGTGCTTGTGCGAGAGGGTAGGTGATGCGCGATGTGTGTATGTGTAAGTGTGCGTATTTTTGTACAGAATGTGTTTTTTATTGTATTTATATTATTTCTATCTGCAGTCATTATGTTTGGGTCTAACGCTGTGGCCTTGATAATAATCGTTATACTGACACAAAATTTTAATAATGGCATTACTCCACTCGGGGTGTTAAACACCGAACGGTATTCTCTTACGTCTGGACAAGTGCATTGTCCTCACAGATTGGACATTTTGCGAATAAAAAAAAAAAAAAATCATTGTCAGAATTTACAACGTATTTGCTCTGCTACAGTGACGTTATTTTGCGGTTTGCGTCTGTGCATGCCGCAGGCAACGTGTGAAAAACTTGTTCGGAAATAAAGAAAATAGTCCAGGCTAGGCTCCATAGAAAGTGCACCTAACCTTGTTTTTTAATATATACAATGTTTTTTGATGGTTTCTTGTCAATTCGAGGGTGCTGATTCCAAATCCGATTGATGCCACTCGCGTAACCTTGAGCATTTTCGGCAAAATGCAAAAATCCATAATGGCCGCCAGATGTGCTAATTTGGCCATTATAATCCCAGTTATGTCAATTTTATGACCAATTATTCCATCAAAGTTTTTAAAATTTGTGTTCCTTGAGTAATTCTACTCGCACATGCACGAAATTTTTCATTTAAAGAGGTACATTTAATATTTCAAGCTTATTTTCAATTCAAAATGGCCGCCACTCCTATACTCATGTACTATATGAATGGCAAAAAATATGCATAGAAATAGAAGACGAATTTTCAGTCACATACCTACGCGTTTATCAAGTTTTGCATGTGCAATGCAAATCTGATGAGTGCCACTAGCAAAACAAGCAAACAAACAGAAAATTTATTGTTTTTAGGCTTATTATATTCTTCTTTATACAAAACTTCAAAATGGATCCCACTCATATACCCTTGCACAATATGAACGGCAAAGTGTACATGGAAATAAACAAATTTTCTTTTATTTCTGTCACTCAGGTACGCTGTTAATCAATTTGTGTGCTGATTATAAATCAGAAGGTTGTTAGTAACAAAAACTGTTTTATTTTTTGATGCAAACATCCAAATTTGCTACCTAAATCTGAATTTTTCCCTAGGAATTTGGAAAAGTCCACCAAAGCTTGAATTGACACCAACATCAAAATTGTTTATCAGGAATCATTATATATTATGAACATTTGATACCTACTTGCCTTGAGATGTTCAACATCATGATATTCACTCTGATTTACTGAATTAAAAGGCTGAAACCTAAATGATAACACAAAAGAAATTTCCAATTACCTGTCCTGTTCTACATTATCTAAAAGCGATATTATACAAACTTTTCAGTCCCCTCATCCGAGAAGGAACATGAGGCAGGGGAAAGTGTGAAAAAGGGACCACCTCACTTCCTGTCGTCAAATCTTTGAAATGAAAACAATGCCCAAAAGTTTTTCATGTTAACCCAGATGAATTATATATGGTAGATGAATTTTACCACCGTCTTTTTTTCGGAGTGAATGTGTTTGCGTATAATTATGACGTCAAGGGAGAATCTGAGATCTGTACAGTGCTGCCTCATTCTGAAAGCAGTGTTATAACAACTTCACACTGCTTGTCTTTACTCTTCAGCACTTGCAGATTCAGGATTGCTCTACATGTAGGTAACTAGACCAGCTGTGTTAGGACTCGGAATGATGGCCTCCTTAATGGTGGCTGTAAACTAACTCCACTAGAGCTCTTTTTACATGTTGACATAACATTCACTTCAGGTAGGAAGTTTGCAGATGATCTTGACTTTACGTCTCATAGAAAGTCCTTGGATGACATCAGCCGAAAACTGACCCATCTGAAGACAATAGAGGAGTACTTCACCTTCTGGAGACTTTGCCCCAACCTTCATAAGATTATCATCAGACCCATGCCTTCCATCTTACCAACGCTATGTTCAAGGTAGCCCTCTGTGGCAAGCCTTCCAAGCATAGCCTAAGGAAGTCTACCCTCCTTCACTGGCACTCGATCACTCTCCCTCACGCTGGAAGGAAAGGATGGCAAGTGTCACCAGTGCCGTTAACGCATACCCTGACTTTCTAAACACGATAGCACGGGGGCATTTCATGAAGCGTTTTGTCAGACAAATATTGTCTGACAAAGTTGCTCTCAGCCAATCAGATGCAGGAATTTTAGTAGCTTATAACAGTTTGTGAAAAAGAAAAGATCTGTCCAAACGCTCCATGAAATGCCCCCTTGAACAACCTGCCATCAATGCGTCTGAAATCCCACAAGCCTAGATTTCCCTCCTGTAACTTGAAAGCTTTGACCCCAAAACAGGTTGGTGCAGATGCTGGTCGGATGTCATCTCTGATACCACCCAAGTTACCTACAACTGTCTCTGGCCTGGCAACAAATCCATAGGTCTTCAACGGGTGGTGATCAAGCAAGTCTTCGTGTCTTCATTCTGTTACTATGGCAAATAATCGTCCTCTGACCCCTGAGGAAGTGCTGAACATCACCAGATGTGGTTGCAATTAAAGCAATTGCAGGACTATATGCATCTGTAGCCTGAGAATTCTGCAAAGTTGGGGCTGATGTTGCCTTCTGCCAAACATCCAATTAAAGGGTTCTTTAAAGACAATAAAAATAACAGTTTTAGCTTTAAGACAAGACTGAATGAGATCATCATGTCAAAGTGTATGTAATCAACACCTGGGAACTGTGAGAGAACTGAAAGAGGTATCTCACATTGCTCCTTGGTTGGTGTTTAATGAATAGTTTGTACGGTATTGCGTTTGGACAGTTTCGTTTAGGCCTTCACCAGTTTTTGTTGTTTTAATCCAAGAAGAAAATCAAGTTGCTCGATAATATCAAGGCGGTACTTCTAAATTATATCATATCAAAGTGATGGAGGTTATGATCCATTTCAAACTCGCCTCAGGACTCCTCCCTCCCATCCCCCCCCCCCAACTCCTTGCTGGAAAAAAAAAATACATTGAAAGGGTTTTTAGTTACGTCATTAATGTCCGATGTGTTTTTGTCTGCAACCATGTACCTCTGCACTTACTGTGTAGGATTTTTCTGTACTTTGTTGATATGGTTTTATGGGAATGCATATTAGAAGCTTTGCTTTCTAGCTTCCCCTGAATTTTCAACATTATTTGATAAATACCATGCATCTATTCTTCTTAATATATTGTGTTAGTATAACATTTTATATTCAACCTCCATGTAGAATATGATGGTATATTGATTTCTTGCGAGACGTTTAGTGAACTTATAGTTGTTGTTGAGACAAAAAGAAATATATAAGAAATTGTGTTAAACATCGTAAGGTTCATGAATATTAAATGATCAAATATACATGTAGGCCCTCTATATTGTAAGTGACACTCAACATATTTGTATTACACATGCGACACTTCATGACAGCGTAGGTACGGGACTGGAAATACAGTAAATTTGTTCTATATTTCCATGCATATGTTTTGCCATTCATATAGTACATAAGCAGGAATGGCGGCCATTTTGAATAAAAAATGAGCTTTAAATACTAAATGAATCTATATGAAATGAAAATTCTCTTGCGAATGCAGATGGAGTAACTCTAGAAACAGAAATGTACAAAGTTTGGTGGAATAATTTATCATATGATGTACATTATTGTGTTTATCACGGCCGAATCAGCATATCAGGCGGCCATTTTGAATTTTTGCATTTTGCCGAAAATGCTCAAGGTTACGCAAGTCATCAATCGGACTTGGAATCAGCACCCTCGAATTGACAAGAAACCATCAAAAAACATTGCATATATCAAAAAACAAGGTTGGGTGCCTTCTAGCCTGGACTTAAAGGAAACGTGACAGCGAGCGACCACCTGAATCATGGGGGTGGCACCAAACAATTCTTTGTATTACACTCTGCCTGACAATGGCGTTTTACCTATACTGTATGATATATGTAATGTATATTATACACCTAACCATCATTACGTGTATTGACATTGGTACGTCAAGGTATCGCTTTGCCCTGATACATAGGAACCAATATCAATATGTTCTCCGACAAGGATGTGGGGAAGCATGTTGTGTTTGGTTTTGGTGACTTTACGTGTATTCAGTCTCCAGCTAAATTTGCAGAGTGAATCTCGAGCAAACTCAAACTTGTTACCTTTGAACAGCACCCAACTGGGATACCATCAACTCTCTTTTGAGCTGATTATAACAGTGTAAATAAGTCAAGTGTCGCATTATAATAGCTGAGTTACGGAATATAAATTCAAAAAGCGAAACAAAAACAAATTAAACACGGTCATCACGAACTGTTTTCTCACCAAGATTGGGAATTCACGTGCTTTTGCTTTATTGGCAGATTTTCCGTGCAAAGATATCCCCTATCCTGTCTCTTTAAAAAGGAAATTGACTCGGCAAATATGCGCACTCAATGAAAGCAGAAATATTAGACTAATTCATGTCAGTGAGGATTGAGGAAATTTTCCTTTATATCATTGCACTATAAGATGAGATATCATGGGTAGTTGTAGCCTTCCATTCCTCTGAAGACGGCACGTGGAGTTAACTGCAGCTTTGTGTTGAAAATTCATTCCTTTTGGAAGGCTTGTTCAAATTTTCGTCAAAACGTCGCCATTGTGTTCGATACGAATTTCTCTGCACAATCTGCATCCACATTTGAGTTTGGTAAATTTCCCTTTATTATTGTCAGCGATTCATGCATCGCTGTTATTATTATTTCTATATGTTACTGAATTTGAATATAGCAAGGGAGAGACAACAACAGCAAAAACAGGATAAAACCGACAACAGACTTTTATCCAACAAATTTCGGCACTCAACAACTTCCCCCTTTATCAGCTGATGATGTGATGAAGATATCGCCTTTCCTGCCTCTCTATCCGTCCGCTGTCATTGTACGTCATCATTCACTGCTCGATTGGATGAAATAAAAAGAGACAAGGACGCTACATAAACGACGGACCTGGTAATGCAATCACCATTGGCAATGACTTTCTCTCTCCCAATAACTCCCCACTCCCCCCCCCCACACCCCACCCCAAGCATACACCCTCATGTTTGCTCTGCTTATACAATCAGAATGACTGGCATTTCACATCGCGGGAACCTCACAACGTCTGTACTCTCTATTGATACACCTGCTAACCGTATTTGCGAGCTTGAGGGAGAGAAAAAAAAAATCGACACAAAATGCTACAAAACAAAACAAAACAAAACAAAACAAAACACACACTCCATTACAGACACATGATAAACTGGTTCTAGCAGTCACTCCCACACTCCCTAGTGATTGACGGCATTCGGTAACTTCAAGGGAGCCTCCACTGTTCAGTATCACATTCTTTAAACATCTTAAAGTAAAACTAAACAAACGGTACAGTCGAAGTCTTATCTAAAATTGGACAATGCAACGCAGCAGCTCTATCTAAGAATTTTCAATTATCGCTTGTATACATGCAACAGTCAAAGCAGTCGCAGTCAACATTATTCAGAGTAAAAGTGATTTGATGATGTCATCCCCCGCAGATCACTCCTATCTCCTCAAGAAATTTGCACGTTGTTCTTTTTTTTTTCCCTGAGTAAACAGCAAAACAAAGTAACTAGCATCTTTTGCATCAAGTTATTGGATAGTTGTAGTGACAGAGCAGTAATCATATCTAGGATATGTGTAATTCTACATGCTCAATCATAATCTAAATCACCATAAGGTACAAACCAAGCAAACCAGTGGGAGAGTTTTGAGGTAATAACACGATCGCTTCATTTAATTTGCATACTTGGCAACGACCGGTCATTATTTTTATTTTATTTTTTACAAAGCATGTGAATCTTTCATATTTTATTGACTTGTTATTTCTTGCAACTTTTTTTTTTATGAAGCCCCTATCATTCTCATCGTATACCTTCCTTCTCTCACTACTCAGAGATGAACTGAACACGGAATGGAGTTTCAATTTAATCGACTCAAGTGTATATACTCAAATGTGTTCGCCTTTGCGTCTCTCTGACGGGCCGCTTAGTGATTGGATTATTGAATAACAGACAGGTGGATTGGTGAACTGGCTGATTGATTGCAAGTTCATTGTCTGTTTTGTTATACACTGAATGAGCCAAAAAGGCACGTGCAAACTACATGAAACATACCCGCGGAGAGGTGAATGTTAGAATAGTCCCCTAAGGAGCCAGCCTAGTGCTGCAGTTTAACCTTGGGTTTTGGTCATGATGTTGCAGTTCTGTCCGATATCACAAATGTAATGTCATTTGAATCACAGACAAGTGGCAAAAGCTCGAGAGGGAGAGAGACGGAGAGAGTTGTTGTTGTTGTTGTTTACTTCTCTCTCTTTTGCTGCAATGTCGATACATCATTAAAGGGATCGTATAGTTTTGGTTGAGACCTAATTTCAGGGTTCTAACATATTTTTTTTTTTGGTAAGATAATGAGAAACCTCTTATGAATTATGAAAGAGCATGTAATTATAGGAGGAATTCAATGTTTATTTTATGAAAATTGGATTTGAAATGGCTGAGATAGCCAAAAAAGAGAGTTTCTAATAAAGTGTGGGACCCACACTTTACTACGATCGCTTTGTTTTACTTTGTTTTTGGATGTTTCAGTCATTCCAAACCCGATTTTCATCAAATAAACTTTGAATTCCTCTTAAAATGGTATGCTGTGCTGAACTTTATCACAAGTGTTTTCTTTGTATCTCGCAGAAAGTTAAAGCCCAATTCTCATCTCCACCAATACTGCACCATCCCTTTAAAGGACAGGTCCACCTTCATAGACATGTGGATTGAGTGAATGCAGCAATAATAGTAGAACACATCAGTAAGAATTTGAGGAAAATCGTACAATCCGTTCCAAAGTACTGGATTTTTTTTTAAGTTTCTGCTCAGTCACTGCTGGATGACGATGACAAGACTACTACGGCTTGTGATGTCACATGTGTACAACGATAATTATAAAGAAAATATAAAGAAATGTCAACATTATTTTCACTTTTCTCATATAATGAAAGAACACTTGACTTGCCTCCTTCAGAAGGCAGGGGGAATAATATAACCCTTAACATATGTCAGTGATAAGTCGAGGAAATGTGCACTTTTTTTTTCAAAAAAAAATTAATGAAAATCTCTTTATATTTTCCTTGTATCGTTCTACGCATGTGACATCATTCACTGTAGTAGACTTTCTCATCCAGCAGTGACTGGGAAAATACTTGAAAAATTCATAACTTTTGAAAGGATTGTCCGATTTTCCTCAAACTTCCACTGATGTCTTCTACTAATATTGCTGCATTCACTCAATCCACTTCTCTATGAAGGTGAACTTGTCCTTCAAAGACACATAACCATTTTCTTCTATCTATGGATGATTACTGTGTTTTAACTTTGTCTTATCAACGTGGGCAACTAGTTAGTGTACAAGACAATTTGATAATAGGGCCTACAGTATTAATGCCAGCAGAATGTTGTTGTATCTTTTTGTGTTATAACCATGTGTAAACTTATGAGATCAATGTTGCGATCTGTTTTTTTCTCTCCCATAAGACAAATGTGACTTAAGGTACGTATTCACTGGCCATACACAAAGTCCTGACCGAAATACTGTTATCATCACCATCCTCTTACCGCCTAAATTAATCTTGCGTCAACAAGGCTTATGCTTTTATTATTCTATTGACACTGGAACAATATTGTGTTGACTCATTGCTGATCTGCCGTACAGATAACACATGCGCCATACGTATGTAGGCCCTATATGTGAACCTATTCAAACAGAAGATTCTTCTGATTTAGGCCCATCATTAAAATGTACAGTCTGTCACAGTGACAATGGCCATGATGACTATCAGTTGTTTCTTACATCTAATCTTTCTATTATATGACATTTTATTACTGGTATCATCGTTTGAAGAAGAAAAAAAAATCAACCTAGGTCAAGGGCACGCGACTGAGCCAAATAATGGAAGAGTCCCGCGATTCGCATTATCGCCTTGAATAGAATGCATATTTTTCCCACCCAATTTGAGTAGATGCCAAGAAAGTAATATTGCAAGGGGTTGATGAATTGACTTAACCCTCAATTTACTCTTGGCAGAGAACGTGGGAGTGTAAATGTGATGGAAATCAGAAACACATCCCAGGTTTATCTATATTTGATCTTAATATAATTTCTTCCAGTATTTCCTGGCATTGTCATCCTCCATAGTAAGCCACCTACGCTGCTGAGAAACTAAAGTGGAAAAAATGTTCTTCTAGTTTGTGACACTATCACCAGACATTACTGGCCACAATCCCAACCAACTGGAGTTGCCATTCCATCCATCCAGCTCCCACCAGCCCACTACCAGGTAAGTACATTCCTGCTTCACCGTCGGGAGAGAGACCCGAGATAGATATCGTAATGCCTACCATGCGTCATGTTTCGCTCACTGATGTTGTCTCCTATCCGTTTTTTTTTCCCTCCGAGCTCCTAGCAGAAAAGGATGTTCCGTGAGAGAAGAGGCTTGACATGGCTTTAGATCTCGGCTAGATTATGAAGTTTCCCCTCCACCTTGGGGAGCTCCAAGGAGAAAGGTGTGCTCTCACAACTCCCTGCCCCAAAGAATGGTTCTTACCGTGATGAGGTGAGTGCGCAGACTACCAAAAAGACAGAGGAAAACGAGGGTGGGTGGGTGTGGGGGGGGGGGGGGGGGGGTTAGCAGTGGTGTCAAAGGTTATAACATTAACTTAACTAATGCTCCGATCACGGATCTCAACTCACATTCTTCAGCGAGCATGACGAATGATGAAAGTCAACCCCCTCAAAACCAAAATCTCTTTTTTTTTTCCACAACAGTCACAAGGCACACGAATACAATGCGCGAACACATACAGCTAGGTAGGCTTACATTGTGTAATTTGCGACAACAACAAATGAATTGTATAAAAACGTACACGCATACACCCACATTATAAATTAATTTCTATTAATCTATCCAAACTACACATTCACATCCACCTAAACTCACACACATATACCCGCACACAGACCCCCCCCCAAAAAAAAAAAAAAACAGCAAAAAACAAACCAACAAGCACACTAACAAACAAACAAACACCGTACAAATCCATATAAAATCTCTACCCGTCTTTGTATAGGCAACTTTAAAATGGTGTCAAATAGCATGTTTAATGACTACGAATATTTTACTGAGCTCATTATAATAGAGACTACCTACTTCGCGTATGGAAAAGACGGAACCAAATTACCACATCATTTCCAAAAGGATATGAAAGTTGAGTGAAATGGGAAAATGCTATGCACTTTGAGGGGAAGATCAGTTTCAGTTGAAAAGCTATAATAATTTAAAATGTATAATGGTCCAAAAGAAGTTGTAAAGGATATAATGTGAGACTAGACACAATGCACGCAAACACACACACACACACACACACGCACACACACACACACAGGTGAGAATGGCATAAAGCGGGCGACGTCACAATCATGTGACCAATGTCTAAACCAATAGGAGAGTTGTGAAGGGATGACGTAATCCAACACCGTACTACAAAGTTTATGAAACGGCGCCCAACGTAAAACACATTAACGACAATATTTGCATGTTTTGTTAGCGTGAAAATACTTTGACTATTGTGTTTGCGTGACTTTACTTGAAGAAAAACAAAACAAGACAAGCATAAATGAGTACGGTTCCCTCATGAATGAAGCGTCTGCCAAGCAGCCACAATGACATCAATGATGACGCCCTTTGTTTTAGTTTTGGCTCGAAATCTATACACAATGGTAAAACCTCCTTTCCTGGCGAGTCCCCACACTCAAAGGAAGTCGGCCTGGGAGGTCGCTTCTATTTAACGGGGTCGTTTGACGCGACAAGAACCACTCACTTCACACCATACACTTGCCATATACAGACAGATATCCGCTTTCAATCGCCAAGTCGCATTGACATTCACGTGGTTCCTCAATCATGTCAATAATATCTCTCGCATGTGCAGCTTTCGAACATAGAAAAAGACGAAGGAAGAAAACTTGATTGAGATCTCATATTTGCACATTACTGTCACGCAAGCACCACTATGAGCTGTTCAGTGGAGAGGAAAGAGACAATTGTGCACATTTCCTTGCTCCCACTCTCCATAATCACATATCCAAGAGCACAACAACAACAACAACAAAATCTTCTTCTTCTTCTTTTTCGTTTTCTTTCCTTCTGAATCTTTCCTCCAATTCTTTTTATCTACCTATCTTCTCTTTGTTAACTAGTCGTTTCAGGCCGACTTACTCTAGAAGAAAATCTGCAAGAAGACACCACAAGCGAAATAGATAAAGCATGAACAGACCTACATCATTGTAAAACACGGCACCGTCTTTTAATTAGTTGATCCTTGCAGAACAATGCGCTTGAGCAATCATTGTGAAATATATATTTTTTGAAGCAGTTCGCTGGTTTTTCCGAAAGCAGTGCGACCTCCAACTCTGTAATGTGGTTCCCATGTAGCTTTTAAATGTATCCTTGCCTTATGTAATCGCATTTTGTGTGTGTGTGGGAGGAGTGCGTTTTTGTTGTACGTAGGTAAGATGAAACATGTATACAATATCAGGTAATGGCACACAGAATAGAGTTGGCAATGGCTGCTTTTACTAGCGCGAGAAGACGTCACTTAGTAATTCAAATATTAAAATATAACATAATTTTGGTATTTGATTTGTCAATACGTTGCTTCGTATGACTTCTAATTTTGTTTGGCTTTTTTAATGTATCTGCTTGGAACAAATTCCACAAAGTACATCGAACCACCAGGGATCACAAAGTGATAGGGATATTACGAAGAACAGTTGGCTAGTCAGTAGTCTCGCAATCCACATCAACATCGTTCATGTCAAGACAAGACGGACGTCGGACTTCAACGCTATCTGCGTAGATAATCGCACAGATTGGGCCATGCACACGCGGAGGAAATTAACCAAATCGTTATCGTACACTTCAAGCACCTGTCGATTACCGCTTCGTGCTTTCATGACGGGGATCTCCCCCCACATCACCCTTGCCCCCCCCCCCCCCCCGTCCCCCCTCTCTCTCTTTAGCCACCCCCCCTCCATTTTGCACATTCCCATTATTGTGTGGATGATATAAAAACACATAGAATATGTCAATGTCTTTTTGGAAAGGGATACTCTTGTCATTACTTTTATATTTCATAATCATTTCCGATTTCAAAACTGCATTTACATTGTTTATTGTTTCTGTCCATACGACCTATCATTACCCCATCGGATTCAACTCCATGAATCCATGCCTTGATAAAGTTTTCTTTTTCATATATACAGTGATGATGATTTGAAAATTATCATAGCGCTCCACGCGTTTATACTTTCACACGTAAGAGGAAGCGTAATTTGTATTATATACAGATTACTCCTCTTCAATACAAGCATACACACACACACAAACACACACATACTACAACTTCATGGATATGATGTACTACGATCGTCTCCATGCACAGACACATAAACATACACAAAACAGACGATGTTAAAGGGACTGTACAGTACTGGCTGAGGTGTGGATTCAGGTTTATAACATTTTTTTTTTTTTTTTTGGTGTGATAATGAGAAATCTCTTGTGAAATATGAAAGAGCATGTAATTTCAGGAAGGATTCAACGTTTAACTGTATTGATGAAAATTGGCCTTGGAATGGCTGAGATATCAAAAAACAAAACAAAACGATCCTAATAAAATAGACAGGCCACGATTTTGGTTAGGATCTCTTTGTTTTACCTTGGTACTTTGGTTTTGGTTTTTTGGTTTTTGGTTTGTTTTTTTTTTTTTTTTTTTTGGTTTTTTAGATATCGCAGTCATTTACAAAACCGATTTTCATCAAATAAACTTTAGATTCCCCTTAGATTGTATGCTCTTTAACATTACGTAGAGTGGTTTCTAAACATCTCGCAAAACGTTACAAGCTGAATCCTCACCTCAACCAGTACTGTACAGTTCCTTTAAAACGCTGGGAGCGAGAAAGAAAACTTTTCACTACGACACTTTGACAAAATTGGTCCGACCATTTCTGAGCGTGAAGAAAGCATGACTTGTTGAGACAAACTCTCGCTGACACTTATAGCTCAACCAAAATAATTTCGGCCACCACGAGGTTCACGCAAGTCGACACAAGATTAGACTCTTCCTTCGCTCTTCCTGTGATAGGAAGGATGGTGTCATGTGAAGCTTCTAGTCCCACTTGGACCTGACAAGAATCGGCGCATTCAATATCTTAATCGGAGCTTGTCGGGAGATCAGATCTTCTGCCTCGCATGCAGACACCCATTCAACGATGATAGTTGCAATAAAGTTGTTGCAACCTTTGAAAACTATCATAGAAGAATATTGCGTATGAAGGAAAGGTCTGGTTTTACTGTGGTTACTACAGTATACTATACACTGACGTATACCATGGAGCTACAGTGTATAATATGCTTTGGGTTAACACCTAACGGTTCATTTAAAGAGGAAGGCTAGTAACTGATCAGTGGGAATCAGTGGGAATGCTGGAGGATGATTGTTCCAATCATTACTAATTATCTATTGTTGTGTGAAAATTATTTGCTTCAGAATCCCACAAGGACTGGAACAATCATCCCTCAGCATTCCTACTGATTCCCACTGATCGGTTACTAGCCATCCCCTTTAAACGCACCAACTCTTTTCGGAATATTGATGTTTTTTGTTTGTTTGTTTGTTTGTTTGTTTGTTTTTACATTACTTTCTCCTCTTACTCCATCTTTTCATTCTTCATGTAATCTTTACTGAAGCCCGCTTGTTTCGTTCTTTCGGGGTTTTTTTTTCCAATCTTCTTCATTACCTGTAATTCTCTTTCTCTTTCTTCCCCTATCATCATGCATGCAGTTCTGTCATCCCAGTCAAGTATTCTGCACTGCTTTTGATGATGGTCTTCTCCACTTGTACCTTAATATATATAATCTAAATATGTAAATGTTCAGACGTATTTGTTATTTCTTGCATGTACCCTTCCTGTATGTATGTTATGAGTAAGATTAGATGTCTCTGAATTTTGTCATTTTCATAATCGAATTGTTTTTTATTTATCTCTACAAGGAGACAAATGAAATAAACTGAAACTGAAACTAACCCCCCCCCCCCAACCAGGTTCTGCTCTGTCCGTCTTCTTTTTCTCCGTATTTTTCTCGTCCGTATGTCAGATGCAGTCCAACGAGATAGGCCTACAACCCTGTTCAATTTGTTAAAGCTTAAAAATAAAGAATGGTTAGTTTTGGTTGAGATGGGGCTTCAGGTTTTGAACTTTTTTTTATGAGATAATGAGAAACTTCTTATGACATATCAAAGAGCACAAAATTCTAAGAGGAATTCGGAGCTTACCTGATGACAAGATTGGTTTTGAAAAAGCAGAGATATCAAAAAAACAAAACAAAACAAAACACACGTCCTAATTAAAGATGGGGCCAACCTTTTATCAGGACCACTTTATCTTATTTATTTTTTGATATGTCAGCCATTTTGAAAACTAGTTTTAATCAAATAGACTTTGAGTTCCTCTTTGAATTGTTTATATGTCCTTTCAAATTTCATAAGCGGTTTCTAATTATTTCGCAAAAAGTTAAAACCTGAATCCTCTATCTCAACCGACACTACGCCCAACCCTTCTGCACGGTTCAAAGAGTTGCGCCCCCCTTGTCGATCTCCTCACTGTTTTGCTTCACCACGCGTCTCCGTGCTGCCTTCCAGTATGCCATTCTAGGGGGTACACTATGTCCATTATTTTGCAGAGGAAGGAGCGTGGGGTATTTTTGGAAAGTCTATTCCAAGCGCGTATCGGAGATACTCCCAATTTGAATGTGAAAACAAAACGCTCTTCGAACTCGCTCATCCGCCAGAGGAAAATGTGGAAGGGACTCTAGTCCCCAATGACAAGGGTTCCATAACCTTAGATGGGGGGGGGGGGGGGGGGGGGGGGGGGGAGGAGGTTCATAGGTGTTTAAATCATACCCTCTTTGCGACCTGCCTGAAAAGAAAAAAAAAAAGTTGCCTAGGTGTTATGCGACACAATAGGTGCAATGACCGCAAGATATGCATCACGATATATTTATATTTTCCCCTTTTCTCCGTCTTCTATGTCTTTTGCAACGCCGACCAAGAGGTTATTCCTCAGTCAGTGAATGTCTTGTATGAAACGTCACGACAGTGTGTGTGATATGAGGAATAGCTGACATCAGTTTCCTTCAACTGCCAGCTCCTACTTTTGATCTGTGTTAATTGAGGTATGAAAGTTAGTAAATTATTAAGTGGTATACTTGGTTATCACAACTTCAGATGACGGTTTAAAGGGGATTTTCATAATTTTACATCATGCAGTGCATAAATCAACAGCTCGACGTTTAGATTTGCGGAATTAATTGTGGTCCTTGATCAGAGAAACCAATAATGTTATAAAAGCCTGAAAATCCTCTGGAGTTTTCCGTTGAGGTGCTTGATGAATGTCTCGACTTCAATCCCCCCCCCCCCCCCCCCCGCATCCTGTTAGCTCACTTCACATTGATTTGCTTGTTTGGGTAAAATGAATCCTCACCTCAGAATCGGCAAACAGTATCCATGAAAAAAAAAACACACAACAAGTGCTCTTTGAGATAGCGATGAATATCGCAGTATCTTACAAAACGTACTCCGAATCACCCTTTGATATTAATCAGTCTTTACACGTCTACACAGTCATCATATCGTTTGAGCAAATACGTTTGTTTACTCAAAACTAAACGCTTTTGTTTACGGTAACCCAACATGTGGACCATACTTTGTTGAAATAATATTCAGTAAGTCTGGCATATTCAAAAAAAAAAAAAGATTAAAAAAAAACAAAATACTCCTGAGTGTACGTATTAAACACCGAACGAAACAGACGACTTCTCTTCCAAGCCCACTGATCACCTGTTATCTAATGTATTCCTATCAAGCCTCTCTTAACATTATATTCAATCTTAGGTTATTGATATTTTCATTGAATATGACTAATTGTTTTATTCTATATATAGGCAACATGCATGTACTTTCTATAACTTGTGGTTTTATACCATCTTGAACATTGCACGTCATGGGTTACCTCCGCACATGATACGTTAATGTAGGCCTACTGTGTTGTTGGCTTAATTAAAGTTCGGGTTTGTATGGATGCATCTATACCCGTGTCTATGTGTGTGTGGGGTGGGGGGGGGGGAGTGGGCGTGTGCTTGTGTATGTAAGATCGTCCCATTACTTTAGTTGGACCTATATTTGACATTCTTAATACAACGTGTACCTTGTGTCTCCTCTGTTCATTTACTTCAATGATACTTTTTATTACACACTTAAAGTTTCTCTTCCATGTAAGCCTACTGCTTCACAAATCAAAACACTAAAAGTCTTCACCTTTGGTTTTAAAGGGAACTTGTTTACGGTACCAGGTTGTTTTTATGCAAGTTTCTTCTAATTCATTACAAGTCTGTGCTATTCCACTATACCTTGGTTCTAGAATATCAACATATTAATTTTGTGTATCATGAACCTATATGTTTGTGTATGTATACGCATAATACAATAAGCCTTTTTATTTAAGTTATTTGAGGTTCATTTTTGTGCATTAACTGTTTGTGCTAATGAATATTATTACTTTGTCATAGTTTTGTATTAAATTTGAATTTGGGAAAAGTGCAAGAAAATATTACATAGTTGATTTTCTTTGTAAAATTTTCTTACCATGATAAATTATCAAGTGCAGTCTCACCATTTTTGTAAAAACAAATTGAGTGCATGGCACGTAATTATGTCGAGACAATGACGTTGCAAAATATTTTTGCCGTCGGATTTCGACCAAATGATCTTGCATGGCTGGCCATGTCTCATTTTGTTCTTTGTTTTTCTGTTTCTCTGTAAGGCCTCCAATATCAACAATATTTATCGGGACTCACAGCCCTCGCCAGCAATTTTCAATTTACAGAGGATGTGTCGCGTGAATCAGCAATGTTTTGGCGCTAAAATCGCGTGGCCATGTTTGTATTTTCTTTCGTTCACACACACTCCTCTCTCAAAACAGGCCTTCGAAATAAATAAGGCCGTTTGGTCTGTGTTGAAAATGTCAGCAGGCATTACGGTTCAGGCATCAAAGTACGGAGCCAGGTTTAGTTGTTGACACGCCTGGATCAGTGGATGGCGTTTTGCTGTGCTGAGAGAATTACTGTGTGTACATATTATGGTTTAGTGCATCTACTGCTCGCGCCATCGAAAAATAAAACAGCAACACAAAACACCGAGTTATATGCTGTGTATGCTGATTGCGTATTGGGAGTGAAGTGAAACATGGAAGAGAATTTACTGTACGTTGAAATTAACTCAGTTAGTAAAACCTCACCAACAAAATAATTTGAGTATGATTAAAGGCTGACGCAAAATTAGACAAATTTGATTCTTTTAGTATGATGGTATAATTGGTAATGTGATACTATAATCGCCCATATAGCTTTCGTGCTTTTTGCCCCATGATGATAATAATAACAACAATTCCTCACCTTATCGAAGTAATCGAGGCAAGACTTTTACAACAATTGCTGTAAAACGAGGAATGTTCGCGTGCAGTTCAATTTCGCGAATTTTGCGAGCGCCAAGATTCGCGAAATTAAAATGCATGCGAAAGTTCTTGTCTACACTATATTATGCAATGAATGCCAGTGGCAATTCGCGAAAATTTCATGCCGCGAAAAAGGTCGTCGGCTCCAATTCGCGAAAATTTCAGTGCAGCGAATACAAGCAACAATTGGATGTCAAGTAACTGCTCCTTTTCGCTTGATTTTCTCCTCCAAAAATGCGTAAATGTAGTGAAGGTTTATATTCAAGTAACTTGTGAGCCAATGATGTCACAACTCAGCTAATGTACATTTACCATTGTACTTTGTGATAAACGGGTGCAATCTTAAAGGAACCCGTCATTTCCACAGTTTAAGAGGTGTGTTTGAACTCTTAATCAAGTCAAGTTTATCATGGGGAAGCTTTTTTCACTTTAAGCACGCTCACAGCTTTATCGCGCACGATCGCTTTCCGCCTTGTCCGCAACGCGTTAGCAATTACTCGGGAGGACAAACTGATTTGTAAAACGGCATGTTCTTTTGTGGAAAACCTTAACGGTCTTTCAGCGTAAAGAGGAACATCTCAATGCCGACAGGTTAGAAATACGAACTGACGACAGCGGGCGCTTTGTCTCGAGGTTATACCTCTTAAAAACCGGAGACATTAATTCAAGATATCCATGAAAAATGAGGGCGTAAAACACAACATAGCACATTCAAGAAACATACACCCCCCCCCCCCCACACACACACACACAACAGCAAGACCGACAAACTTCTGACATTGTGCACGGCCAGATCCTCTCAATCATTACTTTTCTCGCTGTACATGCGTTTATTATGCATTCGATTCCTTCAAATAAGACAGACTCTTGTGGGGGGAAAAAGGCACTGCCTGTAGACAAAACCGAACCCTACCACCCCAAGCACTTGACTTTTCCCAGTCCACAGAGTCTCTTCATCATTCTAGCCAAGATACCCCCTCTCTCATCTTTCTGCTATAGGCCTACTATGTCTCTTCCCTCTTACGCCGGATATTGACCAGGGGTTCCTGACAAATCGACTAACTTCCTACCAATAACAAGTGACCCTTCCAAAAGGTGCGGGGGGGGGGGGATGGATGAGGTGAGGTTGGAAAATCCACCCTTTAGGGCATGTTCACTTGAGAGCGGGTGTAATTTCCCTTCTCCTTTTACCTTGGAGAAGCACTTGAACGTTCTCTGCACTCCTGGATACTGTCCCCACCTCCATCCCCTCCCCCGTCATACATTATTGTAAAATTGCCGTGCTAGTACAGGGTGTCTAACATTCAGCTCCACAGTTGTTTCAATTATTTTTATACTACCATCAAGGATGTTTCTGGGAATCTAGCGTTGCAAGACCGACTGACTTGAGCTTATGTTTTCAGTGAAAAGAAATTCTGAACTTGATAACTGTTACAATAAATCACTTTCTAACGAATACAAACTTAAATTATCGCTGACGTATCTTGGCGAAACCAACGAAATGTAAGCGATTGGGAGTCGGCAACCTACGTTCTTGCGACAAATGTATATGATCATAATATCGACAAATCGTTGAACAGCACTCACGGCTATCCTGCACGGGAAATGAGAGTAGTGTTTTGCCTATAATCATACAACTACATCTTTCTGCAATCTTTTACTAGGTTGCACCAGGGAGTTACATTCTATGGTAAAAGAGATTCCGATGCCCTGACTGGCAGATTGCTACGATGTGTGTTTGTATCTTTCGTGCTTGAGGTTACCAAATGACCACTGAACCCACGTTTCAATGAAATCCAATTAAGCGATGTAGTCCAATTAATGACGCATTTCCAAACACCTCAACACACAAGACGGAGAACGAACATAATACATTAAGACGAAGAAAAAGTATCCGAGTAGTAGTAGTAGTAGTAGTAGTAGTAGTAGTAAAAGTAGTAGTAGTAGTAGTAGTAGTAGTAGTAGTAGTAGTAGTAGTAGTATTAGTAGTAGTAGTAGTAGTAGTAGTAGTAGCAGTAGTAGTAGTAGTAGTAGTAGTTGTTGTTGTTGTTGTTGTTGTTGTAATGGTAGTAGTAGAAGAAGAAGCAAACAAAATTGGTTTAGCAATATCATAAGATGATTCATAAAGACCTACGTGTAGGCTTGTTGTATTATGTAAACTCCCGGATTTAAGATGTGCGACCGCCTTTGGCAAAGTCACGCATAATGCGAATTTCGTCTTACATCGAATTGAGACTGGAATTTTCTTCCGGTACTCAAGGGCTAATCTGCAGCGGAATAACGAAATAATTTTCATTGTCACTTTGGGAGCAGTTTGTGGTTGCATCAAACGTGAAGGCTTGAAATCAGAAGAAAAAACAAGAGACCCGCGGGTCTAGCGCTCACCTGAGTATCGCAAGTTCACCTTTCACGCAGTCACTAATCTAAATTATTCACAGCTCTACTAAAATTTGACCAGGCATTCTCAAGTAGAAGATGAAAATGTACAATAAGGGCCCAAATTTTTTTAAGATTCCTTAATTTGGGGGGATTGGGGCCCCCTGGGGCCCACTGGGTGGGGCATGGTGCCCACTTTGATAAATTGAGATCCTGACCCCCTAGGGATGCTACCTGCCAAGTTTGACAAAAATCCATCATGAGGTTTTCAGGAAGAAGATGAAAATGTACAATTCAGGCCCCCATTTGGACCTTCCCAACCCCCCGCCCCCCACCCCCAAGAGGGGCACCCCTGGATCTGCTATGAACAAACTTGAAACTACAGTCATTAATGTACTCACTCATACAAGTAGTATTATCTTAGCTCTATAACTTCTGATTCTAGAGAAGATTTTTAAAGATTCCTTCATTTTGGGAGGTTTGGGCCCCCCTGGGGGTCCCCTGGGTGGGGCATGGTGCCCATTTTAACAACATGAGATCCTAACCCCCTATACATAGGGATGCTACCTGCCAAGTTTGGTAAAAATGGGTCATGGGGTTCTCAAGAACAAGATGAAAATGTACAATTTAGGCCCTATTAGGACCCCTCCCCACCCCCTCCCCTTAGTTGCAAGGGAGGCACCCCTGATTCTGCCATGAACAAACTTGAAACTACAGTCATCAATGTACTAACTCATAGTATTAACTTAGCTCTATCACTTCTTGTTCTAGAGAAGAAGATTTTTACAGATTCCTTAATTTTGGGGGGTTTGGGCCCCCCCTGGGGGCCCCCTGGGTGGGGCATGGTGCCCATTTTAACAAATTGAGTTCCTAACCCCCTAGGGATGCTACCTGCCAAGTTTGATGAAAATTGGTCTTGGGGTTTTCAAGAAGAAGATGAAAATGTAAAAAGTTTACGGACGACGGACGCCGGCCGAAGGGCGATCGCAATAGCTCACTTGAGCCTTTGGCTCAGGTGAGCTAAAAAACGGATGGGAGGAGGAGCATGTACAACAACTACAATTGCTGCATCACACTCATGCGAAATCGTCACTCATGTACAGTTTTTTTGATTACTAATGTTACTCCGAAACCGTTCATTTACAAATCCAGTCTCTGTCTATTCGAAATTGAGTTCTTTTTGTCCGAGTGTTGTGTGCTATTGAAAATGTTGTTTTAAACTTACCTTCCGGAGTATCGTCGGTCGTGTCCTGCAGAAAGATAAGAGGGAACAAAGTAAACAGAGAATTAATCTCTCCTGCTGCACAATTTCTACTCTTTCTACTGCTTTCCTGAATTCAGAATGTAACACAATCTTTACCTCGTCAAATATGCCGCTAAATTTTGGCAGCGATGTACAATAATACTACGCACTTTTACAAGAAAAACATTCAAATGAGCAATTCTATTACAGTGGTAACCTGCTAAAACTGTGTGTGTGTGTGTGTGTGTGTGTGTGTGTGTGTGTGTGTGTGTGTGTGTGTGTGTGCGTGTGTGTGTGTGTGTGTGTGTGTGTGTGTGTGTGTGTGTGTGTGTGTGTGTGTGTGTGTGTTTGTGTGTGTATGTTTTTTATCATAATATATAATATTATTATTTTTCTATCAATTAACGCGCAAGAAAATTTCCATGCCCTGAGAAGAGAGAGAAAAACAAACACACAAACAAACAAGCTTGTGAGACACTTGAACTACGCAACCATCACAGTCAACCCTCGAATGGTTGTCACCACTGTGATAAGTCGAAAGAACAAACTACAGATGAAATAGGATAATATTGGCAACAGTGTGCTAACTCTACTAAAAGCAGATGCCGAAGCAATGCGCGAGACCTTGCATTTCTATCACGCGCGTTTCTCTGGCGGCCTCGTCAGTCAAACTTGGGTCTAAACTTAGCAATCCCTTCTCTCCTCACCTTCTCACTTCTGTCAAAAATATGAAAAAAAAAAATCATCATCACCATCTGGAAGTCCTGTTCCTTCCTAAAGTCCTCTCTCCCGATCTCTCCCTTTCGGTGTGTGCCTCGGAATCGGTTAGAGGAATAAGCAAGGGTTCTCCTTTGACCACTCCCGTCAAAACTAGCCCACTCAAGAACACTCCCCTTTACTGACTTACGGCGTGTCTTCATCACACCGAAGTTCAAACTAGTGGGCTATTTTGCGGTTTAGGAAAATAAAACGTCAGGACACCCACTGCAACGAACCGGATAAGATCATCTTAACCCCCCCCCCCCCCCCCCCCCCCCCCCCCGAGAAAAAAAAGAAAGAAAATAGTGTCACTGGAGAAGGGTTTGTATAGCAAGTATGCCTATATAACACGTGGGAAACGTGAGAGAAAATGGATACACTGTATGATGCACGAAGCACTATCTATGCAGAAAAAGAAAAGAAAGAAGAGAACCTAACAGTAGGATTCGCAAAAACATCCACCATGTTAAGCAATGAGTTTAAAGATGGAACAGGTTTTAGAATAGGGCCTACATTGTATGTGTTATCTAGCGTTGGTCAGTCATTGAACATCTTTTGGGCGTGGCATGTATAATGTTTCTTTATTGATGATATGAATATGATATCATATAATGAAAGAATATACGTGTATATATTCATATACATAATGATTATTGTACAGATTTGTAGAACCCGGATGATATTTCCGTCTTTTAGTTCATTTCTGCGGAGTAAAATTTCATGACGATCAGAGAAAGCAGCAGTAACAAAGGGAAGAGACAAAACAAAACAAACATTTGAAAGCAAGATTGGATATAAGGAAAGGTTTGAGGAGGGTGGTGTCAAGGGACTCAATGATAGAGAAATGTAAGAAAACATGAGTAAAACAGTACGGCGAGACAGAAAGAGTGATATTTAGTCACACACACTCTTGAATTGCTGAGATTGCGATTATCAAAGTTGCCTCTATTTGTCATGATGATCCCGAAATGTAAACAGGACGTTGGTTGAATTGCATGATACTGGGTGCGTGTGATATCTTGGTTAGATTGGAAAGGACACCATGATAGGATCGTATGCTTTCTTGGGACTAGAATCGAACGCATGATTCTGGGTGGTCCCTCGTGTCTGTTCCATCCTCTCTGTACACATTTATGAGAATGTGTGCATGTGTTTGTATGTGTGTGTGAGCGTGTGTGCGAGTGTATGTTTGAGCGCATTGTCTCACAAATTCGGTACATGTATCACGTCAACTCATATCAGGGATTGGTGTGTAGCGACCAAAGACGCTTAACTGATCTCTATACTATCTTTGGTAGCGACCCGTCTCCATTATGCCTTTCAACTCTGCTCCCTTCTTTTCTTTTCTGCTTTCATCTCGTTACACTGGTGAACAGCTATTTTTGTCTGCAGCCACGTTTGCAAATAAGGACGATGACGTCGTGACTCATATCTTTATCACTGTCTATAAAAATGGCATATGAGAACATAATATTAAGAAAAAGTGGAAGATGTATTCGTAAACTGTCAAAGTTTAGAACTAACAAACTCTTCCTCTTTGTAGAGTCGCCATCGCTAAGTTGTTACAACTTTCCAATAATTCGGTGCGATTTCAATCAAAATTTATTAGAGTATTTTTATAACATGCAAGAAATAAGAAATTTAATTGATGATAATGTGCGAGACAAAATAAGTTCTGAAAGGTAAAGACATTAATTCTGAACTAATTTTCATAAGTTTATTAGGTGATCCGAGTATCCTCTCGGATCACCTTCTGTATCTGTACGGATTCTTTATTCTTCTTTCTTTATTTCTTTATTTCTCCGCAAAAGTTGTGCAAGAGTTAGCTCAGAAAGTGCATTGCCTATCAATGTCAAACTCATACCATATATGTATCATGTCGCAAAGACGACAGCGCAAGTAAAATCATAGTGATCAGTCGACCGTGACGTCACTATGACGTCATTATATGAAAACACATTTTCATGCATATCTCATAAATGGAATGGAATTTTTTAATGTAAATTACGTCACATATATTTCAAGTCAAGCGGGTTCTACTCATTTTCCCAAAAATTCATATTTATTTTAAAACGCGCGCGTACGCGCGCGTTGAAATATTTGTATGCTCAAATCGAGCTTAAATTTTTTTTGCACACGTTTCAGATCATTTGGAGCATTTTTTGAAAAATTGAAAAAATTGGACGGACGCGTACGCGCGCGCACATATTCGCACGCACAGCTAGTATGCAATAGAAATTTTCAGTTTTTTTACACGGATGGGATGTCCAAAATGTCAAGGAATATTTCTACCAAATTTCAAGTCGATCCGACTCAACATGACGTCATACGGGCCCGTCAAACTCAAAATTCCGCGCGTGCGTCAATGGGGATACACAGTGCAACTATGCGAAACAACCGCCAATTTTAAATCGGATTTTACTCGTCAGGATGGACGGTGACCCCCCATTTTCTTGACATATTCTGAAAGCTGATGAGTTGTACATGTTATTTCATGGGTTGGCTATGCTGAAAAAATGATTAAAAGATATCAAATTTCTTAATAAACTCAAAAAATTAAATTTTCAAAATGACGTCATCAAATTCCAAGTTTACTCGAGAGTATCTCACTTATCCTTTGCCATTTTTCACCCAAATTTCAATATGTTGTAGCTTATGAAATGTTCTTTCATTAATGTGAGAACACAAGTTTGATTTAATGACGGCATCACCTCGTAAAAATGGATTGAAAGTAACCTTGTCAAATTTGACCAGTTTACGTGTAATCTCTATGGCAGTGCAGTTTTTCTGGAAATGAAAATTGACATTACTATCTTTATCGAGCACTAGCTCACTTATGCTTCGGTGAATTTCTACAAGATTTTAATATGTTGTAGCGGAGACTTTGGGCTATCGTAAGTGTGCCCTTCGTTTTTTCATACAATGTCGGGATCACGTCAAAAAACTTGGTTGAAATTAAAGTTTATCTTCGATGTATTGAAATATTTCTTTCTTTTTGCAACTTTATATGCAATAACTCAAGAAAAACATACCCTATCACCACCATATTTTGCACATGTTTAGTTCATGTCACGTACATTATTTCATAAAATAACAACTACTTGATCAGACGCCATCTTGGGTATGTAAATTAGGGTCAAAGGTCATAAATGTTTCATCCTGTATCTTGGTGAATACATGTCTTATCTTTCCCATATTTTGCACACGCAAAGATCATGTTACAAGAATCATTTCACAAAATAACCACTTTTTGCTCAGATGCCATCTAGGTTGTGCAAAGTGGGGTCAAAGGTCATATGTACTTTTTGTTGTATCTTCGTTATAGTGTATACAGATTTGGTACCAAAGATAGCAGATATGACTCCCTTTTCTAAATGAGAATCCAAACATCTTCGATGTATTGAAATATTTCTTTCTTTTTGCAACATTATATGCAATAACTCAAGAAAAACATACCCTATCACCACCATATTTTGCACATGTTTAGTTCATTTCACGTACATTATTTCATAAAACAACAACTACTTGATCAGACGCCATCTTGGGTATGTAAATTAGGGTCAAAGGTCATAAATGTTTCATCCTGTATCTTGGTGAATACATGTCTTATCTTTCCCATATTTTGCACACGTAAAGACCATGTTACAAGGATCATTTCACAAATAACTACTTCTTGCTCAGATGTCATCTTGTCTATGCAAAGTTGGGTCAAAGGTCATATGTACTTCTTTCTTTATCTTCGTTATGACGTGGTATCTCTATGGGAGGGATTTTTTTTTAATGTGAAAATTGACATGATTGTCTTTATCGAGCACTAGCTCACTTACCCTTCGGTGAATTTCTCCTCGATTTTAATATGTTGTAGCTGAGGCTGTGCGCTATCGAATGTGTGCCTTCCTTTCTTCATACAATGTCGGAATCATGTTAAAAAACTTGGTTGAAATCAAAGCTTATCTTCGATGTATTGAGATATTTCTATGTTTCTGCAACTTTCTTTGCAATAACTCAAGAAAAACAGCCCCTATCACTCCCATATTTTGCACATGTTTAGTTCATGTCACGTACATTATTGTGATTTTAATATGTTGTAGCTGAGGCTGTGCGCTATCGAATGTGTGCCTTCCTTTCTTCATACAATGTCGGAATCATGTTAAAAAACTTGGTTGAAATCAAAGCTTATCTTCGATGTATTGAAATATTTCTATGTTTCTGCAACTTTCTTTGCAATAACTCAAGAAAAACAGCCCCTATCACTCCCATATTTTGCACATGTTTAGTTCATGTCACGTACATTATTTCATAAAATAACAATTACTTGATCGGACAACATCTTGGGTATGTAAATTAGGGTCAAAGGTCACAAATGTTTCATCCTGTATCTTGGTGAATACATGTCTTATCTTTCCCATATTTTGCACACGCAAAGATCGTGTTACAAGAATCATTTCATAAAATAACCACTTTTTGCTCAGATGCCATCTAGGTTGTGCAAAGTGGGGTCAAAGGTCATATGTACTTGTTGTTGTATCTTCGTTATAGTGTATACAGATTTGGTACCAAAGATAGCAGATATGACTCCCTTTTCTAAATGAGAATCCAAACATCACACGGCCAATGACTCTGACCACAGATGAAACCTGCATGGTCATGCCTATTGCGATCAGGACTTGAATCATTGATTAAAAAAGATCGGATCACCTTAATTTGTCAGTGATGACAAATTACAATCTCTAGTTCGCGATCTAGATCATTATTTCGTGAAACGTGAGAATTTCTCAAGGAATTCTACCACCATTCTCACGTCCAATGTGCTTGAATTTACTCTACTAATATAATTCTAACTACCCTAATGTTTTTGTTACATTAAAAAAAAAGAAAACTTCCTGTGGTACTGCTACGAAAAAAAAACATAATGATGAGAGAATTAGGTGATCCGAGTATCCTCTCGGATCACCTATTGTATCTGTACGGATTCTTTCTTCTTCTTCTTCTTCTTCTTTATTTCTTTCTCCTCAAATCTTGTGCATCGGTTAACTTAAAAAGTCCCCTACCTATCACTTCCAAACTTATACCATATATGTATCATGACCTAAGGACGACAGATCTAGTGTATCAATGTGATCAGTTAACCGTGACGTCATTATGACGTCATTATCTGAAATCACGTTTACATCAATATCTCATTAATGGAACGGAATTTTTGAATGAAATTAAGATATCATATAGTTCAAGTCAAGGTCTATTGATATATTTCATAAAATTTAGTCACGTTCATAGTAAACGAGCGCGTACGCGCGCGTTGAAATTTAAACATGCTCCAATCAAACTCAAAATTGTTTTGCACACGTTTCAGGTCATTTACAGCATTTCAAAAAAAATCGACGGACGCGTACGCGCGCGCGCATATACGCACGCACAGCTCATATGCAATAGAAATTTCTCGTTTTAACGCACGGATCAAATGTCTGAAATGTCAAGAAATATTTCTACCAAGTTTCAAGTCGATCCGATTCAATATGACGTCATACGGGCCCGTCAAAGTTGAAATTCCGCGCGCGCGTCAATGGCGATATACAGTGCAACTATGCCAAAAAACTGCTAATTTTAAATCCGATTTTACTCGTCAGGATGGACGGTGACCCCCCATTTTCTTTACATATTTTGAAAGCTGATGAGTTGTACATGTCATTTCATGGGGTGATAATGCTGACAAAATGATTAAAAGATATCAAATTTCTTAATAAAGTAAAAAAAAGTAAATTTTCAAACTGACGTCATCAAATTTCAAGTTCATTCGAGCGTATCTCACTACTCCTTTGTCAATTTTCACCCAGATTTCAGTATATTGTAGCTTAATTAATGTTCTTTCAAACATAAAATTACAAAAATTTGATTGGATAACGGTATCACCTCGTAAAAATGGATTGAAAGTAATCTTGTCAAATTTGACCAGTTTACGTGTTATCTCTATGGGAGTGCAGTTTTTCTGGAAATGAAAATTGACATAACTATCTTTATCGTGCACTAGCTCACTTACCCTTCGGTAAATTTCTCCCAGATTTTAATATGTTGTAGCTGAGACTTTACGCTACCGTAAGTGTGCCCTTCGTTTTTTCATACGATGTCGGGATCACGTCAAAACTTTTGGTTGAAATTCAGGCTTATCTTCGATGTATTGAGATATTTCTTTCTTT
Organism: Diadema setosum; assembly: GCA_033980235.1. Taxonomy (NCBI): domain Eukaryota; kingdom Metazoa; phylum Echinodermata; class Echinoidea; order Diadematoida; family Diadematidae; genus Diadema; species Diadema setosum. Next base: position 7,674,120 of record CM067066.1, read on the forward strand.
CTGCAACTTTCTTTGCAATAACTCAAGAAAAACGGCCTCTATCACTTCCATATTTTGCACATGTTTAGTTCATATCACGTCAATTATGTCATAAAATAACAACTACTTGATCGGACACCATCTTGGGTATGCAAATTAGGGTCAAAGGTCATAAATGTTTCATCCTGTATCTTGGTGAATGCATGTCCTATCTTTCCCATATTTTACACACGCAAAGACCAAGTTACAAGGATCATTTCACAAAATAACCACTTTTTGCTCAGATGCCATCTTGTCTGTGCAAATTGGGGTCAAAGGTCATATGTACTTCTTTCTGTATCTTCGTTGTGACGTGTTATCTCTATGGGAGGGAATTTTTTTTAATGTGAAAATTGACATGATTGTCTTTATCGAGCACTAGCTCACTTACCCTTCGGTGAATATCTCTCAGATTTCAATATGTTGTAGCTGAGACTTTGCGCTATCGTTATGTGTCCTTCGTTTTTTCATACGATGTCGGAATCACGTTAAAAATATTGGTTGAAATTAATGCTTATCTTCGATGTATTCAGATATTCCTTTCTTTCTGCAACTTTCTTTGCAATAACTCAAGCAAAACACGCCCTATCACCCCCATACTTCGCACATGTTTAGTTCATGTCACGTACATTATTTCATAAAATAACAACTACTTGATCGGACATCTTGGGCATGTAAATTAGGGTCAAAGGTAATAAAAGTTTCATCTTGTATCTTGGCATATACCTGGCCTATCTTTCCCATATTTTGCACATGTATAGACAATGTCGCGGGAATCATTTCACAAAATAACCACTTTTTCCTCAGATTCCATCTTGGGAGTGTAAAGGTGGGTCAAAGGTCATATGTATTTGTTGCTGTATCTTCGTTATCTAGTGAATACAGAATAGTACCAAAGATGGCAGACATGATTCCCTTTTCTAGATGAGAATCTAAACATCACACGGCCAATGTCCCTAAACACAGATGAAATCTGTATGGTCATGCTCATTGCGATCAGGAGTCGAATCATTGATTAAAAAAAAAATCGGATCACCTTAATTTGTCAGTGATGACAAATTACAATCTCTAGTTATGATATCTTCTTTCACATCTTCCTTTCTCTGCCTGTCTTTCTCTTTTGTTTATCTTTTTTTTTGTCAATTTGCTTGTTTGTTGTTTGATTCCAATAAGAGCATCACTCAATATCCAATAATGCGATTTACATCCACCACAGATCACACTTTGACGATGTAATTGCGCATTGATTAAGATTGCAGGGCAAGCTTTCATGGGGTCAGCGTACGATCTTGGCATTTCGTGAATGCGGGCGGACTGCGGCCATTTCACGAGCGTGACCCGGCAATGACAGGGGCACAATATTCCAGTTTACGGCTGCTTGTCGCCGGTGATGACAATTGCGATCAGAGACGATTGCGTTCTGCCCAGCTGCTCCGGCGAGAAATAAATGGTTCTAGGTGGTGAATGCTGAAGGGTATCTAGAGGCGCGTTAAGCAAAAAAAAAAAAAAAAAAAGCAAAAAAACAACAACACAACAAGTTTAAAAATACGAATAGACCTACAAGAGTGCAGATAAATCTAAGACTATTTCATCAAGCCTGAAATAAAATAACGAGGTAATGAAGTAACTCGTGTCATCACCATGCGATACTACAATTTGGCGAATGAAAGCATGTTATTTTTGGTATCTCCTTTTCTTTTTTTCTTCTTTTTTTTTGGGGGGGGAGGGTTTACTATTTATAACGAGCAAAATCTCCTCAATAACAGAGATTATAAAATGGGTTCAAGAATGTAGCCAATTGGAAGCGCTGAAATGAGTCACGTGTGCGTGCATTAATTTCTTACTAACATGCACGCCGTAAAGTCACTGACGTCACAATGTTTACACTAGCAGTGCACGCTCAATCAGTATGTTACAAGTGCGTCGCGCGCTACTATACGCGCTGTCTATCCTGTAAACAACTTCTAGTTGGGGCTGCCAGCCGGCCTTTCTTGTGCATAACATGTGGCGTACGTATGCTCTTATACGTACAGTACTTATATGTGCGGGATTTCCGAGTGCGACGTGCGTAAATGTTTGGGACGAACATCTTCGGACATCTTACTTTTGAGCGAGTGCTACATGTAGCTGACTGGTATTGACCCACAAAGGTACGTGAAAATGCTGTTAGTTTTCGACCCATTTTATAAAACAAATGATGCACAGGATTATTTCGTGGCGCTAGTGAAGGTTCGGCGCACTCGAGAGTATTGACAATGGTGCAACATGCACGAGGCGCAGCCGAGTGCATGTTGCACCATTGTCAATACTCGAGAGTGCGCCGCACCTTCACTAACGCACTCTATCCTGTGCATCATTTGTATAATAATACATGACACTTTCTAAAATTATCTAGAGCAGCTAAACAGATATTAAACCTAGCTGCTATTCGTGAACAGCTTTTCTACAAAATTAATATCACTTAATAAACAATAACATATGTAAAATGTTTTGCATTGCTACTCTGGAGATTTTTCGAGGGACACACCGAGTCTTTCAACCATTTCATTCTGCGCAATAATTCAAGAATTTTATGAATTAAGGAATGGATTACTAAATGAATAGATATGTGTAAACTTATTACACACACATGTAATACAATTACCAATTATACACTCGAATGAATGAAAATGAATTCCATCCAGGCAGTGAGTATGTCACTGTACGGGGTTAGTAAGAAGATGCTTTTGCGCGCGACTGGATCTTAAATGTATTTATTTCAGATATATAAGAGATTACTGGTATAAAGAAAAAAAACTCTCTCTTCGCCTTTCTTTTGTGGACCTTTCTACCATCTAAGTAACTCTCGTTTCGCTCGCAAAGAGCTACACATTTCCAATATTTAACTGTCTTTCTATATATGAAGAGTTTGTTTGCAAAAACCGATAAGTCCATATTTGTCAATGGAGATATTTGCGATTAAAGGTCAAGAAAAATAAAGAGAATAATAAGAACATTTTTGCTTCTTTTGATCATAACTTCAAAAATATACCTTTATATGTGGTGACCAATATATCATTTAAAAGGTATTATTTTGTACTTTATGACAGAGACCCTACTTCAAAATCTTCAAAAACTGACTTATCGTTTTTTGCAAACAAACCCTTCATATGTACCTTCTATCCTACATCTATTATCTATCTATCTATCTATCCATCCATCCTTCCATCCATCCATATTCACGTATCTATATTCATCTGGTTATCTTTCACTATATAGGGCCTATTTATTCATCTAATTGTCATTGAAACAAAGACAAAGATAATAAAAGGGAAGTGTCAGATGGAAACAGATCCTAATAATATAATAACTCAAACAAAAGAAAGTGGCAAAGTGGTTTTCCTACGGAGAACGGATTAATCTTATATTTTGTTTTGAAATTGTGCATCACATTTTACAAAGTCCAACGTCTAAAGACCTCAAACTCTCCAAAGAACACCCAAACACCTTTGAGATAATGGTTCAAGAAATCGATATGATAATGTGAGTAGTGACGTAAAAGTTAATCTATAAGTCGAAAATATTTATATAGGGCCTATACAAATACATTGAGATAGATAATTTCTACATACAAATTATAAGAAAATATACATGGCAACAAAACAATGTATAAATCATTCTATTCACATAAATGACGCTTTTTTTAGAGGAAAGGAATGACTTAAGAAAATTAAGTATGGAAGAGGAAAGAGTCCAATAATTCAAACATAATGGGAATAATGCATTTCCATTCTTGCGTCACTTGAATTAAAAAAAGTACATAAAATTATCTGTAATAGAAATATTTTTCCAAGAAAACGACTACAAAGGTCATGAGAAATGCAATGCACTATTGGCGAACAAGTCTGCGTCAATTACGAAGGCGGCGCATTATAGAAATACATGTATCGACTGCCAAGCCGAAACCCACGAAAAGTCGAAAGGGGTAACGACCTGATTAGATTTCGGAGGCTTACCCGATTAGGGAAAGCGCCTTTAATAATGATAGGGCAATGTAGCGTAATGGCAGCACATGGCGTTGTGACATCACTAGTAGTCTGGCTTCAAGGCCGCAAGGATGGTATTCCTTATCACTTATTTTCTCGACGTAATGTATCTATATGGGCGTACATCACTGTATGTACGCTGATAACACGTCAGACCAGACGGTATATAAGGGGCCATGGATATAAGAGGGCAGAGATATACCTGTACGCATGTAGTGGTACTAATTACACTTTAAAGGTATTCGCCCACATTTGTAAACCTGCAGCAATTGGTCTCATAGTTAGCATGGAGTTTGGGTATGATTGCAGTAACACCTGTGCAAAATTTCGTTCCAATTAGTCCATTACTTTCATAAAAATAAATGAAAATGCACCGTAATCCGTATGCATGCGTATAACGCTCGCTAGCTCCGGTCCACGTACGTGTTACATGTACAATGTACGTAGCTATAGCCCGCGCTCGTAATTCGATTTTGGGTCGGGTTGACCCGGTTTGAAAATTGATTTTAAAACGATGATTTTCTCTCTTTTATCGAATGGTATAGACAAAGAGCGACAGGTGAGGTATGTTACTGTTATAACTTGTACTTGAAGTCATATTGGACCTGTTTTTATGCAGTTTTGATTTTCGTGGGTTTGCAAATGTGGGCTAGTACCTTTAAAACCATGAGCTGGAGAGTAAGGGAGGGGCGGAAGGGGGGTGAGTATGGACTCTTTGATATCTGCTCTGTCTGTGCCTCGAATATCATAACTATGTCTGTTGACCATTACTATAATACAAGCCATGTAACTACTTGTCACAATGATTATGATAAGAATGATAATGATTAAAAAAACACGATCACCTTCATCACCTTCTTCCACTACTTCTACTTCTAGTATTCTTCTTCTCCTTCTCTCCCCCCCCCCCCCCACCTCCTCCTTCGTGTCGCCTTCGCCTCCTTCTCGTTAGGTGTATCAGATATGATACTTATATTAACCCAGCATTGCCCTGGTGAAAAAACAAAAAACATAGACCAGGACCTTATTTCATAAAAAAAAACAAAAAGTTGATGTGATAGCAACTCTTGCTGGAATAGCAATTGTCATGGTAGCAACAATAATTCAGCTTCCTGATTGGCTGTTGCTATTGGAAGTTGCCATTCCAGGAAGAGTTGCTATCCTAACATCTTTTATGAAATGGGGCACAGGGAAGTGCTTCGTTTCCCCTCCTTGCTAGACCAAGAAGTCCGCACATGGCAAGATTCTAATCCAAGGTTTCTACTTCAGATTTTAAATCATAATCCATTACCCTCGTGTAGTGCAGCCGTAGTAATTCGGAATAAAATTGACACAAACGGAAAATGTTCATGGGATCAATGACGTCTGATGCAATTAAGGTATAGCATCATGCAGCACTGCGTCTTGCGTTAGAAGGCCGTGTTGGGAAGACCTGGTTTAGAAAGTTGTTTGGTCGTTGTTGAGTTTTATTTTAACAATTTTCCATTATCAGAACATTGTGGACCTTTAAAACTAATTGTACGAACAACGACTGGGTATATTATGTGTGTCGAATCGGAGGTGAATCAGAGGTTATGATTCTTTGGACTCCTGGAAAGCATCCATCTCTTCCTCTCTCTCTCTCTCTCTTCATTTTTCCCCTCCCTATCTCTTCCTTTCTCCTCTGTCGTTCAAGGATCGACTTGGAACAAAAGGCAGGGAGCAACAGATGAAAGAGTAACAACTGGGAAAATGGTCCGTGATTGTTCGCACAATGAGCTTGCATGTGCGGTTTTGACTTCATACTTCACGGTCAATGTTGTGCAGCAGATACGCTGCGAACAGGCGCGGAAAAGCATGCACTCCGCGTAACGAATCGAAACATCATGACGCTAATTCATTCTGACAGCTTCGACACACAAGTACAGTTGACTGCTTTCACTGTAGTCCAGTAATGTCAGGGGATGCAGAACAACGTGCCAAGAACTATGTTACTTTTATCCCCCTCCCCCCTTTTTTTTTGTTCATTCATCATGTATGAATATGCATATCAATCTGAGTAGGAAATATCGAGGCTTGCCATCGTCATAAAGCACCCCATGAATGCATGTCACTGCTTGATTCCTCTGGCCATGATGCAACCATCTCCATCAGAATAATCTTTTTTTTTTTTCTTAGAAAGACAGGAATACAGCATTCAAAGAGAGATCAACGAATGAAAAAAAAAAAAAAGAAAGTCAGGGAACGATGTTACGAACAAACTACATTCTACGGAGCATCATGCATAATCAATAAACTTCAAACTTCATAATGGCATTCCATGGCCGACAGCGCCGTTGCATTAGAAAAGTTACAGAGCCCTAGATAACTGCATCAGTAAACAGTAACTAACCATACTTTCATTACAGTAATATTGTGATGATGATAAGATAAATGCATTTCTGATAACATTTGCATTAATAATAACGACGATGTAGACATTCATAATAATAATAATAATAATAATAATAATAATAATAATAATAATAATAATAATAATAATAATAATAATAATAATAATAATAATAATAATAATAATAGGCCTAGCACTCTCCACGACAATACCAATGATAAAGATGAGCGTTTTGTTTTGTTGTTGTTGTTGTTGGTGGTGGTGGTGTTTTTTTTTTTCTCCACCTATCTGCTCACACGACGAGTGATGTATGAGAGTGAATGTTTCCTATTCGGTGAGTACTGTTTTGGAAAGCACCCTGGTCGTACGTGCTGCTTCCACCATCTACAGCCAAGAAATATGCATTCAGTTCGCGAAGAGAACTGCAGGAGGCATTATACTTGTTTGTTCCTTTCGTCAAACCGTGATATTTTCTCCCACTACAATGCCAAGGGGCTGAAACATTCCCCGATCAAAATTGCGAAATAGAAGAAGAAGGAGGAGGAGGAGGAGGAGCAGAAAAAGAAGAAAAAGGCTAGAAGAAGAAAAAAGTGGGAAAGTAGGGGACAGAATATATACATTATATTCCCCAAATTCCTTGGGACTAGACAAAATAAATGGGAATACTGCAAAACACACGGAGTACGATATCTCATTGCACAGATTTTAGACAACTCAAGGGTTTCCGACAACACAGCCCTTGTTCATTCGCGCAATTGGCTAATAAATTACTATGGTTAATGATACATGTAGCCTAAACATTTTTTGTCTATGTGGATGGGTTTCACTGAAGTTGACGTTATTAAAAAGTTTTGCCGGGATTTATGCACATTATTATTCCCTAACGTGCGTCTAATATAGCAAACAGTACAACTGCAGATCAAGTGAGTTGAAAAGTCATAGATCTGCATTCTTTCATACTTTTTTTTTCTGAATACAATTTTATCACTTGGCAGATTATGGCCTTCGTGTAGTGTTTTTTTGCTTTTGTTTTTGTTTTTCGTCGACCTGTTTTGTTTATGGTACGTTGGGGAATCAACTGTAACTTTTATTTTTATTTTTTTCAATTTCGCGTGAAATTATGTAGACGTGGGTGAAATCTGGAACGCGCTCAACATTTTGCCATGACCACATGGCTCTGCACACACTGACCTACAACCTCCACACGTGTGCCGTCATTAGTCGTAGACAGACGTGATCGCACGCAGAGCCGGTTGGCCCGTCGGGCAACCCACGAAAGAGCCCAAAAATCAGGTGCATGTGCTGTAAGTCAGGGGCGGGTAGACGGTGCAGTCACGGTGTCTTTTTTTTTTCTGTCAAGGTATGTTTAAAGGACAAGTTCACCTTCATATACATTTGTACATGTAAATTGAAAGAATGCTGCAATACTAATAGAACACATCAAGGAAAGTTTGAGTAAAATCGGACTATCCGTTCAAAAGTTCTATGAAATTTTGAAGCTTCAGTGCCGCCGTCGCTGGATGAGAAGACTACTACAGCGTGCGATGTCACATGTGTACAACGATAGGTTAATAAAGAAAATATTTCAAAAATTGACATATTTCCATTTTTCTCGCATAACGAAAGAACACTTGACCTCCCTCTTTCAGAAGACAGGGGGAGTAATATTACACTTAACATACGTCAGTGACAAGTCGAGGAAGTGTGCATTTTTTTTTCCAAAAAAAGACATTATTTTTGTGAAATTCTCTTTGTATTTTCCTTAAATCGTTCTACACATGTGACATCATTCACTGTAGTAGTCTTCTCATCCAGCAGTGACTGCGCAGATACTTTAAAAATTTGAACATTTGAACAGATTGTGCGATTGTCCCCAAACTTTCACTGATGTTTATACTGTTATTGCTGCATGTATATGAAGGTGGACTTGTCATTTAAAGGCATAATTTACTTTTTGCAGATGAAACAAAAACCCAGCTTTAGTGCTTCAAAATAGTTCTTAAATGTGCATTAGAGATGGAAACAACCAATGTAAAAATTTGAAGCATTATAATCAGTGTTAAGTACTGTTGAATATACGAAATGTGAACAATGGTTATAATAAAATTGTTTCTAGACTAAACCGTCTACAGTTATGGTTTAATGAGAAACACAGGAATATCTCCCTTTAGGTTTTATTGTGAAATGTTTATATGATAGGATGTTTTGTGATGCAACTGACCTACATATATGCATCAAATGTGATAACTTGAAATTTTTTAAGATCACTGTTCCCAAAGGTAAACTGTACCTTTAAGGTGTGGGTGCAGGCTGTGAGCACGTACGTATCGCTTTGGCATAATCTGTTATGATTTCACGATGGTTCAAATTTATGGTGAACAGGGAAAAGTTTCTGTGTTAGGTTGTTGTTGGTGGTGGTTTATTTTTTTTCACCCAGATTTTCTGCCACATCATTTAGAATTCAAGTAATGTTTCATTTCCAATATCACTATGCTTCGCCCACGTGATATATCCTTTTCTTCCAGATTATCATGAGGAGTTCAAAACATACCCATAATGTATGTTCTACGAACTATTTTATCGGTATGCAAGTCATGGTAACATATGAAGAGTTTGTTTGCAAAAACCGATAAGTCCATATTTGTCAAATGGAGATATTTGCGATTAAAGGTCAAGAAAAATAAAGAGAATAATAAGAAAATTTTTGCTTCTTTTGACCATAACTTCAAAAATATACTTTTATATGTAGTGACCAATATATCATTTAAAAGGTATTATTTTGTACTTTATGACAGAGACCGTACTTCAAAATCTTCAAAAATGGACTTATCGGTTTTTGCAAACAAACTCTTCATATCTCACCTCAGGTAACCTCCACTAAGTTATTTTCAGCATACACACTCAAGTTCACAGTCACCAAAATTAGAATTACTAACACCGAGTAGCATCAATTCAATTCAATACATAATCCAAACAAAAGCAAAACACTGGGACCTTGTTAAAGTAACACTCAATGTCATGTTACATTTCTCAATGAACTTCGCTACAGTTTCTAAAGTCATCCTTGAAAATGTACTATTATTTCTATGCTAAGATGTCAGAATTTTATATCATGAATAGAAATTCGTACCGTCAACTTTGAATTTTCTTTCTAGGTTGATAATCTTGTCCATGTCACAATACATGTACCAATCAGCACAACAGTATACATTGTAGATCTTGATCACTTTGCGTAGATTGGGAGGGGGAGAAAAGAGAAAAATAGAGGAGGGTTTGCTGGGATGGGAGTAAAAAAGAAATGTATAAATTTATCTGAAAACCTGATTATAATCTGTATTTTCTGTCTTTTCACCAATATTCATTATCACTTGAAAATAATAAACAACAATATTAAAGGTTCAATGAGAATAAACGTCTCTTTTTCCCTTCATCACATGAAATGTAAAATCTATTGATAGTTTTGTTCTTTTTTAAAGTGCTCAAAGTCAACGTTTATCTTCGTATTTAATGTTCACCTTCTTCTGATCATAATATTTTGTTTAGCTGAGGTTATGATGTGAATATGTTGCTGTCAAAAATATGCAAATACTAAACTGAACATCAATAGTATCTGAAGAGATCAAATAGACATTCCCACGGCTTTCTCTCTATTACATTCCTTTTTTTTTTTCTGAAATTGGTAGATTCGATACGATATCAATTTCAACCGAGTGCTTGGCTTCTATTTTGGCACTAGTATTATCTGTAACGAACTCATGTAAAACAAAGTTAAGAACGGAAGCGGCTGAGCCTCCACCGGAAATAACTGTAATACCAAGGAGCTTCTTGGTAATACATTGTACAATACCAGACAACACAACAAGCGGAATTCACCTCGGTGTGAAATACCAACTTCCGAAGGTTATCTGCAGTCATTTCAAACGGGAGTATATAAACCAACATGTCTGCGCGAGACATTCCAAGAAGTAGATAATGCAGAGTGATATCGATGTCATATTTTCGTGTTTTTTCTCTTGTATTATATAGTCTAGAATTATTTTGGTTTTCTTTTCCTTTGTTCTCGTCTCTGTAATGTGTTTATTGTATCTTACAGTCCACGTTTAGGCAGAAACAAAAAGCGAAGATTAGTCTGAAACGTCGCTATGATTTACGTATAAAGGCGAAAGAGAAATTAAAAGGTGTGTTACGACAGTTTTGTAGATTATACTCCCTTTACACCAGCACGATTTCAGCTAGGAATCAATACATCGTTTTACTATACATTAATATGTTCTTGGTTCTCTTACTTTTTTTCACGATTCAAACGCAATGCAATAAGATGAACCTATTTCAATCCAAGGCATTCTTTAAAATACAAGAGAAAAGACAAAATTAATCGACTGTGGTTTTCGCCTCATGCAGATCATGAAACAAGAGCTCGAAATCAGAAAACTGTTATTCTTTTTTTTTCTTTAAGCTTCGATTGTTTCCACAGAAAATGAATTACCCACAACACATGCAAATACGAAGAGATAATGTTTCCAGCTTACAAATCATAATCTGTGAATGTCAAGAAAATCACAGGAATGCACTCTTTCCTTGAGAGGAAAGGGGTGGGGGAGAAATTGAATTGCTGAAAATAGTATGTTATTAACTTACTTAGTTGAAGTTATAGTTAGTATTCATTTATTAATTAATCAATAATTTATTTTTATTTATGTGCTTATAAATATATCTTAAAGTCATGAATGCATAAGCCATGAATCCGACTACGTTAAGGAAGACAATGTTGACGGTCAAGCAGAACGAATGGACCAAAACCGCTTCAAAGTCCTCGAGGAAACAGCGACAATCTTGTCCAAAACACGCCGCGCGCCGGTGCAAGCCTGTGCAACGCAACCACACGCTGGCTTGAACCATGGAGCTGCTATATTATAGTCATGCTAGTAGCCCATGGTTGAACCTCCGAGAGTGTGGTGAACATGTGTCGTTTTGTTTTTGTTTGTTTTGTTTTGTTTTGTTTTCTGTTTTGCTTCCTGCGAATTCCGCATTAAATCTATATACTCATCTGATAATGACCTCCGCCATGAGAACAGCGTGAGCAAAATTGCAGAAATTGATCTATGTGACCGCGATGAGCACTGACGACATAAATCATATTTCTCTTCTCATATTTTTTTTTCGAATTTCTACTGCTGCTTTTAGTCTCCTTGTTGTTGTTCTTGTTTGAAAAAGACTGCTCAATATACAGTACATGAAGCCGTCCAAAATTCAGTGTGGCATTGTATTCCCCGGATCAGAAAGTGGATCAAATATTTACTGGTATGATAATACTGGATTACATTTGTTTGTATAATGTTCGGTTTCAGGCTATTTCCTGTTTGGATTAACGCTTTGCAGCTTGTTATAATTTCTAAGGATTAACCCGTTTCTCTTTGGGACCCAAACACGACGACTTTGCCCACAAGGGCTTCTGTTTCTCACCTGGCACTTTTTGCCCCTACAGTATAAATCATGTGCAATAAAGAGATCGTATCTTCATTGGAAAAATTACTTCAGTTATCACTTTCCGGGGAACGATCAAAATTACAATTGAGATTGGGGGGGGGGGGGGGGACGGGGCAGAACTTTGTGCCCTGTGTGGGTGCCGGTCAAAGTACGTTCACCTATCAGGAGGTGTTGACAACATAGAATCGGCTACTCTATAATAAAAAAGGGTGAACGCTGAAGGGGTTTTTCGGAGGGGAGGTGATTCGTGATGATAGTTTTATTCCACCTCGTTTCTGAATATCATGGAATGTCTCTTTTTTATTCTCTTATTTTCACTTTATTATTGTTTAATCCACGCTGCAAGCTAAAATGATATATAAACTTTCAAGCCCTCTGTTTATGCCAGAGGCTGCAAACCCTGTTCGTGGGGTCATGCGAAGAGCAGCTATGCACTACCAGGGTGAGGTGTGTCTCACCTTCCTGGCACTATGAAGTGAATATGTATAATTCCTTTTCATAATTCAGTTTTTATTATAATCCAAACATTCATATTTTTAGAAAGAGAGAGAGAGAGAGAGTGAGGGATGTTGGCTTCTTTGGGGGAGAGGGCGGACACTCTAAATAAGATAGCCTGCAATTATTGTTCAATTTGGCGAAACATCGATTATAAGAAAACGTTTCATGGAGTCACAAAACAAAGTAAATAAAAAATACCAACAAAAACATTCCGATATCTCTCTGATATTCTATTGCTGTCTATCATAATTATCCCACACAAAATACCTAACACTGCTGGCGTTTTCTCCTTAATTAAAAAAAAAAAAAAATCTGAACGACGTATCTAAAACAAATGTCCAACGAAACTAAATCAAACCGGGAGACGTCCTTTAATATAGCCAGTGGAATCTGGTCATCTGGTGGTTTACAAATCTGGCGATTTGGGGCTGCATTTAATGATTTTATAACGTGCATGCTTTATGACGATTGTATTTCAATCTCAAAATCTGGCAAGGCTGCTGTCACGTGTGAAAGCAGTGGTTCATCTCGTCAAATCGATATGAAGGAAACGATTGTAATTTCTGACTAAAGAAAAGAACGAAAACGCAACAAAAAAAGACATGCAAAATTATAGCATCCTCTCATTCATCAAGTCCATGGCCGACGATGCCGCGCCACAAGACTCGGAAAAAAAAAATAAGAAGAGAATGTGGACCTTGACGTTGAATTTCCGCCTCCGTATCTTCCTCTGCGGGAAAGACGGAAAGATGATGAATGGCTCGGAGGGAGGAAGTTAAAAATATAGAAAGGATGATGACCGTGTCTATCGCTGTTACAAATCAGACTCTTTGCATCTCAAGTCGGAATGTCGTCGGAGACCCTTCCGCCTGCACAATATATTTGAATGACTATAATGCTCGTCATGACGGCTGGGTGTACTTTCATGACCTCTTTGGGGGCACTGCTCTCTTGGTTGAATATCAAATATCGGTGCCGATATTAACAGCGTCAAATTTCTACATTATTACCAATTGCTACAATCGCATATTATAAGCGAACGACCAGAGAGACAATGAAAACATTCATTGTGACAGCACAACGTTTACCTCTATAGCTTTCCAAACTGTCCCATGAAGTATCGAGAGCTAATAAACAATTATTTAGGAAAGAAAAATGGAGAGGGGGAGGGCTAGGGTATTTATTGTAGCGCAAAGAGCAGATTCATTTCGTCATAACAAAGTTTACCACTCCATCCAATCCACTTTGCAATGCTTACTGAGTATAAGCATAAGTATCATGACAAAGTCATGTAGTTGTTACAAAATACACGAACACAAGCCTATAATTATGTCTCACAAAAGCAGGAAATAGACAGTTCCAAGGTGGCTGAAACAATCTCCTCTTGACTAAATGTCGCCTTATTACTCATCCAAATATATTGCTCACGATTGCCTTGGTGTTTCCTTCAACATCATTATGTTTGTCTGTCCGTGGGAACCATGTCCCAAATAATAAAATCGAACTGAGTCAAAAGTCACGGATGACTTTGTTTATATGGGCAAAGATGTAGGCCAGACAAACGAACTTGGCCCACATATCAATGCAAATCGTCTGCAAGAGATATTCATTAAACAATAACAACAATGATATAATTCTCATCCATTGTTTCCCCGGTGAGAGCTGCCCAAAGACGTCTGAATACGTTTTGCAGTTTTGATTCCCGTTGATTACACATGCATGTAAAAGTGTCTGGACTCCATCACGCTGCGAAAAATCCTCCAGCAGTGTCCAATGAGCAATTTGGACAATCATTTTATTTTCGTTGATTTTGAATCATAATAAATTATGTGAGGGTTTAACTGAATTCATCTCTTGCGTGGATGCTGCTTGGGATCATCGTGTAGCGTGGACATAATCTGGCGCTGGACGGAGAAGAACTCTTTCTCTCTCTATAGTTGTGGAGCTTCAACTCACCTACCCATGACAAGAGTTTTAATGATAATGGTTAACCCTACCACACCTACCACTGTCCAAAACGGTTACAGGTCGTTATTCCCAAGATTCGTTATTCCGAAGGTTCTTTAGTCCGAAGGTTCGTTATTCCGAAGATTCGTTATTCCGAAGGTTCGTTATTCCGAAAATGTAATACGGTTTCATATTGCGAAGGTTCATTAATCCGAAAATGAAATAAGGTTCGTTATTCCGAAGGTTCGTTAGTCCGAAAATGATACAAAGCTCGTTATCGTAGTAACGAACCTTCGGAATAACGCCACAAATGTTCGGATTAACGAACTCTTTTTCATTTTCGGATTAACGAAGCTCTAGGTATAGGGAATTCATGTGTTTCGGATTAACGAACCTTCGGAATAACGAACAACACCCGTCCAAAACCTACCGCAACCTCCAACCCACCCCCTCCCCCACACAAACATTGCTTTTCGAAGTCGAGTGCATATATAGACAGAAAAGGACAGACAGACAGTCAAACAAATAACCATGACAACCCGATATGCAGAAGGGGGAGCGAGAGATGTTGAAGGTAGTAAGAGAGAGAGAGAGAGAGAAAAGGAGATTTCCTGGTCTGAAATGACAATGAAATAAGTTCTGCGATTCATAGCCTGTGCCTAGGGTCTACGAAAAGAAAAATACGATAAGCTCTTGCGACTGATGATCTACAAAAGAGGAGGAACAAGGTTGTCTCTTTATCCCTATGTTGATTCATGAACTAGGGAACGGGATCATTCCATTATTCATTTGAGGATCAATCCATTCGTTTATTTATTTGCGAGTCATTTTGGTAAATTATCAGATCATAAAATCGGATTATAGGAAACCATTTTTTAGGAGATGTTTGTGAAATCAAGCGCACCAAGAAGTGTGGGCTGGTATTATTTGCGTTGCTTCAATATCTTGTCTCATGTAAGCTCTCATATGGAATGAGTCTGAGTTTTAGCTCGAATTGCTTATACAATGTATATTATATTTTGTTGTCACTGATTTTTCTGCTGAGACTTCCATATGTTTAGTTCGTATGTGTTTGTTTGACAGAAAAGAAAATGCACTTTTTAGATGAACTTCACTTGAACTTTGCAATGAATGTTAAAGCACGAGAAAGGAAACGAATAACCGGTATAATGTGGACGACCATGGTATGTCTTTTGCGGAATATAGGAAAATATTTCCTCGCGTATATCATCAGTGGAAATTAACGCAGGACAGTCTGCGTACATCATTGTAAAAACTAATGACTGTTGGCGCCACGTCCTTTTTGCCTGTGATGTATGTTGTAATTATGAAATTCAAAATTATCGTTATTTTTAGCTAATACACGTAAAAACAAATTCCCATACCAAAATATATCAGAGATAACATTTTTTTTTTCCTTTTCATCATTTTGGGTGGTTTTAAGCCAAATTTTATATTCACACAGTTAAAATATGATTTTTTTTTTTGGTCATTTCGGTATTATGAAATGAATAAGAAACTGCAATGTGAGAGCATGACATCATCAACTTGCTGATTTGAATATTCATTACTGGTCAAGAAAATTTTCCCGAAAAAAAAAATGTAATTTCAAAATGTCAGAACTTCCGTATTTCTTCTCCGATATTGATCACTTTTGCATTGTTCTGCAGGGAACAGTTTTCTCTTTCTTATGAAAGTGATTGAATTTTGGATTTGATTTCTTCTTTAAAGGAAAAACAACAACAACAACCACTAACGCATAGCTATGTGGGGAAAATGAAACAGTCCTGAAAGCAACAACTTATCAGCTGTAACATTTTGACAATCCCGCCCATGTGCAGCCCGTCTGATTTAGGGCCTACGTCTGGTCGAGGGTAAAATCGGTGAACTTTCTTCACCTCCTCTCTACAAGAAAGTTGGCATATGAAATGATGGATGTCTTTTCGAGAGAACAATTTTCATTTGGATGCTTGAATTACACTTTTTTGTTCCTTTTTTTTCCTTCCAAGTATGCAGAGTGTGATATAAGTGAAGTGTAGTATACAGGGGCCACGGGAAGTTGTTTGTTTCTTTTTTTTTTTCTCATTGTTTGTTTGTATTTTGGTAGTCTATGTGCGTGCTTATGTGTCTACTGCTTGAACTGTCGCTACTAAATATAGGCCTACTGTGTATGAAAATGAACTATAATAGTCACATCTGCGTCCACTTGCGTCTTCAAAAATTGTTTCTACTCAACCTAAACGTAATAATAAGCCTAAATACAATATCACCAACATGCAAAATGTAATTACAGTATACTACTTGAGTTATCACACTTGTGTACACGTGAATGTTCTGACAACAACTACTACTACTTGAAAAAAAAGTATGACAATTTCAGTCAGCTTCACCGTCTTCTTTAACCTGACTTGAACCGTCTGTCAAACTGATTCAGCATCGCGACTGTTTTCTTACATCTGAACTCTTTTGCGAGTCCAGCATCCAAAGTAAGGCAGCCACAGTCACTGGAGACAGGCGGCGCACAAGCGACGTACACTTCGAAAATCCGTCCCGCCTGCTGACGTAGCATTGTGCTGACTGCACACCATTTGGGGGAAAAGAAAGGAGAGGCGTACTGCAGAACGTCAACAAACAAGACCATTTGGGGATATTTATTGCAAAGTGGATCACCGTATCCCCGAAGCTGCCCCCGACATTCAAGTTCACAAGAATGTGAGGGTGGAGGAATGTCTCCTTAATCTTGGGCACCCTGAAAATAAACCCCAGACTTTCAGACTTTGCTTCCTCGCCTTGCCTTACGCCTCCCTGTGCTGTATGCCTGAACAGTGAACTCCGCCGACGCCACGCTCTATCCGGGAATAATTATACCAGATAGCTGTGGCGTCTTGACCGGCTTCCTGTTTTTTTTTTTCCACCTACTTTTACCACAGATCGCTCTCATTATTTTGACAGAACGGTTATCACTCCTTTATCGATTCAGCTCTTTCTCGACACGTCTATTGATTTCATTTTTATGCCTGGATACTCGTCCCTTTACTATCAGATTATCATAACTTTTACCTATCAAGAATAATATTATGTAAATGAGCCCGTACTATCAGCCTTTAATTTTTCTATCATTCTGTCTATTTATGTTCACGTTGGTGTTTATGTTTGGGCGTCTGAGTGTAAGTGTGTAAAGCTACTACGTGAGCACTGATAAACACCTTTCGCTTCAAAAGGGCAATAATTTGTACGAAACTGAAGCCGCTTTTTCATCCTTTTAACAGGGATTCTTAAGGGATCCATACTGACGAACGCCTTCGTACTTTTTTTTTTTTTACAAGTCAGATATCACGCAATGACGTATTAATTACATCTCCGTGACCTTAAGGATGTAGCGGCAGAGCGAATACAACCCTTGCCTCACTCTGCTCACAGATAGGCGGACGTTGCGCTCCCGGCCTATGACGGTTGATCAGCTGTGAAGCCGTCACGTTCATCCAGTCACCACTCGCCGAGACCGGGAAGGGCAGGTGGGGATAGACGACTTAACTTAAACCCGCAGCTGTGTGTGTGTCTTTCTCTATTTTTTTTTTTTTCTGCATGGGTTTATTCCATCGTGTCCTGTGCCAGGTATAAAATGTCATCTAAAGTATATGAGAAAGGGGTCAAGGCTTATAGACTGCATGTCAGAATGGGATGGCAACCATTGGTCATTGGACAAGATAGGATGAAATTATTTCATCGATAAAAGCAAATCAAAGCATCATATCAAGCTCGGCAGGAGTCTAAATTTGAGTTACTGTTCTTTTTATGTTAGTTTTCCTCACAGCATTGATGGGATAGGATGTGATTATGACTACATCAAGGGATATCTGTCTGTAACTCTAGGTCGCTGCCCTCTCGTGCAAAAAGAAAGAAAGAAAGAAAGAAAATGCATTTCATCTCACGTCTGAAGATGACACTTGGAATCACAATAGTAAAAATATTCGATTTACTAATCTTTATTAGATTTATAAATTTGCTTATTTTGCGGACTTCGTGCCTACAGGCGTTATCTAGTTATAGGGGAAAATTGAAAGGTGAGAGACAGAAAAGGCGTGCGTGTGCGTGTGTGCGAGTGCGCGTTAACCCTATAAAGCCCAAGGGGGGGCACATTGTGCCCCCTACCAAATTTTCGTTCGCCACTCCTACACCCTTTACCCGATTTCAACCAAATTTGGTGACTTTTCCTAAAATCTTATTGCGAACATTTTGATATATAATTTAGCTATGTCCGATATTGCTGGTTGCCATGGCAACCGTAAACTGACAACCATGTTCATCAGATTTTGCATGTTTTTCTGTTCAAATTTCAATCAACAATATAATAATGAATATAATGAAGGTTTTCTTGGCTGTAATTTGCTTAAGGACCAAAATGTGAAGTAATTATGGTCGAATATTAAACTGAAATGGTCTTCTTATTATTTCCTTTATTTTTATATGACGTAGGCATCAAACAATAGATATAATAGAAATAATCTAAAATACAGCATTTTCCAAAGACTACCCTTTTATTTTGTGACATTATCACACGAGCTTTGCCTGTAATATCACTTGTTGATAATATTATCAATCTGCAAACTCAGAATTCCAATACTATGGAAATATTAGATGTGATACCAATATTTGTACCTATCCCAAGCAAAACATCATAGGTTTCATATGTTTCTTTATATTGTAATGAATAGCGCCCCCACATGTTGACCTTGACAAATTTCAACCATAACAAATAATGAAGGTTGACTTGCTTTTCCTTTGCGCCAAATGTGAAAATGATTGATATAAAATAAAAACATATACACATGGGATAAAGAAATATAAAGAAAAAATATGATTTTAGCATATTTCCTATGTATTTCTTTGTATTTTGGCAAATAGCGCCCTCAATAGGTGACCTTGAGAAATTTTAAATGTTGGGTCATGTAGAGTATGAGTTGCTCTACCCATGTGCCAAATATGACGGTGATACATGTACATTATATAATAAAGAAGTTATATGGGGGGGGCACAATGTGCCCCCCCCCCCCCCCCCCCCTTGGGCCTGGAAGGGTTCAAAATAGCTTGGGCTTTATAGGGTTAACGCGTGTGCCCTTGTGTAAAATGGTTCCGCGACATTTGGTTTTCCTCCTGCCACAATTGCTTCCATGAAATATCGGCACGCTACGCCAAACATAAAACCTACACACAAATGTAACCTAACCCTAATCCTAATCCTTATTTAACTAAACCTAAAACCCTTATCACAACCCTCACCCTAACCCTAAGTCCTTGGATAACATGGAGAAATTATTGTCGCAGGAGAAAATGTCGTGTCAAAGTGTAAGTGTGCGTCAGAGAAACAGTAGGCAACGGGGAATATCATTTCTTACTTTTATTTTCATCTTACGACCGGAGTTCAATGAATAGGCGACAGGGAATATCATTTCTTACTTTTATTTTCATCTTACGACCGGAGTTCAATGAATTGTTGCATATATGCAAACGTCATGAATTTTCAGAGTCATTTCTAATTTCTTATTCATGAATGTCTTTATCGAGCAATGGACCTTGATAACGTTTTCGAGGCAGAACAGCCCTACAAAAAGAAGCACTGACATTTTGTGAAAGGTTTGCCAACTTGCAGTCCTCGTAAGTTGAAAATTGGTTCAGGCCCAACAATTATTACTGACTGTTCGTGCTAGATATGCCCTTCAAGTCGTGTTTTGTTTGCTTTAAAAAAATACTTCCACCTTATAATTACCGCATTTTCCCAACCTACTATTCCTAATGAGCCGTCTATCTGTACATTGCATTTGGTAGGACGTGTATTTTTGATTTCCCTTCAGGAAAGTCACTAAATTCATTATGGAATTATTTTCTATAGCTCTATTCTCCAGCCACGACTAAGTCATGGCAGAAATTCAAGTTACATTTTCATTACATAAGACGTCAAAATTAAGTGTGGGGATCTATCAATATTTGCATAATTATTATACTGACTGATTCCAATGATGCGAAACTCCAATGAAATAGTGTTTTTGCATTGGATTTCCTGTAGGTGACATATCTTACCCGACTCGCTATCCCGTTAGTCATAATGTTATTCCACCCAACTTTCAGACCGCAGAGAGTATGACAGTGTATGACACAGGTCTTTTAACTTGTCACCATCTGCCCGTTGTTACTTAGCAAGGCTGCGAAATCGGGATGACTATTAGTATGGTTACCTGATGGGCGCCCATTGTGCTGACCACACTATCAGCGTTAGCTGGAAACGTCTGCGGAGTGACTTTGCCCGCGGGCTGACAAAGCAGGGGGAACTGACAGGTGGAATGAAGATGGGATGACGGTTTGAACAGGTTCAAATAACCGTAGATATTTTTGTGGGGCGGTTATAAAACAATTCGCATAACTCGTTCATGCCTTAATTTAGCAATATGAGAGGTACAAAGTAGTATATTCTAAAAATAACAGAGCGCATCACTCATTGTTTGATATCCTGCTGAAGTTTCACGGTTTTTTTTTTGTTTTTTTTTTGCACAGAACTATGATAAAACAACTCATCCTGTATATCAATATCCAATTTAACCATGATAATATGACAAAAACGCAATGTAATGTTAATGATGATAAACAAAAACAATGCCGAAATATCGGAAGTTCCATGAATTGTCATAAAATCGATGAACATTTCACAAAACGCTGAACCTAACACGGAATGTCAGTCTTTTGCCAAAGATGGGTGACTTAAGATCCCCAAATCCCTTGCTTTGAGAGATTCTAACCAAAGTGTCTTCGTTTTGTTTCTTTCGGCTTTTATCTGAAGTCAAATCGTATGATACAATCGAGTAGATCGAGTTCCACTCGGAGGACTGACATTGGACATCGTAAGTGTACGTCTTGTGCGCTGACTCTGTGGAGCTGAAATACACACCAATAATTGAGTATATACGCCCAGCAAAGAAATGCCTTGTCTGTCTCCAACGATTTCCATCGATGGAAGGATAAAGCCCATTATACAATCATCACCAGCAATCACCGCAGTGTCGTCATGGCGCTAAGTGAGCAATAATTACGGATCGAGACCCTCGCGCATTCCCCGCTGGGGCCTCGGGACCGCTCAGCTCAGTTGTCGATGGACAGAACAGTCGGTCATCGGGGTCATGAAACCTTAAACTCTCTCCGAAAGCACTTTGGCACAGCGTTTAACTCATTTTTGCGCTCTGCAAGATTATAGTTTCCACTAATCCAACGGAACAGAGAAGAGATATCTTGGGCTTTATTACTCATTTTCTGCACGCATAGTTGTGAAAGTTTCGTTGAGAGCACAACCAAACACACACACGCATACACACATAATAGGAGCATACACAATTATATCGAAGCTAGTTATGAGCAAACCAAACTCAGACAGACAGACATGCACACACACACACACACACACACATGCGACGCTTTCGACGTCAATCATTCATTCACCTTTTCATTTTTAAACTCTTACAGATTCCCATCCACACAATTCCAATCACAACTGTTCAACCAGGGAGGTGTACGAGAGCACTTCCACTACGTTGGTGAAACTGAATTTATAACAGATACAGTGAAAGAATACGTGCTAGTGATTCGTTTTATTAAAACTTTACTAAGATTAGAGATAGCAGTGCAGAAGGCTTCTTCAGGACAGATGACATGTGAATATCCCACGCCGGTACCCAGCAAGAAAACTCTAGCCACATCGAACATCTAACCTGTTGCGCATTAGCGTGGCGCTCAGCCCTGACAAGCCAACATCTTCATTAGATTCATGGGACCGCCGTTCGCGAAAGAGATACACGTCGTCGACACATTGAGTGAGCTTTGTTAAATGCCACCGATTCGAGCGGGCGTTGTAGCTCGCCGGGTCCCCATAGTTTCCGATGCGCCAATCAAACGTGCCTCTGGTTTGTGTGCCAATGGCATGATGGAGGGAGGGGGGAGGACGGGGGGATCGGCATGCAGAGTGTGTGGGAGAGGGACAGTCAATCAGAGGGATGAGAGAGGGGGAGGGATGGATCTGTAACGCGCTCTGACAACTAGGCCAACACCCTGCGTGAGCGGCGCTCTCGCGTTTTCTAATGCGATCCACGTGTGAACAGTGGGGTCACTAAGTGCGAATGGGCAGAGGATGAACTGTGACCCACATTTTAAGGACAAATCCAGACATTTGTATTTTTCACGTCCCTGGAAATTCAGAGAAACTGCCCTGATATAGTAACTAGGTACTGTAGAATCAGCCCTAAATAAATTGCCGAATAGCAAATAAACAACGTAAAAGATGAAAGAATAAAAAGATAAACAATTTTTTTAGCACACGATTGAAAACACAATATTTGATATAATTTCATACCCATATCGATGATTTCACTTATTAACATGTACATACACCTGTGTTTCCGAAGTGGCAACAACGAATTCAGTCATGTCCAAAGCGACGTAACCCCCTCATTTCAACATACAAAGAAGAACGAAATAGAAAGAAACTCCAGAAACACTTTTATTAGGTCTTCCTCAACTCGGCCACGGTTCGAGAACGACGTAAATCACTCTCCTGTAGTATATTAGACAAGACATATCACCCTTCACGGAAAATTTAATGGACATCGCAAGCATTTGTGAAATGAGACTCCCTCTTTGACACGGATGCCGCCGAGCAAATTACATGTGTGGACGCAGGGAGGTGACACCTCCCTGGTGGACGTCCGCTACGGTATTTGACCATTGCATTCTGCTACCAGGGAGGTGAGACCTCCCTGTTGCTACCAAGTTCACAACACTCCTGAGTGAGCAACCCTTGGCTGTGTAAGATATACAGTGGACTCCCGTTATAACGAAGTCCTCAGGACCGGCATTTTGTTGTTGTTGTTGTTGTTGTTGTTGTTGATGTTGTTGTTGTACCGAAATTTCGTTATAACCGAACAAATGAACAGTGAAATACACATACAGCGGATAATGCTGTGGTCTTCATTTTTACTTCGTTATAACTAGAATTTCGCTCTTGCCGTATTCGTTATAACGGTAGTGCACTATAGAATTGTTTAGGATTATTTTTCTGGTAAGTCAATATTTTGATTGAAAATAAGAGTCAACCCCTTCAAACTTTTAACGCTGACACGCAATCATTGTTTTCATTCTCGATACATTTTCATCAGCTGTTCATTGTTGAGATGATTTTTCTCTGAACTAGTTGCTTCAGTGTATTATCTTTTCTAAATGAAAATAAAAAAATAAAACAAAGAGGATGTGCATATTTTTGGCATTCTTACGCTGCCGATAAAAAAGGTTGATAAAAGCAAAGAATGAAATGAGGTGGCCTGTGTTGCTGTTTTACCTTTGGCTTAGTAATCTGTGTATTGTGTGAATGACTCATTTTGTTCTCCTACTTTTGTTTATTCGTTTATTTATCCGACCGCAACCATCGGTTAATGAATACAAACTGTCTAAAGGTGGGTGTCTCGAAACAGCAAATTCAAAAAATGTTATCAAAGTGTATCCAAAGACTGGTACATGTATTTAGGATATCTTATTATTTTTACGGAAAATATTTAGACTTACATGGGATCTACCGGGAGTTATCTTCACTGAATTGTAATTGGGAGAGCCTATAGATTGGGCCTTATTAACTTCTTGTACAAATTATGCACTGGCTCAACTAGTGTGGAAATCAATGTAATTATAAGACAATGTCATCATCTTCGCAAACAGCCAAGACGTTATTCGTGTTGGTTACGTCAAACGAAAAAAAAGAAGGAAAATTATCGAGAGCTTTAAGGCTAAACAGGAATATCTTCGAAATAATTACGGTACACAATCCAGGTCATCCTTCATACATTACGGGAAACGGGACCCAATTTCCCCGAATACAATTTATGGACAGAGAGTTGAATAAAAGTAACTTATGAGATGAGCGCTTGAAGACAAGCTGCCACTATAGATTAACCGAGGCACGATGGAAGAGGGTTCCGAGAAATCCGGGTGCGATGAAAGGAGAAGCTGCGATCGAGGCACGCTGTGGGGACTCAGGAACGTCCGACATTCCAAGAGCTCCGGAAGACATTTAGCCCTCATTATTTAAAAAGATAGAAAAAACAACAGCACACACAGATGGAGACATATGATGGGGCCATTGTCACACGAATGGACATCGGAAGACATGGTTTATTTAGTCAGAAACAACTTGACCTCTTTCAAGGTCCACCACTAAAACCCGGTCTTGAGTACACATCTGCATACACCCGGACAAGGGATAGCTTATTGGAAAAGACGAAGTACCTGCTGGGTGGCAATAACATCCATATTACTCTCCACCGCAAGCAGAAATTAGTTTAGGGTGGGGTTGTTGTTTTTTTTTCAGGAAAAAAAAAGAATAAAGGAATCCTCCTTTCAAAGAAGGAGTAGCAAAATGTCTGAACAAATCAAGACGAATGATAGAATTCACAGTGGAATAAACATGTATTCATGGAATGCGAGGACGCATCATGTTCGTCTGCCAACATATTATAAGTCTCTGAGCACCCTCTCGAAGACTCACAGCAACATTCTTTACCCATCATGATTGTGTCCCCGTAAAGAGTTCACGTGTACAGACTTCCTGCTAAGCAATCTCGCCGCTCCTATCCCGGAGAACAGTTTCTTATTACCAATGACATTCGAACATTTAAGGTAATTCGTTTGGTGCTATATTTCGTCTGCTGAATTATCCTCTGCCGAGCTTTCATCACCGCGGTGAGATCAGACGGCGGGTGGAAATTGCGGGGTTTACCGCTCTGGGAGAAATAGAGAGCGAATCTAAGGATGATCGTCACTGGCCGTCTCTCAGAGGCATGTGCTTGACAACGATATGAATGTATTCCCCATTCTCCGTAAACCATTGAAAAAAAAATCGGCGAGACGGTATCTAAGACAAAAGAATTGCCTCACTGCTTTCAAACTCCAATTTCCTGCGTTTAAAAGTTACGCGGCGAAGACGGACGGAAGAGCTGACGATGATGATGATGCCTTGACTGACTGTTAAATGGATAACATATTTTCAAAGCTTGAAAGTGATCGTTTCTTGAGCAGTCAAAAAAAAAAAAACGAAACAAAAACAAAAACAAACAACAAAAACTTCGCATTCCGGATTTCTGTGTATTCCGAAAAAAAACAACACCTGAGTATCGCAAGTTCACCTTTCACGCCGTCACTAATCTAAATTATTCACAGCTCTACTAAAATTTGACCAGGCATTCTCAAGTAGAAGATGAAAATGTACAATAAGGGCCCAAACATTTTAAGATTCCTTAATTTGGGGGGATTGGGGCCCCTGGGGCCCTCTGGGTGTGGCATGGTGCCCATTTTGACAAATTGAGATCCTGACCCCCTAGGGATGCTACGTTTGTACCTGCCAAGTTTGACGAAAATCTATCATGAGGTTTTCAGGAAGAAGATGAAAATGTACAATTCAGGCCCCCATTTGGACCTTCCCACCCCCCCCCCCCCCCCGCCCCCAAGAGGGGCACCCTTGGATCTGCTATGAACAAACTTGAAACTACAGCCATTAATGTACTCACTCATAGTATTATCTTAGCTCTATAACTTCTGATTCTAGAGAAGATTTTTAAAGATTCCTTTATTTTGGGGGTTTGGACCCCCCTGAGGGCCCCCTGGGTGGGGCATGGTGCCCATTTTAACAAATTGAGATCCTAACCCCCTAGGGATGCTACCTGCCAAGTTTGGTGAAAATGGGTCAAGGAGTTCTCAAGAAGAAGATGAAAATGTACAATTCAGGCCCCCGAAGTTAGGACCCCTCCCCACCCCCTCCCCTGGGTCCCTAGGGGGGCACCCCTGATTCTGCCATGAACAAACTTGAAACTACAGTCATCAATGTACTAACTCATAGTATTAACTTAGCTCTATCACTTCTGGTTCTAGAGAAGAAGATTTTTACAGATTCCTTAATTTTGGGGGTTTTGGCCCCCCCCCCCCCCTGGGGGCCCCCTGGGTGGGGCATGGTGCCCATTTTAACAAATTGAGTTCCTAACCCCCTAGGGATGCTACCTGCCAAGTTTGATGAAAATCGGTCTTGGGGTTTTCAAGAAGAAGATGAAAATAGGGAGTTTTCGATTGAGTGAACGAGAAGGACGTGCCGCCGAGCGCAACCGTACGTCAAGGCGTCACGTCTGTACGTTGACCCGCTGCTAAAACACATTTCGATTTCGGGCGCCGGCGTCACGTCTCGTGGCGTGTGCAGGAGGCAAGCAGGCCCTGTGCCTTGCGTGCATATAAGCGGAATTTGTGACTCGTTTCTCTGGGAGGAATTATGTGGATTTTAAAACATGATGCATGGTAAGACCAAGGAGGTACTGAGACTACTAGGCAAATGCACTGCTGCACTAGCTAGGCCAAAAGCACCAAAATCTGTTTGCGTACAGCATTACGTGTAAATGCATGTGTGGGACTACGGTTGGCAGTTGCAAAGTGCGAAACAGTGAAAACGGGCAAATAAAGTAGGAACCACAGGCTGTAGTTTGTATGTCAGCGCTGCTGCTGTGACGTATCAAGATCATAAGCTTTCATGTAATTAGAATATAAATATTCTCTCGAAAGAAAAAGGAAAACAGGTGAACTGAGCACGGATTTCCCGAGAGTCATCGTGCTCTTTCGCACGATACCCGAGAGGAGTGTGACGTCATAGCAAGGGTGGGTTGAGCGCGGCGCAACCGATTTGGGTGGACGGTGATAACCGGGGTTAACGCGTTCGAAATTTGTGCGATGAGCCGAGGGTCGACACTCGCGCATGCGCAGTACGTAAAAACTACGTCATAACAGGGTGACGCCTGGCTCAACGTGCAAATCGAAAAGTCCCTAATGTAAAAAGTTTACGCACGACGCACGACGGACGCCGGACGAAGGGCGATCGCAATAGCTCACTTGAGCCTTTGGCTCAGGTGAGCTAAAAAAACGCACACAATCTCACTTCAATAAAGCATAGAATAGAAATTTGCAGACTTACAGATTAATTGTTTTGTTTCATTTCCATCTGAGAAGATGGCTGGATAGCCCATATTCAGCTCCATTAGCTGGTCTTCCATGAGGTCCAGTTGGATGTAAGGCAGAGCACCCTGCTCTATGCGATGAATAAATGAAGCGGGATCTTTTACGTGGACGAGTTGTGACTCTCTCATACACGGGACCTCCGTTCTATGTCCTATCCAAGGGACAGATTGTTTTGCTACTTACTAAGGTTTGTTTGTATGATTGCACACAGCAATTCCCGTGTGAATCCTATTTGATCACTTTTTAACAGTGGTTGATGTTCTTTGTCCCGTTTTAGATCGTTACGTTCAAGATTCTTTCAAACTTTAAAACAAGGTTACCTCTTCAACTAGATGCTCGTGTACGTGACAATGATGGGGTGATACTACTGGTAATGGCCCTATTGGTGGGCAGTGTTGACTCTGGCGAGGTCAATTATGGTGAATAAAATCATATTATTAGGAATATTGTTATTGATATTCACTATCATAACGTTCGAGTGACCTTGTTATTGGACCGATCTATGTCCGAGATATCTGAGCGCTCGCCTAGTACCTCCCTGTTGTCATAACGTTGCTGTCACAAAGTGCATTTCTGTTTACTGCGTGCGGGTGGGTGTTGGCATGATGGGTGTGCTACTTTCGTATGTATGTTTGATCATAATCATGCTTGTACAATTAATATCAAGTTTTGCAGTGTGTCCGTTGTTCATCATTTCTATGTTTGGTGTACTAGAGAAAGAACGAACGATTGATCAACTATGGCAATAACGCAAACAACAACGATCCAATTTCCTGGTGAAAATGATAATGACATAATTATACTTAGGCCTACCTTTTACCATAATTAGGCCTATACATTACATACACAAAGTAACGCTGAATCTTACAATCATGATAATAGTGGAGAGTGTAGTCATCCACAGTCTATTTTCTTTTCTTTTAAGCGAAAGCATGGGCAATTATGGGGGTGAAACGTCGGTAAATGGTGGTTTAGTGCTAATGCGGGCTACTACCTGTTTATGAGACAGGATAAGCACATAAGCGTTTCGGCGTTGATGTCTTGCAATCGTGAGGTAATAAGTTTCTACATCTGAAGACCACCTACAGGGAAGGAGAAAAAGGGTGGTGTTTACACACAGGTTACCAGTTACACATCTTTTCAACCACAGGTAATATACTCTCATCGCGTTGATGGGGATCTTTTTTAGGGTTTGTGGGTTGTTTTTTACTACCTCGTAAAGATGCGAAATGAACGGTGTGAAGCCATTGCAACGACGCACAAGGCCCTCAATTGTATGTCGAAAGTCGCACTTCGTCCACCGCCAATGGCTTTAACCTTTCCGTCACACACCAGTTTGTTTGTTTGTTTGTTTGTTTGTTTGTTTGTTTGTTTGTTTGTTTTCGTGTGTGCGTGTGTCTAATGGTAACCATTCGCAGTCGGTGGATTGTTTTTTTTATTTGCAAAAGCTCACAAGAGTTTTTTTTTTTATACCATTAGGGCCTATCTGGCAGACGAGACAATTCTTCGCCTAATTTTCCGCCCTTTACGTTCTCGGACGCCAAAAGGCACATTCTCGTCTTCTGTGTGGCGTTAATTCTGAACTTCTGTGTGATCATGGACCTAGTATTAGGTCCATGGTGTAATCAAGGAGGTACCAGGTGAGCCTAGAGAGGTGTCTCACCTCGGACCTCCCTAGCGAGCCCAAGTACCTCCTTGGTATTTTATCCCCTTGTTTGTGACATCTCAGTAATACAAAACAAATGTAGGTAAAATTCCCGCCGGAGGTGTTACTGAATTACAAATAACTGATTTCAAAAGCATGGTTGGAACTAGTATTTGCCTAGTGCACGTCACGTCAGAAAAGACGATTGGGGAATCACACGCTCTTCTTGCTGTTTCTCTGGGGAGAAATATAATTCTTGCACTGCTTAGGTGAAGAAAGAATTCAAGCCAGAAGGGACTAATAAAGCTGCATTTCCACTTAATCTGCAATATCCGTTTCAGGAGGTCAGTGGAAACATAAATAGGGTAATCAATTTCCATGTCAAATTATCATACATAATAATTCGAAGAACTGCAGGACTTTACTTGAAAAGATGTTGAAGCCCCCATAAACTCAAGTCTGTAGAGTTCATGCACCTGGCCTTCTTGGGGATACCAAACTACCCCATTATAGCTTGTCGTGAAAATAGATGTTTTCATATTTTGTGGCTTCGAAGGTTTTCGATGTGGTTCAAACGTATTCTCTGTGCGTAACTTAGAAATACTAATAAGCAAACAAGGAGGGGGTGGCAACCTTTATTATATCTAGCATATCAAAGTGTAGTCAAATAAAAGACGATAATAGCTCGCTTTCGCATGCATTTCTAATTCCCACGGTATTTCTCTCTCAATGTTTTTCTTGGTCATAAAAAGCTTAGGATTTAAGCTCATAGTTCCTCTGCGTGTAGCAATGGTAGTAAAAATATGTCATTAAATCATATCGTCTTTTATTTGACTACACTTTGATATGCTATTATATCTAGCATATCAAAGTGTAGTCAAATAAAAGACGATATGATTTAATGACATATTTTTACTACCATTGCTACACGCAGAGGAACTATGAGCTTAAATCCTAAGCTTTTTATGACCAAGAAAAACATTGAGAGAGAAATACCGTGGGAATTAGAAATGCATGCGAAAGCGAGCTATTCAGTAGTGTATTCCAATCTATTCTCCAATTACCGCGCGTGCTCACTAAACTTCCAGCCAATCACGGCTCTCGGAGCGAAAGGGGGCAACTACAAGTCACTCGACACACACACTCGAAAGTTTCCAGGTGTACACCCCGCTGCTACTCTGCACGCCCTTTATTCGTTTGGATGCTGTGGCTACAGCGTGTGTAACATCGTGAAACACCACTCTATGTGCAAATTGAAGGTCAGTTGCCAGGCGAGCACACCATTCGTCACCTGCACTTCGTACAATTTTGGTAATCAGAAGGTGGAGGAGTCTACTTGATGTCACTTTTTAGCAGGAAAACGTGCTCCTTTATTATGTCGATATGCTCTCTCTTCTTATTCCAGAAGTTTTGATCAAATTTCCACTCTTTCTGCTTTGTATATATGAACATTCATCTCCTCCATTCAAGTAACCGTTCGAAGTTCTTTTCGATAGTTTCATATCCCACCTCCAGTCAATATTTTTCAGTGTTTTGCGTTTTCTCGTAATTCTGCTTCTGCTTCTAACTTTCAGCTTGCCTTGGAACACACGGCCTCTTCACAGGACAGAGTGATAGATGTATTTTTTTTTTTTTTTAGATTACAGCACTTATGCATAACCTGAAAAAAGTATTATCATATCAAATGGCACTATAGATTAAATGACAAGTGTGCCTTCAATTTAACCGTGGATATTTCACACCCATGTAGACATCCTAGTTTTGCGTATCGTTTTCTGGCGTTGGGCAAGTCACCTTAGAAAATGGTCTATTAATAGACCATTATTTTCTTTCTTCATTGACCTTTTTATTTTTATATCGAAGGCCAGGTGCTATAGTTGGGATTTATACAATCAGTCTACCTTACAATGTCCTAACCTTCAGTGACTACATGGTTACAGCTCGATAATATTACCTCTGCTTCATTAGAATGTTGCTGCTCATGTCTGTAGCGAGTTCACTCTTCACTTGACAGAACAATTCACAAATTGCCATTCCTTTAATTACATATACCAAGTAAGAAATAATCTCACATCCGCATCTGGGAATCTACACCCTACAAGCAATGCTTCTATGTAGATTCCTCATATTTCACATGTTTTATTGTCTTATAAGCTGTACTTGACAATTCATCCAGGCTTTTGTATTGTGATGTTTATGTTTTATGTATTTCTTGAAATATGGAATATGGAACAATAAAAAACAAACAAACAACAACAACGGACGGTGGGCTATTTCTGTTCTGGAGATTCCCTCGGTGTAACGAGATCTTCAAATTTTGACAAGATTGTTGGACAACATAATGTCTTAAAGACAGTCATTGGGACGATTGGATGTATGAGTGAGTGCGATGAGTGATGGGCAAGTTCAACGCATCCGCAGACTGGCACGGATGACAATTTCAAAGGTGGAAGTAGAAACGTTACATCATCGGGATGCTCCGCGATTCAATATCATCCCATAATCCCACACTCCTATAGGAAAAACAAAATCAGGGAATATTCTCGGCATGCAGTAATACAGGCTCTTCGTACTGATAACTTTAAGAGATGATTTGTGGGAATCGGCTGGATAATTTCAAAGAAAGGAAGAAAAACCAATTAGATGTCCGTCCTGCTGAGTTGTTTTCAACCCTTTGACCTCGCCTTGACCGACACCACGACAAGAGCATGCAACCTTTCAAGAAAAGTTATGATAATATAGACCCATAATAGACATAAACGCGGCCATGCACACAAACACATCAGCACGCACACACACACAACACACAGACAGATAAAAAGCGTGGTTACCTATAGGCCGCCTATCAGTATCTAATGTAAAGCATTTTATATCAAATATCGAATATCTAAATATAATATTCAGATAATAGCATTATTAGTCACCAGTCAGCCAATGCCACAGTAGAGTAGAGCCTCTATCTTGCTTCAGCTCCCATATTCCAGGAAGAAAACGAAACTCGTAGACATCTTTAGTAGATAGACACAAGTGGTAACTAACCAACAGACTATAATCTGTTCATGCATCTCATTCAGCCACTTGTAGATACAGAGACT
The DNA here is from genome assembly GCA_033980235.1 of Diadema setosum. Classification (NCBI taxonomy): domain Eukaryota; kingdom Metazoa; phylum Echinodermata; class Echinoidea; order Diadematoida; family Diadematidae; genus Diadema; species Diadema setosum. The sequence continues at coordinate 7,706,283 of CM067066.1, forward strand.
CCTAATAATTATCATAATATTTGCCAACCATGCTCAATAATAAAACAATTTTTCATCAATGAGCGAAATGCCTCTCGACGTCGGCCTCGACGAGGCCGACGTCGAGCATCGCTCGCCCACTATTTAACTGAACATCGATAAGCAGGTGTTTGTAATTTTGTATGTGTGGTGTGTATGTGTGTGTGTGTGTGTGTGTGTGCGCGCGCGCGCGCGTTTGTTTGTGTGTGTGCGTGTATTTGTTTGTTGTTGTGTTTTCCGGGGGCGTAGCCCCGCTGAACCATCCACTCTACTATTAGCCACGATAGTATTTTCATAATGTTATTCTTACAGAATTTTTCAAGAAATTCCTCTAATTTTCGCAGCACACACAACTATTTAAATACACATGCAGGAATGGGCTTATGTACATGCTCTATTACATCTGACCATAGTCCCAGTTGAGAGAGAGAGAGATGGAGAGAGAGAGAGAGAGAGAAAGAGAGAGTAAAAAATTACAAATATTAGCCAGAGGCAGGTTTTATCCTCAAACATCTTATGCATGCTGGTCCATGCACCGGATTTTTGAGCTTCCCTCAGATCACGGACCGCCATTCTCAGATTGAGAATTTGCAGTTAGTGCTCGCACTGACCGGCACGCTTCAAAGAATTGAATGTAATGGCCGGAATTATTAAGCCCAATCCTTACCGATGTAAAGATATTCAGCAATATCAAACACCTGTAACGGCGTCCTAAATTGCAGGTAGACGGCGCGGACAGGAAAAGAAACCCGTTTGTGGCTACCATTTAAAGGTAACTTCACGCAATCCCATTGCTCAGGGGTGCATGTTAACGTACAGACTGTTGCATGTAGTCACTTGAAGGAAACTTGAAGGAATGTTTCATCATGAAGGGTACATTCCATAATTTTGTAGACCGGCAGAGTGTGAAAACAGAGGGGTGGGGCGGGGTTGGAGAGAGCAATATACTACACTGATCCTAAAATGGAAAACGGGCCAAAAGTCGTGTCTCTTTAGCTTTCCCGATGGAATAGCTGAAGGTTAAAGAGATTGACACGTTTCACCGCTGAAGAAAGACGAGCGGATCTTCCTCCATCGCCGCTTTACCCCCCGACAACCCTTGCACCCTGGGCAGAGAGAGAACGGGTAGACGGAAGAACGTGCGATTGATGTCTTATTTCAACAGGATCGCATTTTGCTGGACCATTGTTGTTGGACGACACACGCCACGATTTTGATCTCACCTTTATTTGGCAAAATAGTTCGATAACAGGGAAAGACATTAATGCATTCACAAGCGCATGGTGCGTGTGTGTGTGAGTGAGTGTGTGTGTGTGTGTGCGTGTGCGTGTGTGTTTGAAGAAGAGTTTACCCTCACCAGCCGTAACAAGGAGGAATTTGTAGTACGGTCAATATTTTCATGACACAGCAATGCAATCCGATGAGCAATGCAAGCATCACCCGCTACTGTCAAGTTCTATTAGCTCTTCCTCATCAAAAGGTGCGATCGACACAGGCTAGGCATAGACATAGACACGCACACACACCATACGCACACAGACGCGCACAAAATATTGACTATGAGTATGACATTTTCAGGAAAAGTTAATCTCATCACAAGGGCATCGCTAAGTTCACACTGAAGTGCGTAATAATGCAGACATATTTTACATGGGATAGAGTAGGAAGATGTGACGTCAGTATGGGGAGTATCGCCAATCCCTCCGTTGACCTATCACGATGATCAATCTGCATTCGTAACTGCATCTGTTATCTTCTCCTTTTCTACCTGGGATATGTCCAGGTACACAACATAAAGACCAGTCAATGGAACATGACTAATTGTCTACCCCCATCGTGATCTCGCGTCTGGATAGTTTACCGCTGCACGCAGTGTTCCAAAGTTTAATTTCCGATTGACAGGCCTATGGGCACTCCTTTGGATACACTACGCTCACTCAAACTACCTACTTTCACACGAATTCGACTGATCTGATTTAATTACGCCAAGTTACGATGTTCGTTCATCATTTGAATGTTCTGTATAGACCCAAATCATTATTTTTTTTTAATCTTCGTCTCTCGCTCTCTTTTTCATATTACATGTATTATCCATTTATCACCGTCATGTTTATACAGTCTTTACTGCTTCATTAACTCTGAAGGAATAGCGTTGTTCTGTTCCTAGCTTGCGCATTACTATTGTGACGCAAAATGATGCCATGGACACTCTTTAAGGGATGGTAGAGTTTCGACTGCGATGGAGACTGAGGTTTCCACCGTTTTTGGATGATGACATTTTGAGATAATGAGAAACTGTCATGGAACATGAAAGAGCATACATTATTCTAAAGGGAGCTGAAAGTTTATTTGATCCATAAAAAAAAAGCGGTAATGAAATGGGAGTGAGATGTAAAAAAAAAAAATCGTGTTTTTTTTTTTTCAACTTTTTCTAAAGTGTTTTCTAAGGGTAAGGTAGTGCCTATCACACAAAAAGATAAAAGCTGAATTTTCACCTCGACCAATACTATACCACCCCTTTAAGCTAATGCAACTATAATATGTGGACGCGACAGAAGGTCAAGGTGTATCAAATCGTCTAGATAATAGTATGTCATAATACACTGAAGAAATTCTCTCTTAAAGTCCGCGTATCTTACGGCTAAAATTAAAAGACAGGGCGGTTAAAATGCGGACATAAACTTATTTAAAGGACAAGTTCACCTTCATTAACATAAGGATTGAGAGAATGTAACAATATTAGTAGAACACATCATTGAAAGTTTGAGGAAAATCGGACAATCCGTTCAAAAGTTATGAATTTTTGACGTTTTTGTGCAGTCACCGCTGGATGAGAACACTACTGCAGTGTATGATGTCACATGCGTACAACAATATAAGGAAAATATAAAAAGAATTTCACAAAATTTCATCTTTTGAAAAAAGTACACATTCCCTTGACTCGTTACTGACATATGTTATGGGTAATATTATTCCCATTGCCTTTAGAAAGAGGCAAGTCAAGTGCTCTTTTATTATGCGAAAAAAAGTGAAAATATGTTGAATTTTCTTTACATTTTCTTTATACTGTTGTACTCATATGACATCACAAGCCTTAGTAGTCTCCTCATCCAGCGGTTCCAACACAAAAGTCTTAAAAATTCATAACTTTTGCATCGATTGTCCAATTTTCCTCAAACTTTCACTGATGTGTTCTACTAATATTGCTGCATTCTCTTAATCCTTATGTTAATGAAGGTGAACTTGTCCTTTAACCCTCTTCGAAGAGTTATATATCAAACTGCAACCGACATTGTATGCAAGTGGGTTGCCGATAGTATCGACAGACATACAACAGAAATGATGAAATCACGCGGAGAATCACTGGAAACGAATGCTCGCAGAGTGCAATCCAACAAATCGAATTAGGAGTGGGATTCACCGCTCAGGAGTTTTTCCAATAAAGGGCCAAATTGTGACCAGACGTCTGAGATGACCACGGTCAGAAACATCTCGAAGAAAAGAAAATCACGAATCTGCTTACTGAGCTCTTTTCTTTTTAACTTCTTTCCCCGCATAATTATATTATAGTTTGATTTGTTTCAAGGTGTACTTGTTTTTGACCTTACAAAAAAGTCGGTCGCGCTTTCTTTTGGCGTCGAATCGATATTTCGTTTACAGGTAAAACATGGATTCTTCAAGACGGCAGACATGTACATAATTCAATTTGCTACCCCCCCCCCCCGCGCACACACACCTTTTAATAAGTTCCATGACATTTCTGCTCCTGCGACATTCGTTCCCATGAAATGTCTGCACGCTAAGCCAAACATGAATTCTACCCACAAACATAACCCTTACCCTAATCCTAATCCGCACATCACACTAAACCTAAAACCCATCACCACCCTTACCCTAACCAGAGAGGTGATGGAAGCCACCTCTCTGCTCTAACCCTATATAGGTCCTTGGAGAGAATGAGACGGGAGCAATTGTATCGGGAGAATGTCGTGTCGCTCTTTTAAGAAAAACCAGGGAGGTGGAAGAGAACGAAATACTACTTTACAAAATTACTCCTGCTGGATATGTGTCCGACTCACTGAAGGTAAATTATCGCTCAACTCATTCGTGAAGTAGAAACATCAGTTCAATTCACAACATTGGATATGGAGACATAACATCACTGCACACGCGAGGGGCACACCAAAACTCAAGCACGTGCAGTCAATTTCCTCCCTTTTCCATGGAGCCAAATAAATAAGAAGCGTTTCCCTTTTTATTTCCTATGCAAGATGACAAAAGAACGGAAAATAGTAACAAAGACGTGGAGGGAATACGTCTGTATATCTAAATAAACAGCAGAAACTTCTTTTATTTGTCACCGCCCCTTCTTCCTCCCCCCCCCCCCCGCCTCCATCTCTCTTTCTCCCTCTTCCCTCCCAAACTTTCTCTTTATCTATCTCTCGTCGGCGCCCTGAAATTCATGTTCGTTTGTTTTTTTTTTCTATCTGTTTGTTTGTTTGCGTGTTTGTTTATTTGTTTTTGAAGACCACAATCATTGAAGTTTCGGTCTTAAAACCATACTCTCGCAGCTTGCGTAATTCTTCATCTATTTGTTTCTTTATCTGTTATCTGCATGGGACTTCGCGGATCATCATGATTCAGAATATGATATCATATTTATTTATACTATCCTCTATTGTAATATTATCCTCAAAACGTGACTGCTCTCTTACTTGTAGCGGCATCAGTCTTAATCATTGGGTTTATACCTAGGCCCTATAGCCTACGACCGTAATGAATCGTATCCCACATGTATCAATCATGAGAATGTAGTGATTGTGAAGGAGGGGGGGGGGGGGGCATGGGGACGAATTACATGAATCAACGAAGTAAGAGTCATAACGGAGGAAGTTACAGACAAGCAAACAATCGCAGAATGTGACCACAAGGGCAAATTGATCTATCATTGTCTATTCTGTGCTGTGCAGAACGTTGTGTTTGCCTACATTCATGTTGTACAAAATCTATCATCACTATTATACGATTTCTTTTCCTCGCTTATCTAACGCGTTCTTCTTGGTTCTTGTTGACTCAAACGCCGTGTGTGTTTGTGCGTCAACATACATGTATTTGATGTAATCAAATGTGGCTTTCTTATGCAATTTGGATTACTCTGACAACTATTTCCATTACCACACTACTTATTATGGTCCTCCCTAGAAAGAATTCGTGTTTTTTTTTTTTCTAATCAATATGACCAATACGTCGATTGTTCTGAAGTCTCTTTCCCCATGCATCTTTCACAAGGCTGTTATCTTTGTTATTCACTCTTCAGCATGCATCGCTCGTGATCTCCGGAAATAACATATGCCGTTGTACCTCTAAGTCTAAATTGGGCTGCACAATACTAGTATTATGTTTTAACAATTTTATGATGACATTTTGGTTTTTTTTTTTCTGCCTTCAACATCCCCCCAAAAGTTAATAGCTATGAGACTTCTATAAGACAACACAGCAGATATCAGAAATAGAGGAAACTCTGCGCAGACTTCTCCATGAACTCGAATTGGGAAGGTGCTTCCAGGGACCTGCCAACACTCCACCCCCTCCCTCGACGCGTCCTACTTTTGCGTCTTAGTGACAGAATGCAGTATGAATACGCCGAAACTTCACAAAAGCGTAGAAGTGTCTCTATTAATGACGCAGCCGTTGACTTTTTATTGCAAGCCTTTCATTCGGCTCCTTTGGAAATCTCGAGGGATATCAGACCACCAGCTAAACTCTACCGAAGCATCTAATCGGACTTTTGTCCAGAAATGGATTTCCTCTATTCATGCGCTTGGGATTTATCGGTTGGTCGAACGAAAGCTTTTTAGGTCGAGAAAGAATCTGGGACACGAATCATGTATATGTGCGCGAATCACGTTTCCGACCATGTGTGATTTGCCTGGCGTTTCTGGAACGAAGTGAGGCGCTGCCATTCCACAAACTTAAGGCCAAAACGACGTCTTCTGACATTGTGTTAACCCATTCCATACTGAATTCTGAAATGCCCATAGACTAGATACACAGGCCACCAGGTTCCTGTACAGAATGGGTAAACATTGAAACTCTATTGTGAAATGAATTGAATCAGTTAATATGTGCAGTTTCAATTCCATCCTTCATGTAATGTCAAGACAAACGTCATTTGACAAGACTAGTTTGCGTTCTCTTCACTCTCTCCTTCATCACCAAAATATTTGTTTTATTCCTTCTTTTGCCTAATTTTCAGACTAATATCATCCTTTGCTCCTATCTGCAATCTTCCTTCCCATATGGATGGTAGGGAAAAAATACGCTGAGTTCAAATTTGAAAGTTACATTTATTTTCATTTCCATCAAATAAACAGTGAAATTACATACACAGGTGCACACGATCAATGACTTGGTGATTACCGCTGGCACTGGATATTGATATTGATAGTAGGCCATTTTTGTTATCCCGAGAGGGGCAGGTAATAAAACTCATTTTATCATGCTTTGAGGAATCTCGAAAAAGGTCCAAGCAATAGTTTTGTAAATAGGTTTTACCTGCCTTTATCACGCCGCTCCTGGGGCGAGGTTTAACACCTTTTATATCCACGATATTAGGCTGGAGTATCGGGCAAAATATCAAAACATTACACCTTCATTCGTAAGTATAAACATTGCTGGAAATGGATGCTTAGTTTCATACGATAATTAAACAGTAGGACTTCCAAAATTGGAGCGTGGGAAGGTCTTTGCAAGACAGGATTTACATGTTTGATATTAACTGGGTAGCATTCAACCATCGTAAAGTATTATGGGGCTTGTTTGTATACTCAGCAATGCAACCACGCGCAGCCATATATTACAGAAGGATTTCATCAGAACGGCAGAAAGACTGTACCTTACAAGCTCCAGTAATCACGTCAGAAGCAGAAATTTACCTGAGACACTTTCAACGTCTATTTTGTTTTTAGACATTTTCCGCCGACGTGAATTAGCGAGTCACGATGGACAACGCATACAAAAATATGTCGTGCTGTTGCTGTTGCAGTTCGTTTTGTTTTTGTTTTTATCTTTTTAGAAAAAAAAAATGTTTCATCTTTATAATGCAAAGAGAATTCATAGGCACACGCTGAAGAGCTAGTGGGGCCATTGAAAGTGTTTAGACTATGGACTAGTGGTTCAGATTTTGTTATAACAACATGAAGGTTAGATAACCAACTGATCAAAGTCGAAGTTTCTTGTCGCTGCCACTCGCGTGAACCTTACCGTACATTATGATATAATCATAATTATGATTTCATTCGACACGTTAGAAGTCACTTTTCCCAAAACGTGGCAGACCTCTCAGCTCCTTATCTTTCTGAAGAGGTATATCTGCATTACGATACGATGCATTATACACTTGTTTTTATTCTTCATGAGCGGGATGGTGAAGGGAATTGTTTAACCTTGGGAACACGAAATGTTTGTCCACTTTAAAGAGAAATGAAAAGATAACACTCAAGCAAAGAGACAACCACTGCAGCAACAATCAACTTGAGCACTGTATTAATGATACAAGGGTAATGGTCTTGGGTTAAAATCCTGTCTGGTGTATGCATCCCTGGATATATTCAATCTGCCCTCTCATCAACCCAAAACATACAAACATGAATTGACGGCAATGATGGGGGGAAGGATAATGTCGGGGCCCTATAAGGGAAGAACGTCATTACAATCGTGGGGTAAGCGTGCAGAACTTTATCAAGAGCACGTAGTCAATGTTAATAGGCCTATAGGCCTATTTCCTCACATAAGTATCACATGCCTGTATGATACAGCAATGTCCTTCAATCAAAAGCATCATTCATTATTATGGGGCCTTACGACAAACGGTAGACTAACGACCTCTTCAATTATCTTATTACATAGCTAGATGATTATGACTATTGGTGGACAGTAAATAGCAAACGATGGCATTGAAGCACCCGCAAATAGCACTCGATACCGCGCCGTGAGGGGAAGGGGTCGGGGGTTTACAATCAGCGGGTGATCATAAATTTAATATCCATCCACCTGGCTCCATCAAAATGCTTTAAGAATCAGCAAGGTATAGAATTTGAAGGCGATTTTCATCATAACTTTACTGTCAGTTTTCATATCTCTGACAAACACCCCTCGGGATGAATTGTTCATTTTTACTATTTCCCTTTTTTTGTGGACCAAAATATGATCAGTTCATTCCATCCTTATTCAGACAGCCTTCAGGAACAATATCGGCACTTATCACCGTGAGCCTAGACGAAAGTATACGAGTACCATACGGGCGTGTCTGACCATGGAGCTCCTGTATAAGAGCTATAAACATTAGCTTCATGGTCTGACTGAACATAAAAGCAGAGAAGACTATACAATGTATAGGCTATTAGAATAGAGTTGTGCAGGAATGATGTGACGAGGATGTTTTATTCTTCGTGCATTCAGCCATGAGTTCTTCTTACAAATCCATAGACACTGACGCCCTTATGTTAAGAACCATGATTACATCGATCAAATCAGATCGGTTTCCAGAGACAAACTGAGAAGAGTCATGCAAGGTATAGTGCTGCGTCGGCATTTCAATTGACGAATGCAAACTGCATTCACGCAGCTCAAAGTAATGTCATTACTCAGAAATACGTTTATTGAATTGCTCGTTACCGTGCGATTAGGAAGAAGAAATACCCAAAACTTTGAATGCGTCATGAGGTTCGTTCACCATCAATCATTTGCTCTAGCAAAACCTTATGAAAACTGTCGCGCGGTCCTTTGAAGTAGCTGTTCTCGAACCCCCCCCCCCCCCCGATTTAAACTCAACACATTCAGACTCATGCTATGCCACGGTTGCCTGAGAAGAATATTGTCAATTGCCCGCGAATGCTTGCGATGAGTATCAATCGTGTCTGTTGACAGTCATGCTCTTGTGCGACTGTCGTATCCTCAGAGGCCGCTCAGACAGGGCGCTGGCTCCCCACCCCTCCCCTTCTTCACATCTCATCCCCCCCCCCCCCAAAAAAAAAAGAAGAAGAAGAAAGAAACAGCATTGTCTTGCCTCTTCCTGACAGATCGATCATGAATGGATTGGCAATGACCATTGTCATCAACAAAATGTACCGAAAGACGTGTATTGTGACTCTTGTTTACAGGACTGTCTGGGATGTGTCCGTGTCACCGGCATGTTGTCTGCATACAACACCAACAAAGTGCGCATCACAGTACGCCGACTTCTCCTTTTTCGGCAAGTAATGACGCGGAATGCTTAACTGCAATTTGAAGATGCACAAGCTCTAATTCCATTTCATAAAAAGTCATGTTTGCTTGCAAATAATTCCTATTGTATAGTACTGGGATTCTGCGATGAATGGTATGTAATCCTACAAGGTTTTGAACAAAAGTTAGTCCTTGGACGCTCCTGTAACTATAAAACACAAATAAACTTCCAGAAACATACAAATCAGAGTGTGGCGTGCTCTACCAGGTGGGAAAATTCTGTCAAAATCAAGCGATTTACTAATAATGAAGGTGAGTCCCGATATGAAATTTCATTTCATTTTTCTTTCGAAACTTACGGCGCATCAAACATAATTTATTATCATTATAAACAGAAGACAAAACAAAAATCATTTGATCCATTCAAGTTAACGCGTTATTTTGACTATAAACCGAATACATTGACGGAAGTATGTTTATGATTTAACGCTGCATGTTTGTCTTGATTAAGATGGTAATATAGGATAATGCATTTTAGTGTATTTATTGTTCTTTTTTCGATACCCGCAATGACGCTTTGAAAATGAACAATGTACTTTTTTCTATTTGATTTTAATGACTACGTTTATATCCTTAATGTCAATTCTCATTCATTACAGTTTCTATAGTCAGGGTCTTTACCTTTGCCTGATACCATTCACTCTTTAAGATTCTATTCTTGTTCTCGTTAGCTTTGCGGCATAGTTCAAGGAGTGACAGTTGGCTTCGCTTCCTTACAGGCTCACTGAAGTATAATGTTGATTTCAGTGAATTCTGCAAGCCGTTTTACAAAGGAATCATTTCAAAGAGAAGATGGCACTCAAGGTGAAAAAAGGAGGAATAGAAAAGAAGTCCTATTATCACTCGAATTCGAGTCGATTTGTATTTCTCCAGTCATGTTGAAAATAAGGTTACATTTGCATTTGAACGGAGACAGAAGTGGGTCATCATTTCAGACATGCGATGAAGGGATAAGACACCCTGGTGGCTCGCACGGAAAACGCTCATGAACTGCACATATTTAACCCTTCCGAAGCCACTAGCTCAACCAAATCATTTACACTGGAATTTGTGTGTTTCGAATTAACGAACCTTCGGAATAACGAACCTTCAGAATATCGAACCTTCGGAATATGTTACAGCTCGTTATTCCAAAGGTTCGTTATTCCGAAGGCTCTTTAGTCCGAAAATTCGTTATTTCGAAGGTTCGTTTTTCCGAATTTCATTTTCGGTTTAACAAATCTTCGGAATAACGAACCTTCGGAATAACGCCACAAATGTTCGGATTAACGAACCCTTTTTCATTTTCAGATTGTCGATACTCTAGGTATAAAGAATTTGTGTGTTTCGGACTAACGAACCTTCGGAATAACGAACCTTCGGAATATCGAACCTTCGGAATAACGAACAGCACCCATACCATCAGGTTGTCAGTGGTAACAAGCGAGCTATAAATGATATTGCGTGTAACAATGAAAAGGTTCTATGAGTCAGTATGTTAATTTGAATGAGTTTGGATGGTCCTACAAGAGATTCTTTATTTCCCCTCGAATAACGGGGTGATATATATAATCACAATTTTGTTTAGATGGTGCTGCAGGTTTTCAACTTTTTGTGTGTGCTTGTGAGATAACCTCTTATTTGATTGAAAAGATTTTATTTTCTGCATTTCATATTTTCTTTCAGAATAACAAAAATAACAAAGGCAGGTTCAATTACTCAAATACAATTCTGAAAATTATTGACATATCACATAGTAAGTCATATTTTGTATGTAAAGACAAATGAAACGTTAAATAACATACAAAATGTTTATATGGCCAATAATGACTTAATTCACAGTACAATATATAATATATACATATGATGCAGAGGGCCGCCGTTATAAGCCGTGCTTGAACAGACGGACAGCCAGAGTTAAATTACCATTTTTTATTGTAGTACTTGAACACTAATACAGATGGGCCATGTTAAAGTGCGTGTAAATCCAGTTTTATACAATTACTTAGTAAACAGGAGTGGTGCCTGTGAGTGCGTGTGCAGGTGATGAAGCGCGAAAGTGTTGATGGTCAGCACTTCTAAGAAAATGATTGGATATGTTATAATATGGGCGAAGGGTCAAGCAGCAGAGTAAAAGAGAAGGAAAAGGGGGTGGACCAAATATTGCCTTGTTGTTGAGTATAAGAGGTACATGTTTAATGATTACTGTACCGTATGATATTGTGCCAAGAAATATTTCTTTGTATTTGCCTTAAAGGAATAGAGAGATGTGCACTGTTTTATGTGGAGAGGGAGTGAATTCCAAATATCAGGCCCGTTATGCCGAATTGATTTTTGAGCTAATAGGAGTTTAGGGTTATTCAAATGGAAATCATTACGATGGCGCGTGGGGTAAGCATGGACATCCCTGTTAAGGGAAAATGCGTTGTGGAAGAGTGGGAGTAGATTTTGCGTGTATTTGAACATAAATATTGCTGTTTGAAATTTGTGTATATCGTCAACTTTAAGAACTTTTAGTCTAAGGAATAATGGATCAGTATGTTCTAGATAATGTGAGTTGGTACATATTCTTATTGCCTTTTTCTGTAAAAGAAAAATTACATTTACTTTGGTTTTATTACAGTTTCCCCAGACAACATTACAATAATTAATGTACGGTAAGATTAATGCATTGTATAACATAATGAGTACTTTTTCCGTTACAAAATATTTTAATCTCCGAAGTATTCCAATGGCTTTGGATATTAATGTGGTTATATTGTCAATGTGGTTATTCCAATTTAAGTTGGAGTCAAGGGTTACCCCTAAGAACTTGGTTGATTTTTTTCCAATAATGGGCATACCATCAATAATAATGTTATTAGGCATTATCGGTTGCAAATGTGAAGTATTGAAGTTTATAAAACACGTTTTATCTATATTTAGTGATAATTTATTGCATTTGAACCATGTAGAAATTTTTGCAAGCTCAGAATTAAGTATATCAACTAGTGTGTTTAAACAGTTGTGAGAGTAGAAGACACTGGTATCGTCCGCGAATAATACATAGGTGAGAAGGGTTGAGGAATTTATGATATCGTTGATATATATAAGAAAAAGTAGAGGTCCTAAAATGGATCCCTGTGGTACACCGCAAGTAATATATGACTTAAACGAGGTACTAGAATGAAATGCTACGTATTGCTGACGTTGGGATAAATAATCTCGGAACCAGGAAAGAACTATTCCTCTTATGCCATAATTATGTAGCTTTTTTAATAAAATTCCATGGTCTATTGTATCAAAGGCCTTGCTCAGGTCCATAAAAACTCCTATCACGTGCTGTTTGTTCGCAATAGAATCGATAATTTTGTCATAAGTTTGAATGATTGCAAAATCTGTAGAAAAGCCTTTGCGAAAGCCAAATTGGTTAGGATTTAAAATGTGGTTATCAACCAGAAACTTATACAAACGTTCATGTGCAATCTTTTCAAGGATTTTGGAAATGACGGGCAATAATGAAATTGGACGATAATTCTTTATTTGGGACGCATCATCTTTTTTGTGAATAGGGATTACTTTCGCAATCTTTAAAGAATTTGGGAAGATCCCAGTAGATAATGATAAGTTACAAATATGTACTATGGGGGTTACTAAAAAATGTATTATTTGTTTTAGTAAATGCATACTTAATCCATCGTGGCCACAAGATCTACTCGACTTAAAAGATCGAACAATATTCAGTATTTCATTTTCATTCGTGGGAGTAAAGAATAAAGAATTATTATTACTTTCTGGAAGGTAATCTGTAAAATTTCCAGCGTTTGGAAGTATTGTTGAGGCGAGATTGGGGCCTATGTTGGTAAAGAACTTATTAAAACAATTTGCAATGATTTCAGGGTCGTTAATATCTTGGTCATTTTCGGAAATAACGGTCGGGAGTTCTTTCTTTTTATTCTTAATAAGGTCATTGATAGTTCGCCACAGTTTGGTTTTACTGTCCTTATTTGATTCTAGTATGTCTGAATAATATCGCTTTCGAGATGCCCGGATTAATGTGGTTAATGTATTTCGATATGTTCTGTATTTTGCTTTGTTCTGTGGTGTTGGTTTACGTAAGGACATTTTATATAAGCGATTACGGGTGAGTATAGAACGCATGAAATATGAAATATGAAAGAACGTGTAATTCTTGCATGGAGAAATTCACGTTTCATTCGATAAAAATTGGTCTTGATATGGCTGAGATATCAAAAAAGTGATCCTAATAAAAAGTGACAGGTCACATCTTTGTTTAATCTTGATTTTGGATATCTCAGTAATTTCACAACCGATTTTCATCAAACAAACTTTCCATTCCCCTTAGAATAGTGTGCTCTTTAACATTTCATAGAGTGGTTTCAAAATATCTCTTAAAATGTTAAAGCTGAATTCTCACCTCATCCAATACTATACCATCCCTTTAATACTTTTCCCGTATTCAAATGTTGGATTTATACTAAATTTTAACAACCAGATCACCCGAATCCACAGACAATTATGTCAAGGGAGCGAAACAAACCCGATATTTCTGTCATTCTCACCTGATTCTCAGTTGGTGTTTCTCCCTTCAAAGACAGACCTCTTTAACCTTTTTCACAAATCAAGTCCATTACCCTTGGCCACCATCAATCAATGTCGAGGGGTTCATGTCTTCGCCCGAACTTCATTATTGGGCGCGACGAAGGGACAGGCCAGGTCGTTCAGATCTCGCCAGGTCCCCCCGAATGTTCTCTTCGGGAATCGGGCGCATGTCTTGAAATCACCTTGACAATGAACTTCTCATGACTTGGACCTCTGGCGCCTCCCTACCGACAGACCCAAATTGGCACCAAGGAAAGTGGCCCTGAACACAGCAGAGTTTCCTCGAAAAGGCAAATAAAATAAATCAAACGCAAAATCGAGAAGTTATTCAAAATCTGCGGGAGAAATTGTCTTGTAACGTGAAACCTCGCGTCTTTTTTGTATCACAGGAAATACACACCCAAACAGAAAAGTCCTTTTATCTGTATGGAGGGAGCAAGAAGCCCTCAAGGCACTGTAGATGAATGAAGATATGTCACAGCTCTACGGGTTTAAACCCACAATGCACTTCGTACCTTCTTCCACCAAGATATCTCTGCAGGAGACCACACACCTTGGCTGAAAATTAATCTAAATGAATTATAATCTCAATAAAATCGTCTGTCCTGATGTTCAATTACACTATAAAATGATTTAGGAGAGAGAGAAAAAAAGAAAGATTTTAATCCAATTATCCAAGTACTTATTCGTTATAGGATACTTCATAATTATATACGTGTAAATTCATTTATCTCAGAAGTGTTATTGAATTCGTTTTTTCTACGCTCTTATCTTTATGTTTATCATTCTTTGATTTTTCAGTTTGGGTATTGAATGTTACAAATTTCAAATTTACGCATTTTCAGTCAAGTGATGTGACAGCCAAATAATCATGAAGACCTTTATGAGGTCTCCGATGAGGCCGTGTTAGGCGTCTAACAGGTAACTGAATATTCATGAGTTTGTTTTTTTCTTTTTTCTTCGTCTGCGACCTCTTTCCACAAATGTAAAATAATGATATTATGCACCTCTACGCCGTCGTGCATGTCTGACACTGTCAAACTATAACTCGTATAGGCCCACAATTTTCATCCTTGCAGTCCTAAACTACTATGGAGAATTGTTCTGGAACAAACGTATCGTATCCTTTATTCATTAATGGCATAACGAGCGTGAAATAAGGTTTTACTTCAAATTCCTGCAGGGTACAGAGAGCCTTGTTTAACCCGTACTATCCCCAGGACCCTGGTGCATATTTTAGGAACTTAAAGACACGTTTGGTTAATGACTATAATGTGGCATGACCTCCTCAAAGAAAAGGGCTGAAGAGTGATAAATGATACTTACTCCATTTATCATCATAAGTCCTTCCATCATTATATCATTATCATTATCATCATCACTATCATCATTATCATCATTACATTAATGACTACCTTCATTCTCGTTTTTTGTTTTTTTTTTTTTTTTTCATTCGAGTATGTTGTAAAGTATTGTTTACTCGGTTACAGCTCGTTATTCTGATGGTTCGTTATTCCGAAGATTCGTAAAGCCGAAGGTTTGTTAATCCGAACATGAAACAAGGTTTGTTGATTCGAATATGAAATTGGGTTCATTATTCCGAATGTTCGTTGAGCCAAAATTGAAATATGGTTCGTTATTTCAAATGTTTGTAAATCCGAAAATGAAATAACCTTATTTAGTGACAAAAGAAGGTAACAAATGGGAGGATATTAAAGAAGACATTGAAGACAAATAAACATGTATAAAACACACACAAACACACACAAACACACATGATACACATTACGCATTGTCAAACTGGAATACAGTAGCAATCTGTAATTGTTATTTCCCCTTCTTCATCTGTCTGCATCCTTCCTCTCTTTCAGATCATCATCATCATCATCAGGATGAATCATGCATGCGCACGCCGCAGAATTTTATGATAAGATGCCACTCAAAGGGGGGGGGGGAAACAGTTTTGGAATTAACGAACCTTCAAAAGACCGATTAAACACATTCAATTTTCGGATTAACGAATCTTCGGAATAACGAACAGTATTTTATTTTCGGATTAACGAACCATCGGTGTATAATGAACCTTCGGAATAACGTTCGAATTTACGAACGCTTCTTTATTTTCAAATAAACGAACCTGTAAGTATATAATATAGGGAGTTTGTTTGTTTCGGAATAATTGTTGATAATGAATTTTTTTTTTCGGAATAATGAACCTTCGGAATAACGAAAATCACCCGTTTACACAGACTGCGGGGTGAGTATGTCAACCCTATCATCCTACCATCCTCCACCTCGTAAACTGCCAGATGCCTTGTACATGATTGGAGCAAAAAATTCTAATCAGGGTTATAAAGGTAAATGCATTTTCGTGAGAAATTATTTTGCTGAGTTTGTTTCTGTTGACAGTTTTGTTCCGTATAGTACTAATTATGGGCAATTCCGTATGGGAAGGGCAAAAACAGCAACATTCAAAGTATAAGTAAATGCTCAGAAATTTAAATTTCCCGTACAGACGGATTGTTGTATTTACGGAAACAAAAAAACCCTTTACCAATAACTTTCTTTGTTGTTGTTGTACACACTTTTAAAGTTGGAAGACTATCTATTCTATCTATCTAAAATTTTACAATATCAAATGAAAATTTGAAATGAAAAACTTAAATATCTCTTTGCTTTATCCATACTCCCACATTTTTCTTCTTATGCTTCAACAGTCATATTTAATGAAGCATTCAGTCACTCTCATATTTTTTTGAGAAATTTTCAAAATCTACTGACAAATTGACGTAATTCCGTTACTTTGAAAATTAAAAAAATTTTCTCCTGAACAAACTAATCACTTGTTTTTTCCTCCCCTTATACATTTTTTTTTTCTCTACATGTGACTCCCTGAAAACTCACAAACCATTTTGTGAAATATCTTCTTTAGTTCTGCTGTAATTGTGGTAACGGAATTACAGGGTAACGCCGGGAATTACACGCACATCTGATATGGAAGAGAAAGACATAACCTGCTTTCATGCCAATATGTATGTGAACTGTTCATGAAATAGCTTAGGGCATTACCCTTGAGCTTAACAGTGTTAGTGATTGGCAGTAAAGGAGTGAAAGTTGAAATATATGTATGGTATGATACACTAACATGACTCAGTACAGCTGGATACCACTCTGACAGTGAGTCCTGACATCAGGGTACATGCTAGACAAGATTACTTGTGCTGGAAGTCTCCTCCCTTCTTTTACCTTTTCTCATGTACAAGATCTACATGGAGACTGTGCTAACTGGTAACTTTAGGTTTGCTAATGATACTCATTCTCAGATGTTAAAAATCATACTGAATTCTGAGATATCAATGTATGTTTTCTTGCTAAAAGTCTTATGGTTTCACACCAAATCTATAGTGCTGAGGGACCATTGAATGGGTATGATGAAGCATAAATTGAACAAAGGTTAGAAAGAAGAGGAAGGACATAAAATTTCTTTAAAAGGAAAAGAGAGCACTGCTACTAACAGAAGGAAATGAACAGGATAAGTTTTGTGTGGAAAGAACAAGAATTTAAGAGAAGGATCATACACAATGTGATCACTGACACCTTAGATCTTTCTGTATGCTAAGGCTTTATAAAGACCAAGTCGATAGTCTGACCTTTTATTGAACATGTCCTGTTTTCATCCTCAAGTCCTTTATCTTTAATGGTAAGTGTGTGACTATGATTTTCTTTCATCTGTTTCTTAGATCTTTCCTCCACAGAGACATGTATTTTGATTTTCATGCCCATTTGATACAGAGCATCTGCTACCCTTTGAAATTTGTTCTTTGATCCTTTCATTTTAAAAGGAATAAAGACAAAAACACCATTTGTGATGAACATTTACCTAGTCAGTAATCGTGATACAGCTCTAAAGTGTAACATAATTTAAGCCTATACTTCCCGTCCTAAGAAGAATTTTAAATAAAGTCAATGGGCTTCTGCTTCTACCTTTACTCTTCATGTTACCATTTGTGTACAATCTAGTTTCCTTTGATCATGTTGATAGTGCCATTACAGTGAATTTTATCACTTGCTTTCAGACAGTCAAAATACCACTTACTGCAAAAGAGAAGATGTACACTTCTTGTGACTAAATATATGGCAACACTCAGGATGAGAAAATTGACAAAGTCAAAGAAGAAAGACAGAGACAGGAAACCTGTGGGAAATTTATATATAGGCCAAGTCATGATTACAGTCAATGATGAAATTACTGTCGTATTTCTGAAGACGTCATTAAGAAATTGTGTGTGGTCAGAAGTGGTCAGAAGTAAATACTAACATTATTCACAGGTTGAATAATCTGGTTCTAACACAGTGAGCTGCAGATGGATGAAAGAGGCCCTCTAATCTTTAAAGATGAATTTACAGAATTTGGTGGACTCACTCTAATGGATCAAAACGTTGTAGTTTGTTGAAGTTATATTACTGTATTCTATTTCATTTTAGTTTAGTTCATTTTTTTGTAGGTTTAATCAGGACTTACACTGTAAGGTAAAATATTAAATCATGCACTACATTGTATACCAGGGGGCAACTTCAGCTATTAGTAAAATGTCACAAGTTTTTAGTGATTGATATAAGCCACAACGTATAAATAATAATGATTGAGCACTGGTGCAGTAATAAACACATAAGAAAACTTTCTTTTCAATTTATTATTGAATTGTAATTTGTCATATTTGTCATTCAACCACAACTACATCTTTTCACTTAACAAATTAAAAGTTTCAAACATCCTTTATGTTCATCCTTAATATTAAACATCGTGTTCCATGATGGGCTGCATAATGTGCTCTTGCACTGTAAATTGGGACTTTATGATTTAGATTTAAATTCAGTGTCAATCCGGACAGTTTTTAATTATGTTCTTGTGCATGTGCACATAATATCTATGTACAATACTTGTAAGTAGTTCACACGTATTATCAATAATTGGCATATTTAGGAAGAAGAAAACAGAGAAATGTGTCTTGCCTGATATTAACAAAAGAAATACAAAAAAACTTGAGTATTGTTGACTGGATTTATAGAATTGTACTTGTGTAGGGCTATTGCAGCGTAATTCCGTTACCATGTGTCTTAGATGACATTTATCTGCAGAGTGTGAAATTCTTAACTTGACAGTAGACAAAACTTAATGGATGTTGCACTTACAAGTTGCGACATCTTGAAGCCCTGTTTACACGTGTGTTTCTTAACCCCGGACTTTCTCTGACCTAGGACTATTGTTAGTCCCGTACCAATTTTTTCAGCTTTTTACACTGGCCAATTAGTCCCGTACTATCTCTTGTCCGGGGCTAAGGAGAAAACTGACCTTTTTACACTCGTATTTCTTAGCCCCGGACTTTCCAAACCACATGAATATTCATGATTACGCTGTGCACTGTACACGTACACGCACGCACCGGCAGCACTTGATTACCTCGTTTCTGATTGGTCAGTGGGGGTCGGACTTCGTTTCCGTCGCTTAGCCCCGGATTATTTTTTCGTTCTGTTTACACTAACTTGCTTGTCACCGCAATTGCGGTGCTAACCCTGCTATTTTGCAGGGCCAGATAGTACCGGACTATCGGTGAGGCTAGCCAAAACGAGTGTAAACAGAAAGTGGGCTAAGGATAGTCCCGTACCAACGGTGGGGCTAAGGCCCCCCACCCCCCCCCCCCCCCTTAGCCCCACCGTTGGTACGGGACTAGGCAAAAGTTTACAAGTGTAAAAAGCCCCTATAGTCGTTACCATGAGAATTTTATGTTTTTTTGACAATAGAAACTCATTTGGCACCTATGCACTTATAGCAGTTCTACGTAAAAGGCTAGAGAGTATACTTATTTTGTGGTTATATTATAGCTGAAGGCATAAACAATCTTTATCAAGACATTTCAGAATACAGGAGTATCAAGAATTTGTATTATTTTCGGTGTATTTCAGAAGGCATAATTCCGTTACCATTTGTGCAATTCCGTTACCACTGACTTTGCAGGGGAAAAGCCTGCTGCTGAGAAAATGTGATGAAATATTTGAAATACAATCCAACTAAATTGAAGTTGACACAATCAATGATGAAATCAGACAACAACCTATAGTGTATGTGTCATAGATTTCGGAGAAACCACTCCCAAAGTCAGGGTTGAAGTTGTGACTCAATTTTCTGGTAATTCCGTTACCATCACACATAGACCTCCTTTGTTACCAACTAAGTGAGAACGTTTAATAAATTTGTATTTGGGGTGATAGTGTGAGTACCTCTGCAACTTTTAAATGTATCAAGAGAAGGCAAAGTAATCAATGCAGTGCACAGGGTGAAAGAATATGAGCCAAAAGTCTCTGATTTGTAATTCCGTAATTGCCCTTACGCAGAATTCCTTAATTCCTCAGTTGAAGTGAATTCCGTTGCGTATCACGTCCTATACGTGGATAACTTATTTAAAGGTCCAGTTTACCTTTGGGAGCAGTAATTTCAAAAATGTTCAAGATATCACATTTGACGCATATGTGTAGGTCTGTTGTATCATAAAACATCCTACCATATGAAATTTTCGCAATAAAACCTAAAATATAAGGAGATTTCGGGGTTTTTCACAATGAACCGTAACTGTATACGGTTTAGTCCGGAAACATTTTCTATTATAACTATTGTTCACATTTTGTGTATTTTACAACACTTACCATCGATTATACAGATTCAAAATTATACAGTGGTTCTTTCTATCCCTAAGTCACATGTTAGAACTATTTTAAAGAACTAATGCTGGGGTTTATTTGCAAATGGTAAATTATACCTTTAACTGGTGAAGACGATGAACCCTACAGACTACATCCTCTCACCGATGTAAGCATTAAGGTAGAAGTGAGATTATTTTTGTACTGCGACGGCGGAAGGGATGTTTAAACACGCTGCCCGTGACATTAGACGAAAATTAGTCTAAAAACAGTTCATGTAAAGTAAGACACAGAAGGGAGTGCCAACATTTAACATAAACGATTTATTTTCACTAATCACTTATATCATCGTCGTATGCCCTACCCAACTTTGCGTGACAATAATAATGTCAGCGATATACTTGCGTGCCATTAACAAAAATCGCTATCTTTAAAGAGACATTTCGCCGGAAGTTAAACTTTGCATGTGGCAGCCCTTACACACTGACGATTAACCAATGTGTAAGATCTGTGGAACAGTGAGCGTCTATGGTTTTTATACATACAAACAAGAAACTAAACTTCCCTAAATGGACGTGAACTGTATGTGAATGAAGTTGAAATAGAATGTCACCGTTCTGGTTGATTCAAAGTAACCTGAGTAAATCCAAGAACGAAAAAACAAAACAAAACAAAACCCAAAACGAATACAAAAACAAAAAAGCAAGCAAGAAAACAAACAAACAAATAAAAACGTATAATGACGTCACAGGTTTCAGCGCTCACATGGTTTTACGAAACAACGACATTGATCAGTATCACAACGAATGAGTTTGTAATAACTAATATCGCTTGTATACTCTTCAACTTTTAACAAAATGATTGATGGCACTGTGGTATATAGTGGATGAGACTCTTGACTTTCAAACGATGTTCTAGAGAGAGTTCGAATCCTATCATGCACTTTCATGTGACGGAGTAGTTTCCTCTCGACTCATGCAGGAGCGAAAATGGGTACTTCATAGTCAATGCTCTGGTACTGCACTATAGAAGATTTGCAACTGAAGTACCTACCTGACGGCAGGAATATCTCCACATAATTATATACATTGTTTTGTTTTCGAGTTTTTTGTTTTGTTTGGAGGGGGGTGAGGGGGTAATATGAACATCACAACAAATATACTTCTTGATAAGTAGCAAATTTAAGGTGACGTAACTGCTGCTAAATCACTGCCATAAACAATGTTTATTATCATTATCTCTTTACATAAACCAGTGTAAAAGTTCGCGAGGTCATTTTCATCAGTGCCTTCAGTAGGTTGAACATTTGGTCGTGACCCACTAACGCCTTGGTTGTGACTATTGTATTCTCCTGTTCCTGGCTGTTACGTTAGAAAATGTGAAACTGTAGAATACTCTCCCTTGTTGATGTCGAACTTATATTGCTCTGTCACTCTTGTGTGAACGACCGACCCCACTTTTTACTCAAGTGTAACATGAACAGGAGTTTCACTCCAATCCTATTTCGCACGCCCGACACCCACGCCTAGCTCTTTGGCAGTGTATATTTAGTAGGCCAAATTAACAACTACTCGACAAGTCTCAAGCGTGCCGCATAGTTATCACGCCATTCTTTTTTTAAAATCTTTTCCTGCCACTCACATGACAACCATGTCGAATAAGGTTGATTGTGGTCTAATTTGCGGCGAACTTCATGGTCGATGCCCGCGCTTCTCAACCAGTGGGCCGCGATGTAGGCCAAAATAAAAAAAAAAAAAAAGTGATCGAACTGGTCCTCAAAAAAGAGGTGTAGGAGCCAAAGTGGGCCTCGAGTTGAAAAAAACACAACAACAACAAACAAACAAACAAACAAACAGTCAAGGAGGACTATGATATGCAATACCTTGCAAAGAAATCAATATCATGGGGGGGGGGGGGTAAAGAAGAAAAAGAAGAAGAAGAAAAGTCTGAATTAATGTTGCCCAATTGCCCATCTTGATTTCTGTTCCTGTAGTAGAACTTCAGGACACCGTTTCATGAAAGTTGTCAGCAGTGACAAGTTGTCATCACCATAGTAACTGTCATTGACCAGAGGTTCTCAGCGAATCCAAAATCAAGGATTTTACTGAAACGTGTGGGAGACTGACAACTTGTCAGAGCTGACGACTTTCATGAAACGGTGTCCAGATCGAAATATGTGATGTGTTGTTATCGGCTAAATGCGCAGTAATGAAAATAGCAAAGGTGAACAGCCAGAGAAAAACGTTCACGGAAGAACCAAGCAAAGCAAAGTAAACCAAATCAAACGAAAACAAAGTGTGTGCTTTCATCAAAATGTCGCGAAAGATCTCCCACTCGAAAGCCATACCTGCATACTGCACGCGGACACGATGAGATAGACAAGCTGCATTCATACCTATAGATTCATTTGCAAGAAAAAAAAAATCATTGATAAAAAAAAATGACATATTTGAGCATTAATTGTCGTATCATTCAAGCATAGGGTTCTTGATCGATCTTATCGAGGTATATTGGCACGAATGGTACTGCTTCTATTGAAGTCAGAGCTCTGTTGACCACGACCTTATTTTGGTCCGTCATGTCCCATGTGTCGGCTTTAATACGTCAACCTCAGGTGTGCGATATCTTCCAGAAAAAAGACACCACTGCTTGCACTTAACCGCACAATACGTGGGGGTTATTCGGGGTGAATCTGCGCCAATGTCAAGTGAAATACCGTCCGCTTTCAGTGTCAAAACATGCCCCTTCACTTTTCAACCTGTACAAACGTATACATTTCCATCACTCTGTGATCTGAAATTTATACTTGGTGTAAAATCACATGTTGACGGGTTCTGGGACCAAATCGTGTTTATACTGACATAATTTTTCCACGCATAATAATTTAGTTGATTCACTGAATATTGTATTTGGAATGTTTAGTGATTGGAAATAATTCCATTTAATGGTCAATTTAGTCACAGAAAAAAATATTGAAAAGAAAACTGCATATTGATTATCATGAGCACGAATTGGTAGAGCTCTTTCTGGGTTGTATGTCTAACAGTTGCACATTGCTTTTTGCAGTAAGTCTTTATTTTAATACAGATTAAAAGGAGTAGAGCTCTCCAGAGTAACATTACATATCTGTGGGATGAGTGAGAAGATTACATAATTTGGACAATTATGTTGTTCACTTTCAATTTCTTGAGGACTTTAATCTGTGCCATTTGCACAACGGTCGGACCCCTATCTGGATGGCAGTTGGAGAGTGAGTAAAATAAGAGTGAGGTTCTTGTCTTTTGCTCTATAGCAGAGATGAGAACTCTTGCCATATTCGTGTTTATTAATCCCCTCAGAAACAAATCCGTTGTTACTTATGTCCATTTTTCTCTTCCTCTCCATTCTATCTATACAGCTATCTATCAATCTTGTTACCTTGGTCATTCAGGAGTATCATCTTAAATTTCGAGGGTAAAAGTAGGTCGTATGTAGGAGTGCAAGTATAGCCATGTTGTAGAGGACATAAACGTAATGACTCAAATACCAGTAATGATCATTAGAGATGACGTTCGAGATCATTGTCATCATAATTAATAGCAATAACCAAAGTATGCTGATTATTGAGATAAATAAAATGCTATGATAACGTTAATAACATTTCCAAAAGGAAAGATGAAAACTTGAAAGAATAACCAAACCTAAAACCACGGCTACACCACGCACATTTTGTCCGAATTAATGGAAGAATGTTTAGAAGAATGTGACTGACAAGGAAATTTCAGGGTTTGACGATATTTCTTGAAAAGTTCGTCATCTCCTGTCCCCTTTACTGCAAATATCTTTCACTCATCGTATATGCGTGAACAATCTTTAGTAAATATTATATGAGGTATATGAATCGATGTATGTCCATGTTTCCGATAATGTGGAGCAGTTAGGCCTACTCATTACGACTCTTTATGTTATTTATCGTCTTCGGTGCCTTCTGCCGAAGTCTTTATGCTGGTCGGAAAAGATCGTTGGGGTACCGAATCTGACTCGACAGCAAGTACAGAAGCGCGAAGTCAGCAACCCCGCAGTGCAAGCGGCAAAAATTTCTGCAGACGAGACAGATTATTGTGAATATAGGTTGTGTGGATACACGTGCCTTGCTTTTTTTTTCAATATTTTTTTTTCTCTCCTTCAAGATTCTTTCTCACTTTCAGTTCATGCACACACATACAAACACACACACACACACACTTGGTTACAGAAGAGAAATTATCCAGCACAATAATAATAGAACAAATTATCAGTCAGTTCTGTTTAATACACTGTAATTTGCAATCGCAACGACGCTGAATAAATTCTTCGTCGCATTATTTTTTTTGTTTCATACTGTATCTGCACTCTTGATGTACTCACGTAGATGTTCAAGACAGCAATTAATACAGTAAATTGGGGATAATTCTATTTAAATCAGATTGTAGGTATGAGCCTTGCACTGATTTTGACTTTCTTGTTAAAACTTGGGAATTAACACCATTGTTATAATTTTATTAAAAGATAATGATGGAAATCATAAAAATAATCACCATTGCCATTAATGGAGTATCACCAGCAGATATCTATCTATCTATCTAGTACCTACGGACGGATCGTATTTGATTTTGGGGTTCGAATAAATATTTTGCCTTCGAAAAAAAAAACGACTCTTCGTAATAACGAAACTAATTTCATTTTCGGATCATTAACGTACTGTACCTTCAGAATAGCGAACTCTAAGGGCAAATATTTTGAGTAAAAAAGAGACGCCTTGGCTTCTTGGGAGAGAGTAAACCTTCTCATTATCTCGTCCTGAACAAAATCCACCAACGAAAGTTTTATCAAGCTAGAACCTTCTCGTCTTCCTTAGTTCTAAACAAGAGGCTTCCTCGTCCTTATTGTGGTTCGACAACTCGTCTTCTCGCCCCATAATTGAAATTCGATGGGTTACAATTCGTTATTCCGAAGGTTCGTTAATCCGAAAATAAAATAAGGTTCACTACTCCGAAGGATCGTAATGCCGATAAAGGTTCGTTTTCCGAAGGTTCGTTAATCCGAAAATGGCAACAACAAAAAATAATAAGTTTGTAATTTCGGAGGTTCGCTAATCCGAAAACTAAAAAGGTTCGTAATTTCGGAGGTCCGTTAGCAGGTTAGTACGCACCTTCATTTCATCTTCGATTTAACAAACCTTATTTCATTTGTAGAGTACCGAACATTTGGAACAGCGAACCCTGGGAATAACTTATAAGGCGACAAAATTAATATTCGGAGTGTTATAACCCTTGTTCATTTTCGGATTTACGAACATCTAGATATCATAAAGAATTTGTGTGTTTCGGAATTAACGAACCTATTGAATAACTAATCTTATTTCTCTTTCAAATCAACTATAGGTTCGGAATAACGAACATCGCGGGAGAGGGAGGGGGTTGGGTGCAGGGAGAGGAATAATTATGGAGACAGACAAACGGACAGACAGACAAAATACAATGCACAATAATAGTATGTATCTATATATGACCAAGAATTTACCCCCTTGGTATGGCTAGGAGGGGTTGTTTCTGAGTAACAACAGGGTGAAGAAACGACTACAGGAATCCGTCGTGGCGGGCAAGGAGCCCAGAACCATAACCACATAATCGTGGTCTGATTTGTTTCATCATTCATAGAGCTTCATGGTTTCATGGAAGCAGTTTGGGGTCACCTACGAACGTAGACACACTTGCAGGATAGTGCGTTGTAAGCATTGCCACAATGTTGATTTTGTTCTTCTTAATTCTTCTACAGAGTGACGGCAGACATTCTTACTCATTCGTTGCGACCTTAACAGACAACACGTCTGAGATGTGATGAGTAATGAACAATCGCGATCGCAAAGCATCCGCCACCCCTCTCATGGATCCTAATACTCTTCTGTTTTACTTTTTTTTTTTGAGGGGGAGGGTTCATGTTGCAGTTTTGAACATGTGTTTACAACCGGGTTCGTGATCTTCAGACAGTTTAGCACAGGTGATCTTGAGAAAGCTCTGATGTCAACGGGTAGGTCTACTACATAGTTTCTACCCCCCCCCCCTCTCTCTCTTTCTCTTTTTTTTTTCTCTCTCCTCACATTAAGATGTTCATTGTACACTCTATATTTGATATCAGAATCCCCCATCTCAACCAAAACTATACAATTTCTTTAATACCATTTAAATACGACGCTAATCATCTTCAAAACAAAAAGTGAAGAATAATATTTAAAAAAAAAAATATTCACCTAAGCAACATTCACTGTATAACGACACTTTCTGGCAAATGTGGCCATCAGCTCCTTTTTGCAAAGACATTTGTCTTTGTTTGTTTGTTTGTTTGTTTGTTTGCTCGTTCGTTTTGTGGGGATCATCTGAATCAGTTTTGCAAAGCAACAAACAAATACGTCATGTCGAGTCCTTAGCCCTGTATTAAATATCGTCTTTTTACGAGGGGATGAAATGGCACAGAAATAATTAGGCATTACCATTTCGGATGTCCATAAAAACAAGGGGGTGGGTGGAAGATCGGGGTGCGTCGATCGGTTCTACCGATATCGATACCTCACAATATCAACAAACGGTTCATATCCTAACCTCTCCAGTCCGTGAATATCATTTTGTGTGTGTGTGTGGGAGGGGGGGGGGGGGGGACCTAGCGTGTCATTATTGCCATCATCTCGGAGAGAACGAGTTGATTGTTTTTTTCTTGGCCACTAAAAATCGACACAATTAACTTTTCTGACCATGGTATAGGTACCTGACACGAAAACACCCTGACACGAAAACCTAATAATCAGCACGAGGAGCATCGCTAGCACCAAATGCTCTATCTTCTTATGGGTATGTTCTACCTCCTTGGATACAGATGGAATTAAGGAACCGATGGCTGATACTATCGCCTCGATTTTCCCGTGCTCAGTCTGTAGTTAAATGTAACGAGACAGGTTATGAGAGGGAGAGATGACCTGTCTATCTGTCTATCTCTTTCCCCTAATTGAATCGACAAGAGGATAATCATTTGTAACGTAGAGATAGGAGTAAGGACTGAAGCATTCGAGTCACGCCGACGTTCCACTGATCTTACGCAGAGATTCCTGGATGGTAATCAACGAATTAATTACTTCTCGTCAGACATTTTGATTAATGGATGACCAGTGCGCCGTCTATCGTTCTATTAAACCAAGGAGTATAACTCCCTGATTAAACCCTTCATCATGAGCGCATATGGACATCCCACTCTGAGAATGGTAATCGCTGGTAATGGAGATTACATTGCACAACGGGGGTTCACCCGCAGTTCGCATCGCTGGGAGGAAAACGGAAAGCGCCCGAACTTGGCCGAATGAGGGAGAGACCTTATTCTCGAGTCGTGAAGTTTTGTCTCTGATTATCTTCCCAGAAAACTTGTCTCGATTATTTCACCGGCCCTGCAAATTTCACTTTTTGTTTTCTAGCGTCTTTTTCTTCATTACCATTTTTTGTCCATATTATCTTGCGTGTGAGTGTGTGCGTTTGTGTTTGTAGTTGTAGGTTAAATATTAGATCTTACCAAAAAAAAATGTGTCTACGCCAGATATGGAAAGTCAACCTGTTCGTGATTCGCCTCTGCTTGTACATGTCGCATTCCCAGGTAAACTGTCAAAGTCAATAAGTCATTAACCCCGAATAACTTCTTGAGAAGTTAAACAATAGAAAAAAAAATCTACACTTGCCCAGATGGAGATGCAATACATGGCAAGTCTGGGAGCGTGGCGACAAATTTGCTTGTCTACAGGGGAAAAAAGGAAATAAAAGAAAAGAATAGAAAAAGAGAGAAAAAAAATCAGACAGACAAGGCTTGGGAAAGTGAAGACACATCATATCCTGCGTCAGCAATAACTCCTCTATCGCCAGCGATGCGCGTGTTATATGCATGATTTTAAATTCCTTCCAAGGTAGCCTATATATCTTCATTCTTGCACACCCGTGCAAAGTCTAAAGAGAAATTCCACTCCGTAAATCCAAGTCGAGTACCTCTACGAAAATAGAACAGTGAAAAGGATTCCTCTTGATTAGATAATAGTAGGAAAGTTATGAAACATCAAACTTTCTCCAGAACATCGATATTGGAGCATTGGTAAACTTCAGGTGGTAATTATATAATGCACACTAAACATACATCATTACAACCGCAGACAAGAAGATGAGTACTACCCCCCCCCCCACCCATCCTCAATACAAACAACCTTCTTTTGCTCCGTCCCAGGACATCGCGAAGGCATTACTCAACAGTTAATTAGTTCAGATAGATGTTGTACATGTTACATGACGCATACTATGTTGCATAACTTATAAGTCCTCCCCATTCCTAACCCTTAAATCCTCCTCCTCCTCCTCCTCCTCCTCTTTCTCCTTCTCCTTCTGTAATGTTTGGACCAATTGAATCTAACTTTTGTTAAAAGTGACAAAAAGTGACAAGTGACAAAAATCGCGAAGTTAATCGCAAATTTTTGTAACAGTAATGACTGTTTTCAAAACTGCGAAATTCTTCAGGTCGTGCTCACTTACCTCGTTCGCGCGATTATGACATCGTCGACCACTTTTGCAGTCGTTTTTTTTTTTCCTTTTGATTCTAACCTTGTGCCAGGACTGTTGCTCTTTTAGCCAATTTCACCGAAGGCAGCACAACGGATTCTTTTTTGGGTACTTTCTCACTCATATCAGGGAGGTGGAAGAGTCTCTTCCACCTCCCTGCTCATATCATGATTGTAACGGAAATACGATGTTCTTTAATCTTCAGCAAAGCTGTGTAAAGTTTTGCCTCGTATAGGGGAGTATGGAAATACCATGACAGACGTATTTTACATATTCAGTATAATGAATACTTTTCTGAAGGAAAGTAAAGACATTTCGCGCGGAGAATTTGTGAACACTGGGCATCATCACGTGACCCAGACAAGAAATGCCCCTGAGGACATGCACTGTCGGAGGAACTGTAATTCAAATGGTCGTAACTGTCATGATAGTTTGCCGGTTTTCGCTCAAAATTTCACCGACCTGTTGCTTTTTTTCGATCTCTCTCTTCTTTTCCGTTTTTCGCCGCTTAGTTTATTCACCATGACATTTTCTGTCACGTCAAAGTCTGTGAAATTTCACAAAGACATCAAGAGACCAAACGAATGTTTGCTTACGTACTTCAGAGAGGTGGTTTATAGAGCCCACCTCCATCCCCCTCCATCGCAAGCTAACTTTAACCATGCTTTAACCAATTTCCACTATGTGATGAGAACATTATAAATTATAATTATCTATTATGCGAACCAAAGGTCCAAATAAGTGCCGCATCTTTTACAGGATCATAATCAATCAAACAATCACTACGCTCAGAAGAAATCATATTTTGTTTTTTCAGTAATTTGCCTGTATGCTCTTATCTCATCCTTCACTTTAAAAACCCTTGACGATCAAAACGCTAACCCAGATAATTTAATGTCGGTTACGTTTTCTTTCGTCTTTATTTTTGTGATCACAGTTACTTGGAAAGCACTGCAGTGTAAACTTCATTTTTCTTTCAAATCCATACTTTTTGGGACTCTTCGTCCTTGAATTTACATGTACATCGGAGATTCACCTAGCATTTTTTTTTTAATAATCAATTCATTTATTTATTTAGAAACAATTTAGACTTTTGGTGATACTTAAAAGAGACGCTGTTCACACAATAACCACAAACTGAATAATGTTATAAGTAGGTCACCGTGCAATATCAGAGAACATCATAGCGGTGAAACCACTATAAGTGTGTCATTTATTTAGGTAAACTACTTAATGATATGTTTCTTTTATCAATGATATCTGACCTACCAACCATCAGCAGGGGCTAAAAACCTTACTTAATTTCAACCCGCATTCGTTGGCGGTGATTTTGTAGATAATGGATTAAAAGAAAAAGTAGTGATACCATTTAGCCTACTACTTATCTTTATCCATCAGGCCTGATTCCTCCCCCCCCCCCCCCCCGCTATTCTTTTTTTCTCTCCCTTTTGCTTTGAGATTCGCAGATATTTTGCGTTTTTCTCACGCAGATTAGCATGTTGTTGTTTTTTTTTATCAGATTCATACCTTTCGAGACACCTCGGCGGCTTATATCCTCCATCATGCCCCTTGGCTGCAAATTCGTTTGTAATCCTTATCATCGACTATATCACATCCGAGATCAGACAAACAATATCTCATCGAAAAGAGGGAGAGGGAGAGAGATGTATATGGAAAATGTATTTGAGAGATAGCTGATGTTATCAGACACCGAACATTGCAATGATCGCGATAATACCATCCTTCCTCGACAAGAGTTAACCTCTGGTTCCGAGCGTGAATGTCGTATTAAGGGATCTATCATGCATCATCTTAAAACCCATCATATCGCAGGCCAGGGACGGAAGTATACATGCCACATATCATATATACTTCCATCGATGTTTACCGTCTTGAAATAACTTTGCAGATATGGATTTTGACTAGCCTTCGTATCCTCTCAGAGCAATTTCCTCCACAGATGGCAGTTGGCATCAGAACGTTGGTGTCAAACAAACTGATCAACTTCTTGCATATTTCAATTTCCAAGCATGCTCCACACTGTCCTATTATTTATATAAAAGTTTCATTTTTACTTTTAATCATTTGATTTGGTAGCATATTTTGCTCAATGAGATAGCATCTACGGATTTTACATGCCTCTCCTATACTTCCTTTCTCCATTATGGCTTGAAAAAGTGTTTCCTTCCTTCAGCCTCTTGGAAAAATTGCAGACAGGTAAGCTAGGGATACTTTGCCAGCTTCAAAACTCAGTGTTAGTTGAAACATATTAAAGCCTATTCAATTCAGTCCCACATGAGGTAGGCCTACACAATATCAAGGAAGATGCAGCTGAGATGATCTTCGAACCATTAAATAGTATTTACCTGCCAATGAAAGCTGCTTTTGATCGTCAGTTAACAGTCAGTTTGTTTGTTTGTAATTTTGAAGACCGAGTATGAACTTTGAGGTTGATTGGAAAAGATGGACGTCAGTATTCCTTTCTTCTGGGGTCATCTTACAACATTAAAAGACACTAGCTCAAGAAATCGATCAAGCAATCAAAAGTATACTTTTTATAGTATCTATTTTTTTTCTTGGGGGTAATCATGATTCCACACACTAAATCAGGCACGTTTTCAGATTCTTTCCAGTTGACTTGAACTGATGCCCTGCGATGCAACCTGTAGCTACACAAACTCGACATGTTGCTGATTTGAAGAGGAGCCCCTCCCCCCCCCCCTCCCTCTTTTACTCCTCTTTTCTTTTCTTGTCTCCTCTATTTCTCCTTACTAATTCTGTTTCGGTTTATGAGGGTAGAACTCTTTGTTTCGAAAGAGGATATCCTTTATATTAATCTCAAGTGCATAGCGTAATTTATGCCTCCATTGGGATTTCGAGCACTCCACGCCAATTTGCCCGTGATGTTGAAAGACTTTCACAAAGATTATCATTCATGTTGCACATGCCAGAGGCTGGATTGAGGAGGAGGAGGAGGAGGAGGAGGGGGGGGGGGGGGGGCTGAGATCTGTTCCTGCTCTCTGGCTCTTTGCTGAAAATATCGACGCCTTCCTTCCCGGAGATTACCTTTCAAGAATTTTATTCTATCATCCAGGGATGCGAGAGGAGACGTTGGTAGCCTGTTTAAAAGACCCACTAACTGTTTTATACGCCTTGTGACGTTCCTTTTTTCCTTCACTCGATTAATAATAAAGAAAAATGGACTTTGACAAAGGCTACAACTTTGGCCAACGTTTGAAACAAGTAAATAAACTTGGACCAAACCCAATCCCATAACTTTGTCGTACCAAAGATGAGAAAGTAAATCGAGGGAAAATTCATGAAAAATCAGTAATAGCAGCTCGATAACAGACTAACTAGCTGTAGAGGAGTTCTTTTACAAAGTGCAGTTCACCAGGAGACGATCGAGTCCCTTTCCCTTTAAATAAGTAAAAGACACTTTGCTTGTTTTAGAGTAGGCGCTACTTAGATTCAGAAAACACGTTCAAATTTTGAGTAGTTATACATCTCAGTCTCTTATCTCATAGGATTTCTGAAGTCTTGGGATTGAAGTGAAACACGTTGGTTTATTTGGGTGTTAAATACAAAAGTTTATTCGACTTTTTGGACATTGTCACTACACATGTCTACATACGTCTCTGTGGAGATTTATTTCTCGGTGATATCAGATGTTCGTCTATATAATTGATGCTGTCGTTTTAGGCTTTGATCTTGTGCACATGATACTGCTGCGTGAGACGGCCGGGCGTTATACAATCACATGAGCAGAATCATAACCTTATACGATTATCTTAACCACAGGAAAAGGGAAGCAATTGGATTATCACAGCTGTGTGATATGACTGGCTGCGGGGATCACCGAAAACGCAGGCACAAACACTGATGACATATTCAAAGGTATGGAATTTGATATGAGAATTAATAAAATAGCTCTTGCCTTGGTACTTTGCTGGTTTTAGGTTATTAGCTTTATACCACATCAGATACTGTTCTCCCACCAAAATACAGTTTTCCTGACGAAACTCTTTCATACAATATTCTATTTCTGCGACGGAGGAAGGCTGCATGTAAACCTTTCAATAATTAGTAAAAACAGCTTCGCGAGATTTATATACCTACAAGAAAATGACATGGTGTCACGATCTAGAAATAGAATTTGTATTCAATCATTCTTTCTCGTGGAACTTTTTCTTTGTCAGCAATATAAACTCCTATTCATCTGTCAACTTTGAGGGGTTTTTTTAGCTTAGACACAATCCACTTCATCAGCCCGCTTCTCAATGCCATTACCAAATACACGGGACGATTTATCTCGCAGAAATCAAGTCTATTCAATATTCCTTCCAATGATCTCGTCTTTGTATTTTACTCCTTGTATACAGAAACGTTGAAGTTAGCTAGTAACGATGAAATGGAGGATCATGTGCTTTCAATCGCTATGTTTCGCATAAATGGATTATTTGATATGGATCAGTATCACACAACTTTGAACGATTGTGGCATTTTAATGTATTTCTTTGTTTGGGTTACCACTGAAACAGAAAAATACATAAAGTTAATTTGTTTGATAAATCAAAGTCTTTTACAGTACTTTGTAGGCAATAAGGTGATGATGACACCCCCTTAATCAAGGAGAACTGCCTGCATCTATGTATTCATCTTATGAAGAACTAATTAACACTGCAAGATTTATTTTTGAAAAACCCTATAAAGGGCATCATTTTTTTTTCAAAAGTGTTCCTTTAAGAAGCTTTACAACCCTTCAATGTGCAATTTCTCATATGATGTATGGGCAAATATCATCAAAAACACATTTATGATGTTAAAACCTCAATTAAGAAATATGACCTCTACTATAGTCATGATGTGTCCATTGCATGCATTTCAGTCAATTGGAGCACATTATGTCATTGCACTTTACACTTGTTTAAAGGGAAGGTAAACCCAAAGAGCAATGTAGATTGAGTGAAAGCAGCAACATTAGTAGAACACATCAGTGAGAGTTTGAGGAAAATCGGACAATCGATGCAAAAGTTATGAATTTTCAAACTTTTGGTGTAGGAACCGCTGGATGAGGAGACTGCTAGAGGTTATGACGTATGAGAGGACAACAATACAAAGAAAATATAAAGGAAATTCAACAAAAATTCATTTTTCCAGCATTATGAAAGAGCACTTGACTAACCGCTTTCAGAAAGCAGGGGGAATAATTGCTACCCTTAACATATGTCAGTATCAAGATGACGGAATTTGTAATTTTCATGAAAAATGGTTTTTTGTATAATTTTCTTTATATTTTCACTGTATTGTTGTCCACTCATACGTCATAACTTCTAGTAGTCTCCTCATCCAGCGGTTCCAACACCAAAACTTTAAAAATTCATAACTTTTGCATCGATTGTCCGATTTTCTTCAAACTTTTACTGATGCGTTCTACTAGTGTTGCTGCTTTCATTCAATCCACATTGTTCTTAGGGTTTATCTTCCCTTTAAGGCATTGAAGACAAATTCCTCCCATGCATTTCTTATCCCAAGACGTCCCCGATGGGTATCGAGTTGCCCTTGTGTTCGCAACATCACCACTGCGAATGATGTGATGTGGTACCTACATAAAGCATGTTCGTAATGGAGAAATTACTCAGTTTGTTGGTTTGATTTGGTTTTGTCCTTCGAAAGACAACGTTACTTAGTAAGGGTCGATTATCCTACAGCGCAGGGGAGACCGAGACATGACTGTGGCGCTACCACGGAGCTTGGCAACGTCCTCGTCAATACTTGTCAAAAGCAGGTGATGTTGGGGTGAAACACTTTGGGGAAGGGGAAATTCCCCCCTGGTGATGCGCTGGGGAGAACATGACGCAGCACCAAGCGCCAGATGACACGTGTGGCGAGCGCATGATTGTCTCTTTCGACCGCAGCATGATGACGGAGGTATGTGTGTTCCCCATGTCGCCGACTTCTTACTTGACTTCTTCTTGTCTGGTATACAAAGTACGTATAGCTCGGAAGACGTGTTCCATCCGACTGACATCCTCTGTGACGTCATGTGATTGAGGAATGCTGTCAAGGC
The DNA here is from genome assembly GCA_033980235.1 of Diadema setosum. Taxonomy (NCBI): domain Eukaryota; kingdom Metazoa; phylum Echinodermata; class Echinoidea; order Diadematoida; family Diadematidae; genus Diadema; species Diadema setosum. Next base: position 7,741,530 of record CM067066.1, read on the forward strand.
TTTCCCTGTCACGTGACTAACTCTCCAGGTGGAATGACAAACCTATGCTTTCCGTTCAGTCTTCAGTTTTCAGATCATAAGTTTCTATTCATTCAAGTTTTACGAGGGGCAATCAACCATGATATTGATATTAAAGAACAGTAGAAACAGACAAGAAACTCTTACTGAAGCTTTTCATTTTCCAAACGGTAAATGACGAAATCTATACAACAAAAGCTTGGTGGTACGTTTGACAGTAAAACATCTCTTCCATTCGACTATCTTTCTGCTCCGGAACTGGGGAGGGGAGGGGGTAGCAAGAGGTATGCTGAAGTGAACACACCAATGTCATAGGCAAGTACAAATGCCTGCAAATGCATTGAACGAAATGTGATATTCAGGGCCTATCTAAAATGTTTCGTCTAATTATGAAGATAAAGATGAATCTAGTTCTGTTCGCGAAACAACCTCCACAATCCTACCACCCCCATATACATACTTATCTTCTTCTGGTGAGTATCTATCGCTTTTCTAGACAACACTTGCTCCTGAGACCACGTCACCCTTGCCATAACCATAACAATGATTCTCAACGGTCGATTTTAACGACACCACGGAGTGTTGGGAGTGACAGCAATGGGGTCTACGTTGTTCCCGGGGCTGGGGGGTCGCCGTATATCAGCGCCAACTCACCTCCCCCCCCCCCCTTTTTTTTTTCGTCTGTGGCACACATTTTATCTTATACTTCTTTTCTTTTTTCCCTTTATTCGGAAGGGGGAGAAGGATGAGGGTATAGTCCGAAAAGAAAAAACAGAAATCCGTCAACGAGAAATAATCATCACTTATTGCAGTACAGTACCATTAATATGGAACGTGACTAAATCAGTAGAGTTTAAAGGGATAGTACAGTATTGGTGGAGAAGAGCATTGGGCTTTTAACTTTTTTTGAGATACTAAGAAAACGTTTATGATAGAGCACAGATCATACCATTTTAAGAGGAATTCAAAGTTTATTTGATGAAAATCGGGTTTGGAATGACTGAAAGATCCAAAAAAAAAAAAAAAAAAAAAACCCACACTTTATTATTATCACTTTTTGGGATATCTCAGCCATTTCAAAACCAATTTTCATCAAATAAATGTTGAATTCCTCATAGAATTACATGCTCATTCATATTTCATAAGAGGTTTCTCATTATCTCACCAAAAAAAAAAATGTTAAAAACCTGAAATTAGGTCTCAACCAAAACTATACGATCCCTTTAAAGGAGGGAAGTCATGACATGTTGAAAATACCACACAGTATTAGCTGTCATAGGAGAATAGAATGAACCACTATGGCAATTGTGTTTTTTCTGCCGATGAATCAAATATCGCCATTTTATTCGTGTCCGTCACAGCATGGAGGTGGGAACAAATCCACTTCTTTCCCAACTCCGGCGTAACGCACACGCACGCACGCACAATACAAATACGATATATGCATACATCCGAAAACACCATGTTCAAGGACGTACTCGGCGCAGACAGGAATCAAACTCCGGATCAACGAAGTCCAGTCAGTAGTGTTCCTTAACTTGTCGATGTGGAGGGATAACGCGACGAAACCTCCCTCTCTCTCTATCTCTTTCATTCAAATAAATCAGTTCCATTGGGAGCAGTGTTTAAAAAAAATGTTCGAGTTATCACATTAGTGTAGGTCAGTTGTTCCACCAAACTTCCTTCCATAATATCAAAATTCCACAGTAAAGCCTAAAATGTTAAAGGAGATACCACTATTTTTTTCTCAATAAACCTTAAGTGTAGACGGTTTATAATAAGAAAAATTTTATTGTGACTATTGTTCATATTTCGTCTATATTTAATAATACTTTGCATTGATTATATTTTTTTACATTGGTTGTTTCTATCCCTAACTCACATATTATAGAACTATTTTGAATCACTTAAGCTGGTGTTTTGTTTCATCTGCAAATGGCAAATAATGCCTTTAACTATACTGTGGCAAAACTGACATTAATATCTAAATTACATAGAAATGCTATATCATTATATTATTAACCATCGCACGTTATGTACCGTGCTCCTTGGCTCCTGCGTAAGCTTCACAAGCTCAAGTCTGTACGCATATCTCCTTTGGGAGCTTTTTTTTTTTTTCAGTTTCTGTCTTCGGTAGATTTGTTGTTGTTGTTGTTGCTGTTGTTGTTGTTATGCTTTTGATATTTTCCCTCTCTAAATTCATTCATCTGAAGGACCTGTCAAAGAGTGGACAGATTTATTTTTGTAGGCTGGTTATTGGCATTAAATTTGGAGGACATAGTTATAGCCTTCCGTTGATGGACACCAATTCAATAACATTATTATTATTATCATTATTATTATCATTATTATTATCTTTATTATCATCATTAACATTATTGATTAATGTTATTGCTATTATTACTACTACTATACCATTACTTTGTATACTACTTTTGAAATAATAACATTGATAATAATAATAATAATAATGATGATAATAATAACAATAATGCCATTAATATTCATGATAATAATCATAACAATGGGAAGCTAGTTGTTCACATAAATTTGAATAGGATATGGCATTCATTCTTCAGTTGAATGTGGTGACGAGTGATTCTAAAACAGATGATGAATCAAGTACAAAACAAAACAAAAATGAATACATAGCATAACGTCTGGTATTCTGCTATCCGTCTACACAGAATACGTCCCATAAGCCGTAGACTAGGCCCGGGCAAATTATTGTGCTCCGTGTCATAAGCCCGAATTTAAAATTGAATATGAAGAGCATTTGGCCAGAAATCGGCTTCACAAATTAATGTCACCGCTGGCGCTACGTACATCCGATTGTAATTTCATTTACCCGCTTCTGGGAGTGCTGAAAAGTGAAAGAGGGCATGGGAAGAGCGGCAGTCCATTTTACAAGAAGTCATCAAGGAAAGTCTTTGAAAAAGCAAACAAAAGGATGTATACTTGTCAACAAGAAGATTTTTATCGCATTTCAATTTTTCTAACAAGATATACATGAGGTTGTGAAATGTCAGGCTATAATAGCCTATACTGCACTTGCAAAGATTGAAAAAAAAAAAACGGCTAAGTTTGATACGGGCAATTTGAACATCAAAATCAAGTAACATTGTAATACAAATGGGCCTACACCAACATGTTCTGGCCATGCGACTGTGACCTAGCTGATACCTTCTCATCTGGTTTGCATTGGGCGTGAATGTTATTCCTTCTAGATTCGTCAAGGCGAAAACGATTATGGTCCAGTACTGGTACACGGAAAAGCAATAAAGTGCGTATCGTGCAATTGGGCTTTTAGTGATAACATCAGAACAGAAAATCAGAATACGTGAATTAAAGGGTGTGTACAGTTCTGGTCGAGGTGAGAATTTAGCTTTTAACGTGTTGCGAGATATTCAGAAACCACTCTATGAGATGTCAAAAAGCATGCAGTTCTAAGGGGTTTCAAAAGTTTATTCGATGAAAATCGGTTTTGAAATGGCTGAGATATCCAAAAACAAGGTGAAACAAAGAGATCCTAATAAAGTTGTGGCATGTCGCCTTTTATTATTAGCACTTTTTTGGATATCTCAGCCATTTGAAAACCAATTTTCATCAAATAAACGTTGAATCCTTCTTAAAATTACATGCTCTTTCATATTTCATAAGAGGCTTTTCATTATCTCACTTAGGAATGTTCAAAACATGAATCCCCATCTCAACCAGTACTGTACAGTCCCTTTAAACTTTTCTTGAAGTGCTTTGTAGTCATACATTGGGGTGTTTTTGTTTTTTTTTACTACTTTAGTATAACAAATTGTCGTACTCAATAACATGAGAGAGGCTTCCCACTAAGCTTCTAAATAACCCCTACTTGCCACTGAGTTATTACTTTGTTTTGAAGTTTGCTTTGATCTAATCGGTTTCATTAACATAACTTCGTCTTTAACCCTCTGCGTACCACATCATATAACCTGCTCAAACGTTTCTCTGTCAAATTTGTGCACATAATTTTGACTCAATGGCACTGAACGGATTAGAGCGAATTCGCTTTTCCGTATACAAAAGCCCATTATGAGATACATGGTCAGTATAAAGCCGTATATGATTCCATTATAGCACGGGACATTACATGATTTTTTTTTTTCTTTTTCGACAGTTTCAAGTTCAAAGGCGGTGAGTTAATCCATAACCTGCTCTGAATTCCAGACGAGGTTATGAGTGCAATGTGTCCTTGATGTGGTTTTGATTAGTTTGTATAGACAATCATGCTTCCGGTATGACTTTGAGACATGAGAATATTATTCCCAATAAATGTTTCCTGCGTGCGTTTATAAATAACTACACTTTAGAGTAAACACTTAACTGCCTCAACTTGAACACAGGATTGAGGGAATCACGGGGGGGGGGGGGGGCTCTCCTACCTCTTTGAATGAAATATTTATTAATGACGGTGCTGGGGGGGGGGGGGGGTGGCCCCTCCCTGGACGTACCGTTCGTTAGCAAATAGACATGAAATTTGATACCAGTGTCTAACCATCAAGAGGACTCGTTACACTTGGCATTAAAAAGCGATAACATGCCTGATGGGGATTAGATATTATTACAAATTACATGATAATATCATGCCACTCATGAATGCGACTGAAACACTCTTCTGTAATGTAGCCTTGTGATACATGAAATAAGAGTGTTGTGGAGCAATTATCACCGAGTTATCGCGGAAGATACACAGCTGAATCTTGCTTGATTCTTGCCCGCAACACATCCCCCCCCCCCCTTTCAGTCCCTCTTGGATGGCAACCAAGTAGACCATATAGGCATGATTCCCGCAAGGCTACAATTCCGAATGTAAGTTCGTTCATGGGGTGACGGTAGGTGTCGATAAGTGAGGAAAGGTTCATCACCCATCCGTTACTGTACCATTCTAGCAGTCTGGCTGCTGTACAGTTAAAGGGAGTCTTTTCAAGCAAGACCTTTTTAGGAGTTGGCAGGTGTATAGGGATTGACAGGTGTCTGTGGTGGATTGTTTTCACATTTGAAATGTCTTTCGGTAATGCTGATACATGCACCGACTCCGACAGCTACAATACGAAACTGGCGCAAACCGTCGGTGGTTATTGTACTGTCTGCCTTATGACCTAATTCTCTTTACCAGTCATGCTATATAAGGAAGGAACTTGGAACCAATCCGTGCAGAGAGGTCTTACGAACGCTGCCCCGTTTACATCTCATGTAAGAATATCCAAAGTAGCTTGGCGCCAAACGCGCTAACTGGGGAGGTCATGGGAGCTCAAAACTACCTGCACTATCCGATCACTTTGCTACCCTTCATGGGTGAGATTAAAATGAATAACATACAAGGAAATTGTATGTATACGTGTATATATATATATATGTATATATATATATATATATATATATATATATATATATATGTTGATGAGGTTATCCACGTGTTGGCAAGATAAAAAGATAAGTAATAAAACTGGAACAAAGTTCATGCTGTATCACCAACGGTTTATTTCTGCACACAAATTTTCGAGCGTCTCGCCGAAAAATAAAATAAAATATAATATATGTATATTGTGTGTATATATACATATATACTATATAATCATGTCTAATATGTGTGTGTGTGTGCGTGTGTGTGTGTGTGTGTGTGCGTGTAGCTCAAACTGCGTTTTTTTCCTGTCTGGTCTTTATTTTGTTATAATCACGCACTTAAAAATGTTGTAGAAAGTAAACAAATTGTCAATGCATCATCATCATATTGACGTATACGGAGTAGGCCTAATTGTTCATAGTATCAGGAAATACACATGCTTAGTTTCAAAGATCTCGTAGTAATAAAAATGCCCACATTGCGGTACAACCTGCGTATATAGGTAGGAGATTGAGATAGTTTTCAGCTATTTATCTAGGCACCTTTTTATTTATTTATTTATTTATTTATTTATTTATTTATTTATTTATTTATTTATTCATTCATTCATTCATTCATTCATTCATTCATTTTGGAGGGTAACATTACGTGTGGGATGGTTGTTTCCATTTCTGATTCTGCTTTGCATCTAAGTTCTTTGTGGGTGCGTGTGAATTGTGTGTCGGAAAGTCCTATGAAAATAATAATAATAATAATAATAATAATAATAATAATAATAATAATGATTCCTTTGCACTTTGTAAGTAAAATAGCTAATTTGTTTTTGCTTTTAGACGGTCTACAAATTTATACAGTTTGCTGATACAATGTGTTACATTAATTTTTGCTCTCATTTGTTTTCATATTAAAATTATGTCAAAGCTGTGCGTGTGCGTGTGTGTGTGTTTGTTTGTTTGTTCAATTGTGTAGTATCCTTACATATTTTAGTTTTTGATGTGTTGACTATTCTGTTTCTTTTTTTTTCTTCTTTTTTTGACCTTTTTTCTGCAAATTTCTCAGCCAGGACAGTTCTGATTTTCGTAAGAAAGTGTCGACAGCTATATAGAAATGAAAAAGTAACTGCGAGTCTGTGTCTCTGTTTAAATACAGCGTGCATTTCGCTCTGAATGTCCTGAATATCCTTTCAAAAAATCAATGTAGAATTCCTTGCAGATAACGGCGACTCTTTCACTTGACAGCGGCTGTTAATGTTGTTGAATTCAAGATGTGGGGCGATGAAATAGAATGGGCTACCGCAGCTAAAGTTTGATGACTAAGTGGATTTTTGTCGAGTTGTGCGCAGACATACTCAACTTATAACCCATGACTACACGGGTCGACACGTCGGAGAGAAAGCGGGGTGAAAACTATGCCAGACAAAATAAACATCCGTCCACATTCTTCACTTAACCCTAGGATCATTGAATATGGAACATTCAGTTTTCTCAAGGAGGTGTTTTCGGTAACCATTTCTTTTCGCCTCCCAACCCAAATCTGACATCGGGCAAATGTTTGTTCAGAACATTACCCTTGGAAGGGTAATAAAGTCGATCTGTTCGGGCTAATTAATATTCAATCGGAAAAGAAAGAATCATAACATTTCTATAGTAACAATTAGGGTAATAATAAATAAAGTAACACGGCAATTACAAAATGTGGTAGTTTGAAGGTGGATATCAAGTTAACATTTCACCTCATCTATTTCGTATTTGTGAATGGGATCGATACCATTATAGTTTATGAAAACATGGCGTGCCACCTGGTGAATTAAAGGCCTAACTTGTTTTACTTTAAAACTGATTGTATTGAAACTTTAATTTCTATATAGACTTACCCCCATTTGTCCTATTAAATGTCATATCACGCATTGTTTGAGCTATAGTCAAATAAAATGCATGATCAACAATCAAAAACATAAAAGTAAACAAGTTTATACTTTCCTTCCGGCGCAACCTCGCCTGAACGAATAAAATGTCGAAGATCTACACTAACTGGTTATATTGACACATTGATAGTTCATATCAAAATATTATATGAGAAAAACATTAGCTTGGCAAGTCTCACCCTATCAATCTCTATAATGCACAGATTAATTGCATAACATACGAGTTGTCAACAGCCATTACAGACACATGAATTTGGCCAACCATATTAAGCTTGTGGTTTCATGTTTTCTGCACATATAATTGGGATGAGCATGATGTGGAATATCGCCAGAGGAATTGATCAATTATCGTTCGACTGCACTATGTGGAATTATCCCACTGTAATTTGGATTACGCCAGTCTGACTTCAAACCCTTTCCTTCGTTGTAAAAAAAAAAAACAAAACCAACAATTAGAAAGAACAACAACAGACTAACCACATCTTATAGAGGCTGAGACGCGAATATACAGCGCAGAAAAGAGAGATATCGGGATTGAAAAATACGGGTAGTTCCACAGACAGCGATCATGACCCTACTGGCGCTAGACCTCAAGAGTTGAAAAAGAGCAAAAAATAAACAGTGCGAGGAAATGGAGTTTGACAGTTCAACCAGACAGCATAACACTGGCTCATTATATTGAAACGAATGTTTCCCATGCGACTTGTCTGCGCCTGATCGTCTGTTGGAAGTGCGTGTGAAAATTGCGGCCACTGGCGCGAAACCACCAATGGGCAGTCGTTCATTCATTCAGGGTCAACCGATGACTGGGATGCACACTTATCACCACTTGTGCGTGTAAACAGCGTGTTACACACAAAAAAAAAACGAGTGAATGTAGTCTGCTTCCGACACTGACGCTGGAAAAAAAAAAAGTCGGGAAGTGAATAAATCTAAGACCCAACTTGTAGAAAACAGCTTGTCATGAATCGAAAATATTTTTTTGCTCGGCTTAATCAAGTTCTACTCGCAAGACTACACTGGTCATCAAAAACAGTATGACTATGAAAATAACGTCAATCATTAAAAATCAACAGTCATGCAAAACATCCCCTCAATTTCCAGTCTGGTGATATTTACGATTTCGAGAGCAGATTGTTTTCACTTACCGCGCTGTTGACACTTGCTCCATTGGCTCCAAGCAGTAGGGAGGTGAAGAGAGCCAGAAAATAGGTAAGTCCCAGGAAGAATTTGGAAGCCATGCCCTTCTTGATTGCAGAGCGGATGCGAGTCTTGCAGAATCCGGGCATACAGCGTGTCGAAAAGTGAAAGCCGCTGCAGAACGGTGATCACGGCTCAGCAGCGAGCGAGTTGAGGGAGGTCAGAAAACAAGGTGGAGTGCGAATCGGCAGCGGAAGGCGCTCAGCAAACTGTACCAGCCTTGTAGGCCAACTACACGGAGCAGCAACGGAGCAAACACTGCAAGCTAGTCCGGCAGGTGCTCTCGTGAGAACACGTTTCTTTGCACTGCACAGGATCGTCGATTCTGCGCCCATAAATCCTCTCCGCTAAAGTCTCCCCGACACGCCTCCCGCACGCGAACGTACATCCTTCATTCAGGCAAAGTTTTCCTATTCATGTCCCAAGGAAAAATCTCCTGGATTCTCTACAAACACAAGAGAGGAGGGTGGATTACCGAACGCCCCTTGTTACTATTTTTTGCTGCGGGTGCTTATTTTGCAGAAGAGACTGTAATGTAGTCGTCGTGTGATGGCGGTATTCTGTTGCGAACTGATTTGAACGGTTCTCGCCGACTCATGACGTGAACTTGAAAAAAAAATGACATTACACATGACCCCCCCCCCCGTTTTTTTTCACCATACAAAGGAATACATAAGGTGTCACCACTTTGTCCCCACCCCACTTTGTTTTTCTTACCCCGAAGTGCGCAAGCGCCACTAGAATGAAATGAAGGTTTAGATAGAAAGCTTGAAGTGTGATAAGGTTTCGTTTTGTTTTTGCGCTGAAGACTTTTTTTTGCTTGTTAGCTGATGAAACACGGAAGTGGCACCAGAAGTCTGAAGTGACCCCCCCCCCCCACACACACACTTTTGAAAACGTGGCGCCTTCCGTGATGAAGACTGAGAGAATCATTCGATAAAATCGGTCCTATGTACATAAGTTATGAAGGTTTCATGATTGAGTGATCATGAAGGTGTAATTCACACCATCGTGTTGATTTGGGATGGCCTGCAGTGAGATAAAAAAAAAAAAATTAAACAGAATAGAAGAGCGCTGCGATCTATTTGATTGACTTGTCTATTAACGTCGACTTTACCTCAGTAGAATCACTCCTGTTAAGGCAGATTTCACTCACAATAATTTCTTGTGATGAACATTACATTTTTTTCCTCAAATCGAATGATGTAGCAGTGGCGGATCTAAGGGGCGCACCGGGCGCGCGTCCCCTCTTTATATATATATTTTTTTTTAAACAAAAGAAATTCAAAGAAAAGATGGAGGGGGACACTTGCGCCCCCTTTAATTTTTATAAAGGCGCCTTCCCTTTTACTGAATTCCCGGATGACCCCATTTATAGTAGTCTTTAGTCATACCGAATAATGTTGTTTGTGCAGTCCATACCTTTCATAATGATCCCGATGACAGTTGTAATAAAATTTTAGATGAAATGACTGTATGGTAAATTCATGATAAAATTATATTTTAAAAGTAAAATACTTTCGATAAGTTCATGTGTTCTGCTAAGTATTATATCCGATCCGTTATTATTATTTTATTTATTCATTTTTATTTTTTTTTACATAGGCCTATCACCAGCTGGTATTCATCTTTACAATGGAACGAGTGTGATTAAAGTGAAAGATTACAATATGATAATGAAATAAAGCAACAAAATGAATGGCAAATGTTTTAGAAAAAAATTGGCATCTAGAGGTCATGAGATTTTAAAGTTTTAATGTCATGATAAGATGACAAAAGTAGCCCTCCCCCACAGATCTGTCCTCTTTATGCTCATTCTCCATTTCTCTTCCATCTAATTCTACCTTCTCCTTCTGTTCCAGTTCCTCCTCTTTATTCTCTTTCCTCCTCCTTTTCTTTTTCTTCTAGCTCTTCTTCTCTCGTCTCCCCCTCTAGTCACCCCATCTCGCCTTCTTTCCATTTCCCTTTTGTTTCAATTTTCTTCTTTCCTTTTCTCCTCTCATATTTTTCCCTCTCTGTAATAACTCTGTCTCATAAGCTATCTCTTTCTCTCTGTTCACTTATAACACAAGACCAAACTAATTGGAAAGCACAGGGGGAGCACGCAGTATCCCATTATGACAGAATAATATCATTTAAAATGATTCTCAACAGGAGGTAAGGGTCACTGGCTTCTCACAGGACAACCTCACTTGACCCGCCCTTCCTTCCTCCCCCCCCCCCCCCCCCCATCTAGTTGGATGTAGTATCACTCAAACAATAATCAGCTCCAAGGACCTTATGATAAACCAATACTTCTTTTACGGGTTCCACTTATCGCACCAAATTAATTATTACAGTGAGTTGAGCTCAGTTTTAGCATGTCACTTTTATAGCAAGAGCATTGAGTCCAAAATCGATAGGGATTAATCAATAAAAATAACGAAAGATTCATGGATATTGATACAAATAATATGAGTTATGGACGGTGTACATATCACAACTGGTATTTAGATAGCCTATACTATTGCTTTGTATTGTTTTATAATTATTGTGGGTGTTATGTGCACGATTATCCTCATGTGCTTTGTATTTCTTTAGGCTATATTCCGTTTTCAATGCTGCCTGAGATACAGTCCACTTTATTTCAGATACTTAGTAGGCCTCTTACTTTTCTTTCTAAAGATTTTCACTTGAACTTCTTTATGCCCTGTGCCGTTAATTCCGTGTTGTATTATTTTCTATTGTATCATTTTGGTTTATTCTTTTTTTCACATTATTGAAGCTGTTAAGATTAGGTCAATTTATCATTAGTATTCCTTCACCAGAAATACGCTCCCTGTGGATACATTGGGCGTTACTATTTCCCTTTCTTCCGAACTCAGTTGGAATCACAAGGCGATAAAATCTGGCATTTCCTATTGATGAAGACCTTGAAGAGTAGACCTATTGACGGAAAAAAAATACCCGAATGTATGGTCAGCCAAAGAATTGCAAAAGAGAATAAGTAGGCCGTTTTTAATGATTGCCTGGTTGAAGCACAAAACTGTCTTTCCACCGAACCCTCCGAAAGGGATTTTTTTTTTTGTTTCATTTCTATGTCAAATGATTTTTACTTGTATATAGGCTCTATCAACATACATAGATAAACGTGTTTGACTTTTGTTTAGTTTTGTTTAGTTTTGTTTCCCTTTTTGTGTTGCAGGCTATATGAGTCAGCCCATCGGGTTGGGTCAATAAATTGTATGATGTCCATGTAACAGAGGTATCAACTTCTTAATTTCACAATGAAGATCATTATGAATGTAGTAAAGTATTGCTGTGTCAATATAATATGAACTTTTCCCGTGCTATAGTGATGCATGTTTTAATCAGAAATCTTTCGTAAATTTGCAGCAGCGCGAATTAATTGTCTTACCTCCAGCTGTTAACTATGGACATCACGTTTATTTGCATGGACATCACATTGGCAATAACTTCTCCGGTCTGAAATGGCAACAGGCATGATGCTTAAGCAGTAAAACTTGGTGGGATATCGTTTTCTATCTGAAGTTATTACTGGCTTAATCTGCTTGGTTTCATTAATGAGGCCTGTATGTATTCCAATGGCCTATATCATGCACATAATTATGAAAGTCAGTATGGATCTGCGTTTCAATATCATTACTCTTTAATTTCTAGAGTAATTTCGTTTGGAAAATACCCAAAAAACGTGAATATAAGACTTAAGATTAAAATCCAATTTTCTACAAAAAAAAAATGATGCCAATGATAAATGGATCAGGTGTGAGCTTCTTCAATTTGTCTCCCTCTAAAAATTTAATTTGTTATGATCGCAACTGCTGATCTGTATTTTAACAAACATGTCGGAAAAGGAACCACGTGCTTCCGACATGTTTGTTAATTTACAGATCAGCAGTTGCGATCTTAACAAAGCAGAGGGAGACAAATTGAAGATACTCACAACTGAACCTTAACCTTTCAGAATATTTTCTTTCTTTCATCTAATATCTGGATCACTTATGAAGTTAGGATTGTGATAATTCTGCATTCGAAATAAACAAAGGTGTAAGATCAATATCGACTAAAATGAAAGAGGAGGTTTTTTTTTTTTTTATTCTACCTTATGAATGCAAGCAATGGATGAGGAAAATGAACTGCAAATATACAGCATCAAAATAATATCGAAATTGGGTTTCTTGGACTTGAAATGTTGATAAAGAAGTAACTTTTAGCAAGTTCAGGCAATCAAAAACAGTGTTTGATCAATGTCTTTAACAATATACCTACGTACGCTCAGCTCGACTACCAAGGAGGTAAAAATGTATTATGATATTTGCCCGTTGCTTAAAAGTTACTATTATGGTAACTTTGCCATCCAATGGTAACTACCATGGCAACAATACTCAACAGCCAATCAAAATCAAGAATTCCATGGAAGTTACCATAATTGTAACTTTTATGCAACGGGCCCCTGTACTATCATGGAGTAGTCTCCATGGTATTATTCATGATTCGATGTCTCCGCCCCAACCCTACATTAGGCCCCACCTCCATACACTGTAGAGGAGCAAGAGCGTGTGCTTCTACCGACCCATAGGGTAAGGGCTACACGTTTAAAGTGATGGTAAAGTAGGGTCCTAGGCCCTATTATGGATGGTTTTAAACATCTTAGTGAGACATGCATGGGTCACTACGACACCGTCTTACCAAAGAAAGGAAAACCAGAGGACAGACGTGAATGGACCTTGCTGGCAGCAATTCTACAATCAAATGCGAAGGGTACATATCACCGAACCAATAACGTGTGTAAATATGTAGTCCCACCTATTAAGATGGGAGTCAGTACACAAGTTTCGTATCTCAAGAACTCTGCTCTGCACAGCTAAGTTTACAGAATGACTTTGAACAGAGATTTTAGCCTGTCAAGAAGTCAAGCCATCTTTGCCCGGACTTTGTTTCTTAACTAAAGGGGTGGAGTTGAGCTAATTTTTGAGAATTCCAGTACTCTTTTTATCTCGTTTATGTTTGATATTGTACATTCATGACATTGTAACCAGTAACGGGTTACACTGCACTGTCACTGTCACTGTAGTAAAATTTCAATCAAGGTAGCGGTCACACTGCACTGTCACTGATTGATAGTGTCATGACATTATGTGTGTACACTCTGTCACTGTTGGTGTCGCTGAGCTGAGAGCGAGCTGAGCTAGGCTAGTACGTTATGAGTAGGTTATTGGACCTACTTCACATACTTTATAAGTTTACTTCTTATAATTGATACTTGACTCTTGAGTCTTATTTTCTACAGCTGCCTGCACTCTGCAGCTTCACCTCTCTTTAAAGGTAAAGAGTCAAGAGAAGTAATTTTAGGTGAAGGGGACAAATGCACAAATACAGCTGATGATCCCGAGGCCGGCCTAGCTAGGCCTAGATGGTTACAGCTGCCCAGTTGACTGTGTCTGTACGTCTCTGGAGGACCTAGTATGTGTTGATTTATTATGACATGGCTACCCAGGTAGACTAGGAGATTGCCAAAAAATTGATAATAATTAATTATAAAGAAAAACAAAAAACGTAAAGACATTGATAATAATATCATGGCATTGGCTCCCTAAATATTGTGTTGATACAAAATTAATATTAATCTCATCAAAGTTTGGTTTTCTTTACTTGTTTACCGGTACAGAATCCTCTTCAAAATTCAGTGTGGTATCCATGGCAACTGGCTCAAAGTGTATTGGTGCTTCAAAAATGAGCAAAGCAGGTTTGTGTGTACTTTTTTAGCTGGATTCTAAGTAGACTGGTGGTGTGCAACTGTTCCTCTGTCAAACACGTAACAATTATGTGCATCCATGAAAGTTTTTGTCTACGAAACTCCATCATTCCCCTATCTTTGTGTATGTGTGTGTGCGTACATTATAATTATAATTGGTTAGGAGTTCAGTTATTTGTGTGTTGGATTTTCTTATTGTTTTTCTTTAGTTTTCAAGTAGTACTGAAGTAGGCCTGCAATGTGTGTATAGTGCTGCAGTAAACCTCTCCAATAAATCATCACTAAGGATGGTTATGCACAGTTGGTTGTATTTCTTGAGGAAACTTTGATCCCAAAACAAAAATATTTCTGAACAAAGTTATTTTGAGTGTCGACCAAGTTATAAAACAAGCACATGATAAAAATCTGAGAGAGAAAGACCAGAAAGTAGTTAGGATAGGACTAATGAATGTCCATATAAATGTCTCTTGGGCATTAAACATTGTAAGCCAAGGTCATGCTTCCATGAAATAAGTGCAAGTCAGATGAATTTAAATGCTAGACTTTTGATATGCTTAAATATTGCAAGACTGATGCCAATTGTATTGTTGTTATTTTGACTTTCATTTCACATGCAATATTTATGCCGCATGATTAATGTACATTCTCTAACAATGTGATATTGGTACTTGTAATCATCTGCACAATCTTCTAAAATCACAGGTGACATCTTGAATGACAGCCATGCAGAAATTTTGGCCAGGAGGGGATTTCTCAGGTAGTCGTCATTTCCAATTTCAATGCTTCATATCAGGGATTTTGTTGTTTTCATCATGGATGACCATGGATAATGGGGTAATGACTTATAGACTTATTGAATTTTGTCTTTTTCTTGCAAGATACAACTACAGAGCATCTGTACACAATTGTAGGCTTGTGGCAGTATTAAATTACCTCCGCCAAGGAAGGAGGTTATGTTTTCTTTACCGTTGGTTTGTTTGTTAGTTAGTTTGTCCATGTGCAAAATAACTCAAAAAATAGTCAACGGATTTGGATGAAACTTGCAGGAAAGGTTTAGAATGATACAAGTAACAGATGATTAAATTTTGGTAGTGATATGAGAATTTTGGGGGAATTTATGAAGGATTTTTGATATTTTGGCAGGTAGGGTCAATGAACTTGGGAGTTCAGGCTGCGTGTATTTTAGGTTTGCATGCGCGCTCTAGTTTCTGCTAGGGCAAGGCGCGCTGCGCAGCTGAGTGTTTATGATGTAACAAAGACTTCTATATTGGGAAATCAGGCAATTTTTCAGCATGTATACCTAGGGTGGAAATCACTGATCTCTATGGAAGAGCCCAAAGAGGTTTTCCCCAGCGGTGGAGAGGATAAAAATCTCTTTGCAAGATCATCGGTGGAAAGTAGCTGCTTGACGGAGGTCTGCACTCTCAAGAGTGCTTTTCTAGTTGTATTTGGCACTGAAATAGATTGCAAAGATTTTTCAGTGAATTGTTAGACAGGTCAGGATTGTTTTTTATCATTGTATTTTTATGCCTCCGCCACGAAGTGGTGCCGGAGGCATTATGTTTTCGGGTTGTCCGTCCGTCCGTCCGTCCGTCCGTCCGTAATGAATTTTGTGGACAAGGTAACTATCAAAACCTGTTGAGGTATCCTAATGAAACTTAGCATGTATGTGTATTAGGGGGTGAAGTTGTGCCTATCAACTTTTGGGTGCACATGCTCAAGGTCAAAGGTCAAAAGGTCAAGGTCAAATACATAAAATTTCACTATTTCCACCATATCTATTGAATGCCTGAAGATATTTTCTTGAAACTTAGTGTATACATGTATTACCCAATTAAGATTCTCTGGTGAAAGTTTGGGTCATGAGGTCAAAGGTCAAAGGTCAAAAGGTCAGGGTCAAATACGTAAAATTTCACTATTTCCACCATACACTGAAGATATTTTCTTAAAACTTAGTGTATACATGTATTACCCAATTAAGATTATCTGGTGAAAGTTTGGGTCATGAGGTCAAAGGTCAAAGGTCAAAAGGTCAAGTAAAAATATTAAAACTTCTTTTTTTTCTCCATACCTTAGAAAATTGTTCAAGGTATCTTCATGGAACATAGTATATACATATACTGACTGGAAGTGATTATCTAGAGAATGTAGGGTTCATGGGGTCAAAGGTCAGGGGTCAAAGGTCAAGTGCAACACTTCAAAATTTTACTATTTCCCTCCTATCATGCAATGCCAGCAGGGTTATTTTTTTTTACACTTGGTGTATGCATACATGTGTAAACTAATAGAAATTCTCTGGAAAGTTTTTTTTTCTTCTTTTATTGCATCAAAGGTCAAAAGGTCAAAGATCAAGTGAAAGTGCTGAACTAACTTTTTCCTCCATATCTCGGAAGTGGCTCAAGTTACCTTGAAACTTAGTACATATTGTGCATGTTCTACCTGAAAGTAATTATCTTATGAATTTTAGGGTCAAGGGCCAGATGAAAATAGTAACAATTTACTATTCAATTCAGAAATTGCACTTTTTCTCCACACCTGTACCTTGAAAATTACTCAATGCCTAAATGTATGAATGGGTCAAAGTCGAGCTAAAGTCCTTAAATCCCTAGATACATGCTCTCCTATTCATCCAATTAAACCTAGGTCAAGGAAGGTGAACATTCAACACATTTGTGACAAACTTGTCATTTCAATATTTTGCCAATTTTGTGAAAATGTAATCACACATTGTCCACATGTACTATCTAGACCTATTGGGAAAATCATGTATTATGGCGGAGGCATACCAGTCGCCAAAGCGACATTTCTAGTTCTTATTTGGATCTTTTCAGGGACTCTAGGAAATCACTTTGCATTTGAGACTAACAATAATAGATTCAGTTATCTTTAGAGATAATTGATAATGAGCCTGGTAGTTTATATGTATGGTTTTGTGGGGTTTTTTGGTGTTTTTTTTTTTCACCCCAAAGAGATGCAACTATTTACTGGTTTTTCTTGTAACCAATATTTTATGACTCTGTTTTTGACCAGTGGACAGGCTGCTTAGCTCACAAAAAATATTATTCTCTCTTTGTTTGATTATTTGTTTGTTTGCTATTTTTTTTTTTTTTAATCACATCACCATCATTCCCCTGCACAGATACTTGTATCATCAACTCAAACTGGCCTACAGTGGTAACCATAGCAAAAGCATCTTTAGTGAGCCGGCAGAAGATGGACAAGTTTGCCTAAAGAAAGGTGTCCAGTTCCACCTCTTCACAAGTCATACACCATGTAAGCTGCAATTCATAATGTCTGTGGTAGGCCTATGATAATAGTTGTCAAAATATGGTAATGATGAAAAGAAAGAAAATGAGGATTGGCTATGCATTTGATTTTCTGTACAGGCTAAAATGCACTTCTGTTGAAATGTAAAGCATGTACAACAATTGATATTTTTCGGGAAATAAAAGTTGATAGAAATTGGCAAATTCATAAAAACTCACAGAAAAATATGTTGACAAACAAGGGATTTAACTGTCTGTTTGTATGTATATACATGTACAGGTAGTGTGTGGAATAATTTCTTGCAATGTGCATGTTTGAAGAGGGGTTTGAAAATCTGTGTCATGTAATTTGCTACTTTAGAGAAGGAACACCACTTTTTTTCCCCTCAAGGGATATACTATCCTGCAAAACTTTTCATGACAGAATTTTTTTTCTTTCTTTTTTTTTCAGATGAAATTGTCCCTGTTTGCATACTTAAAAACTACTTAATGATTTGGCACAAGTAGTGTGGCTGATTTTTACAAGCTTCATTATATGCATAATACATTATTCACAATCACATATGCGACCATGCATCACAAAATGAACAAAAAGTCGCACCCCTTGATGTTACGTGAGGACTCTAAAAAGGTGAAATGGGTCAACCGAGTCAATATTGAGGTTTTCATATTTTCTGAAAGAGCTATCCTTCTTCTACATTATTCTTTAGTTTGAGATCATAACATTGATGCGAAAGTGTGTTTTTAGCAGTTTTTCTACAACCCTTGTAAGGGAGAGAATAAAATGATTCGGTATGTCTTAGACTCATTTTCATTCCTTGAAATGCTTTACACACTCTTCACTTTCAAGTCTAATGACTTTTGAAAGAATAACTCTACTGCTTTGAATGTTGACATTAATCATGGACAGAATGTGTTAATAGAACGTGCTTAATTTCAGCTTAATCTGATAATTCCTTCATTGTTGTTGCTCCGGTGGTTTACATCCTGTGTTTTGTCCCTTTCATTGCACAGCTAGCATGGCTTGGTAAAGATTATAGCGCTTGAATAGACCCTGTACAATGTACTTCAGAGCCTCTTTTCTCAGTTCACACTTTTCCAGAGTGTGTGCTTTCTTTGTAGTATTTAGATAGGTTAGGGGAGCCCATTTGAATTGAGTTATACATCATTTTAAAGCTTACAGTTCGCTCTTTAAGAATCTGCCCTTAACTAAAAATCCATGTCTGGCGACTTTTTGTTGGTTTTGTGATGCAGGGTCACATATACTATATCTGTTATTTGGTATCTCAATAGTCCAACATGAGTTCCCTTTCTTTTTTTTTTTGTTTTTGTTTTAATTTTTCCCCCTTATCCAGTACCCTGGTCTGTATCAGACACAATGTTTCTTCAGCAATGGACAAAAAAATAAAGAAGTCCTAGAACAGTCAGTATGCTGTGTGGACATTGTGTTTGCTTTGTATCGTTATACTGTTACCCTTAAAGTGGTACTGATTGCCCTCTGTTTCCTTGCTTTTTTCCCCTAAAATAATCCCTGAACCATCTTAATACATTGCCATCAAAAGAATTATTTTTGTGTGCATTTTTGTATCATTGATGCTAACACATGATGTGAAAAAGAAAAAGTATTTTTACCGTGATGATTTTTGTTTTGTATTCTATTGCGTGTTTTTCTCCTGTGTTGTTCAGAATTAAGCGTTTTCAAACTCCGACATTAACATTTGTCTGTTCTCACAGGTGGAGATGCATCAATTTTTCCTAAGACTGAAGAAGCGTGGAGCCAGACTGCTGAGAGTGAATCAAGTCAAAGATGTAGCACAGTTGGTATTCCATCCCAGCATTCTACTCAGGGGCAGAAACGAAGGGCAGATGAGAACTTGCGTGGAGAGTGCACTTCCAAGTCACAGAGGTTAGAGGTTGAACCTCATGAAAGGTCAGAATCTGTGTCAGACCAGTGTGTTTCATCATGCGATGACATTAGTGTTGCAGAAAATGCTGGTGAGCCCTCAACACAGAGATATGCGCGGTGTTATCATATCAGCCCCTACAAAGAGGGACTAACTTCAGTTAAGAAGACTGCAGATAACAATCTTGGTGCTGATGGGAAGAGGGTAGACTTTGTAAGTAGTGTGAACCATGAAGGTACTGTTAAAGGTGGACAAATGTGTGCTCAGAATGAAAACCACCCTTCAAACAACCTTTCATCTCCTCCCAACGAAACTGACACAAATTGTTTGAAGGCAGTCTTTGTGGCTCAGCACTCAAATGGCACGGTTTCATGCACAGAAACACAAATGCTGCCCAGCCAGTTTGGGAATGCAGAAATTGAACCCCACAATCGCTGCAAGAGAGAAAAAGCTTCCGGGTCGGACATCTTCAGAACGGGGGCCAAACCAGTGCCCGCTGGTCCCCAGGATCCTCTGGCCCCAGGAGCTGATTACCACACCTTGGGCATCCTGCGCATCAAGCCAGGACGAGGGGACAGGACCATGTCTATGTCATGCAGTGACAAGATTGCACGATGGAATGTTTTGGGCCTCCAGGGAGCACTGCTGTCTCATTTCATCCGAAGTCCAGTGTACCTATCGTCAATCTCCATCGGCAAGTATGTCATGTAGTCGCTACATTTTTGTAACCGTGTCATAATCACAATTCTTTCCTAAAATGACTTGTGTCAATTTCACAGTCAGTGGACAATCGGTTGCATTTTTAACAGTATCTGTGCATATTTTTCCCTGATTGTCAAACAATCAAACGATGTGCTCATCTTGATTTTGTTGATTTGTAATTTGTATTTATTTCATTATTTATTATTATTATTTTTTTTTTTCAGATGGAGGGGAAGGAGGGGGAAATCTAATTTGAGCAAGTTGTATGTTCCAAAAATTGTACATTTTCTTCATGTTCAAGGTCTGTAGTGTGTGGGTTTCAGAACCAGTTAGAAAGTCACTGTTCCTAAATTACTACCCATTGTATAAGAAATCAAAAAGGTTTAGATGCATTATAAACAAATGGATCTAAACGAGGATACCCAGTGGTCAGCCAAAGTGAATTTTTTAATGCTTATGTAGAAAATCGCTTTGTATGGCCTATTCTTTTTTTTTTTTTTTTCAAGTTGTACATATACATTGTATTGACTATGTCTGAGAGATATTTGAAATCAATTTCGTGTTAAATCAACCTTGCCAGCTTTCTGACCTTAAGTAGAGAACATTTTAGGCAATAGAGCTAATCAATGTAATCAAGACGCGTACTTTCAGATTAGGTACAGGAAATTGCTCATCACTTCTATAATACATTTTAATGGCTTCTTTCATTTTGTTACAATGCATGGTTCGATAGTTATTAGAGGACATGCTCACCTTCATAGACATGTGGATTGAGTGAATGCAGCAATATTAATAGAACATATCAGCAAGAGTTTAAAGGGGCATTCCGGACGATTTTCATAATAGAGCAGAGTAACCAATAAATTGAAAATCTTACACAAATTACACTGAACAATGCTGATGACATCAGAGCCTCATATATTTCAGAAATGTAGCAGTGTAATTCCATTACAATACCGCTTGCTCAACAAGTTCACCTGTGAAAAATCCATGCATGCCTTCTTCTTTTGTTCTGCTACCTTGAGCCCCAACTCATGCATTCTTATGGTGAGGCTGTCATGTCATCATCCTTGTTCATTGCAATTTGTTATAAATTTTTAAAAATTCTCATTCCTTATCCCAATCACTATAAATTCTGAAAATATGTACTCAGTATGACTAATCTATAGTTGTTCAAATGTAAAAGTCTGAAAATCATCCGGAGGTACCCTTTAAGGAAAATCGGACAATCCGTTTAAAAGTTATTAATTTTTATAGTTTCTGCTTAGTCACTTCTGGATGAGAAGACTACTACAAGTTGTGATGTCACATGTTTACAACGATATAAAGAAAGTATGAAGGAAAACTCAAGATATTTTCACTTTTCTCGCATAATAAGAGAGCACTTGACTTCCCACTTTCAGAAGGCAAGGGGGAATACACTTAATATTACCCATAACATACGTCAGTGACAAGTCGAGGAAATGTGCACTTTTTTCAAAAAGTAACATTTTGTGAAATTCTCTTTATATTTTCCTTATATCATTGTATGTGACATAATACACTTTAGTAGTCTTCTCATCCAGCAGTGACTGTAAGTGTGCAGATACTTTAAAAATTCATAACTTTTGAACGGATTGTCCAATTTTCCCCAAACTTTCGCTGATGTGTTCTACAAATATTGCTGCATTCACTCAATCCATATGTATATGAAGGTGGACTTGTCCTTTAACCTGATGGGCACTTCTTGGACCTCGGTTTTTCCAGGGAGGTGGAAGCTTCCACCTCCCTGGTTTTTCTATAACTATCCGTTTTAAAGATCAAGTAGCAGGGGCATACCATGCAGTGGTCACACTGTCCCAGCTCAGATATATTCAAGAATCCCTGTAACAAATCGTTGTGGAGGTTTATCACTGATCTCTTAAAGTACCCACACAGCCAAAGAATCCTGACTGCAGTCAACCATTATTGATGAGCGAACACTTTGATGCACATTTTCACTGAAGAGGGCTATTTGTGGTCTTCAAATGTACCCCATTGGGCAGCAAATAAAGGTCAATTTAGAAGGAACACCCATGTTTCCCCATGTTACATGTAGGTCTTTAACCCTTAAAAGACAGGGCTATTTTAATGCCTAGCAAGACTGGGGGGGGGGGGGGGGGGGCTCATTCGGCCTCCCTAAGATCTTGGCCGTTGATCGCGTGATCCTGAGGAAAATTGGCACGCACATCACCCACAAGGTAATCTACAAAACTGAATAGGTAATTATTCCACCATTATTCAAATTTATTTTTGTAGCGTATAATCTATGCATGAAATTAAAAGAATTGGCTGTAAATCTGTAAATAAAGGCTCAAATTTGTAAATGAAATTATGTTTTTGAGCTATTTACGGTCTGACATGCACTTACAAAATATTTGGTAACTTCGGAATCGCATACCTGTGCATCGCAAATTTGGTCTCATAAGTTGTGCAAGACTTAAAAGAAAAAAAAATCTCAAAAAGCCCCCCCCCCCCGTCTTTTCAAGGTTAAGCCATTCTGTATGACATGACAATCATTGTCACCTCAATTCGTTCATTCATCATGCAGTGCTTCCAAATGTCTATTCTACAGGAAGCTCCGTGCAGATTGAAATATCCCATCGTACTCTGACAGGAGGAATATTAAGCCATTGAGGATGGGCTGATTTTGCTAAATAGCCCACATTTCCAATAGACACCTGTCCATGTATGCTGGGGACAAGTCTTTAACGGGTTTGAATCTCCCTGACTTGGGAATTGTTTTGTCCTTTGATATATATATATATATATATATGCAGCAAAAACACAAGTAGCCCTCCTAATTGCTCTTTGGATCTCCCTCATTTTGATGTAGAAAGTTGCCATCCCTGCATCATGCCTATTGGGTCATTGATAGGTTCATGTCTTACATAATAATGATATAATTAATATTTCTAATGTACACTTTCTCATAATTTGTCACTCGAGGAACTACAATAATTAATACATTATAATTACTCAATAGCATAATTCAAATTGATTACCGGTAGTTAAATGAATTAAGAAAAACATGGGAGTGTAATATTCACAGTCAGTTTATCACTCTTGGCAGAAGTACAAATTCTTGTTCATTCTTGTATGTGAGTTCATGAGCCAACATGATTGTTGTTTGATCATGTGTCACAACAAGAAAATATCTGGCTGTGCCACTAGGGAAGTGATTTTCATATTTTGGTAATAAATAGCATAATATTGGCAGCTTTTTTTCCGTATTATTGACCTTGTGCCAAGTGACAGAAAAATGTGTATGTAGAATCCAAGAACACAGTCCTATTTCCGGCACAAATGTACCTCTTCAGTGGCTTGTGCATTTATATGTTCAAGTGTGGTTATTAGAAAAAAAAAAACACAACCCAAAACAAAATGGAACAAAATGTTTCTCTTAAGTAGTTTTCTGGTGTTGTCTTTTGTGCTCAGAATAATATCAAAATGTACATGTAAGTACATGTACATACAAATCTGTTCGATTAACATCAAACTTTTTGCTTACGTTTGTTTCCAAACATAGGTGTCCATTCAATCAAGCCGCTATGTTTCGTGCAATCACCCAAAGAGTACAGTCTGTCTCTAACCTTCCCAGAGGTTACGTGGTCAACTCCCCTGTGATGGTGCAATCAGAGACCACCTTCAGGCACTCCAAGGAGGAAGTTGAGAAGCATCATGACACCAAGAAAGGGAAGATAACTGTGGCAGGAGCAGGTACCTTATAAATGTGTGACCATGACCTGTGAGAATACATTTCAAACTCACCTTTGTCTTAACTGTTTTAGGACTAGCCCCCAAGTATACTTGGAGAGGTGTTCATGGGAAAGTGCATGTTGGAACAAAATCAGCTCACCCTGACTGGGCTGAATGTTTAATAATATTCAAGGTTATATATCCCTTTTTGAAGCATCACAAAATTTTGCATGGTTGAAGAGTAATCATACATCTCCCAACATCCCATACATGTGTATGAAATCTTTATAACAGAATACACCTCAGAGTTTTCTAAAAAAAAATTAAGGACTTACACTGTACCACACATCAATCGAGAGTACACTACCCTTTTGTAGCCAGATTTACGGTTGGAATTTTTTCTAGGTCCAAATAAATTCACTGGAAATCTATAGTACATTGTTTGCCCCTCCGTCATGAAGAGGTTTCCAGCTTTATTATTCTGAGGAGAACCTCTACAGTATACCAGCTTATGAATGGAATCTAATTGTCAGGGTTGCAAGAGAGACACAAACTTTAAAGCACCACAAGGTACTGTCACATTTTGACAGTAAAGTTTCCTTTGCGACTGAAATGTTTTATGCACAAATTTAGTGTGAACATCTTATGACCATGCTTTTATCTGCAAAAATACAAACAGTTTGTTTCAAAAGTGCTGAAAATTTTCTGTTACCTTCATGACTCCCCTTCTCACTCCCAAGCAAACTACTCATAAAAATTCTCTTATTTTGTTATTAACTCCTTATGTGCCACGTTCCCGCGTCCGACTCGGTCGACGGCGTGCCAACTTCGCACATTCCGCTCAAACACACAAACCCGCCCAAACCAAGCGATAAATCGCCTAATGCCACAATACAATGAAAGCGTTTCTCGCGATTCCCTTACTCTTGTCTATATCAGTGTAGCTTGCATTTTATGTGGTGGTTGACTAACAAGCAGTGTTTCATGCTGGATTTGCGTGCAGATTCCAAAAACCTGTCACTGCTTTTTATGTAAAAATCATACATGTATTTACAGTAATGCAGCTACTGGGCATTTGAAAGAAAAGCAATTATACATTTGTCATAGAATTTATATCAATGCAAAGCTTGCCATTTACTCTACAACTTTGCTTTAATACTTCGTCTTCAATTTAACATAAATCTATAAAAGTTATATAGATTTGAAAAACAGAATGTTTTCTCAACTCATGACTTCTGTGGCACACGGGAGGGTTTCCACCATGGCACATGGGGACAAGCTGATTTTCTGGAACATGTATTTCCCATGTAGACACCTGCCAGAGTATTCTTTCGAGTCTCCCGCATCTTTTGACACCAAATTTGCGATGCCCAGGCACACAGTTCCGAAGTTGCGCATGAATATACTAAGTGCATGTCAGACCAAAAATTGCTCAAAAACGTGAATTCATGTACAATTTCAATGCAAACTGTGTTTATAGGCAAATTTCATAAAAGCATGATTATTTTGGGGTTTTATTGAGTAAAATCAATAAATAACATATTTTCTTGTTCGGAACAATTTCGCGGAAAAATTTAATCGAAAAAACAATGAAAAACAAAGTTGGAAAAAAAAAGAAATACATAAGAAATTAAAAAAAAACAATAAAATACTTAGGAATTTTTTCCTGATTCCACAATTTTTTTCTCTTACATTTGGTAAGGACAGTAAGAAGAATATTCACACAAAAAATGTGCCGGTTTTGAGCTTTATTTAGTGATTTATACCAAATTGTCTGATTTCATGCATCATTATGCATAAATTAGCATAATTTAGCATATAAGATAATTTTTTTTAAAATTGCTGAGATCTGGAGGGGGGCGCGTTGAATCAACCCTTCCCAGGCTACAGCTTATTTTTTTTTATTTCTGGTTCTAGTGTAAAGCTCTTAACTAGCACAGAGATTCATAATGAAGTTTAACAGTTGCTTAACCCTAACTAGGTAGATGATACTAGAACCAGAAATAAAAAAAATAAGCTGTTGAAAAACTCTGCCAACCAATTTGTTATGTAAGCAGTTTGTTCTAATCAGACAGAACCAGAATGTTGATATTGGTCATCTCTTGACCCTAACCAGGCCAGGCTTTTTGGCCTGTTCTGTGGCCTGGGAAGGGTTGATTCAACGCGCCCCCCCCCCCCCCCCCCCCCTGCCCAATGGTGTCATAAGATGTGCGAGACTTGAGAGTAAAAAGTCAGTGAGCTGCACGGTCAAAAAAAAAATTCACGTGGCAGAAATGTTGAGGGGGGGGGGGGTTGATTCACTCCCTGGCCCTTTTAGGGTTAATGTGTGTAATCTGTTTGCAGAAGACTGATCTACTTTTTCTTGGTCTCTTTTTTTCTTTCCCCTTGTACAAAAGTTGTCCAGACAGTATTCTTCTACTTCTACTTGGTTTCACTAGTGCTATGCAAAGTGAAAATTCCGTGGGTTGCCCCTCGTAGGGCTTCACCAGGGTTTTCTTCTGTTTGTCTGTTTTTTGACAAAATAACAATGGAATGATAAGAAGGGAAGTGCCATTACACCCACAACTCCATTGTGGACAATCAAAACCATGGAAAAGCGACCTTCATTCAAGAGACACTTGTTTACCCAATCATGGCGAAGCATCGTGTAGATAAAAGAAGGATTATAATAGTGGAGGACAAAACCCTATCTGTTCCTTCGGAATTTGGACTGCAGACCTCCCCCACTCCCTGTCGGAAATAATGAAGGCTGATTTGTAGAAATCTTTGAGTTTCTCTACAAGTCATAAGAATGTGAAGGAGGAGAAAAGGAATTCAATTCAAATTCAATTGATGCTGTTGTGTCTGTATGCTCCCTTTGTCAGGATAG
Organism: Diadema setosum; assembly: GCA_033980235.1. Classification (NCBI taxonomy): domain Eukaryota; kingdom Metazoa; phylum Echinodermata; class Echinoidea; order Diadematoida; family Diadematidae; genus Diadema; species Diadema setosum. The sequence continues at coordinate 7,768,262 of CM067066.1, forward strand.
AATCGATTGGAAGAAAAAAAAGCAAAAGATGAATGTCCATTAAAAGAGCCGATGATATGTGCTAAAAAAACCAGGTACAGAGGTTGTACACATGTTACACAGATGTACATAATACATGTATAAGAGGGTTTGCAGGGTAATGATCTGGATACTGGTCATTAACTGTTTCAGCCACTGCAAAGCAATCACAATATGTTTTCTTATCTGTTTAAATCGTTTTAGTGTTACATTCAAAAGTTAGAACTTCAAATTTTCTTTCCCCCTGAAATTAACAGTATATTCACCAACAAAATATCCTACTATGTATGTCAGTATTGTCTATCAGGTAGCTTTAAAACACAAGATTTTTTTATTTTTTAAAATAGTGTTAGCACTTAGATGGTACAACTAAGCTGTGTAGAACAATGCTTTAAAGGTAGGGGATACCTTTTACAGACCTCCCAAAATGCAGCAAAACATTAAATATGAACCTCAGGGGACTTGTTTAGGCCACTGCTGAGAAATTTGGAAGTCAACAGTTATCTACAATTTGAATAATGCACAAAACTCAACTACTCAGTAGTTCTGTGTCAGCCACACTTAAGCCTTGTTGTTGCAGTCTTCTGTATTTTTTATCTATAAACACAAATCTAAAAGTATAAGAGCTGATGTAATAACATATAGAGTGTGTGGCAAGAATGTATATAGAAATGTTTGTAAGTTTTGATGAACTTTCTTCACAAAATCTACATGATGGACACACATGCAGTGCATGGGTCTGCTAAGGTAGCCTAGTAATATACTGGAATTTACCGTGAGCCCCCCAAAAAAATTCAATTCAAAATCTAACGGTCAATGAAAATGTATTAAATGTTACCTTCCACTTTCAATACTTCATGGGAGTTTCTAAAATGATACTCTCTTCAACATACCACTGTATTTATACAACTCTTCATTTATGGCATGCAAATGGGATTCCCTACCTTTAAGTTTGTTTTAGTGTAAAGTACTTGACTAGCCATATTCCTGTGAGTACAGGATCAATTCCTTTGCCTACTCCATGAACAAATCCAGAAAAAAATACAAGACAAGAAAATCTGGACTAATGAAAGTGTTTTTTGTCAATTTCTTTCTCTTTGGCAGCCATTGTGTGGAGTAACATTCCAGATGGAGATCACCCAGTTGATGTGACAGCCAATGGCAAAAAGCAGGGAAGCACAGCAAAGATGTGGAATGAGCCGCAATCAAGGTATTGTTTTTTCCATTCTGTTCATTGTGTTCCTGCTGGCAACCAGGGGTAGCCTTGTGGTAGCGGCACTTCCCGGAAAGTAGTGGATGACATGTTCGATTCCCACTGGTTCCTTTTTTGCAACATGTTTGTTAAAGTGTAGATCAGCAGTTACGATCTTACAAATACATTTATACATACGTATGGAGACAATTTCCAATAACCATTATAGCACAGTATGTAATTTTCTTTACAACAGTTTACGTACCAATGTATCACAATGGCTGCAAGCATTAACTGTACATACTGTTTAGTCTACATCATTTATAAAAGTTTTATATACCAGGTAATTATCCATCATTTCTGATTCTATTGATGATATTCACGGTATATTTTGTTAGAGGCAGGCATATGTGATGTGTAACAGAATTCTAAATGCACAAAGTTACCATCACAAAATTATTATCATCTATGCAGCACAGATAACCAGACAGCTGCATGAAACTTTGAAAGTGTGCAGCCTAGCCATTTCGAGGTTGTAAAGTATACAGTAAGATGCAGCAAGTGTACTTCAGCTACGTCCCTGTGATGTTTTGCAAATTGATGTTACAGCATCAAAATTTGCATCGATATAGCATTTAGCAATGTTGATATTTTTCCTGTACATTTCATCCAGTCAGACTGTCCTTTATGATGTATGGAAATAGAAATTTTCATGGCTTATGAGAAGCAGTTTGTCACCCAATGTTTTCTAATGATAAATGGGAGGAACTTGTTTGTTTTATTTCCTTCACAAACCATGAAACTGCAGAAGCAAAATCTGTAGCATGGAACTCTTCAGATCCTTCAAAAAACTCCTGGCCATCATACCCCTTGAGAGATTGCCGGCTACTCTTCGGATGGACGGCCTGAAGATGTACATAGACTACAAGATGGCGGCTAAGGATTACCAGGAAGCACAGAAGCGGCTACTTGAAGTTTTCCAAACGTGGGTCAGGAAACCACAAGATTTCTACCAGTTTGAATGATTGAATCACGACTCTACCTTATTGCTTTGTCATGAAAAGACAAGGAAGAAAACATGTGCTACAGTTTGCCATCCATTGCACTTCACCTGAAAGAGATCAGGATTTGTGACATGCTACAACAAAAGCATCCGAAAGTCGGGGGAGGACAATTTTCTGAAAATGGCATGACATTATTTCCTTACTCTTCTACTTTAATATCATATATAGCACAACTCATAAAAGTACTAGGTTGCGGACATATCGATGACTTTATTAGTGCATGTCAAGTGGTTGTGGAAATCAGAGTTTCGAGAAAAACGCCTTCAAAGTTTTTGTTCTGATGCTATCATGATCAAGGGGAGGGGAGACAGTTTTCACCGCTGGACAATAGAAGGTATGCTCCTAGCGACCTCCGCGATGTTCATTCAAGCTTAGTGCCAGCGGTCTTTGCACGACCAATCAGTAATCAGGATTGCCACACACTGACCAATAAGATCACTCCCCCGTTGCTAGGGGCGGAGTCTAGCTGCGGCGCTAAATCCAAATCTTCGGACATGATTCTGTTACTTTGAAAGTTGGAAAATCATGGCCCATTTAGATTCGAAATTTCAGCAGATGATAGACAAAACCTTAGACTACAAAATTATACCAAAAACAGAAATCTGATTGTTTTGACCAACTTTAATGATGTGACTTCAAACTCGATTTTCTTGGCTTAGCCGTCAGCGACTTTAGGATCCTTTTCTTGTAGCGGGTCACATTTAATCACTGTCAAATGGCAGTGGTGTGCCTTGTATTAGAAATTTATGTGAAATGCTGAAGAGTATAACACAAGATTACAAGTATTTTAAATTGGGTAAGCTGTCTTGATGCCTTTCACATGCAGTGTACAGAAGAGGTCTTCTTTTTTTCCCTCTCTACTGTCCAGAAACCTCCAGCAAGTACAATCGCATTTGCAATAGGCTCTCATGAATGCTAAATGTACAAACCATAAGTCTCGAGTCCTAAATAATATGTGCAGTTTGTTTCTGTTTAAAAAGCACCCATTGTATGTCAAAGTAAAAACAAAAACAAAAACAGCCACTGGGTGACTGGGAAAAAAAAAATGACAGGATTGGGGAGAAAATAGAGGCAGCACTAGCAAAATGTGGTTATTCAGAACTTGTGGCCCTTATGTAAGATGTTTGAGTTTTGATTAACCCTCACTGTGCTTTGCTCACCAATTGACATACATGTACAACATGCAGGAGTGCTTGTTTGCCAGTCAACACAGATGTCTTTAAAGTCAATGTACAGAGATTACCTAATCCCTTAATCCCCATTGTGTCACCTGAATGGCAAGAATGCTGTTGAGAAAGCTAGGCATGTTAAGCCAATATTGCCTGAGCACATAATAAATAAACAATATCAATGTGATCTGGTAGAGTGCCCTCACTTTGTGGGGGAGGAGGAGGGACATAATGGGCTTGCAATCGCATGGCTTCAGTCAATAGGATTTGTGATATACTGGTAACTGTGTGTTATTACTGGTAACCTAGAGTTATTTAGATATTCATTTGTCATGTCCAAGTAAGCATGGGTGTTGGATCAAACCCACGACATTTGCATCCCCAGTCAAGTGATTAGACCACTTGACTACAACACTTCTACTTGCCTGGACTCTGCTAGAAATCAAAATTCAAGAAACAACTAGAGCTATCTGACTCCTGCTTACTGCAGTCAAATGGTAAACCACCATCCTTCGCACAAGTATCCTTTAGTGCATTCCCCCTTGCCATAAGAGCTCTATTTATTATGTATCCTGCCCCCTTTGACCTTTGACCAACATATCCTCAAATCTGATCTGGTCATCTCCTCCCAGTGACACACACTAGTACCTTCAAAACATGTCATTTACCTGTTGCAATCTTGTAGAGAAGAAGCCTTGTCTGTGGGTCATTAACCGGGATGAAATTTGCAGATGAAACACTGAAATGTTTCACCACTGCTGCCTGATGCTTGCAGGGGCCCCCTATCTTGCCAGCATAGCAAGAGCAATGACCTACTTCCATGTCAACATCGTACTCCATGTCTTTTGATGTCTGACTGGTCACCTTGCACTGGCTGGTTGAAAGCTGTAATTAAAACATATTGTAAAGTAATAAAATACAAATGTGTAATACAACGTTCAGATCTTGTCCGGTTTGACGGTGATTCAGTGAACACTTCTTTTGTTATAGGCATGGAACAAATTATATTTACATCAATATATCAGCTTTCGACTTTCAAATACTGACCCCTTATCAAAAGCATATCAGAAGAATTCATACTATACTTTTTTAACTTGTCAAAGTGCTTATAACTTCTCAAAAGTAGATATTGATTGTCATCAAGAATGTTTACTTTGATTACCTGTCTGATGTCCTGATGCCCGATTGATTTGTCATGGGGCATATATCTAGAAGTGATGACATTCTGCAGACGTCCATTGGCTACATCAATAAGCTTCTGTTGGTAATAGTCCTGTAGAAAGGCAGACTGGTCTGCTAGCTGTGGGACACTAAACACCTTTGTGCGTTCCAGGATTTTATCCTTCAGCACACGCATGGCCGCCTCACAGAAGTTGTTGGTGTTATTGCCACGAACTAGTAGTTCCTGGCGACAAGCAATTGCCCGTTGTTCCTTCCTTCCATAATAGGACGTCAGATGCTTCTTGAATTTCCTGTTTTAAGTGAAAAAAAGTTGTAATCAGTATCAACATTATGCTTCATCTCCACTTCATGGAATAAGTCCTTTTCTTGCACAAACATTAAAAAATGATATTTTGATAAATCTGTTATTGCATATATGATAACTATTTATTTCTAATAATTTTTTTCAATCAAAAGGTCATTTTTTTTTAGTATTTCTAAAAGAAAGGGACTTATTACATATTAGTGCATAGATGTGAAAACATTTTAACATCAATAGAACTTGTGCAAAGTATTTAAGAATTTCCTGAGGTAAAACTGAAAATTTAGCATATTGTGGCGAAGTTGGTTTTAATGGGGCTTCGCCGTAGAGATCCCACTCCTGACACCATAAATGAGTAGCGAATAACTTGTTTTGGTGGTAGATGTGTGTGATGATAGATTGGTATCAAATTGAGGCCCTACGACGAACTTCGATCAGGATGGGCGAGCTAGGCGTGAGTTCGTTTGGCCGCAATATAGGGCCCAAGATACCAGTCAATTCTTACTACTAATTCATTTCTACCAGTTATCTACTAGTTCTCCATCAACAGTCCATCATACCAGCTTCGCACATTATCTACTAAATTACATCTACCAATATCTTTACCACCAGTCACCACCAAGGTCCACTCACCTGCACTCGCTCAGGATTCTTTGGTAGGAAAGATTACTCTTCCAGTTCTTGGTATAACTTTCAACAGGTAGTATTTAATTCTCGAAAAACTTCTGCACAAACAACCGTCCATACCAACTCGTTTCCGTAATACACATATACACAGTTCACCACGCCGACCCGGTCCCGTTACTTCCAAGTCCCGAACTTTCAGTCCCGTCCCAGCCTGCCATGTACGTTACACAGATCTAGGCTAGCTAGCGATCAGGAACACACTATCCTGACCATCGCCTTCACTAGAACTGTCTGTACACGGCCCGAACTCAAAAGCTCGATCCAACTCAACACGTACTAGACGTGTATACCGTATCCGTTCCAACTCGACATCGAACTGAAATTTTAATTGCCTAATTATATTTTCACTCAATTATTATTAGCGTAGTTAATCAATATTTCCACCACTAAAACACCAATTAGGGGGAGCAATTCTAACCAAACCCCTACATATTTGGTCTCAAATTACTGGTATCTATTATTTCTCTCTGAATCTTAAGTCATCTTACCCCTTCTATGCCCCTATCTTACGTAACATTCAACAATCTGACCTTTGTCTAATTTGACCCCCATTCACACGTGACCCGAGTCTTTTAGAGATGTACCTTTGGTGTGAATTTGGCTGTCCTCCCTCAAAGCTATGGGAAGTTATTGTGTGTACAACATAACAAAGTTCTCAGATCTTAATTGTCAACCTTTGTTCGTAAAGTGTGGATAGAGTCTAAAAACAGTTTGCAAGTCCCTCTTCTTTACCTAGTAAACCTGGATTCAGGGCCAGTATTCAAATTCATACTTGGCTGTACTGACAAATCCAACAATCGAAAGATAAGCTGATGCAAATTGTCCTCGCTTGCTGGAAGTTTTGATGGAGTAGTCTAGACCTAACCTGTCTTTATATTGATACTGTATGCAGCCAACTAAAACCGTGATTTGTGAGCAGTTTCACAGACAGCGCAGAGTTTCAACTCGATCGCGAAAAGGGCTAAAATTGCTATGCGCAAGCGCAAGATAATTATGCATAATGCATTAATTTGACCCAATTTTGACCTTTTCTTGTTATTCTTACTGCACCATCTACGATTTGTTCCATATGTTTCTCTCTATATTCATGTAACATATTGCCTACTTATATATCACCTCATTATTCCAATAAATCAAATAAATCAACATACCTGTCTTTGACATCTCTTGTCTTTCCAGGTAAAGGTGTTCTTTCATCATACTGGAAAGGTTATTCCATTCTCTTTTACCTCAGGCACCGACCTCTTCACTCTCGATACGGCATTCACCCTGCTGGTGATTGCTTCCCAGGCCCGTTCTTTGTCTTTCTGTGTGACGGTCTGGCCAAATTTAGGCTTTAGAACGGCCTCAAACTCCCTATACCCCTCCACCAGCTCATATTTTTCCAATTCACTGAAATTTTTCTTCCTTCTGTCGTTGCCTTGAACCATCTTCGATATATCTAATGATCGCTATCTCCGAGTTACGTTAGACAAGGTTTGTGCAAAAAACAATTAACACGTAATTTCCCGTAGGAAATCGTCGCACAGTGCAGTGGTGATCGTCTGCCCATTTTGGCCAAGACATCGCGCAAAAATTGTGACATCATAAGTAAAAAACTTATCTTCGGGCAATGTCATCGATCTTCGCTAAGTTTAAGCCAAATCTTTGCTCAGTATTTGAATACGACTTAAGTAAACTACTTAGCCAAGTGAAATCCTAAGCTCAGTAATAGACTTAAAGGGAAGGCAAACCCAAAGAGCAATGTGGATTGAGTAAAAGCATTAGCATTAGTAGAACACATCAGTGAAAATTTGAGAAAAATCGGACTATCGATGCAAAAGTTATGAATTTTTAACGTTTTGGTGTTGGGACCGCTGGATGAGGAGACTACTAGAGGTTATGACGTATTAGTGGACAACAACATAAAGAAAATATAAAAGGAATTTCACAAAAATTCCTTTTTCTACCAAAATGAAAGAGCTCTTGACTAACCACTTTCAGAAAGCAGGGGGAATAAGTGCTACCCCTCACATATGTCAGTATCAAGTTGATGGAATGTGTAATTTTCATGAAAAATGAATTTTTACTGATTTCCCTTTATATTTTCTTTACATTGTAGTCCACTCATACGTCATAACCTCTAGTAGTCTCCTTACCCAGCAGTTCCAACTCCAAAACTTTAAAAGTTCATAACTTTTGCATCGATTGCCCGATTTTCCTCAAACTTTCACTGATGTGTTCTACTAATGTTACTGCTTTCACTCAATCCACATTGTTCTTGGGGTTTGTCAGTTTATCGCCACTTGTGATATCCATGGCCACACACTCTGAGCCCGCCTCAATGTTATAGGTACTCACATAGTCCCTTAGGCTCTCCAGCATCCCCTCCTCCACCCTCCCCCCCCCCCCCCCCCCAGCCTCGCCAAACTCCTCCTTAAAAACCTTCGGGTACAATCTGAAAAGAACAAATGTTTAATCTAATTGATGGACGTTGATTTGGTGGATTTCTTAATTCATGAAAAAGGTAGCAAGACTAAGGCAACTAAATGCTGTTTGTCTGTTTGTCTCCATCCATCTGTCTGTCCACAAGAGAGTTTTTCTGTCAGTCTGTCCGTTGATCTCCCTATACAATATCTAGTTAATGGAAAACTTTTACTTTTAAACTCCTTATTTCTAAAGGCTGTGAAGCTCCTGATCCTTGATCCATTTGTAACCAAACTTGGTTAGCGTTAGAGGCAATGGTGTGCCGCATTTACGTCCAAACCACTTCTGTTCATGCAAGCCGATATATGAGCAGAACACACACACACACAAATAAGTGTTTGAAATTAAAATTTGAACATTTACCATGTTTGGTCAGAAAAATAGAGCACTGCTATTAGATCTGTACATCATGGCATAATGCTCTTTATTTTCCAGGAACTTTTACCATGATGTGCGTGACAATCACATGCACACATTCATGACAATAGCTACAATGTAGTTTCATCCCTTAAACTGTACTCTACGGTACATGCATACATTGTACAGTTCATTTCTTCTTCTTTTTTTCCATTTTCATCCCTCTCCCTTAAAGGGCATAAAGACACTACGGTAGTGATATGCGCTGTATAGGCACTGTATTATTATTATTATTATTATTAGGAAAGCATTATGACAAGCATCATGGGGAAGTATCCTTCTGCGCATACATACGTATTGGTGGGGAAGGAGTTCATAGAATCTCTAGTAGTCTGGATGGACAGTGACTGGGGTATCCTCTATACGCAGGGTGGTCTAGTCCCTATACTTTCCATGTGAAGGTTTCGGGGGCCCTCTGGCATAGAGCAACTCTAGCTTCTACGCTATCTTCTTCCTTGTGGTCAACGTCGCCCATCTACTCTACAGTCCTTCTTTTAGTATGGCCTTCGCTATGACTCTTCTATCATGACCAGACTGCGTTACTATACCAGAGAGGAGGAATAACCCGCAAACAACTGAATGAATGAAGATGATGCGCCTTCAACCTGTATAGAAGGTGCTTTATGGGATTTTCAATTTTCATGATAAATGTTTGAAACATAAGAAACATGAACATTTCCTACAGGGGGCCCACACATTGCAGATAAAATTGTTGCACACTGCTGACGGCAGATTTGAATCACCTGGGGCCTGTTTCATAAAAGATGTTAGGATGGCAACTCTTGCTGGAATGGCAGCTTCCAATAGCAACAGCCAATCAGGAAGCTGGATTCTCATCGTTACCATGACAATTGCCATTCTAGCAAGAGTTGCTATCATATCAACTTTTTTATGAAATGGGGCCCTGGACTGCTCCCTTCCTTCTGAAGTATGTCAGCTGAGCTTCCTTGTAAATAACTTTTTCCATTGTGGAGTTGAGCATCTGGAGAATAGAGAAATTGAGATAATTATGTTATTCCACAGGTTTGAGCGGATAAATTGCATCAGAAATGAGAAACACAGCTTATATGAATTGATATTCTTAAAAAGGACTAATCATATTCATGATTATATTCATTGAAACATTAAAATCTAAAATAACTTTTTACCTTGGGAAGGGGACACTTATTACGTTATGTATTTTCTTTGGTCTGTTTTTTTTTTTAATTGTTTTTGGGGGTACATTTGAATTGCAATTTACATAAAATATGTAAAGCCAGAAGGAATGAAAATTATCACTTGAGTGTTGAACTGAGAAGTAAATTTTTACTTCTTTCCTGAAGGTTTGAAACTTGTTACTACAGGGTAGTTAGTCTGCATGTAAAATATAGTGATCTAGAATAATATTGATCTCTTATAAATCTGTGTCTGTCAATACAACCTAAATCTAGTTAGACTTCCTTACCCTCCTCTCTGTTTCATTGTCATGTAGAAAGACGGTCCTTCCATCAAAGCCGGAGATAAAACCTGTTTCAAATAAAGATAGAGACAGGTCTCAAATAGCTTGATATGATTATGATTTAACATTCTTCTATCGTCAGAAATGGAACGCTGGCATTAGATTATACAAGCAGAAAGATTTTCTATAAATTTGGGCTAGAAACATACATATTGAAAATTTTAACATTTCAAAGAAAATTTTGACCTTGTGAAACTGACTTTCCTTATCTAATTTGGGTATGGAATATAGGCTACACTAGAAATGAAATCCTAGAGATTAGAAATTGGTAAATTGTAGATCTAGTTTAAATGTAGAATAAATTTGGATTCTGACTGCTTAACTATTAACATTGTGTATACCTAGACTATATTACTGTGCTGATTGTGCTGAATTGTCATTGCAATTTTGGCTTCCCATGCGTAGGCAAATAAAAGCGCACCAAACGTAGCGATGTTGTGTGTTATAGAAATCGCGCAATAATGCAAATTTCGGCTTTCCATAATGGGCTAGAAAAATGGCGCACGAAAAAAGGGATTGATTGTTTGTGCTTCTAGCAATTATGCACCAAATATGTAAGATTATCTCATGATACTCAAACAGTTCAGGAGGGAAGACCTACATGTACATCTGATGGTTCTGCCATTGAACACGATCTACGATCTGCACGCGTCAGAAGGGTATAGCTTCTAGGCCTGGAAGAGCACATGTCTTTTTACTGTGCTGGCTTCGGGTTACCCAGGGTAACACTAGACCCTATCCAGTCAGATAACCGTACAACAAGAATAACATTGAAGATCAATCTTTTGGTCTAGAACATGGTGTACCTCAACCACGTCCCTGGACCAGGACCTGTAACTGAAGACAAGTCATGATCATTCAGTTTACTCAAGCCACCTGTAACCAATTCCTTTTTAAGCATCACGTTACTTAAGTCCACAATACTTTACAGTGCATACAGGGCATAACGCCATGAAAATGATTTCAGGAAAGAATACTACCCCACTGTATCAAGAGTGAAATAAACATAATTATTCATGTTTGGCACGAAACATCATGATTAGTGCAAGTTTTAATTAGTCAATGCATAGAAAATTTTGATATCATAAAGCATTCATGAGTCCTTAGTGGCCAGACGCTTTGCTCTCGCGCTCGATCACAACAGGAATGACTTTGTACAAACTAATGGTCTGGTGCACCAGTTATGCAGCGGTGTCATCATCTCTTGCACCCACAACTGGTTGATGCCTTCCGGAGACTTCGCTCAGAGTTGTCGGGGCTTTCGGTGGCGTCTTCCACCAATTCACTCTATTTTCCTGAAACCACTGCTTGGCGAGATTCGAGCAATGCTTGGGGTCGATATCCTGTTGTAGTCTGTGGTGATCGTGGTACACTTCCCTGATGAATTTGAGGAGCGTGTAGTTGAGGATGCTCTTGACGTAGAAGGCAGAGTCCATGATGCCTCTGAAGACTACGAGATTCGTTGGGCCACGCCTCGATATTCCCGCCCACACATGGAGTTTCCGGGGTGCTTCGGGGTATCCCTCATGGGGTGGTCGCGACCTTCCTTGGTAAGGCAAAATACTCTCATTGCTTTCGAGTTGAATTGTTGATTCATCTGTAAAGGTGACATCGTGGAAAGATTCGCTCGATGCCTGCAATTCCTGGCAGAAGTCCAGTCTCTTCACTCTATTCGCAAATCAAACCATTTGACAGTACCGCACCGTGCAATTTCTCCAGCCTAGTCATTGTCGACGCAATCGCTTCAGAGTTGTAACCGAGGCTTCGGCATTGGCGAGATCCTTAAGGATATGCCGAAGATCGACTGCAATGCAGTCAGTTTGTCGTTGTTTTCATATAATTGGTCTATGAGCTTGATGAATGGCTCCAGCTTTGAAGGCTTGTGTGTCGGTTGCTTGGCTATACGTAATTCGACCAGTCTTCTGGTACCTCGACAGGAAGCGAGATACAGACACCCGAGTCACCGTCAAATCCTCGGCCTGTAGTACTCTCACTATCTCTGTTGGCTTCAGTCCCTTTGTAGCTTTTATGCGAGATTCAGTCACTGATATTGCTGGTCTGACGTTAGGTTTAGTTCTACTTATGTATTACTCCAATACAATGGCACATGATGTACAGGGTCGAGTGCAATGATAATTAAGCTTCTCCTTTATTCGAGGACCAACTCGGCCTCGTGAAATAATTGCAACAATGCAGCAATGGAGGTGATTCACACTACAAATACAGGCATTTGAATTCTTTGAGACGAGGTTACACTATTATAATGAGTCAAATATCTGGTGGTAACATCATGAAACTACGATCTTATCCTGAGGTCCTTTAATGCAAGGGGGGGGGGGGGTTATGTTCTGGATGGCCGATATAAATAGGTTTTCAGAGTAATAGTGTGATACCAGTCTCTTTGCCAATTGGCTGCGCACGGGGGTCATCATGGCGCTGAAGTCCGTGGGTGCGGCGGTACTTGTCCACTGGTACATGACCTACACTTGGCTTGGCAATGCAGGAGCACTGGCAAGGGCACTGGTCTGACCATCGGTCTGCTGCTGGTGTACAGGTGCTTCTCTGCTTGCGTAGCCATGACCCGGCGTGTGTAGAGTGTAGACTGTAAGGATCACATGCTTTCGGTGCCTTCATGCCCATGACGTGGATTCCGGAAGACAGTAGGGGTGAAAGTGGGAGAAGAGGGGGAGGAGGAGGAGCTGATTAACATCATTAAAAAGAAGAAGAGAAGCAATGAGAGTCTGTGTCGTCACAGGCATCACAAATAAAGTGCTGTTTTCATTGGGTATTTACACATGCTTCATGATACCACACTGCACAGCACTAGAATTGAATCTATGGACCATCGTCTTCATCATTGTCACGGTCCGGTTGCGGGCCGACCGTAAATCAAGAGGAGTTAGAACTTATTTTTGGACGATCAACACAACAAACGGACTAGGACAAATGACTTCAAATTAAAGCACTTTAATAAAAGCTTAATGAATTCTGAGTTACAGGGTAAATGATATATAAAGCTTGTGACAAACTGTATTCGCGCCCAAATTCTGAATTACAGAGTAAATAATATATAGATTTATGGCGAATTGTATTCACGCCCTCTGAGCTATCTTTTACAGGGGGACAATTATAAACATTAATATTTAAATTTTCACGGACAAGGGGGATCATTCTGTCATTCTGTCCGTGTAACTAACTATAATTACAATTCCATATCACATCTACACATCAACCTCCCATCATTTAATATATCTTGTTATTCAAATACAAATATCATTCTATTATAATTTCTTGATTGTATAACATAATTCACAATCTTCCTAATCATTAATACAAAATAAATTGTTCTTACCACCACAGGTGAGTTTTCCCCACTAACATAAGGGATGGAGGCTCTGCCAATACAAGATGAGTTTTCCATTCTAAAATGTTGGACGGAGGCTCGGCCAATACAACAAACTCGGTGTTGACTAAAATCAGTAGACAACAACATGGACACGGAGTTGTAACAAATGTTGTAATAAATGTTGAACGGTTTAGCGTACGGCGAAAATAATATGACGGCTGCTTACGTGGAAACCTCCGAACTTAACACGAACCAACTTAACGGGCTGAAAGCAAAGAACATAATGACTTGACATATACCATGGACTGCTGATATATCTTGCCCAACAAAACGCTTGGGGCGTGGCACGGAAAACTACCGCTGACGCTACAAAATAACCCTTTGGGCTCCTTAAACATACACATAAGAATCTTAATACAGAATTACGGTACCGAAAGGGCTGTATCAGCGATGCACATATACCGACATCTAATTTACATAATATCGCCATGGTAACACGCACCATGGAAGGATAGATTAGAAGGGGGTAGGTTCCAGGTGATCGCGGCTTAAACATGCGGTGCACCTGTGCTGATTGTCACCCGCGAAAACAAAATAAAACAGATTTAAACATCTTTTGCTGAGGAAAAATCAAACAAAGCTGAGGGGGTAAAATAAATGGCAATTTCCAACTTGTGACAATCGTCAAAAAAGTTTAGATCACAAACAACTCCACTGGATCTTCTTTCTTCTTCTTGTCTGCTTTTTTAGCTTTACCTTTACCCTTCCCCTTGCCGGTCCCTGTTCCTTTTTAGCTCACCTGAGCCAAAGGCTCAAGTGAGCTATTGCGATCGCCCTTTGTCCGGCGTCCGTCGTGCGTCGTGCGTCGTCCGTCGTCCGTCGTGCGTAAACTTTTTACATTTTCATCTTCTTCTTGAAAACCCCAAGACCGATTTTCATCAAACTTGGCAGATAGCATCCCTAGGGGGTTAGGAACTCAATTTGTTAAAATGGGCACCATGCCCCACCCAGGGGGCCCCCAGGGGGGCCCAAACCCCCCAAAATTAAGGAATCTGTAAAAATCTTCTTCTCTAGAACCAGAAGTGATAGAGCTAAGTTAATACTATGAGTTAGTACATTGATGACTGAAGTTTCAAGTTTGTTCATGGCAGAATCAGGGGTGCCCCCCTTGGGACCCAGGGGAGGGGGTGGGGAGGGGTCCTAATGGGGCCTAAATTGTACATTTTCATCTTCTTCTTGAGAACCCCATAACCAATTTTCACCAAACTTTGCAGGTAGCATCCCTAGGGGGTTAGGACCTCAATTTGTTAAAATGGACACCATGCCCCACCCAGGGGCCCCAGGGGGGCCCAAACCCCCCAAAATGAAGGAATCTTTAAAAATCTTCTCTAGAATCAGAAGTTATAGAGCTAAGATAATACTTTGAGTGAGCACATTAAATACTGTAGTTTCAAGTTTGTTCATAGCAGATCCAGGGGTGCCCCTCTTGGGGTCCGGGGGTGGGGGGATTTGGGAAGGTCCCAATGGGGGCCTGAGTTGTTCATTTTCATCTTCTTCCTGAAAACCTCATGATGGATTTTCGTCAAACTTGGCAGGTAGCATCCCTAGGGGTCAGGATCTCAATTTATCAAAATGGGCACCATGGGCACCATGCCCCACCCAGAGGGCCCCAATCCCCCCAAATTAAGGAATCTTAAAAAATTGGGGCCCTTATTGTACATTTTCATCTTCTACTTGAGAATGCCCGGTCAAATTTTAGTAGAGCTGTGAATTATTTAGATTAGTGACTGCGTGGAAGGTGAACTTGTGATACTCAGGTGAGCGCTAGACCCGCGGGTCTCTTGTTTAGTTTTGTCAGTTAAGTCTTCGGGGATCCTTTCCGGATTGAATGGATACATACCACAAGCAGCGTACCCACTTGTTGCTTTCCCCACAGATGTAACATTTCCCCGAGCCTCAGTAAAACAGATCTCGGAAACTGGTGCTTAGTGATGACCCTTCCCGGTTGGTTCTTCGTCCATCGATTCGCTGCTTGCTGGAAGAAGGTCTTCAGTGGCTTAAAGACAGTCCGGTCCTGTGTTGAAGATATTTGGTGGTATGTGGTGGCAGGCACACCATGATGATGTTGTTTGCTACAGCATACTCCACAGCTTCAATTGACTGAACATACGATCCATGCCCAACTATGACCAATAGCACTTTCTGGTCAACAGCATGGTTGCAAAAGTGTTTCAGCCAGTCTACAAACAGTTGTAGCTTGTGTAGCTTGATGTAGCTTGTTGGTGACATTTCCACTTGTGATCCTGGTGGAATGCCATCAGTCCATTCGTCCTTGCGTCGCACATCTTTCATGATGAGGTATGGGGGTATTTATTATGTACCACTAGCGTTGCAGCAACCAGGCCAGATATCAAACTCTCTTGAATGGTCTGTGAGCTTCCTGAAATTTACCTGTGGGCAGATCTCATCTGAAGTCAAAAGCCTGAATGTGAAAAACACAAGCCCCAATCACATACATTTCAGAATGATTCAAGCCAAGTCTTAACAACTTTTTGGTTTTTAATTTCTATTCCACATCTGATTTCAAGCAATAGAACACTAAAATATATTATGTGCTATATTTAGTAGGTATTTATGAAAAAAACAAAACATCGGAACTTTGGAATAATCTCATACCATAAAAACGGATCATGGAAACATTGTCTAAATCTACCCTAACGTCCAATAAATCTGTCGAACTCTACTACAGTCGATGTATTATAAAAATCCGTACACCAGTAAACATGTTCGTCTATTGATTTAACGGCATAGGTCACGAATATATCAAAGGGAGCATGATTGACGCCTTTCATAATCGGTGCTGTTTTCATGAGCCCACTTGCGGCAAAGTCTGCATACAATCCAGTCTTCAGTTGGTGGATGGATATAATCCTTGCAAAGGATACAAAATCATGTACCAGTTGAGCACTGTTTTCCTTTACCACTCCCATGTTTCTTTTCCTTTTTGTCTCCTGGAACACTTTTGGAGTCTGGTGACCTTCTATGTTGCCTTCCATCTGGTTGATTTCGTAGAAACGGACGTCTTTTTAGACTGTTTTTGTCTAAAATCTTGTAAAACTGATTTACTGCAGTTGTGTAGAAGCCAAAGGCTCGTGACATGCTAGTCGCCTCGGGTTTTCGGAGTGATATGTCTGGATTCCTGTTAAATCCACTAAACCAATCTTTACCAGCCATCTTTGTTCTGTGGAACGGGCGTTCAGTGTGGGTTTTTTATGCCTCCGCCACGAAGTGGTGCCGGAGGCATTATGTTTTCGGGTTGTCCGTCCGTCCGTCCGTCCGTCCGTACGTACGTCCGTCCGCATTCGTTTACGCGATAACTTGAGTAATATTGACTGGAATTTTACCAAACTTGGTCAAAGTATAAAGTATGATGGGGCAATTAATTGATTAGATTTTGGGTGAAATCGGCCAAAGGTCAAAGGTCAAGATCAAATCATTAAATTGTATCTGTTTACGCGATAACTCAAGACTGAATTCAGCAAATTTCACCAAAATTTGTCTGAGGATGATGTATGATGGGACAATTACTTGATTAGGTTTTGAGTGAACTTGGACAGAGGTCAAAGGTCAAAGATCAAGGTCAAATCCTAAAATTTATCTGTTTACGTGATAACTCTAAACTGGATGAAGCAGCTTTCACCAAACTTGGTCCAAGGATGATGTATGATGGGGCAATATATAGTTGAGTAGATTTTAGTGACATTGGCAAGAGGTCAAAGGTCATAAGGTCAAGGTCAAATGCTAAAAACGTTGCTATTTCCCCCATATCCATGCAATGCCCGAAGGTATTATCTTGAAACTTATTGTAGACATCTACTACTGCATAAAGATTCTCCAGAGAGAGTTTCATGTCATAAGGTCAAAGGTCAAAAGGTCAAAGGTTAGGTGACTATGTTACAATTTCACTTTTCTTGCAAATGGTTCAATGTATCTTCATGGAACTTGGTACATACACATGTACTGACTGGCAGGGATTTTCTAGGGAATGTAGGGGTCATGGGTCACTAGTCAGGGGGTCAAAGGTCAAGGTCAACTCCTCAAAATTTTACTATTTCCCTCATATACTAGTATATGCAATGCTTACATTATTATTTTTAAAACTAAAACTTGATATATACATGTATTGCCTAATGGAGATTCTCTGAGAAATTTCCAGCCAGAAGGTCAAAGGTTAAGGGTCAAAGGTCAGGTTTAAATGCAAATGTATATATATTTTATACTGTAATTACACTCTTTCTTCATACCTTGAAAATTACTCGATGCATAAACTTATAAAAGGGTAGGTCAGAAGTCAAGTAAAAGTTCTCAAAACCCCAAATACAGGTACCTGCACTCTTAGACAATTATAGTAAACCTAGTTCAAGGAAAGTGAACATTCAAGATATTTCTGACAAACCTGCCATTTCAATATTTTGTCAGTTTTGTGAAGCTGTCATAACACATTGTGAAGACATTGTACCATACACCTATTGGGAGAATCATGCATTATGGCGGAGGCATCAGCCGCCATAGCGACATTTCTAGTTTTTTTTTTTTTTTTTTTTTTTTTTTAAGCTAATTCGTATAATGATTGCCTGATTTCAACTGGTGTCAAGCCAAGAAAGATGAACACAAATCTGTTGCATATTGAGACAACTCTCTCTCTCTCTCTCTGTCTCTCCTGCTCCAGATTAAACACCATAATATACTTTCCAGTATGGCACTATATGCTTTACGTCGTTCGTATTACTTTGTTGTTGTTGTTTTGTTTGTTGTTTTTTTTTGTTACTTTTTATATCGTACAGGGTCAGCTTAGCAATTCCGTAATGGCAACTACACTGTACTATATTAAAAATCCCTTAAACGAATATGATTTCTGACGCGTTTTGGCAGGTCGTCTGTGATGAATGTAATAATTGCCCCAGTTACCTTTGAGATTCTGGGCGTACTTCTGGATCAGCAATTTGTCAGGGAATTTCACATGTACACGTAATTGGCTGTGATGGAGTTTGGTTGACTCACTGAGGGGACCAGTGAGCTCTTTGGTGTTGTATCCCCTTGCTCTGGCAGGAGGAATTTTCAGCTTCTGGATGTAAAAGTCATGCAAAAATTCGTCCACATTCTCCTCAGATTTCCATGAAATGCCAAGGAAAACTAAATTCTCCCGTGCTACATGTCGCTAGTCGGTCGAGCTCCTCTTGCAGTATTCTGTCCTCCTTTGACTCCTGCAGCCCAGCCTCTTTCCCCTGTTGTAGTAACAGGTATTACTTACCTAAGTAACAGGTATTACTTACCTCTGTTACGGTAAGTTACTAGCTGTAGTATGTAATGTATTCGGATGCTTCGTAGCTTGCTTCAGATTTGGATAAGTCAGGTAACAACTGAGGGATGCAAAAATTGCTCTCCCTTTTATACCCTCACCTGGGGGTAGGGGGTCAGGTTACGATAATCCAAGGTGTATCCACAGAACCACATGTAGAATCTAGACGTAGTGACGACCGCGTCCAGTCAATGTGTGAATGATAGTCCAGCAAGTAATACCCATGTAGCCATATCCTTGCTACCGTGAATTGTGGCCTGCAAACTTGTATATAGACTTGCCATATTCCTCACAAAAGACCGTTGTGACGTTGCTGGAGGCCGTTGACGGTCGTTGAGAATACACGTTCGCATAGTGTAGCTTGTAGTGTTGTTTAGCTTCATGCCTTCATAGTTTCATACCTTGGCAGATGTTGTACTCTCCAATGATTACCCTAATGAGGGGATATACTCTCTACTTTTGTGTCGCTGCTACCTCTTCCTATTAGACAGTCGGTCATTGTCTTTGATGTCTCAGTTCCTTAATCCGTCTTATAGGACAAAAAAAAAAAAACAAAAACAAAAACACAACAACAAACAACAAACACAAAACAAATAAATACAAAAAACGGTTTGAAATTGATTATTGTAACCAGATCACACTACACAGTTGCTGGATGCACCACAGAAACTTATTGGTGATGTAGCAGTCATGTCGCGTAAGTAAGTGCAAGGTAAGATCTCTCCTCTCCTTCACTGAGGTGGGAGATGTGCTTGACCCTTCCATTATACCAACAGGGGAGGGATATTCAAAATGCTTATAAGGACTAGTGTGTTATTTTGCCCTGTTAGAATATACCTCCCCACGAGAAAGATTGAATATGCTGTTGTACGGGGTGTGGATCCTCACTTCAAATCATTACCATACAAGAAATAATTCTACTTTCTGGTGGCCAGCCTGAAATTTGCAGTAAAAATTAGAGTTAGAATATCAAGAGCAAAATATTGATTGAACTGTCAAAATATCCCAACATTTAAAAAAAGTATGTTTCATGCACCTGAACACATACTTCACTGTAATACTCTTCCGTGTTTGTAACATCATGATAACTGTGTGTAAAGCTATGGTCGTATGGATTGTTGTTAGATGCTAAATGTGATGTACTTTATTCACTGTGTTAAATAAAGTGAGATTTCATTTTGTTCCTGACATTGAATTGTGTATGTTTTTGTTTTGCGTGTATGTATGTATTTTGTATAGTCTAATAATATGGAGCATATTATGCTTGTTATACTAAAGTAATGTGGGCACAATGGAAGGGGGGATGGTACCTGCAATTTTTAGTGAATAGGTGTAAGACTAGTCTGCCGGGTATAGGGCCTACTTATTATCGGCCTTGCAATTCATCTATGCGTTACGGAAATCTAGTCATAATTAAGGTACTTCGACCATATGAATTCACAAACAAATCGGGCAGAGAGTTCTATGTTTGAAGCCGTTTGCACTGTGTCTGACTGTGTGTGTGTGTGTGTGTGTGTGTGTGTGTGTGTGTGTGTGTAATGGTTGGAATATGTACACCAATATTATACTGGGGCACTTCTTCAGTAGTTGAATTGACGCAATGAACGGCAGGTTTTATCAGAGTGCGTTTAAAATGGCAATTTTCAGTGGTTCATTCCACTATTTGAGCGCTCAAAAATGCCGGATGGACAGGTCAATATACCATACAACGTTATTGTAATTCCATTGCAAGTGTGTGTGTATGTGTGTGTGCTTGTGTGAATTAACCGAGAAGCTGTCAAACAGAAAAACAAAAAACAAAAACACCATGGCTACTCATTATGACTCTATTTTAGTCGTGCGTTTATACTCCCAGGCTTGACTGACGAGCCCAGTGCAGATATAGAAAAAGTAATACGCATGTGCCTTAAATCTGGAATCTAAACTACTTGAATTACCTATAATGACGCCCAGTAGATGAGAGACTTGTAGAGGGGCATTGAACATATCCAATTCTGAGCCTGAAGAGTTCAATGTGATGTATCCATGGGATGGTCAATAATATATGGAATCTGGATCAGATTTATGACGCTTCTGTTTCCAGCGATCACTGAGCTTAGACATGAAGGATTTCATAAGTGATGTCTCGACAGTATCAGCACAGAGGCTATTCCATGTATTTATTACTCTCTGGCTCATTGAACCTATCAGTAGTTCGAACCCTTCCTTTATACAATTTACACTTATGGTAGCGTGTAACTTGTTCAGTGTGAAGTTATTTTTGCACGAATAAATGGCAAGACAACTCAGAATTCTGGTTTAGATTGTACAGAATATCACAATTTTAATAAGCATACGAATTGTGGCAATTAAAAAAAAAAAAAATCTGCACAGCTGATCGAAGAACGAAGGGACCACACAGCGAGCAGGAATCAGTCAAATGTCGATGAAACGACACCGATGACTTTAGACGTTTGAATTTTCAATCTTCTATGGAAGACATTTTGTGCCTCACCAGATAAGATTGACCAGGCTCATTCTCAAAAACTACATCCACTAAATTGCAGGGACCCTTAATATAAATTAACCGTTTTCTCTTGCATACCAATTTATTCTGATGTAATTATATTAAACAAACAGACTATAGTTTTTCACTCAGTTCAGTTCGGTTAGGTTTACTCTTATTCCTTTATCAACTTTTGCACATGGTTTTTCACTCAGTTCAGTTCGGTTAGGTTTACTCTTATTCCTTTATCAACTTTTGCACAGATACACACATACACACACACACACACACACACACACACACACACACACACATATATATATATATATATATATATATATATATATATATATATATATATATATATTATACATCCATATTATACACACTACATTCATTTATATATATACTTAGAGCAAAAGCGACCAACATTGTGACCAACAGACGGAGCCACTGACGGGATGACAGCCTGGTTAATTCCCGGCCGGCGCAGCTAAGCGATCCGCAGAAAGTTATCAAAGAAACTACTACTGAACATGCAGGATATGGGCATCCCATGCCACCACATGAATACATAATATGAATACATAAAAATGTCACATCTTACAATAAAATATACATTATCATTCATCTAATACTTATCGAGATTCCTATCTAAAACAAGAAAATGTTCCCAGAAGACTAATAGAGATTACATGCAGTACATGTATAGTTTTCTCCCTGATCTCATTTGCGAATAATTAACACAGAAGGGGATTTTCACATGACACAAAATGCTTAACCATCTCCCCAATTCTGCTGTCTGCAGATATCATCCTATTATTACACCCACAAGTAATTTTTCTTACTTATTTCAATATTGTTGTGTTTTACGTACTTGTTCCATTTCCTAAAAGTGCTATATACCAACTACACAACAAAACACCAACACACCAATACATACTCTCCACCACTGAACAAAGAACAAAATACATGAAAATAATATTTAAAATATGAACAATATAGGAACAACTTTCATTAAATCAAAAATTGTTTTCATAACACCATTTCAGAGACATTTTCAGTAAATTCCTATACTCTCTACCTTCTAACTTGTACGGGTTCGAGAGAGGTGTTGAAAAAATATTCTGGTGATACTTTCGATGATTTCATTTAGGGAAATAGTTAAAAGCATTTTCCAGCACGCACTTGAATTCATAAACTTTACTTTTGCAGCACATGCCTAGAACTTATGGTGATCCAAACGTGTTTTCTCCGCTGTATGTCACGTACAGAAAACCATCCTCATGTTTGTGTTCCTCGTATATAGTACCCACGGTAGCGCTGTCAAGGGATAGAGCATACAGACACAGTTATTTTTAAATTGAATAGAACTGAATCTTGTGTAATGTCCACAAATAGGAATTTGGAAATTAGTTGGGGGCCTAAGGGCTCAAAATGGGTTGTTTGGTTCAAATTCTTCCAAAAGCACCAAATTTGGCTCATAGGTCCCTTGTACCATACTCTTTCGATTTTTGATGGGCGCCAAGACTAAAAACCCTTGGGGCCGCCATATTGGTGGAATCCAATATGGCCGCCATCCGGGTTAAAGGTCAACTGCAGTTTCAAATTGAAAAGGTTGATTAATGTTATGAATCCCATGTGGAAGATTTTACGGGGTTAGAGAATGTGATTCTAAATATCATTTCAGCAATTCAAGGTCACTATCACCTCTCAAGGTCACTTTCAAGGTCTAATAAGGGTCAAATCAGGCATTTTGTGCATTTTTCGAAATGACGTCTGTGAGCATTCAACTGCAATTCACTGGTACCCCTATTTTGTCCCAGGTGTTGACATCTCTTCCATACTCCTTCAATGGTCAATTAGGGCCAAGAGCGGTTCCATTCTCCTACATATCAATAATGATTATGACAAAAAAATGAAAAAAAAATATATTTAAGATATATATATATATATATATATATATATATATATATTGAAATTTTGAGCACAGAAAATGGGCTTCCATCGGTTTCGTTTTCTTTTCTCATTTTCTTTGCTCAAAGTTTTCAATATTTATCAATTGTTTCTGGTCAGTTTTTCCTTTCTTTGTTTATATATATATATATATATATATATATATATATACATGCTTAAATACGGCCGCCATCTTATTCCAAGGTGCCGAATCAGGGTGCAATGGCAAAGAGGGTGATAAATACGCCTAATCTTATTTTGTCTTCGTTTTTCCTTCAGACGAGATAGCCGGATAACCCGTATGCAACTAGCTGGTCAGTTGTATGTACGTGGGGTGGACCACTTTACCGGTTTATGTACTTTGAGTTTTCCGATAACGGAATGCCGATTCGGGATGTTTTCATGTGTCTGGGTTTGTGATTCTTTCACAAAAGGGACTTGCACTTTTTATATCCAAGTGATGAGGTGCGAAGTGTTGTGCCTCTACTAGAGGGGACGGTATGACAACACACACCATTGCTCAGCTAGACTTGAGATTAAAGTGGGATTCGAACACAAGTCTTTAGACCGTAAGCCATACGCTACCGACTGAGCCACCTCGTCACTTTTCATGGTCACTTATATAACTTTCCAGCTGGCAAGCGATATGATTCTCCTCCTGCTGAAATTGGTGTATGCATGCTCTCCCTTGCTTCCGGGGAATCAAGCTCCTCAATCCAGGTCAGACCAGTATTCTAGGGGCAGTTAACTAAATTCGATCATTAAAGTCCTTTAATGGCAGTATCGTATCAGAGTAGGTGAAGACAATTCAGCTAAAGGTTTTTTCTTATCTTTTTTTATTCTCTTTTTATCAAACGAAACCGTTTCTTTACTGAAAGCGCAAATGACTAGGGAAACTGAACACCTATTGATGTTGTATGGGATACTGATCCTGAAGAAAATAATCTTAACATTTTTGCGCAGCAACACTGTGCAGTCCTCTGACAAGAGATGGTGATGGCACCACTCAAATCTGAAATTATGATTGGAAGAGCGTAGCGGCTTCCTGAAAATTAAGATTGAACAATGAAGAACTGCCCTCATTTATCAGCGCACAGATATCCAAGAATAAATGGGACGGACAACTCATTCTGAGCACCTGATTCGAAACGAAAATATCCAACAGGAATTGTGATCTCACAACCCTTCAGCTTTCCAACAACTTAGATGCGATCTACGCAAAGATATCCTTACAAAGGATGACATAATGTTTTCTGAAAGCATTTTCTAAAAACAGTATACAATCGCACGGATGAGCATAACATCACATTTCGGTAGTGTGCTCTTTTTAAATCCCTTTGATCTGAGGGAGTTACGGTTGGGTCGTGGTATTGAAAAGATAAAGGCCTTTTCAGCTCTTTCCCGTACAGCATACCTCTCTTCCAGAGCACAACATCAGGCACTGACAGGGTGCGACATTACTTCAGACTTGCTTTGATGTGGCATGCAAAATTGGGTCAGCTAACCAGAGCTCACTGACACATTAACTACTTTAATAATCGTGCTCATGTCCAGCAAGGACTGATGAGCAATAAGGTTTATGGGGCAGCCTGCGTCAACGAGGGTAGGCATCATCTCGTCATAACGTGGGAGCAGATCATCAGAAACCATCCTATCTGATGTGATCCCTGATTTCAGGGAGTGGAGTTGGAGGAAAGATGGCACAGGTACATGGCAATTACTTGTACTATCAGCCACTCTCCGCAATGCTTCAGTACCAAATTTCATTCTTCTGCACCACAGCTGTTTTAAGGCATGCATTGGGCGGTGGAAACCATGGAAATGGAAAAAAAAAATAATGAAATGAATGAATGAATGAATGAAGGTGAAAATGCACAATGTAGAGCAGGTGTCAGACGAGCCATGGTCAGTAGTTTGATATTGCTGCAATTTTAAAGTGTGTGGGGGGGAGGGGATTGAGGGCCTATCTGACGGGAGGAGACATTGTCGCAATGCCAGCGTCTCGAAGAAATTATTTTCGCTGCCACAACTAGCGCGATTTCCAGGGCGACGGCCAAGACGTCTTCAAACAAAGGGACAACTTATTTGCTTGGAAGTCACGGGGATATTGGCACGGCTTTTGCAGTCGCAGGGACTTATCAGAGACGTCTTTTCTCAGCGACTTCTCCCTTTCATCGCCATTATGTTATTACGGTCTCCACAAGATGCGGGGACATCTCGAAGATGTTGCAGACAAATTTAGTCCCCACGACATGGCCACAGTGATGGAGACTTCGCAGAGAGACAAGCTGGAAGACGGAAATAGTCTCTCCAAAAATCGGAAATGTTCGATTCTCCTGCGAATCCTGGAGATTGGGCTCGTCTCCAGGAGACGTGCGTCGTAGAAATGTTGCGGAGAGTAGAGTTGCAACCTATAGTCTTCAGACCAACGAGATACACTTATAAAGTCTTGTGATATCATACCAATTTGTGTCCAAGCACTTTGGTAGAATCTTAATATTAAATATACCCTAGAAGGTGTCATGAAAGTTGTACTATAGCATATCTAATCTATACCCTGTTAATGGTGTCACTGTGGCACATTATGCTTATTCCCTACATGGCGTCACCAGGACTGTCATGTTCTCTGAACGGCATATTTAGCTGTGGAGGCACATAAATTTCCTATAAAGACTTTAGAATCGAACTTTCTTACACAAGTTCAAAAATAGCAAATTGATGCCAACCTGATGTACTAAAAACCCTCTTAAACACGACAAATTTTTTTCTTTTTTATCCAGATTAGGAGTGATCTTCATAATTCTCATTCCATTGAATTTAAATCTGAATTATAAATACACGTCTATTGTGATTGATGATCCCTGAACTGCAACAGACAAATAAAAACATTTCTCTTTTTTAGTGGCAACGTCAAGGACGCTGGTAATATAGAGAGTAGCCCCCCCCCCCCCTTATTGCTAAACGATTAATATATTAGGTAGCGATAGGACTCTATTTGTCATAAATTATATGTATTTTTTATTGCATTCGTTGCAGATAAAGATGAAAATGATAATCCAATAATCAGATCTTGAAAACTCTTTTAAAGGGCATTACCCATAATTCTAACTAGCTCTTTTGGCTGTCATTAAAGCAAATGCAAATATACTGAATTCCGCAAATATGACCAGTCAGTGAGGACATTTCCTCATAGCGCCTGTAATGTAAAAATAATTAATGGACTGATTGTGACATGAACTATCATATTCCATAGCTTTGGACAGAACATCACTTAAATGCTTGTGTAGCCATATTATAACAAGCCATAATTGAAATGACGAAGAAAAAAAATTACCGTAAGTAATCATTAAAAATGAAATTGAAGGGTTACCAAGTCTTCAAATTTGATTGTGAAATAAGGATCTGAGTAAGATCCCTTAGACCTAATTACTCTCAGAAAGGGGTTCTAATTATAATTCATGAGTGTATACCTAGTGTTTGAAATCTTAACACGAAAGCAGATATATTGATGTTACTCATGAAAAAGCCCACCTCTCCCTCTCCCACAGCCCTCAACAACTGCAATTCTATTAGCAGGGCTGGCATTCCTCCTATATTAGCTATAGGCAAGCCATTTTCTAAATTACCTATTGTGAATATAATGGTTTCACCCCAAATGACCTCTAGGGAGACCTTATAAGGAAAAGTTGACATCAGAAAATTAAAACAACTTCAGAATCGAATTCCTTGACCCATAAGACCACTGAAGCTGACTTTTCAAATTATTGTAACACTTTAAAGGTTTTTTTTTTTTGTTATGGATTGGCCTTTAAACGTAGGTGGCAGCCATATTGGATTTTGCAAATATGCCGCCCCGGAGGGCGCCCTTTACAAGAAATGCGCCCTTTTTCAGCCGTCGACAACTGTCTATTACTAAGGCTGGCATTCCTAGAATATTGACCATGGGCAAGCCAATTCTTCAATAAACTGTTATGAATACAATGGCTTACCCCCTAAATGACCTTAAGGTGACCTTATAAGGAAAAATTGACTTCACCATAAAAACAACTTCAGATTCGAATTCCTTGACCCAGAAAACCTCTTAACCTGACTTTTTAAATGATTGTAACCCTTTTATGTTTTCAAATGCAAGTGACCTTTAAACCTATATGGCGGCCATATTGGATTTTGCCAATATGGCCGCCCCAGAGGGCGCCCTTCTTGGCGCCCATCAAAAATCGAAATAGTATGGTTTGGGCTACATGTGTGCCAAATTTGGGTGCTTTTGGAAAAATTTGAACCAAAAATCCCTTGCGCCCCCCACTAAATGTGCCTTCCACCAACGTTGCATACAATTAGAGATATGCACCAAGGACGTTCAATTGTTCAAAGAACAGCGTAATTATGTATAACACAAGCTTTGGCAACGCAAAGTAATTTGTACGTAACATTATTTACTATGTGGGAGCGCTGTGTGGCTACCAAAATTCATGTCTCTGAAGAAACTCAACCAAAAGTTAGACAATAAGTTTGCATCAGGTCCAGTTTCTAATGCTAACTTATTCAGAACTCTGGATGAAAAAAAAAAAAAACATAATTAAGTGTATTCCCGACTTCCAATCGGAGGAGGCGTTGCTTACGTCCTTGGACAATATGTTTTTTGCCAACAATGTCTCTCTCGACCCAGGTGTATAAATAGGTACCTGGCAACGCTAGGGTAATATAATTATGATAATGGCAGGGTCCTCTTACATGATGGGAGAACAATGTCAACACTGTTACACTGGGTAAAGAAGACCATGTAAATGCATTATTATGTTATTATTAGACTACGGAGAACATCTGGCAAACAAAAATATTTGGCTATAGTTGTTGCAGAATTGTGATAAATCATAATCGTGATATCCATCTTGCCTGTAACTCCATTGGATAATTCAAATAAATTACATTATCATGATAATTATCATCATGATAGACTCAATATTTTAAAAAAAAAATCCTCTTATCAACATCTTCTTCAACTTCTGCATTAGCTTCTCCTTCATCTTCATACGTCTTTAGACAGGTCAAATTCAAAGCCTTGGAAACGTAACGTAGTTTTTACGACAGTGTAAATCAGAATCAAAATAAAAATGATGAAATATAGACGTTAACCGTTATTCAGTTTATGTCATTCACATCAGCTGAAGTTTGTAATTTATTTCATTTCATTTATTTGATTTCCAACAAGACTACATCAGGGTAGAACATTTTCAACGCAGTCATAAGAAATCAATGCAGATAATTTCATACAATAAAGGAAGATATTGTGCAAACAGCATAATTTATCATCTTTCATTACATAGTGAAGTAAAATATCTCTAAAGACAGAAGAACAACTTCTTCTCAGGAGCACGTGATCAAGCATGCGTGTAGAAAAAAAAATGATTTTGAAAGATATTGGTAAAACGATAATGAACGGATTGTCTTCCAAATTAAATCCATACAATGCACAGTTCACGTATTTATTTGTTTCAAAATGTGTTTTATTCTCTTTAATTCCTTTGTTAATGATTATGGTACACTCATGGGGGTCGACGAAAATGAGTTCTAGTGAAAAAAAAAGAAAGAAAGAAAGAAAGAAAGAAAGACAATCATGCTCTGTGAAAGATGGCTTACCTTGTAGCTGGGAGTACTCTGTTAACAAACAGAAAAAGTTCTTTTTCTGGAGGAAGTTGTATCCTTTTTCTGATGATATACATGAATTGTGCAACAGTAAGGTCAGCTGGAACCAAGAATTGCGTCTTATCGATATCTGGAATAGTAGTCTTGGGTGCTTTCTGGACCATTACAGGTATTCTATTCGGATACTTCGATCGTAGCTCCGAAGACTCCATGGCTGGATCGATGCACTGAGTCTGAATATAATACGCAGGACATACCAAATTGAGTTTTCAAGTTCATGAAATTCTTCCGTCGAGATGTTTTCATTGCAACTGATTGACAAATTGCCCAACATCGACGTCCATGATTTTGACGCCCATGATTTTTTCATCATGGCAACGGCGTAAATCCATACTGAGGAGTGGGGGGGATGATCGGCGATAGTCACCATCACCACGATTACAAGCCCATAACCGAACCGGCGCAGCCTTGAGGGGGACGGGGGGGGGGGGGGGGGGGGGAGGGGGGAGAGAAGCTTGGTACCCCCCCCCCCCCCCACACACACACACACACACAAACACACTTTACAGGGATCGGATGTCTCACTCTTTTGCATGAAATATAAAGTGGGAGGAGAGTGATTTTTGTGAAAATTGTGAGTGAAATTTTGACATTTTACAGTCCCAAAACTGCAGTTTGTGACTGTATTTTGTCCGCTTTGGAAATTAAGGGGGGGGGGGGGCACCGGGTGAAACTGCAGGCAATTACTGACAGCAACATCAAGAGAATGGCATAACAATAAAATGCGAGCGAGCGAAGCGAGCGAGCTTGAAAATTTTGGCATTTTACAGTAGAAAAAAAAAAACTGCCATTTTGGGCTGTATTTTTTCGCTTTGGAAATTAAGGGGGCGCACAGGGCGCAACTGCTGGCAGTTCGTACTGGCAGCAACATCAGGAGAATGGCATAACGATTAAAGGGAAGATAAACCCCAAGAGCAATGTGGATTGAGTGAAAGCAGCAACATAAGTAGAACACATCAGTGAAAGTTTGAAGAAAATCGGACAATCGATGCAACAGTTATGAATTTTTAAAGTTTTGATGTTGGAACCGCTGGGTGAGGAGACTACTAGAGGTTATGACGTATGAGTGGACAACAATACCAAGAAAATATAAAGAAAATTCTGCAAAAATCCATTTTTCATGAAAATTTCAAATTCCATCAACTTGATATTGACATATGTTAAGGGTAGCAATTATTCCCCCTGCTTTCTGAAAGCGGTTGGTCCATTGCTCTTTCATGATTCTAAAAAAGTGAATTTTTGTTGAATTTCCTTTATATTTTCTTTGTATTGTTGTCCACTCATACGTCATATCCTCTAGTAGTCTCCTCACCCAGCGGTTCCAACTCCAAAACTTTAAAAATTCATAACTTTTGCATCGATTGTCCGATTTTCCTCAAACTTTCACTGATGTGTTCTACTAAAGTTGCTGCTTTCACTCAATCCACATTGTTCTTTGGGTTTGCCTTCCCTTTAAATGCGAGCGAGCGAAGCGAGTGAGCTTGAAAATTGTGACATTTTACAGTCCCCCAAGCTGTCGTTTGTGGCTGTATTTTTTCGCTTTGGAAATTAAGGGGGAGCACCGGGCGAAAACTGCTGGCAATTACTGGCAGCAACATCAGGAGAATGGCATAACGATTAAATGCGAGCGAGCGAAGCGAGCGAGCTTCAAAATTTTGACTTATTACAGTCCCAAAACTGCCGTTTGTAGCTATATTTTTCGCTTTGGAAATTAAGGGGGGAGCACCGGGCCAAAACTGCTGGCAATAACTGGCAGCAACATCAGGAGAATGGCATAATGATTAAATGCGAGCGAGCGAAGCTATAGCGAGCTTCAAAATTTTGACGTATTACAGTCCCAAAACTGCCGTTTATAGCTATATTTTTCGCTTTGGAAATTAAGGGGGGGGGGGGGAGCACCGGGCGAAAAGTGCTGGTAATAACTGGCAGCAACATCAGGAGAATGGCATAATGATTAAATGCGAGTGAGTGAAGCGAGCGAGTTATATTTTTCGCTTTGGAAATTAAAGGGGACGCACAGGGCGCAACTGCTGGCAGTTCGTACTGGCAGCAACATCAGGAGAATGGCATAACGATTAAATGCGAGCGAGCGAAGCGAGTGAGCTTGAAAATTTTGACATTTTACAGTCCCCCAAGCTGTCGTTTGTAGCTGTATTTTTTCGCTTTGGAAATTAAGGGGGAGCACCGGGCGAAAACTGCTGGCAATTACTGGCAGCAACATCAGGAGAATGGCATAACGATTAAATGCGAGCGAGCGAAGCGAGCGAGCTTCAAAATTTTGACTTATTACAGTCCCAAAACTGCCGTTTGTAGCTATATTTTTCGCTTTGGAAATTAAGGGGGGGGGGGCACCGGGCCAAAACTGCTGGCAATAACTGGCAGCAACATCAGGAGAATGGAATAATGAATAAATGCGAGCGAGCGAAGCTAGCGAGCTTCAAAATTTTGACGTATTACAGTCCCAAAACTGCCGTTTATAGCTATATTTTTCGCTTTGGAAATTAAGGGGGGGGGGAGCACCGGGCGAAAACTGCTGGTAATAACTGGCAGCAACATCAGGAGAATGGCTTAATGATTAAATGCGAGTGAGTGAAGCGAGCGAGCTTGAAAATTTGGACATCTTACAGTCCCCAAAACTGCCATTTGTAGTTATATTTTTCGCTTTGAAAATTAAAGGGGACGCACCGGGCACAACTGCTGTCAATCACTGGCAGCAACATCAAGAGAATGCCATAGCGATTAAATGCGAGCGAGCGGAGCAAGCGAGCCTTAAAATTTTGACATTTTGCAATCCCAGAAAATGTCGTTTGTAGCTGTATTTTTCGCTTTGGAAATTAAGGGGGAGGCACACCGGGCGAAAACTGCTGGCAATTACTGGCAGCAACATCAGGAGAATGGCATAATGATTAAATCCGAGCGAGCGGAGCGAGCGAGCTTCAAAATTTCGACTTATTACAGTCCCAAAACTGCCGTTCGTAGCTTTATTTTTAGCTTTGGAAATTAAGGGGGAGCACCGGGCGAAAACTGCTGGCAATTTATGGCAGCAACATCATGAGAATGGCATAATGATTAAATGCGAGTGTGCAAAGCGAGCGAGCTTGAAAAATTTTGACATCTTACAGTCCCCAAAACTGCCATTTGTAGCTATATTTTTTGCTTTGGAGATTAGGGGGGGGGGCGCACCGGGCGCAACTGCTGTCAATCACTGGTAGCAACATCAGGGGAATGGCTTAGCGCTTAAATGCGAGCGAGCGGAGCGAGCGAGCTTTGAAATTTTGACATATTACACCCCAAAAACTGCCGTTTTTAGCTATATTTTTGCGAGTTGGTTTGTCCCACTTTTATGGGGGAACCATCCCCCCCCCCCCCCATCGACGCCTCTGCATGTGAGGGAGCTTTTGTTATGTGAAAGATATGCTGCACACTCTTTGACAAATTAGGGAAATATACGTCAATCTCAACAGTGTACTTATCGAAAGGGATCCAGTATAGCGGAGCTTTTGCATGTTTATGATTGCAATTCAACGATTTGGTGCATAGTTCTGGCGGTATTTGGACAATAATTCCATTAAGAAAGTTCGAAATTTGTCCTCATCTCGGAAATTGCTTAGGGGATAAATGATTTGCCTGCCTAAACACTTTCGTAGGGGCGGGGCAAATGCCCTTTGCCCCCCCCCCCCCCCCCCCCCCCCCGAGATATTTTCGACGCCCCTGATCTTCCCTGGGTATACCCATAGATGTATCTTGACTGAATTATCAGTCACTGTCGTTCCTCATGAATGATTCAGGAAATGGAGGGGGTTCAATTATGGCAATATAGTTTTGTTATTGTTTGTTTGTTTGTTTTCGTACATATTTTGCAGACGGTCCCAAGTTACTCTCGTCTTAGCATGTTTACATGTAGGCCTACACTATTTGACGTTGTCAACGTCTGAGCCATATTATACCTTACAGTGTATGTCCATGTCCGCGAGCGAGCGAAGCGAGCGAGCGCTTGAGAAAATTATGCATTCGATTTCCTACAAGATAGAATACTGTTCAGCTATGTTACCTGTCTGAAGGCCGGCGTACAAACGTCATGCAATATGCCAAAATTATGATACAATCACATTTCTGTTTCCTCCATTTTTTTCTTCAAAATTCAGGGGGGATGATTGTACAGGCCATCCCCCCCTCCTCCATTTCAGGGGGGGATATATCCCCCCATCCCCCCCGGGATTTACGCCCATGCATCATGGCTACTACTAAAACACTGATCAATTCAGTGCTTATTTACGTCGATGTAGGGCAATTTGTCAATCAGTTGCAATCAAATTGAGTTTCTTGCATAAATATAAATCCATGTACGTGTAGACAGATACCACTGTGCATTCACCGCTCAGGAGCAGCTTCAACGGCAATTACTTTTCTACTTTATTTTTTTTTTTCGTATTTTAGACTATGACATTATAGTACCCGAAACCTACTACCTTGGAGCATATTTTGTGCGTTTTGGACATAGGCTATACTCTAAGAAGAATTTCTTTAAACTTCTATGTAGCATGCATTCAAGACCTGCTCATTCTAGGCCAGTGAACCAACTATAAGTCGGAATAAAATGGAATGTTATAGTATTTGAAAGGAAAATAAAAAGCGTAGTAGAGACACAAACTTATGCGACACTACAAGGTCACAATAATCTGAACTGCCGACCTGTTTCGACAGCCCTTTATTACTTGCGTGTTTTTCAGTTTGGCCTATTCATCGAATCAAGAATTAACCCGATTTTACGTTTTGCTTTTCTACCATCTCTCTCTCTCTCTCTCTCTCTCTCTTTCTTTACTATATAATCCAAGCCAGCCCGTGACGAGAAACTATTAATATGTAAGCCAGGGTGATCGGTCTGACCAGAAGCAGGTTTTTGTTTTGTTTTTTTCAACTTATAATAAGAAGTAACTTGAATGTAAACTCTTGGACAAGCAACATTGGATCATGGACTACAAATTCAGACGTTGACGTCTAGGATATTTATTAGTTAAAGGTATTCATGCTGGAAAGAGCTGGCCTATAGGACATCTTTGAACTTCCAACGACGTACCTCTTTCCAACACACTTACGCTTTCAGAATGATTTATAGGCCTACAGGAATCATTATTTTGCATTATTATAATTGTCTGTTATCTCTCTCTATCTCTGTCACTATGTTTCTGTCTTCCATTTTCTTACTGCCTCGCTTCTTATAGGTCCTTCCAAAGTCTTACCTTCGGGATTTTCTTTCTTGAAGCTCCGACTTATTGCTAGTTGTTGACCTGGGTTGCAGAATGCCGTTTTTCGCTCAATTCAGTCGCGAGTATTTGGTGATTAGTCGACTTGTTGAGCCATAATTATCGAAGCTGCATTCAGAAAAATAATCGTCATTTGCTATGCACTTTGACAGTAACCGGACCAAGTGGCCTCCCTGTCTGAACCCCAAATTCTCTCTTCTTCGTCAGACTGTTTCGTCAGTGTTTCCTTCCAGTTACGTTACGTTTCTTTCTCGACCAAATCACAACATTCTTGTGATCAGTGCTGAAACAGACGCAAGTCCTAGGTCCTGGGGCTCCCCGCTCCATGCACACTCATCGTTGAAAACGAGGTGTATATAATGATTGCTTGGAATAGAGGGCGCACTTTTTTTAGACCTGTCTGCGGAATGACATAGTTTACGGCGGGGGCTGCATGATCTCTTTACATTTTTAACAGACCCATTTCTTCATCAAAATCTAAGACAAAGGGCAAGGTTTACTGATCTGATTCACTGTTCTTTGAGGCACCTTTCTGTTTGACAAAAACCATGAAGTAGGACAATGTTGCATGTGGGGTGGTTTTCCTCCTACCTCTAGCCAAAATATCTTGCCAGCGTTATAAAGTTATCACTCAAAACTTTATAATGCAAACAAATAACTTGCAAACAACTTTGGATACAGGTATTATGGCATTTTTTTTCCACAATAACTTACCTACACACTACACACAGACATATTTTGATAACGATTTAATTCACGACTGCCATTAGTGGAGTATAAAGTAGTATATAGCAAAATTATTGGCGGAAATAAAGTTGAGGTGAAAATAAAACTAACGGGATAGTATTATGTGACAATGTCAACCATCACGTCAGCTTTTTAGCGTATCATAATTATAAAACTATGTGTATACATATACATGCGAACAGAAATCACTTTCGTGAGAACATTACTGTATAACTTCAATTTCCACAAGTTTCGTTTTTAGTTTGGTTTTGTCTGTGTTTCTAACCCTGACTTTGAAAACAAAACAGCATAACACTACAATGTGAATGTTCTAAATCGAAAACGTGGCCCTTGTCTTCCTGTAATCAAAGGAATGGGATGATTCTTACATTAAATAATACGGACTGAAGTTTCCTTTTAAAGGTCCTTTTACCTTTGGGATCAGTGATTTAAAAATTAATGTCCATGATATCACTTTTGATGCATATGCAGGTCAGTTGTATCACAAAACATTCTACCATAATTATAAAGTTTTGTCAATACAGCCTAAAATATAAAGAGATATCACTATTTTTCTCATTTAACCATAACTGTAGATGGTTTAATAGTCTGGAAACATTTATCAAAACTATTGTTCACATTTTATATATCTAACAATACTTAACATCGATATTCGTTCAAATTTTTACATTGGTTGTTTCTATCCATAACTCTCATTTTAGAATTACATGTACTTTGAAACACTAATGCTGGATTTTTGTTTCATCTGCTAATGCTTAATTATGCCTTTAAGTGGTCGGATACAGACTAGCTTTTTGTCGGTATTAATCTTACACGAATGGTCTCGATGTTTCAAATTGCTCGACAGAGAAATGGGAAAAATATTAAAGAAAAAGAAAATACGAAAAAGCAATTAGTTCTATATTTCAAGGACATTGCAAGTGTTTCATGTTACTTCAGTTACTTCGTAATACAAAACATTAGTGTCCAAGCTCTTCAGTCTCTCTCTCTCTCTCTCTCTCTCTATATATATATATATATATATATATATATATATATATATATATCTTTTTTTTTGCTGCTGCTGCTTGTTTGTCTATTCATGCTGTGCGAAAAGTAATCAAAGACGAATAAGTCAACAACACACACACACACAAAGAAAAAAATATATGTATTTAATTATATATATAAAGATTATACATATATGCATATATATATATATATATATATATATATATATATATATATATATACGTTCTTGATGACCTCAGACACAATTAGACACCATTAGGTTCACAAGTAACATATTCACATTGAACAATTCCTTCATGGTCAATATATTCTTTTATTGTAAAGGATATCCTTTTTACACAAGTTATTTTATACATTTTACAGTTACCTGCAATTTTATCTATACATGTACAGTAAACACTTTTGCAGGAATAGAATAAGTAAAGCCATAATTCATGAGAATTTTACAGATTTATTATGCATACCGTATTGTTGATCCTTACTTATGCACACCGTTGAATATACATGTACACTGGGAATTGCAGAAGTTCATGCATTCTTCTATTTGTACTACCCCTGCAACAGAGTTCAATGAGAAGGGATACCCAAAGGTATGCCAACCAAAACAACATATTTATATGGTACATAATATTAGAAATGCTATAAAACTTTTTGTTTATAAAGCAAAGCAAAACAAAACAAAACTTTGCGAATAACTTGCACATTTTTCTAATAAACATTCGTACGCAAAATATTTTACAACACGACAAAATAATACTTTTTTTTAAAACTTTCAACTAAGGAATGTAAGAATGCTAATTTACCGAATCGTGAAATGAGGATTGCAAAGTATAATGTGTTATTTCCATAGTCATGTGTTTATAAACAGCAGAAAAATCTGTGTAGAGGGACACCGGTTACCGTCATATAGTATTATTCCAAGCTATGATTTGATATAAATATGGATGATATATTATAAAAGTACCCATGTACTTTGGCAGTAATTCCACACGGTTACAAAAACAAAAACAAAACAAAAAACAAAAGCAAAACAAAAACAAAAAACAAAAACAAAACAAAAACAAACTAGAAATGTCGCTTTGGCGACTGGTATGCCTCCGCCATAATACATGATTTTCCCAATAGGTCTAGATAGTACATGTGGACAATGTGTGACTACATTTTCACAAAATTGGCAAAATATTGAAATAACAAATTTCTCACAAATGTGTTGAATGTTCACCTTCCTTGACCTAGGTTTAATTGGATGAATAGGAGAGCATGTATCTAGGGATTTAAGGACTTTAACTTTACTTTGACCCATTCATACATTTAGGCAATGAGTAATTTTCAAGGTACAGGTGTGGAGAATTGGTGTGAATTTCTGAATTGAATTGTAAATTGTTACCATTTTCATCTGGCCCTTGACCCTAAAATTCATAAGATAATCACTTTCAGGTAGAACATGCATAATATGTACTAAGTTTCAAGATAACTTGAGCCACTTCCGAGATATGGAGGAAAAAGTTAGTTCAGCACTTTCACTTGATCTTTGACCTTTTGACCTTTGAGGCAAAAAAAAAGAAGAAAAAAAAAACTTTCCAGAGAATTTCTATTAGGTTACACATGCATACACCAAGTGCAAAAAAAAAATATAACCCTGTTGGCATTGCATAAATATGAGGGAAATAGTAAAATTTTGAAGTGTTGCACTTGACCTTTGACCCCTGACCTTTGACCCCATGAACCCTACATTCTCTAGATACAATCAATTCCAGTCAGTACATGTATATACTATGTTCCATGCAGATACCTTGAACAATTTTCCAAGGTACGGAGAAAAAAAAGAAATTTTAATATTTTTACTTGACCTTTTGACCTTTGACCTTTGACCTCATGACCTAAACTTTCACCAGAGAATCTTCATTGGGTAATACATGTATACACTAAGTTTCAAGAAAATATCTTCAGGCATTCAATAGATATGGTGGAAATAGTAATATTTTATGTATTTGACCCTGACCTTTTGACCTTTGACCTTTGACCTCATGACCCAAACCTTCACCAGAGAATCTTAATTGGGTAATACATGTATACACTAAGTTTCAAGAAAATATCTTCAGGCATTCAATAGATATGGTGGAAATAGTGAAATTTTATGTATTTGACCCTGACCTTTTGACCTTTGACCTTTGACCTCATGACCCAAACTTTCACCAGAGAATCTTAATTGGGTAATACATGTATACACTAGGTTTCAAGAAAATATCTTCAGGCATTCAATAGATATGGTGGAAATAGTGAAATTTTATGTATTTGACCTTGACCTTTTGACCTTTGACCTTGAGCATGTGCACCCAAAAGTTGATAGGCACAACTTCACCCCCTAATACACATACATGCCAAGTTTCATTAGGATACCTCAACAGGTTTTGATAGTTACCTTGTCCACAAAATTCATTACGGACGGACGGAAGGACGGACGGAAGGACGGACGGACGGACGGACGGACGGACAACCCGAAAACATAATGCCTCCGGCACCACTTCGTGGCGGAGGCATAAAAACAAACCGATACTGAACAGCAAAACAAACCTTACACTTGCCACGTCTGGGTCAGCATTCATTAAATTTGTCAATTAAAGATATAAACTGGCACATTTTGTATTAAACGATCAAACGGATCATATAGTATTATCCAAATAGAATTTGAAGTATTGTTATATGAATGTCAAAACTTATAAAACTTTGTTTTTCCCTCATTTTTTTCAAAGGGGTTATGCATTTCATACTCTTTATAATGAGAGCTGTCATATTGAACCAAAACCATTGCATTCTTAACGCATCTTTCATCAATGCTAATCATTCTTGAAGCAACTAAGATTCAAAAATTGATGCCAGTCAGCAAGAGAGAAGACAATATTAGGATGTAATACACGTATTTGTTGACAAGATTACGTCCCTTAATTGTGTACATTAGTATACCATGTCACATTCACGTTGAATTGTATCTGCTTGTGCATAAGTAATGGAATACAGTATCATCAAGTGCATAATCGGGGGAGGGGTGGACATATCAAATTGGATATTATTACAGTTAAGTTATGCAGACTATGAATCTTACTTGAATATCACAATATTGATCAATGTTTTCAGTCTTCCCTCTCTCCAATGTCTATGGATCAACATTTACTTTGCGTAAATATGTATTTTATACTTATGATGTTCTTCCACAAGTTCAATCACAATTTCCCTCTTGCACGTGTCCCACTTGTTGAATTACCTCAAAATCAATCAGTTTGCGTCAAAATTAACCCTTTAAATTTGTTCCTCCCATTGCAAGCAAAATTTGATACCCTAGGAAATAAACATACATTGAAGGGTAGCATCTGAAAATATTGATTTTTCTTTGACTCAGTCCCACACAGAAGTAAGGCACATACATTGTTCTGCAGCTGAAAGCACTTTCAACAAAGTTGTAAGCTACATATTGATTGTTTAAGTATTTGTAATGAATGTTGACAAATAATTCAAAATATATGACAGATGGCACTTACTCAAACAAAAACAACAAAAAAATAATAACATAGTCCTCATGATACAGAGTACACCTGCTAAAATGTAGTATGTACTGTTTAAAAAAAGTATACATTAATATATAATTCAGCATGTCATGTCAGTATCATAAACAAACATGCCCACATACTCTATCAGTATTCTATGATGAGAAACCAAACAAATAAGTAATTGTTCATAAGTGAACGTCTTGCAGTCAACAACAACAACAACAACAAAAAAGATGATGTAGCCGAGTGAACAGCAGCATTAATTGAATGCAGCATGAGCACCTCTGTGGAATGGAAATGTAACATCAAAAGAAACAGCATAATATCATTATCATATTCTTAATGTGGATAGTAGAGAAAAAATATTTTGGGAGTTAAACAATTTTAATTGTTGGAGCTGTTTATGGTCTTTTGCTTTGAAGCTGATGACTTCAATTCTGTCAATGCACAAGTCATGTGAGGAAAACTACTACATTCATCTCCAACTACTGTACATGAAGGTGGTTGCCTCTACACTATGAATTGTGCATGCATGCAGGGAATTATATTATACACTGGACAATATATTCTACTGACTATAGCATTATATTGAAACAACATTTTGTGATTTTTTTAAACAGATTTGTGGTATGATTATCCATACACTTCAGTTTTCAAACATCACATGCCTATTTTAAGTAGTGCATTTAAATTGAGAAATGCAACACGAGTTCAATCCAATCAGACCTTATTGTATCTAGCCTCAATATAGTGAACCTGATTTTCTCATATTGTGTACATGTAGTTCCTCATTGGAAGTCAAGTACTGCACACAAGAATCATATAAGTAAACCTTGCTTAGCAAGAGTCAGTGGAAATTATTTGCTATGACTAATATATAAACTGCTTTACCATCACAATTCAAGAGGAGTGGTTGTTTGAACAGACGGTCATGTCGATCAATCATGTACATTGTAGGTGGCTCATATATGGATAGCTATCACACATGCATCACTGTCATTCACATGCCTCTGTTTGCATGTCTATGATCAAGATACAATGTATTTTATGAAGATAACTATACAAAGTCAAGTGACATTTTATGGAATCTTATAAAGAGTTTGAATCACGTATTGTTAGCACAGTTTGGAACTTTAAATGTTTACTTGTTGGTGCAATTCATCAAAGCATTATTTTCAGTCTCTTGAAATGAAAAGTGATGACTACACTGTAGCTTGGTCACTTTAAGCATTACCATGTACATGTATGTCTGGCTGCCTGTACATAAAGTGTTTGCAACAGAAGCCTTTTTAAATGGCACTGGCACCGTTCCAAAATGTGATGTTTTGGTCTGGGAGTACATGTGTATCATATTTGCACTTCCCGATTTTTTCAGTCCCTAAACACAAATCCTAGATCCGTATGTGCATGCACATGAGATACCTACTACATTGTATGCATGTATGTATGTGTGTATGTACCTATGTGTACACAAGACATGCATTTTCATACACCAGTGATGTACATTTGTATGCATGTTTATGTGGAATATATAATGCACACATGCAATATTATGTATGTATAATTCTATGAACTATAATACAAGTACGTATGTTGAAATGTCAATTTATAATTTGCTTGTTACAAACTTTTTCCTCCCGGTTGCCTAAAAGAGCATCACATCTACAAATATTCTAAAATGAGCAAAAAAGTTTGATTACCGGTATATCCTTCCAGAAAGAAATATTGATAAATATGCTGTATAAAGGCTTCACACTCATGGGCTGTTGTTGTAATCAGTCAATTACAATTTGCCATTGAATATTTAGCTATATATCACACAAAAAACACATAACCCTAATATTGTACAATACACAAATACAGTGACACACAACACAATGCCAGCAGGAGTGATGCAATAAGAGTTAAAAATGTGGGTCTTTTTTTCTTCCTCTTTATCTATGGTGTGTATGAGTTTATTTCATTCTGTGACTACTACGGCCTATAATGCCAGTTACGTTGTAAGATAGATTGATACATGTTGACAATATTCCTCAAGAAGTCACACACAAAAATGTAACATTCACGCACCTGGAATGGTATTTCAGTTGATCAAAAAAAAAAAAAATAGAAAGAAAAAGTGACCTTCATATCTTCGAATAAAAACCAAACAATAACCAAACTGAATTTCCTTTGAGCCTTCTTTCTGTTGTTGTTGTTGTTGTTGTTGTTGTTGTTGTTGTTGTTGTTGGGAAATGTTACTAAAAGTTGGACCTTCCACTTGTATTGTTGATTAACAGTGCATGTCACCAGATTTGCTCTGAACAGGGCGATGTGCTCCTGAAAGGCCAGATTCTTCATGAAGAAAAGCAGAGAAATAAATTCAAAGAATGCTTTTGTTGAGCAATCAAGGTGATGCGCTGCACACTTGATAGTTGGAAAATGATTCATGTATTCTTTTTCTCTTTCTCTCTTTTGTTTGTTATTCTTGATCACCCACATGATATGGTTGAAAAAGAAGTGTTGCATCGATCAGAAACACACCACAGTTGTGACAGGTTTCTGCATGAGCTTTTATGTCCAGCGACAATGAGCTTAGCACTTGCCCTCTCTGTACCACTAGCCCATGACATTGTGTGATTTCAGATGACATAATATTCTTTTCTTTTTCATCAGGTTCTTGATATTACCTATAAATAAACATATCCATGAAGGAACAGTTTACTTGCCTATAGGATTGACATTGCAGAATTTATTATTTATTATGATCAAGCACAGCTGCTATGGATAGTTCCATTAATATTTTAAATCACTTTGCTAAATTGCACAGATCAAAGTTGGATTTGTTGTGGGCATACTAAACATGCCTCACAATGTCATAAAACATGACTTTAGTGTGGTATTCCTTGAATGTCTGGGTTCCCATTCCATATGGCAAAATAAACACCTTCATACATGTACCTTTATACATCCCGGAGAATATTTTTGGCAATGTGGCTTCAACCAGGAAACTTTTCCCTCACTTTGCACCCACACCAGACACCTTCAACTCTGAAAACTGTACACTAATATACAAAAGCAACAGAAGAAAATATATTTACCCTTTTATACATGAGAAGGCAAAAATAAAGAAGAAAACTGTCATCAGAGGTACACACGGACTGTCATCAGAACAACACAAACCCAAATATTGATCACTACGTGTATGTCCAGTGCCTCCAACATTTCATCATGATTCAGCTTGTTGCACTGTGTGCACCACCGACAAACAAACAAAAATTTGGCTAGCCTTGTATACTCTAAAGTGTCCACAAGTGTTGTTCAGCTGTACTCAGTGGGTGCCAAACGTGTTTTCTCCGCTGTAGGCGACGTAGAGGAATCCATCGGCATCTCTGTGATCTTGATAGACGGAACCCATTGTGGAGCTGCAGGGGAGAAATAGATGCATACATAAACAACAAACGCTGTTAGACTTACATCAATCAAGATGTATAGCTGTATGTCTTCTGCAGAGCGACACTGTACATGTATAAACCACACTTTTTCCTATTAACCTGTAAGGACGAGTCCTGAGTATACTTGGGCAAGGATCTATGGAAAACACATGTTGAGCGAAATCAGCTCGTCCTTAACGGGTTAAAAACAACAGCAACATAAACACTGCAAAAAAGCAATGTTGATGAAATTGACAAATTTTCATATTTATAATACAATTGCACATGTGAACATACTTAAAATGTATCATGTACATGTAGGGGGAGACACGTATGTATACGTACCTTTATGTCAGTGTTTCACATGTTACATTACTTGTAAGTGATGTTTGCATGCAATTAACATACATGTAATTTCTCTCACCCTTCATGGTCAGGAAACATTACTAGAAACGGATTTTAATTATTTCTACCACTTCAGGGAAACAGTGAGCAATTAATTTTCACACAGAAACAGAAACAGAAACAGCGATGGTGATTGTCATATCAAAGTAAAAGTCTTTACTAGTACTGTAGATAATTGACTATTTTACAGTCCTGACCTAGGCAATGACCTCATCCATATCTAATTTGCATCCCACTGATATATGTTACTCACAGTGTCTGTTGTTAACATAAAAAAAAAGAAAAAAAAATTGGTGTGACACATAATACTTGTTTGTGCATGTCTGATATTGATGAAACTATCTCTGCCATTACTACCATACCTATTGCCTCTGTACTATCATCATAACCAACTATCATTATTGTAGCATGATGTGAATCTTGTGAGTCCCTGAAGTACAGTAATTCTGTAAACATAGTATCTTTTTCTCTGTCTTTCTCATTTTTTTGTTCCCTCTCTCCAATAGGAACCTATTCCCAACAAGCATTTTACTTTTCACATGGCTCCTGAATATTCCATTTTGTCTCTCATCAATTGTCTTTATTCTCAATCATTTACACAAAACGTTACTGTAATTCACACAAGTTTATTGTTTTTCTTATTGTTATTGGTATTGCATTACTTGCAGCATTACACTATTTTTGTTTTAGAGATTGACATTGATATAGATTCATCATTGTGCACATTGTTTGTCTTGAACAACAAATAGCATGAATGAATTAACAATAGAAAAGATGAACACACACAGATAATTCAGACAATTCACGGTGATATTGCAAAGCCAATTTCAACTTTAAAGGGTGTGTACTGTTCTGGTCGAGGTGAGGATT
This sequence comes from Diadema setosum, assembly GCA_033980235.1. Classification (NCBI taxonomy): domain Eukaryota; kingdom Metazoa; phylum Echinodermata; class Echinoidea; order Diadematoida; family Diadematidae; genus Diadema; species Diadema setosum. The sequence continues at coordinate 7,812,360 of CM067066.1, forward strand.
TAGCTTTTAATATTTTGAGAGATATTCAGAAACCACTCTATGAGATGTCAAAGAGCATGCAATTCTAAAGGGTATCAAAAGTTTATTTGATGAAAATCGGTTTTGAAATGGCTGAGATATCCAAAAACAAGGTGAAACAAAGAGATCCTAATAAAGTTGTGGCCTGTCGCCTTATATTATTATCACTTCTTTGGATATCTCAGCCATTTCAAAACCAATTTTCATCAAATAAAATGTTGACTCCCTCTTAAAATTACATGCTCTTTCATATTTCATAAGAGGTTTCTCATTATCTCACTTAGAAATGTTCAAAACATGAATCCCGTACCTCAACCAGTACTGTACAGTCCCTTTAACTCTTCATGTGCCAGGGTGCAAACCCCCTGTGTCACATTATGCTAAGACAGCAATATAGTCATGCATTGGGAAAACCTTCCATTTTTCATTTTATCTATTTGTAACTTTTGAAGATCTTTTTTACCCTGGACATGTAATGAGCAAACCTATAGGAAAATGCAACTCTTTGCTTAAATGGCATAAATTGTATGACAAACAGATGATTGTTTTTTTTTTTCAAATGGCCAGTAGAGCTACATTACTTCAGAGACGTGACTTTTGCACACAAAACAGTGACAGAAAATTAGAATGTACTTGCAAATCCAATACGAACAGTCCTTGATATTCAATCACCACATAAAATGCAAGCTACATGTATATGTATGATATGTGGCAGGAATGAAATTGTGCAGAGGGCATTTGGCGATTTATCTATAGATCGGTTTGGGTGGGTTTGTGCATTGAGCAGAAATATGCAAAGTTGGCACACCATCACGAGTCAGGCTTGCGAACGTATGGCACATACGTGTAATTAAGTGTTCTTCTGAATTACTCGAAACTACTCAAATGGGTTTGAAATATGGAGGCTAGAGGAAACTGCATGACTATAATCATAGCTTTTTTACTATAGATACAGAAAGCTATTGAAAGATAAAACTGGCACAGCATTCAGAGTGGGATACACTATTTCACACCAGTTTCCCTCACACTACACGGGGCAGGATGTCATGGAAATAAAGCAGATGTGTACACAACAAACCAGTCGAGTTCAGTCAGAGCACCCACCAGCCCATCTCAAATTTCCCACCCACGATCATGATTTCCTTTTTCAATCCACCATTCATAGTCTCATGGTCATACAGACTAATGTATGTCCCTTGTGGTTGTTTCCCCTTTAAGCAAAGATATTTGTGATTATAAAGCTTGTCATTTCCTCTGTTCGCATAATCTCACTGGATTACTCATCATGTTCTGTTATGACTACCTTTGCACACTAGACTCACAATTCTAAACTAAAAGGTCAATATCAGGGTCAGGAATCAAGGTTCTCGTGACCATCAAGATACTCTATGTAAAAGATTTTCACACAAGTAATATTTTCCAATCAAGACATGAACTACTGGAACATATGACAAGCAAGAACCATTGTACCGTATTTAACCTGGGTTGGTCTACAGTGTAAAAGAAACAGCTTAGTGTGTCAAACAGAATGGTACAGTGTAAACCTTACAGAAACACAAAAAATGCAGAGTGTATGATCCATGTGAATGGTGGCTTAACTCTTTTAAGTGCCACGTTCGCACGTTTGACTCAGTCAATGGCGTGCCAACTTCGCATATTCTGCTCAAACGCACAAATCCGCCTAAACCAATCGATAAATCGCAAAATGCCACAGTACAATGTAAGCGTGTCTCCCGATTCCATTCCTGTCACATGTAGCTTGCATTTTATGTGGTGATTTACTATCAAATTCATCATTCATCATAAATTCATAGTTTCTGTCACTGTTATGTGTGCAAAAGTCATGCCTCTTCAATAATGCAGCTACTGGTCATTTGAAAGAAACACAATCACAGATTTGTCATACAGTTTATGTCACAGTAAAGATTGCCATTTGCTCTAGAGTAACAACTTTGCTCACTGTACATTTTGTATGTCCAGTTTAACAAAAATGTATAAAAGTTACATTGATTTGAAGAACAAAATGTTTTCCCAAATCATGACTATGTTGCAGTCTCAGAATGATGTGGCACTCAGGGGGTTTACACCATGGCACATAAAGAGTAGTAATACCTTGCAATGAACTTGAACTGATTTGAATTGAACTGAATTGAACTGAATGATGAATTACACGTACCTTGATACTGGGAGTACTCTGTCAACAAACAAAAATATGGCCTTCTCAGCTGGTAGCTGTATCCTCTTGCGGATGATCCACATAAACTGTGCAACAGTAATGTCGGCTGGAACCAAGAATTTCCTCTTGTCAATGTCTGGAATTTGAGACTTCGGTGCTTTTTGAACAATGACTGGTATTCTATCAGGATACTTGGATCGAATCTTTGATGACTCCGATGTTCGATGATCTGAAGACAAGTGGCCAAGACAAAACAAACAAGATTCAGTGTACTTTCTTTTTTATTTTGTGTCAAATTACTCAAACCAGTGTGCATTGCAGTATATTCCTCACACAATACATGCTTCAGAGGCTCATAACAGTAGGGTATTGATCTCTAGTAACACAATCATTTCACAGATTTTAATATTGACACTATGTCAAGAAACTGCAAAGTAAACTGGATGTTAAAAAAAAAAAAAATCATAATCTATATACCAGAATTGTATGTGAGAAACTACTGTAATTTACCCTTAAATATGTATCTACAATTGTGATGGGTAATTCCATGAAGTTGGGGCAGTGTCCATGTAGCATCGTGATATTTAAAAAATACATTTCAGCATAACTCAATATTAATTATGCTATACATTTATTGTTTGTAGGCTTTACATTTGCATTGAGGCCACACATTTTCCTGGAAATTTTGTGCCATTCAGACTCAATTTTGATGAAGTTATTAAACAATATGTAACAGTGTCCTGTAGCATCGTGACGTGTCCATGTAGCATCGTGATATTTTAAAATTTGGTCGTAAGAGACAAATTATGGCAATTAGCTTGACCAAAATTTGATGCAATATGCATATTTACAGGATATGAATGAGATACCGGTAGCTAAATATCTCAAATTTCCTGTACAGAGTTTTAATTTTAAAAGAAAATTACAAAATGTATCACAATGCTATGCGGTGTCCTTTTTTGTGACATTTGGTGGACACCGCGTAGCATAGTGACACATTGTGTAATTTTCTTGTAAAAGTAAAACTGTGGAAAGGAGAGTTAAGATATTTAGCTATCTGACTAATCTAGTAATTATGCATATTACATCAAATTTTGGTCAAGCTAATTGCATTAATTTGTCTTTAAGGACCAGATTTTAACTATCACGATGCTACATGGAGACGTCATGATGCTACAGGACACCGTTACATATCGTTTTAATAACTTCATCAAAATTGAGTCTGAATGGCACAAAATTTCCAGGAAAATGTATGGTCTCAATACAAATGTAAAGCCTATAAGCAATATATGTATAGCATATTAGTATTAAGTTATGCTAAAATGTCACACTTTGTGCCCCAAGTTCACGGAATTACCCATACATCGTATATATATACATATATATGTAACGACAACAAATGGTGGAGCCGGGACTCGCAATGTTGGTTACTGGTGTTCTTTATTAATCGCAGGTTCTGCTCATCAACTGAACCCAAACCCTGAAAGATGTAAACATTATGTACAAGGGATAATGAGTACATTGTATAATCATTGAATACATGAATGAATATTTGACATTAATATAGCATACACAGTCTTATAATTCAGTTGTGTTCACTCTTATTCGTGATGCTTTGTTGCATCATTACATCGTTATACATTCTGTGTCGACATTCATTAGCATAATTTCTGCAACTTGTAATTGGCACATAGTCATTGATTATTGACATTTAATTCCAACAGTGAATGGTTACTTCTGATAATTCATGCTATACTCATTGAGTCTCGTTGCGATTGCATGATTATAGCTATTCCATTACAGATATTACAATAGCAAATCTCTAATTCGCATTAGGTTTCTCTCTAAAGTTAGTCAGAAGTTCTGGCACAGATTCCAATGTGAAAGCGTTTGCATTGGCTTAACTGTAGCCCTAGTGTTCTGCAACAGGTGTTCCATGTGAAAGCTCCTAGGTCGTAAATGTGTCAAGACTGTCTCGCTGACCAGAGAGGATTGAATGACCTTAGGTCCAAAGTCCGCTCACTAGGTTAAAGTGAATTTGCTCTGTTTCTAGAATCTTGACGTCACATTGTTTCTTGCTACAATGAATTGTTCTACACTGCTCTCGAATTCATAGATGCCTCACTAACTGAGCAAGTTTAGTAGTCACATATATCAGAATAATGCATCTAAAGCAGAGTAATTAGCAAATGTAATTAACAGATACCACATATAAAGAATTTACATGATTGCAACTCAATCAGCAATAACAGATATTGATATCCAATATTCTCTCATATCACACAACTCAACATAATAAAGCAAGATTCTGTTCTCTCAAAGAACCACCAGTATACATTCAATACCGGGCCTTATACCGTTAAACACTCCTATCATCTTCAATAGGCAAGATATGGAAATAGGGAAAGGAATTAGAGGAAGAATGAAGAAGAAGGAGAAGAAGGAGAGAGAGAGAGAGAGAGAGAGAGAGGGGGGGGGGGGGGGGGGTCTCCTAGTCTGTGCATACTCCAATATGACTAGAACATTACATTCACGAGTGTTTACTCCACAATGTCGTCACACACACACACAATGTCATCGATCAAGATGTTGTGAAAGCAGGAATGAACATACATCTCCAAATTGTCAAGTCTATCTTTTAACCAGCTTTCTAACAAGTTCTTCCTATTTGTCAACTCAACTTAACTCAACGTCCACTCACATAATGTAGGAGCTCGATAACCGATAAACATTGTCATATCAACCAATCTGAGTCTGAGGCAGGTTTGAGCCATGGCCCATTTCACGGTTAGGCGCCACTTTTTGTCAACCTAGGGGTCAAAATTTCAAGTTCTCTTTAAGAGATGGAATGTCTTGATTTTTTATTCCCAAGAATGTGAATTTAATGGAAAATATAATGTCAGAGCTTAATTATTATTACAATATCTGATATTATGAATGGTTCTATAGGAGATGAAGGTAATTTTGCTAAAAGATAACACTATGATACCACGGACAGAGCTGACACACTATGTGTCCAACAGGTAATTTGATACTGTAACATGATTAAGTGATATTTAAGGAAACTTCGTGCCAGATTTTGTGTTCTTATTTGGATTTATTGGAAAATTGTACCGCTTTGAAGGAAAAATATGGTGTGAAATAGAGTAAATGACTTCAAAAAGTTTCTCTTGTTTTACACTTCCTCATTCAGGATGTGTAATATTTCATGGAGATAATGCTTATGTTGGGGGACATACACACACCTAATATTAACATTGTGAGTGTCCAACTTTTACATTTAAAATTTCAGCTGGAGGATGTGGTGGATGTGACAAAAACAGATGTGAACGGACATTTTACACCTTGAGCAATAAACAAAAGAAATAAGCCAAGTGATTACCCAATGAACAGTCAGCACAAGTCAGTTTACAATAAGAAACAAATTATGTTTCACAAGAAAGCTTTTTTTTTTTTTTTTTGCCAGCATAAATGATATCAGTAATATCCAACACGGTGGATGTGACATGTGAACGGAACACCAATTTCCTTATTTTTTTTTTCCTGCACACCTTGCATTGCAACCAATGATTATAATGCATGCAGTACCATCAAGAATGCTGTATTCAAAGTACAAGTCACTGCTGACAAGGTTCCGTGTCCTGTAAAAGTTATAAATGCCTGAAATTCCTTATAAGTGGTGGATGTGACAGATAGGAGATGTGAACAGACATTTTTACTCTTCTTCAATTTATACTTAATAGTAATAGTTGAAATCATTACTAACATTTCTATTGGCTCACATGCACTGAATGACCAAATTATTTTTTAGGTCTGTTTGCAGACACACATGTACACTGTTAATTGTACAGTTCACTTAATTTTCTTAGAGTAAATTGGATCCAACACAGGGGATGTGATACCAAAATTGTGAACAGAATTCCGAATTTTAATCTTTCTTTATCATAAACTGGTAACAGTAATCCTACTTGGAAGAACCACATAGAAAAACCTCATTTTAGAATGCAAATCACTGCTCACAAGGGTCCACATACAGTTGTATTCTCAAGTTTCAATGTATGAATGCCTGAAACTCCTTGGTGCAGATGTGACAAAATCAAATGTGAACAGACATTTTTTTTACCTTCAATTTATGTGAACTGCATATGAATAAAACAATAAATTCATCAACATAGTAATGACATCATTACTCTTTAACCAATGAAGTCATACATAATGTTTCTGATAGAGCAATTATGCACTCAATTTTTCTCACAGTAAATGATATCCAACATGGTGTATGTGACATTTTTATTGTGATCAAAATCCCCAATGTGCAGTTAAGCGTTTTCCCAGGGTATCAAAAAGAAAAGGTACAAGTAATGTGAGTCTTAATCTTACCTTTCGTCCTACCTATAGTTTCTGCCTATGACAAACTTTAAAAGTGAAAACCTGGTATAAAGACCAATCCTCAATAATAATAACAAAAAATGCAGATTATGTGGTCATGACCCTGTGTGCATTATGCATTGTAAATCTACAGCACAGGCAAAAGCTACAATACTTTCGCATATACAATGCCACCTACCAGGATTCCACCCATAAACTTTATCATGTCAGTTAAAAATCACATTTCTAATTTGTAATAGTTTGTTGATATTGAAGCACCACTGTTAGTATGTTAATGCACAGGGTATACATAGGCCCTACATATTGACAAAATGAAATCTTTATTTGTATAGTTTGTGTTCTGTAAAGAAGCATTTTCTCCTCCTCATCCATATACAGTACCATCCTTCCACCTCTCCTACATCATCACCAGGATAAGCCATTCTTTGTCAATTGAAGACCATTCATTTTTTTTTTGTGGAAATAACAAACTTTATTTCCCTTTTTGCTTTATGAGTATCATTATGTATTCAGATTAAAAAATAATAATTTAGGGTTAACGAAACTTGTTACACCTTCAGATGAACAAACCTTCAGAATAACATGCCTTATTTCATATTTGGATTTATGAACCTTTGGAATAATGACCTTTATCTAATTCTTGGATTTACAAAGCCTCAGAAAAATAAACCCTCTCTCATTTTTTTTTTTTTTTTTTGCTCAACAAACCTGCAAGTTAAGGGAATTTGTGTGTTTCAGAATAACAAACATTGGGAATAATGAACAACCCTAATGAGCTTTTGATAGCTGGCTATAACATGTAAACTTGTGAAGCACATATGAATTGTACAGCAAATGTATTTTTTTTTAAATCATGGCTAATACTGAATAATGCTAATTTTTGTCAACAACGGGCAATTTGTCAGTCAGTTGCAATAAAAACAACTTGATACAAGGGTTTATCTATTTGCATAAATATTGACTTACCCTCTGCTAAAAAGAATTGGAAGGAGCACTTGTTGGCTGTTGGGGTTGAGGCAGTTTAGTGGATATGAATTGCAATGCCTGCCTAATAATCAGGAGCTTGTTGGTTCCAGAGTTGTATGCCCATGATTTTTTATTAGGACTACAACTATAAACACTGAATAATTGGTGCTTATTGTACATCGACAAGGGGCAATTTGTCAGTCATCTCCACTTAAAAACAACTTGATGTAAGAATTCATTTATTTGAATACCAAGTAAATACACTTATCTACTGCACAGGATCACATTCATGTACATTGTAGAACTAGCACGGGCTCAGTAGCGGAAGCTTGGTAGTCTAGTGGATATGACGCCAGTCTGGTAATCAGGAGATGGTCGATTTAAATCCAGCTTGAGTATCATATAATGGCCATGATTTTTTCATCACACATTTGGTTATACTCCTAAAACACTGAATAACTATGCAAGAATTCCTTTCTTTCTAAAAATGCATTGGAAAGTGGGGTTAAACGGACCCCTTCAGTGAGATGAACCCATACCATTATCTCTGTGAATCACCTTCCCTGTACCTTCACTGGAAACTAAACATCAGGAGATAGCTGGTTTAAATCTGACCCAAGTTGAATGCCCATTATTTTTTGTCATGGCTACTACTAGAACACTGCATAACCGGTGCTTACTTATGTTGAAGGGCAATTTTCAATCAGTTGCAGTAAAGTGATATATAAATCAATTTAACTTGTTTTTTTTCACCCCTCAATCTAAGGTAACCATTCCAATGGTTGTGGATCACTTCACACTGTGTTCAAGTCTTGATGCTGCGTGAAGCATTGGGAACTAATGCTGAAAAATACTGTGCGTTGGGGAGATATACTGTGTGTCCGTTCACACCCCAAAATGTCACATCCACCACATATTCAATCATTTTTAAACTTATTAAATACAGTATACAGGAGAGGTCTAATCAATGTAATTTAATAACATATATATTCTTTTGCCTTTTGGGATTAATTATCTGTAAAATTGATTAGAATATGTAGAACATCAGTTTTCACAGTCACAGTGACAAAATCATACTACATCCTCACTGTGAACAAGTATTCTAATGTAAAATTATAGTGAATGTGGTATAAAAGTGGGTGTCTGATATCTAGATATCTTGGGAAAGACATGTTTTTTAAATCTAAACATATTTTGTCCCCCCAAAAATAAGTTGTCCCTAGATTTTATGTGATATTCACGGAAATGTCCGTTCACATCTTAAAATGTCACATCCACCACGGGCATTTCACATATTTTTTAAGTTTTTCAAATTTTTAGTTTCATAGTAATCTCAAAATCAGTGGCATTTGTAAGGTTACTAAAGAGTCTAAAATGTGTTGAGATTTAAAGTTAATTGGACCTGTATTTACTGAGATGCACACCAAAATGTGTTTCTGACAAGAAAGGCTGGTGGATGTGACATGTGTGAACGGACACCATGTTTTGTGAAATAAAAAAAGCATTTGAATTTCAAATCCTAAATTGTTTCAGAGGGATAGCCACCCAACTGTGTATCATTGATTTATGCAAAAATTTTAGAAATAGTCTAAACCATTAAAAAGTTATAGATTTATAAAATCTTGGTGGATGTGACAAAAATGTGAACGGACATTTAAATTTTGTTTTCAAATTCCTGTCATTTCATCAGATGGAACTGAAGCACAAACAAACTTTCTACAGTCACTCATACAAAGCTCTACTTTACTTTTACATTATTCTCCTGAGACTTGCCTTTGTTTTCTTACTTACACAACCCATATAAGCAGATGATTAAATGTGAACGGACAATGTCACATCCACCAAGAGAATTTTGGGGTGGAAAAAATATAACAAAAAGGAGTTCAAACTTTTTAACTCTGATATGATTCATTATGGCTACTCATACACTTAACATAGATATGTTCACTTAACTCATAGCTAGATGTGATACAGAATGGCAAAGTTTGCAAAAAAGGGATGTTTGCCAGGTTGACACACAGTTGGTCCGATTTGGGCACATCTTGCCTCACTGTGAGCAAATGCTTTGGAGTTGCATTTTCGTTATGCTATGGGAGGTAGACCCCATGGGGGTCTAACATATGCATATCAAAACATTTCATGAATCTACTCTTATTCTGTGTAGTAGACTGAAAACTGAAAAAAATGAAAAGTGGCGCCTAACCGTGAAACGGGCCCCATACGTTTCAGAGGTCAGATATATATGAACGACAATGAAATCTCATGATGTGCCCATGCACATTCGCATCACTCTGTTCAACATAACAGAGGATCCCTATTTCAACTCTATTTGAAATAGCAACAATGTTATCACTGATCTATAGCGCAAGTAGCAGCTCATAGATAATCCTAACACTATCTGGACAACATACTAGACTCGAACTAGACTTCACAGTTTAAGCTTGACAAAGAAGATAACTTACCCCTGCCGGAGACAAAGATAGCTGACTCCCGATCACTCGCTCTGCTTCAAAATATCTTGCTGCTTCTTCGTTGTCAAAGATTCCAATATGAAGTGAGGAGAGGAAAACTTCGCTATTTATTGGGTTTAGGACCCTTCCCAAAGATATATTTTAACTTTAAATTCCAATCCACCGACGCACAGTCCTACGTCACTTTTACTGCCACTTTGTTTGGGTGGAGAGCTATGTCTGGCTATGAGGTCATAGCTTGACCCAAGGAGGGCAGAGAGTGGACATTATGCCCAAATTTGGCAAGTAAGAGTGGAGAATGTGACCGGAAGGATTGGACTTCCTGAATGACGCAGGGTGACTCATTTTCCAGAAAATGTATTTCTATGTTACTTTTTGTTTTAATTTTTGATTCTTAGAAATCTTTCTTTCTCTTTGTTTTGACAAAAACCACAATGTTACATTCTCCCCTGCTTCATGTTGGCATCCCTGACAACATACCAATAAACATAATCATTTAATATCAATTAATGAAACACTTAATTTCTACCCGAAAGTAAAGAAAGGAGTAGCAAGTGCGACTTGCTAACATCTGCGAGAATCTCCTCAGTGACGGTTGGTGGCGGCTTTCCCTGCAGCCTAGCCGAGCGCCTTGGGAGTGGAGCTGACTCTGGTCCATCTTCTGGGTGCTCCCCTACTTTTTCCTAAGCAGGGAGGTCATCCTCCCTCGCGGTGGCTGCCTCGCCGTCATCTGTAACTGGTAGGCCTACATGGTCACTGTCGTTCCGTGGTTGACGTCTGGGTTGTCATCTATACACGACTGCTCTGGGGACGTCAGGGCTCCTAAGCCATCTCCAGGTTCTCCGTCATCGCATCTGGGCATCATCCTCAATATCCAATTGAGGCCAGAGGAGGAACCACACATATCCTCTCAAAACAGCATTACGCTCGCCAGATGAATCGGGATTGCCTGAAGATAGTTCCAGAAGACCTGTCGGCGTCCTTGAAGCTGGATGTCGCTGTTGCTGAAGTTTACCATCTGGACAGGAACTCTTCCCGAGGAGGGCACCCTTACGAAAGTAGGTAGGAGAACGAGTCCATTTGGTAATGTTGAGGCATCCCACTCCTCAACAACTGCGACTGAACGCTTGCTTCCTTACAGTTGAATAGACACGGCCAGAGACCATGAACATGACAGTTCTTCCATCCGTTCCGTCTTCAGCTTACTTCCGTTCAACACCTCGATCTCTGCTGATTTCTTCATCATGTCTCCGGCGAGAGGGCTGTTGATGACCAGTGAACTGCGATCCTGTCCGTGACGCCAATTTTTTTGTAACGACAACAAATGGAGCCGGGACTCGCTATGTTGGTTACGGGTGTTCTTTATTATTCGCAGGTTCTGCTCATCAACTGAACCCAAACCCCCTGCCGGAGACAAAGATAGCTGACTCTCACGAATTCTGCTCACAATATGTCTCGATGCTTTCCCGTTGTCAAAGATTCCAATATGAAGTGAGGAGAGGAAAACTTCGCTATTTATTGGGTTTAGGACCCTTCCCAAAGATATATTTTAACTTTAAATTCCAATCCACCGACGCACAGTCCTACGTCACTTTTACTGCCACTTTGTTTGGGTGGAGAGCTATGTCTGGCTATGAGGTCATAGCTTGACCCAAGGAGGGCAGAGAGTGGACATTATGCCCAAATTTGGCAAGTAAGAGTGGAGAATGTGACCGGAAGGATTGGACTTCCTGAATGACGCAGGGTGACTCATTTTCCAGAAAATGTATTTCTATGTTACTTTTTGTTTTAATTTTTGATTCTTAGAAATCTTTCTTTCTCTTTGTTTTGACAAAAACCACAATGTTACATATATATATATCATTAATTTTTGTGATAATAAAGGTAATCAAAAGAGGGGAACTACATGTATTTCCACTGGTGGCTGACTGGGGCCAAGAACAATGTACATATGTATGGGGCCTACATGAAGTTGGCCCGGATTTTGTTTCTCCTTTTTGTGTGTGTCTGTTTTGTTTTGTTTTGTTTTTGTTTTGTTCTTTTACTTATTGGTAACTTCAATTACTAACATACAGTAGAACTACACTGTAGATGGTCTATAGGCCTATTGTACATGTACCGCTACATGGGTATACACCCAGTGGCAGATCGAGAGGGGGGTCACCAGGCACCCCCCTTTACTTTCCGTTAAAAACAAAAGAAAAAAATAAAATGAAATGAAACCCTGACGAGGCACCAAAAATATTTATTTTGCCCCCCCCCCCCCTTACAGAATTCCTGGATCCGCCCCTGTGTATGTACACACCAAAGATAGTAGATAACAAGATAGGAAGGTACGCGATAAAAATGGACACAAAATGGCTACCCTACATGACGATACAAAAGAGAGCTAAGTACAAACTCAGTACACCTAGAAACATCATTCATTTCCAAAGGCAGTGGTATTTTTATTATCTTAAGAAGATTTAAAAATTATAGTCGTAGCTTTTTTTCGATTAAGGGGATTACTTTGAAGAACAAGATTTTAGAGTAATAAGGATTATTTCGTGGAGGTAAAAATTTGGCAACAACATGATCTCACAATCAAAGACGCTTGATAAACAACAACATCTTCAAAGACAGCGCGTCTCAGGCAAAGATGCACATCACCTGAGACGCGCTGTCACTGAAGCCGCTGCTGTTGTTTATCAAGCGTCAAGACAGCGCGTCTCAGGTGATGTGCGTAATACGCTTGTACAGGATAAGCGCGCACTTTCCTGTCTTATCAGTTAAGCGTCTTTGGTACACACACACACACACACACACACACACATATAGGTATATAATACATTATATATATATATATATATATATATACACACTGTATATACATGTATATACATTGTGTACATATTTTTTTTTTCTTTTGGGTAGTAGTGTTACATAGTGCTTGTAATTTGCTTTACCCCAAATGCCCTGTTTAGTTTTTACATCAAAAGTTCATATTGTTTTGTTCTTTTTTTTGTTTGTTTTCAGCGGTAGAACTGTATAGCCATAACCTCATCAACAAACATCATGTGATACACTGTACTACAGCTCTAGACATCGAGACTAGACTGGTTCATCATATTCATATGATTCGTCACGCCGTACACCAGGCTGGGGTACCATCATAACCCGGGGTACAGCGTTGCGTAGCGCCATCTCATGTCCATTATCATACAGCTGTACAAGGTTGTCATGGCAACTATTTTCTCATCATAAGCGCTGGAATAAATCGGTGTGGCAATAGCAATCACCTGGTCACAATACCGATTTTTCTTCCATGTCAACTTTTACACAGTGAAGAGTACAACACAGCATGTATATGTAATGAGAAAAAAATGTTATTATTTGCATGCATCAATTGTTGCATAATCAGTTATAAAAAAAAAAAATTGTGCATAGAACAACTAAGAATTTTTTTAACACATTTTTGGTAACCAACGGTACAGCACTGAAAAAAAAAATAATTCAACAAAATGACGTATCTGTATTTGGTACCCCAGGGTACCAAATAAATTGCATCATAATTCAATATTCCTAGCAGTTTTTAGCATGCATTCGAGCGCTCTAAAGCGAACCAAAGCATACTGTACCGTACCATACTGTACCGTACCATACTGTGCCAGATTTGAAGCGTTTGTGAGCTCTGTCCGGAAAGCGTACCTCACAAGTTATTTTTATAGTAAAGATATCACACATTTTTGTAGCAAGAGGGTCATTCACCTGGCACTTGAATTACTTACAGCTGTCCCGAACAAAGAGAATGAACTCTTTGCATTAAGACGTATGTGCATGATATGCGCATTCTCACCCGTGTCCTGCGAACTTTTGGTACGCTTTTGGAAAACACCGCGAAAAGTGGTCCACTTTTGGCTCGGTACAGTATGGTACGGTACACCCCAGGTCAAAAAACCAGTAGAAACCAGTAGAAACCAGTAAGCATTTTTGACTGGTCGTTACTGGTTTTAACTGGTCTTAACTGGTCTTAAATGGTTTCAACTGGTACCAGTTGAAACCAGCAAGGTAACTCCAACTTTCCAGTAACAAAATGAGCGATTCTAATTGAAACCAGTTATACCAGTTAAAGACATACTGGTACCAGTTGATACCAGTTTAATCATACTGGTACGAGTTTTATATACCAGTTGAAGTTGCACTGCTTACCAGTTGAAACCAGTAAAAGTCTACTGATGGCCAGTTGTAATACCAGTTCAAGTATCACTGTACCAGTTGGTAACAGTTTCTGTCGGTTGAAGTCTTACGGTACCAGTTGATACTAGTTCAAGTGTCATTTATTTGTACCAGTTGATACAAGTTGAAGTCTTACTGGTACCAGTTTATCCAAGTTGAAGTTGCACTACTTACCAGTCCAGTTGGAGCCATTAAGTCTACTGGTTGCTAGTTGATACCAGTTCAAATATCATTTTGTACCAGTTGGTAACAGTTCCTGCCAGTTGAAATTTTACTGATACCAGTTGATACCAGTTCAAGTCTCACTGTGTACCAGATGATATCAATTTAATGAAAGTCTACTCTATATACTGGTCTATGAGTTGATACCAGTTCAACTCTCAATGTGTACCACGGTGCCACTTGATACCAATTGTAATCTACTGGTACAAGTCGATACATGTACCAGTTGAAGTCTCATTGTGTACCAGTTGATATATCTTAAGGTAATGGTACCTGTGGCTCAGTGATGCGAGTTTGAGTCTTACCCAGAGTCTACTTTTGAATTCGATCAGTTCAAACTGAATTAAAAAGTAAATTAAACTTGTTTTAAAACATCAAATTAAAAAGTAAACAAAACAAAATAAAGCAAAACATTTAACATGATTGAACTTGGACTCTTAATGACTTCAACTCGATTCAACTGGAACCAATTTAGATCAGTTGACATATAAACTGACAGACTGTATTTTGACCAGTTTGTGTGTGTTTGTGTGTGTGTGTGTTTGTGTGCGCGTGTTTGTGTCGGTTTGCGTGCAAATAGTAAATTGACACAATTTGAAACCCATTTACCTGACTGCATGGACTTGCTTACCACTTCATTCTAGATTAAAACCCAGTAACTAAAATATTGAAATGTTGATACCACTTGATACCAGTTGGTTTCTCTTGGTTTCTCCTGGTTCTATTGCACATAAATATTCATAAGCTATTCAAATTTTCTATGTGAAAAAGATCAAATATTGTTAAATTTATTGTTTTTATGATTTCAATAAACTCTTAAATGTCTGAAATGTAATTAGAAATTTACCTAATATTATTGCCGTGATATTCACAATTTCAACTTGTCCCTTTGATGAGGTATTTTCATATTTTTATAATAAAAATGTAATCTACTTGGTAACCATGTCTTAAAGTATTGCAACTAGATGGCCCTATATATATGAATGAAATATCCCTTGCACTAACTAGGTTTATAGGACGTAGGCTAAGCCTAGATGTACTTGTAGGTATAGGCTTTAAGTCTAGCTGTAGGATTATGATAGGTTAGATATTAACAATGTTGTGACATACACATGTTCTGGTATAAACCCATACTTCAAATAATTCAACACAAAATTAATTTTGTCAACTGGATCCCAGTTGATTCCAGTTGATACAAGTTGATTCCAACTGGTACCAGTTGATTCCATTTCGACGAATACCAGTTGATACCAGTTGATTCCAGGTCCCATTTTCCATATTGAAACCAGTTGCCTTAACTGGAATCAACTGGTACCAGTACCAGTTAGCCAACTGGTTTTTCGACCTGGGACTTCATATCAGGAGCGTTTAAGCGCTCTTCTGGCGCGGGTACAACGTACGGTACAGTACTGAGTTCGCTTTAGGAGAGCGCTCCAACACACCCCTATAGGCACTGGATGAAGCTTCGACTAGACCCTATCCCCAGTTCCACTGCTCATTTTTGTCTATGAGTAATGACGAGTCCTCTCCCTCGAATCTCCTTCTCTATCTCTCTCTCTCTCTCTCTGTCTCCCTCTTCTCCTTCAGTTACTCTGGAGCTCTGGCTCCTATTTTTACATAAATCTATGCTGTAGTGTTATGCGTACAAATACACTTTTAAATTTACACTAGGTCTACTAGACAATGCTGTAGAAAGGTTCTACCTTCAGTATGTTCTTCCTTGAAATCCCACTTCATTTTCATTGGGAATGGATGACGCGTGACGATTCGATTCTCGTTCCGTTGCACTGTGTTCCTGGTTGTAGATTTGATGATCTTGATCTCAGAGATAATCTCGGATCTTGGGTATTTATGCAAAAACTACTGTCCTCGTTGCTACAAACGATTACCTGAGGCCCTTCTTCACTTTATTATTGCCACTCTTGCACCTAAAAACTACGTGATCCTATCCTTCCCTTGCTGTTCCATCAATTACGCATCCCTCTAAGAGTCTATGTTTATAACACAACTCATTACTTCCGTGTCACGATATGTCGTCATTGTTTATTTCAGTCAGCTGACTGATTAGTTGCCAATTTGACTATTGGGTTCGTTTATCGAAATCGATAATAAAGTTGGACAGATTTCTAAAGATCATCAACTTAAACCTCAGTTATAACTGTAAATAAAGTCATATTCAGGTGTAAGCAATATTTATGAGTATGAGATATATTACATTGAGCGTTTTTCAGGTTTCAAGATTTCATTACTTTCTCGTAAGGCTAAATTCCATAGCAGCCGACAGTGTTGGAAAATGGCGGTCTTTGAGTTGTATTCGAGCCCTTTGCAATCAAGGTACAAAGCTAGTATTTGCACCAAAGCAACCTTTTTCGCCATAGCTGCCTTTCTTTTTACAGTCATCCCTCCACTTTTACTGGCTTATCGAAGTGAAGGTGAGTAGTGGAGCCCAACTGGCACTGGTGCCAGTGTAAAGTTTTAGATCTACGAGTTGTTGAAATATTAATGTACCTTTAATTGTGTAGCCCCACATACCGGAAATTATGTTGTAATTTATTCTTAAAATGACGCGTCGCGCTGCGGGCTGCGCTGTACAGTAAATCATATGATCATATGTCTAGAACTCTATGCTGCGTAATTAGATCTAGGCCTACGTTAGATCTAGACTAGCTTTATCATTTTGGTAAAACTCTAGCTAGAGGCTACCAGGCCCTTCCTACATTACAGTTTACACCAGCATTAAATTTTACACCAATTGTGCGGCTGCTGCTGGTAGTTGTGTCATGTGCTGCTCCTAACTATACACAGCCCTGTCGCTGTACACAAGTGTAAGTCGCCCCGTGCTAGCTTAGCGCACGGGGTCTGGTCGGGCTAGTGCTGCTCCCTGCGCCCACTCGTCAGCTCGTAGAATCTAGACGGTCTAACGTTACTGAACTTACTCGTTTAACTCTCCTCGTTCGATTGACTCCCTACATGCCCTGCCTAGGCTAGTAGTAGTAGTAGACTATCTATATTTATTAAATATTAGACATTTTGATTAGGTAGTAAGTAGGAGATTCACAAGCTGATTCTTAGTTTAATTGCACACAAGTCAATGACCACGATGACTAATCATGAGATTTGATAACCACAGCGCAGCGCGGGGTGCTGTAGACAGAAAGATCCGTCTGTCCGGAGGAGTCTTTTATTTTTTTGACGTTATGGCTCTCCTCCGTGAAGCCAGACGTAGTCTCCGCAGAACATTTCCCCGACGACCAGATAGATTCTACAGACTGATCTTTCGGTCAAGGGGTGCTGTATACTACACGTGTTTGGGTCGCTGGTGCGGTTAGAGTAGCCAGTACGGCAGTAGGATTAACATTAGACCTAAGAATAAGATAAGACTAAAGAAGTCTAGCCAGAGACTAGTAGATCTAGTAGGGTCTGAACTTGACCAAAAAATCGGTCTGTATCTGCTGGTTGTCGGGGATATATGTTCCGTGGAGACTGTAGTGTGTTCACTCCATTGTCGACAGTTTACAGTGGTCAGAAGATGCATCCCAGAAAAAAGGAGGAGGAGCATTCACTGTCACTGACATGATGCAGGTCTGACCTGTACCTGGGGATCCCTCATGAAAAGTTAATTCAGTTGAAAAAATGATCAAAACA
Organism: Diadema setosum; assembly: GCA_033980235.1. Classification (NCBI taxonomy): domain Eukaryota; kingdom Metazoa; phylum Echinodermata; class Echinoidea; order Diadematoida; family Diadematidae; genus Diadema; species Diadema setosum. The sequence continues at coordinate 7,830,462 of CM067066.1, forward strand.
GTCAAACGCTACAAAAACCAGCACATAGGCAGCAAAGATAGCATCAACATTTGGCACAAACTAGGTGAAAGGATGTTGTTCAATAAATAGATATAGATCTAGGGGGATGTAATCCTGGGGCTTATCGCTGATAAGGGGGATTGGTGCATTGCCCTGCTGATCTTGCAAATTTGTGGGTTTTTGTGACCATGCATTAAAAAAAAATCAACTTTTCTAGCTGGTAAAAACTCTTGAGCTTTTACTGTAAAGGTGGATATTTTCGCGCAACTAATTTTTTGTGCTCGGCCGGGTAAGAAGAGTTTGGCATATATTTGATTCCACGGAATCAAGATATAAACTACTGGAACATATGGCAAGAAAAAATATTCATCTGCTTTTATTTTCGCGCTTGTTTGTGGTTTCAACACCGCAAAAATTTCCACTTTCAGTAACCTGCTAATTTGTGTATGTGTGAACCCTCCCAATGATTGACAGATAATATCATTGACAAAATCTTGGTTTGGACTTTTCTTTCTTGGTTTTGTGGATCCAATTAAGGTATCTGAAGAAAAAGAGTGGAAAAAATTTAACAAAATGAATAGTACATTGACATATTCATATGGTCACACAAGTGCTGTTTATCACAGTACCATGAAATAACAATCAGTCAACATGCATTGTATTGCATGTATTAGTTTCTTTAACGTACAGTAAGTTCCCTCCATCTGCCTTTGTTGGATCCAAATGTGATATTCAATCTAAATCTACAATAGGTGCATTTTGCAGTTTTCAATACATTCTTATTTTTGTTGTTCATTTTTATTTTGGCTTGCTGCTTATTTCCTTGTTTGTGCAACATAACAGGATTTTGGATCAAACAGGCATTCTATCCTGAACAGCCTGATGTGAAGTTCAAGCACCAAATCCTATTGGTCGTGCACACAGGATCAGAGAAAAATTATGTCACTTGGAGCACATATAAAAACTTTAATCTGCTGGAGCAAGCAAATCTGAGAATACCTCTGATTAAGGTATGTTTGTATATTTCAGAAAAAATTAAGCACTCACTAATTTAGATGAATCCACCAAGTACCAGACATTATCTCATCTCTGTGTCCACATGCTTAGAAAATACTTGCCTATTTGATATGTAAGAAGTAAAATGCATGTATTTGTTCTCACTGAATGATCATTGGAAGAATTGTACACAATGCAGCTGTGTTCACCTTGAATGAAATATTTCTTATTTAATGACTAATTTAGTTATGTTAATGTGGAGAACAATAACAGGCATTGGTTAGTATCATGGATGTTGCATGCCAGCCAAAAAATGATAATAATGATAATAAAAAATAAAATTTAAAAAAAGATCAAGCAGATCATTACATTTTACATGCATATGTGCATGTAACTACACGCAGCCGCTGTCGTGTTCGCGACAGCGGCTGCACCTCTATTCCTTCGCAGATGTTGTCATTTTTCAGTGTGGTTGTGCGAATCCTTCATGAATATCTTTACTAATCGTGGAAAACTAAAATACAAGGAATTATCGTAATCTATGATAATCATTAAATAATCGGTATGCGATTTTTTGTTTAATTACGTCAAAAACTCATCGAAATCTGTGGCTGAAATCAGGTCTGTAAACGTCCTTATTGCTTCACTCCTCATCTGCGTGTTATTTGAATGGCATTCACTCTCGTATACTACAACGTAGGTAGTCGGAGAGGTACCTCTAGCTCTCCGACTACCTACGTCGTACGTTGTAGTATACGAGAGTGAATGCCATTCAAATAACACGCAGATGAGGAGTGAAGCAATAAGGACGTTTACAGACCTGTTGGAGATAAAATATCTCCAACTGACTGGCATTAGTGCTCTTACGATAGCTTTGGTGTGAAAATTGCGAAAACATCACCTTGTGAAAATGTCTGTGACCTCGTCATTGGCGAAAATATCCGTATGCAAAAAATAACAGCTAAATGCAGTATTTTGCTATTGACTCAAATGTCTTTAGAGTGACAAATTTTGTGTGAACAGCAGGTACAATGTAATGTGATGGCTCTTATCACTATTTCAGTCCAGGGAGGAAGACACCAACAGAGATGGCAAGAACGATAACTTCCAGTTTTCCATTGAGATGCCAATCCTGGGTTCAGAGGATGTCCATGGAGTTCAAGTCATCTTCATCTTTGACTACAGATTATATGTAAGTGAAAGATTCAAAGGCAGCACTTCCTGAGCAGGATCAAGTCAAAATTCCGTAATTGCTTATCTCTGTGAGAGACAATTCTAATGTGATGGCTAAGAAATGACAATACCATAAAAGATTAATAAAGAGTTGAAGTATCAATTAACATATATATTTTCTCACATGTGGAAAACAAATAATTGTTTTTGTCTGTGGGTTGTATTAGCATCAGTACTATTTTGTGTGTGTGTGTGTGTGTGTGTGTGTGGGGAGGGGATCATCTCGGCTATGACTTGATAATGAATATACATATTTCATGTTGAGAATATATGAAGTGCCGAATTCATATAATTGTATGTTACCATGACCATATGTAAAAAAAAAAAAATATGTCCTTGATAGCAGAGTGAATATATTGTATCTACCTCCTAGGTCATGTTAATCAGTTTGGATGAGCCACTTTTTACATTGAAATATTGAGAGGCAATTAAATTTTGCATGGTGTGGCAAACTGTTGACCATTAGCTTGCCAAATGTGCAGCAGCACATTGTAGATTGATCTTATTTTATCACTGTCGTGCAGTCATCATTTGTTTTATGGCTATTGATCTTGACAATTTTTTTTTCTTTTACTTATATTGTGTTTTCATTTTCTAGAGTCAAATGCAAAGTACGACTGTATTTGAACTTTCCAACTAAATCTGACACTAGAGGATTAGAATATTGAAACTGAAGGACACCTCATGGGTGCATGAAGGGTTAGCAATTTTGATATGTAACAGAATTTTCACGTAATGCTATAAAACTGAAAACCATTAACCCATTGAAGACTAGTCAATCTTATCAAAAGATAAAATGGATTTTAAATTTCCTTACCACACAGGCTACCATAGACCTTACAGTTGAAATCAACCATATAATGAATTTTAAACTTCATAAAACAGGGCCTTGGACAGGTGTCTATGGAAAATGCATGTTATAGCATCTAATCAGTTTGGTCCTCAAGGGGTTGATTTTCTCAACACTCCAGGAATTATGACCAGTAAGTGCTTACATGGGAATGTCAGTTTTTTGTTTTGTTTTTTTAAAGAGTTTTAGTAATGTAACCTCCTAAACAGCAAAGTATGGATCAGATTGTGTGTTTTTCCTAAATACAGTCACCCAAGTATAGGACTGATTTCAAAATACACCATTGCCATTTTGAATAAAAATGTAATGCAGGTTGTTATACTTTCATATAATTGTGTGCAGAGATTCAGCGAACTCCGCATGGAAGCCATGGCATATATAAGCCATTCATCAGCGATGTCAGGAGCTCAGCTTAATGCAGATGGGGATCTGAAGCTGAGATTACGACAACCTCTTGCCCATAAAGGCCTGGACACCAGATACGATGTAAGCTTACATCTGTGAAGGCCATGCCTAAAGAACTTTGTTCTCAAACTACTTCCTCCATTGAAAGGAAGGAATGCAATAATTATGTCATCAGTTTGATTTCAGTTACTTTGATGCCATTGATTATGAGTTGATTATGATTATGAGTTATGTCAGTGCCAGACCAATGGGCAACCTTTTAACCCATTAAGGATGAGTCCCAAGTAAACTCGGGCAGGTGTCTATGGGAAATGTGTGTCATAGCAAAATCAGCCCATCCTCAACTAACACACCGTGACTAAGGAGAGACATAACAAATTACTGATTTGATTGTTTTACAGTGCACTGTAAAAGGAAACCAAATGACATCTCATGACTTGTTTGATTACATGTAATTATAAATTTCAAATCATTCAAATCCCAGCATATTGTATAGATATCATATATGTGACCGTGCACCTCAAAACGAACACAAAGTCGCACACACTGATTTTGCGTGAGGACTGAAAATAAGTGAAATGGGTCAACCTAGCCGAACTTGACTTTTTCATATTTTCTGAAAGAGCGGGTCTTCTTTTACATTATGCTAAATTTGGTATCATAAAACGGGCAGGAAAGTGTGTTTTTTTAGCAGTTTATCTCGAATATTTTTGGTAGAATAGTGTGATTAGGTGTGTCTTTAGAATCCCTTTTTCATTTCTGAAAAACCTTGTCCACACTCTTCACTTTCAACTCGACTAACTTTTGAAAGGATAGTGCTACTGCTTTGAAAGTTGGCTTTAATTATGGACAGAATGGGTTAATGAGGCATGCTTAATTTCAGTTTAATCTGATAATCTCTTCATTGTTGTTACTCTGGTGGTTTACTTCCTGTTCTTGTCCCATTCATCGCACAGCCAGCACGGTTTGGTAAAGATTAAGCGCTTGAATAGACACTGTACTTCAGAGCCTCTTTTCTCAGTTCACACTTTTCCTGAGTTTGTGCTGTCTTTCCAATATTTAGATAGGTTATGAGAGTCCATTTGATTTAAGTTATACATCATTTTAAAGCTTAAAGTCTGCTCTTTCAGAATATGGTCTTAACTAAAAATTCATGTTTGGCGACTTTTTGTTTGTTTTGAGGTGCAAGGTCACATATGGTTTTTATGATAGTGCATTCTTTGTATATTTTCATTAGTTTGTCATTGATGACCTAGGTGAACATCAAAAGCAATTTGATTATGGCATTTTACTTCTTGATGAGTTTCTGTGCACGTAATACCTGTGTTTATGTGTATCTACCCATTTACATGGCAGGTTCCTATCATCAATTCCGACAGTGTGTTTGCGGAAGATTACTCTTTTTCACACATATTCTCATCATATCAAGAAAGAAATGGTAAGTACCCAATGATAAATTGGAGACACAAACACGCTGATTTTATTGATGTTTCCCTTTGCAAAATATTCCATGATATAGGTAGGAATGAATGCTTTCAGTTATGTCTGCTTGACGTAGGAATAATGATTCAAATGACATCTTTCATAAATGTGTGTGTGACTGAAATTATAGCTGTACTCTTCCCTGTCTTTCTGAGACATATGTCTAGACTCTAGAACTCAGAACAGGTACAGTGCATCAGTGAATATTACAAAAACTGTGTAGGTAAATGCTCATAAAACATGAAAAGATGGGATAGACTAGTGTATCTACTGTAGTGCTATAAAAGAAATGAAGACAGGACACACCAGGGAGGCATTTCATGAAGCATTTGGTCAGATTTTTTTTTTCAGACAAACTGTTATAAGCTACTGAAGTCCTTGCATCTGATTGGCTGAGAGCAAATTTGTTGAGCAAATTGCTTCATGAAACACCCCCCCCCCCAAAAAAAAAAAGTTGTATATATCGTGATTTGCAGTTTGAAATATACCGCTGTGTCTCTTGTCATCGAGTACCAATCTTTCCTCCATACTGTGTACCTCTGAACCCAATGTCCTTCACATTACCTCCCATCCGCAATTTCTCTCTCTCTCTCTTTTAAATGTTACAACCACACTTTGTTTTTCTGCTTCAGTGACAACCCGCTTTGAGAGTGATTATCCAGTGTGGATAACAGGCAGAGGATCGGAACAACCTTTTGTGATCTCAGGAAAAATTGCCTATCCTGAGGAAACCATTGTATATCCTTTTTATGAAATGTCTAGTCACTATGTACAATGTTTTATTGTGTATGGTGTATGAAATGCTGACATCAAACAATTCAAGTTTATCAGTTCCATTTAGGTCTAGATCTAAGTACGGACTGATTTATGGAACAAATAGTGTGGAATATTCAGAAAGTGATGTTTGCTTCAAGGGGAATTACCCCCCCCCCCCCCCCCCCCCCCCCAATGTGTGGATTCAGTGGATGCAGCAATCTTGGTAAAACACACCAATGAATTTGAGGAAAATCAAACAATCTGTTAAAGAATTACATGTATTTAGTTTTAAAGCTGTAGAAGGCTACAATGTCATAATAGAGAAACATAATATAGGATTGTAAAGAAAAAAAAAAGAATAGCAAGAGAAATCCACATATTTTTTTTTCCACTTATCTAGCATGATAGAAGAACACTTGGACTCCCCTCCTTCACAAGGCGGGGGCGGGATAAAATTACACTGAAGTCGTCGATATTCATCCTGTTTATGATTTCTGCACCCAAATAAGAGAACGTGAATGTGAGGTGGACTGTTTTCCCTTAACTCCAGTGCACCTACATCCCCGGCTTCTGGCAGGTCATCAAGTTTGGCTGGATCCAGTACCTCTCTGTCCTCCTCCTTTTCATCTTCCTGATGGAGCGCGTCAAGAGCTTCGTCTTTGAGAACCAAATCGTCAGCACGGTCGTGAACAAGCCTTTGCTTGAGACTTACAAGAATCACTTCAACTGATCAGGACTCCCTGAGTATCAAACAGAGTGTTTATCCACTGCCTACGAGGACCAGATTCTGCTGTGTATTAATTACACTGTATTATGGAGAATTAAGATTTTCATCCCTGAAGTCAAGAGAGCATAGTAGGTGACTGAAGCAGCAATAACTGTGCTAACATGCAGTGCCTACTTGAATTATTGCTCTTGGTTTTGAAGTCATATTTTGCTTGAGGACAAGTCCCGAGTATACTCGGGCAAGCCTCTATGGGAAATGCGTGTTGTAGCAAAATCAAGCCATCCTCGACAGGATAATAGCAATCCTCACCATATGAAGAAGACCAACACATACAGTGTATACTTCTAAATTGTGTATCATTAAGTTGTCACTGCAGTTTTGTTCATTGATTCTGGGCTTCTCCAAAACGAGATTATGATTCATCTCAGTGAGTTCTATGGGATGTAGTGAGCAAAAACAAATAGTTATTTCCTGAGTTTTCACAGCAATCTTGGTACCTTGGTGTAAAGTTCATTTCCCGGAAGATTGGTGTTTGAATTCCCAGCAGGCATTCACAGTGCATCTTTCTTAGGCCTGATGTAGGGCACCTGCTAGAATATCTGATTACTTCTATTCTGTGCACCTGTAGTTGGAAATCAAATTCTTATAGCAAAAGGAAAACATATTCTGAGAACTAGTTAAATGGAACTACATGTATGTACATATGTAATACACCTGTATTGGACAGTACTTTTGAGTCTTTAAAAGAAGATCCTCGGTTGTGCACCTGTTGCATACACACTTAACAGAATTTTTCATCAGTGTGGTCTGTCTTGACCCAAGCATGAAAATAGATACTAATTTATGCTTAAAGTCCGCAGAAGAACAATCCACATACAGACAAGACTGCCAGAGAGAAGAAGGCAAGGTTCTTAGTAATTATTGTGTGTACACGTGTACCTCTGATAACCAAAGTAGGCAAAATGTTGTTGGGCAACAAACTGTTTTACCCAATAAGGAACAGTTGATTTGAAGGGGGGGGGGGGGGGATATAATGGTTGGGAAAGACTAAGCGTAATGACCTTGCTATAATTTCAGCTAGTACTACTGATTGCTTCATACTGGTTGTTATTGGCTCTCTTTTTTTTTTTCTTTTTTGATCTATTTGTGTGTGTCAAATTTCTCCTTCACCTTGATCACTATATTTTTATTATACACTGAATTGAGGAGTTTGGAGAGCTACGATATTTTGTTGTATGTGATAATGACCACTTTTAGCTCCTTGTTTGAGGAGTAAAAATACTATGCTTTATAGAACCTTGTTTAATGAAGTGAAAATACTGTACTGTACATTGTATGATTGTAACTTGCAAATTGGTTAATTACGTAGAGATCGCGTGCGTCAATTCATGGTGTGTTTGTGAGACGTGTATGAAGGGAAAGGATTATTGTTTGCTTTGCCTTGCCATATTAATGCAACCTCTCCCTAATTTTGTAGTCTGTGTGCATGTACAGTCTATGTGTATGTGCGCCATTTTATGTGTGTGTGTGTGTGGGTGTGGGTGTCTTTTTGTGTGTAAGGGCAATTTATGTCCAAAACGTCCTTGAACATTGTGGTAGTCAATTGGGAAGTCACTGCAAAATTTTATATAAAGACCTATTGTGCACTAGAATTGTATTCCCGGAATGTGTTCACTGGACAGTAAATCATTTCTCTTGACGTCATGTGCTCAATTGCCTTAAATTGTTCTTTTTTACAGAGGTTGCTGTCCCGTCCTATGTCAATTTCCTTATAAAGTTTGATGGAGGAGTGTGAGGGTACAGAGTCAAATAAAAGAGTGACACAGCATGGCCTATGTTAAAATTCAGGTAGCACTATAATTATGGTACCGCTACAGTGCTCTCCCATTATAATGAACATGCTTATAACAAATTAGTTTTTAAAAAAGTACCCCCCAAAAAAAAAAAAAAAAAAAAAAAAATTAGGCTCCAGAATTTTTATCTATACAACAGTTTTTGTCTTTACATACCTTATTTGTTCATCCATAACACAATTTTGATATGACAAGAAGAAAAGAAAAGAAAATTATTGCAAGTCCCAAGGACTTCATTATAATGGGAGTCACCTGAACAATAAATTTTCATTTTTCATACTGATCTAAACTCTAGGATGTTGCTATTCAAGATGAGATGAATTCTTTGCAGCTGCCAAGATGACTCTCTGTCCAATATATGACTTTGTTGTTGCAAGTGCAGCTGTAGTATATGATTTCCATTCCATGTTTGAAAGTGTCTGTGGGAAATCATACATGTACTGGTAATGGTTTTGACAGTGATGATGATGGTAACAATAATGATAATTAGATGTATGTACAGGGCTATGCTTTCGATAAAGACTACTTGTACGTTCTGAGCGCTGGGTGGTGATTTGGTCATTGCAAATTCACCACCAATACTAGTAGATAGTGGCTAATATAATGACAAGGTACAATGCGAAACACACAGCTGTAATGAATAATTCAGAGTTCTCGTACGTATCAGTAATTATTACGTAGCACCTACAGCAGTGTCCTAATTCAAGATGATAATGATTATAAAATTCTGAAGTCGATTTGGACAGTATCATGTTTCAAAGCTCCCAAGAGAGGGCGCTACTTTCACTGCAATTTCAAATACACTGTACATTAATTTTACAGTACAACTGTATTTGACCATTCAGGTCTCGCTACCTGTATTAACAGACTGGACCATTTGAGTATCCCCAGATATCAAAATAAAAATAAATATACATAATTTGGATACTTGGCACATTTTCCCCTTTAAACAAGAGAGAATATGTTGCGTTTCAGTGTAGAAATAGAAAACATGTGACTGTAATTTTTTAGCGTTGTTTTATAGAACAGTAAAACCCTCACAATTTCCAAGTTTGAGGTAAAACAAGTGCAGTTCTATTTGGTTCACCCGGATATGAGATACAAAATGCGTTCAATTCTTCTTGTCTTTGCAGAGTTGTGGGTCTGTTTGGTTTTTAACACTTACCTCTATACAGTAATAGAGAACACATGATGTCCTAATGATCGCAGGTGCAGGCTAATTTCCACAAGGATCCCATCCAGTGTGTTGCACGTCTTACATATAGGTTCAATCTTTAACCCATTGCTGGCAGGGAACCTCCTACATGTCGTGTAATAACTCAACAGAAACTGTAGACATTATAATAATCGCGGGAGGCAATGTGTTCATGGAATACCAAAGTGATGATGTCACAGTCTTTTGTTATACAAAGCTTTGGGTAGAACCAGGTGTGAGCATGGTTACCAACAATAGTGTTCATATTTTTGGCCAGGTGATGTTGTTTAGAACCAGTTTCCATGGTGATGAATGGCGATGACATCACACGTTGGCACTCTATTGTAGTGTATATTATCGCTAATCATAGGTTTGGGTGTTAATGCATCTAAAATGTGATTGTACATTTAATGGAAATACAATCAGTGTGCATGTATGTATATCTATAATTTTGTTCAGTTGTAAATATGTACAGTGGCTTGATTGTTGTGATTTGTGAAATAATGATAAACTGAAAGCAAAGTGTACATTAAACTGATTGAAATCAACCATGCTTGTATGTGGATACATGAGCGTACTTATGTCATGTGAGTAGCGAGCATGTAGTGCCAACATGAATTTCGTTGACTCGACAGAAAATTTTGATGGTAACACCTCCTTTTATTTCAAAGCTCATTCTATGGAGGGTTTATTTTTTTTTTCTGTTTATATTGACAGTAACGATATGTTCTTTGTGTAAAATATAAAATGTTACTGTTAGATCTTCGTTTGTTTGTTTTTTAAGAGAGAGAGAGGGCAAGAGAGGTGTCTCAAGTTCAGCTTCCTGTAAGCCTATACAGTGTACAGGACTGAAGATTCAACACCTAAATGACGCCATAATGCACTAATACTCCTCAGTAGGAGACAAAATATAAATATGCTACATTATCATAATTACCGATGATGTAAATAATATTACAGTATTATGTTATTGATGATAATAATTATCATTATTGTCATTGTCATTATTCAAACTATTACAATACACACTCAAATTTAAAGATACCCTGCTATAAATCCGAACATGGAAAACGAAACTAAACATTATGTTGTAGACCGAGCATTTGCCTGTGAGGCGCCAAAACTGTTACAACTTTAGGAATCAGGAAATCGCCAACTGTAGCACCATTTCAGACATTTGCAGTCTATTGTTTACTTTACGTAGCGTTGCAAAATTGCATGTGTGTGTATGTATGTGCTTGTCGTTTTTCTTTCCATGATAGTAATGGATCTACCGTATATAGCTTTCATTCAAAGGGCACTGTCCGTGTATTTAAAGTGTGTGTGTGTTTGTGTGTGTGTGTGTGTGTGTTGGGGGACCTTCTTGATTACATTTAGTGCACAACAGCGAGCTAATAGTTGTCCTATGAGCTACACATGGGGAATGTCATTAGTGTATTATCTACTTCTGAAATAAGTCTGCGCTGAGCTCGGCCGCTGGCACCGTGAACCTCGGTTCCTTCCCACTACCCGTTGTCTACGAAGTGCACAGACGGAGTACCCTCATCTTACTTAATACTACATTGTACAGGCTGCATAAGAAGACTGTATACGTGATTTGATACTCAATTGCCAGTAGGCGTTGTCTTGTGATTCATTCTAGGTTATTGTCTGAGAAAAAGAATGCGATATTTCAAAAGGTAGATCGATTGGTTCAGCTGAACTGAATTCGGTTTCAAGTACTCGTTCAGGGCGAAACTCAATACGCTCTTCGCTATTCCATATTCACAATATGCAAGTGAAAAAAAAGTAAACTCACACGCGCGCGCACAAACACACACAGACAAGCTAGTGTATAAATTTTCATTTAGTACATATTGTAGACATTTTATGCATTTTTTTTTTTGGATAAAGCTTTTAAAGATCATGTATATCTGGTTGAATACAGCATCATTTTTATAACTTGCTGGTATTAATATGATTATCATGAATGTGAATAAAGATAAATTATATAAGTTTCTCTTCTTTTTTTTTGATAGAGTCATTTATAACTTTCTTTAGATGTTTCATTTTCTGTCCTCAGTTTACTTTCTTCACATGCAAAATTTTCTTCCAATTTAGTAAAATTTCCAGTGGCGTTATTTCATTACCAAAATAATAGTTCTCTGCAGATCACATCACTATATATCTGAATAGTAATGTTACGAATAATCCATTTATTATCCTTTTATAATGTAGGCAATCTTTATTGTTGTGTATTTTATATCTTTATCTTTTCCTTATTGTTGTTCATTTATTAAATTGTCTTTCATTATACGTTCATTCTCAATTCTCCATGTTTGAACTAGTCAACGTGTTGCCGAGCAACAGCATTTCATTTGGGTTTTGTCAACAAAGACCAGCGTGTATAATTTTCCTTACCATGTTCATTTCCCCATGTAATTCTCATAATAATCACTTTTTTTATTTTTTATTGCTCTGTTATTGTATTGTCTGTTTCTTCGTCAAAAAAAAATTATATATGATAAGATTTATGATAATAAACATAACCACACACACATATATTATATACATGTATAAACCAATGTGTGTGTGTGTGTGTGTGTGTGTGTGTGTGTGTGTGTTTGGAGTTTTATAATACAACATGTGGAAACTGTGCATGTGTGGTGCACTGGCGTAGCCAGGGGGGGGGGGGGGGGGGGGGGGGGCGATGGGGGCGGTCGCCCCCCCCCCCCCCCCTAAGATTTGGACCGGGGATTTGGGAGGCGGAAAAAAAAAATGCGTGTATACTGTATGCATGCACATGAAGCGGGTCTCCTTTGCAACCTTTCATCAAATAAGATATTTTTTTGAATATTTCACTCAAAGTGTGCACCAGATCGTTGAATTTCAATTCAAAATATGCAAAATCTCTCGTGCTTGGGAGGGGGTATCCCCCTCCCAAACCCTCCCCCTCTGTGCCTCTTTCCCTAGCTTAGTACACTTTTTAGATTTACGCACACACACAAAATATGAATAATTCTGAGTGCACAAGACTTATCACTTATATTCCGAAAACTCAAGGTTCCCTCATGTATAAGGGGAATTTCCCCTTTTAATCTACCCTTTCCTCCCTCAGCCCCCCCCCCCCCCATCAGTTTTTTTTTTTTTTTTTTTTTTTTGATTTCCCAAATGTTGATTCCATCAGTTAATATGCGTATACGAGATATCTCAATTTCAGGCAAAAGCTCCATCGGAAGGGAAGGGTGGAGATAACACTTCTCCCTGATCGCCCGCCCCCCCCCCCCCCCTTCCGCCATGCATAGAAGTAGACTGTTTAGACGCTTTATTTCAATTCTAAAAACGCAAAAGCTCCGCGAGCGGGAGGGGGAATTCCCCTTCCCCTAAGCTCTACCTCACTAGACTTTATACATACACACAGATGGTGCACATTCGGAATAAGAGCTAAATTCCGTGATTTTAACACTTCGATGAAAAAGTATTGCACCAAAAATTTGCACCAGATCGCTGAATTTCAGGTCTGAAAACGCAAAATCACCTTCGTGTGGGAGGGGATATGCCCCTATCTACACCCTCGTGTGCATGCTTTTTCTGTTTGATTGCTGAACTGCAGACAGCGTTCATGATATTCAGTGTAAGAATTAATACAAGAAGATTATTTAAATGATATACCATTTTATAGGCAAATTGTTCGATAATAATCTACACTAAAATATACTGCAACCTTAAACAAGTGGGACTGTTTCAACTCGTTAAAACACGCAAAAACATGCATCAAATTGCACCATTTGCAACATCAAAATGCAAAAAGTTCTCACCGTGGGAGGGGGGACACCCCCCTCCCCCTCCCCCCTCTCTCGCTCCGCTCGCTCGGGTTCAGTCGCGTTCATGATATTCAGTGAAAAGAATTAATATTGAGAAGTGTGTTTAAATTATACCATTTTATAGGCAAATTGTTCAATAATAATCTACACTAAGATATACTGCTACCTTAAAGGGGAAGGCTAGTAACTGATCAGTGGGAATCAGTGGAAATGCTGGGAGACGATTGTTTCAATCCTTATGGGATTCATTCAAGAGTTCATTGTATATCTGTTGTTGTGTGAAAATGATTTGCTTCAGAATGGTCTCATCTTCAAGTAATGTGCAGTTTAATGCTTCCAGGTTAGCGTCCCTGGTCAGTGACGGAGCATTAATCTGCATATTACTTGAATATGAGACCGTTCTGAAGCAAATCATTTTCACACAACAATATATTGTTGTGTGAAAATGATTTCTATATCTATAGATATACAATGAACTCTTGAATGAATCCCATAAGGATTGGAACAATCATCTCCCAGCATTTCCACTGATTCCCACTGATCAGTTACTAGCCTTCCCCTTTAAACAAGTAGGACTGTTTCACGTCGATAAAACGAGCAAAAACATGCATCGAATTGCACCATTTACAACATCAAAATGCAAAAAGTTCTCACCGTGGGAGGGGGGACACCCCCCTCCCACACCCTCCCCTCGATCCCCCTTCGCTCGCTCCGCTCGCTCGGGTTCAGTCGCGTTCATGATATTCAGTGAAAAGAATTAACACAAGAAGTGTATTTAAATTGTACCATTTTATAGGCAAATTGTTCAATAATAATCTACATCAAAATATACTGCTACCTCAAACAAGTGGGACTGTTTCTCGTCGACAAAACGCGCAAAAACATGCATCAAATTGCACCATTTACAACATCAAAATGCAAAAAGTTCTTACCGTGGGAGGGGGGACACCCCCCTCCCACACCCTCCCCTCGCCCCTCGCTCGCTCCGCTCGCTCGGGTTCAGTCGCGTTCATGATATTCAGTGAAAAGAATTAATATTGAGAAGTGTGTTTAAATTATACCATTTTATAGGCAAATTGTTCAATAATAATCTACACTAAAATATACTGCTACCTTAAACAAGTAGGACTGTTTCACGTCGATAAAACGAGCAAAAACATGCATCAAATTGCACCATTTGCAACATCAAAATGCAAAAAGTTCTTACCGTGGGAGGGGGGACACCCCCCTCCCACACCCTCCCCCCCCCCCCCCCCCTCGCTCGCTCCGCTCGCTCGGGCTCGGTCGCTTCGCTCCCTCGCAGACTAACCGCCCCCCTAAGATCAAATCCTGGCTACGCCGTTGGTGTGGTGGTTGTATAGTGGTAGTGGTTTGTTTGTCTGTGTGGATACGTGTGCCTGTATGCGTACGTGCGTCTGTTTGTGTTTGTGTTTTCATGTTTGTGCGAACAAACTTTTTGAGCAGCAGGCACTATTGTGGCAATGAGATGTCTTTAACGTGGATGAGCACGAGTTTATAGAGTTCACAATTCACAATTTCAAAATAGTATTTGTGTGTCAATTTCAGCGATGAGGCGAGCTAAGAGAGAGAGACCGAAAGAAAAGGCATACGAGGGAGGTACCCTTACTACATGTTATCTGTCTTTGTTCATTTTTTCACAGCAGTCATATTCTTCCATCAGTCTTAACTTCAACTTCCATATCACTATTCTTTGTCCCAGAATAAGTTTGCCATGCTTTATGCATGAGCGAATAATTTATCAATCGTTAGTTGATTTTGGCCCAAACGAACTGCTATATGCACACCGCAAACACATACGTATTTATAAACACACACAAACACTCAAACAAATCGTCATAATGCATCAATGCATATAAAACCACTTCAACACACATTCTTCCATAATATACAGTAACCAGGGAGGTGGGACCTCCCTGCAGTAACACACACACACACACGCACGAACGGATACTCAACTATCATGTGTGCGCGCACATATACACTTCCTTGAAACTCACCGTGATTTTTCACATGGCTTGTTTGCATGGATGTAGCCATGTAAGTTATGTGTTGGTATTTCAGTGACTATGTCAAGAATGATATTTACCCCCCAAAATGTGTTTCGAGGGCGGGCGACAATTTGTGCCGTCAGCCCTCATCAATTGTCGCCAGATGACAATTTGTGACGTGGCGACAATTTGTGCCGTCACAAATTGTCCCCCCGAGCCGGGGGGGGGGGGGGGGGACAATTTGTGACGGGGCGACAAAATTATGTCGCAACATGCCTTCTCCTTTTATTCTGCTTCCTTGAGCCCCAACTCGTGCATTCTTATGGTGACCCTGCCATTGCATGTCATCATCCTTGTTCATTGCAGTATGTTTTAAATTTCGAAAATAACATTCTTATTTTTCATCCCAATTATCATAAATTCTGAAACTCTTTCCTCTGTATAACTAATTTATAGGTGTTTATATGTAAAAATCTGAATATCATCCGGAAGTCTCCTTTAAAAACATTGAGTTGTTGTTGTGTGTATGTCTACGTGTGTTTGTGATGTTTGTATGTTCACGTGTACAACCTATGATTATTCTTTGGTGTTAATAATACACTCCACACATTTCACTTTGTGCAATGAAAATTAATAATAACTATCTTCAGAATTGAAGTACAGGCCGTATAGCACTACTCATTACACAACATTTCCAGAGAGTCGCCTCTCCAGAAGGCTAAACAAAACGCGAATTTCCCATTTATTGAAACAACCTGTTCATTTCACTAGACCTACATTTTGTAATATTAAATTTGCTTGGTCCCATGGGGGCTACACCCGCCCCCTACATATACACCTTCGCCTCTTCAAAAAAGGGGGGGTCGACCCAACAACAAAAATCTTTCACACCCCATGACAAAACCCCCTGAAACATAGGACAAAGAGAAAGAATGATAAAGATAGAAACATTATGACATATAAAAATCATCACAATGCATAATTGCAAAATTTCAAAGCAGCAGTTCTAGTCAGGCTCATCACGCTGTTGATGTGTAATGAGCAGAGTCTGCAGGAAAAAAAGATCAGTACATCTTTTACCATGTAATGTCAAAATGATAATATCGTGTCGTGAGGCGAGCAGAACGGACGAGAAAAAGGCCCGAGATCGAAGTGATTGTCACCTTTCCACTAAAGATGGAAAGTAGTTTTCATATCAAATAACCAAAGATAATCAATGAATACATCTTCATGATTATGATGTCCTAAGATTTTGACGTACGCCGTTGACAAATAGCCGCATTGCCAATTTGAGAATTCAGTGATGGTGAGACGGCCATCTCACCCATGACAATTATCTTGTTACAAGAGCAGGGACAGGGCATCCGTCTGTATTGGATTACAGTTTCCAGACACATTTCAATACCCACGGGTAATTGACGTGGACGTGGTTGTGAATTCATCAAGATGTGACCTCTCTGATGTCACTGTCTGAATAAGCTTCAAGATAGGCCCCTACATAATACATTATGATATGTTGAATTGTATCATTAGAAAACATTTTACGTTTTTAAGAGGGCCTTTCATTCCAGTTTTGATTTGCGAGAACAGAAATGAATTTCAATAACTCTGAATTATTTCCTAAATTGTTCTCATGAAATCCAAATATAGGTTTTCCCGGCCAATTTCGCAGTTTTGTCAGTCCAATTCCTTATTGCTGCATTCATTTTAGCAAAGTTTAGCATATATGACATGTTCGGTATTTCAATTTTATGATATCTTCATTCAAATTCACTTTTTGGAGCATTCAAATCACCTTTAACCTCATTCTAATTAACACTTTTTCTATTGAAATTCGTAAAAACAAGCACTATTTCGTTATTCGTTCATTCAATTTAAGAATGATATAGTCACGTGGACACGTATGTGCTGCGCTCGTCCATTCGAATTCATTTTTGGGCATCCAATTTAACATCTTTTGCAGTCAATTTAGCACACTTGTTTATGTACTTTTCAACATAGTTATTGTTTTGTAAGCATCATTAAATTTCATATTTCGTATTCATTTTAGAGACTTTGGCAGCAGTTTTTTTATGCGTCCATTGAGACTCGCAGTGCGAAGTGCGAAGAGCATGTTGTCACAACTTTAATATCTGGCCGTTGAGCGCTTTATTCCGAATGTGTCGGCCAGTTCTGGGAAGTCAAGGTTATGATCATCAAAATGTCCTTATGATTCTTTCTGTGTCTTCTTGAGATATACGCCTGTATCTAACTTGTGCTGTCATGACTGTAAGAGGATGAAGTTAATCTGTAGTATTGGTACATGTAGGCTTAAAATGGCATGTATGAAAGAAAAGTGGCGTTACAGAACAACAAAATAGAGTTATATAGGGTCAAAAATATGACACTTTTACTGCTTAACAATGTGTGCATGAAACAAAAAGTCACATAGAAATACACGTTTAAATGTTTTCACCTTTTCAAAAAAGAAATAACATGACGTTAATTTAAATGAAAATGTTTGGAATTTGACTGCCCATTCGCGAAACTGAATGACTCAAATAACATTTTCGGCGAGTGGTGGCGAATTTGAATGAACGTAGAGTACCAGCCAATTTGACTGTCCTTTTTACGAATTCGAAAGCGACATGTGCAAATTTTATTGATCGAAAGGCTAAATTGAACGCACAAGTTGCAATTTTGAAATTGCAATAATTGCAATTTTGAACTTCTATCAAATGGACTGACAAAAGTGCAAAGTTGGCCGGGAAAACCTATATTATTTCGTTTAAAATTTCAAGACGAAGTGGGCCTGCAGTTTCCAATGTTAGATCGAAATGATTTTTTTTTTTTTTGATCGTCTCCATATTTCGTCCCGGAGATACAACGTGTCGTCAAAAGCGGGTTTAATTATAGATGAATGTTAGACATAGTAGAGTCAGAGGAGTATAGTAGTATGTATACTGTGTGTGTGTGTGTGTGTGTGTGTGTGTGTGTGTGTGTGTGTGTGTGTGTGTGTGTACTTGTGTGTGTGAGTCTGAGTGTGTGTGCGGTTGTAATAATATCAACCAAGTTCTGATGGTTTTTAATTTGATCCGTCCGTCTGCAAAGAATCACAATAACTCATCTGAGCGAAAGGGCCAGCATGAGAGAGGAAGATTGACAGTTAGATTATGTCAATCCTTGGCACTGAGTTACCTTGGTAACGATAAAATTGGGTTATGATAATCATGGAGATATGATTCCTTCCAATGAAGGCGCCTCCACTTAAATAAACACATCTGAGCAAGTTTTTAATTACAATAGTGCTTTCCGGCTCCTGTATAAATCACGGTCGAAATCAATCGATATAGATGTGGGTGAACAGTTACATTATGTATTCAAGATTCCAGATTCCAGATTCAACTTTATTTTCACTTCCATCAAATAAACAAAGAAATTATATACATTGCATATATATACAGGATATTTGTAATACTTGCAGAACGTAATTTGACAATGTACATGTGAAAATGAGAAGTAGATGCAATTACATCTTTGTTAATATGTACATAAAACGTATAAGTCAACTAAGGATGAGGATGGAAGTGGAGGGTCCCACTAAGAAGCAGAGCTTGTACGATATGGGACCCTCAGAAAATACACAAGACAGCAATATAAAACAAAATAAAACTAACCGATGTCAACTGATATCAAGATGATTGGGAAGGGGAAAAGAAAGATGTATGCCTTCATACCATCAAAATATTGAGAATGACTTTATAACGCCAGTAATCAATCATACCACGTCACTAAGTGCCCAATACGTGCTTAATTTTGATAGGTTTAGTCAATTAGTTGGAGACGAACACTGGGGCATTGTTAAAGGGGAAATCCAGTCTAAATATAAGTTAGTCTGATTTTAAAAAAAAATCTTAAGAGTTGAAAAGTAAGGATTTGACTGAAATCAGATGAAAAGTAAGGAAGTTATGACATTTTGAAGTTTTGCTAAATTCTGCAAAGCAGTGCTTGTATACAGTAGATGTGAATATGCAAAAAGTGAGCTTACCATGTCATAACTTAACAATTCCATTGACCGTGTGCAAAAAAAAAAAAAAAAAAAAATGACGAAAAGTCATTGTTTCTGTCATTGAAGCGTGAAACATGATGTTATTCCTGGTTGAATAACTTCAGAATAGTGATCAATATGAGGTTTTGAGCCTCGGGTATATTTGCGTAGGAATGAAAAACTGGACATTTCAAAATTTTATGTACAAACTATAGTATTATGATAAGTTATGAGGGAATGATATACTCACTATGCCATGTTGCTTATTCATATTGACCGTGCAAGAACTGCATGTTTCCCGAAAAACTAGCGAAACTTTAAAATGTCATAACTTCCTTATTTATCATCCCATTTCGATCAAAATTATACCGTTGAACTCGTAACACTGTAATTTATTCTTTCTTAGCACACTTATTTATGTTATTTGACTGGATTTCCCCTTTAAAGTAAATTAGTGGTTGCGTAGCACCTGAAGCGTCCTTTAATTCAGTCAGAGAGCTACGTGTTTATGAATCTCTAATGTAATGGAGCTGTCGCTTTCAAAGCCACGGCTTGTCTCTGGCTGTCTCTGATGACCACGCCCATAATGCCCACAAGCATGATAACAAGTGCAGGTAGACCGTTCGACGAGCATGAGTTTACCGTTTACCGTTAGAACGAACGGCGCACGATGGCGCATTATACTGGAGCAATTACGAGCCAAGAGTGGCGGTTATAGTTAGGACAGTGTGCTATTCCGACGTTTCGAAATAAGGTTAAAATGGAACATCGGGGGGGGGGGGGGGGGGGGCATCTACAACCACCTTGGTTTCTTATTGTTTCGGTTTTTTTTGTGTGTGTGTCTTTTTAGGATGGTAGTAGGCGTGTTAACCACCCCTTGATCTCTTTTTTTTTTTTTGGGGGGGGGGTCGATTTTGGAAAAGAAGTGGCACCTAGAGGTTTCATACCGACGTGGCTGGAATAGACTAGTCACACTGCCATGCACTTTCTTGTAGCTCTTCATTACTTACTATCCAATCTCAAACTTGAGTTTAAATTACATTGAAGTTGTGGAGAGAGAGGATAGAGAGAGAAAAAAAGGGAGGGGTCTGCACTGTGACAGACAGATATGAGATGGGGGAGCAAGGGGGATACAAACAAAATAGCAGGGAGGTGATAGGCAGAGATGGTGAATGTACTCTCTCACTGCCCACTCTTTATTTCTTTCGCGTGGTTGGCATTTTAGGTTTTAGATGGAGTGTCCAGCTTCCTGAAAACCTGTGATATGTAAACAAAGAAAAAGAAACAAAAAAGCTGTAACCCTAGAATCAGGATACGCTGTAAGGTGATACTCATCACGCCCTCTTTCCCTAATTACATGAGTAATTGATCGAGAAATACCCTCATTCTTTTAACAGTTAGTGCAGTCGATGTGACTGGCATAAGAAGAGGCTCTCAAAACAGCCACCAAATCTTTAAATTCTACCCAGTTCCAGTCTGCTTTTATTGCACTTTCCAAAAGAGCAATGACACACAACTGATAATTGATCATGGTCATGATTGACTCAGAACATGTATGATAAAGCAATTTTATAGTCTTTTCTTTTTGTGTTGTTTTCACTGATAGAACATGATCTGATCGAAGGACCCACTTAAAGACAATGCTATTCAAACTCTTAGTTCCTCAGGTGACATTGTATCACTAAAATATTCAGAATGACGGAATAACAAGTGAAATGAAAAGGAGGAAGAAAAATCGTGTGGTAAATGGCTTGACGATAATATGCAGTACATGGTTCTCTTATTTATAGGGGAAGACGGCATGTGAACAATGCGCCTGCAGTGACGCTTGCAGAGTCGACATAATAACCATGCAAGCTCAAAAAGTAACCCTTGGTTATGCAATACAATGTGTACATTATGCTCTATACAGACAAAATGTGTAAATGCGGCTCTTTTACTCTGTCTTATAAGGATAATCCTTCAAGCGGAAGATTTTTTTTTCCTCTTCCGAAGTTGTAATTTTAAATGCCTGATAAAATTAGTGTTTGATATTGACTTCATTCAAGACACCAGAGGTTATAGTACAGGCCATGTCTTTGACGCCTATAAAATACACTCGCATATCTTTCATTGCACTAATGTGCTTGAACCCCCTCCCCCTCCTCCCCCCCCCCAAAAAAAAAAGTGTTCGAAGAAAAATTTCACATGCCATTTCATTGGAAACTAAATGCCTACTTCAACACCCCATTTCGAATAAAATATTCGCATCCGATCAGAGTAGTTAAGGGAAGAATTCACGGTTATCGAAATGTATATTCTCTTCGTAATCCGCAAATCGAAATTAAGATGAAATTGAGGTTCTCTTAAAAAAACGTAATATTTTATTCGCACATTTTCTCATGTCAGTTTCTTATCTTTTAATCTGACATATTGTTCTTTTAAATAAAGAACCCAGATGAAGCGTGTTTCAACGTGTGTGTGTGTGTGTGTGTGTTTGTCTTATAATACTTTTTGCAGCTCAAAGTGCAACTTTTAACGGTGCTTTCTGACTCGCTGCTCCAATTCAAAAGCACACACACATTCATTGTTGTCAGCGCGTTAAAAGAGTGAGCGAGCTGCAACAGGGGACGTCGTATCTGCTGCGAGGGCGCTAGTCCCGAATTCTTATCAATGATCTTTCTTTCAAAGCACTTTAGGTGCCACGTGTATGAGGTATTATAAATCGACGCAAGTCAAAATGTGTATGATTATATGCATTGCATGGATTCTTTAAACAGATCATGAAATTACTCTTTCAACAAATCAACTGCTGTTTCAAAACGCGCATGCAAAATCGTGTGTTGATCAGCAAAGTTGTTTTCTGGATGCAGTGGTTTTGTGGCAAAACTACTTTTTACGTGAGGCCTTCTGTAATGGCGCCACTAAAATGGGACTCATCGGCAAAAGATGCGTCGAATTTGGGGCTTAATTTATACGAGTGGCAATTACTTTAATAATCAGACCTTTTCGTCCTGTTGATCGCTCTTACGAAACGCATTGTAAAGCACGGATAATGAATATGTCAAGTTCGTGACTGTCCGCTCTACTGCTCTTACTAGCCGAGTGCGGCGAAGGAAAAACGTATCCATCAGAGCGGAGTAATTTCCAGCTAGTGATGGAAATGGAAACGCGGACTGGACGAACTCTCTGCTGACACTGATGACTGAGGGGGAGTTGGACCCGTCCTCAGGACGGGAGGAGAAAAGAAATCATTCAAAACGAGGAAAACAGATCCGGAAGTTGTACTCGGGGGAAAGCGCGTAGAGGGGATGAGGTAATGATAATAGATGCAATAGACGATTATGGCAAGTAATGCAATTCGTATCACCTGCATTAAGAAAGTGGGGAGCCGGTATGTTTATACTCGGCCCTGCGCGTGAAACAGCTTTCATAGCAGACACGTTTCACTCTATGCCTGCAAACGGGCGTCATGGAAAATTATTGCTTATTTTCAATGGAGTATCGTTTCCATGTTTTCCCTCTGATTGAGAGCTAAAATTGAGCAGTCAAATGCAAAATGACTCGGATCAGGTGCGCTCCTCTTTAATTCCGTGCTTTATGTGCTTCTGTGGAACCACTACACAATTTAGGTTTAAAACAAAATCAAGGAGATATCTTCTTCTTCTTTGTAATCAGCGCGTGTCGAGGACCCGTCTCCCTAATCATTATTGCTGAGATAGGGATATCATTTCTTAGCTTATTGAGATACTGACACTATAGAGAAATAGCATCTTGATGAATTCACAGGTACGCCCACGGGTCGCCTGTCAAGAATTACCCATGGGTGTTGAAATTTCTCTTGAAACAGTAATCCAATACTGAAGGATGACCTTTCCCTACTCAATAATACGTAGCAGATGTAACGTTATATCACGTGTTAGTAGCCCGTCCCACCATTACAGAATTCTCGAAACGGCAACGTGGGCATTTATTGTCAAAGGTGTGTGTCGAAATTTTACGATATTATAAAAAGTAGGTGTATACATGCATCCAATTATCAGCTTTCGTTTTGACAAGAGAATCACTTTCCATCTTAACTCACACTTTGATTCTGGGCCTAATTTCTCTGTCCCGTTCTCCAAGCCTCACGACTTTGGAATGACATTAAAAAAAAAAAAAAAAAATCAATGATTCATTTCAAATCGCTTAATTTTCATACTTCTCAATGAAGGAATATACATCAAATAATAAATGAAAATGAATCACAATATCTATATTTAGGACGCACAATAGATTATTGTAAACATTATATAGAAAATGGCGGTCGATCTTTTTAAATTTGGCTCTTTGAATAAATGCTAAAGGAATATGGTGGAATCTACAAAGCAAGCTCGTTAAGCGTATTTCGATTCGGATAATTTTCTTTTGTTTTGTATGTGAATAAAAGGGGAAATCAAGTTTTGTTTCGCCTTTTAGGGGGCGACTCTTTAAAAATTTCATGTAATAAAGAGTATGAAAGGACCGATTCTTTTCCAAAGATTTTTATCAGTCTACTTTTATTTTCATGGAAAAAATGAGAATGGGGATATATATATATATATAACGCCATTGAACAACATCGAATAATATAAAGAGTATGTACATGTTATCATACACACACAAAATCATCAAGACAAACACACGCACACACACACACACACACACACACACACACACTCACCACACACATACGCAACAACACAGTGTTTTCAGTTCAACGAGTGACGCTCCAAGGACAATATCGCTAGACCTGCTGAAATATTAATACTATACTTATCAAGAAACCTTAATGCTTTTCGTCCAGTCGAAGCAGATTGCCGGTGAATTATTCAATGACTAGTATACGTAATGGATGAATGCATAATTTACTCGGTTGTTGGCCGTCTTCGTTCTTCTCTGTCTGTCTATCCATCTTAATTACATTTTCTTACGAGAAGATTCTTATCATTATGGGGTTTACAGTAGTCATTTCGTTTGACAGTCACTGGAAGCATATAATGTATACTTCCGTGCTTACAACAGTGTTGAAACTTATATGGACGTCACTCTCCTGCTGCAATATTGCTATGATCATGATCAAAATGTTTTCAATGGTGTATGAACACGATGAAGTGCGTGCGTGTGTGTGTGTGTGTGTGAATACTTCAATTTTGGAAAAAAATGTTCATCACTTGTTTTGTTGTTGAAATAAAATGGGGAAAATATCTGAAAATTGATGTTCACAGACTTTATCAGGACTTTGCGATGGTAGTTTATATCTATCCATCTATCAACCTGTCTCCCTACTGTGTCGACGCATATACACACGTGAACATTATACACAGTGAAGTGAATGATAATACGTATTATAACGGTGAATGTATTGCTTGGCTTAAAATTAGAAGGCCGTCATGGGTAATCAATAATTTATATACAGGTGTGTGTGTGTGTGTGTGTGTGTGTGTTTTGTTTGTGTGAATAATTCAAGTTAGAAAACAAAAATGCTCATCACTTGTTTGTGATTGATGAAATGCGAAAAAAAATAATCTGAATCAGGATTTTGTGACCAGTTCAATGTCAATCTATCCATCTATCAACCTGTCTACCTATGAAATTGTATATTGCACTGTGTATACGCATATCACTTATGATCATATGAATTATGATACAACGGTAAAAGTATCGATCGGCTTACTGTCACTTAGATGGCCGTCACGCATAATCATATATATTCTATACATAATTATCCATATGCACCTGTGTGTGTGAGCGTGTGTGAGGGTCTCTCACTCTGTGTGTGTGTGTGTGTGTGTGCGTGTGTGTGTGTGTGAGTGTGTGTGTGTGTAGGGGGTGTTTGTGTGTGTAAACTACCAACATTTGCGCTGATACCAAAACAAACAAACAATTTTAATTGAATTAATTCCATTTTTTTCAATTCATGAAAACTACAATGAAGCGAATGATTCTGATATACTGTGCGAGTCTCTTAATTCGTCTTTTCTCTACATTCAAACGAGCTTTATCTCAAACTCTCAATAACACAATTTGCATCAGACCAAGAGGCCAGAAATAGCTTTGGACGATCGAGGCACCCTGCCCGAAGTTAATATTTTACGCTATATATATGCAGCCAATAATGGTATAAGTGACCAAGTGACTGTCACTACTCGTTCCCTCGTACTCTATGGCCATGACCGCGTATGCAGTGAGAGATCTCCATCTCAGACACGATGTCAGAAGCGAGAATTTGCTATAGGTAGCCGTGTGGGCCAGTCAAATTGATGTTGTCGACTTGCTGTGAGCTTCTCTGGTCCCACCGGAACAACGTTTCCTTGCCCTAACCATGCCCCCTAAGGGACGGTACGGTCTATTCCTCCACCATTCCTGCCACATCTTTCGAACTCTGCGACTAAGGCCGAAAGAGAGAAAGATGAGAACGCCCTGGAGAGCCTCGGCAATGATGAACAAGTAGAAGGCCGCAGGTTCCTGGATGCCCACAGCAATGAAACCTGCCACCCAGCCGAATCCCATCAGACTGGAAATCTAATGTAAAGAAGCAATGCATGGGAGATAAATAAATTTAATTCCCATGCATGTCCACATGCACTTAGCTATAATGCTTATTCCCTCTCCTCATTTGGGGAAAATAGCCCAAACAAGTTGGTTTTGATTTTCCGTTTGTTCAGGGAGGTATTTAGGGAGGTGGCCCACCTCCCTGAAATTGTCAAACAGGGACTTAAATTGCCACGTGTGTCACCAAGGTGTAGACAAGGAGTTTGTCTATGAAACGTGTAAAATATTACATCGAAATCTCAATTATAGATGTGGCAGTGAGAACCAATACCAATGAATGAAGGGATGAATGCGAAAGAAGTGTTGCTGTACAATCAATTGTATTCTGCTTGAGGTATTGATGGATTTGAATTAAATGAGAGTGTTTGATAGAAAAGTGACCATAAAGTATACTATGATAGATATGATAAAGTGACAACGAAATACGATCAAAAAGAGAGAAACACATGGCTTATATAACATCATAATGCATTATTTCAGTATATTATCTTTAAATCAAAATCAACATCAATTTGATGGTTTCAAGGGTACAAACTTATCGCGTAACGATATGTCTACGGCTGTATTTCCTTTACATCTTGATTATGTCATGACTGTGTCATGCTGGATTTCATGATATACCATGCATTTCGACAATACTCACCTTTATATATATTTTCATGTCAATTAATAGGTTCTTCCTGTTGGGGTTTAGAATGTGAGAGTCACACTTCGCTTTCCTAACTTCCCTTATGGTAAAGGCAAAGAAGAGAACATTCAGTAAAAGACTGAACGCGACAGGTACCAAGAACACGATGATGTTGTCTCGGAAAGGATATAGCCAACAACTTCTCCCTCCGTATCTTAATGAAAGGATGTTTCTTCCCCACAGATGAACAGCTACGCATGCCAAAACAAATAACGCTGGAACCACCCATCCAACTAAGGAATATCGCATTATTCGCTTTCGTATGGCGGTGTGAGATGGATTTCTTTTGAACACAGTGTTCGAGAAACTTCTGCGGAGACTCCAGGCGAGAATGTTCATCCAGCAGAAAGCTGCCAAGAGAAAAAAGTGTGAGAGAATGCCGACAACCTGACAAATGGTTGGCCAAGGAGGGACATATGTGGCAGGGTATTCCAAGAACAGCTGACCTAGAAGCAAAGCGACTACGAGGTTCAGGATAGATAGCCCCTGGATGTTCTGTAGAGGCGTAAGAATCATGTAGGTCATTAGTGTTAATGTTAAGCAGAGTGTGGATAGACCGACGGCAGCATGCCCAAGGATAACTTGAGCTCTAGAGAACGGTCCAAAATGGTTTGCGAGATCTGGCGTCCAGCATACTTGTGCGCTTCCATTCGGGAACAAAATATAATTCCCGTATGGGATGTCTACGTTGTTGTACGTTAGCAGAGTTTTATTCCCGAAGTCAGTTAGTCGGTACGAATGAATCCAAACCACAGGGCAAACCATGACCTTTGTGGGTGATCCACACAGGTGAAACTCATGACGGGCAGCGAATGTAGTTAGATCATTTCGACTGTAGATGGTAACATTTCTCCATTTAACAGGTTCTATGTATGAATCATTGTATGCGACGTAAACTGATGAATTGATCCGGACTGGTTGGAAAGAATCGTAGGAATCTTTAAACCACTCTCCCGAGCAGTTCTCGGAATAGTTTACACCGTTGATGAGGCATTGCTGAACTAGCGCTATTTCCCGCTCTGGGCAAACTGTGGTATTGAATGTATTTGTCAAGTTGCGTATGGTGCTCTCCAACTGACTGCGAGAGGGCAAATGACTTTCAGAAAAAGCGTACGTTTCCGAGTAAGTCCCATCGCCAAATGTAAACTGAATTTGCTGTGATGACAAACCCATTCCGTAGAGGCAGGTTTGGCCACTTCGCATGCGAAGAACGGAGTACGTGGTATAAAACACAGTACAAGCTGGCCACGCAGCATCCTCGGGTAGACATTTTGAATTATTCAAAAATAGTCCAAGTGGACAGGATTGAGGTAACAGCTTTTCAATCGCAGTCACCTCATTCGTAATAACACCAGATATTGCAAAGGTTGCTTTCCGTAGTATGACACATGGAATTTCATCAGTTCTGTAATCCATGCGAATGGCACAGTTGCACATGGCACAATAAATATTTTTGTAGAGTATTCCAGCGGCAACCACTACTGCTGAATATTGATAGCACGATGCTCTCGTGGTTGAGTTATGCTCACAGCTTTTAGAACATGTCTTGACGATAGAGCTTGAGGAGACATGGCACTTTCTTGGAGGGAGATCAATGTTGTCAGTTGCGATTATTTGGCGGAAACAAATGAAACGTAAAGGGTTTGTCGTGCAGTCCTCATACCTCGCATATTCTAAGAGAGGGGTATCGTTGTGTCGACTATGACACGACGCGCAATATTTGTTAGCATAAAATACTCCGAGACCATCCGTCAGGATACTTTCATTTCGAACCGATTCACACTGTTCACGAATGGAAGTATTGCTAAAATCATGCGGACATTTGTGTACTAGTAACCAGTCTCGAAGTTTGTCTCCTACTTTCAGACCAGTAACGCATACCCAGTATTCAATGTCTGGTAGCGTTGGCCCAGATATTTTCAGCGTCTGATTCAGGACACGTCCAGTAAAGTCTTCACAGCAGTCACCCAGGCTGTGACAGATTGTATCGCAGTAGCAGAAAGTCGACGGTTGCTGACGACAAGACTCTGGACATACCCTTGTCACCTGTTTCGGGTTTGGAGTGACAAGGTCAGAACCATTTCCAGAGTCTGTGGAAATTAACAGAAAACACACGGATATGAAATTGTAGAGCATTAAGAGACCTATAAGTAGGGTGATGTTCGTTATCTGAAGATTCGTTATTCCGAAACACACAAATTCCAAATACCGAGAGGTTTGTTTATATGAAAATGAAAAAGGGTTTGTTTATCCGAAAATCTGTGGTGTTATTCCGAAGTTTCTTTGACCCGAAAATGAAATAAGGTTCGTAATTCCGAAAGTTAACGTTAATTCGAGAATGGAACAAGTCTCGTTATCAAATTGGAAAATGAAAAGAGGAAATGTACAAGCGCACCTTTTGAAAAAAAAAAAATCTTTATTGTTATTTTTTTTTTTACTATTTGATATCAACAACCTGTCAATTCTAGCGAACTTTCAGAATGACGCACCTTTGCAATAACGAACTGCAACCAATAGGTAGCCTATCCATAACTGGATTCATAAATTACATACTAACAGAGTCAAAATTCAAAACTTTGATTCTCAAACTGTTTCTCTGCTGCATGGCGCAATCCATCGACCTGATATCATTATTACCGTATTAATGTGACTTATGGATCCTACTCACGTCAGCCTGTGAATAAACAATTTGAATTATCTATCCTCAATTACTGCCTTCCACTGTTTGCTTTCGGTCTTCATCTATAAAGGAAGTGTGAAGTCTTTGGGGTGATTATTTCCAAATAATGACATAAGGTTCGTTATTCAGAAACACATAAATTCCCTATACCTTTAAACAAATAGAGGTTTGTTGATCCGAAAATGAAAATGGGTTCGTTAATCCGAACATTCGTAGTTCTGTCCAGAATGTCTGTTAATGCAAAAATGAAATAAGGTTCGTTCTTCTGAAGGTTCGAAAATCCGAAAATGAAATATTATGATTCGTTATTCCAAAGATTAAATTTCTTAAACCGAGAATGAAAAAAAAAAGTTTATTATTCCGCAGGTTTCTTAACCCGAAGATGAAATAAAGTTGGTTTATCTAAAAAATAAATAGATAAATAATAAAAAAAATAATAATCTGTGGTGAAGAGGGAGGAATCACAGCTTCAGTATAGTAGTTATGAGGATGGGAAGGGCTGATCTCTCACGGCCAGGGGATCCTTATATCAGTGCACGTACGTTGTATGTGTCTTTTTTTTTTCTCCCCTTTTCCCCCCTTTGAGTGGTCTCTTGTAATCATTGTTTTTACACATAGTCATTCCATCCGGATTATGATGTAGAGGAGAATGGGGGGGGGGGGGGGCAAGGAGGAGGAGGAGGAGGAGAATTTTTGTGTTTTGTCGTAGATAATATGATAGTTTTCCATTTCGTCAATAATATTTGAGTATCATGTGTGTTTATGTGGGTGTCGATAAGTTCAGGTCAGTTCAAATTATATATCGTTTTTAGATATAGGGAATTTAGGTATTATAAGAAATTTGTGTTTCTGAATAACGAACCTTATTTCATTTCCGGATTAGCGAATATTCGAAATAATCACCCGAGAGATTTTACACTGTCAGGATCAAACTTGGGTTTGTGTTTGGCTATGTTTTGGTCACCCAACATTCAAAACTCAAACAACTTCACGTACCCCCAAGCATCCTGTAATTAAGCGAAGAGAACTACGACTTAATTTAGCCAACGCACCCAGAAGTGAATGAACTTCACAGAGAGTTACATTTAAATTACCTATTACAACTGGATAATTTATGCCAGTTGCATCATTTCACAATATCATTCAAATATAATTGTACAAATGAACGAAATTTAGCAGCAGTCAGTAAAATTTCTGTACATCTTTCTGTGGAAGTCTGTGCGTGTTTGGATATGTTAGTGCGTGTGTGTGTTTTCATCCAATAACTTTCATTGCATTTAATGCGTGTTCTGTTGAGAAATTAACAAACTTGAACTTCAAAGTGACCTTTAACTTGTGAGCTTTGTAACATTGCAGGTATGCCTATGAATTGGTAAACACGAGATCTATGTGTCTGATCCTGTTCTGTTTTAGTGAGGATCGTTTTCTACCCATTGCGTGCCTCTTAAAACAGGTGTATAAAAAAAGGTTCAATACCGTTGAGATATCAGGGCAAGTATTCTGAAAACCATCATCCATGTCATCAGTGCTAGGATTTATAACCATAAAACTCCTGCTGCACACAGAAATCAAACCTGTTGCAATGAATACAGGATGAGCAGTGTCCCAATAAAATCAACGTGTATAATAGCTATACTGGAGTTGACCTGATTGTGTGGTATTGGCCAACCATGATATTCCGCATGACAGTATTGTTGGTGTGACACATTGCCCGCCGCTAGAGTGACAGACACACCGCTCGATGGTGCATTCTTGGAGCAAAATTATCCCGACCCAATTTCTCCATTCACGCAGTGACTGCCGTGGAAGTGATCACACGCAACCATGTAACCAAACACCAAAACTGTTTTGACTCGTTCGTCACAATAATAATAATAATAATAATAAATCATTCAGTATACTCTGTACATGGTAACTGTATGTGGAACATTATGTGGAACATTTTCTCCCAACTTTTCTACTTTTTCCTTTTCCTCACTACTTGTCATTGCTTGTGATGCCTATTATTCAGCATCATTATTCCGCTTCATATTAATTGTATTAAAAAAAAAAAGGTGTAGTCCAACCTTCGGATGAGAGAAGGACCTGTCATTCATTTATTCTATTCTAAATTGCACTTGGCTATTGACATGACAGAAATGCGGGTATGCACATTCGTTAGCTTGAAATCTGACCCGAAAAAATGAAATATATAGGGCCTACAATTTAACGCATTGCTGTGAAATACGCCATGGGATTAATTTTCAGTAGAGACATAGGAATGCGCATTAGAGTCTACTCGGCTAATTTTGGTATTGAATATTAAATGACAACTTGAGTCTTTAACGATGATAACAATACATACATATTGTGGATACATACTTATGTATAATTTCTAAAGCGCCATTTTCTATTCTGATTAAAATGCTCAAGGCGCTGTATTCTGAAAATACCGTCGAAAAAGAAATACATTCCACATTTTAAAAATATATGTAGTTGAAAATAAGTAGTATTTGTAGCAGTTTAATTTACCTAATTTCAGTGTCTCAGGAGATTTCCACCACCCTCTACCAATGATGTATGCTGAAAACAAACTGAATTGTAAACCCAAAGTAGCATATTAGACAGCAAGCGATAGCTTATACACTTGGACGTGATCTTAACCAATTGTTAGCCAGTATAATATTCATAATTGTACTAGATCTACAACCACAGCAATCGCAGGGGAGCTCTTTTATACATAATGTGAATATAAACCTTAAAGTTCGTTTTCTCATAATAAATATTTCTACTTGTTTGATTCTCCATCATTTATACCTGCGTAGGTATTAGGACGATCAAATTTTGTTAAGTTAACATGATGACATAATTATTCAGACTTTGAACCGTATTATGTATTACACTTTATATACATAATCTTTATTTTCAGGGGATGTTTTGATGGTTTTTAGATGCTGAGTTAAAATACCAATATGCAATATATTTACAGTGTATCCGGATTCATTCTAAGATAAGATAATCTTGACAATATTATTTTCAAGCCACCATGCACTGGTGAACTTGCAATCATGTCCCACGGAATATGAACTCTAGATGATTGTATCCCGATACTGGCGTTTACTCAGGATTAATATGTGTAAATTTCACGGGGGGGGGGGACAATTCAGTGCATAGAATAGGCAACAGGGATAGATATCATCGATGATTAATTTGTATCCAAAGCTGATCACCGTCATAATCTCCCACGCTATTCCCACCGCACGATCTGGTTCGATCTGTGTGTACCCAATAACACAAGGCAGGATTATGATCAAATGCCGAGAGATCGCAGACTGAATAGAAGCTGTTTTTTTCTTCTGCTTCTTTTGTAGAACAGTAAATACTTTCGATTCTCTTCGTCTGTTTACGTTTCTCAATAATCGGCAAGGACAGCCGCACTAAAAAAGAGAAGGCATTCGGTAGTTATATCGTGAATGAGACTGCATGTCTTGTATGTAATACACAGTGGTTACAATGGCTACACAGGCTACAATCCAAAGCTACAGCAAGATTTAATGGCTTTAATCGTCTCATCAATATTCGCGTCGATGAATAGAAATAGGAATCCATGTGTCAAAAATAACAAAGAGTATGGCTATAGGCCAAATGTTCCCGTATCGGTGATCTCCATTCATGATTACACAAACTTACAGACCGAAATGTAATGTTTTCTGCATTATGTTTGAAACACAATACATCTGAATTTTACTGAACATCACTTTTTATATACACATAAGTATTCTGTAAAAGAAGATTTAATCATGCTATTCCCACTGAACTGAAGATACAATTGGCAGATAAGATCATCCACACATCGATGATGTAAATAATCTTAAACTTACCACAATGCGCTGGGGAAATAAAGGCTAATCGAAGGTGCTAATAGGCTCACTGTGAGACAGGACAATATACCCATATAGTATATATTATATACATATTATATATGTATATATAATAACACTATATCATTCTGCTGTAAATGTACATAATATGAGTGGTGTGAGTGTGAGTGTGCCCGCGTGTGTGTATACGCATTCGTACTTGTAACTTTTCTATTAAGTATTCCATCATGCAAAAAGAAGGATTCATTTCGGTTCCTCTCCGATTACATTGAATCACATAAGGATAGAAGATTCGAGAGAACGAAGTAGCATTATCAGGTCATCCACTGTATAGTAGAGAATGACTGTTAAAGATATTGCGTGGATCGCGCGCATTAAATGAACAATGATTATTATACTCACCCAAAGAAGCGGCTGAAATGTTTCCACCAAACAAAAATCCTGCTACGATGATGATCAATAGCCTCGCAGAACCCATTCCGATTACATAGATCGATATTGTCCATTAACGAGCATTCAGTCAGTGTATGCTTACATTTTCCAAAATAGAAATAAAAACTTTTGAAAATAGCGAGATTCAGGCTGTATTTGTTTGCTAGGGAACCTTTGATAGGTACTAAAGCAACCGGTTGGTAAACACAAAATCGTTCTCAGCCGTGCAAAACAGTGACAGATTGGGGTCTTTACGCGGGTGCAACGGAGGCGGTGTCACTGTACATCTATTTTAGGCCCAAGATCCAAAGGGACAAACATTGAGATCTTCATTCAAACGTATGGGGGCGAGACGAAATAAAATCTGGTTACTCGTTTCGCAATTTAAACGCGAGGGAGGCCATTATTCAATGTAGTTTACGGCATCCCTTTCATATGTATTTTTTTTTTATCAATGATATACTATGGAAAATTTAACTCCAAAAATCCGCTGCACCGTCTCCTGTCTGACATGTGCTTTCGTCAATCCCCGATATTATGAACGTATTGTAGGTCCTACTTTATCAAAATTTTCTCTCAAGAATTTATAGAGACGTTAACTTTGAATCTTTTTATTGGACGCTATAGCTTAGCTACTGATGCCTTCGAGTTTGTTTGTTTGTTTGTTTTTTTGAGAAGGAAATGTTATAGGTGTTGATTGTAATGTCGTTGAGACAGGTAGAATGACATAATTATAGTGGCATTTCAAAACACAAACGATGTCATCAACTCGAAAGCAGTGTTATAGATTGTTGACTGCTACTAATACTGTGATCTGATAAATTTAATCAAGTGTAACTACAGCTTAACCGTTAACTGAAAAATAAAACAAGCAATTTGACTTACTTCAAAATTATGTGCTGTCTTCGTCTGTATGTTATACAAAAAAAAAAACTAGCTTGCCTTCTATATAGACCTCTGAACGATGTATAAATAAATAAATATATATATACATATAAATATACATATATAATCATATACATATCAAAATATTCGTCTTTGTTACATAACACACGAAATGGGAGAAATTCGGAACACATAGAAAAAAAGTAACATTTGCAATGTTGCACAATTCATGAAAGGGATAGTATAGTCTTGGTTAAGGCCTAACTTCAGGTTTCTAACATTTTTTTTTTTTTTTTTTTTGATGAGGTAATGAACAACCCTTCAATAAAATATGAAAAAAACACGTAATTCCTACAGGAATTCAACATTTAGTTGATGAAAATCGGTTTTGAAATGGCCTAGATATATAAAAGAGAGCATTAAAAAAAGAAGGGAATCAACTTTTATTACATGATAAATTTTTTTGATTTTCTTTTTTTTTTTGGGGGGGGGGGGGGTGTTTCAGCCATTCCAAAACAGATTTTCATCAAATAAACTTTGAATTCCACTTAGAATGGTGTGGTTTCTCGGTATCTTGCAAAAAGTTAACAGCCCAATTCTCATCGTCACCAATACTGTAACATCCCTTTAAGATTTGAAGTTTCAAAACTCATCAAAGTAAATAAAAGAAACAAAAATATGAAGAAATGTTCCTTTTTAAGAGGGTTATCCTTTATTCTGTGAAATTGAGGTGTGATTAAAACTGTACGGCAACTATGAGCAGATTATATCAGATTTGGTTCAACAGGGCGATTTACACTCATTGACAACATCTATCCGGCGTCATCCAATGAGCCCCACACCCGCGAATCATACGGCCCGTGAGTCTTACAGCCCATTAGCAATTACAGTCAATAAGTACGCTAGGCAAATAAGGCCCATGAGTCATTGAGTTGCTTTGCGATGTAATGTCGGTCTCGCAGATAATTTTTTTTTTTTTGCCTTGTGTTGGACTCATAGGCCTTGTGTGCCTATAGTGTATCACAGTGTTGGACTCATGGCCTAGTGAATTGCCTAGTGTCGAACTCGTGGGCTGTATTACTCGTGGGTTGTATGACTATAGTGGCTGTGTGACTCGTGGGTGTTGATGTGAACCCATCGGAAAAGACTTGAATACCTGATTATAAATATATCCAAGTCCAAACTATGGTATCGTCTTTGGAGACCCTTTACGAGGTCATGCAAAGATAGATAATCAGTCAATATGACTGTTTTACATTTAAAGGGGCATTCCGGACGATTTTCATAATTTCACATCATGTAGTACATAAATCAACAGCTCCATATATAGATTCGTGGAATTTATTGTGGTCCTTGAGCAGAGAAACCAATAAATTGAAAATCTTAAACAAATTACACTGAACAGTGTTGATGACATCAGAGCCTCATTATTTCAGAAATGTAGCAGTGTAATTTTATTACAATACCACTTGCTCAACAAGTTCACCTGTGAAAATGTATGCATGCCTTCTTCTTTTGTTCTCCTCCCTTGAGCCCCAACTCGTGCATTCTTATGGTGAGGCTGTCATGTCATCATCCTTGTTCATTGTAATTTGTTATAAATTTTGGAAAAATTCTCATTCCTTATCCCAATCACTATAAATTCTGAAACTCTGTACTCAGTTTGACTAATTTATAGTTGTTTAAATGTGAAAGTCTGAAAATCATCCGGAGGTCCCCTATAAATTTGTAAAGTAACATTTCACTAACTGAAAAAACTAAAATTATTAGGAAATCATTTAATGATTTTTATTTTTCCAAAATTTTCTGTAATGGACTTGGGCTGTTTTCATATTCAGGTATTCAATTGTTAGACGGTGGACTTACGTCACCTATTGACTATTATTATGAACGAAGGTCTTTCTGTGATCCATCGTCTCTTCCGCTACCTCATTATGTTCATCTTAATGGGTACCGTGAGATGTTTGGACAATATTACACTGTTACACTCACATTGTTAAGTTGATACGATTTCTATCACTGAAGAAAGTGCGATGAATGTTATGTTACTTTTTATTGTCGGAAAAAAAAACCGGAATGAATTTGAATTTGAAATTGAAATTTGAATTTGAATGAAAAAAGGGGTAGCTGTGCATTGTTACTGACAAAAGAACCGGTTTACTTATATCGACCTTATTTGGCTGAGGTGCCAAGCGAGAGCGATGATTTCCTAGTATACAGTACAACTGCACAGGCATGTCTTGATTTAAGAGGGTTATTCTCTTTTGCGCGTATGGTTGCTACATTTCTCAAAGCACCGTGTTACTTGTATTCAGGCTGCCTGTCGGCGGTGATGATGACATCAAAGCAGGAAAACATGTTTGAAATGCTTTTGGTGACACCTTTGACAGTAAAAGGTGCATGAATTGATTCACGAGCCATGACTCTCCGTGAGCAGTAGGTCCATGATTAGACACATGACAATGGATCTTTAAATGTTTTTCTAACACTATGTATACTTTAATATAGATTTTCCCGGCCAATTTCGCACTTTTTTCAGTCCAATTCCTAATTGCTGCATTCAATTTAGCACAATTTAGCCTAGACGGCATGTTCGGTATTTCAATTTTATAATCTTTTCATTCAAATTCATTTTGGAGCATTCAAATTACCTTTTACATCATTCGAATCAGCACTTTTTCGGTTCAAATTCGTAAGGCAAGCACCATTTCGCAAATCGTTCATTCAGTTTAGCACGATGTAGTCACGTGATCACGTAAACGCTGCGCTCGTTCATTCGAATTCATTCTTGGGCATCCAATTTCGCATTTACTGCAGTCAATTTAGCAGACACGTTTATGCTTTTATTCTGATATCACCTTTGCAACAGTACTTTCAAAATAAGTGTATGTGTTTATAATGTTCGATAGCATTATTTCATTCACAGATACATTGATCATAAGTTTGTTTTGTCAATAATTGGGAGAAGGAGGTTTCAATTACAATTACATGATTATTTCTTTCATCTGCATGTTTCATATTTTCATTAGGTGGGTGCTAGATTGCGTTAATTATCATTAGGAATAAATAAAAGTTCTTCGATCAGCTCTAGCCATCAATTTGTCAAGGCTATTACCCTCAAATGCTTCTATGATTCTTTCCCTGTTTTCTTGAGAGATACGCCTGTATCTAACTCGTGCTGCCATGACTGGACATAAGAAAGTGACGTGAATCTATGGTACTGGTGCAAGCATGGAATGTATAGTTCTGATAACATGTATGGAAGAAGAGGGGCGTCACAGAACAACAAATTTGAGTTATTTAGGGTCAAAGATACCTTTACTATATACTTAACTGTGTGGATGAAACAAAAATTCACATTTAAATACGCATAAATCACGGTTCTCACCTTTTCAAAATAGAAATAACATTACGCCAATTTGAATGAACATACATTGTATTTGGAATTTGACTGCCCATACGCGAAATTGAATGACTGAAATATCATTTTCCGCCAGTGCTGGCGAATTTGAATGACTGAAGAGCACGTGCCAATTTGAATGCCCGTTTTACGAATTCGAAAGGCACATGTGCGAATTTCATTGACCGAAATGCTAAATTGAACGAACAAGTTGCAATTTTGAATGACAGAATGTGCAGTGACGAGGATTTTCGCTACATTGAATGAACCTTTTATCAAATGGACTGACAAAAGTGCGAAACTGGCCGGGAAAACCTACAGTTAGAAGCCTTCAAGCCTTGATTTCAGAACTGTGGTATCTCTCTCAGAATCTCTCTCTCAGAATGTGAACATCAAGCATCAACTACATTTGTTGCGTTATACTATACATTTTATAGAATACCTCATTGAGAACACAACTCTGTACAACATTCGTTAAATAGATACACAGAATCAAATGGCGTATATACAAATTGTGTGTACATAATTCTTCGAGTACCAGCAAGAAGTTTTTCCCCCTAAATTTAATTCCCTCCATCTCTATCAAAAGATTTATGCTTAAAATATGACGATTGTGACCGCTTAAAATTATCTTAGATACATGTATATACATGCAGATGCTTTATGTGAAATTAATCTAGATTTATTAAAAAAAGAAACATAAGACGATGCATCTGAAAAAAAAAAACCTTAAAACAAACAAAAGATGTTGCTTTTGCCGTCCTTCTAGTGTGCTTCAATTAATTTAGACTTTATGTACATACAATTTCATTGTGCTTAAAGTGACATATTACAATCATGTGTATTAGTGATTGTTCGGGGCTAAACGGGCTAATATAAATGGTTTCAGTCATCACTAATAAATTTCGCAAACTTTTCACTCAAATTCATTTTTTTTATTCGAATTTGACGATTTTAGTGCTATGTTTCAATTCCCTGATTCAAATCTATGTAAATAGCTTTCAAATTAACGAGCATTTGATTTGAAATTGTACATTTTCATTCCGAACTCCTACAATAAGAAACTTACAAGCAAATTTGACACTCAACTAAGAGCAATATACGTGACCCTGCTCCACAACACCACCAAAAAGTTGCCAGACATGGATTTGTAGTTAAGGGCAGATCCTGAAAGAGCAGACTCTAAGCTTTAAAATGATGTATAACTCAACTCAAATGGACTCTAATAACCTATCTAAATACTGGAAAGATAGCACATACTCTGGAAAAGTGTGAACTGAGAGAAGAGGCTCATGTGAAGTACAAGGTCTATTCAAGTGCTTAATCTTTACCAAGCCGTGCTAGCTGTGTGATGAAAGGGACAAAACGCAGGATGTAAACTACAGGAGCAACAACAATGAAGGGATTATTCGATTAAACTGAAATTGGGCATGGTCAATTAACACATTCTGTCATAATTAACTTTAGCTTTCAGAGCAGCAGCATCATGCATTCAAAAGTTATTAGACTTGAAAATGAAGAGTGTGCAAAGGATTTGAAGGAGTGAAAAGGGGGCCTCTAAGACATACCTGATCATTCTATTCTCCCCCCCCCCCCAAAAAAAAAAGGGTTGTAAAAAAAAAAAAACTGCTGAAAACACACTTTTTCATTCATGTTATGATCCCAAACTAAAGAATGATGTAGAAGAAGGATATACCTCTTTATGAAAAATTCAATATTGACTCGGTTGATCCATTTCACCTTTTTTGAGTCCTCATGTAAAATCAAGGACTGCGATATTTGGTTTGTTTTTTGATGCACTGTCACATATTGTTGTTTCCTTCAGTGCCCTGTTCAATTTATTGTTATTTTTTTCTTGTTTATTTCTTGTAGTCAAAGTTAAAGGTAGGGGATACCTTTTACAGAACTCCCAAAATGCAGCAAAACATTAAATACGAACCTCAGGGGACTTGTTTAGGCCACTGCTTAGAAATTTGGAAGTCAACAGTTATCTACAATTTGAATAATGCACAAAACTCAACTACTCAGTAGTTCTGTGTGTCAGCCACACTTGAGCCTTTTTGTTGCAGTCTTCTGTATTTTTTAATCTATAAACACAAATCCAAAAGTATAAGAGCTGATGTAATAACATATAGAGTGTGTGGCAAGAATGTACATAGAAATGTTTGTAAGTTTTGATGAACTTTATTCACAAAATATACATGATGGACACACATGCAGTGCATGTGTCTGCAAAGGTAGCCTAGTAATGTACTGGAATTTACGGTGAGCCCCGAAAAGAATTCAATTCAAAATCTAACGGTCAATAAAAATGTGCTAAATGTTACCTTCCACTTTCAATACTTTATGGGAGTTTCTAAAATGATACTCTCTTCAACATACCACTGTGTTTATACAACTCTTCATTTAAGGCATGCAAAAGGGATTCCCTACCTTTAACTTAGGAAGTTCGTTCGATTTTTCCTCTCATGTTATGCTTTTTTTCTTTTTTTGGAGAGGTCGATTATTTTCATACGGACTTACTTAAGTGTAGAATAATAATGTATGTCTTTCATTTGCATTCTTCATCGTCAGGCAGATATTTTATTGTACTTACCCCTGTAACAACAACGTGGATTGGAATGATCATACAGTACAGATACACTGAGTAACAACACGTTTCAACTGGCACATGAAATTCTTAGTGGTATATTAATGTCCTTTTTCAAAAATTGATTTTCAGCTTTATGTTCATACAGTGTACATAACAAACGTTTTCGGCTAAAGAGCGGACAGATACAGGAATTCAATGCCAAAGTTATACTGCGACATTGTTAGTTTGGGACTTGTCATTGTTCAACTTCAAATCAATTAAAATTCCCCTCAGTTTTGCCCAAACAGAAATCATAATCTTATTCTTGACTCCGAATGTTACATAGGACGTACAGTTTGAATCGTGAGAACAATATTCCACGTTATTGTAGATAAACAAACATAAGTACATAAACAAGCTCGCACCAAACACACACCCACACATCGACACATTTATACCTTGTATCATAATATGCATTACACTGTGTATTACATAGCGTTTCATGCAAAAGAACATGTTGTATGCTTTAGAGTAATATTTATTTCATGAAATATTTTGCCAATGAAATCTATGTAACCAAACCACGAACACACAGACAAACAATCGATGAAGATATCATATCCATTGACAATGATCACTAGGATGCTCAAAAGCTACTCAAAACTATTGCATATTTTGGAGATACACCCGGTTCTCTTTAGGGTCTCCAAACTATTTCCAGTATCGTTTGCCACGGAATGAAGGGTCTAGTCTTTTGATGACAGATATGAATGTAGCTCACACGGATGATGACTGGGTTGATGTTTTCTTTGATCTGGTATGGGTGGATGTTTTTCCCGTGTCCGAATGCTGCGGATGATATAAGTGCCTCGACCTTGCCCATTCCAGCCACATTTTCCTGACCCTTTGGTTCAGGCCGAATGACCAGAAGATGAGAATTCCTTGGATCGCGACTGCCACGATGAACACGTAGAATACAAATGACAGCTGAATTCCGACAGCGATGAAACTGACGATCCACCCAAACCCCATGAGACTCGAGATCTGAAGTGTTGGCAAGATACGAGCTCTCACGTATTACCAAAAGTTTAGACTGTGGTATGTGCAAAATTGCAGAATTCAAATGGAAACATGTGAGCATTCACAAAATCTGAGAATCCTATTAAAGAAGGTGAGAGAGAACGAACACTTTCCTGAGCTACAAGATTGTTGAAAGACCACTTACCTTGATAAACGTTAACAGTTCCTCCCATTTTTCCTTTTTCTTGTCATGGTTCAAGACGTCAGAATCACTCTTCATTGCTCTGATTTCTCTGATCGTCAGGATGAAGAACATAGTGTTAAGGGCAAGACTAATCGCCACAGGTCCCAGGAATACGATGGCGTTGGCTCTAAACGGTTGTATCCAGCAACCTCTACCCCCGTATCGCAAGGAGAGCGCGTCACGCCCCCACAGATGAACGAAGAAACACACGGCAACGAACAGTCCTGGAGTAAGCCAACCTGCTAGACAGTATCGCATGACATGTCTTCTTACCGTCCCGCGACTACGTTGGACTGCATGCGTGAGTGAAAAACTCCGATAGAGATTTCCGGCAAGGATGTTCATCCAGCAAAAAGAAGCCAGAAGAAAGAAATGGGCAAGGACGCCGACCGTTTGACAAAGAGTAGGCCATGGAAAAAAGTAAGTTGCAGGATATTCTATCAGCAATTGTCCCAGTAAGAGAGCGATTATCAGGTTTATGATACACAAGCCCTGAAGGTTACGCAGAGGTGCAAGTACAGAATAGGTCACCAACGTTGCAAAGAGACAAAACGAGGACAACCCCATCGCAACGTGACTAATTATCCTCTGGGATGGTGTAAAGGATCCAAAGTACAGCATAGTTTCTGCCACATCAGGTGACCAGCATATTCGCGCGCTTCCGTTCGGCAGCAAGGCAAACTTTCCTGGTAATATGGACAAGCCGCGAAACATCAGCCCTGTTCCGTTTCCGAGTGAAATCTGTCGAAATGCGTGAATCACAACAGAAGGGCAATCCATGACGTTTTCAAGTGTTCCGCATAAATTGAAATTTGCTCTCACAGAAAAAGAGTGAAATTTGTCGTTTCCACTGTAGACAGTCGTGTTTTTCCAAAGAATAGGAGTGATATAGGATCCGTTGAAGATGACATAGTCAATCCCGTTGATCTGCACTGGCTGGAATTGTTCGGGAGAACCAATATACCAAGTATCCGAGCAATTGCTGGATGGGTCACCATCAACAATACACAATTGCGATAGCTCCAATTCTCGTTCGGAACAGACCGTGAAATCAAGGGAGTTTGTGAAATTGTTCAGTTTGTCTGCAATCTGGCTTCCAGGAGGAAGATCGTACTTGACTAGATCATAGTAATACCGTGTCGTGTTTTCGTTCCCGTATGAAACGGAGCTAATATCGGTTGACGACAGTTCGGTGAAGCAAGAGTTTTTGCCATTTATGCGCAATATCGAGTAGGTGAAATACAACATTTTACAGGAAGGCCACTCTGTGTGTTCAGGTGCGCATCGGGAGTTGTTTAGTCGTAACCCTACAGGGCAGGACGGTTTGACGAACGGAACCTGATCCCCAATATGTTCAGACACAATATACGTGATCGTTCTGGAGACAAGGGGCTCAATTATCACTTTCTCTGAGTTAAATGAGCAAAGAATTATTTCATCTGTATTTTTAGCTGTTAAAGCCGCATTGCAGACAGCACAATATTTGTTTTTGTACGCCATTCCATTGACAAACACTACAGCTGAAAATCGATGACATGCTTCTTCTAAAGATACGTTGTACGAACTGTTGTTTGGACATGTCCCAATGATCTCGTTTGATGACGCGTCGCATTGACGCGGTGGTTGACTGCCGTAACTCTCGTTTACCAGGAGAACACAAGGAGCCTTCCTTGACGACGGTACAATCCCAGCAATACTTGACGTGTTGGTAGGACAGCCACTATATATCGCATAGTCCATGATCAGCAATGACCCATTCAGACCGTGACATTCCGCGCAATATCTGTTGGCGTAGAAAATACCATGTCCATCCGTAAGAATGCTCCCATTACGAGCTAATTCGCAATTCATACTTGTATCGATATTTCCATAGCCGCGTGGACATTTCGTGATGATTTTCCAGTAATGAGTCGCCTCTCCCAGCTTCAGTTGAATGCAAGACCAATGATCCGGTCCGGGAATGTTCCGTTGTACTGTCGGCAATGCGGCATCCGTTGCATTGAAATCTTGGCAACAGTCACCGAGGCTGCTGCAGATTGAATCGCAATAGCAGAATCTGTGCTCGTTACGGCGGCATGTTTCTGAGCAGAGTTCTAACACGAGAGGTCTGGATACTGACTGGATATCTCTTTGATCTGTCAAGAAAGAGTTGGGATAAAAACGTAGGGCGTATTGAAATCACTTTGATTTTCTGGTACCGGTGATTACACTCGTTTACAATTTCCATGATTTCATATCTATACAGGTTTCATTAATCTTCTAGTAGCAAGTGACAACTTATTTATCATAGTCAAACGAAAGAATACCAATAACACAGAGCAATACGGCAGACAGAACTGTGCACATAATTTTTTATGTACGTTTAGATATCCTACCACTCCTCCCAGGAAACAAGCAAGGTGAAACGTTTATTTATTCCATCACTATTTCTCGGCGACATACAATCTGCCTTCTCACCTTCCATTCCGCAAGAAACTTGTATGAGCTCCATGCACGAGTTGTAAGTGTCATTGGTCTTCAGACGCTGCGAACAATCGTCTAGATTTGTCTCATTACCCGTGCATCGTATAC
The DNA here is from genome assembly GCA_033980235.1 of Diadema setosum. NCBI lineage: Eukaryota > Metazoa > Echinodermata > Echinoidea > Diadematoida > Diadematidae > Diadema > Diadema setosum. The sequence goes on from CM067066.1 coordinate 7,874,702, forward strand.
CATAATAGAAGACGGCAGATGAATTGATGCCATCCACTGGTGTTACGCTGTAATCCACGATTTCTGGGAATCCCAACATCCGACAAGTCACATTGGTTTCGGCAAGTCCCCATGAGTCAGTGCACACCTTGCTCCACGCACCATCCCTGTAAATTTCGACCAAGCCATGCTCGCCGTTGTCTCCAACAAGTCGTACTGAATAGAGAGACACAAGTGTTTGAATTGAGTTAATGCACGTAATTTAAAAGGCACGACCATCAAGCTGATGGAATAAAAATAGAAAAAAAAAAGCAAGACCAACAGATTTGCAGAAGATATGACGGCATCCACATTTACTTATTCAACCTTCATTACAAGAACGTAGTGTGGAAGAAGCGTTATTAGTATGAAGGATTACCTACGTTTCCTCTCTCTCTCTCTCTCTCTCTCTCTCTCGCAAGAAACGAAAGAGAGAGGCCAGGGTAAAAACAGTATGCCTACTCATATATTTTCATAGGACTTGAATGAGAGGCACAGGAAACACTTTAGTCTTGTTTTAAACGAAAATTGTGTTTTCCTTTGTGATAATGATGTGTCACCTTTTTACATTATACGAAGACATTAATAAAATTTGCCTTTCTTTGAGATGACAATCTGTCGAATCTGTCACATTTTTGTGTAAGACATTCTTTGAGTAATAAACAAAAAAGAAAATTTACCGGTAAGGTTCGAACACACTACGCCTGCATCTTCGTTATGAGTACAGTCATGGACTTCGACGCCATCGTGGAAACAATCCAGAATGTCTCGTTCACCGCCCTCACACGTCACTTCGTCGAGCAGGATGGGTCCCGTGCCGGAGCCGAACGCTGCCATTGATGGAGAGCGCAAAGCCTCAAGATATCCAAGCATCGAACAAATAACACGAGCGTCAAGAATGTCCCAATTATCGTCACATACCGTGTTCCAGTTGTCGTTGTAGTACAGCTCTACTCTGCCTTCCCATGGATTTTGTCCGCCAACCAGTCGTACCGGTGTGTCTGTCGCTGAAATACAAACCAAACCAGCCGGTTAATAAGCTTTGTTTTGCGCAAAAATAGATGAATTTGACCGACAGAAATTTTCGATTTTTTTTTCTTGTTTTACTAGCAGATTATCATGACAGTTTCCTGATAGTCTCTAAACTACCTTGTGCCCAACTTGCTGAAACGAAAATCTTACAAGTAATTCACTTCAATTGTAAATGGTTTTAATCAAGAAACGAGACAGGAGAAAAACTTACCCGTCGCGTTTGAACACACCACCCCTGCATCTTCGTAATGGTGACAGTTATGAACCCCGAATCCGTCGTGAGCACACTCCAGGATGTCTATTTCACTACCTTCGCACATCACTTCGTCTAGTAAGATCGTTCCTGTGCCGGGACCGAACTCTGCATTTTCTACAGCGCGATCTGCTCCAGGGTACCCAAGCATTCTACAGATCACCCAAGCCTCACGAAAGCCCCATTCGTCATCGCAGATCGTTGACCAGGATCCGTTAACTTTCAGCTCCACTCGGCCTTCATTCGAACTATTACCACCAACTAACCGGACCTCAGATCCCTGTGATACTGATTGGAGTTTGTATTGAAAAAAAAGAAACAAACATGTCCGTCAGCTATTATTGCTTACATAATATTTCATAAAAACATAAGAGCGGCAAGTTGACAGAGTGAAAAGAACAGAACAGATCCACAATTCTCAATTACTGAAAGTAATGTGTTTTGATAAGTCATCTTCCGCATGCATATCTTACAATTTGTATCTAAATCTACACCAGATTGTGTTAACTTTGGCCCATAGTTCCGTTATTTTGCTTGGCGCAGGGGTTATTTCATTGACTGAGAACGAAGGGGGAGGGGCAATTGCGGCCGTCAGAGAGAAAAGACATTCTGTGTTCCACTAAGATTACCTATGCTACTATTTTTCGTTGATATTTGCATTGATTATTATTTCTTGACACAACCATTAAATTCTTACCAGAACATCTGGGCGCTGTGAACTAAATTAATTGACTGTTTTCATTCTCTCCAAAAGGTTTTTTTTTGTCCCTTAATGCCTCATACTATTAAGATGATATCCAGAACAAGACCTGGTAATTTTGTATCTATAACTATTCCCCCTGATTAATGGCAGCAGCGAAAAACGTATAGGCCTACGTCATTAATAAATGTTTGTAAAAACACATGATTTTGTATATACATCGGTGTGATTTTAACACATTCCTGTACGGAAAACTGGTGGCCTGTATAATAATTTTATGAGGTTTCAGAATTTAGTATGGAACGGGTTAAGAACTTTTTAACTAAGTGCACAAAGATAAGTTATGACAATAGAAAGCAAACGAAAGAAGGGAAACGACACACATTCACGAATTCATTTACCTTGAAGTGCAGCAGAGGAACTACAGACAAATATATGCACAGTTAAAACCAGTACCACCAGCATTTTATTTTTATTCCTGTTGATTTCTTGTTGAGAGAAAGCTCTTCATATGTCTGAAAAGTATTGAGTTAGAGTGTCTTGTTGGTGTTGACCGTATCAAACAGCACGAGGGGATGATCTACAGCACTGATAATCCACCTGCAATTTTAGAATCCTGTGTCATGATTCCGTTGAATAATGAATGCGCCGCTCCGTTGCAGTAGCAAATTTCAGAAACTTTGCCTTGGGAACGGATAATTGAACGCTCTTTCCAGTGGCATCAAGATCTCGTTTGATTGCCCACTAATGATCTGCTGTGCCGGAAAATCTAACCAGTAATGTCACTGAGGAATTACACGATAAATATTGCCGTGGTGGCTACCCGGTGCCACAGGGCAGCCAATTGCGTGTCCGTCTCTTCGCTAGGATCCGCCCTTAAAGTATTATATTTCAGTCTCATTATAAAGATCACTTTTCCGACTGTACCACCAATATCGAAATAGCAAAGAAACATATGTCATCAGACAAAGTCGTACATAATTACTGCTTATACCAGGGGCGGATCCAGGAATTCCGAAAATGAGGGGGGGGGGGGCCTTTACAAAATTAAGGGGACGCAAGCGTTCCCCTTTATTTCTTTTTATTTCTTTTGTTTTAACGAAAAATAATGGGGGCGAGCACTCAGTGCGCCCCCGCCAGGGTCCCCCACTAATGTATACACGGTTCTACATAAAATAGGTAAAACAATCACAAATAACACTATTATTTTCAACTAGGCTGATTAATCTGTACTATTCAATGCTCCAACATGATGACTGTCGTTCGAATAATCCTGATGCTATTTCACGTTCTCTGAATAAAATATGATTAGGCCTATATATATATATATATATATATATATATATATGATTCTTTTAACTCTTTTGTAAACCATCAGCTCCAAAACCTATAGTTCAAAAACACATGTTGACCATCAGTTTCAAAGATAAAAGGTGACAAGTAAACTCCTACTTTACTATTATGTATCATTATGCTCCAAAGGGTGAGGAAGAACTACTGAAGATTATTTGAATTTAAAGCCTAAACCCAAGTAAAGTGAACATGCTAAAATTAAATATTCATTCAATTCAATTCAATTCAATTCAATTCAAACTTTATTTCATATTTCGAAAAGAACATAAACATTTCACTTTCTTTGGTAACAGAGAATAAGGTTACATATAATCAAAACAAAATAAATTGAGAAAACATAATTGTGGAACCTTGGGTAACAAATAATGTTTTAATGAAAATTGACTGAAGTGATATAGACGATATAACATTACACAAAATATCGCAAAATTGAGGTACCCACTGAAAAGGCAATGCTTGTAGAATGTGGGCCTCTCAGGTACAGAATGTCACTAGAAAATGAACTGATGCAAAAAGGGGAAAATTGGGAATAAAGTCTGATAAAAAAAAATAGGGAAGAAAATAACAAAATGAATAACCACACCTTTATCATTATTTTTTTTTTTATAGATTTTTAACCTTCTCTCTCCTCGGTGGTCCATTGGCTGATGTCCGTTACACCAAAGTTACACGTGTGTACGTTAATCCGAAATTATATAAGATTAATTAAATTAATTGATTATATAAGATTTGTTAATCCGAAAATTTAAAGCAGGTGCCTACTATTAAACTTTCCTAGCCTTAATTCGTTTTGGCATGAACAAAGATGCAGACCAAAAGAACCCTTGTTTCATTTTCTGGATTATTGAACCTTCCGTATAACTAGCCTTCAGAGTAACGCATTGAAATCATTTGAAATCCAGGGAAATGTAGTAATTCCAGTTTTCAAAAATGACGCCCGAATTACATTATTTTCAATGGAACTGACATCTACATTCATGAAAATCTCACACCAGAGAAAGGTGATCCTTCACAAGGACATAGACTTAAAAAATAGTGGAATATGTGCAGGTACCAAAGAGATTAAATAGAAAAGTGCGAATCCCTGACTACGGTTATTTTGAAAAGGTATGAGCTTATTCGGTTATTGCTCTTGTTCTTAGTGTTTATATTGTGTATAGAGATTTTTATGTCCAATGTCACACATTGTGTTTCCAGGGCAGAATTCTTGACCCGCTGTTTAATAGTGTAGTAAAGTATAGTATAGTATAGTATAGTATAGTATAGTATAGTATAGTATTAATAGTATAGTATAGTATTAATAGTATAGTATAGTATAGTATACCGAATGTGATGAAGCACTGCAAGATGTCGCTGTATGAGTACAAACAGACGATACGTTCCTGTGATAGAGTCAAAAGACCCACTTCAGTTCCACTCCACGTCGAACTGTGTTCTGAAATCAACAGTCATTTGGCTCTGTGACAATGAACTTTTGTGGAATGTATTTAAAGAAGTATGCATTGATGTTGTTTGGAACATAGAGAAGATAACTAGTTGAGACGTGTTGGATTTCACAAACGAAAGACAACTGGAAAATGCTTGTCAAGAAAATAGTTGGAATGAAAGTTGGACAATAATTTTTTCCTGCTGTATGGACACGTGAAAAGGGATTGTGCAGAATATCAATTTCTTCACAATTTTAGGAACGAAAAATATCTTGATAAGAAGACTGCAATTTTTAACTGTAATACCATAATAACATATTATTATCATACCATAACATCTTGTTTGCTGGTAGTATGTTTGCATACAGTTTCCACACATTTACAAAAATTACAGACAATTCAAAAGAGGGCATTCTAAAATGTTGATGGCACGCAGATACAGTCACGGTGTGGAAGAAAAATATTTGAAGATATAAACATTAATTGCTTAAATATTGACGATGATTCAGAATAGTTATCATCAATATCATGGCTCTCTTGGGAATGTGAAAGATAATTCAGCACAGTCACTGGTGCGCACGCATACGCAGACACACACATATACACGCGCAGTACACTCGGATTCACACATATACACGATTACATACTACTTGGTGTTACTAAAAACATTTCCCACTTTTGAACCTTAATATTAAAAAAAAAAATAGATAACACTGACATTGATATGAGCAATCGCTAAATAGTGTACAATCTTGTTGGAGGTAATTTCAATATGACAGCATAATTCAGTTTCATTCAATTAAACATTAATTTTTCAGTTAGGTTTCAGATTATGCTCTATTTTCAACCCTCTGTACAAAACTTTAACTTTGCACAGAAGTCAACTGGTGTGTATGGGAATGTGGAGTTGACACCCAGACAATGGAATTGGAATAGGATTTCTTTTTAGGAGATTCTATTAATATCATATAATATTATAAAGATTGATCAATTCTATTTCAAAGGAAACAAATATTCAATTTTTCATGAAAGGTACATAATCATTCCATCGACTTGTTACTAACATTATTATGTAATGGCGATAGTAATCCTTCTGGCAAAATGCCTAATCAAGTGAATTTCCGAATTATTTTCTTTCTATTGTTGTCCATACTGACATTCAGTATAGTAGTCCAATTTTCCAGCGATGAAGGCATCGTAACTTTAAAATTCCAAACTTTTGAATCGATTCTCAAACTTCCCACAAATGTTCATTGATGTATTTCATAATATTGCTGCTCGTCCATTTCATCCATATTCTTATTTCGGCTTTGGTTTCCCCCATATGCAAGTTTAGAATCTCATTGTCGGGCCAGACATGCTTCCACTTTTTTAATGTTTTATAAGAGCTATATGAGTTTAAATTATCATCATCATTAAATTTAAACGTGTGCAGTTTTGAGTCATTAACAATAGGCGTTCTTTGTGTAACAAAAAAAAAGCTGCTGAAAACTGCTTATCCAGTAGTGACGAGCCAATGGAGTAAAATGGAGTCAAAAGGGGCCTGATGTTTTGATCCTAGCAGAATCTTCGTCAGAGGTAAAATGACAAACAGGCAGGAAAAGCAATCACATAATTTTATAAGGACTTCACACAGCAAGAGCAGTCAGGGACAGGTTAGGGACACAGAACAAAGAAAACACAAGGAAAGGGTAGGATGTCATGGGCAAGGAGCCCAACAGGTAAAGGGAGGTGGACAGACAAAAGGCAGAGGAGGGTCAGTAATGATCCTGAGGGCCATGGGGGCAACCAATGAAGGAAAAGGATGAATAGGGAGGCAACATCAAACAAGATAAGGAACAACAGAGGGAAAAAGGAAGGAAAAGAGTGAAGTAGCAACAGCAAGGGGGGGGGGAGGGGGGCTGAGCAAACAGCGAGCCCTTATAACGTGTTATACCAAGAAGAGGCAACAAAAAGAAAGTGAGAGTCAACCAACAAATGCAAGTAATCACACATATCAAAGTATAATACACAATGATGAAAATGATGATAATAACAACAATAATGATAATGATGTTGATAAAAGAAATCAAAATAATAAAGATTAAAGCAAATATGTGACCATGCACCACAAAACGAACAAAAAGTCACACCCCGTGATTTTACGTGAGGACTCAAAGAAGATGAAATGGGTCAACCCAGTCAATCTTGAGTTTTTCGTATTTTCTGAAAGGGCTGTCCTTCTTCTACGCAATCCCTTAGTTTGGGATCATAATATGAATGGAAAAGTGTGTTTTCAGCAGCTTTTCTACAACCCTTTTTTGGGGAGAGTAAAATCAGTAGGTATCCCCTTTTTAATTTCTTGGAATCCTTTGCACACTCTTCATTTTCAAGTCTGATGACTTTTGAAATGATAATGCCACTGCTTTGAAAGTTAGCATTAATCATGGGCAGAATGTGTTAATAGAGCATGCTTAATTTCAGCTTAATCTGATGATCCCCTCAATGTTATTGCTCCAGTGGTTTACATCCTGTGTTTTGTCCCTTCCATCACACAGCTACAATGTAGCTCCACTTGGTAAAGATTGAACGCTTGAATAGACCCTGTACTTCAGAACCTCTTTTCTCAGTTCATACTTTTCCAGAGTGTGTGCTTTCTTTCCAGTATTTAGATAAGTTAGAGAAGTCCATTTGAATTGAGTTATATACCATTTTAAAGCTTAGAGTCAGCCCTTTCAGAATCCATGTCTGGCGACTTTTCGTATGTTTTGTGATGCAGGGTCACATATGAAAAGGGAGGGACAAAGAATCCAAGGGAGAGAAATTAATGTATATGTTGGTTGGCAAGCATAAATGGGCATAGTAAGCAGAAATATAATACGTATAAATTGTTTTTTGTGTGTGTGTTTTATTGTTCCATATTCCACATTTCAAGAAATACATAAAACATAAACATCACAATACAAAAGCCTGGATGAATTGTCAAGTACAGCTTATAAGACAATAAAACATGTGAAATATGAGGAATCTACATAGAAGCATTGCTTGTAGAGTGTAGATTCCCAGATGCGGATGTGAGATTATTTCTTACTTGGTATATGTAATTAAAGGAATGACAATTTGTGAATTGGAGAAATATAAACGCCAAGAAGTAAAAAGAAAAAAAAAACAAAGAAAACAATGTCCGCGGCACAAGACTTCTTGAGAGTTGCGTGATCACCCGAGCGAGGTACAAGTCAGATGCAGTGTACAATAGCAGAGATACCAAATGTGTACAAAGGAAGTTCAGGAGATAATACAGAAATCAGGAGCGAGGCACATGTTACATAATCGATAATGTCAGTAATGTGAAGTATGATCAGAGAATGTCGAGGAGGATTGAAGAATAGCTATAGATATGAATTCAGAAAAACTAGTTTAAGTTTATGCTTAAATGAATAGAGAGATAAATACAAACAGAAGCAAGTGTGTGTATTTGTGGGTGGAAAAAAAAAGCTGTATAAAAGAAACTCTGACAAGATGAAGGAATTAATCGGGAATAAAAGGATCTGCAAATGGAAAAAGCACAAAGGAAAAATAAAATAAAATTGGAATTAAAATAGAATAGAAAAGGGAATAATTACAACAACAATAATGACCATAATAATAATAATAATAATAATGACCATAATAATAATAATAATAAGAAGAAGAAGAAGCGTTCTTTAATAACAACCACAAAAAGGAGCATATGTCTTCGAAATTAAGAGAAGAAAAAGAGAAGACAACAAACAGACTGTGCCATTTTAAAATTGAATTTAACAGAAAAAAAAAAAGATATTTTGTATCTGCGAAGATGGCGCTCTTCTGCCGCCAAAAAGGCCGAGACCATGAATGAATCCAAAAGCAACCCTCCAACTGCATCTATCCTGATCTCTATACAGTATGTCCTCCCCCCCCCCCAAAAAAAAAAAAAATGAATAAAAAAATTCGCATTGATAACACCCAATATGATTAAACTGTCTTAATGCTACTTCAGCGTCTTAAAATACAATATCTTAGCTCTATATTGCAGAAAATCCCATTCAATTTGGTTAAGCGGTCACAGAGAAATGTGGATTGTTGTAAAGCATGTCATGAGTCTGATTCTTCCATGTTTAGCACTTGGATGCTCTTGTGTGTGAACACAATAGACAGAACTTGAAGGGAAGAAATTATTGACATGCTCTACAAAATTCCTCATTTCTCTTTGACCACTGAAGCAAATCGAATGGGGTTTTCTGTAAGATGTGGGTAATGAGTTATAGTTTCGTATCCTGAAATTGTATTTCGATTGATTCACTATTTTTAAAGTTATCATTGCGGAGGGTTCCGTTGTATTTGTTTTTTGTTTGTTTGTTTGTTTGTTCTTTTTTTTTTGTTCTTTTTTTTTGGGGGGGGGGCATACGGTATAGGAGCTGTAGTAACTAACCTTACCACCGTTGTTGCGTAGAGATCAGTGGCAACCCTGCAACAATCACAAGCTGTACTCGACTCAACGTGTGATGGAGCTCATTATGTTCACAATTTGTCAACAGTAAGAGAAAGAGAGAGAGAGAGAGATGCATGGAGTCGAGGGAAATAATGATTCTAATCAGCAACATGAACAATCCTCATGGGACTCGATACGATTGCAATGCACTGAGAGTCGCTGATTTCGTAATAGACGAAAAGATTATAGTTGGCTTCAGCTCATTCATCTGTTATGTGTCCGCCAAAACGCGTGTAGAAGGCAATATCGTGTTTTCTGATTGTCCCTGCATGCGTTCCTTACTCTTCCCAGACTCATTATCGCGATTGAAGATTTCTCTCTTTTTTTTGGGGGGGGGGGGGGTGGAAGGAATCGAATTTCACGACACTTCGCCAATACAGACTACACGACTTGCCAAGATGCTGATGATGATAAAAGCCAGTAAGTAGAGAAGAAAAAAGAAATCGCAGTTAAAAATAAACACGGTTGTGGTAATTAGTTATTAAAGGGACTCCTTCTTGGTTAAAATGTATTTTTTTTTTACAGGCATAGCTCCAAGATTAACAACAGTTACTCCTTGCCATAGGTGGTTGGGAAAAGTTCAAAGGTCAAAGTTACTTAGGTTATACAAAATTAATGAATGTATAATAAATATACATCGCGCTGATGTGTGGAATATTAGAATGGAAGAGATGGTAAGAAGAGAATGAAACTCATCACAATTACAGGTTATTATGCTAATTAGCTCTTAACATGTTTTGATATACGTATGGTCGTGTTTCACTTCTCAGGCCTTTCTTTTTTAATGTCATCCAGAATTTTTTTTTTAACTCCCAGTACGACTATCTAAAAATGGGAATGGTAAATCATTGTTTTAAATGTTATGACGCTTCCAAACTTTTTGTAAAAAACATTCAATATGTTGGATTTACCACTTCTGAAATGATACTTCAAAACATTGAGTGTTAAATTTAATATCTTAGGTGTTAGCTTTAACATGAAATGGTTGGATGAGTGACAACATTTAAAATATTGATTTGTTATTTCATTTTTAGAGTGCAAAAAAAAATGTTACGATATTAGATTATGAGTCTGATAAAGACGTGTAGTAATAGAATAACATTAGGCCTGTTGTCCCCTGTTTCCTTGATCAGATAATGTAAAACTGATCCACTTAAAAGCAACTCACTTTAAATACATCGTGACTGGATTTTTAGATGGAATGTATTCAAATCAGGAATCAAGACATCTTATATCTTGATTAATGAGCTATTTATTGTCACCGTTGGGATTGGGCATAGAAAAGCAAATATCGATATGACATATTTGTGGTGTTGCAGAAGACGACTTGAAGAGAATGAATAAAAAGGCCATAAAATTTGAGACGCCGACAGAATGTTATCTGTATGTCAAGGTCAAGGTATAGGAGAGATTTAGGAGAGTTGAGCCATAGGGAGAGTTGAGCCACCCCTCAAACTTGTATTAAAGTTTGCAGGTGCAAGCACTGCCCTCTTTTGGTACAGTGCTTGATATCACTGTCACTCTAGCACAATCAAGCAGAGGTTGTACAGCACAACAAAGACACAGGCCACACACACACACACACACACACACACACACACACACAACACACACCACACATCAAAAGACAGCAAAAAGTGAACTTTTGAGTTCAGGTACTACCCTTTCTATTACTCACATGGTAGGAATTTGTCAGTCAGTGGTTTATGTGCTTATCGATTTTCCATTATTGTTAAGACCCTTCCATCGTTTGAAAGTACAAACTGGTATCATAAATTGATTCCTGAGAACAATCATTGAAAACCCTTGAAAACCTGTGTTATCTGTGATTTCAGGCTTTCTGCGGTGAAATGAGCAACATATTACATATTGCACTAATTAGTTTATGGGACTATATAAAAATGAATGGTTAAGGTTGCCAAGGTAGATACACATCTAAAAACAACACAACTTTGTACGTATAAGCTCTTCCAGGTCATGTACTTCGTCTATAACGCCGTCTACTGCAATCATTTTAGTACAGTCAATGTCAACAATTAATTAATGCTTCCTCAAGTTTTAATTCTGACCATGATCATCACCTGGACTATAACAGTTCTTTCATTGTGAGAACAGAAATTACATGCAGTATATCAATTGCTTGACCAACTAAGAGAGAGGGAGAGAGAGAGAGATTATTATTTTGTGGACCTACCAATGCACACATCAGCTAATTACCAACTGACTTATTCATGAATTTCGTTTGAGGTGGCTCTGCCAATAAGAACGTAATCAATGCGGAGAAAAATAATGAAGTAATATATGTCTCCGCGGACAGGTGTCGGGAGGAAGGGTAGTTTGAGGTGGATCTGCCAATAAGAACGTAATCAAAGCGGAGAAAAATAATGAAGTAATATATTTCTCCGCGGACAGGTGTCGGGAGGAAGGGTAGTTTGTGGTTGTGACTAGCAGAAAGCTAGTACATGTATTTCAAAGAGGTTTGATATCTCGATGATAACATCGACATTCTCTTGAGCTTGTTTTTAATCTGCATGACCAAGTGCCATGGCACTTTATCATTTTGTTAATAATGACAGTCAGCGAACCAAGGAAGCAATAATTCAGAAACGGCAATGATACGACATTTTCAAGCAAACATCAAGGACGAATACCTCTTTTCATAATTTTAAGGACGAATACCTCTTTTCATAATTTTTAGTTTATCTTTAGCATTTCGAGTAGGGCCTACAGTAGAACCAAGAAAATACTCTACTAAGCTGAAGTGCATTGAACTTTGCGCGAAAGCAACGAATACTGGTAGTGATCGAGAAGTAATGACACTGCTCATGCCGCCCTGCCCAGGTAAGCGTTTCGGGAATGAGAAAATAAAAAGGCATAAACAAACAGTGATAACTCGTGACCAGTTCCCAGACAATACCACCTTAATGGTTTGTGATAATTAATGACGATATTAACGTGTTTTCTCATTATTAGGAAACATAAACAAGCCGAAAACGATGACTTGGAAGTAGGCTCCAGGTTGTGAAGGTGAAACTATCCGTTGTCAAGCTGCCCCTAATCAACGACTTGTTTCATAGCCATTGTATGTCTTCTTGTTTCTGATCATCGCATGTCAAAAGCGTTTCCCATAGACAATCTACTGCTAGTGCCTACAGTTTAAACCGTGTAATGTGAGTTTCAAATAGATGAGTGCCGCCTTGTCTACCTGCATTATGGTTATCTACTTCGAAACAATTTCCACCCATTTGGTCGTATTGACTATAGAGGCAAATCACGGACCGTTAAGATTACCTCTCTTTATTGCGATGCTTTTAAATTATTAGGGAACTAACATTACTGTATTTTCGAACGACCTCCTGGAAATGCCGCCGTAGAATCAAGAGCGATGTAGATTGATTCATCCACAGCTGCAGTTGCAACGGGGACATAAAAGAAGAAAATTGATACCCCTCGGATCCCTACAATGTATTGCAACGGGCATTTGCCTCTGGTACCAGTAATTTATTGATCGGGACAAAGTGATATTCTATTTCCACTTCTAACATGTCTAACCACCACTTGGGGAACTTGATCTACAAAAATTGAAAACAAACAAACAGACAAACAACCCAAACAAAAATTAGAAGTACATTTAGTATACTTATGGAAATTGAAATCTTATGTTCAATTCGCAGTTGAGAAAGAAGGAAAGAGAGAACTAAAGAGCTAAACTAAAGTTTACAAAAACTGCACGTCTAACAGCGAGGGAGGGAGAAGCAGGAAAAAAAAAACAAAAACGCTCCAATCGTGGACGATGAACAACACGCTACATTGCACAATACGTTTTAAAGGAAACCAAAACCCAAAGAGCAGTGTGGATTGAGTGAAAGCAGCAACATTAGTAGAACACATCAGTGAAAGTTCGAGGAAAATGGTTGTAATGGCTTGATAAGGAAACTACTTCAGTTTATGACATCTGGACGACAAAATAAAGAAAATACCCAAAGAAAATTCAACATATACACTTTTCTACCTTTAATAAATAATGAAAGAGCACTTGATTTACCTCTTTCAGAAAGCAGGGGATATTACCCTTGACATATCATGTGAGTAACAAGTTGATGGAATGTGTATTTTTCATCAAAAAAGCATTTTTGTTGAATTTTTCTTTTATTCTCTTTATATTGCTGTCCACACATGATGTCATATAGTCTCCTTATCCAGTCATTACCAATTCATGACTTTTAATCGATTGTCCGATTTTCCTCGAACTTTCACTGATGTCTTCATAATGTTGCTGCTTTCACTCAATCCACATGCTCTTTGGGTTTCGGTTTTTAAGTCCTGGTCTAGTGTCGGAGTTCGCGTCACGCTAATTTAGCATTACAAACAAAATTGGACATAAACACAATAACAACCATTTTTTTTTTCTAAAATGGACTCCAAAAAAGCAAAATCCATCCATCGACATTGTGGATATTATGGCATTAGGGTTCCCGCATTATGACAAGGTCCATGAACATGGAGACCACTTTCAATTCATGACTAAATTGCCATTACAGCAGAGATCACATGAACTAATGAAAGATATGAACATGGATTAATGGTTCTCGAGTAATTCGCATAATTTCTGTTCTGATAGTTTCGATAGTACTCCATGCATTCTTAATACTGCTCGTCCCCGTTACTTACAAATCTAATCACGCCAAGATATTTTTTTTTATATCCTAATTGGTAAAACAGTCATTTAATTTTGAAAGAGTAATGCAAGAAAAAGCTAATCACTCAAATATTACACCCACAATCCACTTTCAACCACTATCAGTAAGTTCAAGTTCCCATGTACGTTTGAAATGACGCATTGTGGCCTGATTTGATAAATTATTTCAAAGTTCGATCATGCTGCAGTAATAGCTGTTGGGACTCTTTATTACAATAGGATTTTAGGACGACTGTACTGTTTCAATACATGTATGAGACATTGCTATTGTTATGCGTTTGGTTTGCGGCATAACGTCTTTGGCGAGCTGCATGCTATCATCATCTGTAGAACTTGTGGTTAGCACCATTTTAAACCTTCTAAAGTAAGTTCATCATCACTTGGAGCAAAATAGAAATCTCTCCAATGATGTCTTATTTGTTACATAACAAGGAATATTGTAAAAGTTATGATGAAAGACATCCCATATTTTCTCATTATTTTCTCTGTTTTCTAATAGTATTTTTCCCACAAATATATCAAAATGACAAGAATGGACTTAACTCGCTTGAGTTGAACTGTACCATGGGTATTCGCCATTATCGCGGTGATATGCAGCTCTAATTTACCAACAAACTAAAAGAACTTTGATGCGTTTATTGAAACCCTAGTATTATAAAGAGTATCTTTTGACGTATTCTGAAAAAACATTCATAAACATGAGCTGTTAATACATAAAGCAGTTATTGGGCAGTGCACTTGAAGCAAGCTTAAAGGACAAACAAAAACGCAATCCGTTGTATTTTCTTTTAGCAAATTAAAATATTTTATGGATTTTTGAGGAGGGTTAAGTTTTACAAAACATGTTGATATTCTGCTCTTATTATCTCTTTCTCTCTCTCTCTCTCTCTCTCTCTCTCTCTTCGTCTCCGTATCTCTATATTCCTATTCTTGGCCACGATAAGTACCTCATGCATAAATTATTTTAAAGTAATGTGTCAGCTACATGCATTTCTTTGTGAAACATGTGTTCGTCTGTGTATGTTGTTCTATGTGTATGTGTGTGTGTATGCATGGTGCGCCATGATAATGTCTAAAAAATTCCCCCCCCCCCCACACACACAGATACTCACCTACACAGATTACATGCATGCGAATTGCTCATATTTTTCTTTAGTGTGAATAGTTACGTTATGTTAAGGGGGGGGGGGGGAGGAAGAGGGAGGGAAAAGTCATCTCTCCAGACAATTACCTGAGAGATGATTTGGTGCAAGCTCGATCGGCTGTTATGTCAATTCTCATTTGGCCCTCTGATCGCCAGACATCGGCCTGATGTCAAATGACCCGCAACGAGACGGTTATTATCTCCGAGTAGGTGTCGGTTGGACTCGATCCGACCTCATCTTGCAGACCCAATGCAGCAGGATACAGATTACACATAATTTTGTTCATTATAAAGTTTACAGGGATTCATTCCGTGTTTTTTTTTTTCGTCTCCGTTGTCGCCTGAAAACTGTCAGATAGATTTCGGTGCTGAGCCTTTGAAACACGGAGGGCAGAACGCTCCGTGTTGATGAAAGGAACTGTACGGTTCATCAAAACCATTGGATAAACCTTATGACGGAAATGCACCCTTTTCATAACCAGAAAGTTCGGTCTGAAATTTGACTCTGCCTTCTACAATTGCAAGTTATACCTTTGGAGTCACGCAGCGTTAGCTTTTCACACCATTTTACGATGGCAAGTCGAACTCTCCGTCGCCTTGTCCAAAACGCGTATCTCGCCCTTTGTTTTTTGCCGGCAGTCATTCAAGGTAACATGATTAGTTGTTTGTGTATATTTTAGTCTTGAGCATTAATTTTTGTCTGTAGCATGCTCACACTTAATAGCCTGTATAACTCACTTCATTGGAAACAGTAGTTGTGGTGCCAAGTTATTAATACACGTATTCATATCTATTTTATTTTCCTGTTGTGTATATTTTCAATTGATCAATATCTTTCTTTCAATTTCAATTTCAATTTATGGATATTTCTCTATGAAGAATGCATAAAATGTATTAAAAATGAGACGATTAATGCTATCCAGCTTCGATGTTCAATAAAGTGCTACCTATATTTAAAGGGACATGGCGGCCAATGATATAATATTCAATGTTTGAAACTACGTTAAGATGCTAAAAATCTGCTCAAGAGCTAGCGAATTGTCAAGCTTAAAGCTGCTCAAAGTAATGCATGAAGTAAAGCATGAAGAACAAAATATGGTGCATGGGTAAAACTATGGACCAAACTATATTAATATTGATTTAATTGGTCTGATAGTGAGATTGAAACATACATTAAACTATGCACAAGTACCCCATCAAAAGATACAGGAGAGCATTTGGAAAAGAAAAAACATGTAAGAGTGATCTATATACTCAGCCAGTTGCAATTACAGAACAGAGCCCCTAAGTCTTAAAATTAGGAAGTGCACTGGTAGGCTGGGCAAGAATCGAGCAGCACAACACAATATCCATAACCGTGATAGAAAAGAATGTTCATGCACTTGTATGGTAAAAATCCATTTTAAATAAATGCTGTTTTAGTTTACATTTACAAGATGAAAATAATAAACAATGTGTGATTTTTGAAGGGAAATCGTTGCAGTATTAGACATAGTATACATATTTGTTGTTTCTTTACGACTATCCGTAAAAGGGAAAATATCAGGAGAATAAAAGGAAAATTTATACATGAAAATTTCTATCCCTAGAGTGTTGTAATGAAACATGTCAGTCGATTGCAAAATTTTCTCTTTTTTTGTTTCAAATAGGAAAAGTGCAACAAGCAAACGTTTGATGAGTTACTTCATTGTAGAATTTCATAATTTAAGCAAAGGGAAATCATAAGTGAATTTTATAGTATGTAGGCGGGGAAATACACTTCAGCTTCTCCGGTGTTCAAAGACTTAATTTTGCTGAATGAGTTCAAGTGAGTTTGCGAGGTTTTGCTTTCGATGACTTATGTAAAGTCCTATAAAATTAGTGATCAGGTATATCTTGCAAGGAATTGGTGTATAGCATATCATAAAGTTTGTTGTGTCGATAATAAGCAATAGCTTATTGGCATAGATCCAGACTGAACAATTCAATTCGTTGTTGAGCACTATCTGACCGTATTAGGATGTCGATGTCGATAAATTTATGTATGCAGAAAAACAAATAAAGAAAAAAATGTAGTTATTGACGTACAAAATGAATAATGACTGGGCCAAGGAGAGAACCCTTGCCTTGGATACGCCACAAGAAAATGGTTTCATGCTGGACTTAGGACCACTTATGTAAACGTATTGCTTTCTATCAAACTACTCTAAAGCCCTCCTAAGGATGCCATAACGGCCTAACTTGTCAGTGCTTGTATAGTCATGGTCCATCGCATCCAAAGCCGTTGAGGGATCAAAAAAAAAAGTAATTTGTGCTATGCTGTTTCTGGAATCCGAACTGAAATTCGAAAAAAAAAAATCTATTGTAGTTAAAAGAAAATCTGTTACTTCATCTGTAATCAAGTCTTTCCACAATTTTCGAGACTTAGGTTAAGGGAAATATTGGGCGGTAATCATTTACAATTTATTTGAATTTTTTTTTTTCGATACTGGAACAATTATAACGATTTTCATCTTTTCAGAGACATGTCGACTAAGATATAAGGATTTATTCAAAACATAAGTAAGGGGAGAAATAATTTCTTTTATCATGTATTTCAAACATATTCATTTGCGTTTCAATATCTTAAACGAGAATGAATGGTTGACAAGGAAGTCATTGAATACATCCACCATTATTTCTGAATTGTCTGCTTGGAGCCTATCTTTGCTTGAGAATGAGATTTGGGGAATTGGTATCAGTATTGGATATCAAAACTGTGCTAATCACCTTCAATCAGCACGTACTCTTTGTATCACACTTACATTTTTTTTTTCCAAACTGAAAAAAATACAGTTGCTTGGCTAAACGTAGAGAAATACGTGTTTACGATAACGGATATAACGAGATTTTGCATGTCGCATTTGGAGCTTTTTGGTATTTACAAAACAATTTACTTTTCCTATTTGAAGAGCCTTCTTGCAAAAGGGAATAAATCCATTTTCATCAATTTGTAGTTCTTCACTTTTTTGAATAGACATTCCATTCATCAAACTGACTTGAGTCTAACCACCAAAATGTCAAATTCAAATTTTACCTATCCTCTATCCTGAGTGGCTACAGCGAAGCCAGCATTGGATTTCTTGACCAATAAGAAACCAACACACACTGCACATATACATGTTTTATGAAAATACTAAATCAGCCACGTTAAAGATGATAATGTTAGTGACAATTATGTTGATTGCGATAGTGAAGATGATGTTGATGATGAGATGATGATAATGATGCTGTTGATGATGATGATGATGATGGCGATGATAATGATGACGATGATGAGGGTAGTGAAAAATACATGACGGCCGATGGTGTAAAAGGGATGGTTAACCCCACTAAGAAGCATGCAAATTATTGTTTAATGTATTGTTCTTGGTAGGGAATACTGCTACATTAAACAATCCTGCCTTCTGGTACAATACGAACAGGGTAATGAATGAAATAAATCGATATAGATATCATATTATCATAAAATTCAAGACATCTGCCGACAATGTTTTGAATGGAAACATCGAATTGTTTAGAACAAAAACAAGATATTTAATAGGAATTAGACCCTGCTGAATTGTTTCAATCATGTTATACTTCAAAAGGGAATTCGTGATCCGTGGCCGTCTTAGTATTTCCTCAGGCTTGTAGCTTCGTCTGCATGGTTTCAGTACAGGTGTATAAGTGTTCGAATTAGTTATTAGGATTTTCAAAAAGCGAGTTTGTATTTCTTTGATTATTAGCAGAGGACCAGTCAAGTGACTTTAATCCCTCCCCAGAGTCTGTTAAGATTACATCCTGACATTCATACTACGGACACCAGAGTCATGGGTTGATTTTTCTTTCTAGTAGAAAATGATGGTACGAGTGCATGCATTGGGAGAGGATGAGTAATACTGAAAACTATAATTCCAGATGTGACATCAGAAGATAAGTTATTTAGTGTATTAAACACGATTAACAAATATATTATTCATGAGAGTAGACGTATGGCATCAGATTTTCGAGTCAGTTTCCTGGTAAGGAGAATGAGGGACTTCGACAAAGTAAGATTGAAATATCTTGGAAAAGTATAAAGTACCGTCACGACTAAGAATAACTACGTTGAAATCACCGAGTTATGAAGCATGTATTGTTGTCGAGATGATTATCAGAGAGATGACCGCAATTTTACTCAATGAATTCAGTTTGGTGGTTAATGTGGAGGTCTATGCATTTTGCCAATTACGATATTACCCCTGTCCGAATTACTTCAGTCAGTGCCCAAATGAATCCTGCAGTACTAGCTAGCCAGTAAAGGTGTAATTTATGAATTCAATGCCAAGGCTGATGTGAATGTATAATACTAAAAACTTTCATCGGTTGGGGATGACAGTAAATTTAAAAATGTAAGCTTCTACCAACCTTTAATTGTAGTAGGCAAGCTTTCGTAATACTCCTGAGGACTTTCTCAAGCCTTATGCAGTGAAGTGTTGTCCTGCTGCCGTTGCCTGTCTTTGTTGATCACTGGACCATAGATGAGTGAGAGAGTATAGCCAGAGTCTCTATTGAGCGCTAGATTAATCCCTCTGATCCAAAGTGATTCCTTTATATATATTTTTTTTTTTCATTTGATGTGAATGTATCTTGCACTTCTGTTTAGTAACAACGACAGCAGCAGCAGCAACAATAACAACAATCACAACTACAAAAGTCTTCGCTCTTGAGAGCTCGCTCGCTTCTCTCTCTCTCTCTCTCTCTCTCTCTCACCGGTTCGCAATTAGTGTTTGTTTTTTCTTCTCTTTTTTGCTCTTTTACTTGAGCAAGCACATAGAAAGTAGATAGTGAAACCATCAAATGTATTCCAACTTAACTTCAGGCTCTGTAGTCAAACTGTAGACCTTTTCAGACTTTTATTGTAAGAGTACATCCAGAAAACATCAATACGCAGAATATACAATGCATCTCATGGAAAGACAGATAAATAAATAGAGGGGGAAAGGGGAAATGTTCTGGGGTATGGTAGGGGAGGGAGAGAAGTTTGATTATAGTTTCTTTTTAAATCATAATCATTGAACGCCACTTTTCCCTCCTAGCAATCACAACGCCGGTACGCCTGGTTGGTGGACGGAGTCCATTGGAAGGCCGAGTGGAGCTGTACTATAACGAACAGTGGTCTACCATTTGCGACGACGAGTGGGATAATCGAGATGCTAGAGTTGTTTGCTCAATGCTTGGTCATCCTGGATTGGGATTCTCTGTTTTAGAGGCCGGGTTCGGTTCTGGAACTGGGACCATCCTACTTGACGAAGTGGAGTGCGACGGTACTGAGAGTGACATCTTAGAGTGTCCTCACGACGGACTCGAAGTTAATGACTGCGACCACGACGAAGACGCAGGGGTTGTCTGCGTAAATGCAACCGGTAAGAGTTAGCACTTTCATAATATAAGATTATTTTCTCATTTTTTTTTCAACGCAAAAGCACCACACGACACTCTCCTAATGTAAATAATTCGTTTGCCTTCTGAATTGATAAACATCAGCGAAATTTGAAGATGATAAAAATGCTCTAAGAAACGCCGGTATTAAGTCCTATCTAACTGTTATTTTTTATTGTAGTTGTTATTATTATCATTATTATTATTATCATCATCATCATCATTGTTGTTGTTGTTGTCCCGACAGTGCCGACTGAATTTCGGAATTATCATTATTAGTATGTGTTGAAAGTGATTTGCGCTGTGCTGTTTCTGGAATCCCAATTGAAATTTTAAAAAATATATATTATTGTAGTTAACAGAAAACCTGCGAGTTCGTCCGTAACCAAGTCTCTCCATAATTTTCGAAACCTAGGTTAAAGGAGATTTCGGGCGGTAATCATTTACAAATTCCTTTGGACTTTTTTTTTTCAGTACTGGAACAATTCTAGCCAGTTTTATCTTTTCAGAGACTTGTCAACTAGATAAGGATTTATTCAAAACGTAAGAAAGGGGAAAAAATATGTTATGTTTTTCAAACATGGTCATTAATTGTGTTCCAATATCTTACAAATGACTGAAAATGGTTGACAAGGAACTCATTGAATACATCCCCCATTTCTTCTAAAACGCCTACTTGGAGCCTATTTTTGCGATTTGGGAAATTTGTATCAGTATTGCAGTTAAAAACTATGTTAATCATCTTCAATCAGCACGTGCTCTTTATATCAAACTGACATATTTTTTTTTTAATAACTAGAAAAAAAAGTTGCTTGGATAAACGATAGAGAAATAAGCGTATTTACGATAACGAATATAACGAGACTTTATGTCGCATATTGAGCTTTTTGGTATTTACAACCAGTTTGCTTTTGTTATTTGAAGCGCGTACATGAAAAGGGAATGAATATATTTTTTCATCATCTTGTAGTTCTTCACATGCTTAAATAGACATTCATCCCATGCATCAAACTGACTTGAGTCAAACCACCAAAATGTCAAGAAATTTATTTCAAATTGGTAGGAAATCAATGTATATTTTTTTCTGGGCCTAAATCCTACTTTCATTTTTTTTTTCACGAGCACCTTCAAATTCAAATTTTACCTATCCTTCATACTGAGTGGCAACGACGAAGCCACCGTCGGATTCCTTGACCAATAAGAAATCAACACACAACCAGACGAGCAGAATACTCTGTGTGAGGATGTATTATGAAAATACTGAATCAACCACGCACGTCAATGATGATGATTATGATAGTGAAGGTGACATGATGTTGTTATGATGGTGAAGATGATATTGATAAAGATGATGACGATGATACTGATGATGGCGATGATGGCAATGATGATGATGAGGGTAATGAAAAATAAATGTGTTGATGGTGCAAAACGGATGGTTAACCCTACTTTCATATACATAGAAGCATGCAAATTATTGTTCAATGCACTGTTCTTGGCATATTTAGAGGAAACTGCTATGTTGGACAAGCCTGCCTTCTGGTAATACCAACAGGCTAATGGATTTTCATAATGTTCTGGCCGTAAACGATCTTACGGAGACATGAATGGCAACTGAAGCTCAAATTTTGAATTGATTATAAAATGTTGCTACATCAGGCAATGTTTCATAGTAGCCGGGTAAACAGTTTACCGCAGATTGGCTGACCAAGGAAGGGTAGATAAACGAGGTGGTTTTCCCGTTGATGATTTAACCCTTTTTCAAAAAATGTGTATAGCTATTAATCCTCAAGGCTTTTCCAGCAGAGTTGATGAATGAAATGAAAAGAAACCGATGTTAATATCATAATTATCACTATAAATATTCAAGACATCTGAAGAGCTCTTAGTCGGAAACATAGAACACATGTGTGAGACAAAAAAAAAAAAGAAAGAAGATATTTACTAGGAATTAGCTTAAAGTGGATTTAGACCATAGACACTGCTGAAAGTTCTATATTCATAACTTCAGAAGGGAATTCGTGATCTAAAATACTGGCCTAGGCTGTCTGGGTATTATTCCTTGGATGATTTTAGTACAGGTATTACGTGTTCCATTGGATTAGTTATTAGGATTTTTAAAGGTAGGGGATACCTTTTACAGACCTCCCAAAATGCAGCAAAACATTAAATATGAACCTCAGCGACTTGTTTAGGCCACTACTGAGAAATTTGGAAGTCAACAGTTATCTACAATTTGAATAATGCACAAAACTCAACTACTCATTAGTTCTGTGTGTCAGCCACACTTAAGCATTTTTGTTGCAGTCTTCTGTATTTTTTATCTATAAACACAAATCTAAAAGTATAAGAGCTGATGTAATGACATATAGAGTGTGTGGCAAGAATGTATATAGAAATGTTTGTAAGTTTTGATGAACTCTCTTCACAAAATATACATGATGGACACGCATGCAGTGCACGGGTCTGCAAAGGTAGCCTAGTAATGTACTGGAATTTACGGTGAGCCCCGAAAAAAATTCAATTCAAAATCTAACGGTCAATAAAAGTGTAGTAAATGTTACCTTCCACTTTCAATACTTTATGGGAGTTTCTAAAATGATACTCTCTTCAACATACCACTGTATTTATACAACTCTTCATTTAAGGCATGCAAATGGGATTCCCTACCTTTAAAGGACGAGTTTGTATATCTATGATTATTAGCAGAAGACGGTCAACTGACCTTAATCCCTCCCCAAAGTGTGTTAAGATTACATCCAGACATTCATATCACGGAAACCAGAGTGATGGATTGGATTTTTGTCCATTGTAGAAAATGATGGTGCCAGTGCATGCATCGGGAAAGGATAAGTAATATGTGACATCAGACATGTGACATTAGAAGATAAGTTATTTAGTGTATCAAACACGACTAACAAATATATTATTCATGAGAGCAGAAGTATAGCATCAGATATTCGAGTAAGTTTCCAGGTAGAAGGTTGAGGGACTTTGACAAAGTGAGGTTAAAAATATCTTGAAAAATCATGAAATATCTTCACAAGTAACAACACTTGCATTGAAAACACTCAGTAATGAAGAATGTTTTGTTGTCAAGGTGATTACCAGAGAGAAGACCGCAATGTAACTCAGTGAATTCAATTCGGTGCTGAATGTGGAGGTCTATGTATTTTGCTAATTACGATATTACCACTGTTTGGAGTTAAAACCTTCATTAGAAATACTCTAAAGCCATTCTGACACAACACCTTATCTTCGTTTTTTTTTCTTTTCCATTGTTTTTCTTAAACCTTGGTCACAAGAATAACGGAATGCAATAACGCAATAACATACACACAAACGTAACAGTTTGTCCTTTTCTGATGCTTAGTCGGCTTCCTTTGAGCTGTTACTGTATAGGCTTACTGATTTGAAAAGAAAGACCAACATGTACACACCTTCACACAAACACACACACACAAGCACATATGTCTATCATCACATATTTAAATACATGTATATATACAAATTTTCCTCTTTCAATTCACGTTCTTGCAAATAGTAGTATCATAACTAGGTTTGGTTTTTTTAATCATAACTAGGTTTGTAGGTCCTATACATATTTCAAAAAAGAACTTACGTCAGAAGAAATGCATGCACGTGAAGAAGTAACTCCGAATTACTTCAGTCAGTGCCCAGAGAAATTCTGAATTGCTAGCCAGCTAGTAGATGGAAGGTGTAATTTATGATTTCAATGCCAAGGCTGATGTAAGTGTAACTAGCACTTCTGTTTAGTGACAACGACAACAGCAATCAACAGCAGCAGCAACAACAACAACAACAATCTTCGCTCTTGAGAGCTCGCTCGCTTTTCTCTCACACTGGGTCCCAATTAGTGTTTGTTATATATAAATATTATATTTTTCCTCTTTTACCTGAGCAAGTACGTAGAAAGTAAATATGACTGTGCACCACAAAACAAACAAAAAGTTGTACCCCTTGATTTTACATGAGGACTATAAAAAGATATACAACTGTACCTACCAACCAATCAAATCAATCTTACGTTTTTCATATTTGCTGAAAGAGCTATTGTTCTACATTATTCCTATTAAGTTTGGGATTATAAAATGAATGGGAAAGTGTGTTTTAGCATTTTTTTTTTCTGCTACCCTTTTGTCGTAAAATAATGAGATAACATATGAGATAAGGTATGTCTTGGAGGCCACTTTTCATTCCTTGAGAAATACTTTGCTCACTTTCAACTCCAATAACTTTTGAAAGGATAATGCTACTGCTTTGAAAGTTTGCAGTACTCATGGTAAGCTATGTTCACAGAGTATGGTTAATTTCAGCTTTATCCCATAATCCCTTCCTTGTCTCTCCAGTGGAGAGACAAGGAAGGGATATATCCTGTTTTTTTCCCCATTTATCGCCAGCTAGTGCGGTTTGGTAAAGATTAAGCACTTGAATAGACCCTTTACTTCAGAGCCTCTTTTCTCAGTTTACACTTTTCCAGAGTGTGTGCATTCTTTTCAATATTTAGATATGTTGGGAGAGTCCATTTAAACTGAGTTATACATCATATTAAAGTTTAAAGTCAGCCCTTTCAGAATTTGCCCTTAACTATAAAATCCATGTCTGGAGATTTTTTGTTGGTTTTGTGATGCGTGGTCATAAATGGTAAAATTATGTTGTCAACTAAACTTCAGGCTGTGAAGTTATACTGTAGGCATTTTAAAGCTTTTTTAAAGAGTATCTCCAGCAAGAATAATGATTTCAATAATAATGATAATAACCATAATAATAATACTAGTGACAATAATAATAGCAATAATGATAACAATGGTAAGAATAATACAAATGAATATAATCGATATGCAGAATATACCATGTAACTCAGAAATAGGCAGATAAATGGATGGAGAGAAAGAAAGATAGAGAAAAATGGGGTCAAAGGTGTAATGGGGAGGGCTAGAAGTATGAGAGCATTTTATTTTTCTTTTGTCTTGTGTTTTATGTTGTTTTGTTTTGTTTTGTTTTTTTCATTTGAACGCCACTTTTCCCTCCAAGCAATCACAACGCCGGTACGCCTGGTTGGTGGAAGGAGTCCCTTGGAAGGCCGAGTGGAGTTGTACTATAACGAACAGTGGTCCACCATATGCGACGACGAGTGGGATAATCGAGATGCTAGAGTTGTTTGCTCAATGCTTGGTCATCCTGGATTGGGATTCTCTGTTTTAGAGGCCGGGTTTGGTTCTGGAACTGGGACCATCCTACTTGACGAAGTGGGGTGTGACGGTACTGAGAGTGACATCCTAGAGTGTCCTCACGACGGACTCGAGGTCAATGACTGCGACCACGACGAAGACGCAGGGGTTGTCTGCTTAAATGCGTCCGGTAAGAGTCTGTACTTTCATTAGATTATAATCAATATATCTTCTGGCTTTTTTGCGGAAGAGATTTTAGCGCAAAGGCACCACACGACGCTTTCCTAATATGAATAATTCGTTTGCCTCCTGAAGTGATAAATTCAAGCGAAATTCGAAGATAATAAAGGTACGTGCCCTAGAAAACGCCTGTGTTAAGTGCTATATTATGTGACTGTGCTTCACAAAACAAACAAAAAGTTGCAAGCACTGAGTTTTCTGAAAAGAGGTGAAGTGGGTCAACCTAGCCAATCTTGAGTTTAACATATTTTCTGAAAGAGCAAGCCTTTTTCTACATTACGTGAAAGTTTAGTATCATAAAGAGAACAGGAAATTTTGTTTTTAGCAGTTTTTTCCTGAACACTTTTTTTGTTGTTGAATAGTGTGATTATGTGTGTCTTATAGGCTCGAATTCACGAAGGTGGTATAAGTGAAACCATGGTTTAAACCATGGACAAAAACCATGGAGCGCCAAGTGCCGCATGGAATATTTCGTTACAAAATAAGTCATTTCGTGGATGAAATTATCATTTTGTAACGAAATGAAAACATTTTGTAACTAAATGAACATTTCGTCCACGAAATGATAATTTCTTTGACGAAACGGTCATTTTGTCGACGAAATGACCAATTTCTTAACGAAATATTCCATGCCGCACTTGGCGCTCCATGGTTTTTGTCCATGGTTTAAATCATGGTTTCATTTGTACCACCTTCGTGAATTCAGGCCATAGACGATAGAGTCCCCATTTCATTTCTTAAAAACCCTGTACACACTCTTCACTTTCAACTAAATAACTTAAGAAAGGATGATGCTACGGTTTTGAAAGTTGGCATTAATCATGAACAGAATGTGTTAATAAGCATGCTCAATTTCAGCTTAATCTGATAATCCCTTCATTGTTTTTGCCCCTGTGGTTTAAATCCTGTATTTCGTGACATTCATTGAATAGGCCCTGTACTTCAGAGCCCTCAATTCACACTTTTCCAGAGTGTGTGTTTTCTTTCCAGTATTTAGATACGTTAGGAGAGTCCATTAAGTCATCTTATTCATACATCATTTTAAAGATTACAGTCTACTCTTTATGAATCTGCTCTTAACTATAAATCCATGTCTGGCAACTTTTTGATTGTTTTATGATGGAAGGTAACTATTATCTATTGTTGTTGTTGTTGCTGTTGCTATTGTTATTGTTGTTATTATTGTTATTATCATTATCATTGTTGTTGTTGTTGTTGTTGTCTCGACAGTGCCGACTGAATTTCGGTATGTTTGTCTTCACCAGAAAAGAAATAGCGCCTGGTACAATCATAAGGTTGGCAGATAACCCTGTACCTATTCTTTTTATAGGAAGAGTGGAAATGGTTAGACTAGTCGGCGGAGACGGACCGTATGAGGGACGGGTGGAACTACTTTTTGGTGAAACTTGGTTCACGATCTGTGACGACAACTGGGATTTTAGAGATGCTCGTGTGATCTGCTCCATGCTCGGTTACATCGGGGTTGATCGGCCGGTATCTCGAGCCCGGTTCGGCTCCGGCACGGGACCAATCCTACTAGACGAAGTGATGTGCGAGGGTGACGAAAGAGACATCCTTGAGTGTGCTCACGACGGACTCGGGGTTCATAACTGTCACCATTACAAAGATGCAGGGGTGGTGTGTTCTTTCAGTAAGAGTCCGTAATTTCATGTTTTTATTTATACCAATACCCATTTCCATCATAACTATAATATTTCGTTTAAATCATTACCATGTTGGACGTGAGAATGGTTCATGTGCAGAGACACTATTTCGCTTTACCTGAAGGAGAATCCTTCTGAAGTGAGGAATGCAGGAGATACATGCAACGTGTACAGAATTCAGCCGTATATCTTACTTGTGCCACGTGAATCCATGTGTGTTCTATTTAAGAAAGCTATTAATGATTATCGTCTCATGCATCTGAAGGCAGGTAAATAACACAGCATCCATTCCCCAACAGGACGAGTGGAAATGGTGAGACTGGCCGGCGGAGAAGGTTCCCATGAAGGGCGAGTGGAACTATTATTTGATGGGAGATGGTCAACTGTCTGTGACGACAACTGGGACATCGAAGACGCCCATGTGATCTGCTCAATGTTAGGTTACATCGGGGTTGATCGACCGGCACCATACGCCGAGTTCGGCCCCGGCTCAGGACCAATTCTACTGGACGAAGTGATGTGCAAGGGTGACGAAAGTAACATCCTGGCGTGTGTTCACAATGGACTCGGAGTCCATAACTGTGGTCACACCGAAGATGCAGGCGTTATTTGCTCGAATAAAACAGGCAAGATTACTTTGAATTAGCACTTAAATCATGTGAAAAATTTGTAACCTAAGCTTTGATGACTGAGCAACACTAATATAGTTTTTCTTTTTCGCTTAGTTCTTTCTAGCTTTAATTTGGTACTTGTTTTACTCAAGCGTTAAATTTGACTGGTATTGGATAATCCTTGATGCACTCTGCATTTATGGCGAAGTAAAAGGGATCTAAGGATTCATTGTATTGCTGTATGCATCACTCGTCTGAAATTTAATTAGGTTTCTCATTATGATTAAGGAGGGCTGTTTCGATCACTCTCGTCACGATCCAGTGGACCACACGAGATAATGATAAAATATGGACAAATCAAACGAAAACACACTCCCACGATGTAGAAAAAACGGAAATAGCTGTGTCCGAATACGAGATGTGTATGATTTATCGTCGCTGTTTATTACTTTGTACTTCGATGGAGAGGAAGTTATTTTACTTATTTATTTGTATATAACCTCAGCCCAGTGAACTATAAATGTAACACCCTTGTCATACATGTTTAGTGACTTTTACGGTAAGCGCAACGTACATTATGAAAACCAAGGAGCTACTACTCCTTGTGAAAACCTATACTGCGACTTATTTGACATTCAAATTTATTCAAAATTCAAAGTGAGGGAAAAAACAGTTGTACAAACCATTATGTCTAAGAGAAGAAAGAAGCTAATAGAGATTAATTTCTTCAACTAAAATTTTAAAAAGAATACATTCTCACTCATGAAAAAACGCTATTTGAACATCAGGTGTGACTACGGGACCACGACTCTTACGCTCGTCTCGAGGACTTCAAACTTCTCTGTGCATTCACCCTTCATTGCTCATTGTTGAAATTCACACACACACACAATCACATACTCACACACACACACACACACACACACACAAATCCCATCAAGAAAAGATTATATTCAGAATTAAATTGTGTTCACACACACTGTCAAGCTAACCAAGATCATATCTCATTTAAAGGGAAGTATTATTACAAAGCAAATTTGTGCTATGACAGATCTCTATCAAATATGTTTCCCTCTGTCAAACATATTTGTATCTGCGTATTTTTATATCCGCAGTTGTATAAGCAGTTGAGATCTTAGACATACATTTGCACAGAGGATGACATACAACTGAGAAAGATCTGTTGTAGCACATCCTCACTCCTGTGATTTAAAAACTTTTTGCTTTAATTCAGTAAGGCAGATTGCCAAATGATGTGGGTTTTTTTTTTTCATCTTCTTCTAGTACGACTTGTAAATGGCAACCCACAGCACGGCTTAGTCGAGGTATACAGAGACGGTGTATGGAGTAAGGTGTGTGAGGACTTCTGGGGACGTGCCGAAACCAATGTGACATGTCGGATGTTAGGATTCCCAGACATGGGTGTGCAAAAGTATGACGTCATGTCAGTCAATGCATCAGCCGTTTTCATCAAGGCCCCGCGATGCGTAGGAAATGAGACAAGAATCGACAATTGTTACTTCATAAGTGATGATCACAGTAACGGCACGTGCTCGGCATATGTTCGCGTTTCATGTGGAGTTACAGGTCAGTAGAATCAATACTTCGCCTCAAACTGTGAAGAACATCTTGTCAGCATTCCACATAGCAAAAATGAAACGAAACTATGCAGTCACACATGTTGCAAGCAGATTCTGGTGACAGTGCCATCGCTTGCCAGGAAATGGCAGGAATTTTAGAACAATGAAATAACAGTGCGTAAGCGATATGCAATGCTTTGTAATTTCCCCCATCAATGTCTTGTGTCTTCCTTATTTAAAAACTCTGTAAGCAACAATGAATTGCAAATCTAGTCAATATTACGCTTTTATATATCCAATAATCAACGAAGATTCACTTCAATTCAGTTGAATAAAACCATATCATAATTCATGTCCACAATTACGAAAACTTAACCCGACATCAATTCACTGAACACATGAAAGCTTAAGGCACAATATTTGTACAGTGCGTATCAAATAAAAGGTAATTCAACTTTGGGGAGCGTTATTTTCTAATTGTCAGCTATGGAGAGCGCAAAATTAGCTGTGAGGAAAGGAGAACTCTTGCTCTTTGCAATGACACCTAAATACAATGTAGTTATGTTGGCAAACGTCAGTGAAAGTGGTCAAATCATCAGGCCAACCTGCACGCATGCAGGTTCGTGTCTAGGGTTTCTTCTATTACCTTTTATGCTTCATAACCTTCAACAAGACCATGTTGTTGGTTAATGTGTATAATAGCAAGGACGCAAAAGATAACGTCAACGTTCATATCCTCTGTTGCATTAACTGATGTACGTGAGGCCTACGTTATAATGTATGGAAACTTTAAATTTGTTTAACAGGCTAGGACTGAAATTATGTTAACGATATACTGGTAATTGAGTTATGTCAGCTGAAGCATTGGAGTATTCAAAATCTGGTAGATTTTTTTTTAATAGTACAGATTCTCTTATCTACTGGAATAGGTATGTAAAAAGGGATGAGTTCATGATCTTTACGTGGATAAAAGACATTGAAATTAAACAGAGAATTTAACATTTTGCTTTCAAAGCTGGTGATGAACATTAATATTATGTCATCGACATAGCGGAGAAATAAAATAAAAAATCCCGACAACGAACTTTGTCGCTCGGATAGGCCTCAATGATTAATCAGAGATAGAGAAGAGAGTTCGAAAGTAATTAGTTTGCACAAGCAATGCACGTATTATACTAATGAACTTCTTTATTTTCCTCTGTTTGTCTGACAGACAATGTGATTGCTGCATCAAGTTCAGGTCCAGTCGTTATCAAATCTTGTCCAGAATCGTGCCAAGAAAAGTTATCACGACACTGCTATTGTGATTCGATATGTACCGTCCTTGGCGACTGTTGTAAGGATTCCAATGTGACTGTGACGTTACAGTCGAAAGAGCAACATTATGTACCAACTCTTGAGTATTGGAACTGTATTGATATTCAGACAACAGAGGGCTCCAAAAACTGGTTGCTTGTCAACAAATGTCCCCGAGACCAAACCAATGCATCCGGTGGTGAACAGTGCGAATCAAACCGGAATGAACCAATTGTAACTGATGGTCTAGGGGTCTTTTATTCCAACAGACACTGCGCGGTGTGTCATGGATCGAGAGACGTATCTGAAGTCGGTCAATACGTCATTTACGACTACTACACTAATAACGGATCAATGAGCTCGTATGAATCCAGCCGTTTCCTCATACTTTTTAAAAACAGTTCTATTCCCCCGCCTAGACTTTGCAACTTTTCTGTTTATAATGAGATTATAAACACATGTCCCGAAGACACTGGATATAACTCATCTGTAATCGAAAATTGCCAGAGATTTTCGTCCTTACTCTACGTCGATGGCGTCCCCTTCAAGAATGAATACTGTGCAGTTTGTAACTCAGTTCTTAGACTGGATGAGGTACAATACTTCAGCTCATGTCGAGTTCATCTAAGTTTTGCATTTGTAACAGTCAAAACTGTCATATTTGATGTCCATGTGGTTGCAGTTGAGAACACTTTGGAAGGGATACCAATTCTATCAGATAACAGTGTTGTCAGACCGAGTTGTCCTGCTGGTTTGAGGTTGAATAACTCGAGGTGCATTGCGGAGGACGAAAACTGGCCACCTTGTGAAGCTATATATTCATCATATTCCGTGCTTCGATCTCGTGACGGGCGACCATGTGCTCCTGATGGATTGGGACTATTTTTGGAATTTGTGAGAATCACAATAGACGACACTGAAGAAAGCGTCCGAGATTCATTCGATATTCTCTCGAGAGACTTACCGCCCCGTCTCGTGATCGAGAACAACATCTACAACTTTACGCACGCCATCAATTTCTCATCTTGCCCAGAGAAAGAAATACAGTTCAACCAGTCTTGTGTCTTGGAGGGTGCCGCTTCCTTTGCGAATACCACGGGGGCTTGGTATCGCGGTCCATATTCCATGTTCAAACCGGTTCGTATACAAGGATCTAACTACATTTTCTTCAACGGGACCTACGTTCTCCCGCTTAAGTGGGATAACCTGACAATATACACACGTGATAACGTGACTACCAGCTTTGTCATGAATCAAGAGTTTCATCTCTACGGAATACGCCAAGATATTTTCGATTGCCCGTTCATTCTGATTCACACGTATCAAAGAAGTGATCTCGGCAATGGGGCCGAGGCCCTGGTGTTCCAGAACGTCCTCATCGAACCTGGTGATTACGTCCTGCTCCCGAATGGAAGTGCGCTGGTGTGTTGGACGCAGGAAATTTCAGACAGCGGATTGTATATCAGGCCAATATCGAAATTTGAAATCATTTTCAGCCATTCTGTGGTCGGTTTGTCTGCTTTTGGTCTCCTGGCAACCTTGGTAACATACTCAGTTCTGAAATCCCTCCAAAACCTTCAAGGTATCTCAATAATCAATCTTATTGTCGCACTCCTGCTCGGGCAACTTTTATTGGAATATCCTGCCACTTACGTTTCCCAATGGCCAGCTCTCTGTAAGGCAGTCGCCGTGCTTACTCACTTCTTCTACTTGGCTGCGTTTTGCTGGATGAATGTTCTTGCCTGGCATCTACATCGAAGCTTCTCGCTCACAAGAGCGAGATCCCGGCCACTTGGGGCAAAACTTCAACATCACGTCTGCAAATGTGCAATAGTCGGCTGGGTTGTCCCAGGACTTTTCGTTTCTCTTTGCCTCTGCGCTCATTTGTGGGGGAGAGAAGTCTTGTCACTGCGATATGGTGGAAAGCGCTGCTGGATATATCCCTTCAAGGAGAACGTTATCGTGTTTTTGGTACCCATTGCACTAAGCCTCACATTGAATTTGATACTCTTTATTCTGACGATAAGGGAAATTAAAGCTATCTCGAGCGATTCTGACATTCTGACCTGCAACAAGAAGACAGAGAAAAGAAAAGACCTCGTCATCTATGCGAAGGTAAATGATATATAAAACTAGAAATCTCCCTATTAAAATGGCGACTTGTATGCCTCCTCCATTATTGCATCATTCTCCAATAGGTCTATTGCACATCTTAACAGTGTAAGACGACAGTATCACATGATCGGTAAAATGAAATGACATGTTTGAAAGTTTGATGGCACAACCCCAAACGTGTTTAGAGCTTACACAACCTACTCTCCTTAATTGAACCAGATTTCATCTGGGTGGCTCACTTGTTTCAAACAGCGAATTCGGGAATATGAGCATATTTTTCACTTGAACGAAAATTCGGTTGCCCTCTACTAGTCAACACTTATACGTGCCATGCACGGCACAAGGCAAATAGGGCTCATGAGTTCGACATTAAGCAAACACGGCCCATGAGTCCGAAACCAGGCAAAACAGGTCCAAGCATGGCCATGAATCCGAGACTTGGCAAACAAGGCTCACAAGTCCGACACTCATTACATCACACGTAATGTCGGTCTTGTAGGTCTTTTTTTTTTTTTTGTCTAGTGCCGGACTCGTGGGCCTTGTTTGCCTATTGTCGGACTCATGGGCCTTATCAATTGTTTGTCTCGTGACGAGCTTGTGGGCCGTATAATTCGTGCGTGTCAGGATCGTGAGATGACCCAAATCTTTGTACCAGGGTGTTTAATCATGTCTGAATTATGCAAATTGTGCGGGGTATACATAATTCATTTTATCAAGCATATCATATTTATATATATTTGAGGGAGAAGTCAGTCTATAATGCCAACATATGACACCCCCAAAGTATCGCAATCACTCCTTTGTACAGTTACCATAAGTGATAATAATGTCATTGTTAGATGATTACACTGAGTTCATATTCAGCACGGCTACGAGGAATGACCTTTATTTAATGACCGAGTATACAACAAGGCCTAAAACTCCGTAATGATTTACACTCTGTTTGTCCTGGCGAACTAATAACATTAAGGTTCCGCAATCCTGAAATTCATTGGTTCATTGGATCACTGCGCACGTACACGGGCGGAACTACACATTTGCACAGGGGCAAGGAAGCATTTTGGGGGATATTCTCATATTCAGTCTTCAGTATTTCGCAAGGAACTCTATGCAGATAGCAAAACGGTTATAATGAAATTAACGGGCCATTATTTAAAAAAGAAATAATAATTCCAACGCCTTTTATTCTTATCCATATCATGTTTCTTCTTCTTTTCTTTTTTTTTTCCTGCAGATCTCCAGTCTTATGGGGTTCGGATGGGTGGTCAGCTTCATCGCTGCTGGGTTGCAGCTGTCAGGAGCCTTTTATGTTTACACTCTCTCTGCGGCAGCACAAGGCGTCCTAATCTTCTGGTCGTTCGGTCTCAATGCGAGGGTTAGAAAGCTGTGGCGCGAATGGGCAAGATCCAAGTTCAGGCGCCCCCATGAAGGAATTGTCAAGTCAAATGACTCGGCCGATACCGCGGCCCCTCACATTGTTACAAATTCAACCTCTGTTTAGATGTAATCTGATTCATTCCTTAGTTGGCGTGCGAATATTTCTGTCATCTAGTATTTGAAAGCCTCTCTTAAAAAGACCACTTGTTCATTTCTCATTTTTCACCAGGCATTCAATTGCTAACTCTTTTGGAGGAATCTGCGCACCTTTTAATGTTTTGTACACCGGTATTATGGTGCCATACAAAATAATGTGAAACATCATTATCATAGTCGCATTATACGTATCACACAATGTCATGTAAATAAAATGGAGAATCTTTAGCATTTATATCACTTGGTGCACCAGGATGCTAAAATAATATATCGAGAAAAAGTTCCCATAAAGAAATCAGCAAAAAAAAAAAAAAAAAAAAAGTGCGACGGTCGCGTTGTCTCTATACAAACATTGTGAAGTAACTACACTTTTTAGTGCACACAGGTTTAACAACATCAGCGCATCAACGCATGTGTATTGCCTTCTCTTGGGAACTCATGGTCGCGCCCTATACTGGATCCGCACAGTGTTACAAATTATGAAACGAAGACATCTCATAATGGAATGCAAATTACATTCTCGGCATTAGATTAGTAATGTACGTTGTCGTCCTCCCCAGTCCTGAACGTCACTACATTAAGCTTCTCTGTTCATATCCGTTTCCCGTTTGGTACAATGTAGCAGGAGACGTTAAGAGTATAAATAGATGTATGTAGGCCTTTTTCTTCTTTCTTCCGGTATTGAGGTCTGCTAGCTGCTACTATATACGGCTGCTAAACTGCGTCAAGAAGTTGCCGTAACCATCCCACAGCCTGGGTTGGTCAAGTCGATGGGAGGTTCCCTTAGAGGTCCAAGCCTGGTACACCCTGACAGGATGTGGTCCGCAGTCTGCTCTGGAGCACCACACATGCAAGTTGCTGACGGACGAAGGCTTCATTGGTGCATATCGGCGCCAAAAACGGCCGATTCCAGTGCAAAGGCGATTTAGGGTTTGGAATCAACTCTCTGCGGGGGAGATCAGCACCTGGTGGGGTATTTATGCTAGCATGGATTGTGAGATGCACAGGCTTGATGCATCCTGCCAGTCATGCTTCCACTGCTCCACACAACGGCGTAGCCAGGATTTGATCTTGGGGGGGGGGGGGGGCGGTTAGTCTGCGAGGGAGCGAAGCGACCGAGCCCGAGAGAGCGGAGCGAGCGAGGGGGGGGGGGGAGGGTGTGGGAGGGGGGTGTCCCCCGTCCCACGGTAAGAGCTTTTTGCA
Organism: Diadema setosum; assembly: GCA_033980235.1. NCBI lineage: Eukaryota > Metazoa > Echinodermata > Echinoidea > Diadematoida > Diadematidae > Diadema > Diadema setosum. The sequence continues at coordinate 7,910,672 of CM067066.1, forward strand.
TTTTGATGTTGTAAATGGTGCGATTTGATGCATGTTTTTGCGCGTGTTATCGAATTGAAACAGTCCTACTTGTTTAAGGAACCAATATAATTTCATGTCGATTATCATTGAACAATTTGGCTATAATATGGTATCATTTAAATAAATGTTTGTATTAATTCTTACACTGAATATCATGAACGCGACTGAACCCGCGAGCGAGCGGAGCGAGCGAGGGAGGGGGGGGGGGGAGATGTGGAGGGGGGTTTCCCCCCTCCCACGGTGAGAACTTTTTGCATTTTGATGTTGTAAATGGTGCAATTTGATGCATGTTTTTGCTTGCTCTATCGACTTGAAATAGTCCCACTTGTTTAAGGTAGCAGTATATTTTGATATAGATTATTATTGAACAATTTTTCTTATTAATGGTATGATTTAAATACACTTCTTGTATTAATTCTTTTCACTGAATATCATGAACGCGACTGAACCCGAGCGAGCGGAGCGAGCGAGGGGGAGGAGAGGTGGTGGGAGGGGGTGTCCCCCTCCTACGGTGAGATCTTTTTGCATTTTGATGTTGCAAATGGTGCAAATTGATGCATGTTTTTGCATGTTTTAACGAGTTGAAACAGTCCCACTTGTTTAAGGTTGCAGTATATTCTAGTGTAGATTATTATTGCACAATTTGCCAATAATATATATAAAATGGTATCATTAAAATAAACTTTTTGTATTAATTCTTACTCTTAATATCATGAAGGCGACTGAGCCCGAGCGAGCGGAGCGAGCGAGGGGGAAGGGGAGGGTGTGGGAGGGGGGTGTCCCCCCTCCCACGATGAGAACTTTTTGCATTTTGATGTTGCAAATGGTGCAATTTGATGCATGTTTTTGCGTGTTTTTGCGTGTTTTATCGACTTGAAACAGTCCCACTTGTTTAAGGTAGCAATATATTTTCTTGTCGATTATTATTGAACATTAAGGCAATAAAATGGTATTATTTAAATAAACGTCTTGTATTGATTCTTACACTGAATATCATGAACGCTGTCTGTTCAGCAATCAAACAAAAAAAAAAAACATGCACACGAGGGGCATTTTCCCTCCCAAACGAAGGTGATTTTGCATTTTCAGACCTTAAATTCAGCGATCTGATGCAAATTTTTGGTGCAATACTTTTTCATCGAAGTGTTAAAATCAGGGAATTTGGCTCTTATTCCGAAGGTGCATCATCTGTGTGTAGTCTATGTACAAAGTCTAGTGAGGAAGAGCTTAGGGGAAGGGGGATTCCCCCTCCCGCTCGGCGGAGCTTTTGCGTTTTAAGAATTGAAATAAAGCGATCTAGAGCACACTTTTTGTGGAAAATTCGGAAATTGTCATTCCCAAAAATGTACTAGGTCTAAAGTGGGTAACAAGCAATGGAATGGTGGCAAGATACCTCTCCCATATTCAAGGGAGCCTTTTTTTTTCAGTTTTAAGCTTTTAGAACTGAAATTCAACAATCTGGCGTACACTTTTGTTGGAATATCTGGAAATTTTTCAGTCAGAAGAGAAGTGTAGCAAGTCTGTGAAAGGAGATTCTATATAATTTTTTTGGTTGCAGTTAAATGTTTTGGTACACACATTTTGTGTCATATTTTGAAAAATGTTTATGTTCAAAGTGTAGCCACAGTCTACATGCATGGGGGGGGGGGGGGGGGAGGGGCGGGCGAGCAGGAAGAAGGCGTGGGCGAGTGTTATCTCCACCCTTCCCGTACGATGGAGCATTTGCCTTTTTTAAGGTTGAAATTGAGATATCTCGTACACGCATATTTGATGGAATATATGGGAAATCATTTAAAAAAAATTATGTGGGGGGGGGGAGGGGGCTTAGGGAGGAAAGGGTCGATGAAAAGGGGAAATTCCCCTTGTACATGAGGGAACATTGAGTTTTCGGAATATAAGTGATAGAAAAGTCATGTGCACTCAGAATTTTTCATAATTTTTTGTAAAATCTAAAAAGTGTACTAAGGCTAGGGAAAGAGGCACAGAGGGGGAGGGTCTGGGAGGGGGTATCCCCCACCCAAGCACGAGAGATTTTGCATATTTTTAACTGAAATTCAACAATCTGGTGCACACTTTGAGTGAAATATTCAACTTTGAGTGAAATATTCAAAAAATTATGATCTTAGTTGATGAAAGGTTGAAAAGGAGAACCGCTTCATGTGCATGCATACAGTATACACGCATTTTTTTCCGCCTCGCAAATCCCCGGTCCAAATTTTAGGGGGGCGATCGCCCCCATCGCCTCCCCCCCCCCCCCCCCCCCCCTGGCTACGCCAGTGGCTCCATAAGATTGAAGTTGGAGTTTGCAAGCGATACTGCTTGGCGAGTAAAACACCGACAAGAGCCTAGGCCTTGTCTGCTGTGGTTTTGGGCTGTTGTTATGGTGAAGGTGAGATGTGTCATGTTGTGATTTCTTTTAGCCAGTTCCGACATGTGAGGTTCCCTATGGAGTGCTGGTGGAGGAATACCCGACGAGATAGGCAGATGCATGTACTTCACTGGAGGTTGGGCGTAAACGTCCCATGATGCTACGGACTGGGTTAGATAATTAAGTCGATAGGAGGGTAGGCGTAGGCCTATACATCACCGTGTTACAGTCTGACTGTCAGCTGTGGGTTTGTGAACTAGGCCTTCATTGTAATTGCAACCATAGTTGATAAAAAAAAAATGATTATAATTAATCATTATTACGTCAATGAAGATTCCGTTCTAACTATACTATTCAACTTATAATCTATCAAAACTCCACACTATCACGAAGGCATTCATCTGGTGTTGTGTAATCTGCGTAATATCCTTATTATGGCAGAATTGATATTAACATGGACATGTTTTCGGTGGAATATCAAATTGAAGGATGGTTACACGGGGAACAGATGAAATCGATTGTTTGCACTTCTAATACAGCGATGAATGGGGATTTCATCCTGATAATAATGTTGCTTGTGTGTCAAAACAGAACAATCAGAAAAGCACATTTTTTAGTGAACATGTCGGGAAAAGAAGACACACACACGAACACATGTAATGGTCTCTTGAAGTTTACAGGTCAAGACAAAATGACAACTCTTTGTAACAGAGGTGGTGCAGCTGCTGCATGAGCAGCTCTCCATTCCGTTTGCACAGTACAGGATGTCACAAATGTTCATTTGTTTTCAGGAGGAAAAAAAAAAACAACTATTCAAATCTGTTCTTGGTATACGATCGAAATGATTTGCTTTTGCATGTCCTCCTTACCGGATAAGTTCTGTTTGTGCGCATATATTTGAGATTTGATAAAGCGCGGAAAAAACACCTACGGGGCATACTCTCTAAACTTTGTAAGTAAACTGTGTGTGTGTCTGATTTTTTAAGGAAAAAATACTGTTTCACTTCTTTTTTTTCTGTTTTCATACAATGCAACATGATCATTATCATGATGGAGATTCCCTCTAAATACGGTAAACCAAAAATGGCTGCAATACTTGTACCAAGGAACTTGAAAGAGATGTTTTGCACTCTTATTTTTTTTTTCCGATGCGCTCATTCTTTGAATGTTCTATAATAATAGTTTACTGCCTGAGTATGTGTATGCCTTCTTCAACACATGATCCAATATCCGGGTCCAATACATTCATTACTACCCCCCCCCCCCCTCCATATACAAACAATCAAACAAAATAAATGAAAAAATACCTAATCATATTTAGATTCTACATATGTAATTTATGACAAATATGTCATTTTCTTAATCTAGAAATTGATTTCTTCGGAAAATTTACACCATTTCTCAAATGCTATGCACATTCCTTATCTTAACAAGGCGAGAGAGGAGGGACAAAAGAGAGACCTCTATTTCTGAGAGTTTTTTTTTTTCCTCCTGATGTAACCAGGAAATAGATGTGATACCGATAATTTGAACTGGAAGTTTTCGTGCATGTCAAAAACAACAACAACAACAAATCATCACCTGTTTTCTGACAAAATTAATTGCCACAAAGAGAGACGAGTGAGGTGGTGCGTGCCGTTCATGCTGAAATCTGAGCACCATACTGGCAGTCATGTATTGACGCGAGACGGATATGATTAATTAGTAACGATCAAAAGAGCACGTAGGATTCCGTCTCAATTTAATTGCCTTGAGACGATAATGAATGTATGCGTCTTGTGTAAAGATGAAACGACGGTCATAAAAACAAAATGATATTCAAGATTGTCTACATCTGAGTTTATAGAAATTATATTTTATTTTATAGAGAAAGAAAGGAAGCGGTTAGGGAATGAGGTGGTTTGTTGTATGTCGGAAGAAAACTGGACAGAGTATTTCCCTTTTCGGAACGTTCTTGGTGGGATGAAGCTATACAACCTAAATAAGGTGTTGTGAATGTTCCCTGAATGGGTTTTGCCGGAATATCCGTTGGCATCATTTCATCTGAAATTTGTCGCCTTATACAGGGTTCTTGTAAGATGATTATGCATTAAAGTGTGAGGCGAGAGGCATGTCTAGACATCCCAAGATTATTTGTCGAGTTTGTTAGCGGTTGATGGCAAATAGTACTGTATCATTGGCCATATCGAGTTACACACCGACAGACACATAAACATTGTCACATACACATGCATACAAAGATTCACGTACTCGCACTTACACAAACGCACCCACCGACACGCACACACACACGCACACACACACACACACACTCTCACTTTTACGTACCCTCTGTATTGTGCGCATGTTTATCGCAGTTGCAATTTATTTAGAATGAGAATAAATAGAATGGAAATATACTGCCTTTCCTTAATTTTCTTCATGGTGACTGACTTGAATTACTTAACAAAAACAGATATCACAAGGAAACGAATGGATAAGAGCTAGTTGCCAGATATGCGTTATATCCCCACACTTTATTACACAACATTTATACTCTTTGTAGCATAACATCATATTGCTTTTTTTTTAATGAGAAACACATTTTTATTTGCATTTCTTATTGAGATATTTCTAGGGAAAAGTGTGTTGTGCAGGAACTCAACCAACTGGATAACCTATCCCATTTCTTCGTTGTCACTTAAGCCCCGGCCTTCTACTTAAAATGGATGGGTAAAATAATCAACCCAACTCATGAACATGATAATCTGTTATCCAACTATACAATGCGAAAATGTTTACCCAAACATTGGTGGAGTTGACTATCTGCTCAACCCAATTTGTTTGGAGAGATTCTGTTCGATTTTTTTTCCACATTGTGGCATGGCACTCTCTAAAAAAGAAAGATATTTTCAAGATCAATTTGTGTCATTGTATTAATCATAAATAAAAAATTACTTTAAATCGAAAGAAGATACGCCGAGACAATCGAATATCACAAACAACTCACAATTTTACGTACACATCCTAAGTACATAATTATACATACATACATGCGTGTGGTAATCATCCCCTTTGAAAGGATCCTGCGTGCTCCCCTGGTCATGATAGATTAGCTCCTTAAAGCCCTGTCACACAGCGCTTTACTGCTTAATCACGGCCAAAACAAGTCAAAAAGTGGTCTCCCATGAAGCAGACGATTGTTCGCGTTGAATGTCGACTTTAAGACGAGCTACGGTCGATTTGTAAACTTGGCAGGACGCGGGGAAAAATCGGAACGGCGTCGGACGCGGTAAAAAGTTTTGAACTGCTCAAAATTTTAGTCCCCGGACCTCCACGGGCGGCACACGTGGTAAAGACGTGCAACACACGTGAAAAACACACGTGATAATCCGTGTTCCGGCAGTGATTGAAACTTGGGGAGACGCGGTAAGACGCGATAGTTTAGAGGTCTGTCACGGGCAGAGCACGGTCATCTGACGCGTGTTACGCGTTGGTATCACGGGAAATAGCGTGTGTTTAGCGGTTAATCACTGACAAATGGATTTTTCCGCTTACATACACGTGGCTGGACGTGGTTAGCCGTGCTTATGCAGTGCTTCAGCAGTGGAATAGCCGCCAACGGCCATACCCCGTACAAAGCACGACCAAACCAAAATTGACCAAAAAATTATCACTTACGACCACGTCCACCAGATTTTCATAACTTTTTTGTACATGATTTAGACGTGGAGTGCTGTGTGACCGGGGCTTTAACACCCTCATACCTACTCGACCGAAACGATGACAGAATATTCAGTTTCCACAACAGCAAACCTATTTCAATTTCAGATTAACGAACCTTCGGAATAATGAATATTCCAAATAACGAACCTTGTTTTCTGATGAACAATGATAATGAACCTTCTTTCATTTTCGTATAAGTGATTCTTTAGAATAACGAACCCTACTCTACTTTTGGGTTGACGGACTCTCAGAATAACGAACATTTTCATTTTCGGATTCGAACCTTCAAAGTAACGAATCGTCAAATAACGCCCAATAATGCAGGCAGGAGGTGATTAATATTCTTTTAAAAATCAAGTTGACCAAATTTGGAGTGGATTCAAAATGCCACTTTGATCGTGACATTTTTTGACTGTCATCATTATTTTTTGTCTCGAGACGCAGGTCGGAAACCCTTTCGAATCTTAATTCCATATCTTATTATCTTTGTCTGCACGTGAACCAAACGGAATGACATTCCCTTTTATGTTAAGAAGATCGTCTCTTTTATTATGGATCTTTCCTGCTGAATATTTGAAAAAACTGGGCATAGACTTGTCATTTTATAAAAACAACTTATCTTTGAATCTCACATAGCGTTTTTTTTTTGTTTTTGTTTTTTTGTTGCTTAAATGCACAACGACCACTAATTAACATTTTGACGTTACCCTGCAGACAATGGTGTTGGAAGACAAACAATAACATGTGTTTTACATGGACGATCCCAGTGAAAAACAAAAAGGAAGAAAATGAGAGGGTATTAAAACAAATCACTCGGAGAGCATAGACCTTAGCCAAGTAGCTCATTTCCATTAACATTAATTGTGATTTCCACCTAATGTTTATTAGAGTCATACAGTCATATCATGTGCGTCATTAGATTCCTTGACCATCAAAACATTTATCCCACTGCCGACTAGCCGTCACTGCCTCCGTCGTACTTCATGTACTTTCTGAACAGGGAGGTGCTAGAGAAGGAGAGGCAACTACTGCTCTCCTTTGAAGTCATGCGCGGCGCCGCCGAGAAGTTATGCGTTCAACTACAGGTGTTACCCATGTGCTTTGACAAAAGAGAGCATCAATAATCGGGACTAGCGCTCTCACATCTAGAAATACTTGCCCCTACTGCAATTCGCTCTCTCTTTCAATGTGATGGCAACAATGAATTTGTGTAACTTGAATTGGAGCAGCGAACCAAAATGCAGTGTTAAAAGCACGCTGGAATACGCTTTAGCGGAGTACTGTATTTGAAAGATCAACATATCCCAGATTAAAAGATAAAAAAACTAACATGCACAAATATGCGCATTATAGAAAAATATTAGGTTTTTAAGAGGGCCTAATTTTCATTTCATTTTGATTTGCGCATTACGAAGAAACTAGAAATACATGTTTATAATATTCTTTCCTAAACTATTCTAAATTAATTCGAGTATTTCATTTAAAATTTTAAGGTGAATAAAACTTGTAATTCAACGAAAGGTGAAATGCGTTCTTCGTCTCCGAACTTCGTCTTGCAAACCAGAGCGGTGCCGAGCATGACTTCAAAGCGTAATGGAATGCTAGACATCCCATTGTAACGCCTTGAACCCAATCATGTGTTTGCATGAATTACGAAGAGTTGCCACTCCATCTCTGTAACACCTCCCTGTTCTGACCATCGGCGCAGTGGCTGAGAGGGTCTCACAGAGCGACACATGACTTTGATGCGTGCTCTCGGTCGCAAATGCAAGCGCGCCATCTACTGTTCAGAAATCCTGAACCAAGACGGTAAACCCGGATCACAACCCAAAAAATAAATGCATTATGTTTTAATTGTGTAATTATAGGACCGACCGACAGAAAATAATACAGACATAAAAAAAAAACCCTCCTTGGAGAAGGTAATAAAGTCTCTAAGCACAATGACTTTTCCTAAAGTGAGGGGTATCTCAATTGCAAAGTTCTCAAATTCTTTAAGTAAAATAGCGCATTTTTGTTAAACCGTTGATGCGTGATGGTCGGTGGAGGTGTTTATACAGTCATGGAATTGACAGAGTAAGAAGTACATAATTATTGTATTGTATTATGATGGAGTGAACTGAATGGAACTTCTTGGTATTATGCACATTACACTATCCAGATGTCTTATAAGCTTGATAATGTCATGTGGTGGTGTCTAATACATGTACGGCAATCCCCTACCTAGACAGGGCAATTCGTGCACCCGAACTGGTATACGTTGATCTGTTGTGACGTCATCTTAGCTTAAATGTCTCGGCTACGATCATAACATTGTATCAAATTATTTTCATGTGTAATCAATATATTCGGTGGTCATTCATAATAAAAATGAACGCTCCCCAAAAAATGAAATTAGTGCATGATTAAAGCTAAAGTGGCGTGCGGTCAAACTGAGAACAGATATACTTACAGGCCATGTCTCGTCTCTTCCGTTGCCTCTTTTGTATTGTTAGTCTTGTCTCATAAATATTTTGTTGTCATGTCAGTCTCGTCTCTGGTTAGACGGCTTTCGGGTCTATTTGTGTACTGATCAATCTTTCCCTATGATAAAAGGCCTACTTATCCGACGGACGTCTTACATGGACTCGTGTTATAGTGTGTAGCTGCTGTCTGTGTGAGACACTGATATCACTGGTGTAGTGTGTGTGATGAGTGCTGATGGTATGATTTCGCTGCACTGCTGAACTCATTGTTGCAAGAAAATGTTCGTTGATGTAAAGTACTAACAATACGTAACTTTAACCCACTTTTTTGATAACCCAGGAAACAGCCCCCCCCCCCAAAAAAAAAAAATAATAATAATAATAAATAAATAAATAAATAAATAAAAATACAAGTGTAGTTCAACAAAATGGAGGATTCTTTTATATATGGTATTCCGGGATACTGAAAATCTCATCAAATTATGTAGAGTGAACAAACCGAATCCTTTCACAAGAACAGGGGCCCTTTTCATAAAACTTGTCATCAGTGACAACTACCACATTTCTATGACAAATTCGCTCTCAGCCAATCAGATGCAAGGATTTCAGTAGCTTGTCACATCTATGGCAACTTGTCACTAATGACAAGTTGTATGAAACGGGCCCCAGGAGGAAATAATCACATGAACAAAGAATAATCTAAAAAGAAAGAAAGAAAGAAAGAAAGAAAGAAAGAAAGAAAGAAAGCATGCCACCTCACCGTACACCAAACAAACACACAATGATGAGTAGCATACGCTTCACCTGATTAATACAATGGTACTCGTATCACACTGGACAGAGGCATGGTATAATTTAATGTATCATTTTTTTATTATAAAGAGAAATACGGGCAAAGTGCACAATGCAGCAATTACAAAGTATTATAAATGACTTTGATTTTATGTTTAATGCGCTAGATAATCATAGACGCAGACACGAAAAGTTTAATAGTCAAACAGTTTCCATGGAACATAAAATATTATTATGCTTTCACTTTGTAAGTACGAGTACGGAGAGAAAACAGCTTAAGCATCATATAAAAATATAAAAACCTTGTAACTAGAGAAGGTTAAGCAAGCCACAATGGCAAATTTCAGACATTTTTGTGCAGCAACGAGTAAACGAAGAATAATGACGAAATTATAGGGAATAGGAGATAACAAGAAGAGAATAAAAAGAAAGACACCCCCCCAAAAAAAAAAAAAAAAAATATATATATATATATATATATATATGTATATATATATAATAAAATTTTTAAATGACAGGACGTCGGGACACAATCAACTAAGTAATGACATCTATGACACAAAAACACAAAAAAGAATGTGAGTTTCTAGAGTACTTCCTTCGAGAGAGGCGAGTAAAAGCATTTACAACACCTCGTAGCTACATTATGCTTTTTCTTTCATTTTACGCTTTTAGTGTGCCACGTCTGCTAAGTTCAAGACAACTCCTTGACCAGGTAACTTAAAACAGTTACATATTTGTGGGTGGAATGCGGACTTCATACAATCTCTGGTGTTAACCCAGATACAGTAAGCGTATACTTGGAAATGACGGAGCGGTTTCCTGAGTGGCCTTGGGCATCATCGACCTTCTCACTGCATTTTAATGCATTTTGAGGGCAAACGAGAATCCTCCCCATCCCCCTTCTCTCTCTCTCTCTCTTTCTCTGAGCAACAACAGTGTTGACTTCAATTCTTGCCCTTTCCCTTCCGCACGATATTCTAGACTGCAATAAAAACATCATCCTCCACTTTCATGCCCACCCCTCGACCACGTAACTTAAAACAGTTACTTAGTACATTATTTGTGCGGTGAACAGAACACGGACTTTGTATCTATTTCCCTGAGAAACCTAGCTCCAAACGTCGTAAAATAATTGTAGAATGCCACAGGCTCGACTGACGTCTGCATTGCGTTTAAATGCACTTTGAAGCAAACAAGTCCCACCCCCTGCTAAAAAAAAAAAAAAAAAAAAAAAAAAATCCAACAGCAAACAAAACAAAACAAAACAAAACTAGAGAAGCACTCTGAGAGTGCAGACCTCCGCCAAGCAGCTAATTTCCACCAGTCATCTTGTTCTTCCACAGAGATCAGTGATTTCCACCCATCAGTATACGTACATGCACGCTAAAAATCGCCCAAGTTCCCAATATAGAACCCTTTTGTTACGTCATCAACCCTCAGCTGCGCGGCGCGCCTCGCAGTTAGAGCACGTACTTAAGTGGGCGTCAGTGAAAAAAAAAACAAAAAACACACACACAAAAAAAAACTCAGAAATGCGGAGCTTGAACCCCCAACATAATTGACCCTACCTCCCAAAATATCGAAAATCCTTCATAAAATCCATTATTTTTCGGGATAACTAACAAAATTTAATCATCTGTTCTTTGTGTCATTTTCAACCTTTCCTGCGAGTTTTATGTAAATCCGTTGTCAACTTTTTGAGTTATTTTGCACATGGACAAACAAACAAACGGTAACGAAAACATAAACTCCTCCCTTGGCGGAGGTAACAAATAAAACAAATTATGGTGACTCTAAGCTTGGCCCTTTCCCTTCTGCACTATGAAGGCATCCCAGTCATTGTTGAACAGCACGGTACCATCATCTTTCCTCTCCGAGCACTCGGCGGAGCCCAGGTAATCTAGAACTTCCTGATGGAGCTCCGGGGTCCCAGACCCTCGGAGGTCGCAGACATGCGCGAGGAAATCAACGATGAGGTTGCCCTCGTCCGACTCGGGATCGAAGCAGCTGGTGATGTCGACGCGCGACGCCTGTCTCACGACTGTGAACGGGATACCGTTGGCGTTGAAGGCGTCACGCAGATCCTGCGTGCACATGTAATGGCTGTTCTTGTCCTGAAAACGAGCGTACCGTTGCCACAGATTCCAGAAGCCACTGGTGTCTAATCGGGTTAGCCAATTTCACATCGATTGAAGAAAATCGTCGATCATAAATCAAGATTTAATTCAAACGCGTTAATCGGGAGAAGGAAACAGAACAAAATGTAATGGTTATTCAAATATCAGTAATCATGACACAGATTCAACTATGAGATGATAATTCAACTCCACCTCTAGCGGCATTCATGCCATTTTCAAAATCATTTCCAAAGGGATTCCTACTGAAAGTGATACAATCGATCTAATGTGCATTTACTCTAATCCCACCGGTTTTTTTTGAGGAACTTCAAACCACGGGGCCTCCCCCCCCCCCCCCCCTTCAGAATCGCGATCCTCGCGAAAATTTGCAATAAGGTAGAGGCCAGTGTAATCTACAAGACTATAGTTAGATTTTTCAAATTTTAGTTCTTGTATTTTACATTAATTTATGCTAATTTATGCAAAAATATTTTTGGCCTATAAAAAAAAATAATAAATCCCAAAAACATCTAATTTTTCGTGAACATATTCTTTTCAATATCCTCAACAATAATATTGCAGCAAAAATTCGGCTTCCTAATATTATTATTTCTTATATTTTTTATTGTTTATTGAATTTCTTATGTATTTCTTTGTTTTTTACATTTGTTTTTGTTTTTTTCTTCAAAATTTGTCGCAGAAACTTTTTAAAGCATAAGCAGGCTAAAATAAATCATTATCAGGCATTGAAAGTAAACATATTCATTTTTATATGAATTCATTGCAAAAACACAATTTACATTGGATTTGTACACAAAATCATGTTTTTGAGCAATTTTGGGGTCGACGAATTTTTTTCAAAGGGGCATGGCCTCAAAACAGTATGCCCGGGAGCGACAAAAGTTGAGCGATACTTGAAAGAAAAAAGTCATAAAATGTCGCGGCGAGAAAAAAGTCATAAAATGTCGCGGCGAGAACATCACGCGTTGCGGAATAATCACGCGAAATGGGGGGGGGGGGGGGGCCAAAATGCCCCCCCCCCCCCCCCCGGTGGGAATAGGGTTAATTGTCATTACTATTCTCAGTTTATACTTTACCCTAACTAGGCCGGGCTATTTAGGTAGATCATAGAGCCGGGGGGGGGGGGGGGCCTCCCAGGCCCCCCCCCCCCCCCCCCAGATCTCGGCCGTCGACCGCGCGATCGCGACGAAAATTGGCACACACATTGCCTATGATGTAATCTAAAGTACTACGAAGTTAGATTTTTAAAAAAAAATTATCATTTATGCTAAATTATGCTAATTTATGCATAATGATGCATGAAATCAGACAATTTGGTATAAATCACTAAATAAAGCTCAAAATGGGCACTTTTTTGTGTAAATATTCTTTTTAGTGTCCTACGCAAATATAAGAGAAAAAAATTGAGCCATCCGAAAAAATTTCTTAAGTATTTTATTGTTTTTTGAATTTCTTATGTATTTCTTTGTTTTTTCGACTTTATGTTTTTCATTGTTTTTTCGACGAAACTTGTCCGCGACATTGTTCCGAACAAGAAAATATGTTATTAATTGATTTTAATCAATAAAACCCTAAAATAATCATGCTTTTATGAAATTTGACTGTAAGCACAGTTTCCATTGAAATTGTACACGAATTCACGTTTTTGAGCAATTTTTGGTCTGACATGCACGTACATTTTGTACATATTTATGCAAAACTTCGGAACCGCGCGCCCGGGCATCGCAAATTTGGTGTCAAAAGATGCGGGAGACTCAACAGAAAAAAGTCATGAAACGTCGCGGCGATAGCTTTTAGCGTGAGCGATACATCGCGCAGAACGTCGAGGGGGGGGGGGGGGGCCTCGGAGGCCCCCCCCCCCCCCCCCCCCCCGGCCTAGTTAGGGTTAAATTAAGTTTTATTTGTGTTCGGGACTTTGTTTTACAAGTCGATAATTATTCCTTATTTCATGAATCTATATTACGTTCTTTGTATCTTTACACATTAATCTATGTTCTCTATACGTCTATTATTACACCTTTATTTCCGTTTTGGATGGTTTTTACACTTCATAATGTCAAATGATTTTATGTATCTTTCTATCAACCTGTTAATTTGTCGATCCATATATCCATTGCGAGCGTGTGCTACTGTGCGTACACACTGCTTAACATGATTTCGTCTTGAAATGTCAGTTCGTTGTATTCAAGGGCACCGGAAACGGGGGGGCAGGGGTGGCACTTGCCCCCCCAAACAAAATGTTGGGGGGGCAAAACGAGTTTTTGCCCCCCCCCCCCCCCCAAGTGCCCCCTGTAACAAATAATTAATCACTGATTTAAAGACCAAAATGAACAAAAAAGGCATATTTCTTGTCTAAATGTTGTAATTTCATAACTGAAAATGCAAAAATTTTCGCCCCTAACGGGGCGAAAATAATACACTAACAACATACATTATTGTATCTATACACTAATAGTAACTTATGAGTAAATTTAGTGTATAGATGGTAGCCTCGTGTCCTCGAGTGTGCCCGCTGAAACATACCTTTAGTAAACCTTACATTTTTCATTTTCTTCTTTGCTTTCTAGTAGTATAAGAATATTTTTTATTGTTCGAACGATGCGATCACGTTTAAGCTTTTAATGAGTACATTTCAGATAAATTGAAAAGTGAAAGTGGCTCGCTCTATAAAAGCGACTTTTATACTCTGTTTTTACAAAAAGTCCCTACCGTGGGAGAGGGTATCCCCCTCCCACACCCTCCCCCGCTCGGTCGCTTCGCTCCCTAGACGAGGATCTCACACCATCACATAATATACTCCAGTATGTTAAGATCATGGTCCTTCCAACTGATTTTTTTCAATATGTTAATTCCCTAGAAATTTGCTTTTAAATGTTCTATAAAGGCGACTTTTATACTCTGTTTTTACAAAAAATCCCTACCGTGGGAGGGGGTATCCCCCCTCCCACACCCTCCCCCCGCTCGGTCGCTTCGCTCCCTCGCCGAGGATCTCGCACCATCACATTATTAATGTACTCCCGTATGTTGTGATCATAGTCCTTCCAACTGATTTTTTCAATATGTTAATTCCCTAGAAATTTGCTTTAAATCCTCTATAAACGCAACTTTTATACTCTGTTTTTACAAAAAGTCCCCACCGTGGGAGGGGGTATCCCCCCTCCCACACCCTCCCCCCCCCCCCCCCCCCCGCTCGGTCGCTTCGCTCCCTCGCCGAGGATCTCACACCATCACATTATTATGTACTCCCGTATGTAATGATCACAGTCCTTCGCACTGATTATTTTCACTATGTTTAATTCCTTAGAAATTTGGTCTATAAACGCGACTTTTGTACCCTGTTTTACAAAAGCTCCCTACAGTGGGGGGGGGGGGGGGGGGGGGGGGGGTAATCCCCCTTTCCACCCCCACCCCCCCCCCCCCCTCACTCGCTTCGCTCACGCGCCGAGGATCTCACATCGTCAAAATGTGCCCCCGTTGAGATTTTGCCCCCCCAAAACCAGAAGTGTTCCGGCGCGCTTGGTTGTATTACATGTACTTTACTTCGCTTTCTTTTTTCTTACCTCCAACAACGATGATCAACAGCATTCCACCGTCCTCCAGACAGTCATGTAGATAGCGAATTGTGTCGTTCAAGTCGTCCACGTAGTAGACTGAGTGAATGGCACTGATGAAGTGGTACTTGGGATGCACGCCCGTTTCATTCAGCTTCCTTCGGTAGCCGTCTAGAGTATCCTCGCGGAGGTCGAAGTCGATCCCGGCGAATCCTTCTTTGCCATCGGCGATGACCTTACGATACATTTCAAGCTGGCTGGCAGCGGGCTCGATCACGATGTTCTGAACAGCCTTGAAATGAGCTCGAATCTTGGCGGCCATTTTGCTGTCCATCTCACCTAAAAAAGTATAAAAAAAAATAAACCAAAAATAAACAAACAAAACAAATCAAAACAAAATAAAGCAAAATTGGGTATATTATTAATATTACATTAAAATGGAGAAAAAGGTTCTGGTCAGCCAATATGAAACTTTTGTAGAATGAAAACTGTTTCACTAGAAAAAAGAAGAAGAAAAGAAACAGTAAAAAGAAAAATAAACATGTTGAAAGAGACGAATATGAGGACACCAACCAAGTACGCACAACGAAACGAAACGAAAAAAAAAAGTTACGAAGCTGATGATATCACGAACCAAAGTTACACAGCAAATAATCACGTTAATATTATTTCCTTGCTCACCTATACTGCAGCTTGCATGAATCCTATCAAATTTTAGACTTGTGATTTCTCTCTCCTTGTTTGTTCACTTCGTTAATCCGTGTTAAAGGCAAAACATTTCTGGAGCTCTACATTTTTGCCAGTGTCTATTATAGTACTATAGTAGACAGACACGAGTCAAAATTTGAATGAGTGATGGTGAAACTATACTATCGAGGAGATTTTGATCCTCTTTTTGTCTCTTAAGATTCAGAACAATACTGGCGATACATAACATAATATATTCTGCTGTATTCTAGCTGCTGCAGCGAGACATGCAAACTGGTTCCCTCACGCTATGATAACACGGACTACTTTTAGCTAGTACGGAAGGAAATTACGGTTCATCAGAGGGATTCTCCAGCGGCATGATTATGTCAACTTCTGAAAGTCTGCGCTCAACCTACACAGCCTGCGAAGGATTAGGTGAAAATCCGAGTGACACAGATCAGCAAAGCACAAACTATTAATAATACACACAAATTCACACGATGTCAAGGACACAGACACAAATATATACAGACAGACACACACACATAGACACAAATATATAGAGATAGACACACACACACAGACACAAACACAGATCATGTTTGACGTTCGTTGTGTTCATTTTAGGTACTCGTAGGGATGCATAGAGATTCACTGGAGATTTTTTTTTATTGTTTTATATTTTATGTATTTTTTTATATATATTTGCGAATTCATATGAAAAGCCAATTAGATGAATACAAAGAACGTCAAACGTGTTAAGGACTATATAGTATTCTCAACAGATGCGACCGCATCTTCAAATTTTTTAATTTGTTGGGCAATGAAAACAATAAGAAAAAATACGAATAAGAAGTAGGGCCTTCACGTATTGCACGAGTCCTGTTCGATATCGTTAAGTAAGCGGCTAGAGACTACCAGAATCGATTATAATTGCTTAGATTGTTCTCTGCGAAATCGATGCACTACTTACTACGTCGGATCATTGATCAGGGAGGTGTCACCTCCCTGGTCGGATCGAGACCGACGTACTTTTCAACTCCGATTTCTCATTTTTCTTCCCTTTTCGGCTTTGTAATTCAATGAAAACTCTCTGATATGGTTCAATTTAGCATCTCCAATAGCTGCACAGGATTGACAAACGGCGAAGCGAACGTTAGGTGTACATTTCTACATACCCGTAAAGGAGCTCTATAGTTCTTACCCGAGCCGCTGCCAATGCCCAGCATTCGGACTGTGGAGTCTGCTGGAAAGCGCTCTACGAGCCGGTTAACCACTTGTTTTGGGAAAACTGTATCTCCCCACGTGGCTAGGACCTGAAACTTGGCGGATCGCTTGGCATAAGCATGGAAAGTTTTGGTGTAGTAGTCAGGGTCGTACATAAGAGGTTTCAACTTGGCGTGCTCCATCGTCGGTCTTGATGTGAACTTGATGCTCAGAATAATGCCACACTGCACTGCATGTACTGAACATGTGCTTTTGACGATCCGTTTTCCCACACGAGGTGCAGTTTCTCTGTTCGCTCGGAATCGCACCACTAGCTGTGCACTGCGAGTCACGTGAGTTCCCCCGTTCCGTATGATTCCTCCAGTGTACATGTACGTGTACATGAAAACCGGCCTGATCGACCTCAGCGACCCTGCACGCTAAAAACTCACTACACAACTGTGCTACAGTACTATTCCAGAGAGTCCCAGCTACCAGGGAGGTGCTCTTTCAACCTTTGTAATTGTACCGTGCGCTGCTTTGTGAAGCAGTGAATATTCATGAAGGGTAATCTTGCCGTGCACTGAGTGTCGATTTTTGAAGCTCCTTGGTTTGACAAGCTTTACAAAGGGATGAACACTGGATGAACTTTGGAATGTGATCGAACTATTAGGGCTACCCCTCCCTCTCTTCACCCCTCGCTTCTCTCCTATTGTCTCTCTCCCTCTCCTCACCCACCCCTTCCCTTTCTGGCATTGAGACGGAGAGGTGAACGGAATCCAGAAATTATTATTATTATTATTATCATTACTATTATTATTATTATTATTATTATTATTATTATTATCATTATTATTATTATTATTATTATTATTATTATTATGCATTTCCCAACGCGGACGATGATTTCGGTACCACTTTGGAGCCTTGATTAAACCTTGGATATCTTAACTTGTGTTCGATCAGAATTCATGCTTTTCACAGGGGATGAACAGATCAGGGCCCTGTTTCATGAAGAGTTATAATTTATTATTGTTGTTTCTATCATAAGTATGCCTGCGTGGAAAGGAAATTTATAATCAATTATAACTTTTGATAAAACGGAAGCGATATGATCGATAACGTTAGGGCATACAGATATAACAAACAAGCAGCATATTACACGTACGTGTTAAAGGGAAGATAAACCCCAAGAACAATGTGGATTGAGTGAAAGCAGCAACATTAGTAGAACACATCAGTGAAAGTTTGAAGAAAATCGGACAATCGATGCAAAAGTTATGAATTTTTAAAGTTTTGATGTTGGAACCGCTGGATGAGGAGACTACTAGAGGTTATGACGTATGAGTGGACTACAATATCAAGAAAATATAAAGAAAATACTACAAAAATCCATTTTTCATGAAAATTACAAATTCCATCAACTTGATATTGACATATGTTAAGGATAGCAATTATTTCCCCTGCTTTCTGAAAGCGGTTGGTCCACTGCTCTTTCATAATTCTAGAAAAGTGAATTTTTGTTGAATATCCTTTATATTTTCTTTGTATTGTTGTCCACTCATACGTCATATCCTCTAGTAGTCTCCTCATCCAGCGGTTCCAACACCAAAACTTTAAAAATTCATAACTTTTGCATCAATTGTCCGATTTTTCTCAAACTTTCACTGATGTGTTCTACTAATGTTGCTGCTTTCACTCAATCCACATTGCTCTTTGGGTTTACCTTCCCTTTAATGCAAAGCAAATTGGCCTCTCTTTAATTCGACTCCAACTTCCATGGCATGACCTTATGACCTCTGAGAGATCTCGGAGAAAGAGAAAGACAGGGGTAAAAAGAGGCTCACAAATCCCGACAAACCTGATGAAAATTATTGGTTGTTTACCAGGACTACGGCCAGCAAACAAGCTCGCCGATAACGCTTTATTGTCGCACCTTACTATTATCAAATGTGCATGGAACTGCGGTATAAATTCCGCATGTATTAATATTGCCTGTCATCTGATGTAGGGTCTGCTGTAATGTAGTGCACTCAAGATCAGGAACTAACAGGTAATCATGAATTGTGTTGCCTGTGTGAAAACATGTTGATTTTTTTTTTCTTATTAATGTTCACTGCGTTAACAACTTCAAACCTTCATTCAGAAAATGTTGTAATATAATTCATATTATTCTTTAGCCACTTGCACTTTTCATGAAATACTTTTCAAAGGAGGCTATACACGATAATGACTTGTTAAGATGTGTCTTGGAATATTCAACAAAAATATATAAAGTAGTGACTCCCTTGAAGATTGGGTAACCGCCAGTGACAAACAACGAAAGACCTTTAGCCACAAGAGGAGATTAAATGCAGCTTGATAAATATGTTTTAAAACACTATTTATGTGGCCAATAAAAGATCATTATAATTCATTCTGCACTCATTAACGTAACTTTTCGTGTGATGTTATGAAGGGAATTCCACAAGCATTCTTCTCCGATATCTCTGTTTCCTATCAAATGTATATAATTAGATTGAAATACAATGCAAACCAACACAACAAAATACAATACAACACAGTATAATCCAGTAATATTAAATGTACAAAACAATATAAAACAATACAGTAAGATAAAATACAATCAAAATGTTTAGCCCTTCCCATAATTACACCCAAGATGCATAAAATGATACGTAAAATATAAACACAATTCATGTTAAAGGGAAGATAAACCCCAAGAGCAATGTGGATTGAGTGAAAGCAGCAACATTAGTAGAACACATCAGTGAAAGTTTGAAGAAAATCGGACAATCGATGCAAAAGTTATGAATTTTAAAGTTTTGGTGTTGGAACCGCTGGACGAGGAGACTACTAGAGGTTATGACGTATGAGTGGACAACAATACCAAGAAAATATAAAGAAAATTCTACAAAAATCCATTTTTCATGAAAATTACAAATTTCATCAACTTGATATTGACATATGTTATGGGTAGCAATTATTCCCCCTGCTTTCTGAAAGAGGTTGGTCCATTGCTCTTTCATAATTCTAGAAAAGTGAATTTTTGTTGAATTTCCTTTATATTTTCTTTGTATTGTTGTCCACTCATACGTCATATCCTCTAGTAGTCTCCTTATCCAGCGGTTTCAACACCAAAACTTTAAAAATTCATAACTTTTGCATCGATTGTCCGATTTTCTTCAAACTTTCACTGATGTGTTCTACTAATGTTGCTGCTTTCACTCAATCCACATTGCTTTTTGGGTTTACCTTCCCTTTAATAACAAAGACAATTTTGAGCTCGCTGAAATCATGGACCCTATACCACACAATCTATCACTGAGAAATCGTGCGTACAGTCCGTTTATGTGAACGCAGTGCTACAGAGTATCAGGGTGATGTTCGTTATTCCGAAGGTTCGTTAATCCGTAACACGCAAGTTCCCTATACCTAGAGGTTCGTTAATCCGAAAATGAAAAAGGGTTCGTTAATCCAAACATTTGTGGCGTTATTTCGAAGGTTCGTTATTCCGAAGATTTGTTCATCCGAAAATGAAATTCGGAAAAACGAACCTTCGGAATAAGGAATCTTCGGACTGAAGAGCCTTCGGAATAACGAACCTTCGGAATAACGAGCTGTAACCATAATTTTCATACTTTGGTGAGCCAACGCATCTCGTGCCTCACGTGAGTTCACTTCAAAAACATTGGTGTTAGATTTAACAACATGGGTGTTAAATCTAAAACCGATCAAGTGTCAATAGAGGATCACGCCCACAGAAGTAGAAAGTATGTTGTGATGGTGTCGGAAAGTGTTCACCTGGCACTTCGTGGTGTTAATCTGACACTGTAGCTGTGGTGATATTTTTGACACTGCACTGGTGTTAATTCAATACTGATACCGCATGGTGTTGATTTGATATTACTGGTGTTGATGTCAATGGTATAACATCCGTCCAGCTTCAATAGGAGACCACACCAACTGGCGTTACTGTGGTGTAAATGTGTTTACACATTTTCCCCCTAAAACGAAGTACTTTACCGGGAATTCTTGATTTTCTTGTTGAAGCTCAAATCAGCAAGAAGAACAGAAACTAAGACACTATTAAAAAAAAAAACAATTTTATATTTTGAAATGACACCCGAAGGTGTCAATCAACAAAAATGAGCACCAGAAATTTAACACCACCTCGATGTTTCATATTTAACACCGGACCTTTTGCAGTGTTTGTTTTGACCCTTCAACTCCTATTACGGATGAAATACATCCTCTCGTTTGATTTTTCGGTGTACCATCACACAAGTACAAGTAGCATGTGGAGACATAAACGTTATACTCGTCACATTTTCTTTCTTTTTTTTGTAAAAGTTTGTTTGAGGAAATGTCTATAGCATTGTATCTTTAACCATTGTATCACACGGCGCTATGAAAAAAGGTTGTAAATCGCCCTCGATTCAAAATACATTGTTCTGTTTCTTTCCATAATATTATTATGATTTCACACGTGTAATAATACTGGTGCACACTCTTTGACATGCACAATACAGCAAATGTAATGTTCTTGTCTGTACTGTGTTCCTCATGCATGATAGTAGCATTGTTTATCATAGAAGAAGAGTAATTCAATTCATCTTTACGCTATTTTCAGTGTAGAAATTTTATTCATTTATTCATTTATTTATTTAACGTTTATGTCCATGTGATAAATGGTGCAATTGGTATCGTAATCACGTTGATATGTGAGCCTTAAGGAACGAGGAATATCCATGGAGGTTGCA
The DNA here is from genome assembly GCA_033980235.1 of Diadema setosum. Taxonomy (NCBI): domain Eukaryota; kingdom Metazoa; phylum Echinodermata; class Echinoidea; order Diadematoida; family Diadematidae; genus Diadema; species Diadema setosum. Next base: position 7,932,374 of record CM067066.1, read on the forward strand.
GAAACATTGTTGGATATTTTTTACTACCAAGTAGATATGTCATATAAACACAACATACACAAGCACAATTACACCCGCACAAAAATATTATAACTCCAAGTTGTAACGTTGATATCGATGTGATGAATAGTGAACTTGACATACAAGCTGTAGTATTCACGTTGATAATTATGTGAGCTTTAAGGAAGGAAAATAAAATGCATGAAGGTTGCAGAACATTATTGGATATTTCTTGACTACCAAGTACACATGTCACATAAAGCACATTATACCCGCACAAAATACTATGACGTATACTTCACATATTATTCAAGGCAATAGGAGACTTAAAGGGAAGGTAAACCCCAAGAGCAATGTGGATTGAGTGAAAGCAGCAACATTAGTAGAACACATCAGTGAAAGTTTGAGGAAAATTTGACAATCGATGCAAAAGTTTTGAATTTTTAAAGTTTTGGTGTTGGAACCGCTGGATGAGGAGACTACTAGAGGATATGACGTATGAGTGGACAACAATACGAAGAAAATATAAAGGAAATTCAACAAAAATTCACTTTTCTAGAATTATGAAAGAGCAATGGACCAACCGCTTTCAGAAAGCATGGGGAATAATTGCTACCCTTAACATATGTCAATATCAAGTTGATGGAATTTGTAATTTTCATGAAAAATGGATTTTTGTAGAATTTTCTTTGTATTTTCTTGGTATTGTTGTCCACTCATACGTCATAACCTCTAGTAGTCTCCTCATCCAGCGGTTCCAACACCAACACTTTAAAAATTCATAACTTTTGCATCGATTGCCCGATTTTCTTCAAACTTTCACTGATGTGTTCTATTAATGTTGCTGCTTTCACTCAATCCACATTGCTCTTGGGGTTTATCTTCCCTTTAAGCTAAGGGATATCGATACTCGGTTTTCCAGTCATTGCCATTGTATACATTACAAGGACTAGATTGCACACAATGTACTCTTATTCATGTCAGCGCGAGTCGGTTATATTAATGTTGTACATTGAATTTGATTTGTGCTGCTGGCCGCATATTACTTTGAAGGAAAACATTGGCGGAAGGACGGGTGGAAAATATCACTTAACGAAAAAACACTAGGTTTGAAAATAATTTTACCTATAGATGAAGTGTAATTACTCATTATGATTTGAAAAATGACCAAACAGTGCAAACCTACTGGAAGAAAACTCAATCTCTCTCGTTTGGCTAATATTAGTTTTTATGTCCGAACATGAAAAATAAACAAACAAACAAACAGACATGAATTGTAACTATTTTCCATGAATATGTTGAGTACAAAAATGAAACTCCATTATTATTGATTAAAAGTAACATGAAATTACAGAGCACAAGTGCTGCCCAGTATGCTGTAGTATATGTAGTCTAGTGCCAAGGCTGCACCGCACGTTCGAGTTTAGATCAAACTACCCCATCTACGTCAACTTACGTCAACAATAATAATCAAAGCAAGATTGAAACATTGACACATGGGAGAGAGTAGTCTTGGGGTTGAGTGAGATTTGCACTGAATTTGTGTGCAATTTGAAAGCAAACAAGCTCCCCCTCCAAACAGCAGAGTGTCATTATGGTAACTTTACGTTCGATCCGTTCCTTCCGTCACGATAAAGCTGTCACATTGTTGAAGAGCACGGTGCCGTCATCTTTCCTCTCCGAGCACTCAGCAGAGCCCAAGTAGTCCAGGACTTCCTCATGAACCTCTGAGGTCACAGACCCGTGCAAAAGGGGTCTCATGAAAATTACTCGTCACCGTAGGCAAATTTTGCAGGGACTGTCAATAACAGTAGAGACCTATAGGTCTAACGCGTTCAGTGAGGCCCCCTCGTCTAGAGGAGAGTCCAGCGCCGTAGAACATTCCCTTCAAAAAAACAATGGTGACGCTCCCTTTGTCCCAGTAACGAAACCTTATATCAGCCTGTCCGCATACATGGATATGTTATATCAATCGTTACTGAAATTAATGGTATCTCGTAATCACAAACACATAGGAAAGGTAACACTAAGTGAACTGTATACTTTATAATATATGTGACCCTGCGTCACATAATTATTGAATATAAATCAATTAATTTTGTCACCAGACACAGATTTTTTTTTTAGTTAAGGGCAGATTCTGAAAGAGCAGACTCCAAGTTTTAAATTGATGTATAACTTAATTCAAATGGACTCTCCTAACCTATCGAAATGTTGGATAGAAAGTACACACTCTGGAAAATTGAGAACTGAGAAAAGAGGCTCTGAAGTACAGGGTCTATTTAAGTGCTTAATTTTTACCAAACCGATGTAGCTGTGCTATGAATGGGACAAAAATACAATCTAAATCACCAGAGCAACAACAATGAAGGGATTATCAGAGCTGAAATTGAGCATGCTGTATTAACACATTCTGTCCATGCTTAATGACAACTTTCAAAGCAGTAGCCTTATCCTGTCAAATGTTATTAGAGTTGAAAGTGAAGAGTGTGCAAAGGATTTTCAAGAACTTCATCTCACTATACTTTACAACAAAAAAAGTTGTAGAAAAACTGCAGAAAAACCACTTTAGCATTCATTTCATGATCCAAAACTTAGGAACAATGTAAAAGAAGGATAGCTCTTTGAGAAACTCAAGATTGACTTGGTTAACCCGTTTCACCTTTTTTTTTTTTTTTTGAGTCCTCACTTAAAATCAAGTGATGCCACTTTTTGTTGGTTCTGTGATGCACGGTCACATACAGTATTATCATTATGTTTGAACATGTGTAATCATTATCTATCTTTTCATTTTTGAAATGCCATGGCATGAGCACGGAAAGGTGGACCTGTGCGCTATACAAGTGGTCACTATTATCATAATTATTATTATCATAACTATGGATGTAGGCCCATATACTGCAGAGAGCAGCATTGACAGTTGCCCGCAATATGTATGTGTGCATGTGTGTGTGTGCGTGTGTGTGTGTGTGTGTTTGTTTTATTTTGTTTTGTGGCCTCGTTTGTTTTGTTTTGTTTTTTCTTAGAGAAACAGTGAAATATGCCCCGTTTTGTGTTTTAAGCAAAATGATCTATTATGTTCCCGTTTCGGGCTTGTGCGAGAATATGTGTTTAAAAAAAAAAAGAGCGGATTTCGTTTCCTTGGTGTAGAGAGTTACAATGTAAATTTGATATTAGTTTACACAATGTTGGTGATACTGCATTTTGTCTTTATGTACCGTAGTGTAAGATTGACGTTATTGTGTGCAATGTTTGTGTAAAAAGCAGTTTGTCTTTGTATGATGTTTTGTTTTGTTTCTGTGAACATTTCTGTTTCTATGATATGAAATGGTACGAAATTCGAAAAAAGAATTATAAAAAAAGTGTGTGTATGTGTGTAAGTTTGTATACAGTACATCTGTTTGCAATGTTTCCTCTGACGTGTTTATCCAGAGACTCCAACCCAAGCACCTTCTGATCTGGAGATTCTCCCGCCCGAAACCCTAGCAAACCGGGAGACTCCAAGTTGATGTGTGAGAAGCGCGAAGTTCCGAGGATTCTAGATGTTCTCTGGTGCTATCTAAGGCTTATTTTTTCAACATACGATAGAAATAAGTAAGAAATCCTTTCCACCGGGAGACACAGAGCCAGGGCGGGAGAAATCAAATCTCAAACGGGAGAACGGGAGATTGTGCAAAAATGGGCTTTCGGCGTGAGATCTCCCGTCGAAAACGGGAGAGTTGGAGTCTCTGTTTATCCACTTTTCGGTACATGTAAGAGAGATAGATACTATGATGATTAGACGGTTTATAATGATTGCCTTTCAATATACCGACAGATGGAACGCACACAGTATGCAAAACGCACACAGTATGCAAAACATCTTGTTCAAGCGTCAGTCTTTATGATGCCAGATAATGGAAAGATGAGGGGGGGGGGGTTGGCGAACGATTACAAAACACACCCTTTCACCTACACATACATTATACAAACGCACACACACCTAATTTATGCTCAAATAACAATTAATGGACCCTCAGAAATCAGAATACTTCCTCAATTTACCTTCGGTATACAATCGTAACCACTTTTATCGCACTAATGGCAGAGTATTCCATTGAAAGTGACGGGTACCAAGGCTAGATAATCAGTGAGTGAGCGACACGGACAGTGAGTTCCTAATTAAATTTTACAAGACGCCTGTTCCCCGAAAGGTAGCGCGCTGATACTTTTTAATGAATCCGTCCATTAGAGAGTTTCTCTCCCGTTTATAGCAGAGACAAGCGAAAAAAAAAATGCTTTGTTATAGTGTCAGTTAATATGGACATGATATCCCATCAAGGAGGACGTGGATGATTTCTTGATAATCATAATGTTTTGTGCCAATCGTGTTGCCCTTTGTTTAATTTGTTTGGCTTACTGGTATTTTTCCTCAAGACAGTTAAAAACATCATTGATTTGTTGTTTATTTTTAGGTTCTTTGAGAGAAAAAAAATTAGCTTAGTCACATTCGTACCCCGGGGTCCTGCCTTCCCAGCGAGCCCTCTTACAATAATAATAATAATAATAATAATAATTATTATCATTATTATTATTATTATTATTATTATTATAATTAGAAGTAGTAGTTGTAGTAGTAGTAGTATTAGCATTAGTATTAGTATTAATATTATTATTAGTCATGTTAGTATTAATATCATTATGAACATCAATGTTATTATTATCATCATCATCATGATAGTGTTGTGACTGCTCTACCAGAGGGCTCGGGCTGCCATTTTTATAACCCAATCGATGCCAGGTTCCCATTTATACACCTGGGTCGAGAGGGACATGGTAAAAACAATATCTTTTTATCCATTATAATATAATGGATTATGGGCGCTGTAGTATATTATGGGCGCTGTAGCATATTATTATGCTACAGCGCCCATAAAATTAAATATGAACGGAAACACGGTTCTAACAAGAAAACGAATAAGAACCATACTGGAACAATAACAAGCAAACGATCATTAGATGTAGGCACGACTATGACATGAAGTGCTGTGTACAGAAACAGAGTATATTAACAATGAGACAAAACGATGCAGGAGCCCGCCAACATATCATGCATAAAGTAAAGTAAAGTGAAGTAAAGCTTTGATTGTAGATCCCCCAAATAAATTGGGAAAGAATAATTACATTTCACATAATTGTGTGAATCGCAGTGTATCTAAGGGGTGTAACTTAACATGAAAGACGAATAATTGGAATGCAAGCATCAATTGTCTGTATTTTCATTCATTTCTACTTATCAAATAATGGTATTGGAGTAGTAGAAAATGAGGGTTAAAGCGTGAGTATGTCCATGTCCGGCAAGTAGACCTAAAGTAACAAACTAGAAAATGAATATTCAAGATAAAACAGGGTGAAGAATGTTCATACTACGCACTGACTCCAGATACGGGTAATCTGGTATTGCAACAAGATAGTGCGGTAAAAAAAGAAAAGAAAAAGAAACTATAGTTAAACCAGGAAGGTGCCAGCATAAAGACACTCCTTTCTCCTTGTCAGAGATGAGGGTATACCTCTAAGAATATTTGTTCACTTACAATGTATAAATCCGATCCATCAGTAATTATATCCATTAGTTATATCAGGAAACGTGTGATTATAATTACAGATATTCGTTTTTGACAAGGTGTTATGATTCTGAGTTACACAATTCTGTTAGCTCTGTGGAGTGTAAAAAAGATTGCAATGTCACACCCTTACTTCACATGTTACAATCCCAATAGCAAATCGGCCATCTGCATGCAGTTTTACACTGATTGTTATCTTATACTACATTTTTAAATAATGTAGTGTAAGATAAATCAAATTTTGTTTCCGTCGGAGAGTGCTTCCCCAAGCTGCTATATCAGCAATATGCAAATCTCTAATTATGTTAGAAATATAACGGTAAATTGTAATGAAATACATAAACGTTTGAGGCCGAATTTGAAATTCCTTTCTCTTTTTTTTTTTGACAGTTGTAATGTCTTAATTAGCTTTGGACGTCGTGGAGTAAGGGCGTGTGTGTTACAGCTCTCCGGCTGGTACCATCTCTCACCAACACCACCACTATACTATTCAGCACTCACTGCACTGTCGCTATGAACTTCCAAGATTCTGAGGAGGATTATCGTTGGTTGCTTTTTCCTGAAGGACACACGTAGAGGAATTCACTGCTGATATTACTTGTTATTGCCGTGATACAAACACAGAATAAAATATGTTTTCAAAGCTAGGCCTCAAACTAGTAACCGCCCGGCAGCAACGAACACGGAAAATCGGCTAGTCCGAAGCAGCACAAGCAGCGCCACTACTAAACCCGCCCATGAGCCCAGCCCCGAGCAGCCTACTCTCAGCAATGCTCAGATAGCTAAAAACATAGATACTTGCACTTTCAAACTTGACAATTTGGGTGCTGAAACTAAATCAATAAATCGCAAATTAGACGAATTTGATGCATCATTGACAGACACGACAGAACGCACGAGGCAAATCAAACAAGTGCAAATCCCGAACCGAAAGCCAGGGTTACACCAAAGCCGAATTCTCCCGAATAAAAATTTGGACCGATTCTGCCCGAATATGGCCTGAATCAGATGGATTCGGTGGATTTGGAACCTATATCGTCTCAGATTCGGGGAGCTCCCCGAATCAGAGACTAATAGGTTCCGAATAGGTCCCAAATCAGAGTAAATTCGCCAATATGGATCTATATTTGCGAGACTATTCGGGTCATTCTGGCCGCTCAATCGACCTATTCGGCCGTATTGTGGCCTATTCGGCTCACTCGCCTGTATTCTGCTCTGTATTCGGGTAACGATTCGGATAAGGTATTCGGGGCAATTCAGTGCCCCGAATTCCTCCCCGAATTCAACCGAATTCCATCCGAATACATCCCGAATGTGAAATTTGTGAATGTGAAATTTGCCGGGGCCACATTCGGAAGTATTTTTTAGGGTATTCGGCTGGTTTTGAAGATTTCAAAACGAGCCGAGTCCCTCCACGAATGTTCCAGAATCCCTCCCGAATTTTCGCCCATTCAGGGGAGGAGAACAGAATGCTCCCGAATCCACCCGAATACGTGTATTCGGGTGGATTCGCAGCTGATTTGGCTCCGGTGTAACCGAGGCTTAAAACAGCAACATCAAGCCAACACGGAAGCTCTCGAAAAGCAACTCATTCTGATGTAAGTGTATCAACGAAAGAGTAACTTGCTCGTCTACGGGATTGAGCAACAGAAAGACGAAAACGTAAACTCCAAACTCCACAGCATTTTCACCAATCTCGACATCTCAAAGGAAGAAGCTAAGAAAATCCTCATTGTCAATGCCCACAGGCACCCCATGAAACCACCTAGTTTGCAGGCACAGACCCTTGTTGGTCGTGAAGGAGTCTATATAACGTAAGCCAAGACTACCACACGCACCACTGGCAGTGCAACAGCCTCTTTGTTGGGAGAAGCTACAGGGCTCACACTGGTAAATAATTCCCCATAGAGACGTGTGTTAAAATTCAAAGTTTAAAAAACTAACCTGGGCCCTGTTTCATAAAGCTGTTCGTAAAGTTACGAACAATTTACGAGCGACTGGTGATCAGTTCTGATGTGCTATGCTTAACAGAATTTTCATAATTCAGCACAAGAACTGATCACCAGTCGTTCGTAAGTTGTTCGCAAGTTTACGAACAGCTTTATGAAACACGTACCCCCCAGGATAAAGAAATTTATACCCTTTCATCCATCAAATTTCCAAGGCGAGTTCTTCAGCTCAAACTCTCTCCAAGGGTCCGCAAAGCCAGACTACGAGATCTTTTCACTCAAAAATCGCCTATTTTCCGTTCATGCACCCAATGAAATATTGTCCCTTCAAATTCCATGAGAAAAGCTTTCATCTTTTAACCAAAATGCAGTTTGTAGAGGAATTCATACTCAATATCTGCAGCTATTCAGTTTTTTTTTTTTTTTTGCCAAATTGCATTATTGATTTTTAAATATTCTTTTCTTCATTTAACTTGGTATCTTTGGTACGATTTTGTGAAGGGGTCTAGGACATTCCATTTTATTTACAGGTGTGAGCCCTACATATAGTAGTCTTGGCGCAGACTCCTTTACGACCAACAAGGGTTTGTGCCTGCAAACTAGAAACCACCCGCTGACGCAGTAGCACGAGGCACTGGCCCGAACCTCCCTGCCCCGACCCGATAATAGCGAAATTACCGAGTTTTCGCTCAGCGACGGACGAACCATCTACGACGCTGATGCTGTTAGATTTGCGTCCGTCGTAGACAGGCTGCACTGCATGACTGCAGCTAAAATATTATGCCCCTGTCACACACTGTCACACGCATAGGAAACGAAGGTCGTTTTTGGCATTCGTTGATATCCTTTAAAATGCGTTTCATGTCTTTTTTTTTTTATCGTTTGGATAAACATGTTTATATTCCGGTGATTTCCGTAAGAGCTGCCAGAAAACTTTGTGGATGCACACAGTTTTTCCTCGCCAAAAACGGATAGTGCGATCCGACCCTTGTCCTATAATTGCACGTTTTCTCCTGAATCTGTACTGTACTTTTTCGTTTTCCACACGTTTTGATCAGCTAGGCTGCCTGTAAAGTCCGTCGCTACAAGAGATGGAACGGATAGAACGACTATGTACAGCACATTCAACGCACACCCACGGCATAGACACATGACAATTACCGGGCAAACGTATGTAGTTACGAACGGATAGGACGGTCATAAAGTGATGATTACAGCATATCTACAGGGTATCTACAGTACATCCACAATGATTATGAACAGGACATGAAACTGATTTTTAACGAATAAGTATCGGCCTTCTTGCAACTGACTTCTGCAAAAATACATAAAAACGTTGAAGGACCTCGCCCTTCTTATTTAATGCCTCTCTGTCGTGATGAACTGCCACCGGCTCCGAGCTATACATCGATACAGTGCAGCCTTATAGGCAGATCTGAATCTGCAGAATGTCAACATGGCCTTTAAAAAGTACTAGTATATTATTGCCACCTGGAGGGGGCAACGCAACTACGCAAGCAACAGAGAAGGCAGATGCAGTCCAAGAAGTGCCAAATTGGTCCTGAGAGACGCAGACAATTTGGTTTGTATGACCAATTGTCATGGACACAAGATTTGGTAAAGGCTAAACAAATTCGAACTACTTTGTTAAGTCTTCCCAAATTTACCATGCAAATGTTGTGTTTCAGGTGAAAAGGTGAGAGGCACATCAAAAAGAAAGCAAAATGCATCATAATATTTCAAGGTCGGAAAGACCATCATCTTCTTGGGGGAAAAAAAAAGTTCTCACCCTTCTGTGACAGGACAACAAGTCTTTCGGAAAAGCAAGATTTTCAGTGAGTTTATGGCTGTTGTAAGATTGTTGTAAATAATGAGGAATTGAAGAGATTATTATTATTAGTAGTAGTATCATTATTATTATTATTATTATTATTATTATTATCATTATTATTATTATTAAGACGATGAGACGATCAAGATTAAAACCCATGACGTCAAGGTTCGAATAGCATTATGATGTCTAAAATGAGCAATCTTACTTTGATGCCTTTGATTTGATGTTCACAGAAATTATTGTTTGAGAGAATAGAGACTGCTTCAAACCTTGAGTCAATTGTCCAAACTTGACAAATATATCGCTGGCATTGACTTTCTGAATGCAGTCAAAATATTATGTTCTATGACTTCAGGATCTTCAAATACAATGGATGAGTTCATTGAAGAATAATTATGTGCCTTTACTTGAGAAAATCAATGAAAATCCAGCTGTTAATCACCATTAAGAACATCTGAAAAAATATCAATCAGAAACAAAGAGAAGGTTAGATTTATGAAGGAACATCAGGCATGTATGAAAATATATTATATGCAAGTGAGAAACTTTTAGGTAAACTTTAATCTGCATGTACGTGATATTTAGGACCAAAATGACGAAAGTGGTGTCAAAGGTCTAGCAAAAGTAGCCACCATATTGAGGAGGAGGCTAAGTCTTCGGCCTTCGATCTCTTTGCATAAATTAATGGGAGCTGATATGAGACGTGAAGTGAAGTGTACACATATTAGAAGAGGCTGACCTGGCCAAGTGGTGGACGCTCCAAGATGATGCAATAAATTTATAGCCCGATAGCCGTCACGTCAATGGATCTCTGACGTTCGATGTACGTCTCATTTGTTACCTATTTGTTCCTCGTGCGTTTTGTCCTGTGGGCAAGCAGATTCGTTTGTTTGTTCACGTTCCACTGTCCTGTTCACAACCCCCCCCCCCCCCCCCCCCCCAGGTGCGTTGTTTCTTCGTTTTGTCAGGCCCCTAAACCGTGCATGTACGCTCCACTAAAAATGGAAACTTTGCATTCTGTCCACCGGATTGACGATTTGAACAACGGATGAGCAAAATATCGAACGTTTCTTGTACGGTGGGCCTATCCGGCAAAGTGTGACAGGGGCTTTACTAACTTTAGTAGCTAAAAATTATCTAAGCATGTGGAAAGGTCATTGCAGAGGTACATGTACCAATATTTGAAAATATAGACAAACGAAACTATTTCTAGCCAGTTGATCATGGTGAAAATTGGTCCATCAACTGTGCACACATGTACAAACTGCCAAAGTGAAGGTGAGCTGCAATTCGGGAATTTCATGCCTGCCGCCTTTGAGTCTATTGATTACCTGTTAGAGGCGTGCTATTTACCTGCTACTTGCGTGTATTCCGTGTGACCTGCGTGAGAGCTTTGAAACCGATCCATTTTCAGCTACGATCGTCATACGGGGACTGCGGAATACCTGTGTTACAGCTGCGAAGTACCTGCGTGGGAGTTAAGTGCCCCCTACTGGTGTTCTGCTTGTACCTCTGCGGGCAAACCCCCGCGACTCATCCGGAACGAGTTTTGAGCATGCTCAAGGCCATTTCACACGTACTGCACACCCCGCAGATGACCCGCACATGACAGTACATTGCACGTATCTCACCCGTAGTCGCCCGGAGGTGCGCACACAAATCCTTTATACCCGCAACCATGCTTAGGCCCTGTCACACCTTTCCAGGCAAGCTACGCGGGCTTGTTGCGTGTGGGGATTTTTCAGCATACCGGACAATTTCTGAGGGAGGACAACGATTTAGGCGAGTTTTGCATGTGTCTTACTTGCTGGACGTGTTCTACTTAAGTTCTGCTTGCGGGTATTCCGTGTGAACTGCGTGCCAGGCGCATGGGGGGCTGACAACTCAGTGAAATAAAGAAATTCCTCTGAAGGAATGGCAGAAGTCACACAGAATGTCATTAGGGAGCTTTAGATTTTAGACGCGCGGACGTTCAAAGGGAAAAAAAAAAACCATGGTCTGAGCGTGCGCAGTAACTTGACGTGCGCTACTGCGCACGCTCAGACCATGTTTTTTCCCCTTTGAACGTCCGTGCGTCTAAAATCTAAAGCTCCCTAATATCTTGGCTGCATACGGTGACTGCGAAATACCTGCGTGTTAGTTGCCTGCGAGGTGCTGCTGCTAAGGGCCTCCTACTGACGTTCTGCGTGAACCTCTTCGGGCAATCCCCTCGACTCACCCAGAAACAAAAAAAAAAAAAAAAGTTTGGGTCATGCTCAAAACTTGGCTGCAGGTAATTTGGACTTGCGTGCGCACCTCCGGGCAACTACGGGCGATATACGCGATAGGTACTGTCAGGTGCGGACCAACTGCGAACAGCTCCGGGTAGCAAATTTGTTTCCCCGCAAGTCAACCCGCAAAACTTCCCCAGATACGGTATGACAAGGTCATGAGCAGGCTCAAAACTTGTTCCGAGTGACTCACGGGGCTTTGCCCGCAGAGGTACACGCAGAACATCTGTAGGAGACCCTTACCGGCAGCACCTCGCAGGCAACTCCAACGCAGGTACTTCGCAGTACCCGTAAGTCGCTTATAACACAAAACGGATCGGTTTCAAAGCTCTCGCACAGGTCACACGGAATACACGCAAGTAGAAGTTAAGTAGTACGCGTCTAGCAGGTAAGACACAAGTGCAAAACTCGCAAACATTGTTTTCCGCCCGCAGAAAATTTTTATGCGTGCTGGAAAATCCCTACTCGCAACAAGGCCGTGTATCTTGCCCGGAAAGATGTGACAGGGCCAAAACTTGGCTGCGGGTAAAGAGGACTTGGGTGGGTGGGAAGTTCGAGGAAACTATGTTTGAGATACGTGCTAGGTACTGTCATGTACGGGTCATCTGCGGGGACCCCCGGGTAGCAAAAATTGTTCTTCGCAAGTCGCACGCAAGGTTTATCAGGAAAGGTGTGACACGTCCCTTACACCTGCTCACGCGACCTTCTCCACCAGAACAGCGCTTGCTGATCATTCTGATTGGCTGATCACGCACTTGCGGTCTCAATGTGGACGGATGAGAATTTCGCTAAGAACAGTTCTAGATTTCAGTACCTGAGCGGTCACTTCGCTGTTACCATAGCAACTGCTCCATTTTGCGCACGGACCGTGGATTTGTCGTCGCTTGAAGCCTTCGAAAGAAAGCCGCTAGTGCCTGATCACGTGACCAACGGTGGCGCCGCCGGGGCAAGGATCTCGGTACGCACAGACCTACCCCCGGAATGAAAGCCCCGCGAGGGTTGGCGAGGAACGCTGTCAGCGATAGCCTACTAACTGAGAAAGAAGAAGTCCACCAGAATCATCGTTAAGGGAACTGGAGTGATCCTCAGCTCAAAGACAAGGACACAAGTGAGTAGAAAAACTATAAAGATTAAGTAAGTCATCACAGTCATGCATGTTGAATAATGAAAACAATGATGTAAATACCAGTTTCTGATGACCCCATTTAGCTCAGTGTGAATATCAAGAAAGGTCGTGCATTCGTTGTTGATTTGAAACCCGGAGAAAAATCCTCCTTTTGAACCTAACAGACGGATGTATATGCTATGCTTCTATTTCATGATAACAACAAAATGTTATGTTAAAAAAACAAATCGTTCATTATTCAATGAGGCGAGAATATCAAAATCTTGACACTTACCTTATGCTGCAAATTTTCGTGAAAATGATGACATGAACAATATTATGATTTACACTGGTATAATGGTCAATTCCTGTAATATCAGGATATTGTTTCGTTTCTAGTACATGGTATAAGCTCAAAGTTTTATTACTCACCTTATGCTGCAAAATTCTCCCCTGAAAATGATGATATCAGCATGTTGATTTCTTCGGACATTATTTTGGTCGATTACTCTAATTCTTTATTCAGGGTATGAGTTCAAAAGTCAAGATACTTACATTATGTTGTATTTTATGCTGTACGATTCTCACTTTTTTTTGTACACATTATGTTCAAATGAGTGGTAAGGAAAAACTTATGATTAGGAATAGTTTATGTAGTTAGCATCTTGTGCAATCTTTTATCCTATTTCCTTAAGGAGACCTCCGGATGATTTTTCAGATTTTTACAATTGAACAGCTATAAATTAGCTATACTGAGGCCAGAATTTCAGAATTTGTAATAATTGGGGGTGAAGAATAAGAATATTTTCAAAATTTAGAACAAATCGCGATGAACAAGGATGATGACATGGCAGAGTCACCATAAGAATGTACGAGTTGGGGCTCAAGGAAGCAGAACAAAAGAAGAAGGCATGCATAGATTATACACAGGTGAACTCACAAGCAAGCGGTATTGCAATGGAATTACACTGCTACATTTCTGAAATATGTGAACCTCCTATGTCATCATCCTTGTTCAGTGTAATTTGTTTAAGGTTTTTTCAAAGTATTGTTTCTCTGCTCAAGAACCACAATAAATTCCACAAATCTATACATGGAGTTGTCGATTTATACATAATGTGAAATTAATTGTCTGGAATGTCCTTTTAATAGTTGATAGACTGGCAATTTCGGTAACCACTACGTTATTTCGATCTTACAAAGTGAATTCCTGCCAAATAACACTTTCACGGTGTTTCAGTGCTTGAGTTTATCCTTGGTACCTGCTAACATTGAAACCAACCATCTTTCGTTTGATCAACAGCTATTTGATAGGCCAGAAATAATCCCCTGCAGGACAGTGAATTAATTTCACATCAGGAGATTTAGTATTAACCCGTGGCCAGCGACTCTGGGTCCGCCGAGTTCCGCCGCAACATTCATCTCTCTAAGTTATTTCCTGCCGGCTACAGTGCCTAGTTCTTATAGGTGATAACTTGTTTTTAGCAGCAGACACAAAAGCACAGGCAGCCGAGTTCCATTTCATTTTTATGTACCCCTCTACTCGAGAGATAAACGAAGCACATTATTATTAGTAGTAGTAGTAGTGGTCTTAGTAATAGTAGTAGTAGTAGTAATATAATAGTAGTATTTTAGCCTTAACTCTTCCGCACCAAAAATTGTAAGCGACTCAAAGATACATTCATTGAAGCTTCACTAGCCAGAGTATATGACCGAGTGTTTCAATTATCATGCTCTATCCGTGGTATCTGTGAATATCGATTTGTAGTGTATGACGTCTGACAGTTTTCAGTGCTCTGTTTCGTCTTTCGTGTTTGATTTCTGGAAACACCTATTTAGACACATTCAACTTAATCTGGCATAAGAATAATCATTTAAAATGATAATGTATTGTGTATACATCATGTATTTTATCTTAATTTTGGCCCAAGGTTAATGATGCTGGGTCCACCAAGTTTGGCAGGATCATTCAACCCACTAAGATGTTGACTGTCAGCAACACTCCAATTCCCTTGTGATAGCATGTTTACTTTTCTGCAATTATACACAAAATCACCTGCAGCCCCTCTAGTTGAGAGAGTAGTGGAATAATTCTGATTTTTAAAGCATCTATTGCCTATTGTGACTGGCCCCTATTTTTATCTACCACATAGGCCTGTGAAAAGAAACGTTCAATGAGACTTAGAGACAGTGTGTTCATGTGCGCTGTTCCATCTTTGGTATTTGGAAACATCTATTCAGACAAACTGAATTTGATCTGACAGAAATTCCCCTCTGAATGACAACGTACTGTGTGTTCTTTGATCATTGGCCCACGGTTAAAGACTGGCTCGACCAGGCTTCGCAGGTCTATTCAACTCACTAAGTTATCTACTGCCATTATTTCAATTCTCAGGTGAAAACTCGTTTGTCATTCCGCATTATTAGAGAAACCGCCTGCGGCCAGGTTTCCTTCCTCTCACGTACCCCTCTAAATGACAGAGTATTGAGATAACTCGGACTTTCACAGTATGCACTGCCCATTGTGGCGGCCCCTATTTAGTATCAATCATTATAGGTCCATTACAAATAATTTTGTTTTCATCCAGGCTCAGATTGTCAAGATGTTTGAGCGAGAGTATCTTAGTGCTTTATTCCATCTTGGTACATTATTTGCAAAGTGAACTCAATCGCTTAGAAATAAATTGCCTGTTGAATGACAAAGTAATGCGAACACGTCAAGTGTTATATTTTATTTTATTCTGGCCCACGGTTGATGATTCTTGGTCTTCAGTTTTACTGGAGCATTGAACTCAATATGTTGTTTAATGCCACGCAGCAACATTCCGATTCTAAAGGCGAGAACTCGATTGTCATTCCACATTATATACAAAGACATTTGCAGCCAGGTTCCATATCTTTTATACGTCCCTCTATTATGAGAGGGCGACGAAACAACTACAATAGGCGTTTTCACATCAGCCCGATGTTTTGAAATAGTGCGCTATCTTCTGACTTGGGAAATTTTCCCGATAGCGAAATAGCGCGCTCTTTGATAATGTGAACACAAATTAGCGCGCTAATTGTATCGCTCTGATCGAGAAAATTTCTCGACTCCAACTCGGGAAATTTCTGAAATAGCGGGATAGTAGCGCGCTATTTGATAATGTGAAAACGACTCGAGAAATTAGCGCGATGAATCCCATCATGCTTAGCGTGTGTGACCCGATCGATCGAGGCAAAATGCACACAAATCATGAGGAATTTTTGAGAGGCACACACGTTACTGATGCTGTTTGCACATACCATGCACATACTCGGCTGTCGAATTAGCTATTCAAAAATTGTTAACTATTCGGGCTACCCCCTCTTCGGGCTGATGTGAATAAGAAATGAAATAGCGGTCTAATTCGCAATCGCGGACAATATTTCGAGCTTGGATTTTTATCGGGCTGATGTGAAAACGCCAACTGTAGCACTTTCACAGTGTATAAAGAAAATACGTTTGTGTACGAGTGTTTCAGTGCATTTATCCCGTCCCTGGTAGTGTACTGCAAACACCAATTTGGATAAATTACATATAATTTGTCAAAATTCCCCTCTGCATGACAAGGTATTGTATGCGCAGGAGTTTTAGTCTGGTACGATGACCCTCATCCAATGACTTTAAGCCACCAGGCTTCTTTAAGTTCATTAACCACACTTACTGCTAGCAACACTTCGATTCTTTGGTAATAGCTCACAATAATTTCAGTACTATACGCAAAGTTATTTGCAGTCAAATTCCATTCTTTTATGTACCTCTCCAGGGCTGAGATAGTTATACCAACTTGATTTATCATTGTTCGGACCAATGCCATTGCTACTGTTATTGTTAATTCACTATGATAGCCCCTTAATCAATCACTCTTGGTTTAATAAGATTCGTCGGATTTTCGCTTGACAATTCTCTTACAGTATCATGGTTTCTTATTCATGTGTTATTGCCAGCAAAAATCCGATTCTCAGGTGATAGCCTGTCTACCAATCTGGAGCTTACACACACTCACATACAACTTAGTCTCACTTACTTAGTCCCCTCTTATCGCGAGAAATGAAATATAATTTTCTTTTTGTACTTTAATCATGCTGCTCTGCTGTGATCACTCCTCTAGTAATGTGACAGCTCCAAAACATGACTAACCATTACGTTACTTTATTTTGATGAACACTTTAATACCACTCCGCTCTAATGTGTCGACCACGGCCGCTTTATTATACATTAATGATTCCTGTCGAGTATTTAAAGGGCTCATTTTGTGGTTTACACAAAGTTCAAGAGTAAATTCATAACTATTACTTGAAGGTGCGTACACATCATAATTTTATTTATTTGACGAGCTTGCTTCCAAAATGCGCTAAATCCATCATTTTCAATGGATTTAGCGCCTTTTGGAAGCAAGCTCTTCACATAATTATCCAACTTGCCACCCGACAGACTATCACCTTGTGAACCCCAAAACTGTTTTAGCTCAGAAATCAATACGTTCCCGATGTCTGGAACAACCTACCTGATCAACTAAAGCAGCGTACTTCACTTATTTCCGTTAGGGCTCATCTACATGTAAGAAAGTATCTGTTATCGAAATTTTTTTCCAGTTTCCAATAGTTGGCTTTGATCGATGTATTTCTTTTTCTTTTTTTTTCCAAGTCTCAGTCAGACCTGAACCGTACAAAATTTTATCCGATTTCTTCCATTCCCTCCCGTTCTTTTCTTTGATAATGACTTTACAGGGGCATTTATTTGCATATTGTAGCTTTCAGTAAAGCGCATACCTTACGCCTAAAATATGCGTACATTGTACTAGCATTCATACTCTCTTGCACTGTCACCTGCACACACGACGCACTGTCACTTGCACACACCTACACTTCTATTACTAGTCAATGGTGCTGCGTGCTTTTTTAATTCTTTTTCTTTAAAGCGCCAAATCGCTTTTTTCCCTTTTCCGTTGTTTTTTTCTTAAAAGCAAAATGCGTTTGGTATATAACGTTAAGATTAAGAGTTTTATATGTAAATCCACTGGTGTTGTGATATAATCGTATTATATAGATAGGGTCTCATCCACGTCAAGCTCTGCTTATGATGTCGGTCCCCTCTGTATTGATTAAATTTTCTCCTTTGTTCATATAGGCCTATTATATAAATATAGTATGCATTTTTACGTTACTTTCATTCATATGTTATTACAGACTGATGTTATGAAACTGACATTTCTTATGTTGATTTGTATGTTACACTCTCCTTTTTTTTTGGGCATTATCTGTATCACTTTGTTTTCATTCGTTTTTGTATTTGGAGAAAGAGAATGTAGAAATAAACCAAACCACCCCCCCCCAAAAAAAAAAAAAAATAAATAAATAAATAAAATGGAAAAAAATAGTTATCGGCGACTAATATAATCCCAGCGCAAGCCGTGTCGATGTGTTCACTGACTTTGTGGCATTCCAATTTGAATATCAATCTCTGCATTAAACAAAACAACAACAAAAAGAAACCATTTCGGTTGACATTTGGCACACAAAATATCGAATTGGCTTCAAGAGTTGAAGTTGAAGATCCTGCTATCTTATCTTTCCGCAGCTAAACAAAACCGTTGAGATCCATTGACGCATTCCCTATAAATTTTAGTGTGATAAAATTGTAGATGGTGAAATTGTGAGGGTATATAACCAACTCTCAATTGATTATGAATTGACATTGCTGAAACAATAAGTATCCCAGGGAAGAGATGGATGATATGTTGTTTGTTCTTCCTTCTGGTCATATAGCAATGTATACTGGCGTATAAACTTGTCGGAGTCGTTATTCAATGACGCTATTCTTTTGATTAGGATTTATTGCTCAGCGCTGCCTAGTGCGCTGTTCGTGAAGCAAATTAAGTCAGTTATTTCAATTTTCAAAACCGTATTTTGTGGCTACCCTAAATCAAGTAAGACTTTTAAAAAAGTGTATCTAATGTTTAGAATTTAAAACCCTATTTAATTTTGGGGTTAACGAACCGCACTTTATTTTCGGACTATAGCGAACCTTACGTTATTTTCTGACTAACGGTCCTTACTTTATTTTCAGGATGAATGAACCTTTCGAAAAAACGAACAATAAGTCACTTACGGATTAACGAATCCTTTTTGATTTTCCAACGATTCACCCTTCTTTCATTTTGAAAATTCGGAATAACAAAACTGACTTTACTTTTGGAATTACGAACCTTCGGAATAACGAACTGTAAAGAGTTTCATGACACACCAATACGAATTACCATCACGAAGTATTTCAACTTCATCTTGGGTCTTTGCTACTGTCATGTCCCCTCAAATTTACCTTTCATTTTGAGGGACGCAGACAAGTTAACACTCCAGTATGATATATATATATATATATATATATATATATATATATATATATATTATATCTATACCTATATATATTATATATAATATTATGACTCGGAGGAACAATTACAACAGATCACCCATCCCACCCCTGGGATACTTATTATTTAGGCAATGTCAATCTATAGTCTATTGAGAGTTTCTACCCTCACAATTTCAAAATCCATGACTCTGAATTTTATCGGGCATGCATCAATGGGTCTCAACAATTTTGTTTATGTGGAAAGATGAGATAACAGCTGGGATCTTCGATTACAACTCAACCTAAAGTCAATCATTTGTGTGTTTGTGTGTGCGGATGTGTGTGTGTGTGTATGCGTGTGTGTTTGTTTTGTTTAATAATTGGAATACAAAGAAGTCATTGAACACATCGAATCGGTTTGCGCTTGGGATTATACTACTTACACAAAGGAGTTACTTTCAAAGTCGGCCTCAGGCGTATGATGTATGTCATTACAGTTTACTATTATATTACAAACATAAGATTTGGATATTGTTCACATAGCATCTTGGGTAAGCACGCCCAACGGAAACAACTAATGAAGTAAATACTTCCATGAAGATGAAGAATCACCTGGGGGCCGATGTATTATATCACATAACTTCATACATGAATTCGAATTATTTTCAGTAATACCTTAGTTAACGTTAATTGTATAAATTACGATCTACATTATTCAAAGGAGAAAGATAAATGTGTACATTGATTCCTTTACCAAAATATATTGTATTGCCAAATTTGCAAATAATGATTCAATAAATTATGCAGAAGAAAGGACTGCCACAATAGGGGCATGCTTGAATACGTAGCAGCCCAGGAAACCTACCTACGTATACATTATTTAGTATAGCAGAATGGAGAAAAATCTGAAAATAATTATAAAATGCATTCGGGTTTTATATTCCAGTGCATAAATACTAATAGAAATAATCTGAGGTGGTAAATTATGATAATGATGAAAGAGTGACGATGATAAGAAAAATATGTTCATGAAGATGAAGGTAATGGTGTCAAAATGAAATGGCAGGCACAGAAATATTGTGTGTATTTACTGTTTACTATAATTTCAAATCCAATTCACTGGTAAAAATCTGATAAAAACAAAACAAACAGTAACATAATTTTCAATCTTGCCTTAAAAGAATATAACGCTTAATATGATTTGACATAACAGATTGATCCCTTTTAATTTTTCAAGTAACCATTGTTGCTGCAATTTCGAAACATAGTTATAATCAATTCGTCATATGCGCACTTTGACCAGACAATGGCTGAAGAAACGTCAGTGGCAATGAAAAGGCAGCGCACCAATGCACAATACAGAGGCTGCGGGGGGGGGGGGGGGGGGTCCATTCATCGTCCGTAACAGCAATGTACAGTTCCCTGACCGGCTCACTTACTAATTAATTTATGCATCTGCCGTTAAAGGACGTTATGAAAGTTACATTTAGTAGCATGTGTGCTCAAACATAACCAAATGGCAACACGGCATTAGAAGCACGCTGGGTCAATAGTGCCTGAAAGTGATACATGACCAAAGATAAATAGCGCTGAACACTTATTTTATTATCTACCCCGACCATGGCGTAATAAGCAACCAGCAGAAAGTCGTGGAGTGACAAAGTTCGTATAAATTCGTAATTTGACAGAATTCCAAGTTTCTATTTCTCCATTTTGCATGTTCATTTGTATTCATTTTTTATTTCGTTCGACCATGGATGATTTTTGCTGACTACCAAAGATCCTCGATGACTCTACAATATTGACCTGAGCTTTGCTAGAAGGATCAAAACTGGGATCGAGACGGGCGTCAAATCTTTCGTCTGAGAAACGACATCATGTGGATCGTATTTGCTGCAGGAATATCTATTTTTCTTTCTTGCCTTCCAGCTGCTTCTTCAGGTAAATATTTATTACATGTATATAATATCATTATTGCAATAAAAATCTTCCTTGTAACATTTACATTTGGCAGTGACATACACATTACATGTTAGTTTTTTATCATATAGGCAAATATCCTTCGTACGTTAGTGTAATTGAAGGACGGTTGGATAATGACAGAAAAATTCGAGTTCACTGCTGGTTTTGATGTTGTTGATTTTGGAGGCGAGTTCTTGTGAAAGAATGAAAATGTTGTGATTACGGCAGTGCTATTAGTTAATAGATTCCTTCTAGGGCAGCAGAATGAACAAGGGTTGATTCGACAAAAGACTAAAATTCTGACTATTTTAGTAGGCTTATTATACATGTACGCAGTACTGTTCTTTTCTTTCGGAGGGAGCAGAGTGTTTACCAAGGAAAGACGGAAATATGTGCCCTAGGGATGTACATGAATGTCATTTTTGTATCTTGTTCTATTGTTCCAGACTATAATCGTTTAGGAATTTACGCCGCAGTAAAACATGTAAATTATGTTTATATATATATATATATATATATATATATATACAATAAATATATGAATTATGTATAAGACATCATGGAGCTGGCGTATAAACTGAATACGAAATTGTCTAATGATCTTAGAAGCCATCATTCTTTTCAGCGTTTGCAATCGTCATTCAACTCAGTTGATTTGAAGTAAATGAAGTTAAATTGGATTGAATTTAATTGAATACAGTTAAGTCCTATTCAATTTGGTTTACAAAAAAAAAAAATGCTGGTACCTGCGTGCATACTGAATCTGTAAACAAGGTTTTTAAATCATGTATATAACTAAATGAAATGTCTTGGCTACAAATCAATTCCTCGTATTGCTAAAACAGATAATATTTATCACTGATTCACTCTCGTATTGTCTATCTCAAATCGTACCTGTTGACTTATCTAATTCTTCAATATCAAAATATCAAAATGTATTTTTTCTTTACTTCAAATCATGTTGTTTTGTAATTATGACTACATAATACAGCTGCTCCAAACAACAACAAAAAAAAACTAGAAATGTCGCTTTGGCGACTGGTATGCCTCCGCCATAATGCATGATTTTCCCAATAGGTCTAGATAGTACATGTGGACACTGTGTGATTACATTTCCACAAAATTGGCAAAATATTGGAATGACAAGTTTGTCACAAATGTGTTGAATGTTCACCTTCCTTGACGTAGGTTTAATTGGATGAATAAGAGAGCATGTATCTAGGGATTTAAGGACTTTAACTTGACTTTGACCCATTCATACATTTAGGCATTGAGTAATTTTCAAGGTACAGGTGTGGAGAAAAAGTGCAATTTCTGAATTGAATAGGAAATTGTTACCATTTTCATCTGGCCCTTGACCCTAAAATTCACAAGATAATTACTTTCAGGTAGAACATGCATAATATGTACTAAGTTTCAAGGTAACTTGAGCCACTTCCGAGATATGGAGGAAAAAGATAGTTCAGCACTTTCACTTGATCTTTGACCTTTGAGGCAAAAAGAGAGAAAAAAAACTTTCCAGAGAATTTCTATTAGGTTACACATGCATACACCAAGTGTAAAAAAATAACCCTGCTGGCGTTGCATAAATATGAGGGTAATAGTAAAATTTTGAAGTCTTGCACTTGACCTTTGACCCCTGACCTTTGACCCCATAAACCCTACATTCTCTAGATAATCACTTCCAGTCAGTACATGTATATACTATGTTCCATGAAGATACCTTGAACAATTTTCCAAGGTACGGAGAAAAAAAAGAAGTTTTAATATTTTTACTTGACCTTTGAACTTTGACCTCATGACCCAAACTTTCACCAGAGAATCTTAATTGGGTAATACATGTATACACTAAGTTTCAAGAAAATCTCTTCAGGCATTCAATAGATATGGTGGAAATAGTGAAATTTTATGTATTTGACCCTGACCTTTTGACCTTTGACCTTTGACCTCATGACCCAAACTTTCACCACAGAATCTTAATTGGGTAATACATGTATACACTAAGTTTCAAGAAAATATCTTCAGGCATTCAATAGATATGTTGGAAATAGTGACATTTTATGTATTTGACCTTGACCTTTTGACCTTTGACCTTGAGCATGTGCACCCAAAAGTTGATAGGCACAACTTCACCCCCTAATACACATACATGCCAAGTTTCATTAGGATACCTCAACAGGTTTCGATAGTTACCTTGTCCACAAAATTCATTACGGACGGACGGAAGGACGGACGGACGGACGGAAGGACGGACGGACGGACGGAAGGACGGACGGACGGACGGAAGGACGGACGGAAGGACGGACGGACGGACGGACGGACGGACGGACAACCCGAAAACATAATGCCTCCGGCACCACTTCGTGGCGGAGGCATAAAAAAGAAATGCTACCATCCCTAGTTTGCATCCTTTACGTTCATCCCTGCCTTGTTTCATTTCCTTTGGTGTTTTTTCTTAAATCAAGAATATTTGAAATACTCTAGGTTCAAATCATATTGTGTCTGTGTTTTGTTCATCTGGTTAAAACTTAAAGGACAAGTTCACCGTCATAGACATGTGGGTTGAGTGAATGCAGCAATATTAGTAGAACACATCAATGAGAGTTTGAGGAAAATCTGACAATCCGTTCAAAAGTTATGAAGTTTTTAAGTTTCTGCTCAGTCACGGCTGGATGAGAAGACTACTGCAGCTTGTGATGTCATATGAGTTCAACCATATCAAGAAGTATAAAGAAAATTCAAGATATTCTCACTTTTCTCACATAATAAGTCAGGGGGAATAATATTACCCCTAACATAAGTCAGTGACAAGTCGAGGAAATGTTCACTTTATTCAAAAAGTCAAGTTTTGTGAAATTCTCTTTTTATTTTCCTTATCGTTGTACGCATGTGACATCATACACTGTAGTAGTCTTCTCCTCCAGCAGTGATTGCACAGATATTTTAAAAATTCATAACTTTTGAACGGATTGTCGGATTTTCCCCAACTTTCACTGATGTGTTCTGCTAACATTGTTGCTTTCACTCGATCCACATGTATATGAAGTGAACCATTTTACCAAGAGGCCGTTATACCAGTCAAGTAAACTACTTGTTAATCATGTTGAAAACGGTCTCCTCCAAGGGCGCCGGAAGCGGGGGGGGGGGGGGGGGGGGGGCAGGGGTGGCACTTGCCCCCCCCCCCCCCAAACAAAATGTTGGGGGGTCAAAACGAGTTTTTGCGCCCCCCCCCCCCAAGTGCCCCCCGTAACAAATAATTAATCACTGATTTAAAGACCAAAATGAACAATAAAGGGCATATTTCTTGTCTAAATGTTGTAATTTTATAACTGAAAATGCAAAAATTTTCGCCCCTAACGTGGCGAAAATTATAATACACTAGCAACATACATTATTGTATCTATACACTAATAGTAACTTATGGGTAAATTTAGTGTATAGATGGTAGCCTCGTGTCCTTGAGTGTGCCTGCTGAAATATACCTTTAGTAAACCTTACATTTTTCATTTTCTTCTTTGCTTTCTAGCAGTATAAGAATTTTTTTTTTGTTCGAACGATGCGATCACGTTTAAGCTTTTAATGAGTACATTTCAGATAAATTGCAAAGTGAAAGTGGCTCGATCGCTCGTTCTGCCCGTACTTACAGTAAAATGAAAAGTTTTCATAAGTTATTATCATAGTCCTTCGCAGTGATTTCTTTTACTATGTTTAATTCCTCAGAAATTTAATTTACAATGCTCTATAAAAGCGACTTTTATACTCTGTTTTTACAAAAAGTCCCTACCGTGGGAGGGAGTATCCCCCTCCCACACCCTCCCCGGCTCGGTCGCTTCGCCCCTCGACGAGGATCTCACACCATCACATAATATACCCCCGTATGTGAAAATCATAGTCTTTCCAACTGATTTTTTTTTTCAATATGTTAATTCCCTAGAAAGTTGCTTTTAAATGTTCTATAAACGCGACTTTTATACTCTGTTTTTACAAAAAGTCCCTACCGTGTATCCCCCCTCCCACACCCTCCCCTCGCTCGGTCGCTTCGCTCCCTCGCCGAGGACCTCACACCATCACATTATTATGTTCTCCCGTATGTAATATTCAGGGGCGGATCCAGGGAGGACCGCAACCGGCGCACGCCCCCCCCCCCCTTTATTTTTTGTTGAAACAAAAGAAATAAAAAGAAAAAAAATGGGGGAGGGGTGCGTGCGCCCCCCTTTAATTTTGTAAACACGCCCCCTATTTACGGAATTCCTGGATCCGCCCCTGATATTCATAGTCCTTCGCACTGATTATTTTTCACTATGTTTAATTCCTTAGAAATTTGCTTTTAAATGGTCTATAAACGGGACTTTCGTACCCTGTTTTACAAAAGCTCCCTACAGTGTGTTTGTGTGTGTGGGGGGGGGGGTATCCCCCTTTCCACCCCCCCCCCCCCCCTGCTCGCTCGCTTCGCTCCCGCGCCGAGAAGAACATTGATTTTTCATTTAATATCAGAAGTAAAAATGTGTGTGTCTCCTTTCGTGCTGGGTCGTAACTTCTGTCTCTCCCTCTGTAACCTCTCCCTCTACCCGACCCCCCCCCCCCCCCAAAAAAAAAACCCAACCAAACAAACAAACAAAATCGCCTTGACAGCATACATTTCAATCATTATAAGTTCACGCAAAGCAGCAATAGGTACTTGTCGAAGTACCCCATTGTTTTCTCCCATACGCAACGTCTTTTTAACCCCCACAGTGCATGACATAAGATGGAATAAGGATTTGCATTTCATTTCGCGCTTGACCAAAACCAATTACTTATTTCGTTCTCATTTTGTTTGAATGATAGCTCAATTGGATTTTTTTTTAGATAAATAGTATAACATCAAACTTCAAATCTTGATAGTTTGCAATGCAGTATACATGCACATAGAAATATCTACGTTCAGGGTCTTGAAGAAGCGTAATCAGGCTAATAATGTCCATGATATTGTATATTAGTGCATTTTAATAATGATTATATTCAGAGTTGTTTACTAGTAATGTTAACATGTCAGAGAATGAACAATGTAATTATAATGTGGATTCAGTGAATATCATCAATATTGAACAAATCGGAGAGGACTGCCGGATATTTGATACGGCGTTATATGTTTTAATACTCCTTTGTGTGTGTTGTTGTTGTTGTTGCTTGTTTGTTTGTTTGTTTTTTATCTTCGTATTAATGTGTCATCATTGCTGAAGGGTAAGGCTGAAGGAAGAATGACAAAAATAAGAAGTTGTCCGAGTAAAAATGAAACTTCTGACATAATAAACATAGCACTAGTTCAATCTATAAAAAGACTAGTTTAACGTCATCATGTCGTTAATACCGTTTAACATATATTTTCTTTTCTTTTTTTACCTATTCCATCTTATTTCAACAGGGCTAAAGCCCCATCAGCAGGCAGGTATTGTTCTTCTTGGGGCCCTGAATACATAAAATCACAAGTTATCGCGCGATGATATGGAGTGCAATAAATGATTTGGATACATTTATCTCACTGAGTCACTGTTGCTTACTTCAACCAACACCGAGTCATAGTCTTCAGAAAATGTTTAATTCATAAGTTACCTTCAATTACTTTTTCCAGTGATTAAACTCATGCGACGCTACGTGTTGTAATGACGTATGTTTAGATGCCACTTTTTAAGCACGTTCGTGTCTTAACCCTATTAAGCCCAGGCTATTTTGACCCTTCGAAGGCCCAAGCGGGGGGGGGGGGGGGGGGGCACATTGTGTCCCCCCTCCCCCCATGTAACTTTTTATCATTTGATGTATCATCGTCATATTTGGCACACTGGGTAGAGCAACTCATGCTCTACATGACTGTACATTTGAATTTTCTCAAGGTCACCCATGGAGGGCGCTATAACACTTACCAAAATATAGAGGAATACATGGGAAATATGCTAAAAAACATGATTTTCTGTATAATTTCTTTATCCCGATACATATGTCTTATTATAGACCAATCATTTTCATAATTGCCATAAATGATAAGCAATTGGAGTCTTATCATAATATAATCATGATTATCATGGTTGAAAAATTTCAAGGTCACCACATGGGGGCGCTTTTCATAACAACATAAAGAAATACATAATGAGACTTGTAATGAAATGTTTAGGATAGGCACATGTATGGTTATCACATATCATATTTGCATAATATTGGAATTTTTAGTTGCAGATTGATATGATATAAATGATATTACAGGCATAACTTGGGTGAAGGAATCAAAATGGCAAAAAATATATAATAGAAGGGCAAACTTCGGAAAATGCTGTTTTCAGTTATCTGTATTATATATTGTTTTATGCGTATGTCACATAAAACAAAGGAAACAATAAGAAAAACATTCAGGACCATAATTACTTCATATTTTGCTTTTTCAGCAAATTTCAGCCAAGAAACACCCATTTCATACACTGTAATATTGTTTATTGAAATTGGAACAGGAAAAAAGATGCAAAATCTGACTGATATGGTTGTCAATTTATGGTTGCCATGGGAACCAGCAATATCAAATATAAATCAATTATGATATATTTCAAAATGTTTGCAATAAGAGTTTAGGAAAAGTCACCAAATTTGGTTGAAAATATATCAAGGGCGAAGGAGTGGAAAAGGAAAATCTGGAAGGGGGCACAATGTGCTCCCCTACCCCCTTGGGCTTTATAGGGTTAATTTACTGACACCAAGGGTAATCCATTACATGTATAATTATTATTAAAACTACCCCAGCTTCTCCGTAGACAAACATAAAAATGATAGATTAAACTGCAGTACCGCTTGACGTAAACTCCTTTGCAGTAGAGACAACTCCTGTGCGGCTGGTCGGTGGAGTAAGTCCACACGAAGGGCGAGTGGAGCTGTATCATAACGACGACTGGTCAACGGTCTGTGATGATAACTGGGATATCCAAGACGCTCAAGTAGTGTGTGCCATGCTTGGCTATCTTGGGGCTGAACGTGCTACATCGGATGCCGAGTTTGGACCAGGCACTGGGCTCATCCTACTGGACGATGTGAACTGTGTCGGAGACGAAGTTCATTTATTGCAGTGCCCTCACAACGGAATTGGTGCCCATAATTGTGGACATCATGAGGACGCGGGCGTCGTTTGTCTGAACTTTTTTGGTATGAAAAATTGTTCCTTTAAAGTTATTGAATACAAGAAAAGGTGTTCATTCTCCATGAAAGCATAATGAAACCTTGTGGCCGTCCAAAACTTCAGTATTCAATCCTAGACGCGATTTGTGTATGTAAATTCTGACGAGTGAGGACTTGATAATAAAACCTAATAGCTTCTTCAGTAGACAAAAAATAATAATTTCGACAGACTAGGATAATGTATTTGTCATTTAGAATTCATGATCTTTTGACATAAACTTGATTGCAGTTCAAACAACGCCTGTGCGACTGGTCGGTGGACACAGTCCGTACGAAGGACGAGTGGAGCTGTATTATAACGACGACTGGTCGACAGTCTGTGATGATAACTGGGATATTCGAGACGCAAAAGTTGTATGTGCCATGCTTGGCTATCTTGGGGCTGAACGTGCTACATCGGGAGCCGAGTTTGGACCAGGTAAAGGGCTCATCCTACTGGACGATGTGAACTGTGCCGAGGACGAGGTTGATATATTGCAGTGCCCCCACAACGGACTTGGTACTCATAATTGTGGACATCACGAGGACGCGGGCGTCGTCTGCGTGAACATTTCTGGTATGAAATTTGATTTCTTAATTGATTAAAAAGAGGTGTTTAATCGCCATAAAAACATAGGAAACCTTGCTGTCGTCCAGAGCTTTAGAATTAAACGCGATTTGTGTATGTAAATTCGGACGAGTGAGGAATTGATAATGAAACTAAAATAGCTTCTTCCATAGACAAAAAAAAAAAGAAGTTCGACAGAAGAAGGTAATGTATCTATATTCATGATCTGTTTCCATCAATTTAATTGCAGTTCAAACAACACCTGTGCGACTGGTCGGTGGAGAAAGTCCTCACGAAGGGCGAGTGGAGATGTATTATAACGGCAAATGGTCGACAGTCTGTGACGATAACTGGAATATCCAAGACGCTCAAGTAGTTTGTGCTATGCTCGGCTATCTTTGGGCGAGGCGTGCTACATCGGGAGCCGAGTTTGGACCAGGTACTGGGCTCATCCTACTGGACGATGTGAACTGTGCCGGAGACGAGTTTCATTTATTGCAGTGCCCCCACAACGGACTTGGTACTCATAATTGTGGACATCACGAGGACGCGGGCGTCGTCTGCCTGAACATTACTGGTATGCATGAAGTTTCTGGTTTATATACCAAGCCTATCGACACATTCGATATATGGCGTTCCGTTCATTAAGAACTTTATATTTGCGTATTCTTTCATCCATACTCAATTGCTGACTGTTTTTTTTTTTCTTCCGGGATATACATTAAAAACAGCATTATAGCATTCGTTATAAAATCAACAATCACACAATGGCATTTGAGGTGTTAAATTCAATTGGGGAGCATGTCCAAGAAACAATAATATGCATATTATTAAAAATACTCTGTTTCACTTCTGCCACTCAGTATATATAACTTTTTTTTTTTTACTGAAATCAAACATGTGATTTCGATTCTCGATATCTATGTAAGACATCTGGTGACAGCAGTTAGAAGCAATATGTGTAAAGACAATTTTTAAACAGAAGGTAAAACTTGTATGCAATAGCATAGGTTAATATCAAATTTGAAATCATTTATCATTATTATTACTATTATTATTATTATCATTATCATCATTCGTATCATCATTATCATTATATTACTATCATTATTATTATCATATCAAGTATGAACAATATAGTGTTGGCTTGAACACAAAAACCCAACAGCAATGGATCCAGCATTTTGATGACCGCGTTGTACCATCTACTTCATTTTGCTAGTGATTTATGTATGAGCTTTATGAAATATATAAGATGTTACGAAAGTGTGGCACTAGAGATGGTTCAGTTAAAAAAGTGGAGATGCAAAAGACTTTGTAACACACTGTAATAGCTTTTGATCAGCAGAATGCACAGTACAAACCGTATGCGTGTTGGGATTTCTTACAGAAAAGTTGCATTTTAAATGCATATAATGAGGGAATAAAGACATAATTATTACCAGGGGAAGTCGCTTTGCACGTTACATGGTTGTCGGCGGAAAAAAAAAAAGGCATGTCGCATGTTTTATTTTCCCCCTGTTTTCTTAAACCAAAATGCCTTTTCAAGTTATTGATATGATCGTATTTCTTTTTGGCCCTACTGGCGTTTACGCCAGTGGAATGCGTCCTTCAACAAATGACGTCATCAAGTAAGTGGCTGAATTCTGAATTCGGGATTCAAATTCCGAGGCCGAGAGTGAGGGGAAATCGACCCACTTTGTAGCCTTTCTAGAACAATTTTTATTCAATGTTAGATAAAAACATAAAAAGATCGTATTCAGTGTAACTTTTTGTCTTGATTTATAACAAAATTGAACTGGTAAAAAAAGTCAATGAATAGGCTGATAAAAGCTCAGAGGAAATATCGAATAAATCTGCTCCCTTGTCCACTGGCAGCTGCAAACGTTCACGAAGTCTTGCGACTGGTAGGTGGCAATGAACCAAACGAAGGTAGGGTGGAACTGTACTTTGACGGCAGCTGGTCAACTATTTGCGACGATGACTGGGACCTATTTGATGCCAACGTGGTCTGTTCAATGCTGGGCTATCTACGAGCAAGCCGAGCGTCATCACAGGCAGAGTTTGGTCCTGGGACCGGACCAATTCTGCTGGACAACCTAATGTGTCGAGGCAGTGAAATAAGCATATTTACCTGCCCACATGAGGGCATCGGCGTTCATAACTGCGGTCACCACGAGGACGCAGGAGTTGTGTGCTCGAACGATACAGGTATGTCTTTTCATGTACAGTAAAATACAACTTACGCTTAATTTAAACTGTAACATGGTAATGCGTTAAGTCAGCCTCATTTTGTACCTGGCATTGGCCGCGCTGTAGTATAGTTCGATGTTGATAGCTTTGATAAATAGGCCTAAAAGTGCATTTACCAAATAAGAAACCTAAACACAAAATCAAACAATTAAGTAAGCCTTGAGTTCGGCATAACGTGTAACACTGTATTAGTATTCTTGCTATGATTCCATATGCAGACACAGAATCTACAGTTGTTGGCAAAATCAGCGCGGAGGGAATTGTATATGAATTAAATATTATTTTCTTTTTCCAGAAAAAAAAAACAAACATACGAGCCCACAGCCTCCATCGCCAATTCAAATTCTCATGAAAACATGTCTGGCTTTGCAATAGCAGAAATTGTCTGTGTCTGAATGACTTTCCTGTTAAACAACATTTTTAACGTTAATTTTACTACCTATGAATTGCAATTTGATAATTTCTTTTCATCTTTTTTAAATTTTTTTTTTTTTCAGCAGAGAGTTCAACTCTGGTTATGTATACCTCTGTTTTAAATCACACACTGCTCATGCAAATATCTGTTGCTTTCTGAATTTCCTTTATCAAATAAGTATTGTATTTTGTTGCAACTGCATTATGTTAAACTTTCTAGCTCTTAACAAGTATTCAAATAACTGTGGTATTTGTTTTATAAGAGGTGTAAAGAAGGATTTCAGAAGAATCAGCATTCTTTATCTAGACTTTTAAAGTGAAACTTAAATTCTTGGAATCTTAAAATTAGTGACAAATTCCGTAGTTCAAGAATTAAGGTCAGAATTTGAATTGTTTAAAAACATTGCTTCATTCAATCTATCTAGTCACACACTATATAACTGTATATCATGTGAACTGCAGTTTGTGTTTAATTGAATATTACGTTTGGCACAAATAGCTCCTGTGTGTGAGTAAGAATTGGACATAGAATGGCCTTCATTTCTCGGATTTTGGGGGACTAACCAAGGAAAAGAAATTTATTTTCGGCAATATCTATCTCCATCCCTAATAAAACCCTTGGTGAAACGGATGAACAATGTAATATACATTTTTTTCCCCCTCAGAGTTCTATTGGAATGAATGAATCATCATATTCAATCCTTTAACATACCTTCTTGGAATGCTTTAAAACTTTCTGAAGTATTATGTTAACTGTGATATAGATTTCATATTATAACTATCTTCCCCCAATTCCCCCTATATCCATGGAAAATGCGTGTTCAGTCCGTCACCAACGGGTTAAATACAGTAAAATGATAAAGATGTAATAACAACAGGTTTGATTTTTTACTAACAGCTCAATTCAGTTCATAAATATCGTTGATATTTCTGCATATAATTATTACAACACCTCAACATTCTATGATTCTTTTGAGCATTCTAGATTATTATACAATTTATTTCATTATAATTTGCATTCAAGGAATGTTATCTTAGCTTTATTTAAGTTCAATCTAAGGCCAGCATTTTTTTTAACGTAAACACTTCCTGAATTGTAAGATTGTGTTTAATATAAACAGAGTTTAAAAATAGAGCAACAGCATCCGCTTTTAATACTGAGAAATCTTTACTTCAAGTGCAAACGCTTCTTTCCATGTGAAATCACTCACTGATGCCATTGATATTCTTTGGCCTTACACGTGATTTGTATTGAGTTTTACATCCTTTTAAACCTTACAGTCTGCTGTTTCATAATCTGTCCGTCTCTAAAATTTTAAAACCAACAAAAAGTCGTACCACTTGATTTTACGTGAGGACTCAAAAAAGACGAAATGGGTCAACGAAGTCAATCTTCAGTTTGTCATATTTTTCCGAAAGAGTTATCCTTCGTCTACATTATTCCTTTGTTTTGGATCATAAAATGAATGGGAAAATGTGTTTTCAGCAGTTTTTCTAGATACCTTTTTTTGTAAAGAAGTGAGATTAAGTATATGTCATAGAGATCCCTTTTCATTTCTTGAAATTCCTTTGCAAACTCTTCACTTTCAACTCTAATAACGTTTTAAAGGATAATGCTACTGCTTTGAAAGATATTATTAATCATGACCACAATGTGTTAATAGAGCATGCTGAATTTCATATTAATCTGAATTCCCTTCATCGTTGTTACTCCCATAGTTTACTTTTTTTTAATGGTCTCATTCATTGCACAGATAGCACGGTTTGGTAAAGATTAAGCACTTGAATAGACTCTGTACTTCAGAGCCTCTTTTCTCAGTTCACACTTTTCCAGAGTGTGAGCTTTCTTTCCAATATTTCGATAGGTTAGGAGAATTCATTTGAATTGAAGTATATATAATTTTAAAACTTAGAGTCTGCTCTTTCAGAATCTGACCTTCACTGGAAATTCATGTCTGGTGACTTTTTGTCGCTTTTGTGATGCACGGTCACATAATTATATGTGTGAAGATGGTAGAATAGAAACGTAATTGTTTCATTTTTTTCTCAGCCCACGGTTCCCTGGTCCCTGTTCCATCGACAGAAAAAGTTTGCCCAGAGTCATGCCAACAAAACGCACATACATTCTGCTACTGTGACTCCATCTGCACATTCCTTGGGGATTGTTGCGAAGACTTCATCAGCAATTCCTCAAACTTGTCTTCAGGAAGGTCCAATACGATCCCGCCCTTGGAGTATTGGTCTTGCCTTACACTACCCGTAGGACTTCACCTTAAAAACTGGTTACTTGTGAACAGATGCCCACCTGCATACGAAAATACATCAATTACTGAACAGTGTGAATTTGTCGGACACGACAGCATCTTAACCGACGGTCAGGGTGTTTTCTTTGTAAATGAATACTGCGCGGATTGCCACGGCGTCAGAAACACACCGTTACTTCAGGAGTATGCTGTCTTTGACAACTTCTCAACAAACGCGTCTTTAAGCCCATTGACTTTTCTTAGTTACCGTGTACTTTCAAAGAGCAATTCACTCACTCCTCCAAGGGAATGCTCTCTTTCATTCAATTTAATGGTCAAAACATGCCCCGGCGGTGATGATAGTATGCCATTGGCGATCGAAGCTTGTGATCGCTTTTCAGCTGTAGTGCATGTGGATGGTACGCCATATAAAAACGAGCACTGTGCAGTGTGCAACCATGTTCTTGATAATGAAAGATTAATTACTTCGCCCTTACTTTGCCCTTGGTTTGCCACATTCTCATACTCTGCACCGCTCATTCCGTCTTATGTTACAAGTGAAATCGGAGATGTTGTTGTTAATGATGCTCCACAACCAATCCTAAGACCACGGTGCCCTAACGGATTATTTCTTGAAAACTATCGGTGCATACCCGAAGACGCAGAGTGGCCATCCTGTCAGTCTCTCCTCTTATCTTACGCCGTCCTACAGAACAGTGACGCAGTGGGATGCCTTACAGGTCTCGGAATCTCGTCAGCATTGGCCGAAACCATTGAGAACACAACGTCTGAAGCCGATACATTATATATCTACGATATCGTTGGGCTAGATTTGCCTCCTCGTAGTGAAATCACGATTATGATAGGTAACGACATTGCCACATTTAACAGCACATGTCCCGAGATAGCGATAGAGCTTCAGGAAACTTGTCTCATTTCAGACGTTAGTGACGGTGCTGATTGCCCCGAGAAGTGGTATACCGGCCCCCCGAGATTTTTCCAGCCAGTGCAGATCAACGGATCAAACTATGTTTTGTTTAACGAGACTTACATCAACCCGGTGAAATGGAAAAACGCCACAACCTACACCCGAATATCTCAAGCTGCTATATTTGAGGCAACAGCACATTTTCATCTGTGCGGAAAACGCGAAGACATTCTGGACTGCCCGTTTGTTTTGATTGACGCATTCAAAATCATCACTCTGGAAAATAAATCTGGTTTGAAGGTGACTGGTCATGATGTGTCAATACCACCGGGGGAATTCGCCCTACTGCCGAACGGAAGTGCCCTAGTATGCTGGTCTTCTGATTTAGCTGACAGCGGACTGTGGTACTTTTCACCACTCACGAAAACACAAACTATTGTTGGTCATGTTGTGATTGGTGTATCATCAATATGTCTCTTAGCAACAATGGTGACGTATTCCGTTCACGAGCAACTACGCAACATTCAAGGCATATCTGTTCTCAACATGATCATTGCTTTACTGATTGGACAATTGCTGATAGAGTATCCAACCACTTATCTTCATCCATGGCCAGCACTTTGTCAGACAGTCGGTGTTCTTGCACACTTCTTTCTCCTCGCTGCCTTTAGCTGGATGAATGTTCTGGCCGGGAACCTTTGGCGTAGTTTTTCTCTGACCGAATTCAAATCGAAGCTAAGTCGTGAGAAAGTACGACATGTTGTATTGCGCTTTTGCGTGATAGGTTGGGGTGTCCCGGCTCTCTTTGTTTCTCTCTGTTTTATTGTGCATTTTGAGGGGCGTGGTGTTTTCTCGTTGAGGTACGGTGGTAGAGGCTGTTGGATATATCCTTTCAGAGATAACGTCATTGTTTTCCTCATACCGGTTGCCTTGAGTCTCACGCTGAATGTCGTATTCTTCATTCTTACTGTTTGTAAAATCAAAGCGCTGAAGAGCAACTCTGAAATTCTGACTTCAAACCATGATAAGAAGGAGCGAAGACACGAATTGATTACTTACACAAAGGTAGGTGATGACTAAAACAAAATTCACTTTTATCAATTAAGGGCTAAATATGTCTTACACGATAGAGTAAAACCTGCGATAGCTGCACAAGAAGAACATCTCTCTTTAGCATTTTTTTTTTTACTTTCTAAGACTATATTCAAAGCAGTCGACCAAATGGCTAGACAGGAATATCACTTAAATAAGCTTTGTTTCGAACCCAAAAATTTGATGTGAAAAAAAAAAACGAAATAGATGATTTTAGCGAGCCTTTAAGCACTGTTGAAATTCGGCATTCATTGTCCCATCATAATTATGAATAACATTTGCATATAACTACATTTCTTTTAAATGTATTTGTATACAAAAGAGATCATATAATACTGTTGGACAATTCTTTCTTCAACGATTTAAATTACAACGTGGATTACATAGAAAGAGATATTCACATGTACAGCATTTTAAAGAAAGACCACACAATACAATAAAGTACGTACGGAAATACTTCTTGTATTGTTTTTCGCTCTGATTTTCTCCATGCGTTGCTATCAGATCTCAAGCTTGATGGGATTCGGATGGATAACAAGTTTCATTGCGGCTGCGGTCCAGCTTTCGTTCGCCTTCTACGTCTTCACTCTGGCCGTGGCTGTCCAAGGAATTCTGGTCTTCTGGTCATTCGGTCTCAACAGAAGAGTCAGAAAAATGTGGCAAGACTGGGCTAGGAATAAATTCGGTCAGACAGAAGGAAATAGGAACAAAAACGAGCAGGTGGTCGCTACTAGTTCTAACCAATTGGGCACACATTCAACCTCATTGTAATGAAAAGAAGCAACCATTATTAGTAATGGTGGAGAATAAAGGAACTCTCATTTTCAAACTCAGATTTTTTTTTTTCGTAGTTCTGCATTTCATAACATTGGATGATGTTTGCCAGATAAATGAGCAGATAAATAAATAAACTAGTAGATAAATCCGCGTATCTAGAAAAAAGTAAATAGCATTTCTAGCAATGGATGATCTTCATTCTTCAGTGTTATTTGTTTGATGGGATTATCGTCATTCTTTGTCACTTAACTAATCAATTAATAGAGGAGAAGTATTATTCCAGCTATTTTACCAAACCATGTATTCATTAAACCATATTTCGTATTTTGTAAATTATAATTATATACAGTTGTATGCGACCCTGAGTCATCAAACCTCCAAAAAGTCGTCAATATGGATTTTCACAAATTCTGAAAAAGTAGAAGGATTTACAAAAAGAAAAAAAAAATGAAATAAGGTTTGTTAGGGCACGAATTGTCGCCCCGGCACAAATTGTCGCCCCTCCATAATTTGTCGCCTGTGTGCTGCTTGTGCAGTTCCCAATTTCTGACCTCGATGGCGACAATTTGTGCAGGCAAAATGAAACGTAGCTGCACAAATTGCCGTCGGCCATGCACTATGAATTGTGTGGTTGGGGTAACCTCCCTAAATGTTATGTGTCTTTGTTCATTTTTTTTTTCACTGCATTCATTTTCTTCCATCAGTCTTAACTTTAACTTCCATAATCACTATTCTTTGTCCCAGAATACATGAACGAATAATTTCGACACGCCGTAAATAATTTCTCAATCGTTAGTTGATTTTAGCACAAACGAACTGCCGTATGCACATCCCGAATACATATGTATTTATAAACAAGCACCAACAAACACTCGAACAAATCCTCATAATGCATTTAAACTACCTCAACACACATTCTTCCATAATATGCAATAACTTTGTTATATAATCTTTATTTGAGTTTCATTCAATATCAAATCCATATTAACAATAAAATTAATATGTCCACCAACAAAAAAAAACAAAAAAAAAAACAGCTGTATTGTTCTTGTGCTGCTAAATCATTTTTCAAACATACAGTACGATATATTTGGGTCTTTTTACCAAATCATACCCTGTTTTTATAAGAGAAATAACATGAAATTCTGCATAATTCTCAGTAATACACACACATACACACACACACACACACAGATTAACGGACACTCAATTATCATGTGCGCGCGCATATACACACTTCCTTGAAACCTCACCGTGACTTTTTACATGGCTTGTTTGCATGGATATAGCCGTGTAGGTTATGTGTATTTCAATGACTATGTCAAGAATGATATTACCCCCTGAAATGTGCTTCGAGGGCGGGCGACAATTTGTGCCGTCAGCTCCATGCGCAGTTTGTTGCCTGTTTCAGGGGGCGACAATTAAATTTGTGTGTTTGTGTGTCGAGGTGTACATATAACACTGCAGCTTGTGTGTGTTTGTGTATGTGTTCGTGTTTTCATACACTTCAATCATTAATTAACTTTGCATTTCATATTATGAACACCATTCTTGGAGCATTTTCTTTCAATATTCTGAATTCATATTGATCAATCTAAATGCTTGCATAAGAAAACAATGAGAAAAAATACAATTATATGATTTATGTGTAGTATGGTGTCGAAATCAGGCTCGGAGCACGTGCAAAGCGAAAGAAACAGAAAAACAAAAATCATGTAATTACCTTTGTACAACCCACTGTATGTCAATGATTTTTTTTTTCCCAGAAGATTACTATTCTTACCGTTTTTTCATTAACTATTCGTCAGTTTTGCGAAAAACAAATCTAAGGCGTTTTTCAGTAGCATATGATTAGTAGGTGTTGATTTGAGTTTTTTCCTCTCACAATGTATATTTTGTACGCTATAGTTTGTATTACATTTTTGTCATATGCTTTTCACAAAACATTTTTTGCGTGCGTGTGTGTGAAATGTATACTTCCCATCATGTATTACCATTTGTTGGATGAAAATAAAGTATGAATTGACATTTAATTGAAATCAGAACAAACAATGACAATGGGCTCCCATTCACCCAGGGTAGCCACATTAGTGTTAGCACTGTTCTTTCATTGGGTCCTGTCGTTTTCATCGCCCCAGCCTTGTCAGGTTCACATTACAACTGCATCGAGAGGGAGACCGTCGGGGTGTGTGCATGTGCAGGTGTGTGTGTGTGTGTGTGTGTGTGTGTTCGTGATGACATAAAATGTACACTCTTACGTTAAACTAGCAAAATGTAAAATGAAGAGCAATTTTACATCAGAAAATACATCATCATTGAATGATAATTAAATCACAGAAACGTGAGATGATGTATTACCTTGTACAGACACAAAATATTGCCTATGTCACATTCTGAAAGATATCACTGTCTCATTTTGATAAACCCTCCTAAATATTGAAAAGAGAAATAGAAAAAAAAAGATGCATAAAAAATGGAATCTTTCTTACAATTAAAAAAAGAAACACGTTAAAATATCCTTTGCTACAACCCCATATTGAAAATGTTGCAAGGTAAAGATTTCATATAAATAAACTGACTAGTACTATTATCATGGGGCTCTCCCGGAGAATGTCTTGAAGTCTTTTAAAAATCAACTGGAAATATGTCACCTATACATAATTATGAATAATTTATGTAACTTGGAAAGTTATCGTTGAGGTCATGGATATGAAGCAAAAGGAAGAGTCAACATTTTAAATTGTGCATGAAGGACAAACGCTTTTATAATCTTAAAAGATGTACTACACATTGTTGTAGTGATCATTTTGTTATCAATGCAGGTCCTACCACGCCTACGCAAGCTTCAAGAAATGGATTCGACAAAAAAACAGATGTTTCACAATATTTAGTCATGCCACATGACAATTCCTTAGTGTTTTTTTTTTTTTTAACCAGCAGACCATGGCATAGTGAAATCCTTGAAAGCTACTCAAATATCCATTGTGAAAAAGTAGCAGGCCTCTCTCAAACAAAATGGCAGTACAAGAACACCTCTTTTACTCTCAACTGGCATAGCATGCAAAATCGTAAGAGTATAGAGTCATTCAATAAAAAGAAAAGAAAAAGATAACTCCTCTCGCATTGTTTATAACTACACTGTATCTCTAACCTTCCTATTCCTAAATTAATAGGACTTGTCTATTATTAAACAGACTTTGTCATTTTTCTTTGACGCTTAAAAGGACATAACGAACCACCATCATTATGACCTCAGGAAGTCCATACCACGGGTATTGCATTAACCTAATTATACGATAAAGTGTCGAATGCTTCAGCTGAGCAATAACATGTCATCCGTGTGTTCATGGACCTAAGCAAGGCATTCGAAACTCTCGACCACAATATCCTCGTGCACAAATTACAGTTCTATGAAGTTCGTGCATTCCATTCAAAAGGCGGTTCAAAAGGCGATTATTTGTCAAATGGAAAGCAATAAGTTTATGTCTCCTATGAACAAATCAGCTCTGGATTATTACCTCCAAAATTCGGTGTCCCACAAGATTCTATTTCAGGCAATTATATTCCTGGTGTACAACACTGACATTTTAGACTCGGCTTTGTTACTTACAATGCACTCTATTCGATAGAAAAGTTTTCTATTCTAATTCTAATTTTCAATAACTCATACGAACTGAATAACTGTGATTTTGTACATATTTTAAGAGCAATAACTCATCATGCAATTAAAAAAGGACTAATTTCAATCATTTTCAGGAAGAACAATGAAGATATCAATATAATGGTGAATTTGAGAAGAAAAAGAGAACACTTGGATTTGTATAACTGAAAGTTTTAAATGGAACAGTCATGTGCAACATAGTATCTTTGGTAAAATCAATTTCCCGTAATGAAGGTATGTTCATAAGTCAGTCATATTGTATTATGTTCCAATGAACTTTGTATGCATGCTTGATACTATCGTACATCTCATATTGCAACATTGTCTTGGCAACTTAAAAAAAAAAAGAAAATCATAATAACAGCATATCAATCTTACAAAAGAAAGCGGTACGTCCATGGATGCACTTTCTCATGTTCAAAAATTCATTCAGATTCCGATTTGCAGAGTTACAAACACTCAACAGAAGGTAAATGACGTTAATATTTTCCTTGCCCACCATTACTCAGCCGAACGCGAATAGTTGGCAACAGAAAAAAAATCGATAAAGAGTCCAGAATCAGACTAGAGAGGACTCAAACTGGGGACCTCCCTTTCAAAGGCAAGAGTCTTACCCACTATTTCACAGTGATTACAATGCAACAAACGTGACAAGACACATTTTGATAGGCAGCAATATCATGAATATTGCGTGACAGGAAATAAAAACTGTAAAACGAATAATTATGACCAACATCAGACTAGAAGAAAACACAAAACTCCGAAAGATCACAATATACAATATAACTTGTTTCAATCAGCCCTCGAGAGACGATTGGAACAGGGTAAAAGGAGTTTCTCGACCACCTGTGGTCTCTCTGAAAAGAGAGAGATGAGAATGTAATGGTTGATGGGTTAATCAATCAATTAAGTACTACATTAACTGCCTTGTTTGGTACAAACGCATTCTTAACATGAATCACTGTAGATTCAAAACCATATCGGTGTCTATTGGCAGATTGGTTTATTGATGGGTATTGATTTTAGTCTCGAAGAATTAAAGGACAAGAACATTTTCATGGACATAATTGAGAGAATGCAGCAATGTTAACAGAATACATCACTGAAAGTTTGAGGAAAATCTGACATTCTGTTCAAGAGTTTGAAAGGCAACACATAAAACATAACTTTTTGTTAAAATATAAAGAAATATGTGAGGACTGTGATGTCTCGTTTTAGATAGGTGCATTTAGGTATCCCGTCAAATTTCCTTAATATTGTAATTTTACGTTTGCAGATTGATAACAATGTGATAAACAAATACTGAGTAATACTTCAGGCAATTTAGGCAAAACATGTGCGAAAGATTCGAAATAGGAAGAAATGGAGTCCTTGGAAAACACTGCATTTTTCAATTATCTCTATTACAGGCGGTACAATACTTGTTGCAACTGATTGACAAATTGCCATACATCGACGTAATAAGCACTGAATTGATCAGTGTCTTAGTAGTAGCCATGATCAGTGGCGTATCTAGGGGGGGGGGGGGGGGGGCAAGGGGGGCACGTGCCCCGGGCGCCACTCCTTGGGGCGCAAAAAAAACGAAAAAAAAAAAGAAGAAAAAAAACGAAAAAAAACGAAGAAGAAGAAGAAGAAGAAGAAGAAGAAAAATGAAAAGAAGAAGAAGAAGAAGAAGAAGAAAAAAAAAAACTCGTCCGGAAGGAGGGGGGGGGGGGCAGAAAACCAAATCAAACAAGATAAAAAACAAAACATGATGATAACGCGGACAAAATGACAATGTTTATTGTGTTCACACAAGAATTCCATGTTCTGTGAAATACAAACATTTTCGGCTCGCTCGCCAAAATTTATATAAAAAAAGAAAGTAAGAACAAAACGTGGTGATGACGCGGACAAAATGACAATGTCTATTGTGTTCACACATGTCATTTTATATTTAGCAGGAAAAATGTTACACGGAGCAGCGAATCTAAAAAATGAAAAAATCAAAAAAGATAAGAACAAAACGGAATGATGACGCGGAAATATACAAATTTCGGCTCACTCGCTCGTACTAATTTTTTTCAAGTACTCTGTTTTTTTTTTTTCAAGTACTCTGTTTGTTGGTATAAATCGTTATCTATAAGGTCGTCACTGTATCTTGATTAGAATTCTAAGATTTAACAAGCAAAAAATGACAAGAATTCCATGTTTTGTATAAGCTGAAATACAACAAAAAAATTCGGCTCGCTCGCTGCGCTCGCTCGCCAAAATTTATCCCCCCCCCCCCAAAAGAGAGATAAGAACAAAACGTGATGTTGTGTGGAAATATACAAATTTCGGCTCACTCGCGCGCACTAATTTAGAATATTTTTTTAATACCTCAGTTTGTTGGTATAAATCGTTATCTATAAAACCGTCAATATATCTTGATTAGAATTGTAAGATTTGATAAGCAAAAAATGACAAGAATTCCATGTTTTGTAAGCTGAAATACAAAAATTTTCGGCTCGCTCGCTGCGCTCGCTCGCCAAAATTTATCAAAATTCATTACATTTAAATCACCCTCAAAAGCCCCCTTTTAAGTGCTTGAAAAAGCATATCATGTGGACTTTGTTTAAAGTCCCTACCGGGATGGGGTTGGGGTTGAACACTTTTTCAGAAATTAGGGGCGCAATTTTCTTGCTTGCCCCGGGCGCCGTTTTCCCTATATACGCCACTGGCCATGATAAAAATCATGGGCGTACATACTCGAGCAGGATTCGATAATGGCTACTACTAAGACACTGATCAATTCAGTGCTTATTACGTCGATGTAGGGCAATTTGTCAATCAGTTGCGATGAAATCATCTCGACGGAAGAATTTCATGAATTTGAATACTATTGTTATTGTTATAACGAACCTTCGGAATAACGAACAGCATCCTTGTTATTGATGCTTATGGCACATTGCCATGGCGACTAGCGCTATCGGACATGGCATTGTGTATCACGGTATATATGAGAATGTTATATGTATATATATATAATATTGTAACGAAATTTCGTGGAACCGATTCGGTTTTACACCATCATTGTAAATTATTGAGCGACTTCTGCCACGGTCTGCCGGAAATTTCCGCAAATCGTTGGATTCGGGAGTATTTGATAATTATGACTTGTCACATATGCCGCCTGCCCAATCC
Source organism: Diadema setosum (assembly GCA_033980235.1). Taxonomy (NCBI): domain Eukaryota; kingdom Metazoa; phylum Echinodermata; class Echinoidea; order Diadematoida; family Diadematidae; genus Diadema; species Diadema setosum. Next base: position 7,975,747 of record CM067066.1, read on the forward strand.
AAGTTCGCCAGAGGCGATTTAGCACTTTACCCCGAGCCAACCACATGGTTGAGAAAGGTGTACAACGTTAGCGTGACTGAGTTGGTAGCAAAAGTTGGTAACAAAATTTGGTGTACCGATTTAACACCACATGCAAGTGAAGCTTGGGAGTGACGTAATCCGAAGTGTTGGTGAACTTTTCATGTGTGCCGCTTGTGTTGGTGAGCTGTTTCTGATACAGCATATTACATGGCAGTTCACAGACACAGACTAGTAGTTTCAATAATTTAAAGGAATCGTTGTAATCTGCAATAAAACGAGCCCCGCCTACCAATGCCTACTCGACTATCCTGACACGGCTCGCGGAGGTATTTGTACAGGCAGGCAAATACTCTCACAATGACGGCACTGCGAGCTCGTCACAATATATATATATATATATATATATATATATATATATATATATATATACGTCCCCAAGAAAAACTTGGGGACGTGTCCAATATATTATATTGGACACGTCCCCAAGTTTTTCTTGAAACTGAGTTAAAGACTTTAGGACTTTCCGGGATTCCACCCCTTTTTTCTTTGAGAGCTAAATAGAGCTGAGCTGCGAGTATTCTGCCTTTAAACATTTGTATAGACCCTACATAATTTTCTCAAGCGTTTGTTTGGCAAATATATGGACTTTAATATGGTTTAGATGTTGAAAACGCATAATACCATACCAGTGACCTGCTATGACGCACGTCACTCGGGACCATCTTCAAATTTACGTGTGAAAAACAAACAAAACAAGATAAAACAAAACAATACAAAACCAGAATTTATACCCCCCCCCCCCCCCATTTCCCGAATAATTATAAGCAAAAGATGATGACTGAGTTAGGATACACCTATGTCCAGATATTCCACTAAAAGTAAGCAACACTGCAATCTTAACAACGCATCCTTCGTGTAGGAGGGAGGGGGGTATCACCCATTCCACATCCTCCCCGCACATTGCTCTGAACACTTGTAGTGTTTATTTTCAACACTTTTTGATAGAAACAGCAATCAAATATTTTTCCAAAGGGGTGCACTAGATCTCAGAATTTCAGGTCTGATAATACAAAATCTTCCTCTTGTAAAAAGGGGTATTCCCCCTCCAACACTCTTCCCCCTCCCGCGCATTTCTCTGAATGTAATATGTGTTATTTCTTTCTTTTTCTGGAGGGGGGGGGGTGGAAACAAAAATCAAATATTTAACTCATTTGAAAATGACGGGTATACATAATGCCAAGGCTATATTGTATCAGTGAGTGATTTTCTCATGAACTTTTTTTTTTCCAGAAAGAATAGCGCGCTGACACTTTTGAGTGAATCTGTCCAATGGAGAGTTTCTCCCCGTTTACAGCAGACAAACGTGAGGAAAAATGCCTTCTTAAAGTCAATGTGGGGCATAATTTTTCCACCAAGGGGATGTGGTTGATGAATTCCTTACATCATAATATGTTTGTGTCAATTGTCATGTGTTTTTGTTTGATTTGCTTGCTCTGGCGGTATTTTACCACTGACAGTTTTTTTTTTTTCATCTTTTTTTTTTGTATTCTTAGGCCTTTTTTCACAGCCAGGGGCTTGTTTTTGTTGTTCTACGGCTCTTGTTCTGAAAAGAAATATTGGTATTGTAAAAATTCATACTTTTTCAACTGTACATTCATTGCTTAGAAGATTCCGTTGATCATGCTTGTGACGAATGTTTTCATGATACATATCAACTCACGATCTGTTGATGAACTTACAGTATACTGCCCAATATTCATTTATATCACGTTCTCCTTGAACCGAATGGACGCATATATAGTATCATGGGTCGCCTGGTCCTAAATTTAAATATAGGCAGTTTCTCTAATCTCTTAAGCAAAACTTATTCTTGAAAAATATTCCTTACAGCCATACTCTTCTGTGCGTAATTTGATATTGGAATCTCTCTCTCTCTCTCTCTCTCTCTCTATATATATATATATATATATATATATATATATGTGTGTGTGTGTGTGTGTGTGTGTGTGTGTGTGTGTGTTATTTCTTTCTTTTTCCGGAGGGGGGGGGGGGCTGGAAACAAAAATCAAATGTTTTACTCAAGGGGTATGCGAGATCTCTGAATTTAAAGTATATTATATATATATATATATATATATATATATATATATATATATATATGTATACATATATATATATATATATATATATATATATATATATATATATACATATATCATGTGGGGGGGGGGGCCTCCGTCCTGCGGTAGAGCGTATGAATTGATAACTTGGTGAACGGAAATTGTTTTCTCTTTGATAGCTCTGCGGTAAAAGATTATCGGAACCTTTTTTCACATGTTACATTTTCAAGAGGGTAGCTTGTCTGCATGCGGTGTGACAATTATCGTATTATATACATTATTAATTTTTCAGTGGAAAGAGCTTCCCTAAAGTTGCTATGTTAGCAATAGGCGAATCTTAAGCTGTGTTAGAAATATAACACTAATGATTGTTTAAAATTACATTGTACGCTTGAGGCTGCTTTTGAATGTCCTTATTTGTTAAACAAAACAATAGTCGCGGATCATTTATTTTATGTTCCCAAACCGTGCCCCTGTGTACACCGACTTCGTTGCATTTCAATTCAGACGTTGATTTCTGACTAAAACAACAGCATCCAAAATCGCTTTCGTTGACATAACAGGGGGAAACTGACGTCAAGAGTTGAAGGTCCTGTTATTTTATCTCTCCAAAACTAAACTAAACCTTTGAGACCCATTGACGCAAGGTCCGAAAAAATGCTATTCAATGTCATATGACTGTGAGATTGTGAGGGTACAACAAAACATCAATATGCAATTTATTGACATGTTGCTGAAACAATAAGCTTTCCAGGAGAGATATACATGATAACGGCGATCAGTTGTATTTTGTAGCTCTTGGCCATATACCGGTGTATATGTCGGCTTCGTTATTCGAGGGCACAATTCTTTCAATAAGGATGTATTGGGGTAATGCTGCCAGTAGGGTGGTCCATGACCATTTTGCGGTCAGTTAGTTGTCGCAGTATTATAAGCACTAAATGGACATACGGTCAAGCATGGCGCTAATAATTGTAAGCTGCATAATTTAATAGGGTGGTGTTTCGAAGGTTCGTTCATCCGAAGTGAAACAGGGTTCTTTATCCCGAAGGTTCGTTATTCCGAAAATGAAATGGCGTTCTTTAATCCGAGCATTTGTGGCGTAATACCTATGGCTCGATTGTCTTAATAGTATAAAATGAGGTTTGTTATTTATAAGTAAGTCAAAATATAAAAGCAGGTTCGTGAATGCAAGGTCAGATATTTCATTTCCCAACACATTATTTCATCAAAATTTAAAACCCCAAAAGAAGTTAAAAGTAGTTTATTTGATTAATTTTCAGAATTACGAACCCCATTTCATTTCCAAATCAACGAGTCTCGTGTCAATTTTTTTTTTTGGTCTAACTAATCTTATATATTTTTATGTATTATACATATCATCTTGTAATAATACTGCCATATTGTAAAGGGATATAAATCCATTGTCATTCAATAAAACTTATTTTTGCCTGGCCATTACAGGTATTGCAATTTTATCGACGCAATGAATATTGATTCCGATCTATTTCTTTTGAAACAAAGTGACTGCGCGTGTGTCTATAAACAGAACAACCGCGCTTTTATTTTTCAATTAATGATTATAACAGCAATTTCGGAACACCTATCAATTCATCATACACTGACTTTGACTCGACAATGCCTGACAAAACGTCACTACTGTAGGAAATAAAAAAGGCAGTGCATCGCGGCACAGTAAATGGGCACCTCTGAGGGCAACCCCCCCCCCCTCCCAAGAAAAAAAAAAAGAGAGAAGATTCCATTTATTGTCTGTGATGTCAGCAATTTTCAGTCCCCTAGGTGGCTCATAATAATTTATGCATCGCTCCTTAAAAGGGCATTATGAAAGTAGCACTGGATGTGCACGCACCAAATCAAACGACAGCAATGCTTTAGAAGCACCCTAGGTCAAGTGCTTGGAAACTGATATATCAGTAAAGTAGCGCCTGAACAATTAACGAATTACCTTCACCAACCAGGCATACAAGCAACAAGGCACAGTAGCTAGCAATTGGGGTGTACGTGACACTTTTTTTTTAAGTGAATAGTCATTTGACAGAGTTCCAAGTTCGTTTTCAGCCCTTGTGCATTTTTGTATTCGTATTTCCCCCATTCGCATTTTCATTCGTATTATTTTTATTTTCCATTTCGACCACAGAGAGAGAGAGAGAGAGAGAGTATACACACATGAATAAAATGCCTATAACAACAAATGGACGATCAGAATATTTCCTCAATTTACCTTCGGCAAACAATCGCAACCACTTTTACGGCAGTGACCCGTATTTGAAAATGACGGGTACATAATGCCAAGGCTATATTATATCAGTGAGTGATTTCCTCATGAACTTTTTTCCAGAAAGAATAGCGCGCTGACACTTTTGAGTGAATCTGTCCAATTGAGAGTGTCTCCCCGTTTATAGCAGACAAACACGAAGGAAAAAATGCCTTGCGAAGGTCAATTAATGTGGGACATAATTTCTCCACCAAGGGGATGTGGTTGATGAATTCCTTACATCATAATATGTTTGTGTCAATTGTCATGTGTTTTTGTTTGATTTGCTTGCTCTGGCGGTGTTTTACCACCGACAGTTTTTTTTAATCTGTTTTTATTATTATTATTAGGCCGTTCTTCACAGTCAGGGGTCCTGTTTTGTGTGTTTGTCTTTGTTGTTCTACGGCTCTTGTTCTGAAAAGAAATATTGGTATTGTAAAAATTCATACTTTTTCAACTGTATTCATTGCTTAAGATTTCGATGATCATGCTTGTGACAAATGTTTTCATGATAGATATCAACTCACGATCTGTTGATGAACGTACAGTATACTGCCCAGTATTCATTTATATCACGTTCTCCTTGAACCGAATGGACGCATAATATCATGGGTTGCCTGGCCCTAAATTTAAATATAGGCAGTTTCTCTAATCTCTTAAGCAAAACTTATTCTTCAAAAATATTCCTTACAGCCATACTCTAGAGTGCGTAATTTGATATTGGAATATACATTTTATAGTACATTCGTATGTGTATACTATATATTTTTTTTTCTTTTTGGGGGGAGGGGGATGTTTGTTTGTTTGTTTGTTTGTTTGTTTGTTTTTTGGTGGGGGAGCCGTCCGACCTGCGGTAGAGCGTATGAATTGATAAGTGGGTTAACGGAAATTGTTTTCTCTTTGATAGCTCTGCGGAAAAAAGATTATCAGACTCGATCTTTTTTCACATGTCACATTAACATTTCAAGAGGGTAGAGTGTCTGATACATTATTCATTTTTAGTGGGAAGAGCTTCCCTAAAGTTGCTATGTTAGCAATAGGCGAATCTTAAGCTGTATTAACAATATAACACTAAATTGTTTAAAAATTACATTGTACGCTTGAGGCTGCTTTTGAATGTCCTTTTCTGTTAGTTGTAACGTCGTAAATTAAACAAAACAATAGTCGCGGTTCATTTATTTTATTCCCAAACAGTGCCCCTTTGTACACCGACTTCGTTGCATTTCAACTCAAACGTTGATTTCTGTATTACTAAAAACAACAGCATCTAAATTCGCTTTCGTTGACATAATAGGGGGAAACTGACGTCAAGAGTTGAAGATCCTGTTATATTATCTCTCCAAAACTAAACTAAACCTTTGAGACCCATTGACACACGGTCCGAAAAAATGCTATTCAAAGTCATATGACTGTGAGATTGTGAGGGTACAACAAAACAGCAATATGCCATTTATTGACATATTGCTGAAACAATAAGCTTTCCAGGAGAGATATAGGCGATCAGTTGTATTTTGTAGCTCTTGGCCATATACCGGTGTATATGTCGGCTTCGTTATTCGAGGGCACAATTCTTTCAATAAGGATGTTGGGGTAATGCTGCCAGTAGGGTGGTCCATGACCATATGCGGTCAGTTAGTTGTCGCAGTATTATAAGCACTAAATGCATATACGGTCACGTATGGCGCTAATAATTGTAAGCTGCATAATTTAATAGGGTGGTGTTTCGAAGGTTCGTTCATCCGAAGTGAAACAGGGTTCTTTATCCCGAAGGTTCGTTATTCCGAAAATGAAATGGCGTTCTTTAATCCGAGCATTTGTGGCGTAATACCTATGGCTCGATTGTCTTATTGTTATTTAGAAGGATAGTAAGTCCAAACATAAAAGCAGGTCGGTGAATGCAAGGTCAGATATTTCATTCCACAAAACAGTATTTCGTCAAAATTTAAAACCCCAAAAGAATGTATTTGGTTAATTTTCAGAATTACGAACCCCATTTCATTTCCGAATCAACGAACCTCATGTCATTTTTGGTCTAACGAATTTTATACGATTCTCTGACTATGGACCATGTATTTCATTTTCGGACTTTGGAATAACGATTTGTTTTTCTTTTTGACCAACGGACTTTTGGAATAACGAACCTTCGGAATAAGCAACCTTCGAGATAACAAACTGTATTTTCATATTTCAGACAGAACTTCGGAATGACAAACCGTAATGACGAATACCTGACCAATGTGAAGACACACCAATTAGTTCCCAACACGAACAACATTTCAATGGTTAATTTGTCTTTATTTTCCTTTATAAGAATCACAGCAATGAACTAATATTTTGTCCAAGCAGGTTATATTGTGCACAGTCATTTAGAATTTATCGAAACCTTTCCGACTAGAAACCACAATATGTACCCGCAAATTCACCTTTCTTTATAAAATATGTATAATACATATCATCTTGTAGTAATACTGCCATATTGTAAAGAGATATAAATCCAATGTCATTCAATAAAACCTATTTTTGCCTGGCCGTTACAGGTATTGCAATTTTATCGACGCAACGAATATTGATTCCGATCTATTTCTTTTGAAACAAATTGACTGTGCGTGTGTCTATAAACAGAACGACCGCGCTTTTATTTTTCAATTAATGATTATAACAGCAATTTCGGAACACGTATAAATTCATCATACACTGACTTTGACTCGACAATGCCTGACCAAACGTCACTATTGTAGAAAATAAAAAGGCAGTGCATCGCGGCACAGTAAATGGGCACCTCTGAGGGCAACCCCCTCCCCTCAAGAAAAAAGATAAAAAAGAGAAGATTCCATTCATTGTCTGTGATGACAGCATTTTCCAGTCCTCTAGCTGGCTCATAAATTTTAATTTATGCATCGCTTCTCAAAAGGGCATTATGAAAGTAGCACCGGATGGGTGCATGAACAGAATCAAACGACAACACTGCGATAGATGCACCCTCTAGGTCAAGTACTTGGAAACTGATATATCAGTAAAGTAGCGTCTGAACAATCTATCGAATTGCCTTCACCAACCAGGCATATAAGCGACAAGGCACACGAGCGGGCAATTGGGGTGAACGTGACACTGTTTTTAAGCGATTAGTCATTTGACAGAGTTCCAAGATCTTTTTTAGCTCTTTTGCATTTTTGTATTCGTATTTCTCCCATTCGCATTTTCCTTCGTATTATTTTTATTTTCCATGTCGACCATGGATGATGTTTGCTGACCACGAAAGATACACAATGGCACGTACTCTGCAATATTGTCCTGACCTGTGCTAGAGTGATCAGAACTGGGATCGAGACAAGCGTTCAATCTTTCACCTGAGAACCAACATCATGTGGATCCTATTGGTTGCAGGACTATCCATTTCTCTTTATCGCCTTCCAGTTGTTTCATCAGGTGAGTATTTACTTCAAGAATAATTTCAGCGTTGCAATATAAATCTTCTATACATAAAACCGTTTTTCACATTTGGAGGTGGCATACAAATGGCAAGTTAGATGTTGAGCATGGGCAAATCTCATTTGCCCATTATTGTAATTTCAGGACAATTGGATAACAAAATAAGAATTCTAATTTGCTGTTAGTTGTTTTTGTTAAGTGTAAAGGTGAGTTTTGTGAAAGAAGTACAAAGTCGTGATTACGGTAATGCCAGTTTATATAGATTCTTTGTAGGGCAGAAAAATGAGAATGGGTTGATTCGATAAGAGACAGCAATTCTGACTAGGCCTACATAAATGCAGTATTGTTCTCTTCTTTGGAAAGAACGGAATGTTTTGCAAAAAAAAAAAAAAAAAAAGGATGGAAATGTGCCCTTGAAATTTGCAGGAATGTCATTTTGTTTTTTGGTTTACTGTTGTTACAAACTAGAATCGTTTGGAAACTCTCATCATAGTACACAAATCTAAGAAATCACGGACCTGTCGAAGGAAATCAATAATAAATGATCTTATGATCCTAGAAAACGGTCATTCCTTGCATCACAAAACGGAAGAAAAGTAAAAAAAAAAGAAATTACCAGACATGGAATTTTAGTTACAGGCAGATTTTAAGCTTTAAAATAACGCATAACTCAATTCAAGTGGACTGTCCTAACCAGTCTAAATATTGGAAAGAAAGCACGTTCTGGAAGAGTGTGTATACGGAGAAAGGATGCTCTGAAGTAAAGGGTCTATTCAAGCACTTGATTTTTCCAAGCCGTGCTCTCTGCAGTGAAAGAGTAAGAAAACAGGACGTAAAATCCATATAGCAACAACAATGAAGAGATTGTCGAATTATGCTGATATTGAGTATGCTTTGTTAGCACACTCAACACACTTAGCACACTTGAGGCCATCGACGCAAAGAAAATCAGTGTTCCTATGATAACCGCAAAAAACAACTACGATAGCCTCCACAGCATACCTTTCAACCAATTCATTTCATTCTCTTCGCCCCAGATTGCATTATTGTTTGGCTTTCATTGATGCGCTTGACCAAATCTATATTTTAGTTTCTACGTTGACAAAGCTGTGAATATTTGATGGCCTCCATTCTGCTTTGTTTGAGTGTTCTGCTCTGTTAGAACTTTTCTAGACGTGGGACAACCAGCATATGACCGGCCTTCAAACATTGAAAGTTGACAACGCAATACATGGGAATATCTACAGTGTACGTTCAGGAACCTGAGAGTAACCAGGTTTATATGTACATATCATGTTCAGTGTTGTTTACTGGAATGGTGTCAACTTTATGCCATTACTAAAGTGGAATGAACCATAAAGTACATGTAATGTGGATTCAGTGAATATCATTAATTGAACAAACCGGAGAAGACTGCAGGAATTTTGCCAAAGCGTTATTTATATACTTTTGCTCTCTGTTTTTTATATGATTATAATGTATATATAATATATATGATATTATATATTATATATATATATATATATATATATATATATATACAGGGCTCGACACTAACTTTATTTTTCGGTGGCTCGATGGGGCCACCAAAATCATCAATTTCAAATTTTTGGTGGCCCGAGAGAAAAATTTGGTGGCCCGAAAAAAAAAAAAACATTGATAAAAGTCCATTTTTTTTTTATAAGTCGCACACTCACTGCATGTTATGCATTTCCGGCGCAAAAAGTTACGAATTTATTGACACACTTTTCAAAAAAATTTGGTGGCCCGTGGTGGGCCACCAAATTTGCCCTTTTTTGAAATTTGGTGGCCCGACTTTCATTTTTGGTGGCCCGGGCCACCGGGCCACCGTTAGTGTCGAGCCCTGATATATATATATTTATATATATATATATATATATATATATATTATGCACATTGTTTTATAGCAATGTGTCATTGTTGCCGGATGGAAACGCTGTAAGAAAGATTACAAAAGATAACAAGTGGTTCAGGCAAAACTGAAAAGTCGGACGTAACACATTTTAAGTATAAGAAAAAAAAATAAGACTAATAGTTCCATTAGAAATCTAAATGCTACATGCGCAGGAAAACTGCGCAAGCCGTTGTAGTGTACATTGGGAAATTATCGCTCAATTAATTTCATTTGCGAAATGCGCGTACTTTACAAGAGAAAGCAATTAATTTGGCAGGTTGGTTGTGATTTGTAATCTAATATTCCCCATTTTCCACATTGTTCCAGAGTAAACAAGGAGAGTAACCGTAGATGACATGTATGTCCTATCATTACAAGCCATGTTACATGCTTGTCCACAAGTGTCCACTTCAATCATTTTCAATTTTGTGACAGGAAAACTGCAATGTTTAGGGTTTGCTTCTCCCTTTCATTGGTGTTTATACAAAGGCGGTTGAGTCTGAAAAGTCACCTCAGCAAAATAAGACCGCAATGAGGGAAATGGTTCTTTTGTCAGTGAGGCGATGCACGATTGCATAATAGTCATTGTCCAAACATCTGAATGTGCTCATTAAGATGGAAATAATCAGGTGGCGGCGGTGATGATGGGATAAAAAAAAGACCTCGTTTCTAGTCCATGTGTAATAGGTCCATGTTCTTCCAAAGATCACACTCATTGCCATGCTTACGTGTTGTAATGACGCATACGTTCTTGTCTTCAAGGGTAACAAGGTGAGTCCATTACACGTTTATTGAAACTAGCACAGTTCCTTTCTTCGATAAGAAAATTTGATAAAAGATTGGATTACAAAACGCCTTGACGCAAACTCCTTTGCAGAAGAGACAACTCCTGTGCGGCTGGTCGGTGGAGGAAGTCTAACCGAAGGGCGAGTGGAGCTGTATTATGACGGCGAATGGTCGACAGTCTGTGACGATAACTGGGATATCCGAGACGCAAACGTTGTGTGTGTCATGCTTGGCTATCTTGTGGCTGGACGTGCTGTATCGGGAGCCGAGTTTGGACCAGGCACAGGGCTGATCCTACTGGACGATGTGAACTGTGACGGGGACGAGGCTGATATTTTACAGTGCCCCCACAATGGACTTGGTACTCATAATTGTGGACATCACGAGGATGCGGGCGTCGTCTGCCTAAACATTTCTGGTATGAAATTTGAATTCTTACATGATTAAGAAGAGGTGTTCATTCTCCATAAAAAACATAAATGAAACAATGGGGCCGTCCAGAGTTTCAGTATTAGACGCAATTTGTGTATGTAAATTCTGAAGAGTGAGTACTTCATAATAAAACTAAGATAATTTCTTCCATATCATAGACCCCCCCCCCAAAAAAAAAAGACAAAAGAACGTAATGTAGATATCATTTAGAATTCATGATCTTTTGCATTAACTTGATTGCAGTTCAAACAACTCCTGTGCGGCTGGTCGGTGGAGAAAGTCTGAACGAAGGGCGAGTGGAGCTTTATTATGACGGCGACTGGTCGACAGTCTGTGACGATAATTGGGGTATCCGAGACGCTCAAGTAGTGTGTGCCATGCTCGGCTATGTTGGGGCGAGACGTGCTACACTGGGAGCCGAGTTTGGACCGGGTACTGGACTGATCCTACTGGATGATGTGAACTGTGACGGGGACGAGATTCATTTATTGCAGTGCCCCCACAACGGACTTGGTACTCATAATTGTGGACATCACGAGGACGCGGGTGTCGTTTGCTTGAACATGACTGGTATGCATAAAATTTCTGGTTTGTATATCATGTCTATCTACACGTATAGTGTATGATAATTATATTCGTTTATTGAGAGACGAGAAGTTACAGTTCCAGTATTCATGTATCCACGATGCTCAATTGCCGACTGTTTTTCTTTTTCTTCTGGAATTTAATTAACAATTATCAATAGTCACCCAATGACATTTCCGAGCAGAAATATGCATATTCGAATGTAATCATTTTTGCTTCTGCCACTCGATATGTAGTACATGTACATAAGATTCCCCCTTCACTGAAATCAATCATGTGGTTAAACCTTATGAAATGGCATACTGTATGTTTATTTAATCTGAATCAAAGTGTTATCATTGTGATCATCATTATCATTATAATGTCGTCATTATCATGGTGTTATCATAATCATGAAGTATATCCAATATATTGTAGTGTAGACTTGAAAAACCTAGACAGCAATGTTTGAAGAGTTTCATTGAATGCGTTACAGTTTTGTTTTGTTTGTTTTTGTTTTTTGGGGGTTTTTTTGGAAGTGATTTATGAATTGTTGATAACCTCCTTTTTCAGCTTCATTACATAGAAAAGTTACAAAAATGTGGCACCAGAGATGATTCAGTTCAAACAAAAGTGGAGATTCAAAATGATTTGTAATCGTGGTTCTTAACTCAGTAGAAGGCACAGTAAAACCTCGTATGCGTGCTGGGTATTTTTTTTTTTAATAGAGAAGCTGCATTTTTAAATGCAAATAATGTGGGAAAGACATACTACATGTATTTCAAGTGGGGGAGGGGTCACTTTTCATATTTCTTACATGATATGTTTGTTTGAGATACCGAGACAAGGATGTGTCGCACCACATCAGACAAAATTTCAAGAGAAAGGATTGACATTGATATGAAGTACGATAGAATACTTCTTCTCCTTTATCCACTGTCAGCGGCAAACGTTCACGAAGCCTTGCGATTGGTCGGTGGCAATGAACCAAACGAAGGTAGGGTGGAACTGTACTTTGACGGCAGCTGGTCAACCATCTGCGACGATGACTGGGACATGTTTGATGCCAACGTGGTCTGTTCAATGCTGGGCTATCTACGAGCAAGCCGAGCATCATCACAGGCAGAGTTTGGTCCTGGGACCGGACCAATTCTCCTGGACGACTTGATGTGTAGGGGCAGCGAAATAAGCATCTTTGCCTGTCTACATGGAGGCATCGGCGTTCATAACTGCGGTCACCACGAGGACGCAGGAGTTGTGTGCTCGAACGCTACAGGTATGCTTTTATGTACGGTATTATTTTAAAACAACTAAAAACAGCTATTTATCATTTGCAGATTTAAAAAAAAAAACAGCTGAAGTGTTTCAAAAGAGTTTGAGTAATAGATAGGTCACAGAATGTTGTGGACAACATTATTATAAAGAAAATATAAAGAGAATTACACACACACACACACACACACACACAAATCACCTTTTCTAGCATAATGAAGGATCACTTGACTTACCGCTTTCAGAAAGCAGGGGAATGATTGTTATCCTTAACATTATGTCAGTATCAAGTTGATGGAATGTGAAATTTTCATGAAATATTTTTTGGGGTGTAACTCCCTTTATATTTTCTTTATATTGTTGTCCACACATGACACCATAATCTCTAGAAGTCTCCTCATCCAGAGGTTCCAACACCAAAACTTTACAAATTCATAACTTTTGCATCGATTGTCCGTTTTTCCTCAACCTTTCACTGGTGTATTCTGCTAATGTTGCGCTTTCACTCAGTCCACGTTTCTCTAAGGTTTGGGTTTCCTTTAATGCATTTTCTAATTTGCTGCGTTTTATGTAAAATCGCGTATCAATATGTGAACTGAGCTTTTTAATCAGTTTGATAGCAGAGGTGTATTAAAATTCTCACTTCTATGACAATGAAAGGACAAACTCTCCCTGGGAATGCAAACGCCGCTTATATCTTTATGATTTTTTTTTTTTTTTTTTTTTTTTTTTTTTTAGTATAGTGTCGTATTTTTCTTTCCTGGTGAGGAGTGGTGTAGGATGCTGTGAGGTTATTACCTTCGCCAAGGGAAGAGGTTATGTTTTCGTTACCGTTTGTTTGTTTGTTTGTCTGTTCGCGTGCAAAATAACTTGTCTAAGTAGTTAACAGATTTGGATGAAACCATACAGGAAAGGTTGAGAATGACACTAGTAACAAAAAATGATTGAATTTTTGCTAGTGATCCGAGGATTTGGGGGGAATATATGAAGGATTTTTGATATTTTGACACGTAACAGGATAGACCAGGAGCTGGCTGCTGGTCAATTTACCCCATCAAGCCCAAAAGGTTTGACCCCTCAAAGTTACTGGGGCCACCCCCCTCATTACAAAACTGGGCGTCAGCCTGATACCTGAGGGCGGGGTCGTCCCCCAGGGACCCCCCCAAAACGCCCTCCGGCGGGTGTAATTTACCCCATGGAGCCCATGGACCAAACCTGGTCTAAAAGAATGGCCTAGGGGTGTACATAATAAAAATATAAAAACTGACAAAATATCTGGTCGGGAAAGGGGTTGCCAGACCGTCCCCCCTGGGCCCCCCCCCTGGCGGGTGTAATTTACCCCATGCAGCCCATGCACCAAACTTGGTCCAATGAAAGTACTATGGGTGTACATAATAAAAACATAAAAACTGACACAATATCTGGTCGGGAAAGGGGTTGCCAGATCCCCCCCCCAAAAAAAAAAGCCCATAACACCCCTTCGTGGGATTAATTTAACCAACAGCACCAATGGATCGAATTTGGCCGAGGAAATAGGCCCCACTATGGGTGTGCAAAAAAGAAAAATAAAAGCTGACAAAATATCTCACTTAGAAAGAGTTATCAAACATATCCCCTACCTTTGCTACTCCCCCCCCCCCCCCCCTTCTAAGTGTGAAGGGCCTATATGGTTTGGAGAGGTATGAATGAGCATGTCATAAAAAGTAATAAATGGAACTTCTTGAAGTAAGATGGAGTTATAACAACAAAAGCATTGTGTGTGTGTGCATATATTTATATATCCACATGCCCCATCCCACTCCCTCCCCAAAGGAATGGAGTTATCGATATCTACACTAGAAACATACTCACAGAGTGCAGACCTTTGCCAAGCAGCTCATTTCCACCCATCCACACATGCTAAAAACTGCCAAATTTCCCATATAAAAGCCTTTTGCTTTTAAATGCCGTCAACTTCCAGCTGTGTGTGTAGCACCTTATACCTTGAGCACATGATTTTACCTTCAGTGCATGTATGCAAACCTCAAATTCATGCAGCTTGAACTCCCAATTTCATTGATCTCATCTGCCATAAGATAAAAATCATCAAAATTTCATAAAAATTCCCGGATCACTACTACCAAAATTTATATGAATCATCTGTTCTTAAAATGTAATTGTGTTATTATCATCTTTTCATACAAGTTTCATCCAAATGTGTTCTCAACCTTTCAAGTTGTTTTGCATGCAAACAAAAATGCAGACAATACTACTATATAAGTAACATCAACTCCTCAAGAGGCAAAAATAATTACAACTGTATCCAACATCCTACAGTTCAACTGTGTTACCATGCATGTGGAGCAAGCATAGCTCATGTACAAGAAACTGTATTGATACAAAATTGTACATATATGCAGTGCATGCATAGGCCATAGTGTGGTTAATAGGCCATAGTGTGGTTAATTGCATGCATATACTTGTATGTTGGATATACATTTTATTCGTTGCATGCAATTAATCTCTACATTTCGTAGATCTGCAACATGTGTATCATTAGTCTGCAAACAATGAAAAAGGGGTGCTTTCCTGACCTTGGTAAGTGAACTGGGCTTTCCTATTGTAGGTACTAAAATACTGGTAGCCCCTATGACAGTAGTACATGTATTTCATCACTGGATTACAATTAGTGTCAGTAACAGAGCAAGCAAAGAAAGGTCAAGAGTCTAGATCTTGGACTAGATCTAGGTCTCAAATATGCTATGATATGGCTAGATATCTAAACCTATTTCCTATACACGCTATAGCTTGCAGAGTACCTGGTACTATTTGGCGAAACCAAATGAACTGGAACAGGGGATGGATTGTCAGCGAGACGTAGTGTATTATGAGTCATAACTGAAAAACCAATAAATAGGATATCAATGTTCTCAGCCTATATAATATGTTTAAGGGTCAAAGGTGTGCATTGCTTTAAATTTGCATAAAACACTTAAACCCTGAATTTGTTAAAGCCACTGCACTTCCTATCATTTATAGAGTCAAAAAGGCAGAATTATACTACATTTCAATTTCTCTATCTAGGACATCTTTGACTTTAGGATTAGAAATAGCCGTATAAATATGTATCATAAGTGTTGAAGATGCAGATGTTCCAATGAATGAATACTTGAAGAATTGGGTATGAAGATTAGGCAAAATGATCTGAAACTCTCTTTAAACATAGCAAAAGAAATAACAAACAGCCTGATTAAAGTTGCAAAAATTGTGATACTGATGTCTTAACAAGCTACAGTACATGCAGCATGTCTACCATGCAAGAAACATGGACAGAGAGCCTTAAGATTGAAGAGCTGTGACAAAATGAAGCCTCAAATTGCTTAAATTGCAGATCAAACCAATGGTAGTAAGATAATAATATATCTTAAATACCTGTTCATTACTTTATAGAGATGCAGATGATATGTCCAAAACTATGAGATGACATGCACTACTGAGTGTAACAATGGATGCATATCATATCTGAAACCATTTCTCCTTGTAAACCTACTGCAGCTTATTCCAACTGGAATTTACTAGAATCACATAAAGGTAATGTGAGCCTGAATGTTGTGATCCTAGCACTACCTCATACACAATAAGGAAATGGTGTTTTTTGTCAGCTAAAACATGACAGGTTATTATGAGGTTTTAAAAAGAATCTGAGTGAAGGACTGATAGTTGTTATTTGCATGTTATTAAAGGCATGTTGATAAAAAGATAAACTTTAATTTGGTGTACAACTGGCCTTACACTTAAGTATTTTTAGTGTGGTTGGTGTGAAACCGTAGTGTACTCTCAACAAAGGCTTTCTTTAAGCATTTTTTAATTTTTAGCTACTTGTTTCCTATAAGGTGAATACATTATATAAGTACACAGTAGGCTGTATAGAGTAAAACATGATGCAACTTCACACACATAGCTTTCAAAATCTGTTAAGTGTTCCTGCTTGGAGGTCCACTGATAGTATACATGTACAGCATAACATTCAAAAGGTATGAACATCTTACAGACCTACACTGTATTTGGTTTTGGTGTTGTTCTTTTATTTTCATATTTACTTCTGCCACAACTGTGAAGCTTCAATATGCCTAATGTCAGATAATTTATGCACCGACATAGCAATGCATCCGAGTCATTCAATATTACCCCATTTAATCACTTTTTCTTCATATGTTGGAAGCTCCGCATTTATGATCGTGTACAAGCTACAGCGTTATAATCCGAAATAGTCTTAAGTCCGACCAGTGCAAGTGACCATGGTTGTGAGACATTTTATTTACCACTACAAAGAATACATGTACAATGTATGTCCATGGTCATGTGTAAGCAGTAGGCCTATGCATGTGTGTGTGCGCGCGCACATGCCTACTGTTACAGCATATTATACACACCGCAATATCCAAAATCATATACAAAATTGATCAAAATGGGCATATAACTACTACATCTAATATACAGGTTGTGCTTTATGGATGATAGGCCACACAACATGAATGGATAGATTGTATCAATACTTAACCCTTTCTGTATGGACTTAAAAGATATGTATCACCATACAACGTACCTCTTCCTTTGGAATGACTTGGTACATTACAGTACACATGTGGGTGGGTATTGCTTTGTGTGTAAATATGTGTGTTTGTGTGGGGGGGGGGGGGTATAGGGGGAGTGGTGGTTGTCCCAGAGGCAGTTTAACCCCTTTCCTGCCCAGATGTAATGTCAGCTTTTCTAATGTTATTATGTACATGTAGACTTCTACCTATCTGCACACTACACCGAGAAATCTCAACCCATAAGGGGTATTTATGTGTGTAGGGGCCTCAGGGGGGCCGAAGGGACAGTCTGGCAACCCCTTTCCCGACCAGATATTGTGTCAGCTTTTATATTTTCATTATGTACACCCATAGTACTTTCATTGGACCAAGTTTGGTGCATGGGCTGCATGGGGTAAATTACACCCGCCAGGGGGGGCCCAGGGGGGGACGGTCTGGCAACCCCTTTCCCGACCAGATATTTTGTCAGTTTTTATATTTTTATTATGTACACCCCTAGGCCATTCTTTTAGACCAGGTTTGGTCCATGGGCTCCATGGGGTAAATTACACCCGCCGGAGGGCGTTTTGGGGGGGTCCCTGGGGGACGACCCCGCCCTCAGGTATCAGGCTGACGCCCAGTTTTGTAATGAGGGGGGTGGCCCCAGTAACTTTGAGGGGTCAAACCTTTTGGGCTTGATGGGGTAAATTGACCAGCAGCCAGCTCCTGGTCTAGGATCAATGAACTTGGGATTTCAGGCTGCGCATTGTTGAGGTTTTCAAACGCACTTTCTACGAGGGCGAGGCGCGCCGCGCAGTTGAGGGTTTATGACGTAACAAAGGCTTCTCTATTGGGAAATCGGGCGATTTTTCAGCATGTATACCTATGGGTGTAAATCACTGATCTCTATGAAAGAGCCCAAAGAGCTTTTCCCCAGTGGTGGAGAGGAGAAAAACTTCTTTGCAAGATCATCGGTGGAAAGTAGGTGCTTGGCGGAGGTCTGCGCTCTCAGAGTACTTTTCTAGTTGTCATTGTTATTTTTAATTAATTTGTTGTCTGATATTTTTTTTCCCCTCCCAAAGTATCCAATACAGAAATAAGCCTTCGGCTGATTGGTGGGAACGGTCCAAACGAAGGCAGAGTGGAGATATTCTACAACGGGACCTGGTCCACTATCTGTGACGATGGCTGGGACTTACCAGATGCACGGGTGATTTGTTCAATGCTAGGATATCACGGCGCAGCTCGTGCTACAACGTCTGCCGAATTCGGACCTGGTACGGGCTCTATCCTATTGGATAACGTGACTTGCGAAGGGCATGAACCAAACATTTTTGAGTGTCATCACAACGGGTACGGCAGACACAACTGTAGCCACAACGAAGACGCAGGTGTCGTGTGCACAAATGCAATAGGTAAAACCATTCTATATCCTGTCTGGTCCTGAAGTGTATTGACCGTGCTCTGTTTACACATTCTATCCATGAGCAGTGCCAACTTTTAAAGCAGTGGCATTATCCTTTCAAACGTTATTGGAGTTGAAATTGTAGAATGTGTAAAGGTTTTTTTTTTTGGTTTTATTTTTAGATGAAAAGGGGACTGTCAGACACACCTAATCACACTATTTTACAAAAAATGTTGCAGAAAAAACTTCGTTAAACACATAAATCGATGTAGATTTTGATTCGGTAGTATGCTAAAAGCGTGCAAATTAAATCTGTTCGACTGGACTTGTGAAAATCACGGAGAGAACAGTTCTGTGACTCGTCCTAATCACTGTCTAGTCTGTCTGGCTGGAGAGCATTCACCCATGGAGGGTGGATGGGCGTTAAACACTATTTTCCATTAGTTAAACACAATTTTTCGTTCGTTAAACACAATTTCCCATTAGTTTTATGATCCCGAACTTATGAAAGACTCGAGATTGACTTGGTTGACCCATCTCACCTATTTTGAGTTATGACACAAAATCAATGAGAGAATTTTTGCTGTTGTGATGCACGGCCAGACATATAGGCCTATGAATTATGCATATAATGTTTGATATATATATATACAGTACATATATATACATATGCAAAATGTATAAAAACATCCTAAACATACCTATGTATTATGTAATCGATATGCTTCAACAATGAAGAATAAAACACAAAAATTATTGTCGCACGCTTTCTCAGCTCAAGGTTCTCTGGTCCCTGTTCCATCGGTGGTAAAACTTTGTCCAGAGTCATGCCAACAAAACGCACATACATTCTGCTATTGTGACTCCATCTGCACGTCCCTGGGGGATTGTTGCGAAGACTTCATCAGCAATTCATCAAACCTGTCCCCCGGAAGTTCCGATACAATCCCGCGCTTGGAGTATTGGTCTTGCCTTACAGTACCATTAGAATTTCATCTTAAGAACTGGTTACTTGTGAACAGATGTCCATCTGCCCACGGAAATGCATCGATTATTGAACGATGTGAATTTGTTGGACATGACAGAATCCTAACCGATGATCAAGGCGTTTTTTATGTGAATGAATATTGCGCGGATTGTCACGGGGCCAGAAACACATCGTTACTTCAGGAATATGCCTTCTTCGACAACTTTACAACAAATACTTCACAGGGTCCAATGACATTTCGTAGTTACCGCTTACTTTCGAAGAACGATTCAGTCTCTCTTCCTAGGGAATGCTCTCTTTCATTCAACTCGATTGTCACGACTTGCCCCGAGAGTAACGACAGTGTGCCGATGGCGGCCGAAGCCTGTGGACGCTTTTCATCGGTAGTACATGTGGATGGTAGACCCTATAAAAACCAACACTGTGCAGTGTGTAACCAAGTTCTTGTTAATGAACATTTATTCAATCAACCCTTACTTTGCCCACAGGTTGCCACATTCTCTGCACCCAGCATACCAGGTGACTCACCTCATATAGTCGCAAATGTTGTCGTGTATGCTCCAGAACAATTTGTGAGAAAACTATGCCCTAACGGATTATTTCTTGAAAACTATCGGTGCATACCCGAAGACGCAGAGTGGCCATCCTGTCAGTCTCTCCTCTTATCGTACGCCGTCCTACAGAACAGTGACACAGTGGGATGCCTTACAGGTCTCGGACTCTCGTCAGTATTGACAGAAACCATTGAGAACACAACAGCTGAAGCCAATACATTATATATCTACGATATCGTTGGGCAAGATTTGCCTCCTCGTAGTGAAATTATGATTATGATAGTGAACAGCATTGCCACATTTAACAACACATGTCCCGAGATAGAAATAGAGCTTCAGGAGGCTTGCCTCATTTCAGACGCAAGTGCCGGTGTTGATTGTCGAGGAGAATGGTTTACAGGCCCCCCGAAATATTTCCAGCCTGTGCAGATCAACGGATCAAACTATGTTTTGTTTAACGAGACTTACATCAATCCGATAAAATGGAAAAATGCCACAACCTACTCCCGTGTATCTCAAGCTGCTATATTTGAGGCAACAGCACATTTTCATCTGTGCGGAAAACGTGAAGATATTCTGGACTGCCCGTTTGTTTTGATTGACACATTCGAAATTATCACTTTGGAAAATAGAACTGGTTTGAAGATCAGTGGTCGTGATGTATCAGTACCACAGGGGGAATACGCCCTACTGCCGAACGGGAGTGCCATAGTATGCTGGTCTTCTGATATAGCTGACAGCGGACTGTGGTACTTTTCACCCCTCACGAAAGCCCAAACTATCGTTGGTCATGTTGTGATTGGTTTATCATCACTATGTCTCTTAGCAACAATGGTGACGTATTCCGTTCACGAGCAACTACGAAACATTCAAGGCATATCTGTTCTCAACATGATCATTGCTTTACTGATTGGACAATTGCTGATAGAGTATCCAACCACTTATCTTCATCCATGGCCAGCACTTTGTCAGACAGTCGGTGTCCTTGCACACTTCTTTCTCCTCGCTGCGTTCAGCTGGATGAATGTTCTGGCCGGGAACCTTTGGCGTAGTTTTTCTCTGACCGAATTCAAATCGAAGCTAAGTCGTGAGAAAGTACGACATGCTGTGTTGCGCTTTTGCCTGATAGGTTGGGGTGTCCCGGCTCTCTTTGTTTCTTTCTGTCTTATTGTGCATTTTGAGGGGCGTGACGTTTTCTCGTTGAGGTACGGTGGTAGAGGCTGTTGGATATATCCTTTCAGAGATAACGTCATTGTTTTCCTCATACCGGTTGCCGTGAGTCTCGCGCTGAATGTCGTATTCTTCATTCTTACTGTACGTGAAATCAAAGCGCTGAAGAGCAACTCTGACATTTTGACTTCAAATCATGAGAAGAAGGAGCGAAGACACGAATTGATTACTTACGCAAAGGTAGGTAATGACTAAAATAATATTTCTCATCTTTGTTTTTTAATATGAAACTGAAGATAATGAACCAAAGGGTTTTTTCATCAATAGTCCAAATAAATTTGTGCCTGGTAATTATTTCAAAATGAAATGATCCTAAATAGTTGCGTGCTCAAGCAAAGACATAAACTTTCACTTTTATCAATTAATAGCTGATTACGTTTAGAACCATAGAGTAAAACCTGCGAGAGATGCAGCTATATACCACACAAGCAGAACAGACATCTGTCTTCAAAATGTTTGATCGACCAAGACGTAATTGAAACCAGTTAACCAAATTGATAACACAGAATAACACTAACATGACTATGTTTGAGCCGCAAAACTGCAAGTGAAGAAATGAAAAAGACGATTTCATCGTGCATTCATTCGGTTTAAAATGTATTAAATGTTATTACGTTCGTTACATTTTTGAACTGATTTCGTGACATTATTTGTATACTCAAACGTTCCAATGTGTCCTCAATTTGTTGGATATGAAATAAAACACAACTTGAACTTAACTTCAAAATTCCGTACATGTTTTATAATGTACATAAGTATGATTACAACTGATTTATTTGTTTTTGTTTTTTGTTTGTTTTTTGTTTTTGCAAATCAAACCAATCACAAACATTGTAGAATTGTTCCTTTTGGTTGCACAAGTTTTAACAACGTAAGTTTCACAGAACGAGATATTCACATGTAGAGATAAAAGAAAAAAAAAAGATCTGGCACATACTACAATGTACTATTTGAATCAGCTTTACTGCTTTGTCAAATACAATATGGGAGTGAAAGTATTTTCTCTCTTTTTGTTTATTTTTTTTTTCATCATGTGTTTTGATAATACAGATTTCAAGCTTGATGGGATTCGGCTGGATAACAAGTTTCATTGCTGCCGCGGTCCAGCTTTCGTTCGCCTTTTACGTCTTCACTCTTTCTGTAGCTGTCCAAGGAATTCTGGTCTTCTGGTCATTCGGTCTCAACGGAAGAGTCAGAAAAATGTGGCAAGCCTGGGCCAGGACAAATTTCGGCCATTCGGAAGGAAATAGGAACAAGAAAGAGGAGCTGGTCGCTACTTCCTCTAATCAATCGGCTACACATTCAACCTCACTGTGAAAAAAAAAATAAACAGAATAATACAAATAACAAAAGTAAATAAATAATAAAAAAAAAAACATAATCAAACTATTTCGTGTTGCCAGATGGTGAGAAAAGTAGAGAATGAAAAAAATCGCAATTAAGATACAGATGCTTTTTGTGGTTATCTGCGTTTCACAAATTTTGAATGAAGCCCGCCAAGGAGACAATCATGGCGATAATAATAATGATAATATAATTTTTTTTTCACTATCGTTTCTTTTACTATTCTTAATGTAGCTATTGATACTACAGTTCTTATGTAGTAAATATTACTACCGTATAGTGTCTCTATACGCTTTAGGGGAATGGGTTGAAAATGAGAAAAAAAAAAACCCACATATATATATATATATATATAATATACATACTATATGTACCGTAGATGTTTCAATTTGCAAGCCAAAATCTCGTTCAAAATACTAGTTTAAAGAAAAGGGTCTTGAGAAGGGATTTTAATTTTAACAATGTGGAAGTTTTCATCATAGTTCCACAGTGTAAAGGCGAAGAAAATAGATAGATTCTGAGTACCTAGAAAAATGATATATAATTTTTTTTATATATATCACCTATATGTTGGATGGGATTATCGTCTCTTTTTAACTTTATAATCGATTACCAGAGGATAGCTATGATTCTAGCTAATTGAATTACTGAAACAGCACTGGTCTTACAATCGAGGCACAATGAACAGTTCTATCACATTAATCATTTTCATATTTCACTTCATGCTTTAATACTAAGCAAAAGACAAAAATACAAACAAGCAATATAAGTGTGTCAGCATAATATGTACATAAACAACAATTCTCTTTAACATGTGAAATATGAAGGAACCGCAAAAGCAAAGCCTGTAACTACGGGTTCCAGGGAAAAAAAAAATATACCAATCCAAATTCTTTTTGCAATGGATATAGGATACAAAGTACTAATTACGGAACTATGTATGGCAGCTAAAATAGCAAGTTGCAAAGGGTAGAAGAAGTAAAAGAAAAGAGAAAGAAAAAGGATAAAAGCAAAAGACAGAGAATAAGAACTGATTGAAAAAATAGCATGGAAATACACAGGTATAAGAGCATAATATCTACGATCAAGTTCATAACGAGTTCAAAGTAATGCTGTTATGATTATATGGGAGCACAAACACTAAAACCACAGGTAAAGCAAGCGTACACTTCAAATTGATCCGCCATGCATTGAAATAGGATAATGTAAATAACAGGTTACGTGATTCTGATCAGGCAAGTTATACTCGTTCAGTAGCATTTATTTGATTTTTTTTTTTTTTTTGATAAACAGAGAAGAACATTAATTGACTAAATCTGGGGGGAAATGATGATAGTTGCCTAGGAAATGACAGACAATTCCAAATAATTATGTATGACGAAAAATGTATCAGTTTCCTCTATAAGCATACAAACAAAACAAACTTGAATAATAATTATATTGCTTACTCATCAATTATCTAGGGATCCACGTCCTACAAGCTTAGCTTTTTTGTGGATCGCTATTTTCCAAAATATAAAGGAAATATAAAGAAAATTAGACATTTTTTTTCACTTGTCTAGCATAGTGAAAGAGCACTAGACTTACCTCTTTCAGAAAGCAGGGGGAATTATGGCCCTTGACATGACCGTGTCAGTAACAAGTCCAGAGAATGTGTACTTTTCATATGAAATTGTATTTTGTGGAACTTTTTTCTTCAGAAATGTTTTCTTTATAGCGTAGTAGCCTAAATATGTGATGTCATGATCTGTAGTAGTCTTCTGATACAGCGGTCTCGTCACCAATTTTCAAAAAAAAAAATCATAACCTTTTAACGGATTGTCCGATTTTCCTAAAACTTTAACCAATATCTTCTACTAATATTGCTGCATTCACTCAATCCACACGTATATTAGGGGTTAATTCACATTTAATGAGCGTTCCACCGATCAACCAATATACGTAGATTCAATGATACAATCGTCTCAACATTTAGTGTCTGTTATACGCATTGGTGAATACTGGCACGTTGCGATCGATCAAATTGTGATCGGTATAGATTGAGATGAGTAACCTACAGGTATAAGCACAATGTGCATAACCATTAATCGAATACAGTATTGTATCGATTCTACATGTGTGTTATCGCTTCGTTGAAACGAGCACAGCTGTTGCAGGTAATCGTTTGAAAATCGGGATGGCCGGATGTACTAGAGATATACGTATGCCAACAATAATAAGAAAAACAATAATTACAGGAGAAATACATTTCAAGCTTGTTAAAAATTGATAACATTCTAAGATAGGCAAAACCTTTTTTTTTTCTGTGGGGGGGGGGGGGGGTATGTTACTAATATGTATTTATGCAAGTAGGTGTAGTCCACGTGGGGCAGAAATGCCTCGAGAGACATGCAGACATAGCGCACGAGGGCAAGAAGAGTGAAAAATAAAGTTTGAACTGAACTGAACTGAATAAAATTGTCAGTTGCTGTTTCTGAAAGAAAGTCTGGTGGTGATAATATATAGTTTTCTGTTGGTGTCACTGATGATGATGCCTTTGACTTGTTGATTGTCACTATCTTTTCCCATAACATCCCTGGGCCCATAACATCATTCTAAAGTATATTTGCATTGTAAATGTTGCTACTTTATTGGTCACCAGCAGTTTTGAGAGGACATGCTATGTTCAGTACCTGGTCGGTACAATGTACTGTGAAGTGGACATTGTGCTGTGTTGATGCTGATGTGTTGAATGTTACATACTATTTATGGCTGTGTGATGTGGGAAACGTGTGATGATAATTATTATGTTTGCCCTTAACTCATTGTTAACAGTGGTTAAGAATGAATTAGAACATATATGGTATCAATTTATACATCTTCTTGGAAGATATTTGAATATGAAAATGTCTGTTAACTTTTCTTTGAAGGTTTTCAAAGATGTAGACTGGTGTTTTAAATTTGTTTTAAATTATGATGGAGAACGAATTTACTACTTCTTGCGCGTTATAAATTCATGATTGAAAGATAATTCCATGGTTTTCAAGATGATAAGCGAACGATTGACGTGGGAAAAAAAAATCACTACATTAGTTTCAGTGTTTCTCGATAAAAATAGGTTTCAGTTCAGCCTTAGTTTTTCCATGCAATATAACACTATGTTATGCATACTAAAATCAAAGAGTTACATGAAATGATAAAAGGATTTTGAGATATGAGGTTTCTCAGTCGGTATACAATTATGTTTGTTTTGTAAATAGATGTGTGAATATTGTGAATGTGATCAGTAGTTTCAAGCAGAATGCCTGACAAAATCATATAGGCAATTAATACTATGTGCTGATCGAGATCACATCACTATGGTCATTGCAGAAAATGATAAACCTGTTATAATATGATACAAAAATGGGATATAAAAGGAACAAAAATGATGGAACTAATATAGAAAACATTACGTCATTTGATACGACGATCAATGACCTAGTTATAAAATGAATTAAAGCACACTTAGCATGACAAAGACGGCAAGATCGAGATAGTTACCATGCGTTTAGGCTTACTACCCACGATGTTTCACAACCGCAAAGAGAAAGAAAATGATTTAACTTTGGCTCGTGCCTTTCTGCACGATGATAGCATCCCAGTCACTGTTGAAGAGCACGGTACCATCATCTTTCCTCTCCGAGCACTCGGCGGATCCCAGGTAGTCCAGGACTTCCTGATGGACCTCCTGGATCACAGACTTGCGGAGGTTGCAGACTTGGGAAAGGAAGTCAACGATGAGGTTGCCCTCTTCCGACTCGGGATCAAAGCAGCTGGTGATATCTAAGTGAGACGTCTGGCTCACAACTGTGAACGGGATGGCGTTGGCGGTCAAGACGTCGCGAAGGTCGTGGGTGCACATGTACTGATTCTTATTCTGGAAACGGGGGTAGCGTTTCCAAAATCGCCAGGTGCCACTCGTATCTATAGCAGGGTAAGCATCGATTGAAATAAGTCTTGTTATAAAAATGTAGACGAAATTCGGGAAATCACCAATTGATAACGCAAGTGCCTCCTTGGTAGCTACGTTTTATATGCACTCAAGAAATAGCTTGGCTGCTAAATTGGATCTGGTTTTAGTGGCCTCTCCCTCTGAAAACCAACATGGGAGTATTAATGCAACATTGCTCATATTGTTCATCTAACATTTTCATTTTTTAATCCTTTTTTATTCTAGTTTATAGGGCTCCACTTGTAACTCGTTAGGATGAGACACTCATCCCGGAACTTCGTGTTAATGCCTGTCCCTCAGCTATAAGAACTTCTTACAAATAGAGGGATTTCCCACAGAATGACAGAGGAGGCTGCCTGTAAAAGCACCTATAACATACCGTGTTATCGAACCCAGTGACCTAGAACTAGTTTGAAACGTCATTCATCCAGGTCACCTGTTTCACCAAGGGGCATTTTTGCGGGTTTCTTCCCTTATCCTTGTCTGACCGAGACATTGAAACTTTGATTAATGATTGTAATGACCACAGATCTGTCAAATTGAGATTTTTTTTCTTTTCTTGGTTGAAAACGAGGAAAATGATAGCAGTGAATGAAATCCAGTCATTGATTATCATTGCATTAACGATGTGCGTAGATAGCTACGTGCTAGACGACTGGCTAGACAATGCCTACAAAGCCTACAATGTCGTAGTGCATCTGCGACAGGGCTCTACAATAATGGTGTTTTGCTTGTTGGCGATACCGAAATTTAAATACGTTTGGAGAAGAAACAAAACGACAGGTTATTCAAATATTAATTGTCATGAAACTCACACAGAGATTAAAAAAAAAAAAAAAAAAATCACCAGCCCTCCTAGTAGTTATGATGCTGGACTTGAAATCGCGACTTTTAGTTGTGTTGTTGTTGGTGGTGGTGTTTTTTGTAAAGGGATTTCTACAGAAAATGATGTGTATGATATAAATTTGAACAAAAAAAAAAACACAAAAATACATTGGCTATCAGCCGCGGTGACACTGGCAAAAGATTTCGAAGTCTTTTCGATCTTCGGATCGAGAAGTTTGGATCAGCAGTGCGCCTGCGCAAAAGAAGAAAGAGCACGCCTTCTGACAGCTGGTGATTGTGACGTAACAATGCAGACATGTACATGACAATGACCATGCTCTTCGGAGGCAGACCCCGCAAACAGATGATGGACTCGTCATGTGCCAAACTTTCAGTTTCTGTATAGCGTCCACACCGGCAAAAGACCGAAAAGTTTGGCAGGAATGGGGAAATAATCCCTCGTTTCAGTGAAGAGTTTCGCGAGGTGAAATTTCGCGAGAAGTTTCGAGAAAAGTTTGTGGTCACACTGACAAAACTGCGAGATCTTAAAGATCGCGAACTAAATTTGCCCGATCTTTCGTCAGTGTGACCGCGGCTGGGAGCGTCTAATTGCATATCAGTACTTAAAAACACGCTTCATTAATGTTCAGTACTCCACATCTTACACCTTTTGTACTAATATTTCATGACTGTCTTCCTGGTAATTAGCTCATCTTACTCCCTCCTTTCTATCTTTTTACCCTTTACGCCCGCTGAGATGATTGATTTAATTCAATAATCATAATAACTGAAATCTATCTCTTTATCTGTCAAAGTGTTAATCTGGTGACCTATTTTCTTACTGCATACGTGCGCTACTGGGCGTGGAGGAGTCCTACAATATTGTGTCCTATTTTATGTGGAATTTCACTTTTACCTGAAATAACGACGATAAACAGCATTCCGCCGTCCTCCAGACACTCATGTAGATAGCGAATGGTGTCGTTCAAATCGTCCACGTAGTAGACTGAGTGAATGGCACTGATGAAGTGGTACTTGGGATACACGCCCGTTTCATTCAGCTTCCTTCTGTAGCCGTCTAGCGTATCCTGGTGGAGGTCGAAGTCGATCCCGGCAAATTCTTCTTTCCCGCTGGAAATGAGCTTACGATACATATCAAGCTGGCTAGCAGCGGGCTCGATCACGGTGTTGTGAACGGCCTTGAAACGAGCTCGGATCTTGGTGGCCATTCTGCTGTCCATTTGTCCTAAACGAACAAAGAATAAGTAAAATAAATATGTAAGTATGATGATAGTGTTGCGGGCTGGCGCCGTTGTCGATGTCGACGTCGTAGAAGTACCCCTCAAACGCGCATGTGTGACACTCAAGATTTCCGGTTCAATAAAAAAAAAATCAAAGTTTAATGTTGCATTATTAACTAAAGGTTTGAAATCGCCACTTTTACATTCTTTCACTTGTATTCGAGTCTAAATGTAGGAGCCTAAAGAAGCCGGAAGAAATCCTATCTCATCTTTTTTTTTAAACACTTTCTAAATTCCAGTATAATCTATTAGTTCCTGAACCGAGACTTGCTTACGAATAGATTTGTATGTTCATATGTTTAGATACTTACCAAAGGTTCTAAAGTATAAGTTGGGTAATTTACGCGGGGATCAAGGGAGTGGGCGTGTTGAGTCATCATGGACTTAATGCGGACGTCCAGGGAAACACTACGCGGAGGCAGCCTACGTTTGTGCTAAGCGCTGTACTTGTTACCCTCCGTAGATTCTGTGCTAGTTGGACGTCGTAAATCTGTTATCTTGAAATACATGACTTTCCATTGCATGACATCCGTATGGTAATAAATAATGAATGATTTACCAGATGGTCAGATACATAATTATTACAAAGCAAATGTCTCTACTATTGACTAGAATTGACAAAATATAATTAATGTTCACGTACAAAAGATCCAAATCATTAGCTGACATGGCAACATTGTACGATAACAGTGAGCCGAAGCTCGCGACCAATCTCATATCAGTTTGCAAATAATTTTTCCAATGATTATAAACTGAATTCATTTTTATCACCAAAGTCTACTTCCTGAAATATTAATTGCAACTTATATTTTCTGAAAGATTAAGGATTTGGGGAATTTTGGATGGGTGAACGTAACGAGACCGACACCCATGAGTCATTTACAGCCCACGATTCATACAGTTCATATTATGTCATACAACCCACTAGTTATACAGCCCACGAGTTCGACATAAAGTAAAATAAACGCACGAGTTATACAGCTAATAAGTTCGACACAACGCGCAAAAGGCTCACGAGACCGACACTATGCAAACAAAGCCCGACAGGATGAACAGCGCTACCTATAGACCAATCAATTATATAGGGTGTTCAGATAATGGCATATTATGGAAGATATAAGAGATGGAAAAGGAGAGTTTCTAGGGCGTTACCCCGCGAGTTGCCCCCATTCACCCCAGTGAAATGTTCAAGGCATTTGATTGTGTTTACGCGTGTGTGTGTTTGTGAAAAAATTAAAAAGAAAAAATTATTAAAGGTGTGCATCAGGTCTTTCCACCTTGGTTTGAAAAATGCCAAAACACCCTCGTTTCCCTTTCCGTAAAACAAATACACTTTGGTAATACTTGGGTCAAAGGCAGAAGCGCTACCGACTGAGCCAACTCACCGCCATAAGCCAACTGTTCAGTTAGTTACAATCTCACGCTCGATGGCGTGACGGAATTGCATTCGCCAGTATGCTATTTTCCCCTTCATGGACAACCCTGTAACAGGTACATACTTGCAACTGACATGTAGATGGTGCTGCTCATCCTGTCAGTCCGGTGATCAGAGCCTTCTTTGCGTAGTGTCGGTCTCGTGAACTTTCTTTGCCTTGTGTCGGTCTCGTGAACCTTCTTTGCCTAGTGTCGGTCTCGTGGGCTTTCTTTGCGCAGTGTCGGTCTCGTGAGCCTTTCGTGCGTAGTGTCGAACTCATGGGCTGTATGACGTGTGAGCCGTATAATTCGTGGGCTGTATGAATCAAGGACCTGTTTATATGTCGGTCTCGTGGACCGTATGACTCAGGGGTTTCGGGATGACCCCCTTTTGGATATAAATTAAAACTGATAGCCAAAACATCGTTAGGGAGTAACCGATGGAAGGTACTGTAATCATGAATGATCACTACGCGCATCTAGGCCTACAGGCAGTGTTTTGTATCTTTAGTAAAGGACATAGATTAAAACTGATAGCCAAAACATCGTTAGGGAGTAACCGATGGAAGGTACTGTAATCATGAATGATCACTTCGCGCATCTTGGCCTACAAGAAGTGTTTTGGATCCTTCGAAAGGACATAACAGCAATCTAAATTCCATATTCCTTCATATTCCTGCTAATATTGGATGACTTACCAATCGAGTATTTTTACTCATTTATTCAAATACTAGGATATTTCTTACCAACAATTCATAATAAAGCGACACTTCCATGTTTAGATTCGTCTCTATGCCTTATGTGTTCTATGCCTTAGTGTGCATAGAACTTTTTATACGTATCCAAGCAAAGCAATTTCAGCAAAAGGTCAGCTATAGGTCAAGAATCAACAGTGGATATCGGAATGCCGATCGATTGTCTAAACTGTAACTTCCTATCATGGGAACATTTATGCTATAAATCAAATGCTTGTCGTAACTAAAAATAATTGTTATGACTTCTCTGACAATTTGACCTCTCTGACCAAAGCAGTGCAGCAAATATCAACGATCGATCTTACTTTTCGTACTCTTAGCAGTGAGAGCAGAAGAGGTGGGGAGTGAAGGAAGGAAAGTAGACATGGTGACAGGCGGAAGGATATACGGTAGATTGAGGGAACAGATGCAGGTGAAGAAACAAAGTTAGGCACTGCTGCTGAAACTGATGAGAATAATATACCCTATCAATACTATACTGGAAAGAATGCAGAGCCCCATATTCTGTTCACAGTGCCATGCACATAATCAACTATGTGAAAACGCTCGAATTTAACAATGTGAAGATGATTTCACACTGTGATGTGGTTTTCACAGCGTGTTCACATAGTAATGCTCTGTTTCACACTGTAAATCAATGACTCACATTGTGTTCACACTCTTAAGCGCTCGAATTTAACAGTGTTCACATTGTGTTAACACTGTGTTTGTCACACAATGTGGGACATTGTGTTCTTTCCAGGAGGGTAGAAACAAACAAAGAAGGCAAACTAGCTGACTGTAACTAGGTTGGCACGTTGCAATATCAACAAAAATTGCAAATTTCCTACAGGTTTGGGCCAAAATGCATGGAAAAGTATAAAGTGTCTCACTGGGAAAAAAACCCAGAATAATTAAACAATAAAATGATAACAACAATAAAGACAAACGTACTATAGGGGCATCAACTAAGCCAAAAACTTGACGGAAAATGGAAAGTTACGTAGATTATGATCATTATTAAATGATGACAACTATTAATTTTGTGTTCTTATTGCTAAGATACCTTAAGAAACAAAAGCCATACAGCTGAAACTCTTTGAAGGTTTCCCCGTGTTTATTACCATTATTGTTGTTGTTATTATAATTATTATTATTATTATGTTAATTTAAATATTAATTGCCATTGGAGCAAATCGAGATCCTATTACTCAAGGGATGCTACGTGCCCCCTGGGAGCCGGGGGTGCTGGGGGTGCTGCAGCACCCCTGACTTTTTGAGCAGGGGGGCATAGCACCCCTGTGAAAAATAAAAGTTGGGGGTGCTTCTGCACTTATATCTTTTTTTACAGGGAAAATTCTTTTTTTTTTTTTTTATAGAAAACTGTCCAAATATCCCACCCAAAGTGTGCATCAGATTGCTGAATTTCACTTCTGAAAATGCGAATCTCCACAGCGTGGGAGGGGTAACCCCCTCCCACACAGAACAAGATAATTGCAGACAGCACTATTAAAGCATTTTCATTGTCCCTGGATATTTTGCTTTTCCTACTTTTCTATTGATTTTTTTTTTAATATGCTACCTGAAGGGCTCACTAGATTGCTGAATTTCAAATCTAAAAATGCAGAAGTTCCCTTATTAGGGGGAGGGTACCCCCTTCAGGAGAGCATCGATGGAGGGGGTAGTATATCATTTTGACCCCCCCCCCCCCCGTAATTTCCAAGATGTGGAATTTTTTTTTTTATTCGACACTGTCCCAATCTTCATACAACGTGTGCACCAGTCAATTCTGAAATGCGAAATCTCCCATGTATTGGAGGGAAATACCCCCTCTCACGATATTTTCCTTTCTATTCTAGAGTAATGCAAAAGCTCCCTCGTATGCAAGGGTGCAGGCAGTTGCCATGATATTACCCCCCTCCAAATGATTTTCGGGATGTCGGAGATTTTCTTGCTTTTTGTGATGGAAAACTGTCCAAACATTTTACCGAAACTGTGCAAGGCATTGTTGCAGTTCAATTCTGAAAATATAATGGGTTTATTACCCCCTTCCACATCCTCCCCCTTTGGTCCTTTCCCATAAGACTGGCATATCTCCGAATGATTTCTTTCATCAAAAGATCTGTCATTTCTGTTCAAAAAGGGCAAGATAAGTTTCCTCGTGTGGGAATATAATATCCTCCTTTCATTTAGGCCCTAACCATTTCCCCGCTTAGTTCCTCTCCATACGTTCCATAGACGTAGTAGTAGTACACTTCGTGGATTGATTATTTCCCTAATTCCACCAAAATGTGTTTGCGAGACAATGTCAATTGGATTCTAAAAATGCCACAGTTTCCTCATATTAAATAGCATCAATCCTGGAATAAAAATATTGGGTGGGAAAATGCAAACTCATCACTTTTCCCCCACCCTCCCAATTCCCCCCCCCCCCCCCCAAAAAAAAAAAAAAAAAAAAAAACCACGATGTGGAAAATTTTCTTGTTTTTTTTTCAATAGAAACTGTCCAGATATTTCACCAAAAGTGCACAAGATCATTTAATTTCAATTCTGAAAATGGAAAATGACCCTGGGAGGGATACCCCCCCCCCCTCCCCCCGGGTTAGGCCAACTTCCATCCACTTAGTAGACTTTTGAGATCGACACTTTTTGAATATTTCATCAACAAGTGCGCACCAGATCTGTCAAAAGTTCAAAAATGTGGGAAGGGGATATTCTCTTTCAGTTTACCTTTATTCCCCTACTACATTAGTATGCTTATACTTCTTTGTTTGACAGCTTTTCAAATACTCCATCATAAATGACTATTGAGTAGAGTCATTATATTTTCATTTCAATCCTTAAAATACAAAGGCTCTCCCGAATGGGAGGGGTTAGGGGACACCCCCTTCTAAAATCCTCCACCTTGCTGTATTAGCCTCCACCCCTTGCATTGATTATGGCTACATTACATTACATATTCAGTCATAAGTGTGCGCCAGAAATTCCACATCTTTGAATCACAGTCAAAAAGATGCAAAAGCTCTCTCTTGTAGGAAGGGGATACATCCTCCCACATCCTTCCCCCGCCCTTTGGTCTCCCTCCATAGATGTCTTAATACACTTGTCTGATACACAAAGATTTTGCATCAGATCATTAAACATTGTATTCCAATTCTAAAAATGCAAAAGCTCCGTCATTTGGGAGGGGGCTACCCCTCCCAACCCCGCCTTCTCAACTTCCTTACATTTATCACACAGTGATGATGCATACCTAAAACAAGAGGTCATTATACCCCGATTTAATGATAATTCACATTTCTGTAAATATTTATCTTTCATACTTTTTTTTAAAATCACCAAAAGTGTGCACCAGATCGCTGAATTTCAGGTCTGAAAATCCAAAATCTCCCTTGTGTGGGAGGGGGATACCCCCTTTCACTCCCCCTCCCCCTTATGTCCCCTGCCATGGACTTATACAACGTAAAGACCAACAAACAATTCTCTGATACATAATTATGGGGTTAGTCCACCATGATTGTGCATCATATCGTTGTAATTAAATTCTACAAATGCAAAAGCTCCGGCGCATGGTAGCCACGTCCCATCCCATCCCCGCCTCATCAACTTCCATACAGTTATTTCACAGTGATGACGCACACATGGACCAAGAGTTGATTGTAACCCAATTTATTGGTCATTCACATTTCTGTGAATATTTCATTTTCATACTTTTCAAAAATATTCACCAAAAGTGTGTGTAAGATCGCTGAATTTCAGGTATGAAAATTTAGAATCTCTCCAGGGTGGGAGGGGATACCCCCTCACAGTGATGACGCACACACGGAACAAGAGTTGATTGTAACCCGATTTAATGGTCATTCACATTTCTGTGAATATTTTTTTTAATACTTTTTAAGAAATTTCACCAAAAGTGTGCACCAGATCGCTGAATTTCAGGTATGAAAATTTAGAATCTCTCCAGGGTGGGAGGGGATACCCCCTCACAGTGATGACGCACACACGGAACAAGAGTTGATTGTAACCCGATTTAATGGTCATTCACATTTCTGTGAATATTTTTTTTAATACTTTTTAAGAAATTTCACCAAAAGTGTGCACCAGATCGCTGAATTTCAGGTATGAAAATTCAAAATCTCTCCAGTGTGGGAGGGGGATACCCCCTCCCACACCCTCCCCCGTAGGTCCCCTTCCATGGACTTATACAAAGTGAAGACACACACACAAATCAAGAGGCGGGGCGTTCAACAATTCATCCATGAACATAGTCCACGAATATTCACTTGTTTCTTTGTTTGTTTGTTTGTTTGTTTTTTTTTTTTTTGGGGGGGGGGGGGCTTTGATTGAAGAATTTCAAAATTTACCACATAAAGTGTGTTCAATTTCACTAAGAGTGCAAAAGTTTCCTTGTGTGGTAGACACGTTGATAGAGGGCTTTCTCACCCTCGTTTCGATGTCCCCATCCCCTCCCTTCACCTCCCCTGCCCCCCCCCCCCCCCCATATACTGAAACGCTGCTAATATTGTCCGGCAACCGGGATGGGTCAAGGGTTCAGCACCCCTGTGAAAAAAGTTGCTCCCAGGGGCCTGTGCCAGTGTCAGGTTTAAGGAAAGAGCATAATAGTATACTTATAATATTCTACGAGGAATTCAGCCTTGTTGATAAAATTGGTTTTTAAATAACTGAAATGTCCAAAAACAAAATAAAACAAAGCGATCCTAATGTAGGTCCCACCTTTTACTGGGATTGATATGTTTTGGATAGCTCAGTTAAAACCGCTAATCAGAAGTTTCGGGCTGCAGAGAAACTGATATGAGTTTTTGTTGTTGTTGTTGTTGTTGTTGTTGTTGTTGTTGTTGTTGTTGTTGATGTAGCTGTTGTCGTTGATGTTGATGTTGCTGTAGTAGCTTGTGTTGTTGTTTATTTGTTTGTTTGTTCTCGCAAAGTAAACTCCTAATCATGACTTTTTGTCTGCTCATGCAAATTGAGAAACCTCTGATCAAAAGTTCTGTGTTGCTTCAACAGAGTAAGAAACTTCAGATCAGTAGTTTTGCATTGTTCGTGCAAAGTTAAAACTTCTGATAAGTATTTCTCTGTTGATTGTACAGAGCAAAAACCTCTGATAAGTACTTTAACCCAGTACAGGGAGAGGGGGCATTATGTCCCTATTATATAAACAAGTTATTTTGCATTTCTCGTGATATTCAATGATTAGGCGCATACTCTTCGTGGAAAATTTGGAATCTTTTTAAATGAAAAACACAAAGCAAGAAATAGAATATTCAGGAACATTGTTATCGGTTAAATCGTCACGTCATGTCTTGATCCCCATCAATAATACAGTGGACCGATAAGGGGAGGATGTATATCCCTTTAGTTACCACTTTAGCAATTTTAAACGTTGAAATTCAGCTATCTTGTACGAACTTCAGGAGAAAATACAAATTTGGAAAATGTCCCATAAAAAACCAACAACAAAAGAAATAAAATCGATAGACAATGTGACAATGTTCTAGATCCATGAAGGTGTACAGGAAGAGGTTGGTTTTGCAGGGCGTATCCCCCTTTCACATGAGGGAATTTTTGCACTTTTAGAATGAAAATACATCGATCTAGTGCATACTTTATGTGGCATATTTGAAAAAAAAATCAAAGAAAAGAAAGTAAGAGAAATAAAGTTCAATGACAGTGAGAGACAATGAATATGGACCAACAGGGAAGGGGATGATATCTGGTGTGGGAGCTAGGGGTGTCCCTGCTTCCGCTTGATGAATTGGAATTTGACAATCTTTAGTGCACACTTTGGGAGGAATAATTTGGAAAATTTGCATTAGAAAAGTTATATATACATACATATTAATATATATATATATATATATATATATATATATATATATATATTCCAGGGAAAGTGTGATTTTTTTTCCATAATCTTTCATTGATTCCATATTCAAAACAATTTCGTGACAAATCAAATCACATGTATTACAAAATCCACGATTTATCATGACACAATTATAATGAAATCAAACCAAGCTGTACTTTCAGTAGAAATACATTTGTAAAGAATATACAATGCACCAGAGAAAGAAAACAACATATACTGCTTACTTACTTTCATTAAAATCAGATCGAGCTGTACTTTCAGCATGACAGTACAATCATTAAAAAAAAAAGAAAACTACTTATCACGTCATCAATCTTTCCATACACGCAAATAGAATCGATATTCCCTTTAATCACCCCCTCCCCCCGCCTCCTCCCCTCCCAACAACCCGTCCCCTCCCTTCCCCCTTCCCCGTAGACATCTGGCTCCGGGTCCTTCCATACTTACTTTCAAATTGAAATTAATGGTCAAAGTTCCCCTCATTGATGATAATTTCTTTTCCTCAAATCTATCCCCTAAAATATTATTTTTTTATTTCATTATATGTAGGCGGCTTTCTATATTCTCTACTTTTAAAAATCAAATATGTAACCAAAATTAGAATATGATTTAGTAATTTGTGTTTTCCTCTATTGCCCTCCTTCCTCCCGAGCAAATTTTTTTCCCCAAGTACAATTTTTTAAATCAACATCAGTAACTACAAATCAATATATCAATATCAATATCAATATCAATATCAATATCAATATAAAAATATCAATATCAATATCAATATCAATATCTAAATTCCTTAGATCTTATTGGTGAAGAACAAGCAGGATTTTGAGAGAATTATTCCACAATTATTGACCATGTATTTGTGCTGCATTCTGTCATAGATTTGTACCTTTCCCAAAAGATAAGATTATACTGCGCCTTCGTAGATTACAAAAAGGCATTTGATTCAATAGACAGAACATCTTTGTGGTATAAGCTAATACAAAACAACGTCAAGGGGAAAGTGTTCAGAGTAATATATAATATGTACTCCATCTTAAATCTTGCGTAATAAATAATAATGAGAGGTCTGATTTTTTCAATTGCAATATGGGTGTCAGACAAGGTGAGAATTTATCTCCTCTTCTCTTTGCTATATATTTGAACGATTTTGAGTTGTACATGAGAGAGAGATTCAATGATGTTCATTTGTTACCAAAAAATATGAAGGAGCTCATGTTCGACAATGGCATAGACGTTCTTTTAAAACTTTATTCGCTTCTGTATGCAGACGATACGCTGATACTAGCAACAAGCGAAAATGAATTACAGTTGGCTTTAAATGCTCTCAGTGAATACTGTAAGTTATGGTCTCTCCAAGTCAATATCAGTAAAACGAAAGTGGTTATTTTCTCGAGAGGAAAGGTCAGGAGATTTAAACCATTTATGTTTAACACAGAAATATTAGAAGTTGTAGATGAGTATTTGGGAGTAGTGTTCAGCTGCAGAAATAATTTCAAAAATGCCCAAGATAAACAAATCAGTCAAGCAAAGAGAGCCATGTATAACTTGTTGATAAACTCTAGAAAATTAAGGCTGCCTTTAGATATTCAATTAGACCTTTTTGATAAACTTGTTTTGCCAATTCTTATCTACGGAAGCGAGGTATGGGGTTACGAAAATCTAAAGCAAATTGAAGCCTTCCATACAAATTATTGTAAACAGGTGCTAAGATTAAGAAAAACTACAATGAACTGCATGGCCCTTGGTGAGCTTGTGAGATTTGAAATGTCGCGAACAATAAAGGAAAGAATGGTTAATTTTTGGTTCCGAACTATAAATGGTAAAGAAGTTAAAATATCTACGATTATGTGCAATATCCTAAAGCTTTTTTTACACCAACATGACCTTTATTCCTCTCCATGGTTACTACACATCCAGAAAATATTAAACGACTTAGGACTGTCGAATGTGTGGCAAGACTATGGAAACTTGTCTATTAAGTGGCTGAGGCCAGCAATTAAACTCAGGCTTTGTGATTTGTATACTCAAAACTGGATGAATAAAGTTAACACTAGCACGCAGTGCATCAACAATGGGATTTTTAAGAGCTCCTTATCATTGGATTCTTATTTAACTAAATTGCCATGTTTTTATAGAACTTCACTTGCAAAATTTAGGTGTCTTAACCACCGTTTACCTGTAGTTTCTGGAAGATATAACGGAATTGAAAGACAAAACAGACTGTGTAGCTTTTGTAACCTGGGTCGGATAGGGGATGAATTTCATTATTTATTTGAATGCCCAAAGATGGAGTCATGCAGAAAAAAGTTTGTCAAACCGTATTATAGGATCCGCCCAAATACATTGAAGATGAATCAGTTATTCAATACAGAATGCAATAAGGAGCTGCTAAATCTAGCTAAATTATCGATAGAGATAATGAAGATCCATTTAACACAAAACTTTAGTATTGTTCCCTTTTTGATAACTTAATTCTGTTATTTCATTATTATGTATATATTATGTACAGTTGTGTTTCGTCCGTTTTTTTCCTTGTTTGTATATATTTAATTATTTGGATTGTTTTGTTTTGTTTTTCACTCTTTTTTGAATCAATCTCATATTGTAACAGTGTCTTGAATTCGATACTGATAGCAATTATAAATGATAATGCTAATACCCGGTGTTGCTTAGCAGAAATTTTAATCAATATAATCTAAGATATTTTTTTAACCCATCTGCATACTTTGATATACTAATTAACCACATACATACTCAGTCAAGATTTTATTTCATGCATACATGCATCTTTTCTATTGTTGTTTTTACTGCTGCTTGTAAGTTTAATAATGTAAATAGTTTATCAAACGCATTTCGTTCAAGATTTTCGCCAATTATATCAAATGTAGTTATATATTATCTACTGTGCTTTGCTGTTGATTTGTAAATAATGTCAATAGTAGTTATAAATTGTATGTTTCTTCGTTTTCGTGTTATTACTCTGTGCTATGATTTGATTTTCCCCAATACTCTATATTTGAGTGACATGGGAAAATAAAAAAAAAACATTGTCATTGTCATTGTCATTGTCATTGTCATTGTCACAAAAATATAAGCAACAGTGAAAGTCACTCCCCATATGTTGTAAATGTTTGCCTTATGAGAAATTTGAATTCCTTAAAGCTCTTCACGGCGGTGTTAATACGAATTTGAATGCGTTGCACGTGCATTTTTAATTTGACGCCACTTTTACACGTTTATTGGAGAAACTCATGAGATCGCATACTGATGAAATCAAATTGAATGAACTAGACACCTTTTTGAATGATGATCTCGATGACCATTCAAATTCACTCGAACTTGAATGACTGCATTGTTAAATTGAATGCAAATCTTATCAAATGTAAGGTTTCTTTTTGTTTTGGGTGTTTTTCGTTTAGTTTTAGTTTTACGTCTACGACGTCAATATATCACTCACGCCTCCAAGCTCAGTATTTTAGACTAATCACTGGAGGGCCTGAAACTGGCTGAAAATCAAGTTCCCGTTCCTAAATGCCAGAGAATTTAATTGGACAGTGTGTATAATGTTTTGAGGTATTCTGTGCCGATCGGCAATTAACGCACACAAGGGGTTTAAGTTCTTACCCGAGCCGCTGCCAATTCGCAATATTCTGACTGTGGAGTCTGAGGGAAGGCGCTCTACGAGTCTCTCAACCACTGGTGGCAGAAACTTCTCTTCCCATTTTGCAAGGATCTCGGACTTGGTGGACCGCTTGGCAAAGACATGAAAAGCCTTGGTGTAGTAGCTTGGGTCGTCCTTCAGAGGTTTCAGCTTGGTTTGTTCCATCGTCGGTCTCGAAAGTATTAATTCTCAGAATAATGACAATATGCAACTATTCTACTCCAGGGTTGTCAGTGCAGTTGTATGGCAAAGTACCGTACTATATACATTCAACAATATTATGGAATTGCATGTGCATAGAACATTCTCACTCCCCCGAATTGACCCCTTTCCCGTTACTGCACGTAAATAACTCGGCGCGAAAAAAATACAGTGCTTATTGTGTCATGGAGCTCCATGAATGTAGGCCTACCGTTCGCTTTGTATGCTAGTTCGGATATTCATGATCTGTGATATTGTTACGCCCGTTTAGTGGTGCAGATTCCACTGACTTTTCTTTTAACGGCCTTAAAGAACGAAGACGATGGAGCGGAAGAGGCACCTAGCATTGAGTAGCACTAACACTGCATGTTCCGTTGAAAATTCGAACTGTTAACATTGCTACTCACGTACCACCCCCCCCCCCTCCCGCCACCGTAACTTTTTCTCGAATGAATTAATGTCCATGCATTTCATCTAGGTGTTTAAGGAACAATGTAGGTGATGTGATCCTACCGACAGAGACAGACAGGAATTAAGTAGCAAAGCATAAATTTTGATGATTCTCACGGTTATTTCCACAGGATGTGTCGGCAAACAATGTTCCATGACAATTGTCACTTTTGTAATTGATATTGCACCAGATGATAATGCACTACAAAGTCTTGTCCCGGCAGGCCGCACACGACCCGAGCCGAGATTGTCCCCGCGACTCGTCTCGAGTTCATGATTTTCCAATATTGCCTTTAAATGTGATTTTACTTGTTTTAACTTTTCA
The DNA here is from genome assembly GCA_033980235.1 of Diadema setosum. Taxonomy (NCBI): domain Eukaryota; kingdom Metazoa; phylum Echinodermata; class Echinoidea; order Diadematoida; family Diadematidae; genus Diadema; species Diadema setosum. The sequence goes on from CM067066.1 coordinate 8,017,405, forward strand.
GAATAAATTCTTCATGAATTCCTTGTAGCAGTGGTTGATTTATTTCCATATATCTCGTATTCTCTCAAATTGCAACCAGTAGGATCATTCATGTAAATCTTATAAAGCCTATTCCTTGTATGTATTGAGCAAAAAAAAAAAGTCGATAATGTTATCCATGACATTTTTCCATGTTCATTTTCCTTGAGCCTTACCAATGGAAAATGTTATTTTATTTCATTTTATATTTTATTTCATTTTATATTGTATCAAATTCACATCTTAATTGTTGTTAACACCAAACCTTTGTTTTGATACCACATCAGTTCTTAACGATCTTAATATCGAGGTGTTCCCTTTCTATACATTACTGATTTATATGGGTTTTTAATCAAGGCGTCATTACAACATGGAAAGTGATCAGATATATCAAAATATGATAAACCGCTGATAATACCTTTATGTGACATATGAATTAGAAGTGAATGAAACACCGTTAAAGGACGAGTTCACCTCCATTAACATGTGGATTAAGAGACTGCAGCAATTTTATTAAAACACATATTAAAGTGAAAACAATATTTGAGTAAATTGGAAACCTGCTCAAAAGATAAGAATTCTTGACTTGAAGATTCAGTTCCACGATCGCTGGATGTGCAACTAATACAGTCTGCTTATAATGTGTTCAACGTATATACGTTGAGAAAATCTGGAGAAAAAAAAAATCAGCATATGTTCACTTTTCTCGATAATAGAAGTGCAAATGTCTTGCCTCTTTCAGAAGTCAAGGGGGAATAATATTACGGGCCTTAACTTATTATTTATGTTTGATACAAGTTTAGAGAATGTATATTTTTTTTTTCAAAAGATGAAATTTTGTGGAATTCTCTTTATATTTTTCTTGCTTTGTAGTATGCAAGTAACATCATTGAACTGTAGTAATTTTTTCATCCAGGAGTGACAGCACAGAAACTGTTAAAAAAAATGATAACTTCTGAACGGATTGTCTGATTTTTCTCAAACTTTCACAGATGTATCATTTTTGACATAAGCATTGAAACACCGACACATAACTTTCATGGCTCCATCCATGCAAACAAGTCATGTAAAAAGTCATGTTAAGGTTACGAGGAAGTGTGTATGTACACGCGCTCTTGAGAATTAAGAGTCCGTGTGTGTGTGTGTGTGTGTGTGTGTGTGTGCGTGTGAGTGTGTGCGTGTGTGTTGTGTTTATGTGTGTGTATGTATGCATGTATGTGTGGGGGTGCGCCTGAAAAGGAGAGGAGTGGATGGACGGGATGTGGGTTTGAGGGACGGGTGTGAACGTGTGAGTGTGTGTGTGTGTGTGTGTGTGTGCGTGTGAGTGTGTGTGTTTGCAGTTGGTGGATGATGAGTGAGTGTAAGTTAGGGAAATTGATGTGCAAATACATGTCACATACACGCGTCTACACACCAATCACAACACATAGCATGCACCCCCCCCCACACACACACACAAACACATACATATCACATTTACCAGTCACACCCACCTCAACCACTCAATTCGTAGTGCATCAATAGCATCATCTTCTGCAGCTTGAAGACAACAAACGACGACAACTTGTACAACTACGTTTCATTTTTTTGCCTGCACGAATTGACGCCATTGAGGGCAAAAATTGGGGACTGCACGAGCAGCACAAATTGTCGCCAGGCGACAAATTGTGCGGGGGCGACAATTTGAGCCGTAACAGATGTATTTAATCAATGTCTGAATATCTATAGCATTTCGACTTCTTTAAGGCGAAGGAACAACATTCAACATACATGTAGTTTGAATGAACGTGCATGTCGTCAAGACCTTTAAATATCGTCATAGGCCTAATACTGTATTTGATGACGTACACATGTACATCCATATATTTGTTGTATCATAATTATGTAGGCCTACGCAGTTTTACCGCACTACAGATTGGTTTAGCTTACTTTTATTTCTGGCTTTTTTCCAAATCATACATAACGAAAGAATACATACATTTAGAAATCAACATTGTACGACGCATAAGCTAGCATATAGCTGTCTTACAAATTAATTCAAAGTACATAATGCATACACTATGAACATGACAGTATGAATCGACGTATGACACGTATAGCATAATATTACCAAAAAAAAGAAGAAGAAGTAAATCGTGAAAATAACAGTTGTAAATAATTTTATCTAGATGACGATTTATTATCAATATAGACTATGCCATGCCGTTACAATAAACGAATTTCAGGAAAAAAAAATAGAGGTAGATTTGAATGAATTGATTTTAGAATTGAGCATCTTTGCACATAATAACAGAAAAGCAGGAGACCGCGATCATAAACAGCAGCTTGACATAGATCGAAGCCTCGGGGTAAAATTTGACACTTAATTACATAACTGTAAGTAAGATGACTAAAACCTTTAAACAAACATCTTTCTACTGCTCATCTACTGTTGTACTGCAGCATTAATTCCCCAAGAACTCTTAAAGAGATGGTATAGTTATAGCTGAGATAAAGTATCAGAAAACATACATTTCTGTAAGATGTATTAAACGTTTATTTGAAGAAGATCGCTTTTGAAATGGTTGAGATATCAAAACACAAAGTCATCTCAAGCAAAACTATACCATCCCTTTAAGTTTATGTTTTGTGCTCATGACATTGATACTTGATATATCTCCTCTGTGAACTTTGAATATACTGAAAATATGTTAAACACAGAAATAGAGAACATTTCTCCATGATTTTTGAGAAACAAACAAACGTATCCACCCAAAAGTGAATATATATGTATATATATATATATATATATATATATATATATATATATTAGCATATTATTAGTTTACAATTCAATAGTAATGATATTGATAATGATGTTTGTATTGATGAGATGGCTTCAGTTTATCAGAAATAAACTAAATTCTTTAAATTAAAACTGACTCCAGTTTCGCTTTAACCATGTTACTGATCGTTTAAGAATATTACGTTTGACTCAAAAAATATTTGGCAGCTTATCACACCAACTGAAAATTTTTATAACTCAACTTCCCTTACTTTCTTATTTGAATGGTTCTGTGCTTCTGTATCTTACAAAAAGTGCAATCATGTTCGGGAAAATTGTGGCTTGAAAAAGATTCCATTCTCACTTATCAAACGCTTATCATACAGTTAACTATTTCCCGTTCTAATGGTAACTTAATCTGCTGATACACCGAAAATAAAGAGTATGACTTCATAGTGTTCATATTGCTGTTTTCATGAAAGATATTCAGTAACCACTGATATGAAATATAAAAAAAAAAACAATTCTAAGAGGTTTACAACTTTATTTCATGAAAATAAGTTTTGAAGTGACTGTGGATATTAAAAAAAAAAAGTAAAGCGGACCCAATAAAGGAGGGACCCACCTTTTTTTAGGACAGAATATGCTATTTGATATATACATAAACTGTTTTAAGTTATTTTGCTAAAACCAAAAACCCGAATCGCAAGCTCAAACATAAACAATGCCATTCGTTTAAATTTGTTTTGTGCTCATGGCACTGACATTTTTCATTCTTTTGAGAACTTTGAAATAGTGGAAAATATGTTAAACACAGAGATAGAGAATGTTTCTCGGTGAGTTAAAAAAACAAACAAACAAGCAAACAAATTGTCCCTAAACGTATCTAAAACAAATTCTGTACATCGTTACCATAATATTACAGGGTGGTCCACGAGGGGTTTCAGCATGACCCTGCAACATGATCAAACTCTTGTGCAACATCCTCAAAGGCCAGCAACATGTTCTGCAACATCCTCAAGAATTTGCAACAAGCTCACAATGAAACGTATTCAAACGTTTGCAAGACATATGCTTAAGAAACATCAGAACACCTTGTACTTAGATATTTGTGTGCAAAACATGAGAGAGAACATGAAATGTTATTAGCACAAAGAGAGATAAGCTGTGAAATATTGCGTTCTACGTGTTCGTGATGCTCCGAGCGCATGAAATTTCGGCAATATTCACAGATTTTATTTTGAAAACAAGCAACATGCTCACCTTTCAAGTTCTGGACAACCCTGATATTATTTTAAAAATCAATAATAATGCTATCGATGATAATTGTAATGTTTCTGTTGAAATGTCTTCAATGGAAGAGACATCAACCATATTCTTTAAATTTCACCTGACTCCAGTTCATTTGGAATTATCATTTTACAATACAAGTCTAAGAGGAATTCACAGTTTATTTGATGAAAATTGGTTTTGAAATAGCTGAGATATCCAAAACAAAGTGGTCCTATAGTGAAAGATTGGACAGATCAGGACCACTTTGATTTACTTTGTTTGTGGATATCAGCCACAACAGAACCGATTTTCGTCAAATAACAATGATTTTTTTCTTAGAATTGTACGTACTGGAATATTTCATTTAATATCTAAAAATCTAAATCCCCATCTCAACTAAAACTATACCACTTATTTAAAGTCAATCTTGTCTCTTAAGTGAACTTCCGGACTAATTATTTGTGTTTATTTTCTTCTTCATAGTGGCCCACAATCAAAAGCATTGTCTTTTGCAGTAGCCTACTTCATTTTTTTTTCTTTTTTTTTTGTACAGTACTTAACTGTTCTCGTTTATTTATTTATCATAATGTTCCGTATTACGGTAATGTATAACGATTCCCTTTCACTGTACACTGTTTCTTTCACAATGTACTGTCTGCATTATTCTTTAGTCAACAAAAAGTAAAAATGTTAATGTGTTTGTGTTTTTCCTGCCATAAAAAAAAAAAAAAATCAATGCCAAAATTGAACAGAATTGAACTGAACAGCAGTACGGAAGAAGTCTAATTTTCCAGACTAAACAAAATCTTAGACAACTTTTCTATTATGAATTCCCATGTATTATTTGCATTTTCATCCTGAAGACATCCACCGACTCTCATTTAGTATAAATGCGTCACATAACACAACTTAAGACATTGTTATATTTTGGAACCTTGTTAATGATAATTCTATAACGTCATCTGTGCTCATAAAGAGCGCCATGGAGTCACACTGCACATTGGATACACCGAGTCTCAGTTTGTCTACAGTACATGTATTGCAGTTCACGGAACATGACATAATGCATTGGCCGGCAAAAATAGATTTTAATTGTAACAGTCAATGCATCAACTTGAACTGTTATCACACAAATTGGGATCAAAACCATTTATTCTGAAGAATAGTAAAATGCTTGTCGTGATACTAGTTCATTTCATGACCGGTTTCTATACAGAAATGAAGTCTATTAAACATTAAATATAAATATACATTTGCCCTTACCATACTGCTGGTAATGAGTAGCGCCTATATATTTTTAAAATAATTCTAATACACAAAAAGCGTATAGTATTTCAAAAAAAAAATGAATGTTACGAGATGAAGGCTTCATTTCTGTACAAACTTTATCACCGTTTATAACCAAAATGTTTCCTACACTGAAAGTATGGAAAAAAAATATGAACTTACATTTGCCTTGAACTCGCCAGCTCGTTCATCATCGCTAGCTACGTGATGCCTCTGTCCGTAAGGTAGCGCATGCATGGCAAAATTAGCAGTCTAGCCACCAGAATAGCTAAAAGGAAGTACTGCTGCATCTTATATGTTTTCTCTGACCAGAAAACTATCTGCAATCACCCAGGTATAGATGTTCGCTGAAATCAAGCAATAGCTATCATAACCTTTGTGACGATGTCCAGTCCAACCTAGCTGGAGTTAATTCAATTAAAATTAGGTTACTGAGTGAGGGAAATTCAGCCTGCAACCTCACTATTATGCTGAAAAGTACACCCTGCATAAGCCCCTTCCACTGAATTAACCGTGATCTGTTGTCCTTAAAAGATAATAACAACCCTGTTTCGAAACCGCTAGCTTTTCTGGCATGTTGAGATTCGTCGTAGATATATCAAAATATGGACTGATAGCTGCTTGATTTTCAACACTTTTGTGTTTCCATGCTTCATTTGTTTGTTTGGTGATTTTGTAATATGAAAACATGCAAGTAATGCTCAGTGTAAGGAAGGTATATTTTAATCTTCTTTTTAATCATATCATAGAAACATGGAAACATTCAAGTCATATACTTTTTCAGGTTGGGTGCATTACATTGTTTTCTGTAAATCGTAATATGAAATATTATGTATTATAGGTCTTAGTACGATAGCACTGATTGCCAGATAATATCACCAACAGAATCCTGGTGTAGACTGTTTTCGTGGAAAGAGTGGAATAATAATCATCAAAAATTATTTCACATAGTCAAGTGTTCTTTTAGGCTACATTACAATGCAAGGTGGGTATCATAAAAACAGTTCAATGTCATGTCAACGTGCATTTGGCTTATGAAATGAGTCAGCAAAGTTTGGTTCTTTTTTTTTTCTTTTTTTTTCACTTAGTCATCACAATCACAACATTTGAAAAAAAAAAGCCTCAATGTAGATTAAATGTCGTCTAAAACCAAAAGTGAACACGTTTAAGCCGTTCTTTCAAATTATTTACAGTGTGCTTATTTCCTTGTGAAAATTATAAAATCCATGAAACCATTCACTACCACAGACATAGGGCAGACAGGCTATGACGTTGATCTCCGTCGCCCTGTTTTCCGCAAAGGTTCTAAACACCATTCACACAAAATGTGGGTGTTTGGTCGTCATTGACTAAGTTTCAATTAACACATTTCTTGCAACAATACATTTCATATAATACAGTTTGAAATCTGCTCAAAGATTCTCTTACATGAAGAACGATAAGCCCGGTAAAGGGATATACGTAACACAATTTTAATCAGATCAGCCTAGCAACAGAAAACAACATGTAAAATCTTCGGATTGCTATACAGCCAAAGTTTTCTCAAGGGACATACATCTGAATAGGATAAAGAAAGTTAAAGGACAAGTTCACCTCCATAGACATGTGGGTTTAGTGAATGCAGCAATATTAGTAGAACACATCAGTGAGAGTTTGAGGAAAAACTGACAATCCATTTAAAAGTTATGAATTTTTGAAGTTTCTGCTCAGTCACCGCTGGATGAAAAGAATATATAGCTTTTAATGTCACATGTGTACAAAGATATAAAGAAAGAATAAAGAAAATTCAACATTTTTCCATTTTCTTGCATCACAAAAGAACGCTCGACTTCTCTCTTTCAGAAGGCAGGGGAATAATATTACCCTGAACATACGTCAGTAAAATGTCGAAGTAATGTGCGCTTTATTCAAAAAGTAAAGTTTTGAGAATTTCTCTTTTTATTTTCCTTATATCGTCGTACGCATGTGACATCATACACTGTAGTCGTCTTCTCATCCAGCAGTGACTGCGCAGATACTTCAAAAATTCATAACTTTTGAACGGATTATCCGATTTTCCTCGAACTTTCACTGATGAGTTCCGCTAATATTGCTGTATTCAATCCTTATATTTAAGAAGGTGGACTTGTCCTTTAAAAGTAAAGTAAGAGAAAAGACGAAAGTTGAGGAAAATCAAGAGTAAGTCGTTCTGATCAATGGAAACTGTAATTTGCTTTTTGTGAAGATATCATTTTCTAAGAAGATAGCAACACGAATGCGTATGTGCAGAACGGCGAAGTTGACACGCCGTCGACTGAGTCGGGCTTGCGAAGGAAGTGACTGGGAGGTTGCGAAATGATCTCATCACATGTAAGTCCATATTATACTACATATTAAAATTTATTTACTACCACTGCTTTCAAGTGATTGCAATTTTCAATGTATCTGCTTCCCGTTAGTGTGATGACAAAAATCTATAAAACGTCGGTACACTGTTCGAAGTTAACGTATGTTCCTCAAGTAAGACATGTTTCGGATACAGTCCTCTATATCATTTATCCCGAAACTGCAGTAGAATACCAATTTAAATGATCTTCGAGGTGAAAATGGAATCCACAGTTCTTTGGGATGACGGTTTATACATGTTCGATATGGCTTTACGAAAGTCAGGGTTTCTAATTGCGTATATGAATGGATTCGCACAGGAGTTACAGAATGCCAAAACAATAAAGGCTTGATCTAGTGGCGAGTATAAATACGATCCCGAAAGGGGGCCGAATATGTGAACTAGGTAACTCGTGAACAGGGGACCCCAACAGATTATGTACACAATAAAGACGATGAAGAACATCTGAAGCATGCGTTTCCTGGCGACAACATGTGTAGACCTGGAGTTTGCCTTCTCCTTGCTGGTGTTTTCTTGAAGGTTGAGGTTAGACTGACGTTTTAGCGTGCAAGATGTGAGTACATGGCTTGTGGTCATGGTGACGATCGGGATTATGATGTGGAACACGTACAATATGAAGGCTGCAGCTCGTTGCATACTGACAGAAGAGTACTCCAGCACACATTCCCCTCCTTGTGCTTTCGGCAAGATAACCAGGTCCAAGCACATCATACCTGCACAGAGCCAGATGAATATGATGAAGCGTCTAATCCTCTTGTCCGTTACAACCATTTTAAACTTCAGTGGAAAGACTATGGCAAGACACAGCTCCAGTGGTATCAGGGTAAGGGTAAGTATTGACGCATCGACAGAAAGCCACATGAAAATTGAAGTATGTATCACCTTACAATATACATGTCCGAGCCACGAGGCAGGAACACTAGATGCCTCATACGGGAGAGGAATCATGAAGACTGATGTCAAAAAGTCGGCGACGGCCAAAACTCCGATCAAGGTGTCGCTTGAGCGGCGTTTGTGTCTCCTTAGAAAGACGATGTGGATGACAAGACCGTTGCCAGTGATCCCCAGCACTGCAGCCGTCGTCTGAGCAATTGTGATCCACGTCCAGGTTAAAGACTGCCAAGCCCATGATGGATCCACCCCTCCTACGTCTTCAGATGGACCTACGTTTTCAGACGAATGAAGATTACCCTCATCTGAGGAATTTGTAGATGCATCATTGCTATCGGATGTTTGTGTTACAATTAGCTCTTCCGTCAAAGTAGTAAGATACTCATTTCCCCGATTCTGTAAAACTTGATGAAGAAGCCCCGTTGAAACGGTAGATATGTGGACCTGATGATCCATTAACGTGATACCAGTGGACGACGTAGGTGAAGGTGACGTATTTTCCACCATGCTGTGTTTTTCGGTGTCTTTACCAGTGGCTTGGTAGAAACCCTTGAGAAGCATAAACAAAATGAGGGCACGAGCAATGCTCCCAGCCATTCTGTATTAGCACACAAAATGTGATTGCTGTGTAAAAGAAAAGACAAAGGAAAAATAAATCATCCTATCATTCCATCTACATAATTATGAAATCTAAATGTACGTACATGTATGTCAGCATTTGTTTAAACATCTCTTTTTGAGATACCCCAAAGACCACTTTGTACATCTGGCGCCAAAGACCAAATAATTGGAGGGGTGTAATAAGGCTACTTACTGTGATTTGTTGTGATCAATTTGTATGTCCATGGTTATTTGGTTTTGACAAAATCAGTACGATATCATTTTCAGGCTGTCTGTATAGCCATCTACAATCACACCGCATGCATTTCGATCATTTCTGCAATAGCTTAATCTCTCTGTGTGAGTTACAAGCTTCTTTTTCAACCTACAAAATGAGAAGACGCATATTACAAAATAATGAGCCATCCTAGCTCATGTTTGAAATCTACGAAGAACGTGTATGTACCTGCAACTTGCAATGATTCCATCTTTAGTCATTTTTCTCGTCACGCGCTGGTATTAATTACGGTCTCCTTCAGTGCCAATCATTTTTGTAAACTTTATTTGGAATGTTTCCTCCACTGTAGAGTACCTTCAATTTCACATTTCTTTACATTGCGTTTTCTTCTTCCTTTATAGTCTCACTACGATTAACGAATTGCATACTAGATATGGAGTGAAGTATGAACATGAGTCACACGATTGCATTGCGAGTGGATCGCAGAAATAAACTGCATTGAGTCTATATAGACGAGACGATCAGAATAGACGACCTCTTGACAATTAGACCAAATGAGAATTAAACTAAATGGTAATTAGCTGAAGAAAAAAAAAATGTTTAGACGAAATAACAATAGACGAATTGGCTTGAAGACCAGATTAAAGATGGACTTATTTGAATTAGACGAATTGGAAATGGACCATCCAACTAGATATTAGACCTAGTGAAATATAAACCAAACATTAAAGGGATCGTATAGTTTTGGTTGAGACCTGATTTCAGGTTTCTAACATTTTTTTGGTGAGATAATGAGAACCCTCTTATGAAATACTGATGAAAGAGCATGTAATTCCATGAAGAATTCAACGTTTATTTGATGAAGATTGGTTTTGAAATGGCTGTGATATCCAAAACAGAGCGATTCTATTAAAATGTGGGACCCACCTTTTATTACGATCGCTTTGTTTTACTTTGTTTTTGGATGTATCAGTCATTCCAAACCCGATTTTCATAAAATGAACTTTGAATTCCTCTTAAAATAGTATGCTCTGTACTATTTTATAAGTGTTTTCTTGGTATCTCGCAAAAAGTAAAAAACCCAATTCTCATCTCTACCAATACTGTACCATCCCTTCAAAAAGACAAACTGTCCATATAGGGCAAGGCCAAATGAAGATAAACTAGATGACAATCAGACGAACTGGCAAGATACCGAACGGTATACAATATGTAGACTACGTAAAAACAAAGTAAAAAATTGTGGTAATTAGACCATAAGGCGCTGGACAAATGACAATCAACAAATGTGCACATTAGACGAAATGATTAGACCAGAAATAACCATTTGACCGAATTGACAATAGACTGAATGGGTGCTAGACGATCTGGCAATACGAGCGCCTGGAATTAGACAGGTGACAAAAACCTTATTAATTGAATTGTTTCAGAAGCAGCTAAAAAAATTCATGCAAAGCTTACACACACACAAAAAAAAAATAGTATTCATACCCAGTATTGGGTAAAACGTTAACGTAATATAGTTTGTACGTGATATTTTCACAAATTCGTGGGTAGTGTAGAAATGTTTCAAGAAAATGTGATTTTAAAAATTCTGCACAGTGCAACATTTATCATGTTTTGCAATTGAAACAAGACCTCTAGTCTAACATTGAATGTCAAACTTTTGCATTTCCTTTTCCTCAAGACCTCTTCGAATCAAAATTCCCATTAAGTAGGATAAAGTATAAGATACTCACCGGGAGATAAACGTGCAAAGTCGACAAGTTCCTCTGATACCTCGATGCAATTTGAGCAACAGACTTGTTTGAAATAACGTTTTATACCTCTCCTTGTCAAAAGTATCATTACTAAAGCGCTGTCATCATCGAAAAACACACACACGCGCGCGCACACACACACAAACACGCACAGAGCTTGCGCAGTAAGTGTATTCTAATATAAAATTTCGAAGATAAAGTTTTTTTTTTAGAAGTTCGTATCACTTCAGTTACTCCCTATCTCTCTTTCTTTCTCTTTGCATTAAAGCATTAAAGGGAAAGTTTATCGTCACTTCAGTTCGATGACATTGTAATCCCCCCTATTTACTCTTTCTTTCATTCCATTTTTTCTATTTATCTTAACATTTTCTAATCTGTCCTTCCTTTTCCCCCGTTTAATATCTGGGCGTCGTTGTTCTTTTTTTTTTTCTTCCCCAATACTCAGTTGACCTGATGTAATTTCCTTTGATATTATATCTTTTCTTACTATAATGCGGGGGTATTATGTTGTATATCGACGTTTGATGTAAGGTATAAAAGCTTGTAACTACAAGCGTCATAAAAAGGCGAGGGCGGCCTCAACCGCCGATACAATTGTGAACAAAAATACCACTGTCTTCTCTATATAAAATCCTAGTGAGAACTCTGCAAGCGGCCATTAGCTCGCTTGTGTTAAATGCGATGGAAACGTCTTAGAAAAGATGATTTTCCGCATCATTTCAATTGAGTCTAGCAGAGCGGATGCTGCTGTTGCTGTTGTTGCTATTCACCTTTGTGAAGTTTCCTTGGAATACTATTTATGAGAAGGGTCGTAAATAGCATCGCACACATTTTGGTTAAAAACTTTTCTTTGCTTTTTGCCACTGCGTAATGGACAAAGCGAAAAAGGCAACTTCAGAAACCACAAATTTACAAAAAGAGAATGTGGGATATAAACGGGAAAATATGAGTTGTGTGATAAGAGGTTGATATCCGTTTGGTTTGCCGGCTACACTTCTTCAACGATCAAAGGAGTGCTACGTTCAGCTTTCACGGATATTTAACAGGAACGACGGTATGGGAAAAAGTATAGTTTAGTGTGTTTAAAATCAGGGTTTTTTTAAACATCAAACATTCATTATGTAGGTAAAATTGAAGACACGAGAAAAATAACAGCTAATGCGGAGGACTTTAAACTAGTTCAAAGGAACGGAAGTAGGGAGGAGTAGGGAGAGGGTAAAATAAAATGAGAATCTGAATATAAAAAACGAGAAATATTTGAGGGAGAGAGTCATGAGTAGGTAAGATTTAGGAGAGATGCAGCACGTGACTTTACAGTAACATTGTGGAGTGCACGTCACCAGTCAGACAGCCATAAGTCATTCAGCCCACGAGTCATACAGTCCACGAGTCATACAGCTCACTAGTCATATACAGCCCATATATCATACAGCCCACGAGCTGTAGACACAGAGTGAACAAGGCCCAGGAGTTCGAAATCAAGTGAAATAGACCCACGAGCTATACGGTCCACCAACCTGACACCAGACATTTAAGGCCCATGAGTCTAACAACAGACACCAGACAATTAAGGCCCATGAGTCCAACAACAGACATAAGGCCGACGAGTCCGATTGCATCACGGGGCTTACTAATTACGCACGCAGTGCGGTCTCGAGGGCCTTCTTTGCTTAGGTGTCGGATCGTGGGCCTTATTTGCTCAGTGTCGAGGTCATTGGCTGTATGACTCATCTGCTTTTTTCCAAATATCGAGCTCATAGGCCGTATGGCTCATCGGATGCCCCTGCATGGACTGTCAAGATCTCATATTTACCCACAGGGCTTATCACAATTCTATGAAGGATTGAATTAGATTGATTATAGTAAAGCCTCTAAAGTAATAAAAAGAAATCGTTCAACACTTCCAAATAATAGGTAGTAGATTTCAGTCCATGGTAGGAAATCCATGCATTGACAGACGTAGAAACCGGAGCAATTGCCAAGTTGAGGAGCAGCTGCTAAGTGGTGATTACTAGAGTTTATGTACTCTCACCAAGAGAAAAAAAAAACGATCAAAGAGAACATCAAAGCAATCTTAATTGATTACCTCTAAAAAGACACAGTAGTTGCTGTCACTAAGCAGCGTGATACGTGACCAAGTTAAACGTTAACAGCACCAACGACAAAACTTAAAATGAAATAATACATTACTTACCTTGAAAATGATATACCGATTGAGACTGCTGGTTCGATCTTATCAGTATCGTTACGTAGAGGTCTCTTGTTGGCAAGTCCGTACGCATCGAAACAAACATTTGTTAAGGCCTACATTGTACTTGCCTGCGATTCCACACTTTTTTTCTCGTAGACGTAATGTTTATAACATTAACAGATCGAGCACACGACCTTTTCAAATTGCGAAGAGTGGGAGTAAATTAAACGTCTATAACTACACTCTCTCCGGGGAAAATCCTTTTATTTTTCATGCCTTTGCTATCTTTAATGAGCCAAGTGTTGTTTTAAGTACTTTCACGTTTCCCTATACAGAATTTGAGTGAATTATTGTAATCCCATCCACAATCAGAATTAAACATTATGATGGACCCCTATGTAAACCAGCTTTGCTGATCAGTGTGTTCCACCCAATGATGTAGAAATAAATCCAGTTCGGTTCAATTGAATTTTGACGGCGTATCCAATGGGTGAGCATAAAAAGCAGACCAATGTATGGTTGGAATTTACAAAAATGAGCTCGAATTCTATTGACCGAATTTCGCTTTTGTGTGTATGTCAAGGTTGCCGTAGGAATGAAGCCGGCACTTTTAGTTGAGCCAAATATAAGCGAAAATAATTATGCAGTATACAGTAGAGTATGTGCAATGGATGATGGAAAGAAGCCTACGCAATCTCGTACAAAGGATCCTACGTTATAGATGTTTGATAGTCCATTCTCCCTAGAATCAGCATTATAGAGACAATGATAATAATGATGATGATAATAATGATAATGATAATAATAATAATAATAATAATAATAATAATAATGATAATAATAATAATAATAATAATAATAATAATAATAATAATGATGATAATAAAATATAATTTAATTTATAAGTTAATAAAACTGAGCCATGGTGGAAAAGACAGCTGGAGGGACAAATAACGGAGATGAGGGCTGCTATAAGTAAACTGACTGAGAGCGAAAAGAGGCACTGTAAGAAAATCAGAGGACTATCTCAAATTGAGAAAAGGTACAACGTAAAAAAAAAAAAAAGGGAGGACTGCCGTCATTGAAGAGCTCAAGCAGCGTGTGACGGCGAAGGCTGCCAAGGTAAAACGATACCAGCAACGTGTAACGCAATTCAGACAGAACAAACTCTTCAAGACGAACTAGAAGTGATTATATGAGGAATTGAGTGGTACTAGAAATCACCAGGAGGAACATCCAGACCCAGTCGAATGTCAACAATTCTGGGTTAAGATTTGGGGTAATCCAGTTGAACACAACAAGGATGCACAATGGCTAAAAGATGTCAAGAGACAGCTCAAGTATGTCGAGAAACAAGAAAACATCTTCATTGATACACAAAAAGTGAAGAAACAACTGACTGACTGAGCAAAATGCCGAACTGGAAAGCAGCAGGACCAGACGCAGTGCATGGATTTTGGATCAAACATTTCACGGCAGTCCATGAGAGAATAGCAAAGCAAATACAGCTTGCTCTAGAGAGCGGGGAGGTTCCCCACTGGATGACCACAGGCAACACGGTCCTCATCATGAAGGACAAATCCAAAGGTAATGTTGCCTCAAATTACAGACCCATAACTTGTTTAAACATAATATGGAAGTTAATGACTGGCATCATAGCGAATGAGATGTATTGCTTCATTGAAGGGAAGGACTTATTCCCTGTCGAACAAAAAGGTGGGCGGCGAGGGTGCAGAGGAACT
Source organism: Diadema setosum (assembly GCA_033980235.1). Classification (NCBI taxonomy): domain Eukaryota; kingdom Metazoa; phylum Echinodermata; class Echinoidea; order Diadematoida; family Diadematidae; genus Diadema; species Diadema setosum. The sequence continues at coordinate 8,032,554 of CM067066.1, forward strand.
AAAGACCAACTACTAATTGACAAAATGGTGATTAGAAATTCCAAGAGAAGGAGGACCAACCTGTGTGTAGCCTGGATCGATTATAAGAAGGCTTATGATATGGTGCCTCATTCGTGGATCGATGAATGCTTGCAAATGTTCGGACTTGCAGATAACATCCGAGCTTTACTGACAAATTCTATGAAGGCATGGTGCACAACCCTCACATCGAATGGCAAAGATCTTTGTCAGGTGAGAATACAACGAGGAATATTCCAAGGGGACTCACTGTCACCTCTCCTCTTCGTTATATCACTCATTCCACTTACAAGCGTTCTGCGAAATGTATCGGCCGGTTATGACCTCGGAGGAAATCATGGCTCCCTCAATCATCTGCTGTCCATGGACGACCTTAAGCTCTTTTGTAAAGACGAGAAGCAGTGCGACAAGCTAGTTCAAACGGTTCGTCTGGTCAGCAAAGACATCGGCATGTGCTTCGGCATCAACAAGTGCGCTACCCTGGTTATGAAGAGAGGGAGACGAGTGAAGAGTGCAGGAATACCACTCCCTGATGGAAGAATACTACAGAGTTTGGAGGAAGGAGAGAATTACAAATACCTCGGAGTGTTCGAATCTGATGATGTCTCGAACAATGCTATCAAAGTGTCTGTGACGAAGGAGTACTTCTCACGTGTAAAAGGTGTACTAAAATCACACTTAAATGGCGGACACGTGATCACAGCTCTAAACACCTTGGCGGTAGCAGTTTTGAGATACACAGGAGGAGTGGTCGAATGGACGAAGGCGGAACTGGCTGGTATGGATCGGAAGACAAGAAAGATGCTCTCGATCTACAAAACCCACCAAATGAGTGCTGATGTCGACAGGTTGTACCTGCCAAGGAAAGAAGGAGGCCGAGGGCTCGTGAGTGCGTCAGATTGCGTTGAAATGGAGCAAATCAGCCTCAACAATTACATAAACAGCAGTGAGGAAAAACTTCTTCGAGCCGTTCTGGTTGAAAGTGGAAATAATGTAAACGCCATTGATCCACTTACTTTCAAAAGCCAGAAACGAACAGAAAGATCTGCAAAGTGGAGAGAAAAGCAGCTGCACGGGCAGTTTTGCAGAGAGACGGAGAACATCAGCAGTAATGACACATGGTTATGGCTGAAGAAAGGAGAACTGAAGAAGGAGACAGAAGGACTGATCATCGCTGCCCAAGAGCAAGCACTGTCAACAAATGCTCTGAAAGCCAAGATACAGAAGAGAGATGTGGATGCCACATGCAGGATATGCCGAGAAAGAGACGAGACAGTGCAACATATCGTATGTGGCTGTAGTAAATTGGCGCAAAAGGAGTACAAAAGACGACATGACAAACTGGCACAAGTCCTTCACTGGGAGCTTTGCAGAAAACATGAAATACCATGTGAGAGCAAATGGTATATGCACGAACCACAGAAAGTTTCTGAAAATGATCAAGTTAAAATCCTGTGGGATTTCGATGTTCAAACTGACAATGTCATCCAGCACAGGCGTCCGGATATCATCGTCGTAGAAAGGGCTCGACAGATGTGCACAATCGTCGATGTCGCGGTACCGGGAGACAGCAGAGTAGCCGAGAAGGAGAAGGAAAAGATAGAGAAGTACCAAGACCTTGCCAGAGAGCTTCGCCGCCTGTGGAATATGAGAACGAAGGTGATCCCTATTGTCGTTGGAGCACTCGGAACAACGCCAAAGCAGCTGCGACGGCACTTGGACGATGTTGGTGTGCCAGATCGAGTGCAAACGCTCCAAAAAGCAGCATTGCTGGGGACGGCACGAATCCTGAGAAAAGTACTGGAAGTCTAAGGTTCCAGGATGGAACTTGACGTGATATTAATCTCCAAGAGATATCTTGTGAAGATAGAGATACCAATAATAATGATAATAGAAAAAATAATGATAATAATACTAACGTAGTCTTTTTATGGCTCATTTGCAATAAACTGATCAATGTGCTTTTTCAAATTCTTTCAGTATTAAAACCGAGGGTGAATAAGATTTTTTTTTTTTTTGAAAATAAGATATTCAAATATATAGTAGAATTCGTATGATTTGCTCTGCTTGGGTCATATTCCTGGCGTTTTTCTCCTTTTTTTTTTCCATTCTTTTATTTTCATTTTCAACAAAGAGTGTAAGTGTACAAAACATAGCATGAACAAAGTTTAAATAAAATGCACATTTTACATAGACCGAAATTATATAAACACAATGAATTGAGGAAGATATAGATTCTTGCTATTTACTGCATAATGCTGAAAAAGTTGAAAATAGATTAAAAGCTTATAAGCATAGCATGTAGTATGCATTCCCCTCAAAAGCTCTGTAAATAAAGCAAATAGATAAAGAAAATATAACGATGTAAGTTTACTGTACTGGCAGAGAAGTGTGTTATATCAATTGACTGAATTACACTGACAACAGAACTGAAACTTATTTTCTCTTACCAAAAAAATTAATGTCTATTATGTTCTTGCCCAAAAAAAAATGAAATAAAAATTGGAATTGAAATTGATATTGAAATTAAAAACATTACAAAGTCCTTCACAAGGTATATAGTCTTAATAGGAATTATTGCAGTAAACAATGGAGGAGTTGAGAAGGAATCTTCTTATCTATTTATTTATCGATTCAGTCTTATTCAAAAACAGGGTAGTCTTTTCAGAGCCAAAAGGCCTGTTTTAAAAAATAGCCCTGTTAACGTAAATATACAATCACATCGGAACTTATTATTTGAACAGTGTAAAGATATATATATATATATATATATATATATATATATATATATATATATAATAAATACACTGTTCAAATGATAAGTCAATAACCCAACAGACGAAAAATTCATTCTACCTGTTTTCACCAAAAAATATGATTATATTTTTACATTTGGGATCTAAGCAGGCGATACATGTCACGATAATATTATTCTTCTCATTATTAGTAGTAATATTATCATTCTTTTTTTATTCTTCTTCTTTTTCTTCTTCTTTGCGGGTGTCGAGTTTGCATGGAAGTTTGTAAAGTATAAATAGAAATACGAACACCGTTTTATGTGACGTTTTCTGTGGAAACTTACGAGACCTTGCAAGAAACTATGTGAACGTAGATGACGTGAGTGCACCATTATCATAGGTAGCGTATTAAGGTGCTGGGCTGGACGGTCATGAATACGCATTAGTACCGACGTCAGTCATAGACGTGTATTGCACTTTGATGTCTTAAAGACTTCAATTTACTGACGAAATAAACCTCAATCCCATTTATAAAAAACACAAAAAACATGGTGAAAATGATTTCAAGACTCTGATCAGGTTTTGAACCGGTTTCGAACCCGCACAGCCCTTCGTGTCGAGTCTGTGACTGCGCCCAACCCACTGAGCTATGCGAGATTCGCAGCCTTGCTTGGGTTGTTTGGATTCTTATAATGTTTTGTGTATCCCACGCTGAACTAATGCATTCGTGTTTTGGTGCGAGTGTCGTATGCAATGCATGCAATCGACGGATTCGAGACGTCATCGTGTAATGTTTATTCATGACCGTCCAGCCTTGCACCTATTTTAATACACTACCATTATCATACCAGAAACATAACAGCATGTCTGTATGAACAAACGGACTTCCAGGGAAGAAGAGATTTTATCAAAATAGAACTTAACATACGGATGTTTTACCTGTTTTCACCAAAAAGTGATATTATTTTTACATTTGAGATCAAAGGAGGCGATAATGTCACGACACTTATTTGCTTTGAATATTACTGCTTCGTAATAATAAGTTGAGCTTTCAGTTTTTTACTTTTCTCTTATTTCCAACTTTCTCTAATTTCCGGAATTTTTATCACACGTATGATTTCCTCTATTTGTTAAAAGCCAATAAAACGTTGTGTGGAGATGTACTTTAAGATGATTAGAAAAATAAATGTACATTATAATCTAAGTGAACAAATTAATACAGGCAAACATAAATGTATGTATCACTTTGGCAAATTGCGTTCTTTTTTGTAATTTGATTTTTTTCTCATTTTCTTTCTCATGGGGGGACTGCATACTACAAGCTCTGCTTTTTAGCAGTCCCCTCCATTTCCAGCAATTTTGTTTCTGCCTTTACCATAATGATATATCATTTATTTGTATCCTTGTAGATCATTTATCTGTGTCTTTATCACATGTTATTATGTTCATCTCATTGTTGTACTGATTTCCTGACATCTGTATATAGGAACATTTATTGTATTCCTAATTATTTGTTTGTTGGAAAATGAAATAAATCAACCTGAACAACTTGAACAAAGGTAAATATTTTCATACCTGCACAGCAATGTAACTTTTGCATGACAAAAGCAGCACTTATTATGTGAATACATCACTGTAACCTAGAAGTATAAATATGTGCATGTACAGTATGTATGTGCCTAGGCATAATAAGTATGTCGAGTTGATCTGGCGAGACTAGTATCGCGAGGTTTTATCATCTCCTCCCCTTTCATCTTCTCTCTCCCTCTCTCTCTCTCTCTCTCTCTCTCCCTCTCTTTCTCTCTCGCTCTAACCCTTATTCCACAAGCATCATCATGGACCCTCTTGTTTTTTCTTCATTGTAATGTTATTCGTTATCGGTTGCCAAACAGTCAAGCTTTGTGCTTATTCTCGTTCCATAATGAATTCTGAAATGCCCATAAACTTAATACGCAGGCCACCAGGTTGCCGTACGGAACGGGTTAAGATGTAACTCATATCATATTACAGATGTATTGTATAATTGATGAAAACGATGATAATTGTTGAAAGTATACCACTGTTATTTTGTAATGTGTTAATGAAATTGCAGAAAATTGATGTATTCTTTAAAAAATGGCATAAAGATAATAAATCAAATCCAAATCAAATCCAAATCAAAGAATGGGGAAAGAGAAAGAGGGATCGAAAAAATAATAAACGTATGCTTTTCACAAAGTCCTGAGACAAATCAATGTCAATCAAACCGAAATCCGACTCACGCAAGATTGATCATGATGGTCCCATGAGCGGGGTCATCCCGCGAGTCCACAACCACTTATTGCCCCCAAAATAAGGGGGATACATGAGTTGTACAGCCCACGAGTCATACAGCCTATCTTAACGGCGCAGCTCCATGATGAGACCTCTGGTAGTGTTTTGACATCATCCTCGCCATCCCCTTTTTTTCGCTTTGTTGTTGTTGTTTACATATCATTACATATTTTGCACAGCTAGTTTTGCGTCGACATTGGCCATGTTGGCAGATGGTGTTGGTAGCTGGTTACGAGCTCAATAATGAGGCTATTCCTACAAGCTATGGCGCCACCTATGACGAACAAGCGAACAGGCGCACACCCGACGTGCAGCAGCCTGTGGATATGATCATTGTCAGATGTAATTTAAAAGAATTCGTTAAGTTTTAGCAGTACATGTCTGTAAAACGAGAACATACACCTTGACATATATTGCATGACAAGCTAATGTCAACGATTGTAAGCTATAAATGCTGGAGAAGGTAAGAATCCAGGGATGGAACTAAACATGCCAATAAAAGGACTCTAGTTATGCATTTGCCTGTCGGAGAGAATAACAAAGCAAACCAATACAGGTCATGTTAGATATTAGTTCATGACAAACGCGAAGGGACGTGTTTACGCTCCATTGTAAAATTTAGCACTGAGTAAATGGGTACACTTTGAAAGGGGGAGGGGTGTAGTATCATGATGCATGTCGCCTCTGTTTACCACGTTGTTTCCTTTTCTCGATTTCTGCGACAATCCCTGCTATAGAGACCACCCAGAACAATGCTTACAGATAAAACTAACGGAGTGCTTTTGACGAAAGACACATGCCAGGAGTCGGCATCTCCAGAATAACATGCAACATTACCACATGGCATATCGCCAATTAACCTTCCCGACATTTCAGGCACTTTTGTCGTGGTATCAGTACATTGTTTCGCAGATAAAACAGAATTTGATGGAGTGAATAAAGCGCTATCCCGACGAGAACGATGGTGGAATAAGAGTCTAGAATACGTTATAGAATGCTTTATGGCGCCTAAGCAGATTTGAACGCCTCACATTCTTATCACGTGAGTCACTATCTATCACTATCAAAATGAAAACACAAGGAGTAGCAGCTTGATGAATACTTCGTTATGATAATGATAATAATAATGATAATGATAATGATAATAATAATAATGATAATAATAATAATGATAATAATAATAATAATAATAATAATAATAATAATAATAATAATAATAATAATAATAATAATAATAAGTTGTGGTTGATTAGGCTGATTTGCTCTAAATGTGTCAAATTTGGAGACTCAACACGCTTTTCCTGTATTCCTTAATTAGACTATACAGAGATCATTGATTGTCTCTTTATTTTGGATTTGATTTTGAGTAAAAGAACCGCAATCATTTTTCAGTCATTAGGTCCAGTTAGAATTTGCTGCAAAAATTGTCATTTTGTCATCATCTATTTGGTTTGCACGCCTGATATCCAATGAATATTTTGTAATGGAGAAAAGCAATAGCAGATGTTACTGTTCAGAGCATTAAATCTGCACAAAAGAAAAAAAAAAGACAAATTTTATATGGGAGCTTTTACCTTCCTAGAATCGCTTATAGATTCAGGAATTAAAAGGCACTCATAATCCATTATAGATTTAGAAATTCAAAAGCATTCGAAATTTTGCAAGCAAAAAAAAAAAAAAAAAAAAGGGACCATGAAGTTTTATTTCCCTCCAATGGTATGGGCCATTTCGGAACATTTATGGCACTGTGGAGACTTAGATAATTTCTGTCGCAGTCTCTTCGCGTATTTAACCACATAATGGTAAGATGATGAAAGGTTTGCTAGAAAAGTGAAATCTGAAAAGAATAGGTTAGGTACATGGAAATAGTTATTCCCCCCCCCCCCCCCCTCCATTATGTTTTGAAGGGCCCTTGACGATCATACGCAGTATTCCATTCAGGCTAATAAACACGTAATCGAAATCAAATGAGAGTGTAGCTGCAGTACTGTGTGAAGTACAAAGATTCCGCCGATGGCTGCTGATGTCCACCACTGCTTCAGAACGTCGATCCAACAAGTTTTGCGTTTTCACTTCTCGCTTCGAAGAACACGCAAAGAATAAGAAGAAAACGGTTGAAGAAGAACCGATTTGCCAAACAGTCAAGCTCTGTGCTTATTTTTGGCAATTGGCCTGTATGCATAATGTAACTCATGTAATTATATTACAAATGTATTGTATAATTGATGAGAATAATGTTAACAAGTTGTTAGAAATATTCATACTACCCTTGTTTTGAACAATATTAATGAAATTGCAGAAAATTTGATGTACTTGAAGAAAAGTGGCAAACCGAGAATAAATCGAATCAAATCAAATTAAAATAGGAACTGGAGGAAAAAATAGGAGATGAGGGTGGAGGATGATAAGAAGACAAAGGAGTAGAAGAACAGTGAGGAGTAAGATGAAAATGAAGAGAAAGAGGAGAAGGAGGAAGACGTGAGAGATAGAGTGAAGGGGAGACAGGGCAGAAGCAGCAACACCATTACAACCATCGTGACCAACAAGGGAACGAGAAAGTAAGCATCACCTCCTTTCATGTCCCACCTTCTCTTGGAGTTACTGTTGCGGTTTCACTGCAGCCTCTTGTTCCATCAATCCCGTATCATTACCATGGGGTCAAAGACAGCATGAACCACGAATTGGATTGTCCTTTTCTTTGTGCAGAAATAAACGGAATCACACCTCTTTTTTTTTTCTGTTATCTGTTCGCGTTTAAGGCCAAATGGTGTGAGGGTTCGAGGGTCCCTGTGGGGAGTCTCTCCCAAGCCACGCGTCAAAATGATAGTCTTCTCCAATCGCTACCACACCCTGACTTCTGTTTTCTTTTTCTTTTTTTTCACGTTTCATTTTGTTTGTTCCGTCCTGTTGCTTGTTCTGATTCAACATTGATACATTACTGTTGTGGAAAGTGAAGGATGTTGATTGTTGTATTACATGTAAAACTCTTAAAAGCTAATGAAAACATGTATCAATTTGAATTCACAATTCTTACAATGGTACTTTTGAAAGAGACAGTTATACAATTCTTAAGTGTGTGTGTGTAAGTGAGTGTTTGTGTATGTCCATGTACATGTGTGTGTGTGTGTGTGTGTGTGTGTGTGAGTGTGTATGTGTGTTTATGTATGCTTGTGTGTTTTGATGGATAAAACGACTTCGGAAAAAAAAAAAGTATTTTTGCCACGTGTACTCCTACAGCCACGCGACTCGGCAGGGCCATTTCAGCTTGTGAAAGTTGAGTAGTTTTCACAGGTGGAGATCCGCCTCGGGGTATCCTATCCTGAGCTGTTGGAACCACGCGACTTTTTTTCTTTACTTGTTTACACCAAGGAGTTACACCTTATTCATTTGACTACAACGTTCTCAAGTGACTAGAAACTCTGTAGAGGTACTATATCTGTTACCTGCGGTTAGCTGGGCGTTATGAATGATAGCAAATTAAGTAAGCAAGTATGTTCTTAGTGGACCTCGCGATTCCTTTTTTTTTTTCTATGTGACACATAGCTTTGCCTGTATGCCCATGTATATCTTTATTTGTTGACTACCATTTATCCTTGCACAGTTGAATGTATGCTTATCTGATAATTCGTGATTTATTCTGTGTTTTGTTGAAAAATTGAATTGAATTAAATTGTATTGGACTCAACTGAATTGAATTGAATTGAGTTGAGTTGAATTGAATTGAATTGAATTGAATTGAATCGAATCGAATTGAATTGAATCGAATTGAATTGAATTGAATTGAATTGAATTGAATTGAATTGAATTGAATTTAATTTAATTTAATTGAACTTATTTTTTTTTTCACTTGTTTTACCGCCCAATATTGTCATCGACAGGTAGAATGTACAAAAAAGTGTACTGACTCAAAAGCAAGTCATTGGATAAACAATAGTACAGACTTAGATTCCTCCCGTGGATAAAGATAATAACTATTCAATCATTGTCCTCTCCCTCCTGACCGTGCGCAATACATTCCAAGCTTTTCATTTGCAGATATTAATATTAATTTGGGCGGTGAGTTGGCTCAGTCGGTAGCGCGTCTGCTTCACGATCCTATGGGCCCGGGTTCGAACCCGAGTCTGGACTGAGTAATGTTGTGTGTAAGCATACCGTCCCCTCTAGCAAGAGGCAAAACACTCTGTCCCTCGGATAGGACATTAAATGGAGGTCCCGTGTATGAGAGGGTCACAACTCATGCACGTAAAAGATCCCGCTTCATTCATTCATCGCAAAGAGCAGGGTGTTTAACCCGGTGAAGTGGTCCCACCTCACATCCAACTGGATCCCATGAAAGACCAGCTTAACATAGCTGAATATGGGCTATCCAGCCATCTTTACAGATGGAAATATACAAACATACAATACTGTTGTTGTTATTATCATTATTATTATTGTTATCATTATTACTACTACTATTTTAACATTTGTATGTGCAATATCAAAACGACTAAAAGTTTAAAAATTTGTGTGCAACATGAAACAGCATTGTAAAACGATGGGTGTCGTTACGTAATAATTACGTTTGTAAAAAAGAAAGTACGCCATTAATAGCACGATTGCAGTGCATTTCTATGCAGTACTGAAGACAATGGTGCTCATATCGTGTCCTTGGTTTATTGTCATATTCACAACTAATGAATAGATATATGAAAAAAAATCTGTTTGTGCCATTCCATATAGCATGACCTTTTGATCAACTGGGTCAAACAAAAGGAGGTATTACTCCTCAATTTATAGATTAGTTTTGTTCAGTAAAAGGACTATGACTATTAGTCAGATCAACGACTTAATAAAGGATGAAACTCAAAAGGCACAAGAATAATACGACAAGGTATTGAAACTATTTCTTCGTTTATACATGATGATTGGAAAGAAGCTTGAACAAACGAGTTAGTAGCGATGTTATCTGCTCCTCAATTCAACGACACATACGAAAGTATCACACCTATCATGTGACGTGTCAATTGCTTTGTAAAAGTACAGCGAATCTGGTCAAGGATTCTCGAAACTTCCGCTTACCGACGCTTCACATTCAAGTTTCATATTTGTAATGCCAACGAGCACAATTATTTGCTTGAAAGTCCAAAAGAAGAATTAATGAGAGTAATGAATTAAAAGCTCTTTGTATTTTCGTTATTTCAATTCATATCAAATATGGTAATATATATATATATATATATATATATATATATATATATATATGAAAAACTATATTATATGAATACTGCGTTGTTTTCCAGGTATTGTGAGGGGGAAAACTGCGAAAATGAAATCATGAAATCATTACAGATTTGTGAGCTGCCAAAGTGATCAGGCTAACAGACAATGACGAAAAAGCCAAGCGCACAAGTACCGCTATTCAGCGTGTACTTTTATCGGTAGAGGGAATCGATTCCGGAAATCATTCTACGTCCGCTGCACATCCGGTTCACATCCTACTTTATCGGCTGCTCAGCCTGCGGAATGTTTCCCGCCTTAAAACAGAAATTACTATTAAATCTTTTTTTTTTACTACTATCATCATCATCATCATTTTTTTTTTCGAATAGAAATCAATTGCGGAGTGATCTGTTCCTCTAATCATCGTCTGCAAACCAAGCGACAGTTAACATTACTCCTCTAAAATTGTAAAAAGCAAACAAATATCTCTGTCGTCATTTTTTCCTTCCCGTATCCAGCTGTCTTTCACTGTAAAGTTGCATTTGATAAACAAAGTATTACAAAATAGGAGTTTCCTTGAATTCGGACATAAAGGCGTGTCTACTCTAAGAGTTATCAAATTTTCAGGGGTTACGTTTCCATGGAAGAGTGATGTTGATGAACAAGCCTGTATTTTGATAAATGAGGAGACGATGCCATTGTTTCAGAATTCTCGCATGGCATTTACACCTAACTAATTACCAGTTTTAATCTTTACGATAAGACAAAAGCTAACTGTATCCTTTAACATCACAGTATTCCAGAATTCTGATAACCTACAATAACCATGTGAGGATGACCGTCAGGCAAAGGATTGTCTTTATGAATTTCTCGACCCCCTAAGATGATTATCATACTTAATTACGTCAGTAAGACGTGTAGAAGATTCATCAGACCTACAGTCAACCTCCCCGAAATCCAAGTTTCTTCCAAGAGAACTGGAGACAATCCTTTGACTTACGTGAATTTCGACTTACAAAATGAAATAAAAACTTGTTCACATCTATCCGGGTAGAATAATCTCTTCGACTTGTGCAAGGTCGACCGGCGAGTTGAACTGCATAACACACAGTCGCCTCTTTTCTTCTTCTTCTTCTTTTTTTTTTTATTGTTGTTGATAAGGATTATTTGCGACCCATACGTTTATTCTTATTTGGCATGAGACATGAGGACATTTCACGATAGTTTCAAACGTTATTCTTCCGTGCGAGATAACGGTGAAATTTATCATAATTTTGCTTGTTTATATATTCTGCAAGGTCAATAGTGATACTGCACATGATATACTAATTGTATATTTCAAATTTGGAAAACTGTACTTTAATATTTTCTATGATTATTGATTCCAGATTTCCGGGGTGTGTCATAATATTACTTAGGCACGGATGGGTTATAGTTTAATAAAGGGGAAATGACAAGGTCTTCACTTGTTCAAAGCTTTAATAACATACATGAACGTTGCAGCGTAACGACAGCAGAATATAAGGTGAAATATGACTAAAAGCTGTGATGCATTTTTCATCAAGCATGAATCCTGTATGGATGACAGAGAGGTCTATTTCAAAAAAGATCAGCATGATTTGAAGGACAACTTAAGGAACACAACAGAGTGGCGAAAAGTGACTTGTCTAATTTTGCCTCGGCGCCTCGTTTAGATCTGTTACTGTCAATACGTCTTTCTTGTATTTTAGATAAGCCCATGATGTTGTTTATTTTCTTTGTCAATGTTATTGCGAATAGAGAAAGAAGGCCCTAAGGTTGATTACTTTCTTTAAAATGTTTTGAAATGAATAAAGACAAACCTTAGCGTCTTTTCCATTTTGCGTTTTCGTCTCCCTACCCAGGTAAACCAGGCATTTCCCAGTCACTTTCCAACCTTCTCGTTCTAAACAGAACATCCTACCAACTGTCGAAAAGTCATCTTCTCGCTTTCTCATCATAAGCAATGTGCATGCCAATGTAGTAGTAGACTGTCAAAAAGTTGCCTTTTCGTCACACATCGTTGCATTCTCATCAAAGAATTCACCACCCATCTCTCCAGGCTGGTTCCCATCTCTTCATACTGGTGAAGGACGAAACGTCTCCGAAGCCTCCTCGATCTGACCAATGTCTTCCACTGTAGTGACCAGTCTGTCGTCGACTCGTAAGCCGTCCTAACAAGTTGTTGACGCACAGCGACGCATCAAAGCCGAACACTCATTTCTGGGTGACGACATCTCTCTCAAGCTGGGGAAAGTGGTAGAAAAGAGAAAGACAGCGAGGTAACAAACTGGTATCATATTAATAGCGTGCTAGAGATGATACTCCAAAGGGCAACATGTGTCCACAAACCTGCAATTACGAGACACATCTTTTCATGATAAGTACATGGTTCTTAGGGACTGGTCCTTATTCAAAAGCAAAACAGTGTTTGGAATGCCTAATGCAGAGGGTTGTCTTGGTCTGTTAGTCTGTTTTCTGTCTTTTTATCTATTTACAATTAATTGCAATATGATTACAATACAATTCTATATTTTTGTGTGTAATGTAGGGCACTGAAGTTATTTCTTTCTGTTATTTTGGCATATAATTATTTATTTGGATTAAACTTCAAATTGAATGAGACTAATGTCATTTACCTTGCAGCCTTTTAACATTGGTAAATATGGTTTTACTTTAGGAAGACATTCAGCAAGAACAGCCCTTTTCCATTACAATCATCACTGCTATAGTTCATTATCATGGTATGATACTTTGATGAGAGAATAATATCATTTCATCCTATTTTCACTAAAATAAACAAACAAACAATGAAGAGTTGTTCTATCTAAATAATCCTTAAGCATGATACCCTTTAAATCAACTGAAAGTAGTATGTTCGTGTATCGACTATTTTTCTTTTTGGATGTATGTGTGTGTGTGTGTGTGTGTGTGTGTGTGTGTGGAGTATGAGTGTGTGTTGGGGGGGTTTTGAAGTTTCTTCAATCTAGCATCCTTGTCTTCATGCTTTCGTTACTTTGTAAATTAGTATAGATACTTTGAGATCCTCAACAGTGACTATTTCTTACGAGTCAAAGGTAGCGACAATACTTTGCAATAATCTTACGATGAGTTAAATAGAAGAAGACGAGCTGAATATTGCAATGTTAAGGATTTCATCATTCAAAGAATATGGCTTGTGTAATTGTATGTTTATATATTCTCTTTTTGTTGGTTTTACGAACTTAGTAAGTAAGCTTGGTACATAGTAATGAAATTGCACACTATCAATGCTATGACAACGTTTTATCTATTTATTTATTTAGGTGCCAAAGTTAAATTGTAAAGAATGAAATTGTTTCGACAAATTTCGTTTCGTAAAAGTCATCCAGGGGTTATCAAAGAGCAAATTTTACTAGCAAACCTCTTCCAGTGGCTGGACAGCAATGTCTCCTTTGGCAGATGTGGGAGGAGAGTGGTTACCCTTCCGATCAACCTGACCTCATTCCCATGGGCGTGGAGCGTCGATGGGTGCCCCCCTGGGTGAGGAAAAATCATACGTATGTGTATGTCGAAGAAATACAAACAAGCAAATTGGAAGAAACCACTGGTGTTTTTCATAGCTGGTCGGAGTTTATCATAACAAGTGATCTAGTTTAGGAGAGGTGCAGGGAGCATGCAGTTGCCCTTCAGTGATGAGACAGGAGACTATTCCCGGTATTTTTATCTGTATTACAACTTCTAAAATAATATAACATTGAGCAAGATTCACAAACAAAGAGAAATTCACGTTCTTAGTGATTGAGGTAGTAAATTATGCGCTTGCTTTATTTTCAATATAGACCTATTACGTTACAAGTATTAATTTGTCGTTTTATATATTGGCTTTTTTCAACTAGCCTTCTGTTCTTGAAATCAACGAAGTAGCTCACCCTCAGCTGATATCTTGCCTAAATAAATGGAATAACACACTTCTCGGTAGTACTACAAAAAGAATGTTCAGGGCATTGAATATATAAAAACAACAACTACAAATTCATTGCTTACTACAGTTGTGCATTCGGTCTTGGAGAAGATGTAGGTCTACACTTTAATGCGATATGTTCATGCTGAGGTAAGAAAGAGACAGGTTTTGCAAGTACATACTTGCATTGTGCTTTAAGCGTCCACAAGTATTTATCAGTCTTGTCTGTGTCCGTAAATAACCTCTTGGGTGGTTCTTCGCTGCGGAGAGAAATGAAACATATTTCCATTCGTGCGAATACGGAGATGCACATCATTTTTATCTTGTTTTGTTTTGTTCTGTTACTGTCGCTGCGGACCACGCGTCTTGATGGCACTTTTGTCTCTCCAAATATGGTAGGGAAAAAAAAGCGAGTCCCCTTGACAGTGGAAGCAGCCAATAACATGATGTAATTTATGGCGTGGCGACCACCACAACCACCATCACACGCTGACAACGAATGTTGACGGTCTAACAGAGAAGGAGAAAGAGGCGGACACATCTTCCTATTCTACGCTTATGTTTTCGTTATGATTACAGTCCCTGACTTTACAACGTCAATCAAGTATATAGATTTATGAATGCTTTTGCGCATGTATGTGTGTATGTGTGTGTGTGTGTGTGTGTGTGTTTACTCCATATTCAAATACATCCACAGTTACCTGAATGAAATTCGAATGTTATCAACTTTTCATCACTTCATGTTGGGCATTATTGTCATTTACTTGTCACCTTGAAAGGGTATGCACCTCCACCCCCGGATTATTTCATATCAACGTATGTGTATCTGTATTATGACACATATATCCTAGTGAAATTGATTTTGAATCAATGTATGTGAGAGCCTTGACATGCGAACTGAGGTTTTTGCAACGTAGCTTCGGTTAAATTACGTTTTAGGAACGAACGGATTTCTTCTCTACTCTGATATCCTTGCTAAAACCAAATCTCCGGCATTGGTAATCTGTCGCTGTCCGTCCTTCAACATTACTTTTGCGCTTTCCTTAATAATCAGACACTATAAATTCGTCTTTTTGTTGACCGTGATTTTCGGCTTTAAAAGTCACCAGCCCTCCTTTTACAAAATCCCTTCCGTCATCGGCGGATATTCCTGGACTTCTTGGTACCCAGCGAACGACCCAGAATGAAGATCATACGACCTGGATTTCGTGTCACAGACATCTGTGTAAATATTGTGACTTGTGATAATTGCAGTCACCTACGGAAAGGACTTCTTGCTTGTTTCCAATGTAGCAAAGCGCCTATGATGCCGTAAATATGACTGCACTTGTCGACCTTCAAACATCCAAAACGATACCACTGTCTTCTGATTGAGTCAGGAAACAAAAAAAAAAAACAAAAAAAAAAAACAGTCCTACCAATACACTTTTCGTGCATTCTAAAAGCATTATAAACCGTACCATGCAGTGATGTGATGTTTAGACGCGAAGATATTGAGGATCAGATTACACCAAGTGCAAAGGTAAATATAAAGATGCAATACAAAGAGAGGTAAATCATTTGAGAAAATGAAACTCATTAATGTCTCAAAAAAGCATCTTTTCCCCTGCAAAAACTGCTATATTTCACTATATCATCTTAGTCGCACAATATCATCATCAAATTGCTGATTGATAATGCCCAAGGCAGTATAGTTTTGGTGTATGAAACAATTAGGTTTGCTTTATTCAGTGCGGTTGGGTTTGGTCTGCTTTGCTTTGCTTTGCTGTGCTCCGGTTCAGTTTGGCTTGGATTAGTTGAGTAAGGTTGCGGAAGGTTTGGTTTTTAGCGAGATTGTGAGGTTAGTTCGTTTGATTCATTTTGATTACGGTTACACAATTGGATTGACTATGGCGCTCGAGGGGAAGAATAAAGTTCAGTTGCTGTTACTCCAACAAAGTTTGGTGGTGATCTGTTTGGTGTCACTGAAGATATGTGTGACGTGTTGTTTAGTTGCCATCATCTTTTCTGCGAGAGGTCTCGGGTTCATTTCCCGGACAAGCCCCAAGTTGTTATGGAGAAGAAGAAAAAATGAGAGTGCATGTCAGCTCAACACATCACATGTATCATCACTGACACCAAACATATCACCACCAGACTTTCTTTGAGTAACAGCAACAGAACCTTATCTTTCCCCTCGAGCGCCATGTCTTTTCGAAAAGAAAACTTTCTACCCTTCGTGCGTTGAAGTTATACTTAATTTACATAAATGCATATTCATGATGGGTTGATAAGTTTGTATTGTCGTTTGTTTTTTTATTTGGTTTAACTGTTATGGCCACTAAGGAAATGTAAAAGGCTTCTATTCAAGCAGCTACGGCACTGACGTTTTCAGTCATCTCCGAAGGACTTTAATAAAACGACAAAGGGCCTCACCTGGGACACGACCATACAGTCAGTGGACTCGAACCAGGAACTTCACGTTTGAGAGTCCGATTTCACTGAGCCCCAACGTCTCCTCGAAGGAGTCCATATTGGATCAGGTTATTTGTGGTAGTGTTGGATTCGGTTTTGTTGAGTTATGCTGTTACTGTAGGGTAATTATTGGTCTGGGTCGAATTGCTTTTAGGTTTGGTTGGACCTCTTGTGCTGGACGTTTGCCTTGGACGATCGCGTCACGTCGGGTTCGGTTAGACTGGGTCAGGTTTGGTATGCTTGCGGTCGATTTGGATTTCGGCTTACCTGTGGTCTTAACGTCCAGGAAACACAAGCCTCAAGTTACGTGGTGTGAGAGGATTTGATACGCTCCAACTGGATAATTTGGGTTGGCTTTTGGCATTCTGAGAAACTGCTGAGCATGTCAATATCTCTGTACCTGCGTTATGAAAACAATTTAGGGTGAGAAATACAGATCATAAGCACTTGAACGATACAAAAAACATGACTGCATGATTAATCAGTCGTTTTGTTAGTTTAGTAGTTATAGAAAGAACATAAATCACGTCAAATCAATGGAGTGTATAGAATGTTGGAAAAAAAAAGTAGTTCTATTAAGGTGCGTACTAGAATCTCCTTCAACCCTCCCCCTTTTTTCCTTTCTGTAAGGATGGCGGACATAACAACCAAGTTTATTCCACCAATGTCACTCGTCACCCCAACCTGTAGGGTCTAAACAACAAGGCACAAATCACAACCTGACCGAGAAATGACAAGATGGACCACTGGTATCTTTATTTAGCCACGCCGTGTGTCTTCACGAGAGGATTCGGATTGTCTTTATCAAGTTACCCGGTTGATAACCTACGTCAGGAGTAACCCTATTTTGATTCTGATATGATGTTGATTTCTTTCGTTTATGAATAATCCCAGTTGATTACATTGCCTATTAATGCCTCTCTTCCTTTCTCTAATCATTCTTACTTCAGCGTTCTGTCGTATTGGTATAAAAGTTTTAAATATATAAAAAAATGTGATCATCTTGATAACGCCTGGTGAAAAACAAAAACAAAACTTCAACATCATTATGGAGACAACTGCCGCATAAACAACGAGAAAGTTCCGGTCATTTAAAAAGAGAGAGAAAAGATAAATGAAAGAACAATAATCAGTAAAAGAAAGATAGAGACAATGAATAAAACACACACACACACACACACACACACACACATACACACACACATCCAAGCACAGTGCTTCTGGAAAAACATGTCATTCCAGGAGGGCTACAGATGCCTAGAATATTGAATTGCAAACCAGTCTCAGATTTCCAGTGCAGTGCCTTCACTTGATCAAGAGCTAGATGGAATGGAATTCTATGATATTTTGGTGGGAAAACAACTCGCCATCGCAGATAACGTGCACCATTTACGAAGAGGCACTCATGTTGTTATCGTTATGGAAGGAGTTGCTCTCCCATGTAAGAGCAAGGAGTTACGAAGGAGGTATCAATGTGGTACTTTAAGGAGGAACTAGTACCTCCTTGGTGCGTTGTGACTGCTCAACCGCTAAACCTTGATCAGAACCCCAGTAACACAAAAGCAGAGTCAGTGATCGTGGGGGCAGGCTACTGGCTCTCGTGCCGCGCAGCACACGCACGGACCAGCATGGTGCCATGATATCGTGCGCACACGAGAAGACGGGTCCCTCTCGGCGTGCTTGTTGGGAGCTCTCCGCATTTTCACAGGTGTGCCACGCGAACGCGTGTCAAAGGTCAGACGCGTTCCTCCTCCTCCTCCTCCTCCTACTCCTCTACACCGCCACCACCATCATCCATCAGGTTCAAGTTGAGAAAGCCGGGCTCAGTTGGCTTTATGCCAGTCTGAGAGACACGTTCTCACCCCGCCGCATCCCTCCTAATGTTCTCTCTTCCTCGCCCCCTTTTATTCTTCGCCCCTTGAGTCTCTTCTAATGTTCGATGCTCATTTGAGCCCCCAGTGTTTTCACTTGTCTTCCTCTCTTTGTTATGTCTCCCTTCGCGCTTTCTTCCTGTTCGTATCCATGTGCTTACACTGTTATTTCAATATCTTTCTCTCTCTCTCTTTCTGGACAACATGATGCGCTATATGATTTCTCCTTGTCTCAAGGTTAAAGGGATGGTATGGTTTTGGTTGAGATGGGAATACAGGTTTTAACCTTTTTTCTTTTTTTTTAGCAAAATAATACTGAACCACTTATATGAAACATTAAAGAGCATACAATTTTAAGAGGAATTAAAAGTTTACCTGATGAAAATCGAGCTAAGAGATTACTGAGATACAAAAAAAAACAAACAAAGCAAAACAAAGCGGTCTTAATAAATGGTAATAAATGGTTAATAAATGGTGGTTTTGGACATCTCAGCCATTTCAAACCCTAGTGATATTCCACCAAATACACCTTAAAATTCCTCTTAGAATTGTATGCTCTTTATTATTCTGTACAAATGTTTGGGGGTTTTTTGGCAAAAAGTTAGAACCTAATTCGTCATCTCAAACATAAAATATATCATTCCTTTAATGATGTAATGTGAATCGTATCAAGTGAATCTTCATAGCTCCACATCATTGATAACTTAATTGCTGATCCGCGTCCCTACAAGAATAAGAAAACAAATGTTTTAGTTTGTATGCGTGTGTGTGTGTGTGTGTGTGTGTGTGTGTGTGTGCGTGTGTGTGTGTGTGTGTGCTTCAGGGGATATTCATTTCGTTGTAATAACCACAACAGAAGAAGTCTGCAGAATCTTATTTCGTTAGCTCTATCATGGATTATGCCGTGTTAGCGTTAAAGTTCTATCAAACAACCTTGCCTCAAGCTACAAACGGACCAAGTAACTTTTCGGGATAACAAGTTCATGATTATTTTGTGTATCCTGTGAATACAAATTCGGTTTGGGAAAAAATATATACCCCAAGGAGAGCCAAAATTATATTTGCATTACTCACTGACCACAAACAATTATTCAGCGTATTTAGATGCGTATGGGAACAAATCGAGACAATCCGAATCTAAGTCCGTCGGGATTATACCGGTATATATAATATTTCAGCCCGTCACATACAGCAAAGACGCTGTAACTACGCACAGACCTTGTACAACACAACAGTTAATAACAATTACGGCATACATTGCTATTCATTGCTATTCATTCTTTATGCCTTTCTGTGATAGTGGGAGGGGTAGGGGGTAACTTTGGTTCGATATTCAAACGATTACAGTGATCAATGATTGTGCCCTGTGTCTAAATTTGCTCACTGTCCAGGTAAGGGACTAGATATGTAAGACTAGGCATGTATGTCCACCTGTGTTCGCCTGTTGTCCGTAATCTGCATCGTCGTTCAATGCCAATGTCACCCCGTGGTGACCCGCAGGGTAACAAGCTAACAAGCCAAATAGATGCTCCATTTATTTTTTTTTTTCATCCTTCCTTCTGTACCTCTGGGGCACGCTCTATATGTTTCATGCTAGTAGTCAATTTTATTTTTCTTGTTTAATTTTCATCCTCTTGTTTATCTTTACCTCATATCATACATAGAGGTAAAGAGGAAAGATTGTCAGGGGGAAGGGTATGTGGATAGATGGATGATTCTATTGATACATGCTGCATGCGTGCAGGGCCGCTGAAAAGGGGCAAAACAACAACAACAACAACAACAACAACTTACAGTCACTTATTTCGTTGAATTTTGCTCAGAATATTTGCAGCGAACACAAACTACATCTCGTAACCTGTTATCAAAGCAATATAATATTGCCATTCCTTTGGCCAATGATCAAAACACCTTTTCTATAAAGAGTGTTTACTCGTTTGAGCTTCATTTTTTTTTCTTTATTTTATTTTCTTTATTCCATGTGTCTGGATTATCAATATAAATTTCCACGAATCAAGTTTTGTTTAGCAAATGGCTTCCATGGATTCAGCTGAACATTAATAAGTCATTGTGTTTTTATCTGCAAGTGTGTGTATGTATATGGCACATTATAGGTTGTTTTACAGCTGTTTGAAGTATTTTATTATAATTCATTTTTATTGCAATCGTATATTAAATTACTTGTACAGTCTTTCCTTTTGTTAAGGATTAACGTGTAACGTGTGGGCCCTACACTGTTTTATGCGCTACATACATGTTGTTAACTATCATAACTGCCATAACTGCTATTGTAATAACAATATTAATAATAATAATAATAATAATAATAATAATAACAATAATGATAATAATAATAAATAATAATAATAATTATATATATATATATATATATATATATAGACGATGAAGACAAACAAGTTGACATAATGCATTAGAATCCAACTTCATTTATTTGTAAACCAAATTTTCGACCCTTGCACGGATCTTCCTCAGGGTAACAGTGATATTATTGGTTATAGTGATATTCTAATGCATTATGTCAACTTGTTTGTCTTCATCGTCTTCATGCTCTTATTCCAACACGCGGATGATAATACCATTATATATATATATATATATATATATATATATATATATATATATATATATATCGCTTGTGTGATGTTTTGTCATGTTAGATACACTAAAGTGCAGCATGAAGCTTAGCCACGAGAACGAACAGAAATGTCAATCGACAATGGGTTTGCTTGTTTATTTAGTCGTCTGTTTTTGGTTTTTTTTTTCATCGTACTTCAAAAAGTGTGAATACAGGCATAAGGGAACGTGTCTGTGTAAATGCGATGTATAACCAGACTACAGCAAACGTAATGGAGTGGACGTATCTAATATGGTAACAACGAAGAATTATCAAAGAAAGACATAGTACATGAGGGCTATGAACCTGAAATTCTACACAGAAGTCCTAAGACTTAAGGGGATCATCGGGATCTTTCATCCGTACCGACACTTCCTCGTGCCCTTGTTCTGTTGTTGTTTCCGTCGTGGCACAAAGGGGAATAAGGTAAGCGGTACACCACGAGGGCAGTGCTCCACCAATCCCCCAGCCCACTGGCACATTGTTACCCCATCCTCACTCTTCTGGGGACAGAACATTTTGCCCTCCCCTCCCCCACCCCCCCCCCCCCCTCCTTCCTTCTCCCCCTTCCGTGTCTGGCTCTTCAGCGCTGACCCTGACATTGGTGTGACCTTCGCAGTCTAGCCGAGGAGAAGGAGAAAAGAATGAATGTTCTTCGCGTAAAGATGTCGTCTCTTTATGTACCCCCAGCCATCTGTTCTTTTTGGCAAGTGCACCCTTTCTTGGTTTTGATAGGGATTCGACGAGGGAAATCCGCTGGTTGGAAGGATTACCGCATTGGGGTCTACGAATACAACATTTTTCTTTCTTTTCTTTTTCTTCTTCTTCTTCCGCTGGTCTGAGTTGTCGAGTGAGCTCCAGTGCACTCACTAGTTGCTACAGTTTGCAGAAATTGTTTTGATTTAATACTTTATTCCTTATCGTAAAGCTACTGCAATGGCACGGTATGGTAAAGTATCGCGAGGAGTTTTTTGTATAACTCATACGGAGAAGGCGTGACTGTCATTTGTTATGTGCTTTATTCCTTATCCTTCTTGTATCTGCGATCGTTTCTTCTCCTCGTCATTCTTTTCCTCTTTACTGTTATTTTTTTTCTTTACGCTACGTACTCCTGCATCTCCACCTTCTTCTCTATACCTACTACTTCTATTTGTCTTCTTCTTCTTCTTCTTCTTCTGTCATTTTCCCCTCTTCCTCGTCTTCGTTAAGCGTTAGACAGTTAAACTTTTTGCCTTTTGAGGGAACAATGTTGACTATTGTGCTCGTAGCGCGTTGGCAGGTGAAGGCAGCGCATCACCATCCGTGTGAATTAGGCACCTAGCTCTCGCTTGCATGGATCTGCCCTTCTTTGCCTGAATACGTTAATCCCAGATCAGTAGGCCTACATTGTCGACCACGTTCTCATATATTGGCAGCAATATATAAATAACATTGCAAGATGTTATCAGATCAATCAATATCATTCAATTTCAAAGATATTGTGGTATCATGTCAATTTAGATAAGAGTGATTGCCAGGATTGAACACATGATATATATATATATATATATATATATATATATATATATATATATATATATACCCATGTGTGAAATTTTACTATAAAAGTGCGTACATCTCTTTTGCATGGATTAGGTACAGAAAGCTGCGCACGTCGTCGAAAAAAAAAAATCTGCAAGCAATCAGTGGACTGACTTATGCGTGACATCCTGTGACACATATAAACATACAGCAATTTCAGCGTATAATGCTCGAGTCATTTGCAACGCCTTTGTTGTACACCTCCCTGGTTGTACGTAACACTCAGAGTAGCATGCAAACACCTGTGTGCAATACATAGAAGCTCGTTACACCATTTGCTGTGAGGAAGAGTACAGTATACATCGAGCTGTAGTGTATCACATTGACATTATACACGAACCCAGGGTTACGCCTGCTAGTCAGCTACCCTGTGACTGAAGAGTAGCATACGAGCTAAAGTAAAACACGTTTACATACATGCCCGCCACGCTACACGATGCATTGTGTGGCATGCACAGGCCAATGCCAGTTCTAAATTCCTTACCCCCGTCCCGCCAACTCGAAGCCAGGGCAGCGTGGGTTGGTGGTCATGATAGCAAAATGTCATGATGTAGGCATTCAACACTATCATATATGTTGCATTTCCCAGAACCTTGGGGTCCCATGACAGCGAGAAGAATTAAAAAAAAAAGCAGGAGTAAGAAATAAATAAAAATGCAAACACCCCCGAGCTAACATCTAACCTATCAATATCAATAAGTAACAGTTTGTTATCCCGTTTGTTTGTTAATTCGAAATAATAATAAAAACCTTTGTTACTTCCTAAGTCGTAACACGAAGTAAGGTTCATAATTACAAAGGTTCGTTGATATGCACATTTTCTTCAATTTAGTACAGTATTAACGATGCCTGTTTCATTTTCGGATTAACAAGCCTCCAGAAATCGAACCTGCCATTAGTGAAACAGAATAAAAAATGGTCATGAATTCATCGAATATTTCCAGTATAATTATGGAATACATGAGCAATTTAGGAAAGAAACAGAGTAAATATGTATATATGTATATATTATTCTTTAAAGACTAGCTATTGTTAAACATTGTATGTCTGATTTTTCGTTGTAGATAGACGTTAGGAGAAAAAAAAAATTAATGATTCCATGTGTACAAACGAGGAGGTGGAAACTCAACCTCCCTGGTACAAGTACACGTGCGTCTGAATGTAGTTTGGGTTGAGATAAAACGTAAAACTAGGACATATCCTGTGCTGTAACGAGAGAGTGCAAGTGTCGATACGGATATTAAACTGCTCTGGCAAACCAGTTAATGTAATAACTTCCTTGAAGATGGAGCAACCGATTTCTGGAAATTGAAATCTCCCAGTGGTCTTTATGCTATGCGCCGATGCAACATAAACAGAAACAAAGAAAAAAACGAACAAAACATGCTCGAGAAAAGAAAACAGATTTACCGCTTTACTTTAACATCTGTGACTATTAATAGCCCCATACTGTCTGCCATCCCAGTAAGCCAAAGTAACCAGTTATGATCAGGGTAGTAGTATCGTAAAGGATGCACATTCCCTGGACTGTCTGTTATCAGTTGTTTATTGTTTGTCTATTTCCCATTTCACATTAAAAATAAGATGCACGGAAAACTCAAACCATATACATGAATAATCAAGGATTACAAAAGGAATGGATTAATTACCCATATCAGATCCATTATTAGAACGATTCTGTTCTTCCATTGGGTCAAATACACATAAATATTGAAAATCGAAATGCATATTCAAACATACACGTGAATACACATGAATAATACTTATTTCATCCCCCTCATATAACTGAAAAAACAAACAAGGAGAAAGACCGTGATTTCTGCCAAAAGTTGTAACCATGGGAACTAACTGTGCCTCAAGTATTTTTGTGTAAGAAAGTTACATCAAAGTGGTGTCAAAATCAGTGCAGTGGTGTTCAGTATTCAATTTGACCCCTTCAACCCATTTATGTCCTTCGAGTGACGACTAGCACAGAAAGCCCCATAGCCCTGTACACAATGTCCAAAGTCACTGCAGAGAAAGAATCAAATGAGTACAAACGAACGCTGCTATATATCAAATGAAAATTCACTGATCAAAGTTTCATATTATAGTTTTACGACACATAATTTTAAATCTACTATGACATAGGGCCTACTCCCATCAATTCAAGATTTAGCAAATATTATTCACTTGACAAATTTCCGAAATTTTAGGTTTTCTGTTTAAGTTTGTTAATGCAGTTGTTTGGTATATCGTTATACGGTATCCGCGTTTTAAAGCCGATTTACTTGATTTATCTGGTGACTGGCTTATTTACCATTCGTGTTGTAGGATTAAGAAATTGATGTGAATGAATGAATGAATGAATTTATTATCCAATGCAATAACAAGCATTGTACATGTTTATAGTCGTATCAGTTACATAAAAAGCGAGGATAATAGGAACCAGAAAATAGCATGAATGCTAGTCAAGTCTGGCCCCTTAGAGTTTATGCAGTTATAAAGCATAATTATTTCTTAGTTTATTACCGTTGTGGTACGATTACCAATTATCAATAACTCTAGTACTAAAGAAAGGAAAAAATATCTGATTAAATGAACAGTTTGTGACGTAATGAATCTACTGATAATAATCTCTAATCCATGTATATCAAAAACATTAACAATGTCTATATAAAGTGAAAAAAGGGTAAAATATATGCTAACAAAATGTCAGGAGTACATTAACTTTCTAACAAAAGTTCTACGACAGCTTTTCGAAAACTTGACCTTGATGGTTTCTTCCTAATTTTGATTGGTAGGTCATTCCAAAAAATGTATACCTAGGTAAGATAAACACTCTTTTCCTAAGCTCATCTTTACCTTTGGTATATAAAGATTCTCATCTTCTTTTTTCCTTGTACTATATCCATGTTGAATTAATGAACAATATTCTGCACAATAATATGTGCTTATTACTGCCAACACTTCTGATCGGGAATCGTCATTCACGGAAGAGATTACGTCTACTGATAGAAACATTGTAGACATTCCATTCGTATCGCTGATGAGATGTTAAAACAAACCAACAAAAAAATAGCAAAAAAACGATCACCCCTCTTTGTGCGCATTTTGTGTGCAGGTGTGTACGTTGGTGTCTATGAGGGGATACTAAAAGATAGGACACCCTGATAAGTAGGAAAATTGCTAGGAATATGGGAAAAGAGAGAGGGTGATCTGAGTGAGAGTGAGTGAGTGTGATAATCTGGACCCGCTTGATGAATGACATTTTAAGCCTCAGAAGCTATTTCCGTCATGAGAATGATTTATGGCTTAGAATATTGACACTCGGCTTCAGTTACAGCAATGTCTGCATTGCGACGACCCTTGACTTACATTTATATCTAAGCACATGAGTATGACATAGGAAGAAAAAAAATCATCCCTACCTTCCCGTATGACTCTATCTGCCACCATTCTTTAAAGCAAAGTTCGCCACGCTGTGGAAGTTATGTGGCCAGAGATGAAACTAGGGTAAAATCAGCAAAGTTAACGGACATGGAAACAATATTGTTACTCTAATCACCTGATCGCCAGTATCACAGCTGTAGGTCTGCCCAAAGTTTGTGGTTGTTCAATAGTTCCTTTGTGCATGGAATTATTGTAACATTTATTCTTGTTTTCTTATTCAGTTATTTCTTTTTCTTACTGCATGTCGTTGCGAATATGCTCATGAACTCACTTTTTATGTAATTGACACTTTCTATGTTATTTGTATTGCTATCTTTGCACAGATTATCCTTTATTTGCCTCTGCACAACGAGAAATATGAATAATCAAAATCAAGTAGTCCATAAAAATTTACAGTCGCATGATTCGCCATTATTTGTACTTCATGTATATCTTTGGTCCTTGGTCCTTTTACATTAAGCTTTTCTATATTCGTGTTCGTGCAATTTTTGTGTTTTTTGTTTTGCTGGAGATTTCAGAGTCTAGATGGGCAAGACAGCCAGCCTTTCGAGCGACACTTTGGACAACATGGTATAGTTAGAGAACAACTTTCCATTACTGAGTAGTTTCACGATAGTTATCAGAAATCTGCATAAATTTGTTTTAGGATGTACGTGTGTGATGTTTGCATGGAAAAATCATGATAGAAATAAAAATTCCCCGGAATGTTATTTGGACAATGAATTGACCCGCTTTAAATGAATTCCTTTGAATTTAGATTTGGCATTCAGCAGTTTTACTGTTTTTTTTTGTTTTTTTTGTTTTTTTTTTGTTTTTGTTTTGTTTTTGTTTTTTTTTTTACTACGGCTGGTTTTGTATGGCCGGTCAATGAGTTTTATTCTGCAGTCGACCAGCTTTCTTCTAGACATTGATTCTTCCTTTAAAACTATGTCACACTTCCGGCATTAAGTTCCGATAGGGCACTCATTTCCTTCTTCGCGTTACTCTGGCACTGTGTCTGGGCTGAGTGTAGTCCCAGGGGTACGTGTGGGTGTAAAGCCCCAGTTGCATCGGTGCCCTAGCTTTGTTATTGAAAAAAAAATACAAGAACAAACACACTCATACAAAAAAAATGATATATTCTTGAATAATGTAACTAACTTCGTCTGCGTCCATTGGGATTCATCAATTTATGGGTAAGTGTAGAGGCGCCGGTTTTCTTTTCTTCTTTTTTTTTTTTGAGCAAACTACTACGTGTAACCTTAAGGCGTAAAGTCGCAACTCGATTAGATTATAGTCGTAAAATTACACGAACAATATCTATATCAGACATAATAATGATATGTTATATGGCTTCACAATTTCACAGTACGGAAATATTGGTTGCGTACACATTAAAAAAAAATAAAGGTTCAAATTTGCGCCCTATTTGTCGCTATAGCAGCACCCTGGGGTGCACAGTTGCACCTTGTATTATGCAAGTAAAAAAGCGGCTGCCCTCACAGTCGGGAGGTCGTGGGTTCAAACCCCGGCCGCGTCATACCAAAAGACGGTAAAAGATGGGAGTTGCTGCTACCTTGTTTGCCGTTCAACAGTTGAAAAGGTTAGAGCAACGTCGATCTGGCTCTGCTCAGTGGCTGCCGGGCCCACGATTAATTGGGCAAAAATAATTTTCATTCTTGGACAATAGAATTTGGAGTTTATATCCAAAACAATTATTATTATTATTATTATTTTATTATTATTATTATTATTATTATTATTATTATTATTATTATTATTATTATTATTATTATTATTATTATTATTATTATGTACATAATGATATTGATGAAGAGTGTTTTGATAAGATGTGTAGCATCATCAGTACAAACAATGGAGATTTTACTTATCTCAAAATATCTTAAAATAAGCTTTGTAGATTCTGCATTTTTACTTTACGGAGGATGCAGATACCGTTTTTTTTTTTCTTGGGGAAACCCATAGCTGACTGTACAATGTAGATATGAGTTTTTGAAATTATATATAAAAATGGGTTTTTCACGTCTTTTTATAGAAAATGAATTCATCACTTGAAAGAGGATTGATTATCTATTGTTTTTATGGAAAAAAAATAAAATCTACAAAAACATCAGATACTGCGTTTTTCCTTTTGGGCAGAAGTGCTTAACTGTAAAGCAGATAGTGGTTGATTGTTTGATAACACACGTAAATAACCATATTATTATGGTTATATTCATCTAGTCGAATATTTCATGAAAATGTATTTATAAGTGTTGCTGGTGAATCGAATTTGTGAAGTGGATGATTAAACTCCAACTCTTGTCTTAGTGTTTTGACGCATTGTAGGATGGTTTTGCAGTTACAAGATAATGATACAAAATTCCATTAGTTTATCAGCCCTGTGATATTTTGTTTGTAAGATAAGAATTTTAAGACATGTTTGACAAATGTTCGCATGCATTGAATTATGCATCATTGTTACAAACAGACAGACTGTTTTTTGTTGTTGTTGGTTTTTTTTTTTTGGGGGGGGGAGGAGGTTGTTTGTTTGTTTGTTGTCGTTTTTTTGAAGCTGTAGGACCATAAAGGGGGGGGGGGGGGTACATGCAACATTGTGGTGAACTCACTATTCGCTGGCATAAAGTATAGTACTCATGATAGACAAATCATTGTCATTTAGGCACAGTTCTGCTCCAATACTTGCATGTTTCTCCGTTGTTAAGATGTTAAGAAATAAATGTATATTTATAACGTAAAAATGCTTTTATGTTTTTTTTTTTCTGCATGTTCACGAAGTTGTTCAAAACAAGGCTGATTCCTCTTGGAAGATTTGTTAAGAGAACGGAATTGTAAAGAAGTGAGATGTCAATCCATATGAAGCCCATATTGTACAAATGAGGGAGTTTATAAAGAACAAGTTCACCACACTTTTTGTGGCTATATAAATAAAAACAAACAAACTTTAGATACCGACAAAGGGCAAAAATAGGATACACCTGCTCTGCAACATCGCTAACACATTATCATTTAAAGGCTCAAAGAAGTGATGACTATTCGTGTGATCTACTTTCTTTTTCGTTCTGTTATACAGTTTGGTTAAACAGTCAAAGTGTGTTTTGTTTTGTTTAATTGTTGTTGTTGTTGTTGTTTTTTTCAGAGCCACAAAAACAATTAGAGCAGCAAAAGCGCAGGTGGTATAATGATGCTTGTTATAAATATAGGTATCATTCTTACTGCGTGGGACGGGGGGGGGGGGGAGGGGGAGATCAAGTGGTCTGCTACTCTGCATTGCCTAGCATGCAGTGAATAAAGACACTGCGCATCATCTACTCCCTCCTGTACATCGCGTGTATGGCTAGAATGATGAGCCCCCGACACTAGAAAGTTTCCCACGGGTGTCCTGCGGTATCAGTCCTCCATTTCACTTTCACTTTTCGGCTACTTTACACCGTCCCATTGTACTCCAACATTGTCCAATGTAATATTGTGCGATGCTCCATTTGGTGAGCTCCTGTGCTCCATTCTCCCTCTCAGTCTCAATCAACATCACACGTGAACATGAACACGATCATGATATCACACACACACAAAAAAAAAAAAAAACACACAACATTAACAACGGGTCTACAAGGGGCAGATTTATCAAATCCATGCCTTTTTTGAGGGTGTGAAACAAAATTTAATTTCAGAGCTAGAAATAATATACCCGCAATGTATTAGGCGAGCACTTATAATGCCACGTGTTGCAGTCTTTATCTCTTCCCATTGTTGACGAAGAGAAATGTTTTACGTGAGGACAAAACTACAGAATCATGTTAGAATGTATGTGTTTCAATGGAAATCTCAGGGCGTTTGTCTACTCTACTGTTAGGAGGAGCAATGATACCCTTGCGACTCTACGCACATATCGATGTGCAACACGTGTATGGAATCTTGTAGATCACTACAGAAGGGGATATGATATGATATAAATTGCAACGCATCCGTCTTTCGATTTCAAATTATGTTTTCCACACGATCAAGATTTCACGAAGAGAGCAAGTTATCGACCATTCCAAAACATGATGTTCGGGACCGTCTATTCTCAGATGGAATGTTTCTCTCTCCAAAATCTAGACTGGGCTCTCATCATTACAGGACGTGAATCCCAAAGCGCCATAAGGTCCATGTAGATGTTGTGTGCATGCAAAACGAGATGCTAGAGGTTACCATAGGGTTAATGCCTTGCGACATTCTCGACAAACTCACATTCCCTTCTGCGGAGCGTCTGGAAATCAATCACACGATATGTCATCTTTCCCTCTTTTTTTTTCCCTTCTTGTTCTTCCTGAAGCTTACTGAAGAGAGGGAGAAAGATTCTAGCTACCTCAAAGTTGGAGCGTCTGCCATCGTCCTGGGCTTCGCTTGCTTTTTATCTGTCAGCGAGTTGTAACCTGCCGACGGTTCCTAGAATAATATTGCCGCCATGGCGTGTGCCATAATTTACTGCTTAACTAACTGTCCCAATTACCCAAATTGTTGATAATTTTGTTTCGTTCTGTTTGGGCATATTATCTTGGGTTTTTTCTCCCCTTTTTTTTTTTTCTTCTTTTTTTATAGCTATGATTCCCTCTTCTCTTTTTTTTTTTTCTTTTGTGGCACAGAAAACCTGTTGTTGCCGATAGTGGTTGCCGATGACACGTAAAAAGTGCGCGTCGGGTGAATCAACAGACACGTTTTGTCCAGCGTTGGGTTACAAAGATCGAAGCAACTGGAAGTCCATTTCTCCGGTCAGCAGTTAATGGGCAGCAACGCGCCCAACGTTATTGGAGATGGCAGCAATGGGGTCACAGCTCGGCCATGCATAAAGGCGCTACATGAGGTGATAATGTGATAATGGCTAAAACTGCCCCGGCTGTGCAGCCGAATAACTACGAGTTTGTGTATGAAGCTTTTTTTGTTTGGGGTATTCCATCTGTTTAACCTTTTCCCCTATTTCCCTCGACCTTACCCCACCATCAGTGTCTGTATTATATACTTACTTTCTTAGAATTTTGTTGTCTATCGTCAAATTATCTGTTCACATCTATCATATCTCTCTGTCATTCTGTCTTCCCTTCCCGTGAATTTAGTTTGATGTGGTGTATTTGAGACAGTTTCTTTTTTTCTTAGGTGAGGGAACATGCGTTGATGTTTTTGTTCTTTTTTTTTTTTTTTGTTGTTGTTGTTGTTGTTGTTCAGCGAAGTAAAATATGAATAAGTAGATAATGCACAACATGTTGAATAATGACTACAGCCTTTCATAAAAAAAAAAAAAAAATGTTCGTTTACAAGATATCCTTGACAGCGGAAAATGACATCTGTTGATATCCGATCGCATAAAGCTTTAGGACCCCACGACTACGGGCCTTAGAATCTCCAAGCAGTAAATGATCCACAATCAAGACAGAACGATCGATCAACTACGTCATAATTATGGTTGTGACACGTAACTGCATGACCGTAATAAAGTTACAGCTACTAAAGCCGAATTACATGTAATAGAATGCAGTTTATGGTTGCAGGTATATATTTGATATCAACACTCAATGTTTGATGCATTAACTATACGTACGAATGCGAAAGTCTCATATTTTTAAATTTCAATCGACTTTTGATTTTTTTTGTGCATGCTTCTCCAACGAATCGGCCTATTGCCTTATATTTGACTGCATCTTCAAAGTCTATTATTTTTTGTCAAATCTATACGTTCATGTGGCCGCTCGACTATTGTCTTCTTTATGTTGGATTCTTCTTTGCTTTTTAGATAAAAGTAAAAGCTACTATTTATTTTCCATGGATATTAATTAAAAAAAAATGAGTGATCAGTGTGCATTTACCTAGCTGAAGGGGAATTTGTCAATCAGTAGCAAGAAAGGCACTCGACGGAAGAATCGTTAAGTGAAAAATTATAAAAGGTAGTTAATACGTATGTGCAATTGAAATTCATGTATCCTAGAATTAAAAAAAACAAACAAACAACAGCAACAAATAAATCGATGTACGGCAACCTTACCATCGATATCGTGGTGACGGGTTAGTGATACACACACACACACACACACACACACACACACACACACACACACACACATGTTCAGGCTTATGGTCCCAATAATGTGTAGATATACTGACAAGAAATGTCTAACATTATAGAACTCCTCTATGTAAACGGAAGTTGGTGCAGACAAAAAAACGACGAAACCCAAGATATTCTAATCTTATACCCTCACTCTTCTCTGTCATTTTGTAATTTCACAAATTTTTTCAGGGTTTGTGTGTGTGTGTGTGTGTTTGTGTGTGTGTGTGTGTTTGTGTGTGTGTGTGTGTGTGTGCGTGTGTGTGTGTGTGCGTGCATGTGTGCGTGTGCTTGTGTGTATGTTTGTGTGTGTTCAAATAGAGAATATCATTAAAAAAAAATACGTGTGTGCTGCTGTCGTTGTCGCATACTCTTACCTGAGACACTAAATGTAAAGAGTTGATTGAAACATCGATTATGAGAGAGACGCTTATGACTATAATATAAAATGCTTAAGAAAATGGCCCAACAGGAATTGAGATCACAGTGGGCTTGTTTATTATAGTGTAAACTCGTGACATACTCTGTGATGAGCAAATCTTTTTCCAGATGGATCTGCTATGTTATTGTATAGTAATTATAGCCAGCGATTTCAGTAACGGTGGGTAAGAGTTGGACAAGATAATTATTACTGACAGCATTGAGTCACAACCTCCAGGCTCCATGGTTAGAGCATCTAGTGAACAGATAGATGTAGCTATCAGACATGATTCATGTTCAGGAGCGTATTAGGGCAATATTACCCCCGAGGATAATATCCCCTGCTAAATACTGGTTAGTGATAAAGTTAGAGTAAAGATTATGTTTAGGCTTAGGGTTTAGGGTTAGAGTTTGGGTTAGGGTTATGGTTACGTTCAAGTTTAGGATTAGGGTTAGGATAGGGGGAAGAGTCTGGGGTAATTGCCCATCAGGGGGTAACTGCCCTAGACCCGTTCAGGAGGAGTACCAGAAACATGTCTAAATAACGTCGATGCTAAAGGAAACGTTATGAAATCA